>JARFIW010001710.1:0-1369701 GCA_036346225.1 Platerodrilus igneus
CTCTGAAAATGAAAATTTAGAAATGACGAATTTGTTGTAACGGAATATGATAAGCAAAATAAGAAAGTTCAGATTGGTTTCAAGCGGTGAATAATACATGTTTATATGTCGGAAAATTCTTGGAATGCAAAGTAATGATTTCTATTAGTGTAAGGTTCTGGTGTCAAAGAAACAATTGCTGAAATAGTAAATTGAAAGTATAGAAATAAGGAAACTCTAGATGTAAAGATGACGATTTGTGAGTGGTTATTATAATGATGTAAAATATATTGAAATACATGCACGTAGATAAATCAAACGAATTAATGTATAAATAACAAGTGTGAGCATATCCTAGCTTTATCCATGGTTTTTGAGTCAAATACAACTTGCTGCTTTTATAACAATATTGTGGGAGAATGATATGGGAGTTTGATGAAATAATCGGTGAAATAATGAATTATTGAAAACATGATCATTAGGAAAATAGCTCTGAAAATGAAAATTTAGAAATGACGAATTTTTGTAATGGAATATGATAAGAAAACAAAATAGTTCAGATTGGTTTCAAGCGGTGAATAATACATGTTTATATGTCGGGAATATTCCTGGAATGCAAAGTAATATTTCTATTAGTGTAAGGGGTTTTTGGGGAAAAGGAAACTCTAGATGAATAAAGATGAAATTTGTGAGTGGTTATTTTAATGATTAAAATATATTGAAATACATGCACGTAGATAAATCAAACGAATTAATGTATAAATAACAAGTGTGGCATATCCTACTTTATCCATGTTTTTAGTCAAATACAAATTGCTGCTTTTATAACAATATTGTGGGAGAATGATATGGGGTTTTGAAATAATTGGTGAAATAATGAATTATGTGAAAAATGATTTAGGAAAATAGCTCTGAAAATGAAAATTTAGAAATGAGAATTTGTTGTAATGGAATATGATAAGCAAAACAAAATAGTTCAGATTGGTTTCAAGCGGGTGAATAATACATGTTTATATGTCGGGAATATTCCTGGAATGCAAAGTAATGATTTCTATTAGTGTAAGGTTCTGGTGTCGAAGGAAACTCTAGATGAATAAAGATGACAATTTGTGAGTGGTTATTTTAATGATATAAAATATATTGAAGTACATGCACGTAGATAAATCAAACGAATTAATTTAAATAACAAGGGTGAGCATATCCTAGCTTTATCCTGGTTTTAGTCAAATACAAATTGCTGTTTTTATAACAATATTGTGAGAGAATTATATGGGAGTTTGATGAAATAACCAGTGAAATAAGGAATTATGTTGAAAATATGATCATTAGGAAAATAGCTCATGCACGTAGATAAATCAAACGAATTAATGTATAAATAACAAGTGCGAGCATATCTTAGCTTTATCGCGTGGTTTATTAGTCAAATACAAATTGCTGCTTTTATAACAATATTGTTGGAGAATGATATGGGTGTTTTTTGAAATAATTGGTGAAATAGAGAATTATGATGAAAATATGATGATTAGGAAAATAGCTCTGAAAATGAAAATTTAGAAATGGCCAATTTCTTGTAATGGAATATGATAAGTAAAACAAAATAGTTCAGATTGGTTTCAAGCGGGTGAATAATACATGTTTATATGTCGGGAAGATTCTTGGAATGCAAAGTAATGATTTCTATTAGTGTAAGGTTCTGGTGTCGAAAAGAAACAATTGCTGAAATAGTAAATTGAAAGTATAGAAATAAGGAAGCTCTAGATGAATAAAGATGACGCTTTGTGAGTGGTTTATTATAATGATATAAAATATATTGAAATACATGCACGTAGATAAATCAAACGAATTAATGTATAAATAACAAGTGTGAGCATATCCTAACTTTATCGCGTGGTTTTTAGTCAAATACAAATTGCTGCTTTTATAACAATATTGTTGGAGAATGATATGGGTGTTTTTTGAAATAATTGGTGAAATAGAGAATTATGATGAAAATATGATGATTAACAAAATAGCTCTGAAAATGAAAATTTAGAAATGACGAATTTGTTGTAATATGTTGTAATATGATAAGCAAAACAAAACAGTTCAGATTGGTTTCAAGCGGGTGAATAATACATGTTTATATGTCGGGAATATTCTTGGAATGCAAAGTAATGATTTGTATTAGTGAAAGGTTCTGGTGCGAAAAGAAACAATTGCTGAAATATTAAATTGAAAGTATAGACATAAGGAAGCTCTAGATGAATAAAGATGACGATTTGTGAGTGGTTTATTAAAATGACATCAAATATATTGAAATACATGCACGTAGATAAATCAAACGAATTAATGTTTAAATAACAAGTGTGAGCATATCCTAGCTTTATCCATGGTTTTTAAGTCAAATACAACTTGCTGCTTTTATAACAATATTGTGGGAGAATGAAATGGGAGTTTGATGAAATAATCGGTGAAATAATGAATTATGTTGAAAATATGATCATTAGGAAAATAGCTCTGAAAATGAAAATTTAAAAATGACAAATTTCTTGTAATGGAATATGATAAGCAAAACAAAATAGTTCACATTGGTTTCAAGCGGGTGAATAATACATGTTTATATGTCGGGAAAATTCTTGGAATGCAAGTAATGATTTCTATTAGTGTAAGGTTCTGGTGTCGAAAAGAAGCAATTGCTGAAATAGTAAATTGAAGTAGAGAAATAAGGAAACTCTAGATGAATAACGATGACGATTTGTGAGTGGTTATTTTAATGATATAAAATATATTGAAATACATGCACGTAGATAAATCAAACCAATTAATGTATAAATAACAAGGGTGAGCATATCCTAGCTTTATCGCCTGGTTTTTAGTCAAATACAAATTGCTGTTTTTATAACAATATTGTGAGAGAATTATATGGGAGTTTGATGAAATAACCAGTGAAATAAGGAATTATGTTGAAAATTTGATCATTAGGAAAATAGCTCTGAAAATGAAAATTTAGAAATGACGAATTTGTTGTAACGGAGTATGATAAGCAAAATAAGAAATTTCAGATTGGTTTCAAGCGGGTGAATAATACATGTTTATATGTCGGGAAAATTCTTGGAATGCAAAGTAATGATTTCTATTAGTGTAAGGTTCTGGTGTCGAAGAGAAACAATTGCTGAAATAGTAAATTGAAAGTATAGAAATAAGGAAACTCTAGATGAATAAAGATGACGATTTGTGAGTGGTTTATTATAATGATGTAAAATATATTGAAATACATGCACGTAGATAAATCAAACGAATTAATGTATAAATAACAAGTGTGAGCATATCCTAGCTTTATCCATAGTTTTTGAGTCAAATACAACTTGCTGCTTTTATAACAATATTGTGGGAGAATGATATGGAAGTTTGATGAAATAATCGGTGAAATAATGAATTATGGTGAAAACATGATCATTAGGAAAATAGCTCTGAAAATGAAAATTTAGAAATGACGAATTTGTTGTAACGGAATATGATAAGCAAAATAAGAAATTTCAGATTGGTTTCAAGCGGGTGAATAATACATGTTTATATGTCGGGAAAATTCTTGGAATGCAAAGTAATGATTTCTATTAGTGTAAGGTTCTGGTGTCGAAGAGAAACAATTGCTGAAATAGTAAATTGAAAGTATAGAAATAAGGAAACTCTAGATGAATAAAGATGACGATTTGTGAGTGGTTTATTATAATGATGTAAAATATATTGAAATACATGCACGTAGATAAATCAAACGAATTAATGTATAAATAACAAGTGTGAGCATATCCTAGCTTTATCCATGGTTTTTGAGTCAAATACAACTTGCTGCTTTTATAACAATATTGTGGGAGAATGATATGGGAGTTTGATGAAATAATCGGTGAAATAATGAATTATGGTGAAAACATGATCATTAGGAAAATAGCTCTGAAAATGAAAATTTAGAAATGACGAATTTCTTGTAATGGAATATGATAAGTAAAACAAAATAGTTCAGATTGGTTTCAAGCGGGTGAATAATACATGTTTATATGTCGGGAATATTCCTGGAATGCAAAGTAATTATTTCTATTAGTGTAAGGTTCTGGTGTCGAAGGAAACTCTAGATGAATAAAGATGACAATTTGTGAGTGGTTATTTTAATGATATAAAATATATTGAAATACATGCACGTAGATAAATCAAACGAATTAATGTATAAATAACAAGTATGAGCATATCCTACCTTTATCGCGTTGTTTATTAGTCAAATACAAATTGCTGCTTTTATAACAATATTGTTGGAGAATGATATTGGTGTTTTTTGAAATAATTGGTGAAATAGAGAATTATGATGAAAATATGATGATTAGGAAAATAGCTCTGAAAATGAAAATTTATAAATGGCGAATTTCTTGTAATGGAATATGATAAGTAAAACAAAATAGTTCAGATTGGTTTCAAGCGGGTGAATAATACATGTTTATATGTCGGGAAAATTCTTGGAATAAAAATAAAAACTTCTTTTAAATTTAATGGAGGTTTAAAAAAATAAAAGAAAAAAAAATTAAATTTAGAAAAAAAATTGTTAGAATTGAAATTGAAAATTTAGTGAAAAATAAAATAAAAAGAAAAATTGTTTATAAATAAAAAAATAAAAACTTCTTTAAATTTTAATGAGGTTTAAAGAAAAATAAAATGAAAAAAAAATTAAATTTAGAAAAAAAAAATTGTTAGGAATTGGAATGAAAATTTAGTGAGAATAAATTGTTTAAAATAAAAAAATAAAACTCTTTTAATTAATTGAGGTTTAAAAAAAATATAAAAAAAAAATTAAAGTTTATAAAAAATGTTAGAATTAAATTTGAAAATTTAGTGAAAAAATAAAATAAAAAGAAAAATTGTTTATAAATAAAAAAATAAAAACTTCGTTTTAAATTTTAATGGAGTTAAAGAAAATAAAATGAAAAAAAAATTAAATTTAGAAAAAAAATTGTTAGAATTGGAAATTGAAAATTTAGTGAAAAATAAAATAAAAAGAAAAATTGTTTATAAATAAAAAAATAAAAACTTCTTTTAAATTTTAATGGAGGTTTAAAGAAAATAAAATGAAAAAAAAATTAAATTTAGAAAAAAAATTGTTAGAATTGAAATTGAAAATTTAGTGGAAAAAATTGTTTAAAAAAAAAATAAAAACTTCGTTTAAAATTTTAATGGAGGTTTTAAATTAAAATAAAGAAAAAAAAATTAAATTTTAGAAAAAAAAAATTGTTAGGAATTGGAAATTGAAAATTTAGTGAAAAAATAAAATAAAAGAAAATTGTTTAAAAAAAAAAAATAAAAACTTCGTTTTAAAATTTTAATGAGGTTTAAAGAAAATAAATGAAAAAAAAATTAAATTTAGAAAAAAAAAATTGTTAGAATTGAAATTGAAAATTTAGTGAAAAAATAAAATAAAAGAAAATTGTTTAAAAAAAAAAATAAAATAAATTGTTTTGAATTTTAAATGGAAGTTAAAATTATTAATTAAAAAATTAAAATTAGATAAAAAAAATTAGGGAAATTTTTGAATAGAAAAGTAATGATTTCTATTAGTGTAAGGTTCTGGTGTCGAAAAGAAACAATTGCTGAAATAGTAAATTGAAAGTATAGAAATAAGGAACTCTAGATGAATAAAGATGACGTTTGTGAGTGGTTTATTATAATGATATAAAATATATTGAAATACATGCACGTAGATAAATCAAACTGAATTAATGTATAAATAACAAGTGTGAGCATATCCTAGCTTTATCCACTGGTTTTTAGTCAAATACAAATTGATGCTTTTATAACAATATTGTGGGAGAATGATATGGGAATTTTTGAAATAATCGGTGAAATAATGAATTATGTTGAAAATATGATCACTAGGAAAATAGCTCTGAAATGAAAATTTAGAAATGACGAATTTGTTGTAACGGAATATGATAAGCAAAATAAGAAAGTTCAGATTGGTTTCAAGCGGTGAATAATACATGTTTATATGTCGGAAAATTCTTGGAATGCAAAGTAATGATTTCTATTAATGTAAGGTTCCTGGTGTCGAAAAGAAACAATTGCTGAAATAGTAAATTGAAGGTATAGAAATAAGGAAACTCTAGATGAATAACGATGACGATTTGTGAGTGGTTTATTATAATGATATAAAAGATACTGAAATACATGCAGGTAGATAAATCAAACGAATTAATGTATAAATAACAAGTGTGAGCATATCCTAACTTTATCGCGTGGTTTTTTAGTCAAATACAAATTGCTGCTTTTATAACAATATTGTTGGAGAATGATATGGGTGTTTTTTGAAATAATTGGTGAAATAGAGAATTATGATGAAAATATGATGATTTGGAAAATAGCTCTGAAAATGAAAATTTAGAAATGGCGAATTTCTTGTAATGGAATATGATAAGTAAAACAAAATAGTTCAGATTGGTTTCAAGCGGGTGAATAATACATGTTTATATGTCGGGAAAATTCTTGGAATGCAAAGTAATGATTTCTATTAGTGTAAGGTTCTGGTGTCGAAAAGAAACAATTGCTGAAATAGTAAATTGAAAGTATAGAAATAAGGAAGCTCTAGATGAATAAAGATGACGCTTTGTGAGTGGTTTATTATAATGATATAAAATATAATGAAATACATGCACGTAGATAAATCAAACGAATTAAAGTATAAATAACAAGCGTAGGCATATCCTAGCTTTATCACCTGGTTTTTAGTCAAATACAAATTGATGCTTTTATAACAATATTGTTGGAGAATGATATGGGAATTTTTGAAATAATCTGGCTGAAATAATGAATTATGTTGAAAATATGATCATTAGGAAAATAGCTCTGAAAATGAAAATTTAGAAATGCGAATTTTTGTAAGGAATATGATAAGTAAAATAAGAATAGTTCAGATTGGTTTCAAGCGGTGAATAATACATGTTTATATGTCGGGAAAATTCTTGGAATGCAAAGTAATGATTTCTATTATGTAAGGTTCTGGTGTCGAAAAGAAACAATTGCTGAAATAGTAAATTGAAGGTATAGAAATAAGGAAACTCTAGATGAATAAAGATGACGATTTGTGAGTGGTTTATTATAATGATATAAAAATACTGAAATACATGCAGGTAGATAAATCAAACGAATTAATGTATAAATAACAAGTGTGAGCATATCCTAGACTTTATCACTGGTTTTTAGTCAAATACAAATTGCTGCTTTTATAACAATATTGTTGGAGAATGATATGGGATTTTTGAAATAATTGGTGAAATAATGAATTATGATGAAAATATGATCATTAGGAAAATAGCTCTGAAAATGAAAATTTAGAAATGGCGAATTTCTTGTAAGGAATATGATAAGTAAAACAAAATAGTTCAGATTGGTTTCAAGCGGGTGAATAATACATGTTTATATGTCGGGAAAATTCTTGGAATGCAAAGTAATGATTTCTATTAGTGTAAGGTTCTGGTGTCGAAAAGAAACAATTGCTGAAATAGTAAATTGAAAGTATAGAAATAAGGAAGCTCTAGATGAATAAAGATGACGCTTTGTGAGTGGTTTATTATAATGATATAAAATATAATGAAATACATGCACGTAGATAAATCAAACGAATTAAAGTACAGTATTGCCCGAAATAAACAGTACTGAAACTAAGTTGGCGGTGTTTTTATGCGTGCGCTGTCACACTCAAGTTAGCTAGTATAGACCTGTCAAGTAAACCTCAAACAAGTAATTAGTAGGGCCTAATTGTTAAAAATGGTGTTAAGTACAGAGGAGAAAGTGTTTCTGGTAGAGCATTATTTTCGTTCATACGGAATCGGCCGACGTAATGGTGCAAGTTTGCTATACGTGTCTGATCAATTCACACAAAGGTTTAATAAACGTTCTCCAAGTAATGCTGTAATTTTGAAGGTTATTGAAAAGTTTAGAAATACAGGTAGTGTATTGTGCCAACGAAAAGGAAACTCGGGCGTCCCAGGACAGTTAACAACAACAATAACCATGAACGTGTTTTTGAGCAAATCTTAGAAAATCCGAAAGTCAGCCAGGCAAGGACAGCGTTACAACTTGATTTAAAAAGAACTTCCTTTCAAAGAATACTGAAGGAGCTGGGTACATTTTCGTATGTGATTCAGGTACATCAACAACTACATCCTCGGGATTATCGCAGTAGAGTGGAATATTGCGCCAGAATTCTCGCGTTACAGTATGAAAATCCTGAATTTTTGAAAAATGTTTGGTTTTCAGACGAAGCACATTTTCACTTGTCAGGCTATGTGAATCGTCGCACAAATCGATTTCTGGGCTTTGCCAGACCCGATGAGGTTCAAGAGGTTCCTTTACATAGTGAAAAGTGAGTGTCTGGTGTGCTGTTTCCGGACACGGAATCATTGGTCCGCATTTTATCGAAGAGAATGGTAGGCAAGTCACACTTAATCAACAGAGGTACAGACAAATTTTAACACGATTTATCCCTGATCTACATCAATTCTGTCGCACGTAACTTGGCATTTGAAACCAATTTTTTCAGCAGGACGGGCAACTTGCCATACTGCTGCCGCAATTCGTCAATTTCTTCAAGAACATTTTCCAAGCAAATTCATATCACGATTTACTGACTTCCCTTATCCTTCACATTCTCCAGACCTCACACCTCCAGACGCATACATTTGGGGCATGGCTAAAATGCCGTTTTCAAACGGGCACCACAAACCATCGATGAATTAAAGGATGCCGTTAGAGTCTTCTTCGCAGCCCTGAGACAACCCTTATTCAATAACATGACCAGAAACTTAGAACATCGTTATGAAGTCTGTCTCGAACGAGGAGGTGCACATTTAGAACATATAATAAAGTGTCAATAATATGTATTTTTTAAATATACAAAACAATTACAATTTCAGTACTGTTTATTTCGGGCAATACTGTATAAATAACAAGCGTAGGCATATCCTAGCTTTATCACCTGGTTTTTAGTCAAATACAAATTGATGCTTTTATAACAATATTGTGGGAGAATGATATGGGAATTTTTTGAAATAATCTCTGAAATAATGAATTATGTTGAAAATATGATCACTAGGAAAATAGCTCTGTAAATGAAAATTTAGAAATGACGAATTTGTTGTAACGGAATATGATAAGCAAAATAAGAAAGTTCAGATTGGTTTCAAGCGGGTGAATAATACATGTTTATATGTCGGGAAAATTCTTGGAATGCAAAGTAATGATTTCTATTAATGAAAGGTCCTGGTGTTGAAAAGAAACAATTGCTGAAATAGTAACTTGAAGGTATAGAAATAAGGAAACTCTAGATGAATAACGATGACGATTTGTGAGTGGTTTATTATAATGATATAAAGGATACTGAAATACATGCAGGTAAATAAATCAAACGAATTAATGTATAAATAACAAGTGTGAGCATATCCTAACTTTATCGCGTGGTTTTTTAGTCAAATACAAATTGCTGCTTTTATAACAATATTGTTGGAGAATGATATGGGTGTTTTTTGAAATAATTGGTGAAATAGAGAATTATGATGAAAATATGATGATTAAGAAAATAGCTCTGAAAATGAAAATTTAGAAATGACGAATTTGTTGTAATATTTGTTGTAATATGTTGTAATATGATAAGCAAAACAAAACAGTTCAGATTGGTTTCAAGCGGGTGAATAATACATGTTTATATGTCGGGAATATTCTTGGAATGCAAAGTAATGATTTGTATTAGTGAAAGGTTCTGGTGCGAAAAGAAACAATTGCTGAAATATTAAATTGAAAGTATAGACATAAGGAAGCTCTAGATGAATAAAGATGACGATTTGTGAGTGGTTTATTAAAATGACATCAAATATATTGAAATACATGCACGTAGATAAATCAAACGAATTAATGTTTAAATAACAAGTGTGAGCATATCCTAACTTTATCGCGTGGTTTTTTAGTCAAATACAAATTGCTGCTTTTATAACAATATTGTTGGAGAATGATATGGGTGTTTTTTGAAATAATTGGTGAAATAGAGAATTATGATGAAAATATGATGATTAGGAAAATAGCTCTGAAAATGAAAATTTAGAAATGACGAATTTGTTGTAATATTTGTTGTAATATGTTGTAATATGATAAGCAAAACAAAACAGTTCAGATTGGTTTCAAGCGGGTGAATAATACATGTTTATATGTCGGGAATATTCTTGGAATGCAAGTAATGATTTCTATTAGTGTAAGGTTCTGGTGTGGAAAAAAAACAATTGCTGAAATAGTAAATTGAAAGTATAGAAATAAGGGAACTCTAGATGAATAAAGATGACGATTTGTGAGTGGTTTATTATAATGATATAAAATATATTGAAGTACATGCACGTAGATAAATCAAACGAATTAATGTATAAATAACAAGGGTGAGCATATCCTAGCTTTATCGCCTGGTTTTTAGTCAAATACAAATTGCTGTTTTTATAACAATATTGTGAGAGAATTATATGGGAGTTTGATGAAATAACCAGTGAAATAAGGAATTATGTTGAAAATATGATCATTAGGAAAATAGCTCTGAAAATGAAAATTTAGAAATGACGAATTTGTTGTAACGGAATATGATAAGTAAAACAAGAAAGTTCAGATTGGTTTCAAGCGGGTGAATAATACATGTTTATATGTCGGGAAAATGCTTAGAATGCAAAGTAATGATTTCTATTAGTGTAAGGTTCTGGTGTCGAAGAGAAACAATTGCTGAAATAGTAAATTGAAAGTATAGAAATAAGGAAACTCTAGATGAATAAAGATGACGATTTGTGAGTGGTTTATTATAATGATGTAAAATATATTGAAATACATGCACGTAGATAAATCAAACGAATTAATGTATAAATAACAAGTGTGAGCATATCCTAGCTTTATCCATGGTTTTTGAGTCAAATACAACTTGCTGCTTTTATAACAATATTGTGGGAGAACGATATGGGAGTTTGATGAAATAATCGGTGAAATAATGAATTATGATGAAAACATGATCATTAGGAAAATAGCTCTGAAAATGAAAATTTAGAAATGACGAATTTCTTGAAATGGAATATGATAAGTAAAACAAAATAGTTCAGATTGGTTTCAAGCGGGTGAATAATACATGTTTATATGTCGGGAATATTCCTGGAATGCAAAGTAATGATTTCTATTAGTGTAAGGTTCTGGTGTCGAAGGAAACTCTAGATGAATAAAGATGACAATTTGTGAGTGGTTATTTTAATGATATAAAATATATTGAAATACATGCACGTAGATAAATCAAACGAATTAATGTATAAATAACAAGTGCGAGCATATCCTAGCTTTATCGCGTGGTTTATTAGTCAAATACAAATTGCTGCTTTTATAACAATATTGTTGGAGAATGATATGGGTGTTTTTTGAAATAATTGGTGAAATAGAGAATTATGATGAAAATATGATGATTAGGAAAATAGCTCTGAAAATGAAAATTTAGAAATGGCGAATTTCTTGTAATGGAATATGATAAGTAAAACAAAATAGTTCAGATTGGTTTCAAGCGGGTGAATAATACATGTTTATATGTCGGGAATATTCCTGGAATGCAAAGTAATTATTTCTATTAGTGTAAGGTTCTGGTGTCGAAGGAAACTCTAGATGAATAAAGATGATAATTTGTGAGTGGTTATTTTAATGATATAAAATATATTGAAATACATGCACGTAGATAAATCAAACGAATTAATGTATAAATAACAAGTGCGAGCATATCCTACCTTTATCGCGTTGTTTATTAGTCAAATACAAATTGCTGCTTTTATAACAATATTGTTGGAGAATGATATGGGTGTTTTTTGAAATAATTGGTGAAATAGAGAATTATGATGAAAATATGATGGTTAGGAAAATAGCTCTGAAAATGAAAATTTAGAAATGACGAATTTGTTGTAATGGAATATGATAAGCAAAACAAAATAGTTCAGATTGGTTTCAAGCGGGTGAATAATACATGTTTATATGTCGGGAATATTCCTGGAATGCAAAGTAATGATTTCTATTAGTGTAAGGTTCTGGTGTCGAAAAGAAACAATTGCTGAAGTAGTAAATTGAAAGTATAGAAATAAGGAAGCTCTAGATGAATAAAGATGACGCTTTGTGAGTGGTTTATTATAATGATATAAAATATAATGAAATACATGCACGTAGATAAATCAAACGAATTAAAGTATAAATAACAAGCGTAGGCATATCCTAGCTTTATCACCTGGTTTTTAGTCAAATACAAATTGATGCTTTTATAACAATATTGTTGGAGAATGATATGGGTGTTTTTTGAAATAATCGGTGAAATAATGAATTATGTTGAAAATATGATCACTAGGAAAATAGCTCTGTAAATGAAAATTTAGAAATGACGAATTTGTTGTAACGGAATATGATAAGCAAAATAAGAAAGTTCAGATTGGTTTCAAGCGGGTGAATAATACATCTTTATATGTCGGGAAAATTCTTGGAATGCAAAGTAATGATTTCTATTAATGAAAGGTCCTGGTGTCGAAAAGAAACAATTGCTGAAATAGTAACTTGAAGGTATAGAAATAAGGAAACTCTAGATGAATAACGATGACGATTTGTGAGTGGTTTATTATAATGATATAAAAGATACTGAAATACATGCAGGTAAATAAATCAAACGAATTAATGTATAAATAACAAGTGTGAGCATATCCTAACTTTATCGCGTGGTTTTTTAGTCAAATACAAATTGCTGCTTTTATAACAATATTGTTGGAGAATGATATGGGTGTTTTTTGAAATAATTGGTGAAATAGAGAATTATGATGAAAATATGATGATTAAGAAAATAGCTCTGAAAATGAAAATTTAGAAATGACGAATTTGTTGTAATATTTGTTGTAATATGTTGTAATATGATAAGCAAAACAAAACAGTTTAGATTGGTTTCAAGCGGGTGAATAATACATGTTTATAGGTCGGGAATATTCCTGGAATGGAAAGTAATGATTTCTATTAGTGTAAGGTTCTGGTGTCGAAGGAAACTCTAGATGAATAAAGATGACAATTTGTGAGTGGTTATTTTAATGATATAAAATATATTGAAATACATGCACGTAGATAAATCAAACGAATCAATGTATAAATAACAAGTGCGAGCATATCCTACCTTTATCGCGTTGTTTATTAGTCAAATACAAATTGCTGCTTTTATAACAATATTGTTGGAGAATGATATGGGTGTTTTTTGAAATAATTGGTGAAATAGAGAATTATGATGAAAATATGATGGTTAGGAAAATAGCTCTGAAAATGAAAATTTAGAAATGACGAATTTGTTGTAATGGAATATGATAAGCAAAACAAAATAGTTCAGATTGGTTTCAAGCGGGTGAATAATACATGTTTATATGTCGGGAATATTCCTGGAATGCAAAGTAATGATTTCTATTAGTGTAAGGTTCTGGTGTCGAAGGAAACTCTAGATGAATAAAGATGACAATTTGTGAGTGGTTATTTTAATGATATAAAATATATTGAAGTACATGCACGTAGATAAATCAAACGAATTAATGTATAAATAACAAGGGTGAGCATATCCTAGCTTTATCGTGTGGTTTAATAAACCGCGATAAAGCTGAGATATGCGTATGTGGTCGTTGATTATCGTGCATATTCATATTTATTCATTAAAATAACCACTCAAATGTCATCTATTAATATCATCTGTTAAGTAAATTTTCCTGAAACTAATGTAATAATTCTGTATAACAATATGTGATTAGGAAATATGAAATGGTATTTGACAATGAATATGTAAATAAGAATTATGTTTATGAACAATATGATGTTAGGAAAATAGATATGAGGTGAAAATTTTGAAATGCGAATTTCGTGAAATAGGAATTATGATAGTAAAAAAAATATGATGATTAGGTGAAAATACATGTAAAATGGAAAATTCTAGAGAATGGCAAAGATGATTTCTAGTGTAAGTTGGATATGATAAGTAAAAATTGCAAAATAGTAGATTGAAAGTATAATAAGGAGTGATGAATAAAATGAGCTTATGTTTATTATGTGGTAAAATTATTGAAAATGCAAGATAATCAAGATTATTATAATAAGTGGAGATATCAGTTATGGTGTAAAAGTAATACAATTGCTGTTTAAATATGTGAAATTGAAGGGTTGAAATAATGGAAAAGAATTATGATGAAAATATGATGATTAGGAAAATAGCTCTGAAAATGAAAATTTAGAAATGGCGAATTTCTTGTAATGGAATATGATAAGTAAAACAAAATAGTTCAGATTGGTTTCAAGCGGGTGAATAATACATGTTTATATGTCGGGAAAATTCTTGGAATGCAAAGTAATGATTTCTATTAGTGTAAGGTTCTGGTGTCGAAAAGAAACAATTGCTGAAATAGTAAATTGAAAGTATAGAAATAAGGAAGCTCTAGATGAATAAAGATGACGCTTTGTGAGTGGTTTATTATAATGATATAAAATATATTGAAATACATGCACGTAGATAAATCAAACTAATTAAAGTATAAATAACAAGCGTAGGCATATCCTAGCTTTATCACCTGGTTTTTAGTCAAATACAAATTGATGCTTTTATAACAATATTGTGGGAGAATGATATGGGAATTTTTTGAAATAATCGGTGAAATAATGAATTATGTTGAAAATATGATCACTAGGAAAATAGCTCTGTAAATGAAAATTTAGAAATGACGAATTTGTTGTAACGGAATATGATAAGCAAAATAAGAAAGTTCTGATTGGTTTCAAGCGGGTGAATAATACATGTTTATATGTCGGGAAAATTCTTGGAATGCAAAGTAATGATTTCTATTAATGAAAGGTCCTGGTGTCGAAAAGAAACAATTGCTGAAATAGTAACTTGAAGGTATAGAAATAAGGAAACTCTAGATGAATAACGATGACGATTTGTGAGTGGTTTATTATAATGATATAAAAGATACTGAAATACATGCAGGTAGATAAATCAAACGAATTAATGTATAAATAACAAGTGTGAGCATATCCTAACTTTATCGCGTGGTTTTTTAGTCAAATACAAATTGCTGCTTTTATAACAATATTGTTGGAGAATGATATGGGTGTTTTTTGAAATAATTGGTGAAATAGAGAATTATGATGAAAATATGATGATTAGGAAAATAGCTCTGAAAATGAAAATTTAGAAATGACGAATTTGTTGTAATATTTGTTGTAATATGTTGTAATATGATAAGCAAAACAAAACAGTTCAGATTGGTTTCAAGCGGGTGAATAATACATGTTTATATGTCGGGAATATTCTTGGAATGCAAGTAATGATTTCTATTAGTGTAAGGTTCTGGTGTCGAAAAAAAACAATTGCTGAAATAGTAAATTGAAAGTATAGAAATAAGGAAACTCTAGATGAATAAAGATTACGATTTGTGAGTGGTTTATTATAATGATATAAAATATATTGAAGTACATGCACGTAGATAAATCAAACGAATTAATGTATAAATAACAAGGGTGAGCATATCCTAGCTTTATCGCCTGGTTTTTAGTCAAATACAAATTGCTGTTTTTATAACAATATTGTTGGAGAATGATATGGGTGTTTTTGAAATAATTGGTGAAATAAGGAATTATGATGAAAATATGATGATTAGGAAAATAGCTCTGAAAATGAAAATTTAGAAATGACGAATTTGTTGTAATATTTGTTGTAATATGTTGTAATATGATAAGCAAAACAAAACAGTTCAGATTGGTTTCAAGCGGGTGAATAATACATGTTTATATATCGGGAATATTCCTGGAATGCAAAGTAATTATTTCTATTAGTGTAAGGTTCTGGTGTCGAAAAAAAACAATTGCTGAAATAGTAAATTGAAAGTATAGAAATTAAGGAAACTCTAGATGAATAAAGATGACGATTTGTGAGTGGTTTATTATAATGAAGTAAAATATATTGAAATACATGCACGTAGATAAATCAAACGAATTAATGTATAAATAACAAGTGCGAGCATATCCTAGCTTTATTGCGTGGTTTATTAGTCAAATACAAATTGCTGCTTTTATAACAATATTGTTGGAGAATGATATGGGTGTTTTTTGAAATAATTGGTGAAATAGAGAATTATGATGAAAATATGATGATTAAGAAAATAGCTCTGAAAACGAAAATTTAGAAATGACGAATTTGTTGTAATATGATAAGTAAAACAAAATAGTTCAGATTGGTTTCAAGCGGTGAATAATACATGTTTATATGTCGGGAAAATTCTTGGAATGCAAAGTAATGATTTCTATTAGTGTAAGGTTCTGGTGTCGAAAGAAACAATTGCTGAAATAGTAAATTGAAAGTATAGAAATAAGAACTCTAGATGAATAAAGATGACGCTTTGTGAGTGGTTTATTATAATGATGTAAAATATATTGAAATACATGCACGTAGATAAATCAAACGAATTAATGTATAAATAACAAGTGCGAGCATATCCTAGCTTTATCACGTGGTTTATTAGTCAAATACAAATTGCTGCTTTTATAACAATATTGTTGGAGAATGATATGGGTGTTTTTTGAAATAATTGGTGAAATAGAGAATTATGATGAAAATATGATGATTAGGAAAATAGCTCTGAAAATGAAAATTTAGAAATGGCGAATTTCTTGTAATGGAATATGATAAGTAAAACAAAATAGTTCAGATTGGTTTCAAGCGGGTGAATAATACATGTTTATATGTCGGGAAAATTCTTGGAATGCAAAGTAATGATTTCTATTAGTGTAAGGTTCTGGTGTCGAAAAGAAACAATTGCTGAAATAGTAAATTGAAAGTATAGAAATAAGGAAGCTCTAGATGAATAAAGATGACGCTTTGTGAGTGGTTTATTATAATGATGTAAAATATATTGAAATACATGCACGTAGATAAATCAAACGAATTAATGTATAAATAACAAGTGCGAGCATATCCTAGCTTTATCGCGTGGTTTATTAGTCAAATACAAATTGCTGCTTTTATAACAATATTGTTGGAGAATGATATGGGTGTTTTTTGAAATAATTGGTGAAATAGAGAATTATGATGAAAATATGATGATTAAGAAAATAGCTCTGAAAATGAAAATTTTGAAATGACAAATTTGTTGTAACGCAATATGATAAGCAAAACAAAATAGTTCAAATTGGTTTCAAGCGGGTGAATAATACATGTTTATATGTCGGGAAAATTCTTGGAATGCAAAGTAATGATTTGTATTAGCGAAAGGTTCTGGTGTCGAAAAGAAACAATTGCTGAAATAGTAAATTGAAAGTATAGAAATAAGGAAACTCTAGACGAATAAAGATGACGATTTGTGAGTGGTTTATTATAATGATATAAAATATATTGAAATACATGCACGTAGATAAATCAAACGAATTAGAGTATAAATAACAAGTGTCAGCATATCCTAGCTTTATCGCGTGGTTTTTAAGTCAATTACAAATTGCTGCTTTTATAACAATATTGTGGGAGAATTATATGGGAGTTTGATGAAATATTCGGTGAAATAATGAATTATGTTGAAAATATGGTCATTAGGAAAATAGCTCTGAAAATGAAAATTTAGAAATGACGAATTTCTTGTAATGGAATATGATAAGCAAAACAAAATAGTTCAGATTGGTTTCAAGCGGGTGAATAATACATGTTTATATGTCGGGAAAATTCTTGGAATGCGAAGTAATGATTTCTATTAGTGAAAGGTTCTGGTGTCGAAAAGAAACAATTGCTGAAATAGTAAATTGAAATATAGAAATAAGGAAACTCTAGATGAATAAAGATGACGATTTGTGACGAATTAATGTATAAATAACAAGTGTGAGCATATCCTAGCTTTATCGCCTGGTTTTTAAGTCTAATACAAATTGCTGCTTTTATTACAATATTGTGGGAGAATGATAGGGGAGTTTTGTGAAATAACGAATTATTATCATGAAAATATAATCATTAGCAAAATAGCTTTGAAAATGAAAATTTAGAAATGGGTAATTTGTTGTAATGGAATATGTTAAGCAAAATAAAGTAGTTCATGATTGGTTTCAAGCGGTGAATAATACATGTTTATATGTCGAAAATTCTTGGAATGCAAAGTAATGATTTCTATTAGTGAGAGGTTCTGGTGTCGAAAAGAAACAATTGCTGAAATAGTAAATTGAAAGTATAGAAATAAGGAAACTCTAGATGAATAAAGATGACGAACTTTGTAGAGAATTAATGTATAAATAACAAGGTGAGCATATCCTAGCTTTATCGCCTGGTTTTAAGTCTATACAAATTGCTGTTTTATTACAATATTGTTGAGAGAATGATAGGGAGTTTTGTTGAAATAACGATTATTATGGTTGAAAATATAATCATTAGCAAAATAGCTTTGAAAATGAAAATTTAGAAATGAACGACATTTGTTGTATATTTGTTGTAAAGTTGTAATATGTTAAGTAAAACAAGAGTAGTTCAAGTGTTGCGATTGGTTTCAAGCAGGTGAATAATACATGTTTATATGTCAAAATTTTAGAATGCAAATATAGATTTTATTAGTGAAAGTTTCTGATGTAAAATGAAACAATTACTAAAATATTAAATTGAAATTCGCTGTGAAAACGGAAATTTGAAAATGACGAACTTGTAATGGAATATGATATGCAAAATAAAATGGTTCAAATAACGGATTGGTTTCAAGTGGTTCAACAATACATGTTTATATGTCAAGAATGTTCATGGAATGCAAAATAACGATTTCTGTTAGTAAAAGGTTCTTTCTGGTTCAGAAATAAAACAATTGCTAAAATAGTAAACTGAAAATATAAAAATAAAAGAAGTCTAGCTGAATAGCGATGGCGATTTGTGAGTGGTTTATTCTAATAATGTAAAAGATATTAAAATTCATGTACGTAGATAAATTAAACGAATTGATGTATAAATAGCAAGTGTTTGCGGATCCTAGCTTTATCAACAGGTTTTTAAGTCAAATACAAATTGCTGCTTTTCACAGTAATATTGTTGGAGAATATGGGGTGTTTATGAAGTAATTAGTGAACTATGAATTATTATCATGAAAATATGATCTAGCAAAATAGTGCTGTATCGTATTTTAAAATTAGTTACATTGATGCAGGCACATTGTTAAAACTCTTAAATTGACATCGAAATATTTTTAAAACCACTGCAACTCGACAAAGCATCAACATCTACGAAATGACCAAATCGCTTTGGAAAGAAGACAATGCTCTGCATTTGGTGGTACCAGATACAAGTCGTGTACTGTGAGCTGCTGAAACAGGGCAAAACTGCCAATGGGCATTGCTACCGACAACAACTGATCAATTTGAACCATGCATTGCTCGCAAAATGACCAGAATAGGACACGAAACAAGCGAGTGATATTGCAGCATGACAACAATCCATGCCATCGCATTTTCATTGTCCAGGACACCATTAAAATGCTGAAATGGGATTTGCTATGGCAACCGCCGTATTCGCCAGATCTGGCCCCTTCCAAATATCATTTGTTTGGGTTGATGGCACATGACATCGCTGAGCTACACTTGGCCAATTTCAAAGAAGTGCAAAATTGGTTGGATAAATGGTTTCAGTTCAAAAGCTATATATATATATATATATATATATATATATATATATATTTGCCTTTAAATTTCCTCGTCTAACAGACGTTTCAAAGTCAATGATCACTAACCATATGCTATCACCCCTCCCGTGCTACCTCATACAAAAGATCGTCCTTTCGGAACAATGTCTCCAACTCTACTTGACCCTTATATACATGAGCTAACCTGCAATAAATAATTATTTGACCTTTCCAACACCTATTATAACCTATAAATCCATAATATATATATATATATATATATATATATATATATATACACACGTTTAAATGACTAATATTTAAAATAAATGTGAATTAGAATGATATGAAGGGAGGGTTGTTAAAGTAGCAGATCAAAGTTATGAAAACATTTAGTTGCTGAAAAAAATTGAAAATAAAAAATTATAAAAAGGTAAAGATTTTATAAGGGCGTATAGTATGCGAATATACAAATGAATAGTTCAAATAATTAATATTTACAGGTTATATATACTGGTAGCAAGTAGGTGTAATTTACAGTGAATAAACCAGGAAATGTAGTTAAATGAAAGTAGTTAAATGCTTTGGCGACTGGATGGTGTATAAGTGTAGCAATTGTAAAAATGTTAGTTATGAGAGTATAAACACGCATAGTAGAGATAATAAAAGAATGTAATTGAAATCATAGAAAACTAGTAAGAAAGATGAGCACACAAACTGAGAAAGCTTAGTTAACCAAAGTACTTGTAAAAGTGATTGTGGGTCAAAAGAAGCCATATATTCTAGGAATGTAATAGATAGCCACATAAGAAGTTAAATTATAAAAAAACAGACAAGAAATCCTGATTGAAGGTTGTAGAAAATATTGTCAAATGGAGTAAAAATTGCAAAGCTATTTACATATATGATAAAAACTTTATTTAAGTAAAAAAGAAGAGAAAAGGATTGCACTATCGATAAATGTAAGTGGTGACTGAGTAGCTTGTGCGGGTGGAGCTGTTATTGAACGTGAGTATGAACATTTATGGTTATGGAACCATTCAGGGATGCCAGCATACAAAGGAGATACAATCCACCACAAGTCAGGGAAAACAGTCTTACACAAACCTTTGGACAGTTTCACATGAATCTTTGAAGTAATAAGACGAGTACACGCAATGACTATGGGGACCCACCATCAGTAATAGTAGAAGAAAGAGGAATACGTATCCTTTTATTTCCTAATTGCTTACCATTCTCGCCATTTATAGTAAACTCAGATATACATCACCAGATGAAATGATACTAGGAAAACAAATCATAAAACAATTGATAACAGGTGCTCTGAAATAATGCCGATAGGCGACTCCAAGTCAGCCACTTATGGCAAGTCATACTATTGGCTGCTTCAAAAGGGACCACTTGCTGTGGTTAGCTTTAGCGCCACCTACGTCCCTGAAAAATATAATGCATATATCAGGAAACTTAAAAAGCACAATACAACAAATTTTCTTTATCTTTTGTGGGAGAATGAAGTAGTCGTACAGTTGTGAAAGAGTAAATATTAATTATAAATGTATGAGTATTAGTTCCTCACTTTTGAAGATGGAAAATTATGAAGGGAAAAGATATCACGATAGCATATGGGCACCCTCGATTTTGACAAAAATGGGAGAACCCTTCAGGGTAAGTGCCATGTAATGTAGAATTTCTGTATTTAGGCCATGTTATTTATTATTTTTGTAGTCTTTATTTTTCTTTACTTTTTATAATTTTTTCATGTGAATCTACTCCTTCACCACTGCAGTTAACCGACACACCCTTATATTATTACAGCGTCTTCAATCCTTCAGGACAAATCAGAATTAATAAACTTTATGCAAATTTTACACGTAACACAAATCATAATTATGAAGGTACATGAATATTACCAGTATAAATTTGAAGAAGTGAATTTATAAGAGTAATTTTATTTGGTATATAATAGGTTAAACTGCATGTAATAAATAAATCAAACAAAGGTATGTAAATATTTTCAGTTTATTGACAAGAACTTCGATCAAATGCAAAGCAATCAATTTTTTAATAGTTGCGTAGAATAATAGTGTTGAAGATGAGAAATTGTATGAACGCAATCATATTGTAGCTATGATATGCGAAATAAAATAGTCTTTCTGATGTGTTGCTTATAAGAATGTGAATATCACACAGTTATGACACCAACTCCATTGGAATGCATAGCAATGAAATTTATAATCACATTGGAGGACCATGCTTTGTGGTACTTACGAAATAATTGATAAAGCAGTAATTTATAATTATCAACATGTGGGAGTTACATGATTAGTTTTGAAGATGAAAAATTAAAGATGGTTTTATTATAACAATATATGATGTGCGTCCTTACGATGTATTGGCTACACATGTGTGAATATTACATGTTTGAGAAAAATTTCAATCGATTGCAATATAAATATTAAAGTAGTAAATCCTAAGTATAAAAATAAAAAAATATTAGCCAATGGAATTGAAGACCAGAGATTGTAAAATCGATTAAATTCTAATGGTACATGATATGCAGAAATACTATATAAAAAACAAATTATAATCCACAATGTATTGATTATAATTGTGTATATACATGTTTCATGAGAACAACATCAATGGAATGCAAAAATGGTTTTGTGGAAGAATGGTTTGTGTGTGTATGCCATAATTGCTAAAATAAGTTATTACAATTATGAAAATATTGGCATTAGCTGAATAATTTCAGCTAATGCTAATATTTTCATAATTATCAAATGTGTAGATATGTGAAAATAACTACACGTAGACTAAATCATTCTGGATGCTCTATAATTTACAAGTGTATGAACATCAGATGTTCATATTGCAAGAGCTTCAATCTAATGCAAAACAATATTATAATGGTTTTATGGAAGAATGTCAAGGGTGCGTTTAAACAAATTTTTCAAATAGTATGTCACATCTAGTACAAAATGAAAACTAACGCTGAATAGGGAAAAACTATAAAAGTCCCTGTATGTTTGTTGTGGTTTGTTTAGTATTCTTCTTAATCTTCTTTGGGTATTAAACCACTCATAGTTTTTAAAATTACTTGAAGTTTTTATTATTTTGAAAACGATCCTAGGTTATGGATCGAAACGTTAATAAAGATAATTTTAAAAACTATGAGTGGTTTAATACCCAAAGAAGATTAAGAAGAAAACTATAAAAGGTCAAATCAGACTGAGTATTTATAATAAGTGATAACTAATGGAATACAACAAATTTTAATGAACTTTTGTAGAAGATAGATACGATTATGTAACGGTTGAAATAATAATTAATAATTATTAATATACAAGAACATTTTCTAAATAGTTTTGAAGATGATAAAGTATGAAATTCTAATGATATAATTATTATAATATGATGTGAAAAATATAACACGTAAAATTTATCTGAATGCAAGAAAATATATTTGTTGGAAGATCCCAACAGCAAAGAACTTGGAATATTTTCGGCATAAAGCACATTCATTTCTTTTCAATAACGTTACTGGCAACAAAAACTGGATTCATCTTTACGTCCCAGAAGAAAAAAGATGATATGGCATATCGACATCAAAATTCAACAAAACCAAATAAAGTCAAAACAATACTATTGATTGACAAAATTCTCTTCAGTGTATGCTCATTGCATCTTTACAAAATCGTATTTGACTAATTTAGAAGAACGGATTCAACCTCACGCATCTAAAACCAACTCAAAAAGCGCTTATTTGTCTAAATTTCGGTGCTATGGTTCATCTGCCATACTTACTGGATCTAACATCATACAACTTTTATCTCATTTGCTATGTTAGGGACCTGAAATGTATATTTAGGACTGTTCGGAAAATTTTTGCAAACATATTTTACGTAAATGTATGGTTCCTATTACAATTAAGATTCAGGTTAAAGAATCATATTTATCACAAGAAGGAAATCTAATGTGCTACACAAAATAAGCTTATTTCTTATTATTGGGAGTATGAAGTTTTGTAATTAATGAATGCAAGGGTAATGTAATAATGTAAATAGTATTATGTTCAGTGGGTCGATTATTCAGGAACTTGACTTCATGCAATTGAAAGACTGATGAGATGTGAAATAATAAGGACGTTATGAGTAGTGTAGCACAAAAACTGAATATGTTTGGATAAACTTCCCTAGTTTTTGGATATAAAAAGTAAGGATTAAAAATAGGAATTCGATACCTATTGGAAGCTGTTCTACCATTCTCAGCAAGAACTGCAAATAGTACTCACAGATGTGAAATTAAAATAATTTATAATAAATAAATTATTCTAGACTTGATCAGTTATTTGAATTAATAACGAAGTTAACATCCGAATTCAGTATCTGGGTTTAGCATCAAAACTACAGTATCGACGCCCAGTTCTTCATACCTCGACAAAAACTGTGGCAGCCAATTGAAGTCAAAATAAAAATGGCAATATATTTTATAGGCATGTACCGAAAATGGTTGCAGCACCAGGATTAATATTGAGTGCAATAGCTATTGTGTTGAAAAATAAATACACGATTTTGTAGCTAAACAACACTTATTTCGTTTTGAAATTTATGTTTCTATCTGCTCTAGGTATTAATTGTGTATCACTCTGTAGCCCAGCTTTGTATTTATCGTGTTAACATGACATCATTAATGCTTATCTGTTTTAGGTAATGGTGGTTAGCCATTAAAATAACATTTACAGTTTGAATTTGTCAATCTCCATGAGCAAGATAATGTTCTTAACAGTTGTATTTGTTGCATCACTCATTCAAAATTTTGCTTCACAATGTTCAAAAATCCATGACCTTCTGAAGAAGTGAATGTAAAAGAATTGAGATGTCGAATTACGCACAAACAAAATCCTGTTATAATATTTATTATATATAATGTTTAACATATACATTGTTAATAACTACCTAATTTGTAACAATAAATTTAAGACAGTTATGAAATATTTTATTTCCCAGGTTTTCGTATTTTAAAAATCTGAAATGACTCCACTTGACCTTTCTAATGCTGTGTGTATTCAAATAAATTTGTATTTACAGTAGACTGTTATTACTGTTGCATTTGGTATTTATCTCAAGTTCATGCCAATTGCAACCTTCTAGTTGTTATTTATTTCTCAGCATTCTATATATTTAAATTTATATATGGAATTTGTCAATTGGTAGTAATGTTGAGTTCTTGATTCGTCACTCATTCACACACTGTTTATTTGCTCCTACCTTCATTATTATAGACTATGGTATGTTATTGTCAGTGACTTCAAATATAATATTTCCTAGCGGATTTATTTTTATCAGCACCGTTCTTGTGATATGTAGTTATTAATAAACCTTATTACTTTCAGTATATTTGTTTAGTTGACTAGTGTAATGTATTTAATTAAGTTGTAATTAAAGATAATGATTTGTTGTTTTATTATCAAGGTACACTATATTAATGATGTTATTGGCATATGATGATTATTTTGTACATATTTAACACATGTAATAAACAATGTATAACCAACTCGCGTTTGCTCCGGACCATCCCAGACAAATTGTACAATGTCGATGAGAAATTAATTTAAAGGTAGTAGGTAAAGGAAGTTATTTAGATTGTGAAAATCTATCGTTTAACAAATTCCGATAACCACTAAACCCACGTAAAAGTAACACAAAACGACAAGTTAGGTCGGTTCGGTCCCCGAGTTTACATTAAATGGTGATTGGGTAATTTTTAAAACAAAATTATCCAAGTATTTCTTGGCAAATAAAGTGACCACACAAGACGTTAAACAGGCAATCTTTCTAAACAGTTTAAGCGGCAATTGTTTTCAGTTAATATTCAATTTATCCGTTCCTCAAAATCCTACAGATAAACTTCCGACAAGTTGGTGGAAATTTTCGACAGACATTTTAGTCCAAAGAAATCTTATTTTTCAGAACGGTTTAAATTCTGTAATGTATTTAAACATAAAGAAGAAAGTATTGCAGATTGGGCTGCAAGAGTGCGAAATTTAGCAAGTAAATGTGGATTTGATAATACGCGATAATCTGAATTAATGCGAGATAGATTTATCCTAGGCATGCAACCGGGTGCAGTGATGGATAGACTATTTGAAGAAGATGCCACAAAATTAAAGTTCGAAGATGCTATCCACAACAAGGAAGCAGTTCGTGCAAATTATTTGATAGCAGAGTCAATAATAAAAAGTGAACCAACTATGATATTTCAATAACAGCAATGTCGGAAACCCGTAAATGTTCATTCTAGTATTGTAGACTTTCAAGCTAGTGGTTTTGGGAATCATGTTGGTGGTGCTTGGAATTTAAAACAGCAACAAGTTTGGAACACCCGAGCTTCTGTCTCGGAAAATGGTAGGAACAAATGTAGCACGTGCCCATTCGGTGTCCACATACTGATAGTCTAATGTGCGGATATTTCTAATGAAAAACACAATGTATTTAATAACTAAATACATTCTGTTATTTACATGTATTATTTCTTTAAAATGTGTTGCTGTAAGAATATCGTATTTCCATTAGGTTAAGTAGAACATCGGCTAGTGGTTATTGCACGTAAATTATATTGTTTGCTGCCTTCATTAGAGAAGGGTATGTTTTCACCAAGGTTGTCGGATAGAAGAGGAGTCAGTCGGGTGCTGGCTACACAAGCGGTAGTATATCGGCCCTTAGCATGGGCATTCTACGTGTGTAGTTAGTTTTGAAAGCGATTTATGTACCAATTGTTAATTTGTAATATCATTAAATTAAATACTCCTTGTATGTTTGTTGTGGTTTGTTTAGCATTCTTCTTAATCTTCTTTGGGAATGAAACCACTCGTAGTTTTTAAAATCTATTTTATATACGTTTCGATCCATGACCTAGGATCGTTGTCAAAATAATAAAAACTTCAAGTTTGACGTTTATGACATAAAATGCACATCGTCATGTTTAAAGATTGGGGTTCGAGGAATTCTATTGCTGTAAGTTAAGTTGTAATCTGCCAAGCGTGGATTCTAGCGCTCTGGAGTGATACTGCAAGTACTTTTACATTGTATAATTGCCGTTTATGTTACACTTTGCTGTTTAATCGACGCCCTGTAATTAGTTAATTAATAGCACGTTATGTATACTGCTATGTGAACATTTAATTTATCCATGTTTTTGAATACAGTAATTTTTGCATGTGTGACCGTTATTTCGAATTTACTCTCTACTCATTACCTTTAACGAGACAATAGAGGAACGTTGCACTATTGGCGTCCAACATGTGCAAGAGTGAGATAACGGTTACTCGGCTACAGGTAGAACTTCTGCGTTATTAGTGATAAACATTTAAAATAGAAGTGCACAGGCCAAACACGCAAAAACAAATTTTTGTAGTACGTAACGGGACTTGATTATTTTGTCATATTTAAAGTATATAAGGCGATGTCAGCTGCACCTGTAAATGAATAAAGCTGTCAGTTAGGATTGAACCCAAGATTCTTAACATCAATTCTTGGAACCTGTTAGGGTTGATGTATTTTCGAGAACTTGCTAGCAATTGTAGGGACCCAAAGAAGTATTAAGAAAGGTTTATGTAAATGCTGATAAATACTAAATTATTGTGAGATTTTATTTCCCTTTGCAAGTAGTAATATACAAAGTGTTAATTGTACTAGTAAAATGAGTTCTAACAAAAAAATTAAAGTTCCAGAAAAAAAATTGGACTAATCCTAGGCTAGATGAGTTAGAGGAAATTTTAAGTCAATTAGCGACGAGTGTAGCAGTAATGGCTGTAAGTGTGGGAAAGGTAGTGCCCGAAAAAGCTTTACCTTTCAATAAAGTTGAAATTTTGGATGATAAAGGCAAGCTAGGTGAAGCAAATGTAATATCAGAAAGAGGTTATGTCTCTCTATGGAAGGATTTGGGAGGGGGGGAGTGTAAATTTTACCCCGGGTGTAACTCATCCCATTGAATTTATAAGAAAGTTAAATCGATTGTTCGAGGATGCAGGAGTTCTAAAGGGAAAAAAGGGTGTGAATTGCTATAGATTCATTAGGCAGATCAACTTTAGATTGGGCTTTGGTGAAAGAAAATGATTGGGTATCATTTGAACGTTTTCGAGAATCCTTTATGAACAGGTACTGGAATAGTGAACATGAAAGAAATGTTTTTAATAAAATTTTATACGGGACTTACGAGCGGGGCAGTGGAGCCAACTATTTTTTAAAAATGGTTCGTGATGCAACGTATTTGTCTCATGAGATACCGCAACAAGAACTAATTTGTTCATCATTATGATCCGGAAACCCATAGGGGCATTTTTAATAATGGTATTAACCGGATTCAAGCTGGGGATAGAGCAATTAGTGCAAAATACCATGTGTGTAGAAAAACAGGTCACCATGGGAAAACATACAAATTTAAAGCAAGCGTGTTATTGTTGCAATAAGAAAGGACACTTAGTTACGGTATGTAGAAATAAGCAAAGTCATTAACATAACTATCTGGAGGAATCATCTAGTAAATTTTTAGATCTAGAAACCCTATTTGCATTTGATGTGGAAGATACTAGCAAAGTATTTCCCAATTAAACACATTGTTTGCACTCGACATCGCAAATGATAAAGAACGGATTCTAGATTTAGCTAAGCTGTTTAATAGTGAGAATAAAAGTAGAAAACAACCCATAGTTTTGGATGTGTTAATTAATAATCAAACATACACTGAAGTTTGAGCTAGACACAAGCCGGGTGTAGTGTAATTTCGGATACATTTGAAAATGATAATTTTCCACAATTGGAACAAAAAGCTTATAGCAAGATTTTATACAACTATGACGGTAATAAAATAGTTTCTCTAGGTTATGTTAGCGTGGATGTAACTTTTAGAAATGTAACAAAGACTATTAAATTGTATATTATTCAAGGCACAACAGTCCCGCCTTATTAGGACACGATTTTTATTACGATTTTAATTTATGTATTAACAAGGTCGATGACATCAAGGTTCACAAGAATTCAAAGGTAGCATTAGATAAGTTGGTGACAAAATTTGGAAACATGTTTAGTGTCGGTTTTGTTAAAAAGCAAACGTAATAAACCTAAACGATATGTGGACGAGTTTTGTTAACCACTGACGATGGTATTTATTTTCAGAATAGGGGAAGGTGTTGTAATGTATTTAATTAAGTTGTAGTTCAAGGATAATGATTTGTTTAGTTTTATTATCAAGGTATTCTATATTAATGATGTTATTGACATATGATGATTATTTTGTACATATTTAACACATGTAATAAACAGTATATAACGACCTCGCTTTTGCTCCGGACCATTCCAGACAAATTGTACAACTAGTTTACTGCTAGTTTTGGGAAAATTTCAAGTAGCCGAGAACTTTGATGACGTTTTGGTATGTAAGATAACGACATATGAAAAGAAGATAATTACAGTGAGATTATTACAATTTTTATTGTTTTGTATGTTCACTTATTTTGTGCAATTATTTAAAGTGTTTGTTTCATGTAATATGGTTACACATGTTGATGCACATTTACCTAAATGAAAACTAAGTAGTCTGGTTTGATTTAAAATTTATTTATTAATTTTAGTACAATATCTAGTGGGGAAAACCCAAATTACAAGATAAGGATATACAGGGTGTTTTTTTTAAGTGGGAGGTCATCTGTATATGGAAGACCAATGGTAGGACGAAGCTGAAAATTTGCACTAGGAGGTTTTCGAATGTGCCCTACACGTCTAAAATAGTTTCGATACGTTAGCACTTTCGGTTATACCGGAAGTCGGTATTACTATCGTTATTTTAAATAGAACACCCTGTATATTTATGCATTTTCGAATTTCTTGTCGAATTTTATGTGAACCTTTATAACACAACCATACTTCTATCTAATGCCGTTTTCGAGATATTTTGATTTTTAGTAGATTTTTGACATTTGCACACAGTCACATAAATTGGAATAACTAGAAAGTGAACGAACTTACAAAATTGTTTTTTTGCAATCATATTAATAATACTTGATATTATTTCTACATGCAAAGAAAATCTGATTGCAATGTACAGGGTGCTAGACAATTCATTTTATAATTTGACTAATAAAATGTCAAATATTCCGTTTTTTTAATGGAACCTACCATATTTTGTTATATTAATCGATACCTTAGGTATGTAATTACAACAATCCATTTATTGTAAGCCGTTTTTGAGCTATTTGCACTAAAAGAGAAAATGCGCTAGTTCAGTAACATAATAACATTTGCTACTATCAAGTAGCTTTTGTCCGATACATTAACAAAAGAATAATTGGTTATTTTTACGAAACGTCAAATGTAGATAATTCTACGCAGGTTGCAATTCCTATACTGTAGTTATTTATGAGGGTTAATCGAAACTTTACAAATCAAGATTATCTCGAAATGATAATTATTTATGGCGAATGTAATAGATTTCTTCGAAGAAGTGGCGATATTTTTCATCAAATATTTTGTTATATTAATCAATTCTATGGAATTAATATCTTTGTACTTAGAAAGCAGGATATGCTTTTGCACATTTTAGTTGCCAAAAATGGCAGAGCAAGAACATTTTTTGAAAAATAATGTTTAAAAGCTACACAAACATGGAACAATGTATTTCATCTAACAATATTTTACCTAAAGAAAAATAAATAAAAACATAAGAGGTTGTTTATAAATGTTCTATTTGGCCATTTTGATCCAAGCATTTTAAAATGCGTCTTTTAAATTCTTCATTTGTTGCCTTTTGTATTTGTTCTGGAGTTAAAGAATTTAGAGCATTTAATACTCGTCTTTTGCAATCTTCCTCAGTAGTAGGAGTGTAGGAGAAGACCGTATCTTTAACATACCCTATAGAAAAAAATCCAAGGAGTGAGATCGGGTACTCGGGGTGGCCATAAGTAAGGTCCGATAGTAGCTATAAATTGGTCTTCAAACAAGGCATGTAAGTACTCGGTTACAACGTTTCCATTGTGCGCAGGAGCACCGTCGTGCTGGTAGAATATTTTGCGTACTTCATTAGGTGGGAGGTTGTTTAAATATGCTAAAATTTCTCCACGCACAATTTCTAAATATCGTTCCCCTGTAAAAAGTGTTCATCGAGAAGAAAAAGAATTACTAAAACAATATGTACTTTACCGTTTAAATTTTCCTGGTAAAACACTACACATACGATTTGCGAACCTCTAATAGCACAATAAACATTAAAAGACCATCTTTCCTGAAAATTTGTTATGTATGCTTGGTGAGGATTTTCTGTGGAACAATGGTGTGAATTATGTCGGTTAAACACTCCGTTTTTCGTAAACTTTGCTTCATCGCTCCAAATAATATTTTTCAAAAACTGTTCATCCTCTTGCGTTCTAGTAATACAAATTCGCAAAACAACATGCTCCTTTCAAAATCGGTTTCCTTAAGGTGCTGAACAGGATAAAGTGACCAACTTTTAAAATTATTTGCCTTCAAAATATTGTATATGAAACTACGGCTCATTCCTATATCCTGCACATCATTATTTAGTGAAGCTCTGCTGCATAAAAATATGCCAATACATTAGTAACTCCAATTACTTCCTCCGTCACGGTGCTGGTCCTGTTCTTTGTAATAAATGATCCATTATTTGCACAGTTTTCAAGAATAGTTTTAAGAAGCTTAACATTCGGCGCTGGCTTTTCAGGAAATTTTTGATGAAATACATCGCAAGTTCATTGAAGAATTCTGTTGCATTCGCCATAAATAATTATCATTTCGAGATAATCTTGATTTGTAAAGTTTCGATTAACCCTCATAAATAACTACAGTACAGGAATTGCAACCTGCGTAGAATTATCTACATTTGACGTTTCGTATAACAATAACCAATTATTCTTTTGTTAATGTATCGGACAAAAGCTACTTGATAGTAGCAAATGTTATTATGTTACTGAACTAGCGCATTTTCTCTTTTAGTGCAAATAACTCAAAAACGGCTTACAATAAATACATTGTTGTAATTACATACTTAACATATTTTTTTCCATAGAATCGATTAATATAACAAAATATGGTAGGTTCCATTTAAAAAACGGAATATTTGACATTCTAATAGTCAAATTATAAAATGAATTTTGTAGCACCCTGTACATTGCAATCAGATTTTCTTTGCACGTAGAAATAATATCAAGTATTATTAATGTGATTGCAAAAAAACAATTTTGTAAGTTCGTTCACTTTCTAGTTATTCCAATTTATGTGACTGCATGCAAATGTCAAAAATCTATTAAAAGTCAAAATATCTCGAAAACGGCATTAGATAGAAGTATGGTTGTGTTATAAAAGTTCACATAAAATTCGACAAGGAATTCGAAAATGCATAAATATACAGGGTGTTCCATTTAAAATAACGATAGTAATACCGACTTCCGGTATAACCGGAAGTGCTAACGTATCGAAACTATTTTAGACGTGTAGGGCACATTCGTAAACCTCTTAGTACAAATTTTCAGCTTCGTCCTACCATTGGTCTTCCATATACAGGTGACCTCCCACTTAAAAAAAACACCCTGTATAGTTGAAATCAAATAAAGTCAAGCATGACTCATCGTTGCGCATATGAATAAAACACAGCCACAATATTGTTATGCTACTCTATTACCTTGCTCTCCCCCATCTAAAAAGGATAGCTAGAAAAATATTCCTCAGCTGTATAATTCAATGCAACCAGTCTGAATGTATGTCCATAAAATATTTCGGTTTGTAATTAATTGTCAAACATTTTTAAGGTTAGGTTAGAATTTGTGCTTTGTTATTTAACTTGCGATTTTCTACTTTTCTTTTAAAGATAATTCTGATATACAACAAACAGGTTTTTTTTAAAACTAAGAACCTACACATTGAATAGTGTTTGGTCAATACATCAAAATGAACACGTTTCGTAACAAACATTTGAACTCTCAAGCTCAGTTGTTGGTGATGAATGAATTTTGAAAGAGAACGTGATAATCACGGAGCCTTGGTCCCATTTGAGTCAGTATTGCAGGCATAATCAAATTTTCAAGTGATGTGTTGTGTTTTAACAGAAAACTTGTTTGCTTTCAAAAGTTAAAAAAGGATACAATCATTTACATATTACATCAATACATTCCACCAACGTGATAATTTAAATCGGCCAAGTGTGTTGGCTACCACAAGGAAAGGAATACGTTAAGGCTTTCAGTAAACTGAAAGTGTTTTCACTATTCCAATTATATTGATATTGTAAATCGGCAAGTCGTAGAACCCTTAAATTATTAGCTCTACGTATTCAAAGACAAAATTTCTTCAACCAGACAAACTACAATATGGAATTTTATTTGAGATATTTTGCACACACACGCTCGATGTTTTAATATTGTAATAAATTTAACAGTTTGATTCTTGCATACTCTTCAATAAACCTTTGCATTGCTTTGTTTATAATCTAAATATAATTGTTCATGGAACAAAATATCCAATTGGGTAATTAAATAGAAACCTAACATAACCGTCATAACCTATAACTTGTTCATGGACCGACTGAAGTGTAGAGATGAGTCGCTCTTTCAATAATATTTTTCAATCCAGGTATCACGAGTCACTTTAATCGTTGCTATTTTTCCCACCTCTAATAAAGTTAAGAAATACTTTGTACTACTATTAGTTCTTACAGATTTGAATAATGAGTCATGCTGGACTTTATTTGATTTCAACTATATATACACAATTACATAGATAGCATTAGAAGTATATGTAAAGATGTAATATCATTACCATGTATGAAAAAAAATATATATATGAGCATAAATAAAAATAATACAGCTTACCAGTTAAAACAACATACATCAGGAATACATACATGAGGAATACATAATTAATTAGTTAAAATGTACTTTACTTAACACAGAACAACAAATGTATATAGATAGAAATCCATTCACGGGACTGCAGCATAAATTAATTTAATGGTAGCTTTGATGTCACAACTAAGCATGTTAAATATGTCGAACAAACTAGCACATTGATTATAGTTTTCAATCATCCAGAGGGGAGATTTCAAAGCAATGTTTATGAGCCTGGGGAACATAGAAAGTGTCGGAACAGTGTGATTAACCCTGGGGACACAAATGGATAGTCTACTCAGTATGGAACTCCAGTTAGTAACATTATGAACTAATTTAAATAACAGAATAATGGTTTGCATAAACCGTCACTGTTGCAAGCTAACCAGTCCAAATATAAAAAGTAGATCATTTTGTAGAACATTACGAGTGGGGTGTACCAAAAAAAGCAATAATCGGCATTTGAATACTTCCCTTGTACATATTCTTACTTAGCACTATGGATAGTATAGTACGGGTGCCAAACAATAGAGTATTTGAACTTCCATCTTACAAATGAGCAAAATAGTGTATTAAGCGTGCTTGTGCTATTAAATTCTCGGCCTTTACGTAGCACAAATCCTAGGTTCCTATATGCTGAGTTGATTCTTAGAATATGCAGATTAAATCTTCATTTGGGATTATAAATAGCACATGTCTTTAAATTGTTCGACTCTATTGATGGTTAAGCCATAGATTTTATACGTATGGACAATTGGAATGAACTTTTCGGCATTCGGTGGAAATTTATTAATGCTGCACCATTCAATTAGTTTAACATTATCTTGTAGTTGACAATAATTTTCACTAGAGTCAACTGTACAGAATAATTCTAAGTAATCTACGTAGAGTAAATAATGTAAGTTATACTCAGCAGCAAATTATTTATAAAGATGATATATAGAAGCGGTCGAAGAATTCAACTTTGAGGGACATCAGAGGTTTGTGAAAATTCGTGGGATTGATGTCCTTTAATCTCAAGAAATAAATAAGTTTTAAACAGTAGAATTAAAGAGGCAGATAAACCAATCAAATTTAGCTTCTCAAGTAGTATGAAAAGCACTAAACGATCGAAGGCTTTAGTCCACATATATAACATCAACTTGAGTACCTTCATTAAGGGAATCACTGATACAATGAGTGAATTTTATTAAGTTGGTAGTAGTAGATTTGTTCTTAACAAACTCAAGGATACAATACGATATTCCACATAAGCATACATGTATTTCTGCAGTATAATTTTCAATGCTTTAGAGAAATTATTTAGCAAGGCTAAGGGATGGTAATTGGTCATGTGGCTTGGGTTATCTTTCTTAAACACTAGCACAATACGTGATACTTTCCAAGTGTGGGAAAACTTATTCAATGTTAATATCAGATTAACGATAATAAAAAGTGGTCTAATAAATATTCTTATACAATCTTCTACCAAGAAAGCTGAAATTCGATCAGGAACTTGATATGGTTTACTTTCAATTTATTAAGAGCATACCTAATACCATCTTCAGTGATATTGGAGAGATAGAGAAATCATTTTTATAGAGCACTTTGTAATCAACATCTATAGAAACAACATGTAACTTGAGTAGGTTAGTTTACCTTGAAGAATAGGTATCGAACGGGCTGATACTAGTCAATAAAGTTCAAATAATCCCCTACTAGATCGATTACTTTTAATTTTACGAACACCTTGGTTCTATTAAATTAACTTCATGTGGGATAAGGTGCAGATTCAAAACTGATTGGGGGGAAGGGTCCTAAGGTTCCAAAGTCATCAGTGCTAATGGGTATTGCAAAATTGGTTCAGAAGTTGTAAACTATATGCTTTTATATTTTCAGAACAGAATAAACGTTTTTTTATAAATAATAAAAGATTGTTTATAAATGTTGCTTATTAAAAATATAATAGCCTAACTTATGCTGCAGGGCAGTCAAATTTTATTCATGGTTAAGAGAAAACGACTGAAACGAACCGAAATTGTTTTATATTCTAGTATACTCATAATGTAGGCAAAACCAATAACGAAAATGCTGCATCCATTTAATGATTATATTTTACAGCGTATTTATCATTACCGATGATTGTAGGAATATAAACCAAAAGAATAAATACCAAGCTATGTCAACTCAATAATTTAACACCGAACATGTCAATTGAGGGATCAAGCACACCACAGTCATCGCACATATTTTTTTTATACAACTGGCGGATATTGGTTTTCTAATAGCTAACATTACTACACCACCTCTTGTCATATTGGTTGCAGAGTAGTCACAGTCACTTTGAAATATGTTAAACTGTGAACAATTGAAGAGTTCCACACTATCAAAGGAGTTGCTTAGCCTTGTCTCAGTGAATGAGAGAATATCAACTTCAGTAACAGCAAGACTATTAATGTATAAACATTTAGTTTTCTTATCTAATCTGTGAGCATTTTGATAATAACACTGAATATTCCTCGATACAGGTAGTGGTCTCCAATGGCTGCGGTTGTGAGAGCATATGTGTCTCAATTTTAGTTTGAGAGATAGAATGTAATTTCTATAACGAACAGTGGTACTCGATCTTGCTGGCTTTTTTTTAGAGCTTGTAGGTAAGTGTCTACTACCGAGTGTTTGTTATCGATGTTCATGTTCAGTTTATATTTAGCATATAAACAGTTAGCGCATTTGTAATAAACTTCAGGATTTATCTGGGAAACACTTTACTACCTAAGCTAATTTAGGAGTATTGGTGAAATGTTAAGGTTACTGCATTTGCACTATTATTGGAGATTGCTGCCGTGTGGTGTTTATTTGTATTAATGTTATTAAAGCAGTAAGTAAATTATAGCAATTGATTTGTGGTGCATTTTGGCCATGCGGATATGCATACTAATTAATTATTAACATTAAGGTAAGTAAGGAACTGACACTTATCATTCCCTGTTATGCACTCGTATGGATTATTGTAGTATTTATAAACTTTGTGTTTATTCCTTTGAATATTAATCCAGTTTAGATTGAAATTTAGAATCCACCTGAACTTGGAACTGTTGACTTACTTTGCTTTTGTGTTACGATATGGCATTAAAAGTAGTTGCTTTGTGATGTTGCATGTTTTAATTGATATGTGGAGGGGATCCTTTCATCGTCTGTTGGAACTAGGACTTTAGATTTGTATACTCCAATAGTTCTTAGTTCCTGGTGCTTCGGCATGCTCAGTTCTGGCTCTTATTCTCTGGTTAACATGTTCACTGCATGGGCAATTTTTGGCACAACATCGATCCCAACATTACCGGATCTTCAGGTCTGGTGAGACCAGTTACCGTTCAGGCGGTACCGTACATGTGTGCCTGGTATAATACTTTATATTACATTATTATTAGAACTGCAAACGGTTATAAGCAAACTAAATCCAATAGCGGTATCTGGTACTATATATCTTGCCCAATATTCATTAGCCATCGCACCACACTTTGAAGCCCGGTAAAGTAGTTATTGGCAGTTAAAGAAACTAGTGGTTTATATTTTATGAAAAACTTGAAAACTAAATTATTGTACAGATTTGTTTTTATAGATGAAAAAATTATATCTTAGGATTAAGAATATTATCGCCAATGTGACAGATTGAAACACTGTAAGCATAAAGCTGGCTTATTTTCAGCCATCGGAGTATGTATTTACTTTGGTATCTTTCTTGTCAGCTTTCTTGCTTTTGTTTGCGCTAGTGCTTTATACCACTCTGTGTAGTTTCTCTGGCATTTTCTTCCCGACCCATCTTCTATTTCAGCAAATGTATTCTTTTCATATTGATAGCAGGTTCAACTGGTATGGAACCTTGCTGATGTGACGATAGAAATGCCAGCTTTTCACGAAATGGTAGTAGTTGAAGTTTATTAGGATTCAATTCATTATAAACAATCCAGGCATTGACTACAGCAACACCAAATATCAACTCAAACGCTATCTTGCGATACCATTTAAGTCCCTTCCTTAAAGAACTATAATATGCAGACATTTTATCACTATAGTCAACACCTTTCTTAGCATTATTGCGATCCAATACAACAATAGGTTTCAAAATATCATTGCCTAGTTCTCCATTCTTATTAGGTCAAGCCTTTTTCCCAATTTTACATAAACTAACTGAATGCTCAGGTTTGTTTGATAACATTAGAACAGATCTTTTGTATTGCCATTGTATTATTTTTATACCGTGCTGATTTTCTAGTCCACATATCTCATTTTCTTTTTTAGTTTCTTTGTAACGATTTTTCTTGGTTAACCCCTCCTGTTTTTCCTGAGTGTGCCACAATACAAAATTTTCTGATCTAGTAACTCCTTAACAAGAGGAATTCCAGAATAAAAATAGTCCGCATATAAGGTTCTGCCACTATTTAGCAACCCAGACAATAATTTCAAAACTTGTTATTCCACTTCCTGGTGATAGTTTATATGGTCGGTAAAACAGTTAACAAAGTATTACACTTTAGATGGTGAAACATTTATATGGTGATAGATAGTTCCTAAAAGCCGGTAATACAGTTACCAAAGTTCATAAGATACATCGCGCAAGCGCAATGAATAAGGCAAGTGACGCTTCTAGCGGAGGAAAGCGCAAACCTTTTACAGATTTGGGACGCGGCCATCCACCATGACGTCACCAATACAAATTACATTGCGCCATAACCGGAAATATAAAAAGTTAAATAACAATTAACAAAAGTTCATATTCGTGAACAATTTAAACACGGTATTACTCACCCTGGAAATCCGGCTATCCCCAGGTACGCCTATCATCCTTCCGGGTCGATAATGAAGGTATTGCTCCGGGCTCCGGTGGTGTTAGCTGAGAATGGACATCAGGGTCATCTCTGGTCGTGGGCTGCTCCAGGGTCATATCGGTTTCCTAAATGTAGTGGAACGACAGGAATAGGTTAATTAGGGAAAGACAAACAAAGATAAGCAAGCCAAGGGAATCTACATCATAAGATAAGATACGGTACCCGGCACGACTACTTCACTTGAAGATCAAAGGAAAACAGCCACGATTTAGAGCGTCACGGAAACACTTCTCCCCACTCTTTGTCTCGTATTGCTCTACCCCTCTAGGGATAAACACACTGCGCAAATGCACTACTCTGACGTACGGAAGTACCGCCTAGTCCATTTAAAATTCCCGCGCACCGCGTATTTGAATTTATGCCGCGAAACTTCCATACATAAAAACTTAACCTAAAAACACTGTTTAAGTGCAATGGCACGTAACAAACTACTTTATGTGAATAGTATTTATCAACGAACTTCGTTCGTTTATGAAATCTTTTTGTCTGTGTGTCTGTCTGTCTGTGTGTCCGAGGCCTTTTTAATGGTCGGACATCAATGTGTGATACATCAATCGATTCAGCTCGGTGTCCAGAGCTTAAGTTTTGATGTCAGTTAAAATCGGGCCACGGGGACGCCGAACCCCCGGGAAAATCCACAGGGATAATTAAAATTTTAAATAAGTTTAAAAACAATATGCGACACATATTTGAACAATTTATGGCATTTCATGCCAATTATTCCAATATTATAGACATTGTTTAAACTTAAATTTTGATTACCGAAAATAATTAGATTCATATAAAAAAAAAAAAATTTCTTATCTTATTGATGAGAACTAATATATAGCTTTTAAAATATTTATTCAATAAAATAAAATATATTAAAATGTCTCTTTTGTTGTTTATAAATTTTTGTTTTTTTTATCTGAATACTTATAATTATTTCAACATAATAATTTTAATTTCTTTAATTTGTTTTAAAGTAAGTCTACATTTGGAAGTTCGTTGCGACAATGCCTTGCATTCAACTTGTTTTTTATTGAATCCTCTTTACCACAATACACTCTCATATTGTAAGTGTATCCTGCAACGCTAGCGTTTGTATAATTTAACGCCGCACTCATGGCGCTTATTTTTAATATATTGTCGCATCCCTAGGCGACCACACCAAGGCATAATACTCTCGTCTATTATGACGTCCCTTCCAGGAGTCACTTCTTTCAGATCATCATTATCAATATAACTGATTTGTAGTTTAGGTTTTTTCAATACTGGGATCTCAACATAATATTTATCACCATATTTATTTTCAATTTTTTCCTTTAGTACACTGTACTCATTTTTGTTTTCTAAACCAATAACAACTGCACCTTTAGAAACTTCCTGTATTTTTGGTATATTTACTCCAATGTTAAACGGATTTATATTTTTCTTTAGTTCTAATTTAGTTTGTTGACTTTGCTATTGTGTTACTGGTTTAACAACAATTACTGGTTCTGCCTTTTTTAATAATATATCTGACTATTTAAGTTTTGTAACAACAGGTTGAATTAAATTTCCAGTATAAACTAGTACCTTGCTTAGGTTATAACTATTAACAAAAAAATATTTAAGAATAAGATAAGCAAAAGGCAAAATGCTGTTATGAATAGTCACATAGATAATTTAGATATTAAGAGCACGTTTTATTTAAGTGCAAGATAAGCAAAAGGCAAAATTCTGTTGAGAATACTCACATAGATAATTTAGATGTGTAGAAGTTATGTTATAATATTTATACATTTATGTACTACCTTTACACTAAAAGAAAATACAGTAAAACTCATACCTGGAATAAGTAATAATAAATAGAAAGTCACATAGTTTAGTTTCCACGAGTTTCACATGGCATCTTGACTGCAAACATCTGCGGTGTCGCTCCTCGTGCTAATAACTGCTAATGGAGTTTCGACATTCTGAGTTGACTAAAGTCTTGTACGTCGAAGATTTGCGGTTGTAGATGATTCTATTCTATCAAAGAGAAAATTCCAGCATACAGACATTTTGATATTGTTTAGGTATAATGGTTTCTTATCATTTTTTATATAAAACGTTGTAAGAAAATTTATGAAGATATCTTTGATATCCAACGCAAGAGACAAAATCAAGACATGAACATAGGTAGAAATCTATATAGAAGTAACTGTAGATATATTCAGAGTAAAATTCTGAAGTAAGATTTTGGCTATACCTGACGCAAAGTTGGAAGTAAAGTTGAATTAAAATGTTGGAATATCATTTTGAAGTATGTTTGGAAGTATCAATTTGGAATATCATTTTGATATATACATTTGGACGTATAAATTTGTAGATTACATCAGAAGCAAATTTTTGGACCTTGCAAAATTCAATTGTGTTGCCAATTTAAAATACATGTGGTTCGACAAAACAATCAAAAATTTATCTATTTGTTCTTACTATCCTTGATTTACAGGACAAGTCTAAATAGGCAAGACTTCATCTTATGCCTGAGGTAAGACGTCTATAAAATTATTTTTAGTAAAACATTATCCGTTTAGGTAGAAAATACAAATCATAGGTAACTTCATGCTGATTTATAGATAAGTCAACATGGTCAACTTCCACACTAGCAGACAGTCAGGTATCAGAAGACAAACGTTGTACGAATACTGCAGATAACCACAACATAGAAGAAATGAAAATAACACTCCTGATATGGATTCAGATCCACACCAGTTGTTTTGAAAGAAGAATCAACCAATCAGAAAATTACTTGTATACTCATTTATTTATACACCATAGATAAATAAGAAAATTGTGAATAAATATAGTAATATCTATGTCTAACTTTATTTTCTAGTACAAGAGTAAACGTGAATATATATTCGGAATTAAACTTAATTCCAAGACATAATAAAATGTGTTTTTAGAGTAAAGACAACGGGAATATTTTATATAGTGCAAAGCACGTTGTAACATGACTAGGCCTTGGCCAAATGCATTTTACAACGTTGTAAGTGTGACGTGGGTAATGCTAGTTGTACTAATAGTACGGCAAATAATCTACTGCTGGCGATTCAAGCACTGAAGTTCCTTGTACTAAATGCATTGTGTACGTTGTACATGTAAGTAGATCATCGATGGAGAATGCAACTAACAGAAAAAGTATATATTTATAGTAAAGTAATATGGCATAGAATACCATGTAGTGTACCCACCCTTTACTGTCTAATTATTAATTATTTCCAGAATAAGTGTCTACAGTACCTCCCTTTCAGATGCAGAAGTCTAATATATTATTTAGAATATGTATAAAACTTCCCTTCCTTGTAAAACGAAAAATACAAATAACTTATAAATCTAACCTAACTGGCACTTTCTTAATTTACTTGACCTTCTAAGAGTCGAGGTCTTCCCAACATTTTGATCGCTCTCAACTGAAGGTGTCGTAGCAATCACTTCACTTTCACTGTTATCTATAATCGGTTCACTATAAACCTGAATGTCCTTATTGCTACTTAAACTAACATCTTCATAATAATTATCATTACAATCAGGAGGATAAGTAATTGTATATTCCGTTGGTGTGTAATAACCAATTTTCCACAATGAATTAATGTGTCTTTTCCATTTACGTCCATCATCTAACTGAATGTTATAGTTAAATAAGCCATTTCTATTAAGTACAGTACCACTGTAGTAACAAAGAATCGTAGCAAACAGACAGTGGAAGGAAAGAGTAGCTATATAGATCAAACAGTCGATTAAGTTGTAGTTTCCGAAGAAAAGAAGAAAGGTTTAGAAGGCACATCCCACAGGAAGCAGATCGAAAATTAAATAAAGTCAGTGTGAGGACTGATAGTAAGAAAAACCAGCCAAAGGAAAAGGAAAGCAATGTGGAACACAAGAAATGAGGAAGCAAACTAAAATTCAAAACACTAAAGAAGCAGCACATGATCCTGAAGAAGAAAACAAATATACGAAACTGAGTGTAGTCATGGTTGAGCATGCGTGTGTGTGTGCTAGGATCTATGTGTGCGCGTGCCTCTGTGTGGAGCATATTGAGAGTGTGTTGGACCGCTTTAGTCGCCTCTTATGATAAGCAGGCCGTTTCGTAGGGCTATTCTAATCCAGGCCCACTTGACAAGGAGTACGACTTCCGAATTATAAATAGCACAATCTGCTCATTAACGCATAAAAACTACTGCATAGGAATATTTCAAAATTCTTCTTTGTAAAGTTTCCATTATTGGTTAAATCTTAAATAATCTATTTAAATTGTTATTCTATTTTTGTGTTGTCCTGCTACGCTTTTCTCTCTCTACAGCACCTTAGACACGTGAGATACGATTCTAATAATTTGAACTAGCGTGCTAAAAGCCTTCTGCTTCCTTCACAGAAACTCAAAGAAAAGAACATCTTCCGAACTAGCTAGAGGTCTATACCTGGGTTGGACAAGAAGAAATTTAGCAGGGAGGATTTTAGTTTCTTAAAAATCTAAAAAAAATTAAATAGATGCCACCAAGTCCTACAATAAACAAGTTAAAGGCAAAGCAATATTCTAAAGGCAGACGTGGAAACTCAAAGATAAAAAGATCGCCTTCGTTAACAAAAACCTGTCTTATAGAAATAAGACGCAGCTTCTGAAAGAAATTATAACGGTTAAACAAAAAAATATAGAACACAGTTTGTGTCCTTTAAAATAAATGATAATATATAACCAATTAGTTATTGCTTTTTTTGACACAAAAATTGTTAATCAGAAGTTCTGCTTATATATTATTAGATTTGATCGCGTTTGACCAAAATAAAAGTTTAAATGTTTTATCTAGTTGTATAATGTAGCAAGAACTTTCTTTTCAATACTCATAATTTTTAACATGCAAATTAACAACAATGATATATAACAAAACCAAAATTATGTCTTTTTACAGCCAAGGACGGCTCTCTAAACATAAGTGTATTTACACCTTTTAGATATTTTAACTTGGTAAAAATTTGTAAACACAATGCATTGAAATATCATTTCTATCCTGAGCAGTTATCAGATAGATTACAGGTTCATTATAAGCACTCAGCTGGTATTTAAATAGCAAAGAAGTGAGATAAACTTTACTGTACACCAAAAAAATTAAAGAGCAAACAAAAGTTCACTGCTATTTCTTATTAAGCACTTTCTATATTAAAGATCTAATTTTGTATGAACATCAATGCAAACACTGCATTTATTACTAAATGAATTTAAATCTTTATACTAAATTTCTAAAAGTTAAGCTCAAGATTAGAGAAATGTTTAATTTGAATTATAGAAAAGCTGCGATAAGGTTATCCTCTAACGGTATGTATTTCAAATTTATCTGAAGTTGAATGTAAACAAAGCAGTAAGTGTAAACCTAATCAAACAAAAAAACAACTACGGTTTGTAACATAGTGATTTATAAATAATCGAAAGTGAAACAGGTCATAAACACGAGGCAGAAGTTCGGTATGTGGACAGCACCCGATGGGGGCGTGGGTGGGCTCGTTTGAAAGCTTATGGGGTGGGGGTTATAAATATATAAGTGTCATAGGCCGGAGGGGTGGGGTTCACGTTTTATACGGGGGTCAAACTTTTGGTACTTTTTTATATTGTAACTCACATTATAGTGTATATAAATAGTACCAAAACTATTTTAATAATTTGACAATATTTTTAGGGTTGGTATAATACATAAGAATTTTATTGAAAATTTATAGATTACATTCTTCGATAGGGTAAACTTCTATTACAGATGCAATTAATGCTTCAAATATATCTTTTTTAAAACGACGCACATCTCTACGCCATAGGTGTTCACACAAATGCATAGCCAAATCCTCTGATTTCAGACCATTTCTGGCGACGTCATCTTTCATATGCTTCCATAGGCCTTCTATGGTGTTTGTATGTGCCCCTGTTTCAGGATCTTTGAAGTGATATTTATGGCATACTCTTTCATGTTTGTAGCCCATATCCTTTATTGCCATATATGGCCTCCAGTAATCAGAAATAATAGTAGTCCCTTTATAATAAGTTAGGTTAAGTTAAGTTATTTTAGGTTAGGTTAGGTTACCTTTGGCTATGTGCTTCTCGATGAGTGGCAAAAGAGTTTCCTTGTCTCTTTTATTATTGGCACATATTTCTAATCTGTAATCTTCTGTTTCTCTACAAATCATCCCAAAAATCCAGTGCCCTTCTCTTGGTCTTCCTTTCCTAAATTTCCTTTTGCCAACTTTTGACTCATCGATTTCAACTGTTACTCCCGGGCCACCAATTTGACCTTGTCTGTCAAATTCATTGTCTAATGATATCATGCACACCTAATAAATAAAAGACATAATATTTAAAATAGTGAAAACAGATTTGAACTAGCTCATTTTTTCAAGAGATATACTTGTTCAAACCTATATACTTACTTCTCTGAAATATGAGAACCAGTCGGAAACTGCCTCTCTGCCACAACCAACTTCACGCATGGTGTGGTCATAATCGTAACCAGATGCAAAAGCGTACAGCATAAGAACCACTTTTTCGGCAGAGAGTTTAACATTTTCTAGCCAAGTACCTGTGGCCATTGAAATGTTAATTATTCCTCTGCCTTTTGCATGTGTACGCTTGGTGCATCTAAAACGCCCCCATCCATGCTCTATGTCAATTACCATTAGCTTTCGGCATTGAGGGCACTACTTTTGGGAGGGCAAAAAGCCACGAGACATAAACCACTTCATAGTGGTTTCTCTGTCTATTAAAACCTCTCTTGTCAATTTTGACAGAATCATAATATAAAAATAGATGCACACTTAATTTACAAAAATTTATTTATGAATAAAATGATTATTAATTATTTAAAATGTCATACAAATGAAAGTAATGTCCACTAAATTAAGACTTATATGATTTGGTTTCATGTCTTTATATACTTAATTTTTATATCATGAGTTCACGCTTAGTACGTGTCTATTGTGATTGGTTTGTGATTAAGACACCACTTTGGATGTTAATCCTTTTTAATCTCTAATAATCTTATTTAATCTGATTAATTAAATTGTCAAAATTTTTCTCATGTATTATACCAACTTTCAAAACATAAGACACTAATGTGAATACTTTTGGTACTATTTATATACACTATAATGGGAGTTACAATATAAAAAAGTACCAAAAGTTTGACCCCCGTATAAAACCTGAACCCCACCCCTCCGGCCTATGACACATATATTTATAACCCACACCCCCTAAGCTTTCAAACGAGCCCACCCACGCCCCCATCTGGTGCTGTCCACATACCGAACCGTAGCCAAACACGATAGCAAAATGACGTCTTTTTATGACTATCTGTTTAACAAAAACTAACGATATTTTGTGGACATGCAAAAACTTAAACTTAAATAACGAACCAAAGTACATCTCATTTCCATTGAGATATTCCATTAGAAATTTCATCTGCTGCAAACAACACCATTAACCATTCCAAACTTAAGGAGTTGCAACAAATTCTCTGGACAACATCAAATACTACGACCACATGTTCATAATTTTCAAATCTTTTAGCACAACACAGTTTATTAAGTAAAATTATTCCTGCATTCTTTCTTGCTTTACATTCGTGCTTGTTTTTCTTTTCTTTACGTCGTGCACTAATGGAAGTTATTGTAAATTTTTCAAGTTCACCACGACTTGAAACATTCAAACACTAATCGAAGGTCGCAGGCTTCTAATTTCGAAAACATCTTGAGGGCTTGATAGTGTGGCTGCGACTAACTAAACGAATGTTGGCGACATCCAAAGACTCGTTAGAAATTTGAAAGTGCATGTGCTATACAATTCCTATAGATGCTCAACGAAATAAATTTATAATACACAGATATTCTACAATAAAAGAACTATTAAAATGAAGCGTTCCATTTTGTATAATATGGAATATTAACAACGATAACAAATAAAGAACAGTTAGTGTATTATACTTATAATTTAATGCAAATAAATAGTGAGCCAGTTGCTTTTTATTTGTTCAAACATTCCCATTCAATATGTCAATAATTCGAGGTATCCTTGTAGCCAATGTCCAATACAAACGTGAACAAGGTAAGTTGTATGGTAATATAAACAAGTACATTCCAATAATTGCCACATTTAGCCCGTTGCTACACTTCTGTACCGCATAAGTTTGATTGTTTTACTACTTGCAAGTAATGTTTTTGTTAAATAAATTCTCAAAATACACTGCGGGAGTATCAATTCCTTCTTCATTAGGCAGAGAATATTACCATGTAGGAATGTCTTTAGCACTATTTACGTCATTTGCATATGTCCAATTAGGCTTCACTTTTTTATTCTTTTAGGGTTTCTGTACTACATCGGCAAAAGCAGAATTGTCATTGTTACTTCGTACGGGGATAATCGACTTTACTCCAGTACTGTCCATCTGTAACAGTTTTATATGAAATTACTGTAATACACCATTGTGATAAATGTGATACAAAACACGAATATGTTCTTAGCTGCTGCATCAAATGTGATGCAATTCTAATTTAGTTTAGTTTGGAAAAAAAAAATGGTATAGCTTTGTGAATCGGCAGGGAAGATCGAGAAACGTTGAAAATAAAGCTGTATATTTGTATGTTCAAAATATTTTGAGGTTATAACATCGCCGATTAACCCAAACTGTCATATTACAATTCCAAAGCGTCTACAAATACAACAACGGGCAAAATCTTAAAGGTTTGGCGGAGGGGCGGCTATCTAAATCGCACAATGGTTGTATCGCACTCGAGAGAATCATTTTAGAAAATGGAGCGATACAGAATTTTTTAAAAATTTTTATAATATTGCATCCTTTTCCAAAACTGTGGGCGCACTAGATTGCACACACATTAAAATAATATCACCTGGTGGAGCTGAGCCTGAAATATACCGAAATCGTAAAAGTTTTTTTTCCTTGAATTGTCAAGTTGTATGTGATGCAAAATGTAAAATTTAAAACATCGTGTGTAGATGGCCTGGCTCTGCACAATTTTTAATAACTCTCAGTTAACAGCACATTTTGAAAATAATCGATATAATAGGTATTTGTTAGTTGGAGACAGCCGATATGGAATTAAACCGTATTTAATAACGCCATTAGGTTGAATTATCATAAAATATTTAAATTCATTTACTAATTTTTATAATTGCAGCCAATCCTGTAACACCAGCGGAACATCTTTTTAATGAGTCGCAAATACGTATTCGAAATCCTGCCGAACGAACATTTGGTATTTGGAAAATTTCCAATCCTTGCACTTGGAATTAGACAGAACCTACACAAAGTTGAAGCAATAATTGTTATTGCTACAGCGGTACTTCATAATATTGCAATGTTAATACATGAAGAAGTACCATCAGTAAACGAAGAGGTAGAGGCAGAAATAAGATTTGTTAATGATGTCGACGTAGAAAACATGAGGGATGTAGCTGGTGGTGTAAATAATGTGATACGATATCGGCTCATTAATGAATATTTTAATGCATTATTAACTATATAATCAGAAGTAACCTTAATTTTATCTAGAATATTCGATAATAATTATCAAAGTTTTATATCACTATAATAAACTATATGTACAAATTTAATCTAACTTACACACTATGTTCAATATATATTTTACAATTCTTTTTTTAAATTTATTTTCTAGACACTGTTTTTCTAATTCTAATATTTCCATTCTAAGTAGATGTTCTTTACGAAGCCACTCTATTTGTAGCTTGCCCTTGTTCATCTCTTGTTCATGAAGTTCTCTCAGATGTTTTAATTTTAAGTCACATTCCTCTTTAGGATAAGTAGCCCTCGATTTTTCCACTTGACTTTTCGCATCCGCCCATTGAGAAACTCGTTCACTTGTAGAGCTTTCGACATATTCTTTTCTTTTCCCTTGAATAGAATACTGATTTAACATTTTCCTAAAATCTTTTTTTACCTTTAGGTGTTCTAGTATTTAATGGGTGGGCTTTTTTTGACCGTAACATGCTGGAGGTGTATCTTGTCCAATCGTTTAATTGTACTGCATTATCTACATTAGTTGTGCAGTATAAATTTTCTGAAGTTAATATCCCTGTCTGTTCATTAGTAATTTTGGAAGCCGAAGGTGTGCAGAATTCAACATTTCTTACACTATAATCGTGTTCGATAAGATGCACAACTTCCTCTTCATTTTGAGGTTGTTCTAAAATTAAGTTTTTTATAACTTGACAAAGTAGTTTAATTTAAATTACCACCTCTAATATCGTTGGCTACCTACACAGTGACTGCAACATTATAACCAGCATATAAAATATATATACGATTTTTTAAAGCTCACCTTCAGCGTCATCATCAAACTCAGATAGTAATCCATCTACCCTCGCTCTTAAAATATTCTTGATCTCCTCATCTACATCTGTAAATTTAATGTCTGGACGAGGTCCACCTCCACCTGTTCCCCTCACGTAGCACTTTTTGTCGGCAAACTTCTTTTTAACCCTCTTCTTGATATTATCATATTTTTTCCTCAACACTTCCACAGGACGATGTACTTCACCAGCGGTTGAATTGAACTCTTTTTCAATTGTGAGCCAACAGACCTTTTTCTGGTGGTGAGATTTTGCATCAGCCAGCTTACATGTAGTACTTCTGTATATTTTCTTGCAAGAGAAAGTAAAACCATTTCCTCTTTCGAGCTGAAGCTTAATGCTCTTTTTTTCGTGCTCATGATGGTTATAATGAAAGTTAAAATACCGCTATAAAAGTAAATACATACATAAATTTTCAGGTTAGGTTCATAAATAAAGCATATACTATGAATAAACGTTTATAATGCGCCGACGTCATTATTGCCAACATCTAAATTTTAGTAGAACATACGGTTCAGTTGAACCTGCAGTAAATCAATTTTGTACAATCATTCATGCCGTAAAACGTTAGCTTAAGTTAAACTCGGGTTCTTTAGAAGCGTTGCCAATATACTCTTGTTTGAAAAATTAATACTAAATACAAAGCACCCGCCTTAAAAACCGATAATGATTCCATAGCTTTATCTGATTTGCTCTATTTTTTTGGTTAGATAACCAATAAAGATGTAAAATTTATGTTAAATTATGTCACATACCTAGGTATTAAATTTTGTAACATACTCTAGGTAAAGCAAACTAATTTTTTACTTCCTTACGCACACTACCTTTACAGCTCACAATCTGTTAGTTTTTACCACAAAAGAATGAAAATTGCTAGCGAGAAATCTACTCAAGGTCAAATACAGAGCACTCTTTAAACCTATATTGATATTGTATAAAACTATTAAAGTATTAATTAAATAGGTACCCGATAAATTAAGATGTTCGGAAACGGTTATCTTGATATGAGAAATTTGTATAACGCAAAACATAGCATTGCATATCTTTTTTTATGCTTGTGAAATTTGAATGCAATTTTAGCTTTATGGGCAGTGTTACTAACAAATGAAAATAACATTTCATCGAAAGAAAATTTGTTAAAAGTGTAACGGAAACTATGCTAACATCATTCATTAGTATCACAAACTATTTATAATCAACATGTGTAAAATCATCATAAGATCAATTGAATTACCTACCTATAGAAGTTTGCTTTTTGCACATTGTTGCATTTTGGTTATTTATGCTGTTCAACAATCAGATAATGAAATATAAGTTATGTTTTGCTTATGATAATTTATTTCTAGTTTGGCATCTTAATGATCACGTATATACGAACGATTACTACCATAGTTATAACTGAGGTAGTAATAACTACCGATTGTTCACGGGCCGTATACATATACGGTGTTTCTAAGTTACCCAGTTATAAACCAGAGTAGTAAATCCCGTCTGAAGATATATCTACTCATGTCGCCAACATAAGATTAAAAAAAATACCTTGAAATTTATAGCAAAATAGTTATTGTTTACTCTTTTAAATATTTGAAGGTTATGTTGAATTTCTTATGAGATCTTTTACCACGAGTAATTGTTTGCGTATTAGTCTTTTGGCATACTGCACTACATTTAATAAATGTTAGCACAATACATTTCTGGAGAATAATTTTTTCGAGTCGGAAGCGTTTAAGCCAAAATATACTCGAATATTTCATAGCAATTAATATAAAGTTAGGCGTTTATTATTTAGGGACATTTATTTCAAACATATTAGGTTGGTCAACTGGGTATTAGCGCCAAAGAACAGTATACATGCTATTTCAGCACGGTAGTTATAATTCTAATGCTGTTGAAGAAGAGTAGTAGACTTATAAGTCCGGCATACTAAATCCAGGTGTTATAAGGTGTATACATGGAGCTTAAATCCGTGATTTAATACTACCGTAGTTATATCTACGGTAGTTGTCGCTCGTGTATATGTACTCATTAATCACTTAAAAAGATATCATTATTTCATAGAAATTGTCAGAAAATAGAACATGTTCAATTTTTTTAAAGTTGTAGCAGCCGATTTAAAACTTTACAAGTTCTGCATTTGAATTGTATTGTATCATAAAAAGTATATGAGTTCAAAGGAAACTATACATGCAGCATGACACTTTATTAGTGAGAATCATCTAGAAAAATAATAATGTAGTCGTGCCATTTGATTGGCTTTCTGGCAAACTTTACTTTCAATCAAATGGTTTAGAATTTGTGTCTTCGTATTCGGCTATACGAAACGCCACTGTTTGATATTGAAATGTGTGGGATGGATTCTATGAATGCGAAAATTTGCGATTGTAAAGGATTGTTAGTTTTTCAAATATTGAAATTCCAAAGAGTTTTACATTATTTTAAAGATTGGTTATCATTTCCGATGTAGTACAGTTGTATAACTTCTTAATTTTTTCATCTCTATTAAAATATTGTAAATGAAAATCCGGTCAACCGGTCAGGTGTCGGGCATTGAGACAGGTGTTAAAAAAATGGCAGTTTTTAAATAACAATATTCTTCCCTAAACACTAGGTTTTTTTTCCATCGTCCCGCTATTATGTATACGTGAAAGTTATAAAAGCAGGTATGTGGTTCTTACTAATTTAATTGTACTTTGAATCATAACCTACATTTAGGCCCTACTAATAGAAAATCTGTTTTAATAAATTGATCCACTTCGTTGTTGTTTGTTTTTCTTTTCTTTCGGATGCATGGACATTTTAATAAGCAATAAATAAACAAGTTTACTAAATTTTGTGGAATCAGGTTATTTTTAGTACTATTTCCTTTTAATTAGCTTATATCAGACTCTTTATGTAATTTTTCTCATTTCTTGTTTAGAAAATGCAGGGGCAAGAAAGCCTGTTAGGGTCTTCTGACCATCGTCTCGCGCTGGTGCATGAAATGAGTGCACATAACTTTGATTTAATTCGGTTTGCTTCATATCGCACTGCCACTAAATTACGCTTCATTCAAAAGAAAGTAAGCTGTAAGTATTTAGTCCTGACTATACCAACAACTATTGATGTCAATTTTTAGTACATGCTGTTGATATATGGAATGTAATAGAAGCATTTAGAGAACAAGGCTTACATGCAATGGAACCAGCTAGTGAATTAAGCGTTGCAAGATTGGAAACTCTTCTTTGTTCACTATATCATAGTCTCAACAAAAGAGCACCTCCGACACAACAAACTCATGTCGATGTTTGCACTAGTTTGTTGTTGAATTGGCTGCTTGCTGCGTATGCTACTGTGTAAGTTGTTTTGTTGCTATATTATTGATGAGAGTGCATTTATAAATTACCAAATATACTGATGAAAAATATCTTAACTTGTGGAGATGTATCGAGTTGAGTACTTTCAAATTATCCAATGTTTGACATAGTACCAGTAATTGGTTCTCATCTAGCAAATATGCTGCCTTACCCTAAACAAGCCCTATTTTATAAATATATCGATGTTTTATCTGTAACATGAATTTGAAAGTATTGCTAGAAAGTATATTCTCACCATATGACCCTAATATTTGTGTGTACCTAAATATGATTCAAATTTGAGGATCACCATGGAAATCTCATTTATTAATGGAGATAGGGGTATGTTTCAATTTGACAAAGTTGCTAAATTTTACACTGATTAATAATCTGAAAAGCAATTTGATATGCTTTATTTGGCATCCAAGATATTTTCAAAAATGTAAAAACTGAATTCGTCTTTTATTTTTAGTGTGGTTATTTCAAATAATATTCAAAATTTAAAAGCACTTTCTCATGGGCACTTGTTACCCCCTCTCGAATAGCCAGATTCACATTGTAAAAAAATGATTCGTCGTTACCTGACCACTCGTCTGACCATCATCAACTTATTTCTTATGGACTCCATTTTGGTGTTTTATACATTTTTATTCACCGATTTTCTCTGATTATGATAGTGTATGCCAGGTAGCAAAAAAACTTTTTAAACAATGACTTAATCGTAAATAATAGTACCTTAATACAGTGGTACTTTGATGTACGAGTTTAATTCGTTCCGTAGCCTTGCTCGTATGTCAAATTGCTCGTGTCTCAAAGCAATTGTCCCCATTGAAATTAATTGAAATGCCATTAATCCGTTCCAGCTTCCAAAAAACCACTTTAGTTGTTTTTGTTAAGGGTTTTTGAATAAGAAAAATGTATTTACAAGAAGAAACATTTATTTATAAATAACAAATACATATTCTATAAAAACATAATAAAAGAAAAAGTGAAGTGTTTACGGAAGCGCTTAATTTTCATCACTTGTCTTTGCTTTTTTCGTCACGTTTTACTCATTTTCACCTGCAGATTGTTTAAAAAAAACTGTCCAAGGAAGTTTGTTTCTTCCTCCCTTTCAGGATATTGCGGAAATGATTTAGGCAAGTTTTGTTGAACAACTCCGATGCACGACCAGTTGCAACTTTTTCGGGGTGATTTTTATCCACGAACTCTACAACTTTCTCCCACATTCCCAAGATTTCCTACTGTTAGATGCTGCACATGACACCAACATGCGCCCGCATGTTGGGGTCGTGTGCAGTGGTGTAGTGTGCGATTCCTCATATCTCAAATCTTGCTCTCATCTCAAAGCAAAATATCCTCGTCGGTGGCTCATATCTCAAAACACTCGTATATTGAGGCACTCGTATATCGAGGTACTATTGTACTTAAAAATGGTAAACCTAAACCAACCTTTTATAATGTAAGTGATATAGCAAAGGAACAATAACTGGCCATCATCAACTTTCTTTATTTCTTATACGTGTCGTTTTGGGTTTTGGTATATTCTCATACAACTATTATTCTTATTATAATTGTGTGTGTTAAGTAACGAAAAGCTTTTAAAACAATGGCTTTCTCGTCAATATTGATATTTTAGAACCACTGATAATATTAGCAGGTCATGGAACATCTGCCAACTAATGCTACCAACTCCTGTCATTGCACACTAACTAATAAATGCATTATTTCTATTAGCAGTAAATATCCCTTTTAGTCATTGAGAAATAAGATATGTTGTGTGTTTTTTATTCTTCTCGCCGAAGTTCAATAAAAGGTGCCGAAACATATTTAAGATTGTATCCAGAATGACAACAACCGAATCGTACTATGTTTCTTAAGGTTGCTACGAACTTAACCAAATATGGATCGTTTACTAAACCTCGCAACGCTTATGGCAAGAAAAATTTGAATAATAACCAGCATGATATTTTACAAATGGTAAACCATAAAGCTAAAATACTTTTTACTGATGTAGCTAACAATTTTATTGTTTAGATAAATAATATTCCTTGAACATCCAATGTTTAAGTAGCTGTTGAATTAAACATACTGCAGACACAAGTTTGGAGAACGTTAGGTGCCAATAAGTATAAACCATACAGGATTTATGTAAGCCATACACTACAAGCTGGAGATACCATCAGGCGGCCAGAATATTGCAATTGGCTGGCTGTTAGGAATGCTAAATAATGAAAATGATTTTTTGAAGAAAATAATTTGGTTTGACGTATTTAAATTCACAAACGCTGGTATTTTTAATCGTAATACTGAACATTACTGAGCAGTAGAAAATCCAAGACAAAATCGGGAAAGAAGACTACAGCAGCGTTTTGGCATAAATGTTTGGATGGGTATCTTAAATGACCGTTTAATTGGACTATTCATATGAGGAATCATTAAACGAAGAAAGATATTTGAATCTTCTTCGTGCACAAATATCTGAGTATTTGGATGACATTCCGTTAAATCAACATAGACATTTGTGGTGACTGCGGGACGGTGCACTAGTGCATAATGCAGTAATTGTCAAAGAATATTTAAACCAAGAATTTCCCAATTGTTGGATTGGAAATGGTGGAATAGCTGCATAGCTTGCTAGATCCCCGGATCTAACACCATTAGACTTCTTTTTATGGGGAATTTTCAAAAATCAAATTTACAAGGAATGCTATAACTAAAAGGTTCATTCAAAGTACTGCGCTAAATGCAAGAAAACGTGCACAATTGTGCATTATTGAAAATGGTCAACTGTTTGAGCATTTATTGTAATTATTTATTGTTTGGTAAGTACACCACTTGCAACAGTGGTTTACACTTATAATTTTTTTAATTTGGTATTAAAAAACTATTCTTTACGATTAAGTCATTGTTTAAAAAGCTTTTTGTTACCTGTCATACACTACTATAATCAGAAAAAATTGAAAAAACCAAAATGATGTCCATAAGAAATAAGAAAGGTGATGATGATCAGGTAACGGCAAAACGTTTTTTAACAAATTGGCTATTTCATATGTGGAAAAAAGTGGCCATGGGAAAGTGCTTTTCAATTTTGAATATTATTTGCAATAGCGACACTAAAAATAAAAACAACTTCAGTTTTTATATTTTTTGAAATATCTGACACCAAATGAGATGTCAAATTGCTTTGCAGATTATTAATTAGTGTAAAAGTTAGCAACTTTACCTAATTTTAACATGCCGTGTATCATCATTAATAAGTGAGATCTCCATATATATATCATCATCATTCATCATTTTGTTTTCGACCTTACTTAAGGTCGGTTTGACGCAGCTCTAACTTCTTTTCTATTCTGTGCTAATCTAAAAAGCTCTACATACCCTTCACAACCTAAATTTCTAATAATTTGACTAATATAGTTTGGTCTAGGTCTTCCTATATCCTTCTCTTTTTCCTATCCACCTGGCTCTACATAGATATTAGCAACCTGATGGTTGTTACAGAACTCTAACATGGTTACATGATTACCATTTATAAGGAAATGAAATATAACCTGGTTATCCGCTTCAAAAAAAGGAAAGGTGTTAAATTATATATTATGGTAAGGCTTAAGCAACGAATCGCTGCCAACATGCCAGACCGCTACCTAATTGTGAGTTATGTCATGGTGACGTTTATTAAATTATATGTTAAGGTAAGGCTTAAGCAACGAAACGCTACCAACATGCCAGACCGCTAACTAATTGTGAGTTATGTCATGGTGACATTTAGTTAACTGATTTTTATTTTTTTTTGTTTTGTTTTCGAACTTACTTAAAGTCGGTTTGACGCAGCTCTAAATTCTTGTCTATTCTGAGCTAGTCTAAAAAGGTCTGCATACCCTTCACAACCTAAATCTCTAATAATTTGACTAATATAGCTTTGTCTAGGCCTTCCTACTCTATTTTTATTTGGTAGTCTATAATCTAAGACTTTACTAAATAGTCCCTCATGTCTTAACTGGTGCCCTATCATTCTATCTCTCCTGACCTTCAATTGTTTCCACATACAGGGTTCCTCACCTATCCTTCTATAAACTTCCTCGTTTGTTACACTATATGTCCAACTAATCTTTAACATTCTCCTATAACACCAAGTTCCAAAAGCTTCTATCTTTTTCTTATCTACTTCTTTAATTGTCCAAGTCTCACTACCGTATAGTAGAACGCTCCATACGCATGCACTTTAAGAAACTTTTTCTATTATCTAAACTAATACTATTAGCTATTAGTAAGTTTTTCTTTTTTAAAAACATTTTTCTAGCTTGAGCTATTCTAGCTACTATATCCCTTCTGCTACGTCCATCCTTTGTAATTATACTACCTAAATAGCAAAATTCATCTACTTCCTCTAACTCGGTATTACCTATGTTTAATTTTGGTTTAGAACTAGGCTGTAACTCACTTGTCATTATCTTTGTCTTTACTGAGTTAATTCTCATACTATAGTTACTCTGTAGTATCTCATCTAAAATATTTAAAAACTCTCCTAACTCTTTTCTAGACTCTGCTATAATGGCTATATCATCTGCAAAACGTAACATGTCTATTTTCTGTCCCTGTACACTGTACACTCTCTCTAGCTAAGTTTAAAGCTTCCTCAATATAAACATTAAAAATCAAAGGAGACAGTATACAACCCTGTCAAACACCATTTCTAATCTTAGCTTCCTTTTCTATTTCATCAAATCTAATTACTACTCTTTGGTTTTTATATAGACTGAAAATAATTTTTCTATCCCTATGAGAGATTTCTATTTTTTGCAAAACCTTGAACATAACAATCCAATTAACCCTATCAAATGCTTTTTCTAAATCTACAAACGCGAAATGAGTCTTTTTATTTTTTTGTAACCTTTTTTCGATAATTATCCTAATCATTAGTATCGGTTCTCTAGTCCCTCTGTCTTTACGAAAACCATATTGGTCTTCGCCTAAATAATTCTCAGTCAAAGCTTCTACTCTATTTTTAATTATTATTGTTAGTATTTTGGAAGCATGAGAAGTTAAACTAACCGTTCTAAAATTCTCACACCCATCAGCTCCTGACTTTTTTGGGATTGGGATAATAATATTTTTTTCGAAATCTATTGGAACCTCACCTGTGTCATATATTACTTTTACTAGTTCATATAATCTGTCTAAAGTTTTCTGACTTGCATATTTTATTAATTCTGCGGGAATATCGTCTATCCATCAAAAATGAAATGAAACAAAAATCTCAAGAAGCATTTTTGAACAATCCTCTATACATTCAAAAACATCTTTCTTTTATACACATTATCTAAATAATCTAAATAACAGTTACAAATGCAGTTTACAGTTTAAGTTTAGAAAGAAAAATTATCTTATCACTACCTACGTATAGTTGAAATCAAATAAAGTCAAGCATCACTCATCGTTGCGCATATGAATAAAACACAGCCACAATATTGTTATGCTACTCTATTACCTGGCTCTCCCCCATCTAAAAAGGATAGCTAGAAAAATATTCGTCGGCTGTATAATTCAATGCACCCACTCTGAACGTATGTCCATAAAATATTTCCGTTTGTAATTAATTGTCAAACATTTTTAAGGTTAGGTTAGAATTAGTGCTTTGTTATTTAACTTGCGATTTTCTACTTTTCTTTTAAAGATAATTCTGATATACAACAAACATTTTTTTTTAAAACTAAGAACCTTCTACACATTGAATAGTGTTTGGTCAACACTTATCAAAATGAACACGCTTCGTAACAAACATTTGAACTCTCAAGCTCAGTTGTTGGTGATGAATGTTCTAGTGTGTTGGCTACCACAAGGAAAGGAATACGTTAGGGCTTTCAGTAAACTGAAAGTGTTTTTGCTATTCCAATTATATTGATATTGTAAATTGGCAAGTCGTACAACCCCTAAATTATTAGCTCTATACGTATTCAAAAACAAAATTTCTTCAACCAAACAAACTACAATATGGAATTTTATTTGAGATATTTTGCACACACGCGCTCGATGTTTTAATATTGTAATAAATTTAACAGTTTGATTCTTGCATACTCTTCAATAAACCTTTGCATTGTTTTGTTTATAATCTAAATATAATCGTTCACGGAACAAAATATCCAATTGGGTAATTAAATAGAAACCTAACATAACCGTCATAACCTATAACTGGTTCATCGACCGACCGAAGTGTAGAGATGAGTCGCTCTTTTAATAATATTTTTCAATCCAGGTATCACGAGTCACTTTAAAGCGTGCTCGTTTAATGTATTTAACGTGTTCTGTAATCGTTGCTATTTTTCGCACCTCTAATAAAGTTTAACCGACGACTGTATAAAGTTAAGAAATCCATTGTACTACTATTAGTTCTTACAGATTTGAATAATGAGTCATGCTTGACTTTATTTGATTTCAACTATATTAAAACAATCTTCACTTCATCCTTGTTAAGAATTAGAGAACCCCAAAATATTTTATGCGTGTCACAAAATTTTCTTTAAAATTGAAATATTCTTGTATCAACCTGTGTCAATGCAGTTGATCAATGACGTTGAACATAATTTTTGGTAAGGGTCAAAACTCTTCGAGCTCTGACCTCGAGATTGCTAAAATTAAATTATCCATTTACAACTCATTTTTATACACAAAATAAATACTTATTCTAGCTTTGTCTACTGAATATTATCCAAATATCTCTAGGTTTAAAACAGATTTATATTTACTGTTTGGATTATCAAGTTCTTGTTGATATTCTCCTTTATGGCCGGCCACGTGTTTTTACGTATAAAAGCATTGTGTCCTTTGGAATTAACTGCATTGAAACATTCCTGGTTTCAAATTTTTTTTAGTCCCATTTTTAATTAATTTTTAGATGTCAAAGTATAAGTTTTTAAAAGTGCTTTTACAGATTAAAGTACAGTGTGACCTTGCATTAAGATTATTTATATTGGCGTAATAAATTAATCATTGTTGCACTTCATCCAGTTACAATTTATCAACTATTAATATCGAAGTGCTTATGTTCAAACTTTGTCTATCAAATTATGCATGCCGAATCTTGAATGAATTACTAATCTTGAATCTTACATATTGGATGCCGGAAGAATGAATCTTGAATGCACGGTTCTAATTCACTCCCGTGTTTATATAACAAATAATCGCAATACGTCATAGGTTTCAATTACCTACAATTTCGTGTTTTACTATCACTAATGAGCTCTCGGGTTAAATTTTATAGCGATCATATAAAGTTTTGCATCCTTTATTGATGAATTACAGCAACAGTTTGTTATCTCTGTCTTACTAACTTCTATAATATAAAGCCATTAAAACTTATTATCTGATCTGTTCTATAGTTTCTCGTCAATATCCCTTTTCGCGAATCGGGCCAGTTGTTCATACTAGATAATTAATTAACTGTTCTTTGCTTATAATTTATAGCTTGGAGAACACTTCTTGAAGGAATGCCGTATTTTTGTATTAAACAACGTAAATATAATTTATTCCAGAATCGTCCCACACAGACTTTTTTCAAAGAAAAACGACTCACACTTGTGTTATAACATTTTGAATAAGTAACGTGTATTGACTGATATTTCTAAAGGGAATACATGTATTTACATTTTAGCACCCGTCTCGTTGGCGTAATAGGAAAATTCATAGTACAAGTTCGAATCCTGTCTGGACCTTATATTTTTCCATCTTTCAATTACTAGTTTGGTTTGAAATGATCATTTGGGCTTTCCATAAAAGTATAAGTTATTATTTCATCTTATTAACTAATACTTTAGTATTAATCAACTTGCCTTGTGCAATTATCCAATGTGTATATTTAATTGGTGGCATCAGCAATAATTTTGAGCGTCACTTCTTGCCTATATCTGACATGTCAAAAAAAACTTGCCTCTGTGAGATATGATTGACAAAAATGCCGAACGTAATTTAAAGTTAGGTTGATATACGCTTATGTATATAATTTAGATTTGTATAATTTTCCAATTGTTGTCACCCGTCTTGGTGGCATAATCGGAAAACGCTTGGCCCGCGAAAGTCTAAGATTAATGTTCGAATCCTGTCCGGGACCTTATTTTTTACATCTTTCAAATAGTAGCTTGGTTTGAAATGATCATTTGAGCTTTACATAAAAGTCTAAGCTATTATTTCATCTTATCAACTAATACTTTAGTATTAACAACTTGTCTAGTGCAAATATATATATATATATATATATATATATATATATATATATATATATAAAAATATAAGCTTCACTCTTAGTTAATGGACTGGTCTAATATTTTATGTTTTATAAATTATTTTTATTGATGAAAAATTGGGATGATGTAGTCCAAATCAAAATGCAATATTGTATTTAGCACAACATTTTATTAAGACCTTATGTTTCGGTAAAGGTTTTTGCCTTTTTCAAAGGTACTGCAAAAAATTGACATACAGAATGACATTAGTCAAATATTAAAATACTTACTTAAAAGTTGTTAATGCAGAAATACATATATATATATATATATATATATATATATATATATATATATATAATATTTATGAAAAATCAATGAGAAATTTTTTCACAAAATTAAAAGACAATACTAACATACTATTTAGAAGTAATGTTATTTATAAAATAACTTGTTCATGTGAAAAAACCTATATCGGTAACACCACCCAATGGTTAAAGAATCGTATTATTCAACACAGGTCTGATGCAAAATTACATAAAAGAAGCTGTGCTTTGTCTCAACACATTAGTAACACCCTTCACACTCCAAATTATAAAGAAGTAGTTATCTTGGATTCTGAAACTAATTATAAAATGAGACTTTTCTTAGAGGCTTACTATATATACAGTGAACTTAATGCCATTAACTTCAGACAAGATACACAAAATTTGCATCCCATATACGAAAATTTATACAGGATTTCAAAGAAATTACCAAACATTTAATAACAACCCGAATATCATCTAATTAGCTTTTTATTATAACTTAATAGGCTACATATGATTCACGCATTCTTTTCAAAATTGTTTCAGTCATTACTTGTCTTTTGACATTATAATATGTATTAATGACAATTTTCTACTAGAATGATTTTTACACCCTAGAGAGTGCTCCATTTTGTTATTTTAATTTGTGACCTCGCCATTTCAATTCTGGTGGTGTTTACCTATATATATATATATATATATGTATTTCTGCATTAACAATTTTTAAGTAAGTATTTTTAATATTTCACTAATGTCATTCTGTATGTCAATTTTTGCAGTACCTTTGAAAAAGGCAAAACCTTTGTCAAACGTAAAGTCTTAATAAAATGTTGTGCTAAATACAATATTGCATTTTGATTTGGACTACATCATCCCAATTTTTCATCAATAAAAATAATTTATAAAACATAATATATATATATATATATATATATATATATATATACATACAAATAAGATATATCGACTGTTTGAAATATTATTTTCTATAGATATCGGGGAAGCAGTCAAACTTGTAAAATTAATTAAACACTCTTTTAATCATTCGAGCTTTCGATAAATTTATTATCTTCTTCAGGAATCTAATAAATGCATATGAAAATAAATGTGTGCTGCTACTTAATACTACTTACGTTTATATGAGTTTATAAATACATAAAACTATGGAAGTTAGGCATTACTTCATTAAAGATTAAGAATAAACATGTCAAAAGTGACAGACGTTTACATAACCTCATTTAGTTGTTTAAACTAATGTAGTATAATTAAAGGTGTAAAAGTTGACTAAACTATAATAGTAGGTATACAAGTTGACTAGACTAAAGTGTTGTAAATTAAAGAGAGAAGTGGTAAAAAAATATATATATATATATTTTTTTTAAAAATTACCTGATTTCGTACTTTCTATTTCACTATGTAAAACTATAAAGAGAATCGTGCCAAATCCTGGAATATCGAAATTGAAGGCTATGCTTTACTACTGAGGGATAATAAATAAGAATAAATGTTACTTAAATTTTGAGTATCCGTTTTCTTGTTTAAAGAATTTGTTTTTAACGTTATAGCAACCATTTCCAAAAATAATCGTTTACGATAATGCTTTTCTCTAAAAACAATTTTGGTATTAGCGTAATCCATTGAATGTCCTGTCTCAATTACGTGAGAAGAAAGAGCGCAAGATTTAATTCCTCTTTTACAGTCACTTTTATGTGAAATAAGTCTGGCTGAAAGCCATCTAGACGTTTGTCCAACGTAAGGGCTTTGACAATCGAGACAGGGCACTTTATAGACCAAACCTGATTCCTGTAATTGTGGAGTGCGATCTTTTATTTTAGCAAATATATTCTTAATGGTGAGTACTGTTTTGTAGGTAATTCTTATATTGGGCAAATCTTTAAATATGTGGGCTAGTTTGTTTGTGAAGTTGTGTATATATGGGAGTGTGTAAAATAATGAGGCTGTTTCAGAATTACTATTATTATTGCTATTGTGTAATGTTGAAATGGTTCTTGTATTTTTTGATTCAGATGAGGTGTTAAATAATAATTTATTTATTAATCTAGGTGGGTAAACCTACTTATCCAAAATTCTTTCGGCCAAAAAAAATTCTTGACAGGTAATCTATGAAAAGGTCAGAGTATTTTGAACTCTGAACACCAATTCCTGGTAAAAAGTTTTACACAAAAAAAATTATCTGGATACAAATACTCTAATATCAGTTACAAATAAATCTAAAAATAATACTTGCAGAATCCACAAAAACCCTCCTCTTAATTAAAAATCTTATTTTAAATTGATGCCAAATCAGCTTACAAAATTTTCCATAAAGATCCTCATTTCAAACAGCAATTTACCAAAGTACATTTTTGGTTAAATCTTCCTTTTGTTTATTTAATAAATTTTTTTAAATAGCTTTATATTGAAGAATTTTGCCTCTTCATTGTAATTAATAACATCCATTTTTTTAAAAAAAAAACATCACTTTATTTATTATAGCATTGTAATTATTAAATCACAATATGCTTACTGCATACTTCAAATACTATCCTCTGATAGTAATAGTGCGCGACTTAAATTTCAGAATCGAATGACTTCGAATATGATCAATGAATGATTGAATAAACGCTTCTTTATATACAAATTATCCATTTTCTGGAACGTTACTAGAAAAATGTGGAACATTAGGATGCAAGGGTTCTAAGAAAAACCAATTAGCGTCTAAAAATTGCGGCATTTATCACCCTGTTACCTGGTTTGAGTTACTCGTGACACATTGTTTGTCTTAGTTTTACACATATGCTATTATTGTGGCGTCGCATAATAATGCTAAAGATATTCAATTTCTTGGATTTTTGTGGGTTTTCCGTGTTCCGGCCGCTTCTTTGGTATAAACGATTATTTATTACCAAGATATTTATGTAGTTGTAAATCCCAATAACTCATCATTAAATATTATAGAAAATTCTTTATTTAGAATAAATTGCTATAATCCACGGGGTAATTAATTTAAACTATATTTGCTTTCATGTTTCAGTACACAAAATTAAGACTGGAATTGGTTTTTTTAAACACACGAAATTATTTATTTTTATGCTAAATGCGTAAAGGAATAATTATGCGATAAACCCCACATCAAAAGACTTTGATCAATAGAAAGTTCTGATTTTCTATTAAAATATGGTGTCAAACTTTCTTGTTCTGTATTTTTAGAAATGTGTAAGAATCAACATGTTATCCATTTTTGTAAGAAGTATCATTACATTTGATTTACTAATGCTCTTCCCGAAGGTACTATATTGGTCGGGAAGCGACTTTTTTACCTGAAAATTTTGAATTTTGCTGAACCCTTGCTGTTTCAAACAAGACAGGGATAACGTGTTAGCTTTTCTATATCACCATCTGCTTTGTGTGAATTTAATATTTCGAAAGCTCTTTATAAAATCAGTCTCGTAAACGCAAAACCGGGCAAGTCACACTTTTTATGAACTTGAATTGAATATATCAAATACTTGGGAATGCACAACTCTACATAACCCTGCTATTTTTTAAGCAATTTTCTAAATCTGCTGTTAATTCAAAAAACAAAATTCATCGAGTTGTAGAATCCAAGTGATGAATCATTTACAAAAAAATTGATATTGTCCTACACGTCCCAACTTTTGATGAGATATGTAAACAAACAATAACAATTTGCTCAAGTCCCCCAACCCTTTTAAAGCAAGTTTTCTTATCCAGTGTTTTATACCTACTAAATTAAATACTATAATCTGCCATTGTGGTGAAAGTTTTATACAATACTTTAGCACAATTGCCACAACTATAAAAAATATTTACTGAGATAACGTACAGCTTTCTATCTTTGGGCGATTCTGAAAAGAGAGCTTCGTGGACCAAATTAGTCTGAAATGTGAAAGATAATGACAATCTGACTACATTGTTGACAACATCTGTTTAACCTGTTTTTGTCTGTCAGAGTCATCTACGGAAGTCTGTGGATATCACCACACTGGAATCATTTGCACTAAGTAGTAGCCAAATTTGTAGCCTTTTACAATCCCTAACAAGGAATTACGCCAACATGCTTTCTGCTCACCAGTTCACGACTAATTCATTAATTGTTTCTGTCCATCGTCTAGCTTTCATCCTTTCTCAACTTTCTATGCCTTCGAGAGGTATGTCATTATATTGTCTTCCTAATGTGCTCTCCTTGTATCTCATGAAAAATACGTGACCCCTTATGGTTTAATAAGTAATTAATGTTATCTTGTGTATTCGCTATTCCTGTAAGTGGGTACATTGTATTTTATTTTATTATTATGTCTGGTAAGATCATTTGTAACATGATGTCTGTAAATTCCACTATAATTTATCGGCTGCATCTAGGTGATTAAACTACATTGTAGTAATAATTCTTTTATCTTGTCTGGGTCTACAATGTTCTGTAACTATACTGTTTTTTTGTAACTTTTAAATTTTGCACATTTCTACTGAAAGTGTAAAACCTCTCCTTTGGGATAATTATTATATGAAACAAATATTGACAATCCCACTGTTCTTTTACTCATTAATTATTCTACTAGCTTTCTTAAAGTAACATGATTACATTATAAAAAAATTACTGTTTCAATTGGTTTGTTTACACAAACTAATTATGGTAATTAATCATGCTTACATCTTTGTATTTGGATTCATAATGCGTAACAGTGAAATGTTTTCCTTTTATGGTTTTGAAATAAGTTATTGACCTGAGATACATTCAACTATGCATTATACAATAAAATAACTATGGTTTTATGGTTTAAGTATATTGCATGAATTTCCTTTATAGAACATGTACCATTTTGGGAATCGCACCTGGGACCGTGGGCTTAGTAGTCATATGCAAACCGTCATGGAGCCGCCTAGTAAGAGGTGTCACTACTTTTGATTCTCCATGCGAAGGTACTATATTGACCATGAAACGAGTTTTCTGTTTACCTAGCAATTTTGAATTTTGCCGAACCTTTGCTCTTCCAAGCAAGGTATGGATTAGGGCTGGCAAAATTTGAAAAAGTTGTATTTGATTAATCGAATTTTGCAGTATTTGCAAACCAATTAAACTGATTAATCGATTTCCTATCAAATATTCGACTAATCGAGTATTCGATTAATCGGTTAATCGAATATTCGATTAATCGATTATTCGATTAATGGAATAATCGAATATTCGATTAATCGATTAACCGATTATTTGATTGTTAACAAATTCCCAAAGAAGATTAACCTGAATACACATGCTGTGTGAGAATTTCAGGGAACTATGTAGGCTAGCTCAGAATATAAATAAGTGCAGGTACGTGTCCAACCAGTTTTGAGACGAAAAACCTAATGGCTGCGAAATACCTGCAACTAATGTTGACTGTGCGAAAAGATAAATTGGAAAATATATTAAATCGCCAAATGGTTAAGAACTTGGCAGCCACAGACTGCTTACCTCCCTTCACAACCATTGAAGGTCGGAGAAATAGGGCATATAACTGTAAAACAATAGAAAGTGATCGAAATGCATCTAACAAGAAAGAACATCGCCTATGAGGAAAGACAACAAACAGAATAAGAAGAAAATTGTTGAAAGCATATGTGTGGAGCACAGCACAGTATGCCTATGAAATACGGGAAGTCTGAAACGCAGACAGAAAAACGGTAGCAGCCTTTTGAAATGATGTGCTTCAGATGTATGAGGACGATAGCATGGACAGACAAAGATAATAACAAATAAGTTACAGAAATAGTAGGGGAATAAGGATATCTGGGGAAAAAGAGAAATAGTAGGGCGGAATACGTTCTAAGGCATTTTTGGGGAATAGTATGTGATATATTACAAGCAGAGATAGGAAAAAAGAGGTAGATGTAGACCTAGATCAGACACTTATACACTGTGTCCAAATTTCGAGTCTCTACATTGTGATTTCAGTTATTATAAGAGATAGAAATTGGGTTAAATGGGGAAAGATTTGGAGGAATCCAGGCCAGTTTTGTATCCGTTTACAAAATTGGTGTAAGTTGGTAATTTTGAATGTTGACGAACCCTAGCTGTTTATAGCAAGGTAGGTATCCCAAACATGTGTGACAACACACACACTGGACCTACATTTTACCCCTCATCCGAACGACTCCGTATTTTTGTGAGAAATGCTCACTTAATGCCAACCACGCCACAAAGGGGTGTCAGAAGAACAGAACTTAATCAGCATACGTCATTAAACCACAAAAACGTGTTGTGGCAAAGTAAGAAGAATAAAGGAGTAAGTTAAGGTTTATATATGCATTTGTTACTTACAGCACGAATAGCCATTCCGAACAGACCTGCACCTTGAAGAAGTTCTAAAATGTTTGAACAGGTAGAATGACTTGCAAGTTTCAGTGAGCTAAAGAACCAGACAATAGGTTTAATCAAATTAGTAGGGTCTTTGGTGAAGAACCAAATTAATACAGGTCCTCTAAAGAGGCATGCAGCTCTTTCGATACTTTCGTTCAAGAAAAATAAAATAATTATATATATATTGCTGTAATAAGGCCTCACATTGGAGTGCCGTGCTGTGTGTAGGAATGTCGCTGAAACAGTACTGTGACATGGTACAGCAATTGGAAAATTGAAATTACTAACTTACCTTCGTTTCTAACTTTTCTTTGCCTGGTTTGCTTAAGGGAAATTATGTAATTTACAAAATGAAATCAAACGCAGAAATTTTAGAAAGTATCTATACATTCAAATACTTTTGTTTCATACAAAAGAATACAGAACAGTTTATAGCATAATTTTCAAACAAAATTATTCTTATCAAGTACCTATTTACTTAATTCTTAAAATAATCTTTATATAATCATTGTTAAAATTTACAGAACTCAAATCTCTTGTGGAAAATTTGGCCAAAAATCTTTGACAGATAGTCTATTTAAAAGGTCAAAATGTTTCTACCTCAGATCTCAAAACATTCTGGTAAATATTTTTACAAAAAAATAGTATATGATTAAGACTTATTCTACCTTAAATTCAAACGACAAAATACTTAAATATTAGTTACACACAAAGGAATCTAAAATTAATTGCGAAATCCAATAGCGCTTTTCGTAATTAACGATAGTAAATATATTCTACTTCCATTTTTAAATTGACATTAAATGCTTAGCTTACCAGTTTTGTTCATATGATTTTAAATCTCCATTTAGAATATTAATTTTCAAAGTGAATTCTCTATTTTTAATTAATTAGCTTTGGAGTAGTTTTTGTTTTGAAGAACGTTGAATTATCATTGTATTTTTACAAATCAAATAACTGCATTTAACAACAAATATTTCAAACTATTGAATAATATAAATTTCATATTGTGAACCCTGCATGTCATTTTGTCTTTATAATCAACGTTACATTTTACTAGGTTTATGAAGGAATCTGATATTTTATGTTGTCGATTGCGTAAATTAAAATGAATCCTCAATGATTCGAGTTGTGACTTTTATATTAAATTATCTAACTGCATCACATTTTCCATACTATTCCAAATTTAATTCGAATCTGTTGCTTACGTTATGCAATTCCACGGTTCTAATGGTCTAATTAGAGTCAACTATGATTTATGTATGTAGAAAAACGTGCTGATCCTTGTACAATGCACGAAGTTAATGGTTCACGGTCTCCTTCACTAACAAATAAGGCTATTATACCACGTTCTTATCTATCTTTCTATTGCATGTTTTACGATAACGCAGTTCCATGAACCGGAGTTTATTCATAATTAGTTTAATATAATATTTCTTAGGATTTAACATAATTGTCTAGATTAATGAAGAATATTCCAGATTTGTTGCATTTAAAACCCCTAAACGAATCAGTGTCATACCTACATGTATAATTAATTAAGGCTTCTCTACATTTTGTAAATGCAGTAAGATTTGTGTTCTTAACAACACAATACGAACTCATGTACATAACTATACATCAACCTAACGTTCAATTATGTTTAGCAGTTTTGTCAATCATATCTGACTGTCAAGTTTTTGACTTATGTCAGATATAGACATAAAAGTCTGTTTCTTGCCGAATAGATTAGTATACTAACCCTTAGTAAAAAAATTTTTAAAGTACAAATATTTACAAATAAAAATATAGAGAAGAATGAAAATAAGTGCAGTATAAATTACATAAAAATACAAAAAAAAATGCCAAAGTTTCAACTTACACCCAGGATAAGCTTATGTTGAATTTTCAGTGTCAGGATGCTCTCACTACCGTACTTACTTCTTTAAAAGTAACTTACAAAAAGATACTTGTAAATTGCCTTTTTTTTATTGAAATAATTTCCCAAACTTCTGTCACAATGATTGATTGTTGAATAAACTTATGCAAGACCTTCATCGGGTCTATGTCAAAAACTAATTTGCAACGAATTTAATCTCCATAGAATTAGCTCTAATAGATTTTAAAGCTGTTTAAAAATTGACCAAGATTATGAACAGAAATTAAAGTAGCATTTAAAATTTAACCAGAACTTACTATTTGAAGTACTGTTTGAAGCCCTAAAAGTTCTCATTACTTAAATTAATTTAAAATTTACATGTCACAATTAATATTGTTTGGTCGGTATGTTTGTAAACAGCAGGTTTCTAAAAACTCATTCAACAGTTTTTGTCGTTACTGTTGTTTGAAGTATTATTTATTTATCCATTTTGGTATATATATTTTTTTATTTTAGGGATAATGTTGGTAAAATACGGGTATTTTCTATAAAAGTTGCACTTGCAACACTTTGTGCTGGCAAACTAATGGATAAGCTTAGATGTAAGTATGTAAACCTAAAAGTAAACTAAATTTAGGAAGTCATTTTACAGATATATTTTCTCAAATATCAGATACCAATGGACATTTAATTCCATGGAGGTTTAATGAATATTTACAAGAAGTATTAGCTCTTCCTGCTGCAGTTTATGAATCTCCTTCATTTAATTATACAGACTCACTCTCTTCCACTATTTTTAATTCTGTATGTATTTTGTTTAAGTAAAAATATTTTTTTATTAAAAGTATTTTAGAATGTTAAGGTTACTGTTAATGATTTTTTGGATACAATGATGTCAGATTCTGGACCACCAGTATTAGTATGGCTCTCTCTTATACATAGGATAGCAACAGTCGAAAATGGTATGTACTTATTATGATCTCTATATGAATTACATTTCCACTGAAATATTTCCCCACGATCAAATTATTCCTCACTTTGAATTTCGCAGTGTCTTCCGAATAGAAGCATCTTCACCTCATTTTCGATTAGATGATACCATATCTTAACTTGCCCTTAACATGTATTTTGTTTCTCATCATGAATTGAGGGTGTTTTTAAATTAGTGATAAATAATTTAGATTTTTCATTTAATTTGTTGTATAATAGTTACAGAATTTTTCTTAAGGAATATTATTTTTTATACTACTGTTAGTATTAGTGCTTTCCCCTAACTCTTTAGCATTCCTACCACTTTCGAATGTAATGAAAAGAATATGTATTATTTAATTTTACGTATTCCAGTTTGGGATCTATTATTTTCTCTACACTATCATGCAATTTTTCTATCTGGTCATTTAATAAATAATCTTCTTATTACAGACTTACCTAAATTCTCTTACTTTGTTGCCAGCTTCACGTTTATTATTTTCCATTTTTAATTCCATATTTAGCAACCTTAGAATAAAATACCTCTTGTAGCGTACTACAAATTTTAAGTGTATTGCCATCATATCGTTTTTCCACATTGTTGCTAATTTCTTAAAACTAGCATATATAAGCTGGCTCCTGTACCCTCAATGTGTCTCATTTTGTGCTTTTTCTCGATTGTGCCAATTAAAACTACCAAGTTTGCATAATAGAATTCGGCAAGACCGTCTTGAGTGAATGGAGATGCCTTGTGATGTTCACTATTTTCCTACTTTCCTTAGTTAATTCTAGTTAGCTACCCAAAGAGAATCGCAATATTTTTAATTTTAAAATTATTCATGAAATTACATGGAAAAATATTTAATAAAGGACCGAATCCTATTCTAGTATCATGGCTTACCCTTTGAAACTAATCAAACAATCACTTTTAATTGAGAATGAATTTAACGCTGTTTGTTTCTATTGTGAATTGTCTTAAACTAGCATTAGTCAAACCGTTATTTAAGAATGGAGATAAAACAATTCTTGATAACTATCTAACTTATCTAAAATCATTGAAGTCTTATTTAAAAATAGATTACAAGAGTTTATAAACATAAACAATATATTAAGTGATAGTCAATTTGGTTTTAGAACAAATTGGAGTACAAATGATACTATATATGAATTCCTAAAAGTTACTTATACATCTTTAAATATGGGAAAAATAACAGTAGCAGTTTTTTTCTGATATTTCAAAATGTTTCGACTGCTTGATATTAGTACTCTATTAATCGTAATTGACCACATAGGAGTAAGTTGGTCCTGCTATGCAATGGATTGAATCGTACCTAACAAATCGGTGTCAAGTTGTTGAGATAACATATACCAACACAAAGATAAATTCCAATGAACAAGAGTTAACATGCGGTGTGCTACAAGGTTATGTTTTGAGTCCTATTGTATTAATTTTATATATTAATGAGTTTACGACTATCTCATTACATGGAAGAGTCTTTTTGTTTGCTGATGACGTTTCTATCCATTCTGAATGGACCTGCACCTTTACGAAGTTCTAGTTTACTAGAACGGGTGGTCTAAAGAGCCAGACTACAATTTCAACCAAATTAGTAGGGTCTTTAGTGAGGAACAAGACTAAGTTAAGTCTCCGAAAAAAGGCAGCGACTCTTTCGGTACTTAGATTGGCAGAGACCATAGGAAGGCAACGGGAAACCACCACATTACCTCCCAAGTACAAAGCGTACTTAAATTGTATTTAAAATGATGGCATCCTTTGAGGTAAAAGATTCCTTAGGTAAAATAGTCCCCCATTCGGATCTCCGGGAGGGGACTACTTCGGAAGATGTGATCGGAAAACTTAGAAAAAGAATCGGGAACATTCTGAAAATCAGAGCGTGGAATGTCAGAAGTATGAAGCAAGTAGGTAAGCTAGAGAACTTAAAAATTGAAATAGATAGGTTAGCACTAGACATAGTAGGGATCAGCGAAGTTTGCTGGTCAGAGGCGGGAGATTTTTGGAGTGGAGACTTTAGGGTAATTCATACAGGATCACAGGAAGAAAATTCTGGTGTGGGGATAGTTATGCGAAAAAAGATAGGGCACTGTGTAGGATACTACTTACAAAAGAACGATAGAGTACGCATGGTTAGATTAGAATCTAAACCGGTAAATATGGTAATAATACAAGTATACATGCTCACCTCCAGCTACAGCAAGAAAGAGGTAGAAGCAATCTACAAAGATAGGATTTTATTGCAGTGGCAGGTGAGGGTAGGGAAGGAGGTAGTAGGATTATTTGGTTTTGACACAAGAAACGACAGGGGAAATAGGTTGTTAGAATTTTGTGACAAAAACAATTTTACCATCACAAACACATTATTTCAACATCATGCTAGAATACGATACATGTGGAAGATGCCAGGGGATATAGGAAAATATGAAATTGATTACATTCTAATTAGACAATGGTTTAGGAATCAAGTAAAAGACTAGAAGCTATACAGAAGCCGGTATAGACACTGACCACGACATCGTAATTATGAAAGCCACTCTTAAATTTAAAAATTTGAAAAAAAGAATGAAAAAAGCACTTTGACTTTCAGAAAAGATAAAGATAAATATATATATCTGTGAAATAAATGGTAAATACAATGGCAATACTTGTTTTATTAATTAAACACATAAAATAAAATACATCTTGTAACAAAACTGTATAAAGCAAACGACCGAACTTAAAAACAAGAGTCACTGTGCTTTTTTCAAAAGAGTCTGAAAGGAACCAAACCGCTATGAGCATGCGCTAAACTAATTATTATTTTAAATATTTCACAATTTCTCCCCTATTTAAAACTTAAGCAGACAATTAAATATTGATTTCACATACATTAACAACTTATTTCTAAATAGCGGTTTCGTTAACAAATCAGCTACGTTAGAAGCGCTCCTAATGTACTTAAGAACTAGACAATCATTGTTTAAATTTTCCCTAATACTATGATATTTTATATCGATATGTTTAGTACGATTATTCAGTAAACAATTTTTAGAAAAATGTATCGCAGATTGGTTGTCACATAATAGGTTTAACATTATCAAAAAATAAACCTTTCCATTCTGACATCAGTTTAGAAATCTAAGTGATTCCTATGCAAGCTGAATCTAAGGCTAAATTCTCAACTTCCATAGCACTACTTGAGATACATTTTTGTATATTACATCTCCAACTAATGGAAGTGCTTCCAATCGACCATATAAAGCCACTAAAAGATCTGCAACAATCTAAAGCAGTATCCCAAGAAGCATCTGTATACATTAATATTTCATAAGAATTACAATTTGATAGATTGATTGAATAATTAATAGTTGTTCTCACATATTTAAGAATTCTTTCTAAACAAAGGAAGTGCTCTATAGTTGGCTGTGTGGAAAACTGAGCGAAATATATAACAGGAAACAAAATGTCTGAGCATGTTCTGCTTGCTACAAATAACAGTGCACCTAGTAATTCTCTAAATAGCAGTTTATTTTTATATCCCACGATTGTGTTCTTGTAAAAAACATCCAACATTCATAGGAGTACGCACTGGTATACGTAAATCGACAGAAACGTTCTATTAGTTTGTTACTATATTTCTTTTGGTGTAATTTATATCCAGTACTTGAATGCTCAAATTCAATCCCAAGAAATTCACTAATCAGATCGAGATGTGTCACATCGTAATACTTATTTAAGCAGTCAAAAATATCTTAACATATCCTCATTTTCACAAAAGATTGCCATGTCATCGACATATAGTAAAATGATACAACTTGTGTTTAATCTGAAGATGCAAGGCCAATACGAGGATATTGAAAAATCTATTTGTGTTAATGTTTTGGAGATATCATGATACCAGTTCCTTTCAGACTGTTTGAGTCCGTAAAAAGATTTCTTTAAGCGAAGAATATAAAGTTTAAATTAAATCATCTCTATAACCTGGCGGTATCTCCATGTATACTTTCTCATCTAGATTGCTATAAACAAAAGCACACTTTATATCTAAATGTGCATGTACCCAATCTTGGAGAATAACCAACAATGCAAAAAATAATTTCACCAAGTTAAAATCCAGAACAGGAGCAAAAGTGTAAAAATAATCAACACCGTACGTTTGCTTAAAACCGTGTGCCACTAGACGTGCTCTGAATTTTTTGATAGAACCATCGCATGAGTTTTTACATTGTAAATCCACCTACTTGTTATAGTTTTCTGGTTTAATGGTCTTGGTTTAACTTCCCAAGCACCATGTTCTTCATTTGTAGACAATTCATCCTTCATGACTTTTTTCTCATTCAATCCTGTAATCGGAATTAACTACCTCACCATAATTATCAGGTACTTGCATGAAACAAGCTAACACCGAGTCATCTTCACTGTATTCTATATATTTAATAGACTTTGAAACCTTCGAAGGATCAGAGAAATCAAAACTTCCGGATTATATTCCAAGTCTTTTTCAAGACAAACCTTCTAACATCGTTGTGTGAACGACATTTGTGCTGATCATACCAATAATAAATGTCACTATGTGAACCGTCTCTTCAGGCCACTTCCTGATGCTTCCATTCCAGTGAAGTTTTCATATCAGAAGAGTTGTTTTTGTCCACATTTTCACGATAGTCAACGTTTTTTTAGATTCTCCCCGATGGGACATTTATTTCTAGAGTTAATGTGTGCGGCATCATCGATTTCCGAGTCTGTATTATTAAAAATGCTAATGCCGTGTGTAATAGGGATGACCTTTTCACACTCAGTATTTGGATTAATCATTGACCCGTCCACTCCGACGTGCTTCAATTCAACAATTTTATTGAGCTTTAGGTCTAGTATCCTATAACCTTTAGTAAACATTGCATATCCAACTAATTTACCTTCTCTGGACTTTGGCTCAAATTTATTTCGATATCGTTTTGGAATATATATAAACATGGATGAACCAAATGTTCGAAAATAAGATATACATGCCTTTTTAGCCGACCATAATTCATATGGGGCTTTATTTTTGTAGATAAAGATAAATAGATTGTTGACAATGCTTTGTCCTTTCGTTTCACATATTCTTGTTTTTTTTATAGTAGCGCTTTCAAATGGAGGAATTTCTTTGTCTTCTTCAACATTAGTTACAAATCTATGCAATCCACGCTCTAAGTAACATTTTGACATCGATATGCCATTCACGAAACTTACGGCGCCTTGCAATTTCGAAAATTCTAACGCACTTTTGGTATCAAAATTTTCATTTGCCATGTTTATAAAATTATTAAATTTATAACATGAACATTCTGATATCACGTTACAATATAATGACTTTCTTTTTCATTAAAGCGAAAACATTTTTAAAGATCAAGGTCGAGGTCATTGCGCTCTGCAAACAGAAACAGATATTTCCCGCATTCTTCACACAATTACTTTCATAATTGAAAAACTCCCGTAAATAGTGCGTAAGCTGACCGTGTTAATTAATAATAACATGCAAGAAGTACACTTTTTAAAATGTTGTACTTGAAAATTGTGTCATGCAACGAACTGGCATAACCATTCGGCCATCTTGTTTTTACACCATTCAATATGCATTTTACGATTTCTGGCAAATCCGGCGAATCTGGGCTTATAACCATGTGAAATAAATCGTAAATACAATGGCAATACTTGTTTTATTAATTAAACACATAAAATTAGATACATCTCGTAACAAAACTGTATAAAGCAAACAACTGAACTTAAAACAAGAGAGTCACTGTGCATTTTTCAAAAGAGTCTGAAAGGAACTAAACCGCTATGAGCATGCGCTAAACTAATTATTATTTTAAATATTTCACAATATCCACGAAAGATTTGAAAAAAGTCAAATGAATTGCTGAAAGATATCGAAAATTTCTTATACTAAGGAAGTAGAAACAGAATGGAATAACATTAAATCCAGCTCAGACATGGAGGCCAGAGATATTCTGAGGTATACACAAAAAGAAAATAAGAAACCATGGATAGCAAAAGATATTCTGAATTTAATAGAAGAAAGACGAAAATACAAAAATAGTTTAGACGAAACGGTGTTACGTTTACTTTTCAACATAAATTAAATACCCTTTTTTTCCCTGGTTAAGTCATTACCTGCTCGAATAAATTCCATTTCTATTCTTAAATTCTCCAACAGTACCCTATATAGTGTACCTGTTCAGAATAAGACTGCTTTAACATAATTTTAACTAAATCCATTTTGCTTTTAAAATGAAAATTTATTCGATAAATTAAATAGTCAATAGCTTGTTTTAGGTATCCGTTAAAATGTTAAACATTCCGATAACTATAATTGCTTTCTCTCGTGTTTTCCATTAAAAGACTTGTCGAAATGATGGATCCTACTATTATTTGATAGCATGTTTTTCAGTTTGCTAATTGCACTTTGATAACACGAGGATTGCAGTTGGAACTCGTGTTATTTGAACCAATTTTTAATTTGATTCTGCAGCTTGTGCGTTGAAATATTTTCTACATTACTCGTCCTAGTACTTCAAGAGCGATGCACGTTTTTTGTTCGACAAGTAGGAGCTTTTTGCGTGTATCGGTGAGTTTTTCCGTGCTTACCCATCCTAATCAGATTCTCCTTTTAGCTCTTAGCTGGACGCCAAATTTGTTCTTTTTTATGTAGGTCCAACTGTTCGTTGCCACAGATCAACCATCGTCTGTAGATCGCTAGTGCCGTTATGGTAACACAGTAAATAGATCCCGACAACTGTGGTGATGCAGTGCTGATTCACTCTCGATGGCGTGCAAGTTAAGTATCCCGATGCATACAGGTATACAACTTGTTTTCTTTTGTGTATATCAAGGGGGCATATTCCTTATCAGCGTTTGGTGTATTTACGTGATCATAAACGTGAAACGGTAGGGCTTTGTTTGTAGTTGCGAATCGATATTATTGCTCTACAGGTGGGATGTACCATGGTTAAAAATGTTTGAAAAAAGCTCTCACACGTTAATTCTTTTCTACTGATTAGTTTATTTTACAAAAGGTATTATGTGCAATAAAAACGCTTGACAAAAGCTCTCACATGTCTATTTTCTACTGATTGGTTTTATTTTGTGTAAAATACGAGATGCACACTTTGTATCTAAAGTATTAAATTGTTCGTATCACATGTTTGCTTTGAAATAGTAACGCTTAATTTATTTCTTTTGCTGGTTTGTACAGAATCCTTTATTTATTGTTATTGTTAATAAATAATCGTGGGCGACTTGCTTTTTTTTTGTTTTTTGTTTTTGGTATTTAGGTGAACCCTCCCCTCAATCTCCGCGTTTGGTGTTAACCTGGTAGTTACGTTTCTTCCGGCTACATCTAGGTACATAGCAACGGGAAAACAGAGATACAAAGCCATAAATAAGTTGAAGTGTTTAATATGAACAGTGTGTTTTTAACAGCTCTGTGGATTTAATTAATTGAATGCTTATTTGTGGACATATTTTCTGGAAAATTATACTTGTCTGCTCAGTATAATCTGGGCTATTAAATGATCAATCTAAGTGGTATCAGGGATCCATTAAACAGAAGTTGTAAGCTGTTTTATAGTAATCTTCCTGTGTTTATCTGTTGAGGCATAACGTATGTTCAAAATACAACTGATATCAACGTCTTTAATAAATTTAATAGATAACTACTACAAATAGCTAACTATTGTGAACACATGTTAAGGAACTAATTCTTAATTGTGCAGTACAGGATCTAGGAAGATGTTTAATTTTAATTATTCTAAAAATGTCTGACGCTTGCAACTTTTGCAATTTAAAAATTCTAGATGATGAAAATTACATCTGCTGCGATAGTTGTGGATCAACATTTCATGCTACCACAAAATGCTCTATTTTAAATGTTACCGAAGTTAGAGCGATTCAACTCAAATTTCAAAGATTAGTTATTTTCTTTTGCGAGGATTGCAGAACCACAGTATTAGAAGCTTCTCTGTTATTGAAAAAGCTTACTGCTCTGGAAAAAGAATTGGATAATTTAATACAGCAGTTTGCAGTCCTACAGCAAGAAAAGAATTCTATGGATTTAAATAACGACAGTACAAGTAGTAGTGAAACTATATACAAAGAGGTTCATGAGAGAATAGTGCGTACCTGCAATTTTATGGTTTTTAACGCAAGTGAATCTAAATCTTCGCAAATAGCTGAGAGAATTTCACATGAAAATAAAATTGCCTCGTTCTTTGAAGGTTACTTTATGTAGCTCTGGTAGTTGGTCAAGTACTTAAAGCCAAAAGAGCCATCACTAACTATGGTTATTCAGTCAGTCAGGATCTGACACAAATACAAAGGCAATGCATCTGCTCTTAAAGAGCTTAAGGAACGTTTTAAACATGGGGAACTAAATCTAAGAATTATCCATAAACAGGGAGTACCTTGTGTGGTCAAGAATGTCAAGAATGTCCCAAAAAATTAAATATTAATAAATCCACCACTCCTTACTCACTCTCAGTTTATTACCAAAATGTCGGAGGTATGTGCACTAGATTTTTTGACTTTGCTCTATCGGCTCTTGTTTGTCAATATGACGTGATTGTGTTGACAGAAACTTGGCTGCATGATGATCTTTCTAATGCAGAATTGGGACTTTCTAACTATGAAATCTACCGAGTGAACCGTTCCTAAAGAACGTGGTGGTGGGGTTCTTATTGCCACCAAGAAAGACTTACCGTTTGTAGTCAAAACCCATTTCTACTACAGTCGTGAATGTTGAGCACTTGTTGATCATATTCTGGGAACTATTTTAATCACCTATCTGCTTCAATATAAAGTCTTAATAATTATGCACTTTTCAGAAAGCAATTGAAATCGTATTTATTAAAGAAATCGTACTACAAATAGATGGTTTTGAGCATTAGTTATATAATATATAAACATTGTTTTGTACCATTGCCTTACTTTATAGACAAGCTGACTTATAATGTAGCTAAATATCTAAATATTTTATTGACTGTATTTATTGCAATTGAAATTCTTATTGACTGTATAATGCTATATGTATTCATACACACAGCAGTGTTATTTTTTGGATCAATAAATAACAAAAAAATCTTGCATATCGTTCTCTATCATCATAAGCTTATTCTAATTGATGTACCACAATTTCCAATGAGGTTACCTTATGTTTTAGATCCTTGATCTGCTCTTCAAGTCGTTTTGAGACATAATATGATAACATGTCTGCTAGCTTGTTTAGAAAATGTTTGTTAATTGATATCTTTGGTAGGGCACATTTCTCAGGATCGGGACTTACATTATTGGATTGCAATTTTCCATCACGTATTCCAAATCAGAAGTCTTTTTTTATTGGAATAATATTGATGAAAATAGTGGTCAATATTACAAATTTTCTGTACTATTCTGATAGTTTATTAATTCGTTCTTGTAGTTCTACATCCAGTTCAGTGTGATGTTTGTCAAAGAGAAAATTTCACAGGATTTCGTTATCGTTGCCAAAAATGTCCACATTACACGTTATGTCAAGACTGTTTTTGGAGAGGTCGAGTAAATGCACCTCATACATTGGATCATCCCATTAAAGAATATGTATCTTATGTAAGTTACTTAAGTTAAGTTCTGTGTAATTAACATTTGTTTTAGTCACCTAGTAAAAACATTGGTCATTCATTAAGAAAATCATTTCGTTGTGTACCTGATAAACAAAAGAATAATTTACCTCGATTTCCAGAACAACCAGAAAAAACATTGAACTTATCTCATATTGTGTAAGTGCAACAGATAAACATGTTTTAAAAATTTTTAGATATTGTTGTAGACCACCATCACCAATTCCTTCACATAATGGATTTCCTGATGGTCCATTTACTTTTGATGGAATGGGTAGCTTAGACAGTCGAACTACAGCTAGAAGGTAGTATTTTGAAATATCCACACCAATTATTTATGTTATTATTTTAGTCTTGATAGTGCAAGAGATGATGAACACAGATTAATAGCACGATATGCAGCTAAATTAGCACAGGAGGCCAGAACAGGAATGGTGAGATAAATTAGTAATTGTTAACTTTTGGCTATAGCTTTTAGCATAATCGATGTTGCCTGGATACTTTTTGGCTGTTTGTGTCTTACCCTTTGTATAACTTTTTTAAATAAATGAATATTAATTATAATTGTTTGTGTAAAGGCATGTTAACTAATTCTTCTTCAATAATCTATGCTTCGCTTGCTGCTTTAGCATCGAGGTGGTTTTCGTAAGAACTCTCTTTCACCAGAATCGGTAAGTAGCTTTGCCTTATTGTGGAATACATGTTATTGTGCTTTGTGTTTGATATTGTGATTGTATTATAGGGAAGAGTGCCATCTGAAGCTTGTCTGGGAATGGATTCAACTCGTGCTCAAAGAGAATTAATTAATCAACTAGAAGCCAAAAATCGAGAAATTATGCGAGAAATAGCACGATTGCGGTAAATAAAATATTTTAAGTACCTCTGTATCTGGCGTATGTGGCTAAGAAGTTTGGCTACCGTTTCTAATTTTGAAAATTTGAAGGAGAAGAATTAATAATGATGTTGAAATTTTAATTTAAAATATTAAAGGCAAACGTATGTTATTAAAAACATTTTTGAATTTTTGCAGCAGTGTACATTAACATAAATTAATTCTTTATAAATTTTTCTCCATCAATTTTTATCATCTGCCTTTCTAAAAATAATTATTTTTCATAACTAGTGTTCAAAAATCATTATTCTGATTGTTTACGGAAGTCATCGCTAGAAATTATCTCTTTTAAACTTTAAGAGTGACTAATGTTTTTTGTGTGTTATGTATTGCAGCAAGTAGTTCTAAACATAGTTTATGGGTTAGGTTTGAAAACAAGTACAATTTCTCGATCTGTAATTTAATGTTTGTTTTTTCGGAAGACTGTACTTTATACAAAATTTCCATATTGATAGATTAAGGGTAATTCATAAATGTACTATGGTTTGTAGAGCTAGAGAAAGTATGACGTGACAAAAGCAATATTTTGTGGTGTCACAAAGCTTTTTATTATTACAGTAATACCTGATATAACATGGCACTACAATATGGTTTCAATACAAGGTTATTGTAATACACATGGGTCTTATGTCGTTCATTATATAGCTTGAAATTTCGTCCACTAAAATATTTAAAAAATGCCACATCATAGTGACTTTACCAATAGTGAGATGGGGGATTTTCTGTATGTTTTTGCACAAACAAATTTCAATGGCCACGCTGCGACCCGAAGGTATACCCAGTAATACCCCTCAAAGAAGACAACCGAATCATAAACTATTTCGAAACCTGTACAATCGTTTGGGCGAGAAGGGTTCATTTTGTCCTCAACATGAAAATAACGTTATGGTATTCTGTGCAGACAAAAAAGAACGTAGTAAAGTAAGTAAAGAATATCGCCTAAACTGAAAACAGCAATTAAACAGGGGAGAAGGATAGAATAGAAATCCAAAAGAATTGGAGTCAGGGATAGGTCAAAAATATTGTAGATTGGGGAGCGTGATACAGAAAGAAAAATTGAAAATTAAATTTGCCTGTTTTATTATGTTTTACTTATACTTTGACGAGGATCTTTATATTTTAAAAGATTTTCTTAGTGTACTGTTCCAGTTATCATTTCTATCCCATCATGGTCATAGAAATATTACTATTACACCAACCAATTTTGGGAATATGTATGTCACTTAGTTTGCATTTTGTCAAAATTTCTAGGAATACTTGACTAAGGTTTAGCATCTTGTCTAAGAGATCGGTTGCTTATAATGCTTTACTTCAATTTATAAATGTAGTTTTTGGATTAGCAAACGAAAATAACATTAATCAAGAATACTTTGTGCTGTTTTTGGCATAGCAGTAGAATGTCTTATTCAATTGATGTTTTCTACAATACTTTGATTGCACTGTTAGAGATGTTAACTTATGTTGTTGTAATTTAATTTTAATGCTTCCTATGATTATAAATTTTGTATGCAACATATTCAGTGTTGTGGTAGTGCAGTTAAAATTACACTGGATAAGTTGGCGAGAAGCTCGACAGACAAGCAGGTAGTTGATGTTATTGATTTGTAATTTCCTTGGCTTTGCATTTTAACCCGATAGTTATTTTTGAATTATTTTGTATACAGCAGCTACTAGAAGAAATGTAGTGGTTGGTACTCTGGTTAAATATTCAAGGTTCCATGCTTCTCTAGAATATTTAGACACAGTATAGGGGAAAGTGGTTTCTCACTGTTGTGATAGCTTCAAGTTTTTTAAATGTCGGGATATATTGATGTCAAAGTAGAGTACATTGTAACTGGTGCAAGTAGGCCAATCATTGGAAGAATATTCTGTCATAAATACCATATTAATACATTTTTGTTTTACCAGATTTTTATTATCGTACTTATACTTGATTTTGGAAAGGATTGAATCTAATCAAAACATGACACTACTTCAAACATGCAAAAAATTTTCAATCGTGAATTGTCTATACATGATTCATCTGTTCGTTAAGGAATTAAAACATTTTGCAATGAATTGTAACAACACATGGTTCAAAACCATTCACAAGCAAAATTTTTTATTTCTTAGTACCATAGTAGGACTTATAATAAATGTGGTACACAGTTTCGTGGAAACTGCTTATTTGATATGACAAGATAAATTTACTGAACTATTGGATGAGGTAAAACTCGACAATTAATGGATGACATTAAGCAAAAGACAAAGGAAGGTAAAATTCTGCAGCAAATTCTGATTTGTCAAGGAATTCATTGTAAAACACAAATTATGCATAATGTGGATTCGTAAAAGTTAGACGCACAAGATAAAATCAAGCATTTACTTACATCATCTGAAAGTCCTTATAAAATATTTAATACGTGCAAGAAGTCCCACTCAGAACTCAATAACTGACTAAAATACCGTTTACGTACATGATTATACCCGATCTACTTTCCGAAGTCGTTTCCACAAATTCTACTACGACGAAGTGATCTTGATCCGATCAACTTCTTGAAGTCTTCTTTAACGAAGTCTACTAGGGCGAAGTGGTCTTGATCCGATCAACTCCCAGAAGTTGGTTCAACAACGTCTACTAAGGCGAAGTGATCTTGATCCGGTCAACTCCTCGAAGTCTTTTTTAACGAAGTCTGCTAGGACGAAATGACTTTGATCCTATCAACTCTTCAAAGTCGTTTCAACAATGTCTACTACGGCAAAGTGACCTTGATCCTATCTACTCTCCTAAGTCGTTCCAATAAAGTCTACTATGGCAAAGTGATCTTGATCCGATTTGCTCTCCAAAGTCGTTTCAACAAAGTCTACTACGACGAAGTGATCTTAGTCCGATCAACTTCTCGAAGTCTTCTCTATCGAAGTCTACTAGGTCGAAGTGGTCTTGATCCAATCAACTCTCAGAAATCGTATCTGCAAAGTCTGCTAAGGCGAAGTGATCTTGATCTGATGAACTCCACAAAGTCTTTTTTAACGAAGTCTGCTAGGTCGAGGTCAATTTAAATAAGAAATTCATTGTTTAATAATAATAGAAAAACCTCTGAGCCATACCTTACCTTTTCCTTATAATCTTAGTCTAGTAAAAAGCATTTCATAAAGTATGTGCTTACAGTATTCAAACAGATTGGGGAAGTAATATAAAATTAAAACTTACCTATGACTTTGTGTCTAAAAATAATGAAGGGTAGGATGCAGAAGTGAGAACAGAAAACCAGCTGTTTTACGATTTTTTAAAAATATTTTAAGAAGTTATGAATTTAGTTCACACTCTGCGAAACACATTGTTTACAAGACTGTGTTCAATAGCAGCTATAATTAATATAGAAATGTATAAAAGAATGGTTATGTGTATGAATAACCAGAAACAACACAAATTCAGAACAGAAAATGAAGCTTTTAATTAATTTTTGATATTTTGTAAATGAACTTTGTACAAAGTTTGTAAATTTAGAAGTTACATGTTACAGAGATACTGTATTGGCTATTAAATGTACACGTCTAATAATATATCAATAGAATATATAATTTTTTCAGAAGACAACAAGAAATTGAATCAAGTGGTCACGGTGTTGAAAATCCAGCATTAATGTCTGAATTACGTGCTTTAAGAATGCGAAAAGATGAGCTAGAAGTGCATTTAACAACACTGCAAGATTCTCGTAGGCAGCTTATGATTCAACTTGAAGGTTTAATGAAAATGCTAAAGGTATTAGCAGTTAATATTAAACTTATAAGCGAACTGGCTGTTTTAGAATCATCAGTCTTCCCCAAGGAGCACACCGAATTCTTCACCACGCAGTACAAAATCGCCACCTTTACTACCTAATGTTACAACTGCACCCCAACCATGTCCGCGTAGTGCTCCACAAACACCATTAGCTATGCCTCCTACTTCGCAGTGTATGGGTAATGCAGTTATGAATCAGACACAACCAATAATGGATCATCGTTCAGAAAGAAGTGTGCACATCAATGCTGATTCTTTGGTTGGTGTGGGTGGTGATGTTAGAAATGCATTTGGTAAGCTATTATGTTGATTTGTTATCTGATATTGTTCTATATGCTATGTATCAAGAGATTCAACCTTACTTTCATTACAATAAGATCTAATACGGGTAACCTGAACATTTTTGTTCGATATTTACTAAAGTTTTTTAAGGTTATTGGTCATTTGCTTTACATAATATTTGTACGTAGAGGCATTAATATGCATTTTTGTGTAATAAAATTTATTAATAGCCTTTGCTGATTAAACATACACTAATCTGGAAAGTTACTCGTAATAACAATGAGTGTTTTATCAATTGTTTATACATATATATATATATATATATATATATATATATATATATATATATATATCCATTTCGAATGGACCTGCACCTTGCCGAAGTTCTAAATTACTAGAACAGGTGAAATGGCTTGCGTGTTCTAATGAGCTAAAGAGCCAAACTACAGGTCCAACCAAAGTAGTAGGGTCGTTAGTGAGGAACCAGACTAAGACAGGTCCCGAAAGAGGGCAGCGGCTCTTCGGTACTTAGATTGGCAGAGACCATAGGGTCGGTATGGCAGTCTAAGACACACTACCGCGATGTGGAAGGCAACGGAAACCACCACATTATCTCCCAAGTACACAGCGTACCTAAATTATAATAAAATGATGGCATTCTCTGGGGTAAAAGATTCCGGAGTTAAAATAGTCCCCATTCGGATCTCCGGGAGGGGACTACTGGAGGATGCGATCGAAAGTTAAAAATAAGAGTCGGGAACATTCTGCGAATCGGAGCGTGGAATGTTAGAAGTATGAAGCAAGTAGGTAAGCTAGAGAACCTAAAATCGAAATGAATAGGTTATCACTAGACATAGTAGGGATCAGCGAAGTTCGGTGGCCAGAGGCGGGGATTTTGGAGTGGAGACTTCAGGGTAATTCATACAGGAGCAGAGGACGGAAATGTGGGTGTGGGGATAGTTATGCGGAAAAGATAGGATACTGTGTAGAAAATTACTTACAAAAGAACGAAGAGTACTCATGGTTAGATTAGAATCTAAACCGGTAAACACAGTAATAATACAAGTATACATGCCCACCTCTAGCTACAGTGACGAAGAGGTAGAAGCCATCTACAAAGATATCGAAGACATATTAAGATACGTAAAGGACATGAAAATTTAATAATTACGGGGATTTTAATGCTGTGGTAGGTGAGGGTAGGGAAGGAGCGGTAGTAGGTTTATTTGGTTTAGGCACGAGAAACGACAGGGAAATAGGCTGGTAGAATTTTGCGACAAGAACAATTTAATCATCACAAACACATTATTTCAACATCATGCTAGAAGACGATATACGTGGAAGATGCCAGGAGATATAGGACGATATCAAATAGATTACATTCTTGTTAGACAACGGTTTAGGAATCAAGTAAAGACAGTAGAAGCTACCCAGAAGCAGATATAGATACTGACCACAACATCGTAATTATGAAGGCCGCACTTAAATTTAAAAATCTGAAAAGAGGAACGGAAAAAGGCACTTGGACTTAGAGAAACTAAAGACAAAGATATTCAAGTAAGATTCGAAAAAAGTCAAATGAATTGCTGAATGATATCGGAAAATATCTGAAACTAAGGAAGTAGAAACAGAATGGAATAACATTAAATCCAGCCTAGACATGGCGGCCAGAGATATTTTGGGGTATACACGAAAAGAAAATAAGAAACCATGGATAACAAAGGATATCGTGAATTTAATAGAAGAAAGACGAAAATACAAAAATAAATCAGACGAAACAGGAAAACAGAGATACAAAGCCATAAAATGGGAAATTATTCGAAAATGCAGGAAAGCTAAAGAACAATGGATTGATGAAAAGTGCAAAGAAGTACAAACTAAGATGGAAATAGGAAAGACAGACGAAGCATACAAATTAATTAGAATGAATTTTAGGGATATAAAACCATATAGCAAAAATATAAGGGATGCACAAGGAAGCGTCATTATAGAAAACGTAGAGAAAGTGAGTAGATGGCAAGAATATATAGGGAATTTATATGCAGGAGAGGAACTAACTGCATTAGAACAGGAATCAGACATTGAAAATGATGACTTGGGATATCCTATACTTGAGACAAGTTTGAATTAGCATTAAAGAGTCTGAAAAATGGTAAGGCGCCGGGTACAGATAAGGTGCAAGCAGAAACTCTAAAAGCCGCTGGTCAAGCAATAACAGAACGTCTCTTCCAACTCGTAAGCTATATGTATGAGACAGGCGAGATACCCAAAGATTTCAAACGTAGCATCATAGTAACTATACCAAAAAAGAAAGGCGCGGATAGATGTGAAAATTTTCGAACAATAAGTTTGACAGCACACGTGTCAAAAATATTAACTAGAATTGTGCAAAGACGAATGGAAAAACGAGCTGAAGAAATACTAGGAGAAGACCAATTTGGGTTTAGGCGAAACAGGGGAACACGGGAGGCTATTTTAGCTCTGAGAGTGATAATGGAGAAAACAATAGAAAAAGGGGAAAGCATGTATATAGGGTTTGTAGATCTGGAAAAAGCATTCGACAATGTAAATTGGAAAAAATGTTTGAAATACTCAAAAGATTGGAATGAGTTATAGGGATAGACGAATAGTACATAGCTTATACAAAGAGCAAACAGCAGTAATAGAATTAGAGCAGGAACGTAGAGAAGTAAACATTAGGAAAGGGGTGAGACAAGGATGTGCCCTATCCCCATTGATTTTTAACTTGTACATAGAAGAAGCAATGAATACTGTCAAATGCAGAAAGACATTTGGAATTACTATGCAGGGACAAAAAATTGATATGCTTAGATTTGCAGATGATATAGCGGTATTAGCGTCTAGCAACGAAGAGTTAGAAGCGGCTCTTAATGAAATGGAAACGGTTCTAACAGAGAGATACGGTATGAAAATTAACAAAACTAAAACTAAAGTTCTAGTTTGCAAAGGTGGGAAAATAAATCAAAACAAGAATACAAGTATTTAACACGAACTTACAAGAGGTTAAGGATTTCTGCTACCTAGGAAGCCAAATAACGCAAGATGGGAAAAGCACAAAAGATATAAAACAAAGATTAGCACAAGGTCGTGCTACATTTAACAAGAAAAGCAACTATTGTGCTCAAAGACCACAAACATAGAAACAAGGAAAAGATTGCTTAAAAGCGTATGTGTGGAGCACAGCACTGTCTGACTGTGAAGCCTGGACAGTAGGAGAAGCGGACAAGAAAAAGGTAGAAGCCTTTGAAATGTGGTGTTACAGGCGTATGATGAAGATATCATGGACAGACAAAGTTAAGAACGAAGAGGTACTAAAAATGGTAGGGAAGAAAGAAATATGTGGAAACGGTAAAAATAGGAGAGATAGGATGATAGGCCACATACTACGGCATGAGGGAATAGTGCGGAATATATTAGAAGCAGAGATAGGAAAAAAGAGAAGAAGAGGCATACCTAGATTAGACTACTGCACACAGATACTAAAAGATGTAGGCTGTAGAGGTTTCAGGGAGATGTGTAGGCTAGCCCAGAATAGAAATCAATGGAGGTACGCATCCAACCAATCCCAAGATGGATAAACTAATGACGAAAAGATAACTGTGCGTAAACATGATGATTATTATAAGTAACTACAAGAATTGGTTGGGCAATATTCTCGAATAATGTTAAGTGTGTGAAAGGATTTACTGGAAAACCATTATTTCGGCAAATGTCTAAGTGTTGGGGGATCTTGGTAGCCACAGGTTGCTTAACCTCCTTCACTGAATCTCGGTAAAATAGGGCATAAAATTAGAAAACAATAGAAAGGAACGAGCTGAATACACATACTCCTGAAAACAAGAAAAGAAGAAACCACCAAAACGCAAAATCAAAGAAGCTGCCTATATAACCCTACATGAAAATAACTGCGTTGCAAACGAATCCGTGACTTTCAGTAAACAATGGATTTCATTACTAAAAGAAATAACAAATGAAAATCAAATGCCCACAATATCTAGGTAGCATTGCAAGTTTTTCCTGGGTTTTCCTTGCAATATTAACATGAAATACAGCCTACATACATGATTTCTATTTATACATAAAATAACTAATTACAAAAAAATAAGCATATTAACAATCCTTGTAAAACAGCATTGGCATCTGACAAGTATAAATCCACAATAAGGTTACCTCTAAACCATATACAATCTCCGTTGAACAGTATTGGTATCTGACAAGTGTAAACCCGCCATAGGGTCGCCTCAGATCCATATACAGTCTTCATAGAACAACATTGGTATCTGACAAGTGTAAACCCGCCATAGGGTCGCCTCAGATCCATATACAATCTTCATAGAACAACATTGGTATCTGACAAGTGTAAACCCACCATAGGGTCGCCTCAGATCCATATACAATCTTCATAGAACAACATTGGTATCTGACAAGTGTAAACCCGCCATAGGGTCGCCTCTGATCCATATACAATCTTCATAGAACAACATTGGTATCTGACAAGTGTAAACCCGCCATAGAGTCGCCTCAGAACCATGTTAAAATCTACCAAAGAGGTAACTTAAATCATAATGAATTTTCCCTCAAAATAAATATAAAAAACGACTACTTAAGCCTTTCAATAATGCAATCGCACACTTCTTTAATAACCATCCTCTCAATTGTATAAATAGAAACATGTTAAAAATGTTTTCCAATTCCAAGTTATTGAATTTATATAAAATTCACCAATAAAATTAATCAGCTGATTTCACGTTAAGCGTATTGGCTACCTAAAGAAAGCCGATCCCAGGTCGCAACACAAATTGAAGGCAATCATTCTGTTAAACTTTAAAAATTTTTGCTTAGTATACTCAAACCAAATATTTCAAACATCAATAAATCAAAGTCACCTTCAATTTATGTCATAAATGCCAAACTTGAAGTTTTATTATAATTTTGACAACGATCCTAGGTCATGTGGATCAAACGTAAATAAAGTTGATTTTAAAAACTATGAGTGGTTTAATTCCCAAAGAAGATTAACCAGAATACACATGCTGTGTGAGAATTTCAGGAACTATGTAGGCTAGCTCAGAATATAAATAAGTGCAGGTGCGTGTCCAAACAGTTTTGAAACGGAAAACCTAATGGCTGCGAAATACCTGCAACTAATGTTAACTGTCGAAAAGATAAATTGGAAAATATATTAAATCGCCAAATGGTTAAGTGTTGGGAGAACTTGGCAGCCACAGACTGCTTACCTACCTTCACAACCATTGAAGGTCGGAGAAATAGGGCATATAACTGTAAAACAATAGAAAGTGATCGAACTGCATCTAACAAGAAAGAACATCGCCTATGAGGAAAGACAACAAACAGAATAAGAAGAAAATTGTTGAAAGCATATGTGTGGAGCACAGCACAGTATGCCTATGAAATACGGACAGGCTGAAATGCAGACAGAAAAACGGTAGCAGTCTTTGAAATGCTCCAGATGTATGAGGACGATAGCATGGACAGACAAAGATAATAACAAATAAGTTACAGAAATAGTAGGGGAACAAGGATATCTGGGGAAAAAGAGAAATAGTGGGCGGAATACGTTCTAAGGCATTTTGGGGAATAGTATGTGATATATTACAAGCAGAGATAGGAAAAAGGGTAGATGTAGACCTAGATCAGACAGTTATAGATGCAAACTGTGCATATTTCAGGGAAATCTGTAGTTTAGTTCAGAATAGGGAACAATGATGGTACGCGTCTAACCAGTTCTAGGACTGAAGACCTAATGATGATGATATATATATATATATATATATATATATATATATATATATATATATATATATAGCACGCTTTCGGTACAGGTTTTTGCCAGTATATAAGGAAATCATTAAACCTACCCGATATCAGATACATTTAAATGTGGTTTCTAGGGGAGAAGATATTACATTATACTTATTTTGATAAATTTTGTAAACAGTAAGATTTAATTAGGGAGTTGTTTATGATTGAAAATTAGGAGATTAACATTTGCGAGTGATCATTCAATTTCTAGAGAGAGATTTTTGGACTCTATTTTTAGTATACGTGAGTAATTATCCAGAAGTTATATTTCTTTTTTGATGTTATATTTAAGATATTGACCATAAGGCAAAGCTGTTGTGGAAACTTTAGACTCCATTTTTAGTATGTAAGCCTTGTTATGAAAGGAAGGTGTTTTTCATAAATGTTTTATTTAAGATATTGTTTATAAGACAAGCTGTCGTGGTGTAGTAATTAGTATTTGAAAGGTTGTTTGTAAAAGAATATTACGTATCATTATAAATATGACGTATGATTCTAATGGTTTTATTTGAAAAGAGCTAGCAAAAATAATTGGACAGCCAGCAAATTTGAAGTATTCAGCACAATCAATCTTTTATTTGGGCTCTATTTTATATTATTTATTATATATATATATATATATATATATATATATATATATATATATATATATATAATCTTCACGTTTATTTGCTGAATATTAATTTAAAATAATTCAATTTATTGGGGATTGCAGCAATTAAGAAAGTCTACTCTTTTTTCTTTAACTCAAGCTTTCGAGGTTTTATTTTTCTCTTCTTCAGGAGTAACTAAATAAATACAATGGTAAACAAATAAATAAATTTTAAAAGTTAAATACTTACGAATGTGAGGTTTGACTTAAATTTAAAATATTAATTTAAAATATTAATTTTAAATTACAAAAATATGTTTCAGAATTTTGAAGGTATAAGTGTCAATGTCAATGGGTACTACAAGATTAAAATTAGCGATACAAAAATAATAATTCTTTGAATAAATTTTAAACATGTGCAAGAATACACGTAAGTATAAACGTAAACACACAACCAACAGACACACAAACACCAACAAACAAATACACAACACACACACACACATAAACAAAAAAAAAGGGCTAAGATTATAAGCACTAATGAGATTTAGTAATTATGTTTGTGGTACAGTTCTTGTTCTTACTTTGGTGTCTATTTCCAGTAGATACGCGTATATGCAGCTAAGATTATCTATATCTATATATATTACTCATATTTAGACCAGGGTAGAAAATTAAATAATCACATCAAATAATTTTAATCACCGTGTATAATGAATATTATTAGATAATACGCATTATTAAAACCGTGAAGCATAAAAATTTATTAGTTTCAGTAAAAATAAGAGATTTAAATAATGTACAAGACGCTTTATATCAAAAGAAACAGTATTAAAAAGCTCTACGTGTAATTTAATTATTCCTAAGAAAGAAACAAATGGAAATTACGTGCAAAATTTATATTAATTAACCCTATTTTAAGTAACCGGTATTAAACAAAGTGTACACATAATAATTAACATTTAATTTGTATTCGCTAAAAATGAAAGGATAGAAGTCAATTTTAGTTGGAGTTAATTGAACCGTTAGGAACATATAATATCTATAAGAACTTGAAAAACCCAATAAAATACCATGAAATAACGCTCTGAGAATTAATAGTATGTTTAAACACCTGCTATTTTTAAAAAAGCTCATTCTGCGTAAATGTTGCAGATAATTAATGGTTATAGAGAATCTTTAAGAAACCGTCGCATAATAGTTACGAGAAATGCGAAAGGCGCGATACGGGGTTATTTAACCCAGATAACAGTCCACATGGACTGAAATAATCGATAATAAAGAATATCAATTTGCACGAATAAGAACGGGTTAGATAGAGACAGATAATATGCACAAGACCGAGACACATATAGTAAAAGGCGTGATTTAAGCAACGTCACGAGGGTCACGATTGGTTGAAAGTAGGATGCAAATATCAGAGGTAGAAACAACGATTTCTGTATAAAAGTCAATTAGTTATTTCCAGACGTTGCAAGCCGTGTTGAAATTTCTGAGATTTAACTGGGGCGAGTACAAAATTCGTAAAAACCGACGCGCGAGCTACGGAATGGGAACATAGCAAGCGAAATTCTTTAGAATTGTCCATTTTGGGGACTCGACCGACAGACAGGCTAACTTCTATATATACCCAGGTGAATATGAACAAGCTCTTACATCCGCGACTTGATTCAATACGTTAAACAGTGCATTTTTGTTTGATAAAATAATTTAAAGTTTGCTCGTATATTTTGGTGATTCAAAATAGTTTGTTCTTTACGTGCTAACATGAATATACTTTAGTGCACTTAGATACAAGGTAATAAAATTTAGTATCACGGTACCAATTAGTAAAATTTACAACGACAAATGTATACACAAAAGTAGGCAGTTTCGCGATATTGGTGAAAGAAGTATGAATTTCTTTGCTATTTTTCGGAGGTGTTAATGATTAAATGGTTCATAAATGTGTCTGGATCCACAAAACAAGGGTCAGATATACACAGATGAGTTCGGAAAAGCCCAGAAACAACTTTAAAGAAATGGTGATGGAGAAAATTTTAAAGCGTTGAGAATCAGAAGCTGTAAATATAACCCAGTTGGAATGGTGTGATTAACAATAGGGACGATGTACATTGAAGCTACGAGTGCAGTAAACTTCAGGTAATTTATACTATTTTGTTTGAACTTTGATATTTTTGTGTGTGTTGAATAACTTTATAATTGATTTACTTTAAATGGACATTAGTGAAATTGTACTAACCATAAAATTTTAATTTTAACGTGAAATTCGCTTGTTTAAGTAGAAAGGGGTATTTAGTATTGATGTTCGGGATTATGATGAAAATTTGGGTATGTCTTTGAGCTCAATTAGACGAACCTGGTTAATTAACGTAAAGGGGTGGTAGATGCTCCCTTTGTACTCAGACTCAGGTCTGCATATATTGTTATATTAATTATTAGGCATCCTACAAGGACTTTAATTCTGGATGCACAGTAAAATGATAAGAAAATTAATCTTGAAATTCTTTTTAAAACTGAAATTTATGCTGTTTTAATTTTGAAATTTTAATGTATTGTGAATATTGATGTAAATAGAGTTAACGTTGATGTTTGTGGTAGGAATGTGTTTGTCTTTTTTTTTATGAATGAGGATGAAGGTTTAACTAGAGGAGCAGCCGAGGCGATTAACAGAAGAAAGTCAATGGACCAACACAGTTAAGGTAATGAATAGCTGTTTGTAGGATTCACAGCATTCTTTGGCATCCAATTCGTAGGGGCTCGATTCGAAAAGCGGAGTACCAGGATTTTAGTGGATTCACAGCATTATATGGCGACCACAACGTGAGGGCTCGAATTCCAGATAGTGTTTAACTATTCCAGGAAACTGGCGATCTGAGAGAGAGAGTTTCTGTGTGTGTATAAATTTAAGAGTATTGTAGAGTGTGTGAGAGTGATTAGAACGTATGCAGAGAAAGGAGTGGTTAAGGAGTCAAGGAGTGGAAATTGGAAGTGACGATAGTGCATTGTGTGGGAAAAATTCTAAAATGGAAGAAGCTGGAGGCAGTAGAGATCAGTCGAGGACGGAATCAGGGGATCAAGGAAACGAGATGATATTGAGAATGTTAGAGAGGATGAGTGAAGAATCTAATAGAGCGAGAGAGGACTCAAATCGAAAATTTGACCGAATGAATGAGACATTAACAGGAGTTAGGGAAACCCTAAGTGAGAAAATAGACAAGACGAATAAAGAAGTTTCAGAATTTAAAAATAGTCTTACCGTAAAGATGGGGAAGTTGAAAATAGGGTTGAAAAAATGAGCGTGATATTACAGGTCTTGACAGGAAATGGGACATTTAAGGTCCGGCACGCATTTTTGTGAAGAAGAGATTAATATAAAAATGACTGAAGTGACGGACTCATGTAGGGATCAGTTAGGCAGGGTAGAACGCGAAGTTAGTAGTATTAAATACAACATGTCAAATTTAACAGGGGATGGTCCCAGATTTTCTACAGGTGGAGTATCATTGGACCAACACATGAAGTTTTATGGCGATAACAGGGTAAATCCACAAATTTTTATTAATAGTGTAAGAAATCTAGTGGGAAATTTATTTGACGAACAGACTAAACTGAATACGATAAAGGCTTTATTAAAGGACAACGCGGAAGCATGGTACAATTTAGTAGGACAGGACATTGAAACATACACGGACTTTGAAAACAAATTTTTAAAGCACTACTGGAGTGACCACAGACAAGACCAGGTACGAGACGACTTAATCACAGGAAATTTAAGGAGAATTTTCAGGAAGTAGGGAGCAATATGCTATACGCAAGTATAGCATAGCAAAGCAACTGAACCCACCACTGACGGACCGACAAATTATTAAGTATTTATCACGACACTTGAGGTAGACATAAGACAACACGTAGCACTACAGAACATAGTGGACAGAGAAATGTTTCTAGAATACTTGCAGAGGTACGACGACGTAAGTAGTGGACGACCTCGGGATAACAGGGAAAGACAGATCAACACAGTTAGGTTTGACAATAGACGGGACAACTACGCTAGACGGGGGAATAATTACGGATACCAGCGACAGAATTGGGAACAGAGACGACCATACGTTCGAAGTAATAGTTTAGGAAGAGGACCTGCACCGAGACCGGGACCTACCAGAATGAATAGTTCACTAGACATGAGCGGGACTGCTAATACAGACACTGAACGAGTGGAAACGCCTAGGACATACGCTGAGGTGACGGCTAGACCAGGACCGAGTAGGGAAAACAGACCTGGACAGGATTTTTAGAACGCGACAGACCACTAGATTTCAGTGTAAATGTATATGAACATCCACGTTAATTTTTCAAAATTGAGGAGGAAGTAGAGCCAGAAACTGAGGAAAAATTATGTTTGCCAATTATTAATATAGAAATTTTTGAGAATAATGTAGAAGTATTACTTGATACAGGGGCAGAGGCGAGTTTAATATCGGAGGAATTCGTCAGCAAAATTAGGGATAAGGTTTGTGATAGAATTATGCCTATAAAGCGTAGCCATTTAGTAGCTCCAAATAAAAGAAGTTTGCTGTAGTAAATAGTGTTGTGGTGCTTAGGATAGATATAGGAGATTTAAGCTGTGAACAGGAGTTTGTAATTGTACCTGGACTGAAGTTTCAGAGCATTTTAGGTGTTGACTGTATGATGAAGTTAGGGTTTTGATAGATATGGAACGGAAGGTAATAAGGATTAATGATAGGGTAGTGCCATGGAAGGGCAGTTATGAAGTCACAGAGGATGACACAGGGTTGAGTATTAATGTAGTAGAGGTAGAGGATGATAGGGTTAAACAGATCAACACAATAAGATGTCCAGAGGATAGGAGAGTAGAGGTTCAAGCTTTATTACAAAAACATGCAGAATTAGTGGGGTAGAAGCAAGCACAGCGTTAGGCTATGAGCACATATTGGAAGTGGATAATTCAGAACCGTTCAACGCAAAGGTTTATCCAATTCCAGCAGCATATCGAGCAGGTGAAGGCAGAATTAAATAAAATGTTGGAAGATGGCATAATAGAGGTATCAAACACTCATTTCATAAATCCGTTGGTGGTAGTTAAGAAAAGGATGATAGCATTCGTTTATGTTTGGATGCACGAAAATTAATCAACGGACCAAACCGCAATTCCATTGTCCATCATCCATGGACACACTTTTGACGAGATTAAGTGGCAAGTTTATTTTTAGTAAATTAGATTTAAGGAATTCATTCTGGCTGATTCCATTACACAAGAATTCTAGAAGGTACACAGGATTTTCCGTAGAGGAAAAATCTATAATTTTAAGGTAGTACCGTATGGTTTGTCAACGTCAAGTGCAGCATTAATTAAGGCAATGTAAGCAATTTTAGGAGCATATGAGCAATTCTGCATACACTATGTGGATGATATTTTAATTTTTAGTGAAACTGAGGAACAACATTACTCTCATTTAGAACGGATATTATTAGAGCTTAAATTAGCAGGATTGAGGCTGAATATAGAAAAATGTGAATTTTTTTCAAAAACGGTTAAATTTCTGGGGTATGTGGTGAACACTCAAGGTATGTGTATCGATAAAGAAAGATTGTCCGAACTTTTGACATATCCGAGACCTAATAACATTAGGAAATTAAGAGCTTTTTTGGGGGTCCTTAACTTTTATAAGAAGTTTGTACCGGGATTTGCTGCAAAAGCGGGTCCATTGTTTAAACTTCTGAAGAAGGGAGTAAGATGGAGTTGGACGGAAAGTCAAGAGGCAGCATATTTAACACTGTTGGAACAATTTCACGACCAACTAATTTTGAGGCATCCCAGATTTGATGTAGGTTTCGTACTGAGGACGGATGCATCGGATAGTGCTTTAGCAGCAGAGTTGTACCAAGTACAAGAGGGGGAAGAGGTGCCCATATCTTTTGTTTCACGCACACTGAAGCCGCATGAAGTAAATTACACGATTAGTGAAAAGGAGACGGCTGCAGTGGTGTTTGGTGTTACGGGTTAAAATTCTTTTGATAGGAAGACATTTTGTAATCGAAACGGATCATTCGGCGTTGTGTGCGTTGATGAATACGAGATTTTCTAACAATCGAGTATATCGATGGGGTTGTTACTACAGGAGTTTGACTTTGAGATTAAATATATTAAGGAGAAAACAATTTTATAGCAGACGCGTTTAGTAGAAACCGAGACAAGGATAACAAAAGACCGTGTGACATCATGATTGCCATGAACAGTCTACTACAAAACGATTCAGTATATGGAGAAGAGGAGATCTTGAGGAACCAGAGGCAGAGTGAGGAGTTACAGATTGTTAGAACGAGTTAGAAAACGAACCGGATTTAAAACTTCCATATGATAAACGGATTTTGTGTAAAAATTCAAGACTTGGAAGTGTATGTAGTGGATAGGGTACAAGCGAAATTAATTATCAAAGATCTGCACTTAAGATATGGTCACATAGGGATCCGAAAGACATGGTTAATTTTTAGGGAAACGTTTTTTTCAACTAAAGACTTAGGGTTAGTAAAGTCAGTTATCAACACTTGTCACTTATGTACTTTAGGAAAGTACAAAAATAGTACGAGTCAAGATGTGGTACAAAGTATACACGCATAAAATCCCTGGACTTAGATGCTATTGATTATTTGAGTAATCTAGTCCAGTACAAAAGGACACAAACATGTGCTGATTGTGACTGATGTGTTTTCGAAATTTACCAATTTATATCCCACTCGGGATTGTAACACAGTCGGAACAAACAAGAAATTGGAACAATTTTGTAGGGAAGTAGGAACTTTTAAAAGAGTATTAGCAGACAATGCTACTTATTTTAATAATCAAAGATTTAGGGATTATTGGGAGAGGCAAAACATTAAAGTGGTGTTTTGTAGCATAAGGCATCCTCAAGCTAATCCAGCTGAGCGATATATTCAAGAGACGGTTAAGTTTTTGCGTTTGGCTTCACATAGGAATCATCGTTTATGGGAGGACAATTTGTCCAAGGTTGAATCTTTTATCAATGAAACCCTAGTACCGTGACAGAAACCAGTCCCATTATGCTGATCAAGCAACAGTATCCCGAAAGACCATGGCAAATTGTGCCTAGGGACGATGAATTTCAACAACTTTTGGTAGATGTGAGGAGAGGTTAAGGAAGAGAGCTGAAAAATATACAAGGAAGATGAACGCAAGAATTAGAAAGAGGGTAAAATTTAAAGTGGGAGACCAAGTAGTAGTAAAAAGCTTGAGAGTAGGGAAGAGAGATAGGATGACATGTGCTAAACTACACTTGCCATATGTGGGACCTTTTGAGATAGGTGAAGTAGTAGGGGAGTGCACGTATTTATTAAGGGAAGTAGGTACGGGAAATGAGAGGGGACGGTTTCACGTCAACCTACTATTCCCTTATACCGGAGAACCAGCACCACAGGAGAAATAGGTGTATAATAGAGTAAAATTTAAATAGGATAGGAGTAGGAATAGGTGTATATAGAAGAGTAGAAGTAAGTGTGTATAGAAAATGAAGCTAGGTATAGGATAAATATGGGAGATAATTAGAAATAGGTTTAGGATGAGAATAAAGAGTAAACGTAGGAAGAAAATAAGATAGGTTAAGTATAGATATTTCATATAAGATTAGTGGAGAGTTAGGAATAAAGTTAGGAATAGGATAGGTATATAGGATTAGGTAGGATGAAGTAAAGTATAGTGAAGATTAGTTAAAAGTTAGGAATAGGATAGGTATATAGGATGTATATAGGATTAGATGGATAAGTAGGATGAAGTTAGGGATAATTTCAGTTTATAAAATTAGGTGAGAGTTAGGAATAGGATAGGGATATAGGATAGGTGTAAATATTTTTTTTTGATTGGAGACAAAGTAGGTAAGTTAGATAGATAAGGATAGAGAAAGATAGGCAAATTTTTTATAATTCTTTTTTGTCTAAATGCTTTATATTTGCATTCAAATAAGTGGGATTATTTGTATTCAAATAGGGGGAAAATACTCATATTTAGACCAGGGTAGAAAATTAAATAATCACATCAAATAATTTTAATCACCGTGTATAATGAATATTATTAGATAATACGCGTTATTAAAACCGTGAAGCATAAAAATTTATTAGTTTCAGTAAAAATAAGAGATTTAAATCATGTACAAGACGCTTTATATCAAAAGAAACAGTATTAAAAAGCTCTACGTGTAATTTAATTATTCCTAAGAAAGAAACAAATGGAAATTACGTGCAAAATTTATATTAATTAACCCTATTTTAAGTAACCGGTATTAAACAAAGTGTACACATAATAATTAACATTTAATTTGTATTCGCTAAAATGAAAGGATAGAAGTCAATTTTAGTTGGAGTTAATTGAACCGTTAGGAACATATAATATCTATAAGAACTTGAAAAACCCAATAAAATACCATGAAATAACGCTCTGAGAATTAATAGTATGTTTAAACACCTGCTATTTTTAAAAAGCTCATTCTGCGTAAATGTTGCAGATAATTAATGGTTATAGAGAATCTTTAAGAAACCGTCGCATAATAGTTACGAGAAATGCGAAAGGCGCGATACGGGGTTATTTAACCCAGATAACAGTCCACATGGACTGAAATAATCGATAATAAAGAATATCAATTTGCACGAATAAGAACGGGTTAGATAGAGACAGATAATATGCACAAGACCGAGACACATATAGTAAAAGGCGTGATTTAAGCAACGTCACGAGGGTCACGATTGGTTGAAAGTAGGATGCAAATATCAGAGGTAGAAACAACGATTTCTGTATAAAAGTCAATTAGTTATTTCCAGACGTTGCAAGCCGTGTTGAAATTTCTGAGATTTAACTGGGGCGAGTACAAAATTCGTAAAACCGACGCGCGAGCTACGGAATGGGAACATAGCAAGCGAAATTCTTTAGAATTGTCCATTTTGGGGACTCGACCGACAGACAGGCTAACTTCTATATATACCCAGGTGAATATGAACAAGCTCTTACATCCGCGACTTGATTCAATTCAATACGTTAAACAGTGCATTTTTGTTTGATAAAATAATTTAAAGTTTGCTCGTATATTTTGGTGATTCAAAATAGTTTGTTCTTTACGTGCTAACATGAATATACTTTAGTGCACTTAGATACAAGGTAATAAAATTTAGTATCACGGTACCAATTAGTAAAATTTACAACGACAAATGTATACACAAAAGTAGGCAGTTTTGGCGTATATTGGTGAAAGAAGTATGAATTTCTTTGCTATTTTTCGGAGGTGTTAATGATTAAATGGTTCATAAATGTGTCTGGATCCACAAAACAAGGGTCAGATATACACAGATGAGTTCCGGAAAAGCCCAGAAACAACTTTAAAGAAATGGTGATGGAGAAAATTTTTAAAGCGTTGAGAATCAGAAGCTGTAAATATAACCCAGTTGGAATGGTGTGATTAACAATAGGGACGATGTACATTGAAGCTACGAGTGCAGTAAACTTCAGGTAATTTATACTATTTTGTTTGAACTTTGATATTTTTGTGTGTGTTGAATAACTTTATAATTGATTTACTTTAAATGGACATTAGTGAAATTGTACTAACCATAAAATTTTAATTTTAACGTGAAATTCGCTTGTTTAAGTAGAAAGGGGTATTTAGTATTGATGTTCGGGATTATGATGAAAATTTGGGTATGTCTTTGAGCTCAATTAGACGAACCTGGTTAATTAACGTAAAGGGGTGGTAGATGCTCCCTTTGTACTCAGACTCAGGTCTGCATATATTGTTATATTAATTATTAGGCATCCTACAAGGACTTTAATTCTGGATGCACAGTAAAATGATAAGAAAATTAATCTTGAAATTCTTTTTAAAACTGAAATTTATACTGTTTTAATTTTGAAATTTTAATGTATTGTGAATATTGATGTAAATAGAGTTAACGTTGATGTTTGTGGTAGGAATGTGTTTGTCTTTTTTATGAATGAGGATGAAGGTTTAACTAGAGGAGCAGCCGAGGCGATTAACAGAAGAAAGTCAATGGACCAACACAGTTAAGGTAATGAATAGCTGTTTGTAGGATTCACAGCATTCTTTGACATCCAATTCGTAGGGGCTCGATTCGAAAAGCGGAGTACCCGGATTTTAGTGGATTCACAGCATTATATATATATATATATATATATATATATATATTATAAAATAATATATAAATAGAGTCCAAATAAAAGATTGATTGTGCTGAATACTTCAAATTTGCTGGCTGTCCAATTATTTTTGCTAGCTCTTTTCAAATAAAACCATTAGAATCATACGTCATATTTATAATGATACGTAATATTCTTTTACAAACAACCTTTCAAATACTAATTACTACACCACGACAGCTTGTCTTATAAACAATATCTTAAATAAAACATTTATGAAAAACAGCTTCCTTTCATAACAAGGCTTACATACTAAAAATGGAGTCTAAAGTTTCCACAACAGCTTTGCCTTATGGTCAATATCTTAAATATAACATCAAAAAAGAAATATAACTTCTGGATAATTACTCACGTATACTAAAAATAGAGTCCAAAAATCTCTCTCTAGAAATTGAATGATCACTCGAAAATGTTAATCTCCTAATTTTCAATCATAAACAATTCCCTAATTAAATCTTACTGTTTACAAAATTTATCAAAATAAGTATAATTTAATATCTTCTCACCTAAAAACCACATTTAAATGCATCTGATATCGGGTAGGTTTAATGATTTCCTTATATACTGGCAAAAACCTGTACCGAAAGCTTGCAGCCCTACTAATCAAATTATCGACTTTTACATACTCTACATACTCTAAATTTAACTACTAGTACACAAACAAAATGTTATCATTCAACTTAATTAATCAATAGATGTCCTAAAAATCTGCTTATTGTTGACTTTCTCTAGCACGTAATCGTCAATCCATGCTACAAAAATCTTTCAAATCGTTCTACAACTTATGTCTTTCCATGCAAACCCCAACCACATATGCTTTAATCCATTTAAGAAGATTATATCTTTCAGTAGTTTAATTATTATTTAATTATTTATTTTTCACTTTTAAAACCATTGTAAATACTTCAAATACTCATGTCTGAGTATCAATAAACTTTGTCACCGCTGATGGTAAACCAGAAATAGACGATAGGTAATTGGTCCCTGTTGTAACCATGGCAGAAGGGGAGGGTGGCTTGTTCAGCCAGGAGGTCGTGGGATGACGGCTTCGACTAAGGACCAGAATGGCGAAGCTCGAAGAGTAAAGGCGCCAGAGTCTTGCCACAAAGAAAATATAGAACCGTGACTCAAAGGTTCCAACTCATACACAAGTTCCCAAATACCATATCCAAGCAGCACAAAGCGGCACAATCGTCACGCGCTAACTCAAAACAATAATAAAAATAATAATCAAGGAACACGTATAATATTTACTTGGCACAAATACAGGTAACACAATGCCCAAAAAAAAAGAGACAGTAAAGTGATGCGTGGAGACCCACGAACGGTTCGGTACATACATGGGGTACTGCAAAATAGGCGAATGAATAAGTTGTAACTAACGCAAGTTAAGACGCGACGAAAGGCATGCCGCTCATCCGTTATATAAAAGCGCGGAGATAAAGAATCTCTAAAATTTATAAATATATCGCGTTCGTTGGTGGATCTTTTACAACACAAAATATCGTAGCATAAAAATAAACCTGAAAAATAAGGCAAAATACATAGCATATAAGTCTGGTGAAATTAATAGTAAAACAGATCACAAAAAAGTATAAACACACTGTACGTCACAATTGTTACTACAAAACTACGGTATCTAAAGAAAAAGTACACACAATAGTTCGCCTGAATAGTGATTAAACATGTAAACACCGAGGGGAAAGCAAAAGAATTTATCAAACGTTACTTCTAATTTCCAAAAATGTAAAAATATAACTTTGGTTGTGATAAAACTGGATTTTGTAATAATTAAAGCGTAAATAAATTTAGCTGATAACATAGTTTAAATTGGTTGTTGAGGCGATACCAAAAAAAAAATAGGTATTAAAGTAAATAGGTATACGACCTTCGAGATCCAGGTGTCCTGAGAACTCTTAGTAGTAGCAACACAGCTCTGGGCTCGATAATCGGCGGGGCGGCTATTCCTTCCTTCCAGAACAGCCAATTTAAATTTGTAAACGAAAGCAATGAACAAGCAGGAACGGTGATCGAAAGCGAAAACTAAAAGTACTACTAAAAGTAGTACCGACGGCAGTCTAAAGCAGGTAGTACTAAAAGATGGTACAAAAAAAAGAAGGCCACTAAAATGAGAGAAAAATAATTAGAATACCAATACTGTACCTAAATAATTACGTATGTTGGACGGCCTTATCGCAAAAGCGAAGAGTCGGAGATGCAAATAAATTCCACAAACGGAAGTGGACCAACGCCACTAACTTCTGTCGTATAATTACAGATCCTCCCCAAGGAGATGCTAAAACAATTGCTCAATACGCACTTATAAAATTATACAACAAAACCAAGAGCGTTCACTTTACTCTTTTACAAGCTTCAAACAAACAATGAATATCAACATCATGCACACTACACCTGCTAGATAAGATAATCGACCCATCCAGAAATAGAAATAGACAAAGAATTAAAGCGAGTTGGAAATTAACCTTGAGAATCGGATAAGATTTTACAGAAAACACAGAATAACTTCAAAACTGGAAAGCTACATGTAACAACTTTAACGTCAGCAGTGAAGTAATACTCCTCGTAAAACCGTTTTTAAGATCGTCTATCTTAAATAACTTTCACTACAAAACACAGTACATGTTAGATAACACTTTAAAATACGTGATGTATTATCTAATCTCATCAGTCATGTGCCAAAATCGAAGCTTCATTCGACTGAACTGCGTTCTGAATATTCAATTGGCTTTTATATCAGCGAATCTCTGTGACGTAGGCATCTAGATTCTTTTTGCTAAGTCTAGTTGTTGTTTTTTATGTTTGATTGGTTCTAGAAATAGGTATGCCATACAGCATTCAAAGATTTATCGTTCTACCGCCTCGTAGTATATAATGATTGACGTTGTTTACCTATCTTATCAATAGTCAAGCCTTTATTTCCTTGACTAGCATTATTTTAATTGTTTCAGGAAAGTTATTGTTAATTCATCAGTACTTAGAATATCCGATTGATGTTTACAACTTGATTGAATAAACTTTCGTCAACATACTAACATACGTTTGTTATTAAATGAAAATTCCTTTTCCACATGAAAATTAACATTTTATACTCGCTGCTTCTTGTACAAATTTGCCTGTAAATTTCTTTTAAGAATATTGTAATGAAATATAAGTTTGCCTACAAACATTTTTATGCCTAGACGATGAGGTCATAGGCAATAGTGTTATATATCATTAATCCAAAACAAATGAATCATAAACTGTAATAATTTTAGAGTACCAACCGCTATAATGAATTTAATAAACTTTAAGTATGAATAATATAAGATGCAGAGATAATTCTTCCTTAGATCAAAAATGCACGTAACCTAAAAATTATATATCTCTAAGAACCTAACCCTCTTGATGAGTTTTACTAATACAGAAACTATTAACATAAAATAATGATGATAAACATTCCAAAGGAATGTCACATGGTATTAGGAAGAGGTCCATTTCTTCACACCTCACGATAATGATAAAAAAGGTCAATTTTCATTGACCGATGACAATCAGATGACCGTTAACAGCCAGTTATACAATTCTCAACAGGAAGGTATGTAAATGTTTCAAACAAAAGCGTTTAATTTAAGTCTTAAAGTTATAACGAAATTACATATAAAGTATTAAATACTAAATCAAAATAACACGTTACAGTATAATTATGCAATTATGGTGATAATTGTTTAATCTACCTCTGCTACAAGTACATAACAGAAAATTAAACAAACGAATATTTTGGTTGGTCTTCTTTGGGTAATAAACCACTCATATTTGTTAAAATCGTCATTATTTATGTTTCGATCCATGACCTAGGATCATTGTCAAAATAATAAAAATTTCAAGTTTGACATTAATGACATTGAAGGTGATTTTGATTTTGATATATTTGGTTGGAATACATTAAGCAAAAATTTTAAAGTTTAGAAGAATGAGTGCCTTCAATTTGTGTTACGCTCTGGGAGCGACTTGTAGGTAGCTAATACGCTTAACGTGAAATCAACTGATTAATTTTTATATAGTTAAATTTCATATAAATTCAATAACTTCAGGATTGGAAAACATTTTTTAACATGTTTCTATTTATACGATTGAGAGGATGGTTATTAAAGAAGTGTGTTATTACGTTACTGTAAGGTTTAAGTAGGAGTTTTTTTATATTTGTCTTGAAATGGAAACTCATTATGATTTAGATTACCTCTTTGGTAGATTTTAACATGGTTCTGTGGAAACCCTATGGTGGGTTTACACTTGTCAGATACCAGTGTAGTTCTACGAATATTTTATATGGTTCTGAGGCGACCCTAAGGTGGGTTTACACTTGTCAGATACCAATTCTGTTCAACGAAGATAATATATGGATCTGAGGCGACCCTATGGTGGGTTTACACTTGTCAGATACCAATGTTGTTCAAAGAAGATTGTATATGGTTCTGAGGTAACCCTATGGTGGGTTTACACTTGTCAGATATCAATGCTGTTTTACGGGGGATGCTAATATGCTTATTGTTATGTAATTAGTCATTGTCTGTATAAATAGAAATCATGTATGTAGACTGTATTTCATGTTAATATCGCAAGGAAAACCAGGAAAAACTTGCAGTGTACCTAGAAATTGGGGCATTTGATTTTTATTTGTTATTTCTTTTGTTATTACTTTTAGTAATGGAATCCATTATTTACTGAAAGTCACGAATTCGTTTGCTGCACAGTTATTTTGATGTTGGGTTATATAAGCAACTTCCTTGATTTTGCGTTTTTGGTGGTTTTCTTCTTTGTCAATAATTTCTGCATCCTTCCATTTTACTTTTATGACTGCAGCCCCATGTATGTTGGCAAATCATGAATTTTTTTAGATTTTATATTTTTTGTATATGATTTATGTTCTTTAATCGAACTTCAAATGGTCTGGAACTTTCCCCTATATAAAACTTGTTACATTCGCACGGTATTTTGTAAATGCAGTTTTTTGAACTTTGTATTGCGTGTTTGGGTGTTGTTTTTGTGTTCTTAGTGTATTGTTGGTTCTAAATACTGTTTTTATTTTGAATTTTTGTTTCCTATTTATTGGATTTTTTCGAAGAATCCTTTTATATATGGTATTGAGAGCATTTTTTGATGCGTATCATTGTTTCTGTCTTCTTCTTTTTTTTATTTCTGGAGGCTTTATGCATTTCTTTCTCTTTTATTTTTTTAGGAGATTTGTTTTTTATTAGTGTACATTTGATTAGGTTTTTCTTTTTCTCTAAAATTTCTTCGTTTGATGATATTAATTTTGCTCTATCATACATGGTTTTGATAATTCCTCGTTTGACATAGTATGGGTGGTTTGAATTGAATTTTAAGTATTTGTTTGTGTGGGTTAGCTTCCTGTATACTGATGTATTAATTGTTGTACCGTTTTTGCGTATTAGAATATCTAAAAATGGACGTTTTCCATGTTGCTGTAATTCATAAGTGAATTTAATAGTTGGTTCTATTTTGTTAATTGAATCTACAAGTTTTTAATCAGTTATGTATTATGAGGCCAAATAGTGTAGACATCATCTACGTATCTTCACCAGATTAGTGGTTTTAATTCTTATGTGAATATTACATCTTTTTCGAATTCCTCCATGAATACATTACTATCGATTGACGATAGTGTACTTCCCATTGCCATTCCGAAGCTCTGTTTGTAGAATTGGTCAATTATTTGAAAATATGTGGTATTGACGCCATATATCAAGTAATTTCATGATTGATGATATACTTAGTTTTATTCTTTCTTTGAGGTTGTCATCTGTTTGTAGTTTGTTTTTTATAATATTAAGCGTTGTTTACAGGGACATTTGTGTATAGATTTACTACATCAAAGCTTACCATTGTGTGTGTATTTTCAATTTTGATGATAATTTTTCTAAAAAGTGTTGGTTGTTTTTTATGAAAGAATTCGTTTTGCCTGCTAATGGATTTATAATTTTTAGAAGAAATTTTGTTAAATTATGGCGTGAATCTATGGAGTTTACGGTAGGTCTCAAAGGAATGTCTTTTTTATAAATTTTTGGTAGACCGTAAAAGTGGGGTGGTTTACTGTAATGTGGGACCAGTTTGCTTCTTTCTTTGTTTTCAAATTCATTTTTATCACTGTCACTGCCACGTGTATCATTTATGATACACCAAGGAATGGACCCTATGGACCAGGTGTATATAAAATGATACACCGGACTTGCATAGTTTTCAAATCGCTGTGTATCTAAATAAATACATTTTAACAGAGTTTTTTATGCGAATCCCATTGCTGTGGCCTGACATTACGTATCACCATATTGAATTTTTGGCCTATGTATATATGAGTTTTTATTTAAAATAATAGGCACATTTATTTAATTGTATATTGCAGAAAACATAATCGTCAGTTTGGTGCATCTCAGTTTTTTTTTCGGTAAAATATCGCAGCATTTTCAAGAATAATTTACTATTCAGTATAAAAAATTTTCTAAACACTTACAACCCGTAAGACCAAAATAACACTGTTCACATGTAAAATTACACGCCAATTACAAGCTAAAGGGAATCGAACGACTATATTGACCAATAATTATTTAGAAGGGGTGTGGCTTCATCATTTGTCTGTATTTGTGAGGAATTTCAAACTGTTATGATTTAAAGCTGGTGTATCAATTATGATACATTTGGCCTGTGTATTCATATTGATACACACCCAAAAAATGGATTATTTCAAAAAATTAAATGGTGTTTCAAGAATGAATGAAGTTATACGTGTCTAGGTATTATATTAATACTAAAAACAGATTTGGCCTGGTAACGTACCATCTTAAAAATACACTTGGCAGTGAGAGTGTTAAATTTAAATAGAGTTTTGTGTATTTTATTTTCAATTTTACTACTTTGCTACTGTTGCATTACCTTTGTCAGCAGATATGATAGAGCAAAATTAATATCATCAAACGAAGAAATTTTAAAGAAAGAGAAAAACCTAATCAAATGTACAGTAACAAAAAACAAGTATCCTAAAAGAATAATAGAGAAAGAAATGAATAAAGTCCCAAAAAATAAAAAAGAAGAAGACAGAAACAATGATACACATCAAAAAATGCTTTCAATATACCATATATAAAAGGATTCTCCGAAAAATCCAAAAAATAGGAAACAAATTCAAAATCAAAACAGTATTTAGAACCAACAATACACTAAGAGCACAATTAACAAAAACAAAACCCAAAAATGCAATACAAAGTTTAAAAAACTGCATCTACAAAATAGCGTGCGAATGTAACAAGTTTTATATAGGGGAAAGTTTTATACCATTTGAAGTTCCATTAAAAGAACATAAATCATATATAAAAAATAGAAAATTTGAAAAATCCATGATTTTCCAACATGCATGGGACTTGTCATAAAATAAAATGGGAGGACGCAAAAATTATTGACAATAAAAGAAAACACCAAAAACGCAAAATCATGGAAGCTGCTTACATAACCCTACTTAAAAATAACTGTGTAGCAAACGAATCAGTGATTTTCAGTAAACAATGGATTCCATTACTTAAAGTGATAACGTAAGAAATAAGAAATTAAAATCTAGATAGAATTGCAAGTTTTTCCTGGGTTTTCCTTGCCTACATATATTATTTCTATTTATACAGACAATGACTAATTACATAACAATAAGCATTTTAACAACCCCCATAAAACAGCATTGGTATCTGACAAGTGTAAACCCACCATAGGGTTACCTCAGAAACATATACAATCTTGTTTGAACAACATTGGTATCTGGCAAGTGTAAACCCGCCATAGGGTAGCCTCAGATCCATATACAATCTTCGTTGAACAGTATTGGTATCTGACAAGTCTAAACTCGCCTTAGGGTCGCCTCAGAACCATATACAATATTCGTAGAACAACATTGATATCTGACAAATGTTAATCCATCATAGGGTTGTCTCGAAACCATATTAAAATCTACTAAATAGGTAACCTAAATCTTGAGTTTTCCACCTTATGATAAATATAAAAAAACTCCTACTTAAACCTTACGGTAACGTATTCGCACACTTCTTTAATAACCATCCTCTCAATCGCATAAATTTATATGAAATTTAACTATATAAATATTAATCAGCTGATTTCACATTATGCGTGTTGGTTACCTAAAAGTTGCTTCCAGGGCTCAACACAAATTGAAGGCACTCATTCTTCTAAACTTTAAAATTTTCACTTAATGTATTCAAACTGAATATATCAAACATTAATAAATCAAAGTCACCTTCGATTTATGTCATTAATGTCAAACTTGAAATTTTATTATTTTGACAACGATCCTAGGTCATGGATCCAAACGTAAATAAGGACGATTTTAACGACTATGAGTGGTTTATTTCCCAAATAAGACTAAGAAAAATACAAAACAAACAACAACAAACATACAGGGAGTATAAACGAATATTTCTTGAATGTCAATGTTGAAATTCAGCATTCCTATTATTCATTGTGAATTAATAACTATAATAAAAATAAAAATGGTTGGTAGATTAACACAACCAGTTTCAACACCTAACTGTTGTTATCTTCAGGTGTGTAAGTAGTAAAATATATAACTAGAAACAACAAATTAACAATTAATAATATTATTATGTTAATTTGTTACATTTGGTTATACATTTCACTACTTTATTACACCTGAAACTGACACCTGTTAGGCGTTGCAACTGGTGGTGTTAATCTACCAAACCATTTTAATTTTTATTATAGAGGAATTCTATCGATGATTGGAATAAGTTTTGTTTCTAATAACTAGTCAATAGCAAATCTGTTGATGTGGACCGCTGACTTTTGCATCTGCAACCCAACAAACGTGCTATAAGATTTTGATGTGCCTGTAGTTTCAAATTTTGTTTAAAGCAATTGAACTTTATTTATATTGCTATTCATTTTGTGGCATCCAAACATTTGCTGCTGCACCAAGCTCTGTCGAGTGCCAAATGTATAGGTTGTATTTTTGGGAAGCTATAAAGCTAAAATAATAAATACCAACAAAATATTAATTGAATTATATTTAATATTCTTAGGTCGTGGTTCAAGCCTAGAACATTGAATTTGCAGAAAATAGAATTGACACAACAATGTAAATTAATCCAAAACTAAATTAGTACCGGCTTGCATACAATTCTTCACAATCCGTTGTTATCACTGGATGGCTATTCTCCCTTTTACTCCCCTTTACTACTACTTGTCATTGGGCGTATGCAATTCAAACTTGTTCACCACATGGATTGTATAATAATAACACCTCACCCTACAATTTTTGTTGTTATCTTGAAAATTTGTCGATACACCTTAAATACTAATTGTTAATTAGTTTACTTTAACAGGTGGAAATAATGGAAACGGTACACCGGGATCCGTAGGGCGTTCATTGAGGAATGATTTGTTAGTAGCTGCTGATTCGGTGACGAATGCAATGTCCACACTTGTACGTGAACTAAATTCAGGTACTGAATAAACTTTTCTTTACCTGTAGTATTGATATATTAATGTGGCTTATAAATATCTAGGGTAGAATGAGTAAAGTGTAACCAATTTTTCTAATTTCTACATAACACTCTGTAATTGGTAAAGTGCTTAGTGTTTTGTGTAAGATATTAGTTAATTTCCTACATATGATTTTAAGGGGCTCTGTGTTTTGCTACTGTATTGACACTAAACATTCTACCCTAGATAGCTACAGATAGAATCATTTTAGCCGCTTAAACCCTTTAACATGTGATATTTATGATAATCAATGAATCTCAAACAATACATAAAGGCAGATCATGTTTTATATACAAACTTTGCTTAAATAAAAACAATCCTTCTCTTATATAAATATTAGACTGAGAATGATATTTTCTCTCTGTAGCATGAGACTGTTGTAGATATTTTCTTAGTGATATTTTGTACAATTTTACACTAAAAAAATGTTTATAAAATTTTTAAACTGTACTTACAGAATTATTTCTGTTATATTTTATTGTTTTCGCTGTTAAGTTGTAATATTATTTTATTATTAAATTTGTATTTTATTTTTGAGCTTTTTTTTCTTATTTTTATTTAAACAACACTACATTCACTACACGTTTATATACTAAAAACTGTAGTTTCCTACAACATTTATAGACTTAGATGTGTAGTGTATGTTGTGGAATGCTGCCTGTTGAATGATTGTTCTTGCAGAAACTTCTACTTTATCAGAAGCTAGTGGTATCCAAAAGCCACTTGGTAAGTAGCTATTATAATATCTTACAAAATTCCTGTCAGTGTTTTATTTTTTGTAAATATATTTCACTAGGCTCACTATGGCTGATTTTTCACACCAAATATGCATGCGTAACTTAGTAAGTAAATCAGTTTCTCAGTCTTCTTTTGATTTTAATGTAAAAATCTCTTAAAAACAATTATCCAAGTGGCAGCAGTAGTGCATTGAATTACTGCAAACTTCCCAAATAGCATAAATTAGCAACTTGTATAATGAGTACAACAGTTTTATTAATACTGATGGGCACTTTTATTGAATTAAAATTGGAAAGAATTCTTCAGTAGCAAGTAAATTGTGATGACAGCACAAGTAGCTTTATAGACCAACTAACTTCACATGCGGCTATTAATCTCAAGGTTCCAGATTTTCGTTATGGCATGAACTGCTTGAAAAATGTTATACAAGTATTTTTCACAAAAATGTTGTCCTCATTCAGAAGAGAACTTAAATTTAGATCCTGTTTGTATATTATCATGTTAAAGGTCCCTGCTTTACTTTATATGGGGAGGTTTTAGCAAGATTCTAAATTTCCTTGCGGAAAAAACGTCTCCTGGCCAATGCACTATCTTCAAGTGAAGTATGGTGAATTAAAATTTATGATGTCTGGCCAAATTTAAATGTGTTGTCACTACAATCGATCACCATTTTGTCAATATATAGTTTTGGCAAAAACTTTATTTCAAAACTTTCACCTCGTATCATAAAAACGAATTAGAATATTAAAATTTCGCAACATTGTCAGTTTTGTTTCTACTAGGGAAATTATAAACATTTCACATATTGACAGAGTCAACTCCTCAATCCCAAACACGCTCACTCTAAAATTTCAAGTGGAATTATCCCATCTGTAATATCTGATTCTAAAAGAAATGAATTTTATGTGATACTAGTTCGTTATTGTGTTTTTACTGCTTAGTTACCACCTACATAATAGTGTATCTTTTGGCTCATGTGGGCATAAAGACACAAAATAAATATTTTTGGTTAATTTATTAATAACTTTTATTAATAAAATTACAAAATATGAAACAAAAGTAGTGTATAATTATCTAATTAACATTACTTATTCTAATTCACATTAAAGTGGTAATTTTGGAACGATCAGTTGATAGTTCTATTTCCTGCAGCGAACGTTAATTCATTTTTCATTACCTGGTTATCATCTGTAGGGAAGACCCAAATCCGAAAGGTGTGCCTGCCAACATCCTTGAAACGTCATTTTTCCAGATAAACTGTCCTCTAATTATGTTTGTACTTGGGGTTGTAAATTTGGTGTATGGTACACCAAATTGAAAAATGTGTCCTTACTTTTTCGTGAATAAAATTGCCAATTTATGTATGTATTAAATACGTTAAGTGTGTCCTTAGGAGTACTTAATTCACTGTTAATGTATTGATAATGTAAATAACGAAACAAAAATTTGTTTAATGTTACATCTAATTAATTCCAATATGATTAATAAATTAAGAAACTTAATTGAAGTGCCCCTCTGTGTTATTAATTAAAGACAAATGTGCTTCACGATCCGTAACGATTAGGTAAATAATATGCTGGTTCGTGGTATGCATATCGAAACATAATACCTAGACTGCCACATTACAACAACGTTCCTAAACGGTTACTGAAATACTGCTACTTGTCCTACACAGGTGTGTTAATCGTCTCTTCATGTGAACTTCCTATTCCCAATCCCCACAAGATTTATGTGCGACACAGCTGCAAGTAACTACAAAATAAAACCACCTTGCTTGGATAAGGCGTTCGTGTATTACATTATATAAAAATAAAAACAAAAACAACAAATCAAACAATATCCTTCAGCAACTGATGTACTCTTCCATCCAACTTGGCGTTTCAACATGGTCATACTAGCCCATGCATCTGCCAAAAGAGTTACTGATGTTCTCCACAAACAGTGACCTGTGTACTTTTGGGAATTGTTGAAAACCGGATATTTTGCAATGATGGATGGTATTTTTCCAAATGTTTTTCCCACTGGCTGTACAGTACAACGACCCTTTCTGTAGTTAAGAAAAAATCTCTTATCTGTACAAGAAGCATGTGGCCATAAGGAAGTGTAATTGCTTATGAGCTTCGAACTGTTCATTTCGTCTTCGTCAATAATGGTAAAAACACACCTTTTAACAGTTTTTTGTTGGTACATTTACCAAGAAAACTGATTTTCGATCTTCTGTTACGTAACTAGTAAATTCACAAGTTCTTGTCGTCGACATCCATTAAATACACCTATTAACAATGAGACTTTGATCATCAAAAATGTCTTATTCGGTGCCTCATGAATAAAGTTTAAAATATTTTCTCTCGACAGAACTTCAGACTCTTTGGCTGGTACTCGTTTGATCCCTGCTTCGAATATTCAATTAACTTATGGTAATTCACAATGTTAATATTTTTATTTACCATTAAATTCTTCTTTAACATTTGAATATTTGGACCATAAGAAGCTCGAAGAAAATGTTTCAGTGAGATCAACGAAGTATCCAGGCTGCACAATTTCATTAATAAGTTCTATAGTTTTCTGCCATCCATTTTAATAATTTGTCATATTCTTTGTAGTAGACCTTTTGTGTTGCTTTTCCTTTTTTTTTTACAATTTCATTAGGAATTTTAAAACTTATTCCATTTTGACTTTCTAGTTTAACAACTAACAAAATTTGTTTACACCTAAATATACCGCTTACATCCTAGTAACGATAGTGGTGGTTATGATAAAATCCTGAGTATCGGGTATGAAATATATCTTTATCAGGAAATATCTTGGATGCAACCTAATCTCGCAGGAAAAACTCTAAAAAAATAAATAATAAGAGAATGCCAAAACCTGAGATCAGGAGAGGGGGTTTGACTTAAAATTTACCTGAGAAATCGTTAAGTACTTTACTTAAACATAAAACATACTTTAACCATAAGAACACAAAACCTATTTAAAAGGGTTAGCTGAAAAGGTTTCTAAAATCGACCTGAAGACTCAATAGGCTTCTAGGTAATTGAAAATTTATTTATTACAACAAAACTGTATATCTTCATATTAATTGGAGATTTAAAAAAACCCAATATAAATATGTCAAACCACTATTCTACACGATTGTGTTTTCAACGTGTTACTTACAATTACATGTTAGACTTCCTTAAACAAATATTAAAAATCAAATATATCACAAATTTACTTAACTAATTTAGTAACCTAATCACACAGACGTACTATAGGTACGTTTTATCAGTTCATGTAAGGAATTTCAAATGTTTATTTAGTTACAAACTCCCTGGTATAGTTTCAGATAGATGCGTAAGTACCTGACAAGTGATTAGCGAGCATGGTTAAGATAGATACTCTACAATGCCTATGATGACTTCGTAACATCAACATTATCTCCAACATAAAGTTGTCGATCTGGGAATCAATGTGCCCCTAAAATTAAAAACAACCTACTTGGTAGGGTATTATTCGAACACTTGACTACTTTGTTCGAAAACCTTTTTGTCAAAGGTAGTTCATGTACTAAATTTGCATGTTGATTGTTTGGATGTTAAGCACGAATTACTCTAAGAAAAATGGATCCTCCATCCCCAAAATAATTCGAGACATCCTAGAACACATGATTTAAGACTGCAAAATGAAAATATTCGGTGTCGTTTTTTTTTCTCTATCTAACCTGTATGTATAATGAACTCATGAATATCTTAATTAAACCAAAAACCGAGACTTTATTTATTTGAGTCTGCACAAATCTGCCTGCGAAGTCTTCATCCTCACTTGATGACACCACCGGCGTGCCAGCATAATACATTATTAATCAAAATAAATGAATCATGAAACTGCAATAATTTAGAACGAAATTACGACGGTGACATCATAGCTAACCTTTAAAATCGTGATAATGACTATGACAACCTTTGAGTTTGAAACATGTATGATACAAAATAATTTTATATCAAAAATGCATGTAACCTAGCAATTATATTTTTTTAAAAAATTGTCTAACTCTATTGGTGGGTTTTACTAATACAAAAACTATTAAAATGAAGCATTTCCAAGGAACATTACAATGGGTATCAATAGATGTTGATGCCTTTGGGCGACCTACAAACCCTCGGCTTTGTAACATGGTCACCCTCAAAGTATAAACAATCTACTTAATACCTTACATAAATAACTATTAAAATAAATTGATCTTATTTGCACAATTGCGCCACTAAACTTGAGAAAGTAATAACATAACAGCATAACATAAATCAAGTGTCCACAACCTATGACCTCCATGTCACCAAATATCTCCTTTACTACTTTCAAGTGATTCACTTCAATGTAAATAATAAGAATAATGTGGTTTGGTTACAACATGTAGTAACGGACCGAGTACAACTCGACGAGCACGTTTGTTCTGAGATGCAGTGATTGTAGAACTCGTACAGTATTTTTTGTTGTGCAAGAACAATTGCATAAGCAAAGTAATTATTACTCAGTTACCTATCAGCAAGTGAAATAGTTATCAATTGTTTTTTAAAAATGTAACACCCTGGTCAAATAAAGAGCAAAAGATAGATTATGTACTCTATGTACAGATACGATTACCACAAGAACTTACTCTATTATGTAACACTAGTTCAAACCGTAAAGATGTAGGTGAAATGCCAAATGAAGTATCACAATGCATTCCTAAACGTGTATTAAATTTAGAAAACAAAATGAGTTTTTAAAGTATTTGCTATGATACACAATCATGCTACATCTGCCAGTTTTATTCCAGCTCCTTGCATTGGAACAAATGAAAAACTATGAATGGGGAAATTTATCAAACATACTTTCATAAATTGTTTTGAACACTTATTCAATTACTGACTTGCAAATGAAACAGAGTTATGGAGAATTAAAGAAATGCCATAGTTCAATATCGTATTTAAAATATGGTCAGAAATATTGACGAACAGGTCAAAAATGATATTTATCTAGTAATATATTAGCATTACACTGGACGTAAGCACATATCTTAATAGTATTGCTATGCTGCCAATTATTATTAAATTTACCTCGATAAATAGTTCGAACATCATAGAAAAGCTGTGTTCTTGCTTTGATTACATGTAACAGTACTGAAATTTTCTGTCAAGTACAAGAGTTAACAAATTTTAAAAGTTTGAAAATGTTGGTTTTAAAAATAATTATTTTTCTTGCTCTATAAGAGGAAAATCTTTCGGATTCATTCAACTAATGCAAAATGAACTAGGCCGTTCATTTTTAACATTACATTGCATGACACATGAAGAAAACGTATGTGTAAAGATCTGTGCAGCAATTTAAGAATGTAATGAAAAGGCTTGTTAATATTGTAAAGATGAAAGTAGCATGTCAGCATTAACATAAGAGCTTAAAAAGCTTTTCTTGAAAGAAATTAAATTAAATTATGAATTACTGTTAACTTTTTTATCCAAAGACCCATATTTACAAGTGCTATATACTTTTATATACAATTTTTTAGATTTATCGGGCAATAATACTATTCTAAACGAATCTGCACGTTGAAGAAGTTCTAGAATACTAGAACGAGTAGAATGGCTCGAGTGTTTCGGTGAACTAAATAACCAAACTAAAGGTTTAACCAAATTAGTGGGGTCTTTAGTGAGAACCAGACCTAAGACATCTCCGAAAGAAGGCAGCGGCTCTTTCGGTACTTAAAGTGGTGGAGACCTTAGGGCTGGTATGGAATTCTAAAACACAACTGTGATGTGTAGGGCAACAGGAAACTACCACATTATCTCCCAAGTACCCAGCGTACAAAAAACGGTTTATGAAATGATGGCATCCTCTGAGGTAAAAGATTTTAGAGTTAAAATAGTCCCCCATTCAGACGTCTGGGAAAGGATTACGTCAGAGGATGTGATCGAAAAGTTTAGAAGAAGAACCAGGAACATTTTATGAGTCAGGACATGGAATATTAGAAGCATGAAGCAAGTGGGTAAGCTAGAGAATTTGAAAATTGAAATGGATAGGTTAGCATTAGCCATAGTAGGGATTAACGATGTTCGGTAGCGGGGGGGTGTTTGTAGCAGGGGCTTTAGGGTAATGCATATAGGATTGGAAGAAGGAATTTTGGGTATTGGATAGTTACGTGGAAAAACATTATGTAGAAAACTACTTACAAAAGAACAAAGAATACTCTGGTTAGATTAAAATCTGAATCTGTAAATACGTTAATAATACAAGTTTACATGCCCATCTCTAGCTATAGTAATGAAAAGGTAGAAAAATTCACAAAGATGTTGAAAACTCTAAGATTCATAAAAGGGCATGCAAATTTAATAATTACGGGAGACTAATGCAGTGGTAGGTAATGGTAGGGAAGAAGCAGTAATAGATTTCTTAAGGCTTAGAAATCAGAAACGACAGGGGAAATAGACCGGTAGAATTTTGCAACAAAACAATTTACTATCCATCACAAATACATTATTTCAACATAGAAGACGAGTCATGTGGAAGATGCCAGGAGACAAGGAGATATCAAATAGATTACATTGTTAGACAACAGTATAGGAATCATGTAGATATAGACACTGGCAACAATACAGTAATTATGAAGTGCACTTAAATAAAAAAATTTAAACTAAAGGAACAGAAAAAGGCACTTTGACTTTGAGAAACTAAAATATCAAGATACCCACAAAGTATTTGAGAAAAAGTCAAACAAATTATTGATAGACATCGGGAAAATTTCTGATACTAAGGAAATAGAAGCAGAATGGAATAACATTAAATCCAGCTTAGTCATTGTAGCCAGAGATATTCTAGGGTATAAACAAAAAGAATAAAAACCATGCATGACAAAGGATATTCTGAATTTAATAGAAGAAAGGCGAAAATACAAAAACAAATCAGACTAAGCAGGGAAACAGATAAAAAACCAAAAATAGGAAATTATGTACAGGAAAGCTATAGAACAATGAATTGAGAAGAAATGCAACAAACTAAGATGGAAATTGGAAAGACAGACGAAGTATACAAACTAATTAAAATGAATTTTAGAGATATAAAGCCGTATAGCAAGAATTTATGAAGCGCAGGAAGAGACATCATTATAGAAGATGTAGAGAAAGTGGATAGATGACAAGAATATATAGGGAGTTTATATGCAAGACCGGAACTAGAAGCACTAGAACAGGAAATAGACATTGAAAAGGATGCCTTGGGATATTCTATACTTAGAGATGCGTTCGAACTAGCATTAAAGAGCCTTAAATCTAACAAAGCATCAGGTCAAGATAAAGTGCAGACAGAAACTCTAAAAGCTGCTGGACAGGTAGTAACAGAAAGTTTCTTTCAACTAATCACATTTATGTAGGAGACAGATGAGATACTTAAAGATTTCAAACATATCAGCTTAGCCGCCGCTATACCAAAAATAGATATGCGGATAGATGTGAAAATTTTCAAACGATAAGTTTAACTAGTCGAAGAAATACTAGGCAAAGATCAATTTTGGTTTAGAAGAAACTGTGAAACATGGGAGACAGTCAATACTGTCAAATGCAGAAATTTGGAATTATGCTCAGATTCACAAAAGATATGCCGATATTAGTAGCCAGCAAGGAAGACTTAGAAGTAATTTTTAATGAAATGGCAACAGTACTAACAGCAGAAGATGCGGTATGAAAATCAACAAAAATAAAACTAAAATACTGGTGGGGGAGGATGGTCCATAAACCAGAATACACATAGGAAACTAGAATTTACATGAGGTTAAAGATTACTGCTACCTAGGAAAGTCAAATTAGACAAGATGGGAAAAGTACAAAAGATATAAAACAAAGATTAGCACAAGACTGTGCTACATTTAACAACAAAAAGCAGCTGCTATGTTCGAAAACAACAAACATGGAACAAGAAAAATACTGCTGAAAGCGTGTGGAGCACAGTACTGTACGGATGTGAAATGTCGATGGGTAGAAGACAGAAAAAATATTGAAGCCTTTGAAATGTAGTGCTACAGACATATGATGAAGATGTCATAGCCATACAAAATTAAGAACAAAGAGGTACTAGAAATGGTAAAAATGATAGATAGGACATGTTCTAAGGTATTAAGGAATAGTACAGGATATATTAGAAGCAGACAAAGAAAAAGAGAGAGAGAGGTAGACCTAGGCTACACTACTGCATCCAGATTGTGAAAAACGTGGTTTATGGGAATGTCAGAGAAATGTATAGGATAGCTCAGAATAGGAAACAATTGAGGTATGCGTCTAAAAAGTTCTGAAAACCTAATGATGTTTGTGATGATGGGAACCTGTTGTGCCACTTCCCACATGCCCATTTTATTTAGTATTAGTAATAAATTAATACAATCAAGTAAAACATTAAGCAAAATGTATGTCAAAAATAAAATAAATGAACTTGAAAATCAGCCTAAACAAATAGGGGTTTGTTTATTGGTAAAAGATTGCTTGAAGTGTTTGCTTACACTTAGCATTAAAATAATTCATAGGACAAATTTAAAGTATACAAAGTTTAATAATTAAAGTCAAACTAAATTGAACAGAATTATACAACATAAATATCGGTGTACAAAGGTCTATTCGTATGCCAGAACAATTACTAATTGAAGGAGAATATATAGTTCTTTTTCAAAGAAAAACTTGTAAAGTTAAACACAATAGTTGCTAGTAGAGAAAATAATTATATATACACTTTAGTGTTGTAGGTGCTATAGCTATACAAGGGACACTATTTATGTATTGAGAACTGGCAACACTGGTATTGCCAGGTGAAATCTGAAATTGCCATAGTAAAGTTTGACATTTTTGAGGTTATAGGTACTCAGAACGTTTTGACATGCGAGCACTATTTGTATTATTGCAGTCTTTAAAATTTTATCTCAACCAAAATATGGAATTAACTCGTGAAAATTTTCGAGCTATGATTTATTATGACCTTCGACGTGGTCTAACTCGGAACAATGCATCAATCAACTGAATTTAACTTTTGTCGATGAAGCACCATCCACAGCCACTGTATATCGCTGGTACACTGAATTCAAACCTGTACGTAGTTCGTTCATGGACGAAGTTAAAGAAGGGCGTCCAAAATCGGTTGTTGTGCCGGAAAATATCGATGCTGTGCGAAAACTAATTGAAGAAGATCATCATGTGACATATCAAGAAATCAAGAGATGTTTAAACAATAGTATGGCCAGCATACGTAAGATTTTACACAAACCCAAAACGACGAATCATTTTGCATCATGACAATGCGAGCTCACACACATCACATGTAACAAACGAGTATTTGGACACACAAAAGATCGAATTGATGAGTCATCCACCTTACAGCCCCTACTGAAAAAGCGGTTGATGTCGTCAAAACGCATGTTTTAGAGCTACCATCTTCTGACTGGACAAAGTGCTTTGAAGAGTGATTCAATCACATGCAAAAGCATATAGATCTTGAAGGCAATTATTTTTAAAAGCAATAAAAGAAATTTTCATCAAATTCATTTGTTTATTTTTTTTATTCTCAATACATAAATAGCGTCCCTTATAATTACGCACTTCTCAACCATGGTGTATTATTTAAAGAAATAAAAAAATTATGAAGTGGTATTGATTTTTTTAAATAAGTATATCGAAAATATCATAAATATTATCGTAATCTTGACTACTTATTCAGTTTATTCAGAATAGAAGCTACTGAAATATAAAATCACAAAAAATACATATTTACAGTAGTAGATTTAAATACAATCCCCAAATTGGGCAAATCTTACAGGATACAACAGTCCATGTTTGCTCATCAACACTCTTAACATTTTTAAAATGTATGCAGTCTACATGCCATAAGGAGTCAAGTAACAACTGTTAGTTACCATGATACGCTATTCCCTCATGCAGGCTGTGAAGGATGCCGGTAACTTTTCAACTGGTAACGAATAGTTTCGCCCAAAGGAAACATAAAGTATTAATATTAAAACCTGAAACATACGTTTGAAATCGGTTGACAAGTGTATCTTGATTTTGTAATATGATAATTTATAACATTTGAAACAATATATCGAAACCTTGATAACAAACTACGTGTATACTTTAATGGTATCGTAACCCAATTTGTGCATTTACTTGAAAACAACATAAAGGTATTCTTCCAACTGACTGGTTGGGTTCCCAGTCAATAAACCATACCTCAGTGAAGAAACAACAGTCACAATTTTCATTTAAATTGTATATGACAAAAACGTAGTACACTTTATAAAGAAACTTTTAACAATGTATTAATAAGAAACGTTCATTGCAAAACCAACACACGAACGAACTTATAGTAATAAACGAGCCAAAAGTGATTTTCACTTGTATTTTAAAATAGCAGCATTCAGAAAATTCTTGATTATCAAAAACATATCTAGAGAAGGAACCAAAAGTATAACATAAACATGTGGACTGACTTGTGAATTAAAAAAAGGATTAGCAAAGTTTGTTGCTTAACTTCCTAATTTGAAATAACAAAGGTGTAATGATCCCGTATATTTTAATAAGTAGAAACTGAAATGGTTTTTAAATCAAGGAGGCAGTAAATTTACAAGTACGAAATGTAGCGTGACACTTTGTTTAAGTTTTGAAATTCATTAAGTGACCTTTATTGATTTTAATATATTACAAAACTACTTTTTTTCTATTTGTGTTGATGCCAATATTCTTTTTATCTTAAAATTTTTATCAAAACATTTTCGTAATGGTGACTAAGACTGGTTCAACACCTTACTCTCACTGCTGTTTAACAACAGAGACAAAACACTAAAAACATACTCGATTTGTAGTAAAAGTACTAGTCATCGCCGTTTGGAAAAGAAAGTGCTAATAAAAATTGAAAGACGTGTTGTATGGTTTCTATTGAAAAGCCCTTAACTGACTAAAGCTATAAATAATGGGAGCAATTACAATAAAAATGAGATAGTTATTGAGAAAACTCTTTTGAATTTTTAGCATGTAATTGAATTCCTTTCAAATTTTATTTTAATTGTTGCATTACTTTGCATGGCAAAAATTGCTGTCGCATGTTCTGCCTTCTTCCAGTGTTCAAGAAAACAAGCACTACACACGATTATATTAATAAATACCATTGCTCTAATACATTTTACACAGATTTTGAAGATGATGGCGAAGAAGAATCAGAAGGTGGTTGGCAGCAAGAACTGCAACGACGATACGCACAAGAAGCTTGCTTTATGGCAGAGTTACGAGCTCGTCATCCCACTAGTCCACTTGAGGTATCAAGCCAACAAAACTTTAATTATACAAGCAGTCATTATGACTCTGCATCGCATAGAGGCTCCTTCAGTGGCAGTTTGCATCAGGTGGGTCCACCATTTTTTTAAAGCACCAGCACAAATGCACCGCTTAATAGATTTAGATCACACTGTTATTTTGCTGCTTAAAATATTTTTTGTTTATAGAAGCGCTGTTAATTAGTCATTTAAATAAAGTTGTTTAATGTTATTTGGGTTATATTTTAAGCCCCAACACATCGATACTGTTAATAATAGTACCATTAAAGAGACTGAAGCATCAGGTAATGCTAATGACACAATAAACTCAACTGAAGAGGTAGAGGAAGAAGATGGTGCTGTTCCAAAAGAATTACTCCATTGGGATGAAGTTATTAATCGACTAATTAATCGCTAGGATTTGTTAAGTATAAACAGTAGCTAGTATAATTGTATAAAATACAATTAGCAGACTTCTTAAATAGTTTTAATAACAAAACTGGCGTGTTCTGATACGTATACTACTAGAATTTTTAATATGACCTCGTATTTTAAGCTGTTATAACAATTTTATAATTTTTGGTCAGTTGTTATAATTTGAACAATGCTTAGAAAATGCATTTTATACCTCTCAAACTGTTTAAATGCTGACTATAACGCAAAATATTGTGAATAATGTTATATTTTGTTGAATTAGGGCCATTTGAAGTTTCTAGAATGGGATTCTTCAGAAGATAATTGATAGATGCTGTGTATAATGCGTCACTAATTGTTGGTAATTTTATTTTGATAAATTCTCTTGTATAGCTATTATAAATTTGTTTTCTCTCTTAATTTGTCCTTGTATGACTTTGGTTTGATTTACTATTTTGTAGATTAAACAAGGTACAAACCTACAATTGGTGTTACGTATTTATCGTTTACCATCGAATATTGAAGCAATGCTATTTTTACCCTGTTATGATAATTTCACAAGCTATAGCTTTAAACAGTGCAATATATTCAGTGTTCATATTTTGTTTAAAAACCTATTTTAAATAATTTCTTTTGTTGCAAACTACAGTTTGTTACTTACAGCTTTGGCCCCAGAAAATCTAGCCGGTAATCCACAGAAAACTTGGTGATGTACTCCACTAAAATCCTGTTTCGGTAAAATACCGAAAAACTTCAACTGTACTAACAAAAATGGTTGCTGACTAACTCAATGGGGTGGGTGGTATAAATGTTTGAAGAGGGTTCCGGAATGCTATCGGGTATGAAATATGTCTTAATCGGGAAATCTTTTGGACGCCACCTAATCTCGCAGAGGGAAAAGTCCTAAAAAGAATAAGAAGAGGGTGCCAAAACCTGAGACCAGGAGAGTGTTTATAGCTTAAAATTTATCAGAAATCGTTAAGCAATTGCTTAAACATAAAACAAACATTACCCATAAGAACACTAAAAAAACATTAAAAACTGCTAGCTGAAAGGAAGGTTTTTAAAATCAAATGTTAAATAACCTGAAGTTTCAATCGCCCCTCTATGTAATTGCAAAATAATTACAACAAAATTGTAACTATACCTTTACCAATAATTGAAAAAAAAACAAATAAACATGTCGATACACTATTATACACGATTGTGTTTTCAAGGGTATTATGCACACGCGTTACAGTTACATGATAGCAAATATTAAAAATCAAATATATCACAAATTTACTTAGCTAAATTCTTTACCTTACCAGACATACGTACTATATGTTTTATCAGTTCGTGCAATGAATTCAAAACGTTCAGTTGTTTACGAAACCTGCTCGATTATAGTTTCAGATGGTTTTCATAAATACCCGATGAGTGATTGTTGATGAACATCTTAAAATGCCTCTATCTACTGTGACTTTGAAATTCTCAACACGCTTGTCAATCTGGAAACCAATGTGCCCATAAAATTAAAACAACAAACTTGGTAGGGTATTATCCCAATATGATTGACTACTTTCTGTCGATACGATAACCTATTCTCAAAGGTAGTACACCTACTCAAGTTGCATGTTAACTATTTGAATGGTAAGTACGAAGTGCTCAAAAAAGAAATCTTTCCTTCATAAAATTTGAAACATTAACTTGAAATTAGTATTGGTACCAGCTAAATGTAAAATCCTATAAGACATTATGACATGCGATGCTTTGTTTTTCTTTTTGTCAAAGCTGTCTATCTATTTTTATCAATTTTTAGAGTACTGCACTGTAAGTGATATAGTCCATTTCACGAATCACTGTAGTGACATGACAGACAAAAATTTTTGTTGTTAGGTGCAATCTAAAACTATGTACGTATAATATAGGAGAAAATAAATGCTATGGGTAATTAGCACTTCGCTAAATTTTATTTCATTTTGCATCTGTTGGCTGTCATTTGCGATTTGTTGTTTTGAGCAATTTTATGAATTGTTCTTGTTTATGTTGTACTAAAACTGTTCTGTTCAGATAGATTTCACTTTTTGTGTTGTTATTCCGGATTAATGGTGAACAAAATGCCTAAGGCTTTAGACAAACTTTCTAAAGAAATGATATTATATGCCATCTATGGTAACATAGCAGCTTGCTACGGGTAAAATAAGCGTGAAATGAGTTAAATTTTGAGTTGCCCTGAAGACTGCATAACAATACAAAGCTTCATCAGCTAACTGCAGTGGTGCGAAAGTAGGTTCCTATGGATAAATGAGAAAAGAAAATAAAGAAATACAAAATAATAAATAACAAGCCTTAAGTGCGAAAAGTCTTCATTATGTTAACATTTACCTTGAAAGGTACTGTCAAAATCGAGGGTTTTCAAACCACTTGTCTCCAATTCTTTTGATGTTATTTCTACACGGAAGACAGTTTTTCCTCATAAAATTCCTTTGCGTCGGTATCCTAAATTTGGTCATAACTAAAGAAATTTCTCAAATAAAATGCTCTTTACAAATAAAACTATCACTGAGATAGCTTGATATCCTTTATAATTCACTAACTTTACCTATTTGCTAAATAAATTGAAATAAAAAATCAACCTAAAGTTAACATTAACATAAGATACTTTCACTACGCATACAATATACTTTACTAAAAACACATTCCTAACCTGAACTCTGGCCAGGTATTGCTAAAATAGATTCCAAACGAAAATATTAAATCAAGCCATCAACAAAACTTTTTACCGCTCGCTCCAAATTTTTCGACTTTCATACATAATTATGACTCATAAATTTCAAATTATCGGCAAGGCCGTTGATAATAAACCAAGAAAAAACAGTTAAATCCCAATTTTGTGGTATATCATTGTCCTTTCCACAATACTTTAATTCCAACACCTACTTTTTAATATTTTATACTAATAACATTATCCTTAAATTCAACCACCGTTTGTTCCATCAATAAATCAATATTAGTTAACAAAAAAATAATCACTGATACTCAATTGATGTGCTGCAGTGTAAAATATCAAACATATTTACGTTCACACTCGCATATAACTTACATCGCATCATAAAGGGTTTGAGTCACTTTGCTTACTATAAGGTTCAGAATGTCCAGACCACACCAACTTTCCATTTTTCAAACTACAACACAACACTACCCAAAATTCCAACTTAATGGCGGGATGAACAATTCCAGTTCCACTGCCTCTAAACAGTCATAATGATACTAATTCCACTTGCAGATGCATTGGAAGTACCTCATCCAGCATGAGCATAAGTTCACATAATTTATTGTATTCTATCCCTTCAAGCTGTGTACCTTTCAATTTCTTACAATTCACTCACCTCATTACAGTTTCACTTTTCTAGAAACAAATTCTTAATTTTTACTTTCTTTTTTGCTTTCTTTCCCTTATAGGGGACCATCATATCATCCACAGAATGGCGTTTTTTGTGTTTTATTGTTAGAAAATTTTTGTGAATGGACTCTAGCACAGGCCTACTTTTGGAAAAACGATCGCGGTGTTGATCTTCATTGTTGACAAAATGTAAAAATCTTCTAATAGTTTCGAATTGCTTTAGGGGCATTAGGTTAGCTATTTTATCATATCTCAAATCTTGAGACCAATAATCTGTATACACATTCATTTCCACTAAGCCGGTCAATAGCTCAATTGCTATAAAATCCTTGATTTCATTCTTATTAGTCGCTATACATTTTCCCTTTTGTGCAGAATATAAATTTGTATTTTGTACAATACTATCAACTAATTCTTCATTAAAACACTTATGAAAGTATTCAAGCGGTGCCAAAATATGGTTGGGAAGTGTAAAATTTGATTCACTATCAATAGTTGGCACCATATGCAAATTGTTCATTACTCCACCTAAAATTATAGGAGGATTTTTAGTAACACTGAGAGTAAATTGTAAAAATAACACGTGAAAGTTTGCATAGAATACTTTTCCTTTTTCACCTTCTTTTTTCCTATCCTTTTATTTTATGCTCTAACTTGACTAGTTTTTTGTTTGTTTCTATCAGAATTTTCTTTGCCTCTTGCATTTTTAGGTACATCTTCTTGATCAGATACATCTTCCTGGTCAGAAAGAACTTGCATTTTTCAACATTAAAAAATGTCAACATTGTAAGATCATCTACATTATTCGGTCTTTCTTGTGATACTTCAGCATCGGCATCTTGTAGTATTTCAGCATGAGAATTCATCTCAGCTTTGTCCTCTGATTCTTCTATATTCGATGGAATTCCTGATTTAGGTTATAAGAGATAACACCGTCTAAAAAAATATAAATAAATACAATAAAAAAAGTCCAGGAAACACAGAAATGTATCACATATAATACATTCTGAAGTAATTGCCAAACTGGTAATGTATTACCCCTGATACTAACATTTCAAAAATCTTTTATTATTTTATTCCCGACATATTTCTCATGTAAACTGAAAATATGCATTCATCAGACTATAATACACTTGCATACTACAGACAAACAAATATATTAGTAATCTTTTTGAAAATAACTTACCGTTTTTGTCCTAGAATCACCAACAGATATCATTTCTTGCATTTTTACAAACGCGGACTGACAATTTGGTTTGTAGGGAGGTATTCTATATACCGCTGTATTTTATACTGTTAGATAGTGCTACTAGAATGTACTAGATGACTCTTGGCGCACCAACCTTACAATTTAAACATTTTAACTTGTACAGTGCTCATTTAATAACGTATTACCGATAATATATTGTCTGAATAAGGGTTAAGTGGCCTGCAAATGTCGATGTTTGAACATTTATCTTTATACCAACCACAAGATCACCTTAAAAACCAGCAATCACTTGGACAACTAGATTTTTTAGATGCAAGTATTAATAAAACACAACATAAGCATGCTGTAATTAACTATCAAAGCCGTTCTAATAAATTTTAGCATTTAATAATCTATACATCATACTGGCTCACAGAAACTTGACTTTCTGAACACATCACAGATGCACAAATCTTTACTTCGTATTACACTACCTATCTATGTGACAGCGACTCTCAAGGTGATGGGGTGTTATAGCAGTAAACAATAAACTTAATTCGAAGAATCCATGTTTTGACTCCAAGTATGAAACACTTGATGTTTCCATATGCAAACTTCAACTACAGATCATTGTAGCAATTGACCTAAATCTGCAACCTTACAAATTATTAACCCCATCTCCAATTTGATTCACAACTGCAACAAACCAATGGGTATTCTACTTGCAGACGATTTAAATTTACCAAAAGTAATATGGAACATTACTCCATCATGCTTACATGATCAAATACGGATGAATAATCTATCATCAAATAGTAAGTTCAAATTGTGCCTGACCTTACAAGAAATAACAACCTACGATATAATTTTAATCAATCCGCTAGTTGATATGTACTCTCGTGAGCTTCTGGACCAATTTGGTGATTACCATCCAGTACATGTACTCATAGAAAGAGCTACTCCAAATAAATCCACAAAAAATATTTTTTTTCCTATAACAAGGCTGACAAAGTAGCATACAGGAGTATACCAGGTTAGTATAAAGTCCGGGAACGGTCGAATAACTTTTTTTATTTTAAGTGCATTTTTCCTTAAATTTGGTATGGATATGTGGTTAAAATACAAAGAATCTATTTATGTCATTTTCAATTTTTTGTCGCTTCCTGTTTAAATGGAAATGTTTATAACTTTTTTCTAATGAGACACTCATTATATTTTTACATTTTCGGATGCAGAATAAAAATTACCTTCAAAAATATTAACATACTTTTTCATTCTTAAGAACGCATTACAAAGTGTATTAAAAACTATAGATAACGCAATATGTCTGAAAACTATTTGAATTATTGATGGTATAAAAAATGTTCAAATTTTGCCCCGTTTACGACTTGACAATGATGTAATCGATCAACGAAATGTCTTAGTGAATTCTGTATCATTTGTGACACGATATGATTAAATTCTTCAATTCTTGTCGATTAATTTGTCGATTTTTATACATTTGATATTTCAAGATACCCCACAAGGAAAAATCAAATGGTGATTAAATCTGGAGAACGAACTGACCATTCAATTGGTCCTCTGTGCCTAATCCAATGTGCAGGGAATATTTCGTTTGAATAATTACTAACATAGCATGCAAAATGTGGCGGAGCTCCATCTTGTTGAAACCAAACATCATTTAGATTTGGAAAGAGAGCTACAGGTGCTTGGCACAATCTTGTTCCATAATAAATTTAAATAGACGTCGTCCTCTAATGGACAATGGCCCTTTATGTTGTCTCAAACTATACCATATCATACTGTTATCGGTAGTATTCATTATTTTTTGTAATGCGTTCTTAAAAATGCTAAAAAATGTTAATAGGTAGTTTTTTATTCTGCATCCGAAAATGTAAAAATATAATGAGTGTCTCAAAATAAAAAAAACTGATAGGCATTTTTGATTAAACAGGAAGTGACACAAAATTGAAAACGGCACAAATAAATCCACTAATTTTAACCACATATCCATACCAAAGTTTAAAAAAACAACACTTCAAATAAAAAAGTTATTAGACTGTTCTAGGACTGTACTAAACACCAGTATGTATACAAAGTGAGGATGTTCATAACAAAACTCGTCCTATCCATTTTGTAAAATTTTACAGGAGAGCCGAAAAACTGTTTACTTGCGATTTTTAACACTGGGGCAATATTTTGCTTTCTTGGCTTGGAGTTCCATGTACCAGGACCCATGGGAATCTTAAAAATCAAATCATAGAAGTCAGCGTAACGATTTATTTGACTTTAAATTTGGGATAAGGCGAGTTTTATTGTGACACTAAGGATAAGGCAAGTTTTGTTACGTACTGGGGAAATTATTTTTAAAAAGAAAAAGCCTGTTGATTGTTTCGAAAGCTATTTATTACCAAAAATAAAAAATGATGACATGAATCAAAATTACAATACGATAAGAGAAAGAACTAACATTGTTTAAACTTACATTTCTTTTTCGATAATAAAATTATTTTCCACTTCTTTCCTCTCGCAATAATTATTATTATAGTTATTTTTGTACTTTACAGACTCAGTTTCCTCTTCGTGCTGCATCGACAAATCATTTTTAGGATCACTAAATAGATTTCTATAAAACTTTTCATTCCTCAAATGCTTCCCAATTTTCCCCAAAGTGTTTTTTAGCAACGTTTTTACGTCATTAATTTTTGTTTCTTTCATCGAAACTCCCTTTTTTGTTTTTTGCTTGTAAACTTTTCATAGAAAACCCTCTTTTAAAAATACTCATACCCATGTTTATGTCGGAATTGTAAAATGGTTTGCCCCTGACTGTAACCATAGAGGAACCCGGTTTCCTTTCAATCAAAAGTCGTTTCACTGCATTAAACTTAAAGTGCCAATTGCATGTACCCTTGAAGCATGTCTTCGCCATGCTTTTCCAATCATACACCCCGCAGTTTTCCAATCTCACCACCATTCCATGTTTGCTAAATACTGCAAAGTATTCTTCAGGATTAATAATCACTGGCATTTTCCTTAACTCTTTTTCTATATTTCCTAATACTCTATCAGACAGTAAAAAGCTATGGCCTGTTATAGGAAATACCAGTTCGATATGGTTAATATTTTGAGGAGCGATTTCGTGCAAAAACTTCACACACATTGCTACAATGGTAGAGTTGCGGTTCTGTCCACCATAGCCGTCAGAGCATAGTATTATGCCAGAAAAAGCGGATAAATCTATGTTACTCAGCCGGTGGAAAACCGCAGAAGCTATTTCGTTGGAACCTTTGTAGAACTCATGTTCCATCCATGTGTATATGAATGTATTATCTTTTGTGAGGTGTTTATGCGATGGACCCTCGATAATCGTGACATTGTACGTATATATTTGTCGCGAATAATACGCAATTTGATCTGGTACTTAGGGTTTATCAAGTTTTTTTGGCAGTCATAAGATAGTCGCAGTGTCTTTTCATCCTCATTCCGTAATTTATCAAAGAATGCTTTTGCCCTAAGCTTATGTACTTGTTTCTCAATGGTTAGGTTTTTTTTTTCTTTTTTTGGGGATCCCTTTCTTCGCGAATGCGCAGTTTCAGTTCTATGCACTTTGAGCAAGCATCTGTAATAGGTGTACCAAAACCAATATTGTATTTCGTACAGAAAATCTTTCTAAAAAAAGTTCTTTTAACTTTTAATTGTGTTTGCTGGTTGTACATACGAAATAACTTTTCAATGGAGAGGTCACACGGTAAGTACAGCCTAGTGCTTTGGCTCTTAGTAAAGCGAATAAATATACCACGGTACCAGATGGTATTTCTAGTTAACTAATTATGTTATGTGGTTACACAAGTATTCCATACTTGAATTTCCTTTTTAAAATGTCGTACTTATACATAAAAATGGATCATAAATTAATCTTGCAAACTATTTGCCAATTAGCCTAATATATGTGTACGGGTTTCAATCATTTTCCACGATATAGAAATTTTAAGTAGGACTGTAATTACATAGGATTTTCAATAACTAAATTAAATAAAATATTTAGAGTTGGAGACAATGCAAACAATTGGTTTCTATATAATAAAGCAAACAAACACTCACCTTGTCCTTCCCGTAGACTGCATATACGAGCGCTCGTTCTTGTGGACACATGGACAGCGTAAACGTGAATTGCCTGTTCTTTAATATACAGCCATAAACCAAAATATAAACACTGACTCCAAATCACACGGTAACCACTACATAGGTTACTTACAAAAAAAGGAACAGTACACACATTTAACCCGTCAATAATATATTTACATGTTGCTTCCACCAAGTATGGAAAAGTAACTCTTAATTTTAAAAATAACAAAAGAGTGGGAATACACTATCACTAATATATATATATATATATATATATATATATATATATATATATATATTATATATATATATATATATCGGAATTATTCGCGAACTAACCTATTATTCCCGATCCGACTAATATACCGGATTTATATGCGAGTTAACCGAACAATATGTCATTTGTCACATATTTGAGTTCATCATGATTAATATATTACGAAAATGTTTAACGAGTAAGTATCTACATACCTTACAATGTGGATTTCGGCCATGTTATTCATCTGAATATGCTCTAAACTGCTTTTTTCAAGATATTGCTGAAAGCGTCGATAAAGGAATTAAGGTTGATGCCATCTTTTAGATATTTCGAAGGCTTTGGACAGAGTTCCTTACAAGCTATTAGTCGAAGAACTACACAAAACATTTAGATAACCACATTGTAAACTGGCTACATACCTATCAAATAGAGTACAGCAGGTATTAATGAATCAGCAACTCTCAGAACCTGTAGCAGTCCCCTTGAATGTTCCCCAAGGAAGTGTGCTAGGCCTACCGCTGTTCTTCTTCTTCATCAATTGTTGCATAGTTGGAAAAAAGGTCATTCTTACACTATATGTCAATATGGTTATTTATAGACCCATTATGCCAAATAGACGTGGAGGTTCTACACAGTGATCTGCCTGAAATTGTTCACTGGGCTCATGTCAATAGTATGGCTATTAACACCAGAAAAAGCATTTCTATTTTCTTCGGTTCAGATGTCAAGCATTGGTAGTATCTGGAAAATGACATGAGTAACCCTTTAGACAGCTATAAATATCTTGGCATCATCATAAGCAGGGATCTAACATGGACCGAACATATTTTCTCATTGGTCTCCAAAGTCCTAAAAAATGTTCTGCCTGAGTAGCGCTCCTACTTCGGCAAGACGCCATGCATATATGACACTAATCGGTCCAACTTTAGAATACTGTGCTACAGCATTGTGCTGCAAGGTACATGTTCAAGCACTATAGACAGCAAGTTAGTGTGATTGAATTGGTCAGTTGAGTTAAAATCGGATTCTCACATGAGCAGGCATAATAAGCTCACCCTTGTAATGATGTATGAAGCAATAGCAGGTAACCCTAAGCAAAAGACTAAAACTGGCAAGTTACCTTTCTAGACATGATCATCCTATTAAAAAACAAGCATCCACTGTACTTACGCAGTGTTGCCTTTATTATTTTTATATTATTACTTATTTTCTTTTCTTGTCCTGATTAAGCCCCTTACAAAAGTGGGCGAAACGTCGAGCTTAATTTATAAAATGACGCGGTCCCAACCCGGACCTATAAATATTTATAATGACTCCGGCCGTGAAAGCGTCCGACAATATCACAAAAACCTTTAGAGAGGAGAATATTGTAAACAAAACAAAAACTTTCAGTAACCTTAGACACTCACTAGCAAAATTACTTTGTAGACTGACCTTTTTGTTATGGTTTCGTGATTCTGACATAGTTCCAAATTTCCTAACAATAAAATACCATACATATTCCAGCCGAAAAATTCTTCACAGAGCAGAACTCTCACTTCTTCGCGAACGAATTTCCAACACTCGAAAAGAAATAGACAATATTTCTAAACAACTCCTACAGCTCCATCTAACATTATCCGCCACGCTTAACTACAATAGATAGATAGATAGATATTTAATCAGTACCCATGTAAACATGGTAAAAGTACATAGTGAGCAATGCCCAATACATAAATAAATTCATATATACATACCATTAGCCTAGTTTATCAAGTAAGAGTGTAATACAATTTAAGAAGTGAAGAGAATAAATACATAATTTAAAAACTTAACAATAAAAGTTTGTCACAGCCTAAAACATCACACTGCTTTATCCAAGCTTGTCACATAAATAATGCAAAATCACAAAATGTGATAGAAGTCATCAGTTAGAGATAAAATTTATAGAATATTGCAGAAACTACAACAAAACAAACCCAAGGGTTAATCAAAATGATCAGTAAGGAATTCTTCGATCCCGTAATAACAGCGCTCACGCAGTAAGGACAGTAACGAAAATTTAAACTGCTTGAAGTTATTGAAAGATTTTATTTCTTGGGGAAGTTTATTGAAAAGTGTCGGTGCTGTGTATAAAAATGATTTCTTTATAAAGTTTGATAGAGGTAAAGGTCTATAAAAGTCAGCTGCAGTTCGTGTATTATGATGATGAAATGAACTATGAGTAGCAAAATTATTATTATGTCTGTGAAAAAGGATTAATGATTCAAAAATGTACATTGAAGCATAGGTTAGTATGCCGAGTTTCTTGAAAAGAGGTTTACAATGAGCAGTTTTATCCGCCTTGCAGATTATTCGAATGGCACGTTTTTGTATTTTAAAAATAATTGAACTATTTTCCAAAGTAGAATTGCCCCAATAGGCTATGCCATACCTCATTCTCGACTCAAATAGTGCAAAGTACACATTAAGAGTACATTGTTCGATAAAGCTCCTGAGATAGTTCTCAATGCAAAACAAGCGAAGATAATTTATAGGCTAATGAGATTATATGTTCGGACCAGTTCAGACTCTGGTCAACTATTAATCCTAAAAACTTTGTCGATGTAACTCGGGACAGACATAAGTCATTCAAAATATTATCAGCAATCTTTATACCTTTAAACGCCACTAGACAAGTTTTTTCAATATTTACTACTAACTTATTGGCAGTAAACCATTTTTTAGCAGATTCAAAATCTGCCATAATATTATTCTCTAAGCAATTGATAGATGGAGATTCCCAATTAATAGTAATATCATCTGCAAATAAAGTAACACTTCCATGTTTAATTGCATCAACAATGTCATTGATATAAAATAAAAACAAAATGGGTCCTAGCACTGAACTTTGGGGAACGCCTAAGGATATTTTTTGTTTATCAGATACATTATTATAAGGAGTGTGAACTGATTGGAATCTGTCGTTTAGGTATGATCTTAACCAATTGTTCGGAAGTCCTCTGATTCCGTAGAAATGAAGTTTCTTTAAAAGAATGTCATGATTAACACACTCAAATGCCTTGCTAATATCTATGAACAATGCAGCTGACAGAGTATGCTTTTTGTTTAATGCAGAGTACACATCACTCAAAAAATTGTGAATAGCATCCATAGTGGATTTATTTTCACAGAAACCAAACTGTGCAGAAGAAAAGACATCGAATTTTTTTGCAAAATTAACAATCCTTATTTTAAATGTTTCAATTAATTTCGAAAATACTGACAACAAGGAAATAGGTCTGAAGTTGTTTGCAACAAATGGACCTCCCTTGTGAAGCGGAATGACAATTGCATGTTTTAGACATGCAGGAAACACACCTAATTGGAATGACTCATTTATTAGATCAGTAAGATATTTTAATAGATTCATAGGCAGGCAGACCAAAACCTTAGCAGGAATATTATCATCACCTGTACAATGTTTGTTTTTAAATGATTTGATGATGTCCAGAATTTCATATTCGTCTGTTGGAAATAACATAAAAATTTTTTCAAACTGTTTACAATTATTTCTTAGAGAGTCAGTTGCATCAGACAATGATGAGTTATTGTTAGAGACCAGCTTAGGTGCAGTTGTAGCAAAATGTAAGTTCAGGAAACTAGCCACATCCTTTTCTGGTACATTTTCAAGACGAATATGAGAGGTATGAGACTTTGATCTACCTGTCAATTCGTTGATAAGCTTCCATGATTCCTTTTGCCTATTCTTAGATAGTAAAATACGGTTTGTTAATGAAACTGATTTAGCCAAATTGATTACAGTTTTAAATATTCTTTTGTAATTTAAGTAATAGTTCTTAATAAAAGGCGATGATGGAAAACGTTTGTAAAGGATATGTAAAATTTTTATTTTGGCAGATATTTTGATGCCTCTTGTCAGCCAGTTTTTCCTTTTATATAATGACTTTTTCTATAGGAAAAGCCACTTCAAAAGCTGATGAAATGTTGTCAATTAAAATCTTGAATTTTTATTTAAATCGGAGAAAGAGGGTGATGTGTTGATCTGAGCACACAGCTCAGTGAATTTAATCATATTATTTTGACTAAATTTTCGAATGTGCCGAATTTTATGATGGTTTAAAAATTGAGAGGTGCCCAAAGTAAAATAAATAAAATTGTGGTCGGAGAGATCATTCTCAATTATCTCTGTGGTCATTTGTGTAGACGAATTTATGTTGGTAATTATATAATCAATACAGGAACTCGAAGAATTGGTGACTCTAGTATCATTATTAACATGCATTTGCAAATTATGAAATCTCAGAAGCCTCTTTAACCTGCTAACATTTTTATCAAAGATATTATTAAAATTTATATTGAAATCACCAGTAATAATCACCTCACAGTGTCCTGTAATTGCATCGAGCACTGCATCAAGAGAATCGAAGAAGTAATCAATTTTTCCTGTTGGAGAACGGTAAATACAAACAATATGTAAATTTCTCTTTCTGTTAAAGACATGAAAACATTCAAAATGAATTTTATCATTTAAATAATTAAATGTTGACACGTTATCAAAATCAGACATTTCAGCACAGTATATTGCGGTTCCACCATGTTTTCTTTGTTTCCTGCAGAAAGAGCTAACTAAAGTGTAGGACTCTAAATGAATATATTCATGACTCATCAACCAATGTTCAGTAATACACAGCACGACAGGGAAGTTTAAACTATCCAAAAGTACAAATAAATTATCTGCCTTACTGCGCAGGCTCTGCACATTACACAATAGAAGAGACCAAGAGTCCAATGACTGGACTCTGACCGAATTTCATACTTGTAAGCCCAAAAAACCACCAAACTCACCACAAAAATCCACTTACGCAAATTCTTGCAAGTTTCCAAGAACCTTTCACACCCTGAAAAAACATTTTACTTGCAAACTCTGTCCTCAAATACCGTCATAAACCGATCAGAACCTATTCTATCCGAAAACGAACTAAATATCCTGTCCAAAGGACTAAACTTCTCAATTGCACCAAAAAAAAATTCCCGCAGAGGAAATCATTAGCTTTGTAGAATCAGCGATCCGATCTCTACCCCCAAGACGATGCCAACTTAATTTGCTTTGAAACAACTAAATGTCTCTGTCATGCCAAAACTCCTAACAAAAATGTGACAAAGCAAGAAATGACGGCCTTAAAACACCTACGAACAAACAAGAAAATTGTTATACTCCCTGCAGACAAAGGTAATGCGACTGTAATTCTAAACCGTACAGAATACAAAGAAGAGATTAAACAATTATTACAAGACGGTTCCTACACGCCTATAACAAAAGACCCCACTTCAAAGTTTGAACGGGAAATTTCAGCACTTATCAAATCCCCTAATACTCCCAAAACTATCCAAAAACGCATAATACCTCGCGAATCTAAACCACCTCGCTTGTACGGCCTTCCTAAAGTTTATAAACCTGATGTCCCTCTCCGTCCGATAGTTAGCACAAATGACTCGCCAACCTACCATCTAGCAAAATACATAGCAAATTTCTTAAAACCTTATTCTGGTAATACCCCTACTAATGTTTTAAACTCCACTCATTTCAGAGAACTAATTGCAAATATTGAGCTAGGCCCTAATGATATACTAGTCAGTTTTGACGTAACATCACTATTTACTAACGTACCTGTCATAGACACTGTCTTCCTTATTAAACAACTCCTACCTCAAGAAAACGAATTTGAGTACCTGGCCACGCTCATTGAAAAATGCTTAACTTCTACCTATTTTGTCTTCGACGGACAATTTTACAAACAAACTTCGGGCACACCAATGGGCTCACCTCTATCCCCTATTGTGGCTAATATATTAATGGAGTCTTTGGAATCCATGGCTTTAGAAACCACAGACCTTAAACCAAAAATTTGGTTCCGTTATATAGATGACACTTTTGTAATCTGGCCCCATGGACATCAAACTCTCAATAATTTTCTAGATCATATAAACAATCAACATAAAGATATTAAGTTCACTATAGAAATTGAAAAGAATGAAACTCTGCCATTCCTTGACGTTCTGGTGGAGCACCAACCTAACGGACGACTAGATCATTCTGTATATAGAAAACTTGTTACACTCGGGCATTTGTTATACTGCGCAATTGTTATACTTGCGATATAATTCCGGTCAATTGTAACTTATACTGCACTTGTTTTAAATGTGATGCAACCGCTTTTTAAGTCAATTTGCAAGCACAATTTAAATCAAAACAGATTACTTACATGGCGGCATCTCGGAATTCGTCCCAGGGTCCCACGATGGTTTTGCAGGATGGGTTCACAGTTACGCCATGTTGAATCAGATTACATCCGTCCTTCTTTTACTGCTGTCGTAAGGGAATGAAGGTAAAGGGACGACACAAGGCAAGATAAAAAGGAACCTACATACCTATACCTAAAAGAAAAGACACACCGCACCAAGATAGTTGTTGCGTCCTCGAGGGCTCGTAACTTAATGGCATCTTTCTACACCACGCGCGCACTCCGCATTACTTTTGCGTAGGCGCGACTGTCAGGGACGACGGAAGTTGGCGCTATTCATTTAAAAATATACGCGGGAATTTATTTACAAATGAACTCTAAACATGATGCATGCCAGTTGGCATGTAACAAACCCACACTTACAGACAAATACCTACATGGGTCGTCACATCATCATCCCTCATAAAAATCATCGGTAATCAACTCTAGTCCACCGTGCAATTAAGATTTCACAACCAGAACACTTATCTAATGAACTGACCCATCTTAAAACTAGCCTTATAAAAAACGGCTATCATAACTCAGATATCGGCAGAGTAATAAACCGGCATCTGCATCCTACACGAACCCCCAAACCACGCTGTAATCCCGATACACGATCTTTAGCAATCCTTCTATATGTAGACAGAGTAACAGACCGAATTGGCAAAATTCTACGTAAACACAATACCAAACCAATCTATAAACCCACCAATAAAATTTCACAAATATTACCAACCCCAAAAGATTCTGAAAATAGTCTTAAAGCTCCAGGTGTATATAGTATACCTTGCAGTTGCGGTTTAGTATACATAGGAGAAACAGGATGGTCAGTACAGACTAGACTAAACGAGCATAAGCGATGCTTAAGAACAAGCCAGTACACAATCGCTTAGCGATGGCGAACACCAACATGAAACAGGCCATACCATTAACTTTGACAAGACGAAACTGATTGCCAAAATTCCATTTTTCTACAATAGAAAAATTAGAAAATCTATAGAAGTCAATAAAAATTCTAATAATCTAAACAAAGACGATGGCTACTACCTTTCCCCATTTGGAAAACAAGCCTATGTTCACAACAGCGGAACCGTGATGTTCACTGATCCGCTACGACACTCCTCTATATTCATTATCGTCATGCATTAAGTTCTCGCCCTTTATAAACTACCACTTTAACTACTTTCACCAGTTACTTCGCCATAAGACACCTTTTGGCTTTGAATGGGCTAGTGAGTCTGCTAGTTCAAGAGTAACTCTTTTCTTTACACTTTAACTTGTCTACTTAATATTATCATTCTTATCTTTATTATTTTTATTTTATTACTTATTTTCTTTTCTTGTTCTGATAAAGCCCCTTACAAAAGTGGGTGAAACGTCGACCTTAATTTATTAAATGACACGGTCCCAACCCAGAACCATAAATATTTATATTGCCTGTAATTCGTTCATTAGGGTGGGAATCAAGTTATGGAATCATCTTTCCAACAAATTTTTGACCCTCTTCCAAAAAATACTGCCCAGATTATTTCTGCTATAGTGCAGTAATGTAATTGTTTTTTTGTTCTGTGACCGCTTCTTGTAAGTAAAGTATCAAAATAAATTACTGTAAAAACAGGAAGCAGTTGGAAAACTGACGCAGCCATATTGGATCTGTAAAAAGTTGCCAAGAATAAGGGTTGCTATTTCTACACTAACATTTGTGGTAATGTCACGAAAAAGTACAATAGAAATTCGAAAATTGAAATCTTTTACAATATTTGAAAAACAAAAGTCACATCATAGGTGCTTTAACATCAGTTAGTCAGTTTCTCTAATTTTATTTTATTTGTGTTATTTATTAACTGAAACTCCTTTCAACAATAGTACATGCATGACATATTTGTGAAACATAACTTGAAAGGTTCTAACAATCCCTCGCGAATATCAGATAGCAAATCGGACCACCATATATCATAAACCCTTACCTGATATCACAAGGTCGAGAATTTCTTATTAATGATGGAAGCCCAAGGTAAAGTTTACATGACCCCAAAATAACTAAAGATATTTTTAAAATAACGCAGAACAACATGTGATATTTATATAGGATAGCTAGATATTTTTGACATCATATGTCAATAACAACTTTTTCAGTGTAGTTAACACTATCTGCTTGTGAAACAATTACAATAAGCAAACTACATAGCCATCTTTAAAATTTTGCAAAGTTACAAGTTTAGTACGGAATCTTTCTTTTTTTAAGTGAATTTTAAAATATCTAAATCAAGGTAAAAAAAATTCAACCTTCTATCATTCGTAAAACATTTAAATAAATATAACTGGAATTAAAGATTAAATGTCGCTCACGTGTCGAAGTACAGTGCAATCAAAAAAATTTGAACTTCTAGACTATAATCATATGACACCAGATGTGGACTATTCCATATACATCTGCGATGCACGCAACATGAAACATACCATTACGAATGAATTTAACGCTGGAATTATAAAAGATCTTCTGAACAAAATATTATTTAACCAAACCAAATCTTCATTAAGTGCGTCCTATTATTTTCTTGTATTTTAAATCTCAAACTAAATTTTCGTTACAGCAGTATTTATGGTATGGATGATATTTATTTAAGGTATTGACGATATTGCATGTTTTAATGATGGGGGCTTCTATCTTCTTTTACGAACTCGACAGCAGGCCATGTGCCCCATATTTGACCTTTCTATGCTGCGGATAGCAGCTTACCTGTTCGAACGCTGATAGAAAAGTGACCCGAAATGACAGACTGACGATTCTTATTATAGGAACTTAGACCTCTAAAGCGAAGGAGCGCATATACTATTATATATTTTATTTTATTGAGATATTATATTAGATTAATAAGGAAAGTGTAACTGAATAAAAAAATACGTTACAAACTTAATAGATTAAATAACTTAACATAGATAAATTAGATCAAATCAAATTAGAATAAGACAATTTAAACAAAGTTAAAGCCACTTTACATTAGTTCTTAATGGCGTTTCAGAAAACTGAAGGCAATATAAAAAAAAGGAAACTAAATGTGAGTCGTAGTTATGTTATAACCTCGTTAATCTTAGTAATGGGCTGTGTAGATCAAAATTCAATGCATGAATTGGAATACGGAGCAATGTAGAAGTTCTTGTTAGTCACCCAGGATTAAGGATATAAAGTTCTTGTAGTAAGGATAGAGAGTCCATGCCGCGATTAACAATTTGATGAAGAACACATGTCACCTTCAAAACGCCTTTTCTCTACTGAACTTATGTGCAAAAAATTTCTTACAAATGTGTAATCCCCTTGCTGATAACGACAACCAATTAAGTACTCCACTGACCTTAGAAATTTGTTGAGCTCTTTCCAACCTATTGATGCTTTTACATGCGTGTGGTGCCTAAATATTGGAAGCTATTCCTAATTGGTTTCTTACAAGTCCGCACTATAATGTTTTTAAACAACCGGTTTTGAGATTCCCCACAGTTTTTCACACGGCCCCTAAAGCTTAAGACTTTTTAAATATATATCATTCATACGCCAATTAAAGGTTAGCTTGTTATAAACAATGTTCAAATCACGTATATGATTTACTTTGGCCAAAATATTGTTATTTTCCGATTTAATTAAATTTGCTTTTTGTATCGTATATATGCACAGATCCGATATGAGAGACACATAGTTTGGAGTTTAAAGATATATCCACGTCGAAACTAGTTTTTCTATCTCCTCCATCACTTTAACTCTTACAATTGATGATTGCATTTGCACTGTATATTTAACATATTCAAATAGGGATTTTTGTTCTTAAGAATGTTCTGATCATCAAGCGTTTCAAATCTTTTTATTATAGCAACATTTCCTTTAAATGAAATAACTTGTCATTTTGTGCAGTCATTATCAGCACTTTTTCTTTTTTTCACCAACTATTATTAACAGTATTTACATATTTATAGTATACATTTTCACAATAAACAACAAATATTATTCATTGTAGATGCATCAATGACAGAGCAGTGTTAAAAGTGAAGATGACGCTGCTTTTACTATGCTCTATCACATGCATAATATAGACTTTTTCGCCACCTTCTGTTTATTTAATTTTGATTCCAAACAAATTTAGCTTTTGTAGACTTTGACATCAGGTTTGCTTGTATCGGCAAAAATTCGTAAAATGAAATTGCCTGTATACTATTTTTTTATTCTATTTTAATATGTCATATAATTCTATTAGAACTTTTTTATTGAATTAAAAAACCATAATTATAATAACAGTAAGAGAGTATGCCAAGAAATGGAACTCAATTTTTGTTAACTTTGTTGAAAAGTATGATATTGTTCAAATTATAATAGCTACCATATTAAAGATTAAATGTTATTCACTTGTAATATCCTTTTGATACTCTATATTTATGTACAGCAATCTGGCAATAATTAGTAGATAAATGCTTCAATTAATGAGTTGGGCTTCAGTAAGTCACGGTAGAATATCTCTACAGTACACCTATAGCGACCAAGGCTTTTATATACACTATTTAACAAAATAAAAAACCGTTAATTGATGTGCAAGGTAATTGAAAAGGTAATTGTTGTATATAAAAAAATTATAGTACCTAACAATTGTAAAACTTAGGTTGTGATAATACTATCAACGATGGCAATTGGAAATGGCACAATGATTTCACATATCAACCAAACATTATATACGCGTATAAAAAGTATGAAAACTGCGTAAACCTGTCCATAAACAGGTTGACATTTTGGTGAGGCTACACTGTGTATAAAGATGCATTAGTCCAAGTGTCATTTGTTTTAATTAACATGTATTTGCCTAGCATCATCTTATAGAGTATTAAATTTCTACATTGGTTTAATTTTGCAATAGAAATATTTGACTATATTCTAGTAATATAAAAAAGTTAACAATACCTTATTGTAAATGACATCTTCAAAAGGTTAAAAAACTGATTTAAATAAAAACGAGCTTCTTGACTCAAGTGGGGTGAAGCAGCTGTTAGAACCATATGTTTGGATACACAAGCTGTAGATTTACCATACTAGGATTGGTTTCTTTTATTTTTAGAACATTTTTCCAATTCATATTCCACACCAAATATACTTTTCTCAGAATAAAATGATTTTTCATATACCATTATCTAAAGCTGTGATAATAAAATTTCTAACAAATTCTGTATTGTTTGATATAATTTCTGGAAATTTAACTCTACGATTAAACACATTATTTGAAGGTTTCTGCAATTGACACGACTTACATGGAAATAGGTTTTAAAATTTTTTTTAGATCAAATCAACAGTGGCAGGGCGAGATCTAAAGAAGTGGGCAAGATGAGTTTTGCGAAGCCTTCTGGTGAGGCAATGAATCGAGGGTTGATTGTTGTTATTGCATGCTTTTTATATAAAGAAAAATTCTTTTTGAAAAAGCTATAAAAATTGTATTTATTTATACAGGTTGATTTTATTTCAATTCACACCATTGAGATTTCGCTTGCTATATGAGATAGATGGTAGATTTAAATTTTACAGGTTCTACAATTTATAACGTTAAAGAATTTGTCACGAAATTTGCTCTATGTGCATAGGTTTTGGAGTTACAATCAAAAACTTAAAAACATGTTTTTATTTTTGTGCATACCTTTTTATTATTTAAAATAGTGCATATTTCAAAAAAGTTTTTGAGTAATGGAAAACTGGATGATGAACTAGAAAGGAGGGCAAATGCTGGAAGAAAAGTGAGAAGTATGAGAAATAAAAGAGCATGCCAAAAGCAATGTACAAATGTTACAGAGGCAAAGGAAGTGTGGGGACCGAAGGATGTGGAGAAAGATTGTGAATAGTGCTGGGAGTAAAAGTAATGTAGTAGTCTAGAGTTATACCGTGCATATCCTCCCAGAAAGAGGTGCTAGGTTTGGTTACCCCAAAAGGGAATACCGTGATTGGTTTGATTTGATTGATATTTCAAAATACTTTCTCATAGCAGCTATTTATGCATTAACTTAGAAAAAATGTTTCGTTTTTCGAAAAATTAACATCACGTTTAGTTTACTTTAAGGATGCCTGAGACTTATGTCATTTAGCGAACAATTTTATTTTAATTTTAACAGTTTACAAAACTTAATCATTATAACACTCATAATTATAGCACTCAATTAAATTAAAATGCTCAACCCTGTCAATAAATCCCCGGCAAATGAATTAAACGTTTTAAACACTTACCCTGGGGTATTATCCGGTGTTGGGCGTCTCAGGGAGTGTGGTTCATTCTGCTTTTGTCCTGTTCTTCTTAGAGTTGCTGTTATTACCGGTAGGGCTTCACCAACGAGAGGATAGGAAGGTAAAAAGAGCAAGAACGGCAACACTAGCATCAGCACTGCCCGACAACGGTACGATAAGTTTATCGATGCGGTAGCGGTAGATGTGGTGGTATGATTAGAGTCTTCCTGAATAATCGGTGGTCCTCACCACCAACCGAGATCAACACACTTCCACTTGTGCTCGTGGGAAGATACTCTTTCTCACGGCAGAACCCGTCAGCACTTACGTTTGTAATGATAAACAACTGGCGCCAAGATCCGTGTGAATGTTACCAATCCTGGGGTTTCACAAAATCGACGGAATTGCACTAATTAAACGGGCATTTTTATAAATATTAAAATAAAGTCTCTACCTTCGAAATTGATATTTCTAATTCCTGAAAGCTTTAAAATAAAACGTAACACCCTTTAATTCAAATTTAAGGAAATAATGAAAGATGTGATTTAATCATGTGTGCCACAGTTTTCGTGTCTTTTGGTTGTTCTTATAATAAATTTTAGGTGTGATATAAATCAAAGTCATGACATGTAATTAAACTGCATTTTTCAGTATTTCCTTTAGTAGGGTGCTTAAATTTTAATTTGGATTAAGTATTGTACATGGTTGAAATCAGAATAAAATTGTGTATTAAATGCCATAAAAATCTAATATGGTGTCCATAAAGAAAACTAAACCTGATGATGTTTTTAAAAGACGAAAAGCATTTCCAAAATTCATTAATAAACAAGTTGTTCGCATTAGAATTTTCGAAATCTTAAGTTAAAGTAAGTAAATTTCATCAAATAGCTCGTACACGAGCTTATGTTCATCTTAATTGTGACTTGAAGAACAGTCACGTAATCAAATTTTGCATTAATATTTTATAGCTAATTTAAACCACAGTCTGTAATTTATCATGCAATAACCACGTGTAAAAACTAGAACACTGGCATGGTTATCAACCACACAAAATTAACTAGGTCCTATAAAACATTGACAAAAGAACAGAGTATTCCTACCTTAAGTCAATTTGTGTGTCAAATAGAAGTAGCTCCATTCCGAGGAGACCATTTGATTATCTGCAGTATGTACCTATCGTACATTGCCATCCTGCATTTAGTACCATCATAGCAGGTCTGAAAGTGTGTACTTACAACTTCACTTCTATGAAACAATTTCGCTTAATTACTTGTTACAGAACATCGACTATTTCTGACTATACAAATGAAATAAAGCAATGCCTCTTAAAAGAGAGCATCTTAAGTTACACGTAATATCGCGCTTTTCAGGTTTTGTTCACGTGAAAGAACGGCATAGTAATTATCTCTTTCGTCTCTTAACTTGTATATAATCCACCAAACGGTATCGTACTTTCCCTTCAAAAACATTTCTCGTCAACCAAATAACCACATAGAAGATATTTTCAAAACATCGTCTGTTGATAAACAAAAAAATAACAAAGTAAATAACCTCGATACAACATGAAAACTCAACGGATCATGTCCACTTGAGAACCCTGCTTGGTGTTTTGAAAACGTCTGTTCAACCTATGAGGTATATCTGCTACAAACATTCCAGAAATGTATAGATAAGTGTATAACTGGTGGCCTACATCCTATATGAAACTATAGAAATTTACCATTTCAATTAATATTATCTTGAAAAGATAACTAGGTGGAAAATTTCCATTGTTCGACATCTGTGTCCGTAAACACATGTTTGATAACGGGATACCTTGTTTTAACATGATAATAGTATATTCGAAGTAAATGCTTTTGATAACCAACACTTTCCCATATTAAAGCAAACACATATTGCAAGCATTCTAACCTTTGTTGATCCCAAACCTACGTTTCATGATATCACAGTAAACATATTTCCACCTTATTGGAAACTTTCTGAGGCAAATGTTTTGACAAACAACACTTTCTAAACTTATTTAAGCAAACAGCCAGAATTTTAAACCTTTGATAACCAAAATAAATTTCCATACTTTGTAATAATTAGCGCTTAGGTTTCACGTTATCAAAATAGAATACATTCAAAATATTTAATTTTGTAACTGAATATTTAATAAAATTCTGCAGGATGTTTAGACTAATGATCGATTAAAATTGAAAGAGAGACAAAACCGCTACTAATCGTGGAAAATAACCATGGAAACAATAGGAGATAAGAAATTTAAATTACGTTATGGGCAAAATGATCTGGTTACAAGGACTAAACGTAACAAATTCTTTGTGAACTCTAAAAGCTGGATTATCATAAGCTAAGAAATTAATAATATTAATTAACCTTTTAAATAAATTGTGCCGATGTTTTTGAGATTTATGAATTAACCTTTTGTTTTCTTGTTGTATTTGTTTTTCCATGCTTTTTTCCTTTCTTCTATCATCATTCATTTGAACATCTATGCCACATATTCTTGATTTTTCTCATATCTTTGTAAAATACTATTTAGGTGTTTCTAATTACAACACTCTGCCTATCTGAGTTTAGGTATTGGAAAAAATCTACAAGTAAAACAATACATCTTATCTTCAGATAATGTATAAACCAACCAGTAATGGTGTTGAGTTTCACCATTATTTAGTTTTCTTTTAAAATAAAAGTTAGAATAGTGCATATGATCATCATCTTTGGGATAACTTTCATCACCGATATCTAACTTCTGTAATGAGCCATATTATGATGCCGAGAATCTGTTATAGGAGACGTCCACAGTGCTGAATCTGAATTAATGAATGCCTAAAGCATCTTTTTGTTGTATTTCTTGTGTAACTGCATTACTGCTAAGTGCTGGTGAACCTATCTGTTCTTTTTGGATTATACTGATTAACAGAATTGTTCACAAGTCACATTGCCTCGAGTCAGTTGGATATCCTACCTATTTCCCTATTGTCGACTGTAGTTTTGTATTGAGTTTGTCTGAAGTACTTTTCAAATTTAATGGACTCTTGTATGCAGTTATATTTTTAATAGAAATCAAATTGTTCGATTCAAATTTTGTAGCTGATGAAGGTTTTTTGAGAAATTTCATGATAGCTTCATTCGACACTCTTTCGACCTTTCTTTTTCTTTTGGTTGAACCAGTGTCTATTTTCTTCAGACATCTATCTCTGCAAGGAGCCGAAGAACCTGACATGATGAGAAGGTTAGGAATCTGCAAACAATAATACATCACAAGTTTCAAACTTGCATACTCATGACTATGGCGTGGTAAAATATAGCATTAATCATACATAAATAAAAATAGCAAAAACGTAGAAAAGGAAAATATATCAAACAGTAAGAGAGCAATTGCCAACTATCTTCTATAATTTTATTTAACTATTGGATATCAATGCCTTTTGTTAATTCATCAGTAATTAAATAACTGCTTTAAGCAATTAAACTAACAAAAAATATATATTATAAACTACTAATCAGTTTATTAAATTATTGTTCGCTACACTTTGCACGCACACATATAATCGAAAACTCAAATAAAATATGAAATTCCACTCTAATGATAATCATGGCAAATGGCTAGACTGGCCAATAGTGAAATTTTGTTTACCATTGTATACCTTCATTTACTACGTACCTCTGTGGTACATTTACTTTGAATACAAGGTTAAGGCGCATGTTAAATTGTTTCTTGTATAAAATAAAGGATTTATTTACTAAATTGTACACCGGCTTAAGCATTTCTCACAATAGTATACAGACTATTTAAATAATTTAAGAAACTTTTTGTTGCAAAACTTGTGAAATTTTTGGTTCCTGATAATTATTATTTCTTTCCATCTGGATGCCATTGGTAATACTACCTACAGTCTTTCTACCACATATGCACCATAGCCCCTTTTACAATTCGCAAACAAAACTTTTACATGTCTAAAATTTATTGATCTTTATTAAAGAATACACCACAAATAACTAAATATCGTCACATTTTGACATTAACATCAATTCAACATCAAAAAATTCAACATAAGGAATGTACGTATAAAATGCTATTTAGTGATGCCGTATTATTAAGGTAAAAAATGTCTGTTAAAGGCAAACACTTAATACCAAGCATGATGCAGCAGATGGCGCAACATTGCACAAATTTAAATACAATAAAACACAATGCAATTAACTACTAATAAACAAAAGCTTCTTTAATAACCTTCTTTAATAACCATCCTCTCAATTGTATAGATAGAAACATGTTAAAAAATGTTGGCTGAAATGCAGACACAAAAACGGTAGCAGTCTTTTGAAATGCTCCAGATGTATGAGGACGATAGCATGGACAGACAAAGATAATAACAAATAAGTTACAGAAATAGTATGGGAACAAGGATATCTGGGGAAAAAGAGAAATAGTAGGGCGGAATACGTTCTAAGGCATTTTTGGGGAATAGTATGTGATATATTACAAGCAGAGATAGGAAAAAAGAGGTAGATGTAAACCTAGATCAGACAGTTTTAGATGCAAACTGTGCATATTTCAGGGAAATCTGTAGGTTAGTTCAGAATAGGGAACAATGATGGTACGCGTCTAACCAGTTCTAGGACTGAAGACCTAATGATGATGATGAAACAAAAGCTTACCTTTGAGTAATGGTCGTAGTTTATGGTGGGTCTATGCTGGCGTCTAAATTGTTCCACAGGTTTTTGTGAGGTCCGGATTGTTGGTTTTTTTTCAAATTGCTGCGGCGCAGTTGGTTGTTAAACCTACAACTTTAGGGAATGGGCGATATTAAGGTAAGAGATATTGGAGAAGTAGGGAAATCCCGGTTAAACTTCACTGCATTTCACACACTAAACGTACATGTTAATACTGTTAGATGTTTGAAGGTAAAGTCCTTTCTAAAATGTGCCTTTTTCATGAACCCGTCGTTGTTCATACCAACCGTCAAACGTTGTCATTGGTTGGTGCGATAACCACACATTCCTTTGAACATATTAAAATGTATGTTTGATGGAGTACATATGATAAAAATGTTGGTTATTCCCCTACAATAAGTGAACTAAAAACCCCAATTTTATGCATAATAAGCTAATTTATACATACAATAACAATGATGGGAAAATGCTTTCCTTTTAGGATTAAAAAAATTCCAATATCTAACTTATTTATTTAGCATACATCTATTCTGACAGAAAATCCAATAATAGAGCAGGATTCAAACTTGATACATAGAAAATAATAAAATATAGCAAATTACGTAACTAAAATTTAAATTTACTAAGACTTATTTAAAATCACTTTCTTAATAGCAGCCACAGTTAAACAATAAATGTCAAATTTGGTCAACTACAAATTATAGTTATTGCACATCTCAAATGTGGGTGAGGAGGGAGTTAGTTCTAACAGTTCGTAGGTAGAATGGAAAGTTACCTCGAGACTGAAATTGTGGCATCTGGAATTGTATTATAATTAAGGATCTCAAGACATTCAATACCACCACGAAGACGTTTAAATAAAAAGAGTACAGAAAGATACTTGCGTCTTAACTCAAAATCATGTATGCCAAATCTTAACTGTAAGTGTAGCTGAAGCATTTCTTGAATAGGGTAAACACAATCACATTTGAAGCACAACAATTTAAGGAATCTCTGTTGTACTCTTTCAATTTTTAACTTATATAGTTGGTAATTCGGATTCCACACTGTTGTTGCATATTCAAGCTTTGGTCGAACAAGAGCAAAATACAGAGTTTTCATCCTATGCACATCAGAAAAATTAGCCGAGTTACGCACAATAAATCCAAGGGTTTTATAAGCTTAAGCTATCATGACATTGATGTGGTTAACAAAAGTTAAGTTCTGGATCAAATGCAACTCCTAAGTCAAGATATGTATTAGATTTTTCTAATATGACATTACTTATAGAATAGTTGAAAGCTATTGGTTTCGTCCTTCTTGAAAAAGACGTAAAGAAGCATTTATCAGTATTCAACTTCAGTAAGTTATAAATACAATAATTGTTAATCAAGTTCAGGTCATTTTGTAGTGTCATGCAATCTTCGAGGCTATCGATATTTTTAACAACTTGAGGTCATCGGCATATAAAAATAGCTTAGAATTAATGTTTTGATTGATGTCGTTAATAAAAGGTTGAAAAGCAGTGACCCCAAAACGGAGCCTTGAGGCACCCCTGAAGCAATATTACATATCCCTTGTATGTAACGGTTGACACTCTATTGGACAAATAGGACTGTAGAAACCAAATAAACCTTAATGTAAGGCCAAGCTCATACAATTTTACCAATAGTTTCCCATGATCAAGTCGATCAAAAGCCTTAGATTGACCCATGTAAATTACATCCACCTGACCTCTGTCATCTAAGCTTTCAGAAATATATTGTCGTGTACTTACGAGATTAGTAACTGTCGGCCGTCCTAGAGTAAATCCATGTTGACATGGTGTTAACTGTGATTTTGTGCTGAATGCCAGATAATTAAAGAGTAAGATTCAAAGACCTTGCTGACGTTACATAGAATTGCAATAGGTCTATAGTTACCTATATTTGATCGATCTTTTTCTTGAAAACGGGACAGATCTTAGAATGTCTCCAAATGCTAGGGTAGACTGAAGTTTTAAACGACAGATTGAACAGGTAAGTTAGAGGTCTAGCTAGAAGGTAGGCACAATCGTGTAGCAAAAAAGCAGGAATATCATCTGGACCGGTAGTCATTTTTTGTTTAAAATTTTTAAGTAATCGCAAAACGTCATCTTCAGAAAAGTGGGGGTGGGGGTCGTGTGTGTTTATGGTTGGCATCCCTGTAAAGTTCTTCCTGAATGTTGTTGAAGAAATAAATGCTGATTGAAAAAGTGGGCAAAAGCATCAACGATGGCCTGTGGATCAGTTAAAAGAGTATTATCATATTTCATGTTGCCAAGAATACCACTAATGCTTTTCGTACCATTGATGTAAGACCAAAACTGTTTGGGATTGTCCTTTAGGTTGGATTCAATATGCAGGGAGTATATAAAAGAACTCCTTGATCTAAAGTTTTATTTGTATACAGTAAAGTTAAAATAATAGTTATTAAACCTATATAGTATTAAAGAGAATCTTCTCAATTTTTTTTTGATACACCATTTGTTGCCCTGGTCACATCTAAACGATAATCAGTTTCTTTGCAGGTATTCAGCAGCATATCAGGCATGCTGATGGATGCTACAGCTGCAGCAATCCTCTCCCTCAAATGAGCAATGTCACAGATCTTTTCCGAGTAAACAATGTTTTTTACATGTTCCCAAAAAAGAAATCTAGTGGAGTCAGATTTGGGCTCCTTGATGGCCATGCAATCGGCCCATGGCTACCAATCCACCTGTCTGGAAACGCAAGTTCAAGGCATCACGGACGTGGTTGCTATAGTGAGATGGCGTGCTGTCTTGTAGGAAGGCAATTGGTTCCTTTTCTAGTTAGATATCATCTATCTGTGGGAAAACGTATAGTTCAAGCATTCCACAATAAATATTCCCATTGATTGTCTTCTCTGCGAAGATGAAAGGTCCTATGATACGATCATACATCAATCCACACCAAACATTGACTTTGGGAAAGTCTCGCTGATGTTCTATGAATTCATGCAGTGATTCAGCCCCCCCCCCCCCCATTCCTACAGTTGTGTCGGTTGACAGACCTGCTTACGTGAAAAGTCACCTCATCTGAAAACATAACATTGTCAAGGAAGTTCTCATTTTCTTCAATCCTGTTCAAAATGTAAACTGCTAAATCAAATCTTTTCACTTTGTCATTGGGCTTGATTTCATGCAGAAGTTGAATCTTATAACCACGTAATTTAAGTTTTTTTTCGCATCACTTTGTAGATGGTAGACTTAGGTAATCCCAACTCCAAACTTCACCTTGCCAATGACTTTTTAGGGCAACACGATTACTCCAAGGCCACACACTGCGATCAGATATTAGCAAAACAATCTCGACAATATACTGAACTCATGTTGAAAACTCGAAAGTTTATTACTGGTTTGGTTTTTTAATTATGATTTTTTAAATCAAGGAGTTCTTTTATAAACTCTTTGTATAATAAATAGTGTTTGTGGGCAGCTTGTATTTTATGCTTGATGCGAGTCCATAACAATTTAAATTCCTCCAAAGTTTGGTCATCACCATAAGCTTTGTAAAGACGCCAAGTTTTAGATTTATTTTTGATTCATAAATGATATCCCTTGTAAACCATGGTGGATAGTTATTATTCCTAGGCGATGTTCTAGGGACAGTGTTCACAAAATTGAGTGCAAAATCTTATAGAAGCAGCTGCAAGCATCATTAAGATTTTCATGGTGCAGGATACCATCCCAATCAACCATACTTAAGGCATGGTAGAGAGCTGTAAAATTGGTCTTCTTGAAGTTAAATTGAAGATTGTGTTTGGAACCATAATCCTTAATGAAACCTTTTATAGGCAATTTTATTTCAAGTGAGGGGTGAGGATCATCTTCTGGTAATAGACTATTACTTGATTTTCCCACCAGTATGCTGCGGTTTGAGAGAATCAAGTTAAAAATTCGTTTATAGCCATTCAATACGTAATTATATTGAGCGAGACTAAAAAATTCCATCAAATTTATCAATTGTTCAGGATAGGCATCATTATAGTTGTTATTGTTCACAGATTTAATGTACGTTGTTATATTAAAGTCACCAAAAATCAATAAATCATGAATATTAGCCGAAATATTAAAATAAAAATTTGTGCAGCCAAAAAAACTTAACAATATTTACAATTTGATGAAACAATGCAACATGTAAAAAATTGTTATCTGAACAAGTCCTTTAGCTAAACAACACCCAACTAGTATTCACTCTATAAAACAAAACAAAGATTTGTTCAACAACCGGTGACCATCTATCTGTAAATGTAAACAAGGAAGCTAGATTATGATTAACGAATCTTTCGTCTTTGTGATGATTTGGCAGTAATAACTCTAAGGTGGTTTACAGGAAATTGGTTGTTTTAAAAATTCTAAAAATTTTAGAGTGAAAACTGATAGTGTTTTGTTAGGACTTTAATGACACAAAAACCAGTCGTTATAACCGAAATCGGTGAATGGCAACAATGCTTTTATGTAATGATCTAATTAAGTATTGTGTAGCATGAATCACTTCGAGGCATGAGGTTGTTCTGTGAGGCCATAGAGGAAGGCACATATCTTGCTCCGCTTCAGCAATATGTTGTTTTGTAACTGCGCTGACACTGTCAAACATCATCTCCCTGCAAAGGAAATAACTGATCCCTCTACAACTGAAAATTTATTCATACATTTTTATTACCATACTATGTAATCGAAATTAATAAAAGAATATGTTAATTGAAAATATTTATTAACCATTTAAGATTATATCGTTCTGTTATTACAATGTTTTCCACATACATATTTTTTCCAAGTATAATAATTAATTACAATTTAGGTATATAATAATAATGTATGTGTTGGCATGCCATTGAAGCTAATACCCGTTGAATGATGCAAAATTACACCTTAGCTAGAATTTAGAAAATTTAAGATAGGAGTCCCAAATCAACATATATTAATGAAAACTGGCCAAACAATATCTCATTATACACAGTGTACCTCAACTAAATGTTAATTCTAAATATCAAATCGTTTACGTGCAGTTCTAGATAGAATAATAGTTATTTATACCCCCTGTATGTTTGTTGTGGTTTGTTTTGTATTTTTCTTAATCTTCTTTGGGAATTAAACCACTTAGAGTTTTTAAAATCGTCTTTATTTATGTTTCGATCCATGACCGGATAGTTGTCAAAATAATAAAAAAATTTAATTTTGACATTTATGACACAAATTGAAGGTGACTTTGATTTATTGATCTTTGATTTGAATACATTGGGTGAAAATTTTTAAAGTTTAGAAGAATGAGAGCCTTCAATTTGTGTTGCGTCCTGGGAGCGACTTTTTAATGTAGCCAATACACTTAACGTGAAATCAGCTGATTAATCTTTATATAGTTAAATTTCATATAAATTTATAGTAACTTGCGGATTGGAAAACATTTTTTAACATGTTTCTATTTATACGGTTGAGGGGATGGTTATTAAAGAAGTGTGTGATTACGATAGTGTAAGGCCTAAGTAGCCGGGAGCTGCTAATATGCCTATTGTTACGTAATTAGTGTATGTATAAATAGAAATCATGTATGTAGGCTGTAATTCATGTTAATATCGCAAGGAAAACCCAAGAAAAACTTGCAATGCTACCTAGATATTGGGGACATTTGATTTTCATTTGTTATTTCTTTTAGTAATGCAATCCATTGTTTACTAAAAGTCACAGATTCGTTTGCTACGCAGTTATTTTTACGTAGGGTTATATAAGCAGCTTCTTTGATTTTTTGTTTTGGTGGTTTTCTTCTTTGTCAATAATTTTTTTATCCTCCTATTTTATTTTACGACTGAAGTCCCATGCTTGTTGGCAAATCATAGATTTTTCAAATTTTCTATTTTTTATATATGATTTATGTTCTTTTAATTGAACTTCAAATGGTCTGGAACTTTCTCCTATGTAAAACTTGTTACATTCGCACGGTATTTTGTAGATGCAGTTTTTTGAACTTTGTATTGCATTTTTGGGTTTTGTTTTTGTTACTTGTGTTCTTAGTGTATTATTGGTTCTAAATCTTTTTTGATTTTGAATTTGTTTCATATTCGTTGGATTTTTTCGGAGAATCCTTTTATGTATGTTATCGAGAGCATTTTTTGATGCATATCGTTATTTCTGTTTTCTTGTTTTCTATTTTTTGGAACATTTCTTTTTCTATTATTCTTTTAGGATACTTGTTTTTTTTATTATTGCACATTTGATTAGGTTTTTCTCTTTCTGTAAAATTTTTTCGTTTGATAATATTAATTTTACTCTATTATATATGGTTTTGATAATTTCTCTTTTGACACAGTGTGGATGGTTTGAATCGAAGTTTAAGTATCTGATTGTGTGTGTTGCTTTTCTGTATATTGATGTATTAATTGTTGTATATGAAATTTAACTATATAAAAATTAATCAGGTGATTTCACATTAAGCGTATTGACTACTTTAAAAAGTCGCTCCCAGGGCACAACACAAATTGAAAGCACTCATTCTTCTAAACTTTAAAATTTTTCATCTAATGTATTCAAATCAAAGATTAATAAATCAAAGTCACCTTCAATGTATGTCATAAATGTCAAACTTGAAGTTTTTTAATATTTTGACAACGATCCTAGGTAATGGATCGACATGTAAATAGAGACGATTTTAAAAACTCTAAGTGGTTTAATTTCCAAAGAAGATTAAGAAGAATAATAGTTGTTATACACCTAATAAAAGCTATAAAAATTAAAAATAACTAGAGAAGTTCCAGATGTGATTTATAAATTTTCCCAGATATATCTTTCTATATCATTTCAACAATTGTGTTTCCAAGAAATTCAACTAGTTATTGTTTATAAGTAAAAAAAGCGCATAATTTAGAGAAATTTTAATATGAAACAAATATAATGCCACCTACATATAATCACTAATTGATTAATTAAGTAATTGATTAGTCAACAAATTCACTACTCAATTAACCAATCAGTAAACCTTGAAATTTATTGTATTTTTAATCGTTTGAATTTCCTTTTTATTTAGTTTTATATTGTAAAGATGTTGGTTCAATTTCATGTTTATTATTCACATGCTGAACACAAAATCTATGCTTTAAATATAAAAAAAGTTTTGATTCATTATAATCCAACACAAGTGTGTGGTATATTGTATTATTTACAGTATCTGTAATATCTGAACACCAGTGGCAGACATCATACACAATCAGGAATGTGACATGCTGTATCTATATTATGTTTTCAAACGTTGCATTATGGACTCACTATAAATTCAGGGGTATATTAAAACACGACTCACTCGTGTCATTAATATTGCTTTTGTTATAAAATTAACACTTTAGATCAATCAATTACTTCAGCCCAAATTGTTGAAATACATTGAATTTCAATTTGTCCAGAAGTGGCAGGAACCCCGTAACAATTCTAAGGATGCACCAGCTAACTACAGTGTTACAGAAGTGGGTTTCTACGGGAAGATATTATAAAGCTAATAAAAATAAACATGTGAAATGTCCAAAATACCAAACTACTTTACAAGTACTACTTACGTTGAAATGCTTTACTGGTTGTTGAAGTAAGGGACACTAAACCGTCTTGTCCCAGCAATCTCTTTGATGTTTTTATTACCCAGAGGGTTGCTTGCGTTCGGTGTTCTAAAATTTCTTACCTCATACTATACCTTTCTCTACAATTCTTTTAAAACGCTCACTAACTTTTGGTCAAATTAAAGAAATTTTTAAAATAAAGGGGCTCTCCCAAATGCGACTTCATCATTGGAGTAGCTGGAGATCCTTTCACAATTATATATCTTTTTTCCTATATTATAAATAACTCCAAATAAAAATCCACCTAAGGTTAAACTATTAATAGTAAATTCTAGAAATATAAATACATGCATATTGACCTTCAGGTACATCTTTCTAAAAGTTTGAAATTCACTTTCTGATACATCCAGAACAATTACTTACCGGAATATTAATTTTCTATCAAGTAACTGCTCAATTCTAGAGGTCAATGTTGTTCTGTTTGCGACAGCTGTCATCTTGTCCTCACAGTTTTATGACTGTGATTTTTAAGCTTGTAATTATTGGGGGTGATCTACCATTGTTGCGGTTTCTTTGAATCCGTGTAAATGTGTACAAATAACTTTATTATGCCGGTTTTTTCTTGAGTGTCTATCTGTATTTTTTTAAATTTAATAGGAATAGTGTAAAGTCCCGATTATTATTAATGTGTGTATTTAATATATTGGATGAGCTTTCCTATTATTTCCATATCCTAATTTAATATTACATTGAAACAGGCGCTTTATTAAAGATAACTACCAAAGCTTCTATACATTTTTCAGGGTGCTTTCATAGTAAAATGCTGTTTTAACTAACTGAAATTAATAAATTCTTTTCTACTACCTAATGTTTAATCGCAGTAACACACTCATGTTACGAAGTTAAATAATGTAAATGAGTTCTACAAGTTGGATTCGAAAATTCTCACACTATCTTGTGCAAAAGATTTTTACAGTAGTACATTAACAAAAGAGGCCATCGAATGGTTCCTTACAATTCGAGTTCAAGTTCAAGTGATTCAAGTTCTCAAATATGCGTACCAATAATTAGCACTTCAAAATTCTTAGATGAATATCCACTCTAATTTACAAAAGTCTGATACATGAGAAGGGTTTGCTGATTGAGCTCCAATGCCCGTGTTAACCTAAAGCCAGTTTATAAAACTTTGTAAGTTACGTTGTTAAATTATTATACTTTCATCCAGACATCTACAATTTGGCTTGGAAATAATCTACTAACTTCACTAAATCCATTGTTGAGCTTGACTAATTTAACATGATAGCAGACTTGCTGTCATGCTACATAAATTGAATGACATGCTATTTAAGCATTTTTATAATGCTCAAATCATTAGCTACACTCAAACCTTCCAAAATGGAAAATCTTAAGAGTTACCAACATTTTCAGAAATCTCAAAAACTTCCGTTAACTCGCAAGTTAAAGTAAGTTATGCAAATGTTAGAAAGGTCTATAAAGTCGTCCTATGCATCTTCAAAACTGTTTTGAATAGCCCATTAGTGTTTAGTGCAAGTATGATCATGCATTATATGGATGAAGTGAATTTTTTAAATTGCATTTAATCGGTAAAATTTCAAAATCAACGGCACTTCAAATCTGTTTGAAATATCTTACAAATGAACATTTCCTCAATTTACGTTCTTCCAATTTTACATGTAAGAAATGCAAGGCTAAACATCATGCTCTTTCTCATGAGGAGAAACCCATTAACAAAAAGGTCAACATGAACCTACAAATTTCACAGTACCATCTGTCGAGCTTAAACAAGACATCTCTGCATGCGTTCAAGTGCTTTTACTACACAGCTACACGCAGCTATAATGTTTAATGATAGTAAACATCACGATGTTCAAAACTTGTGGGATTCTGGATTGCAATCAAACTTCTTTCACTCAGATCTATACAAATGACTAAACTTTTTTAATTACACCAGTGATTCAAATATCATAGTTCCCAGTGTAGACAAGGCTACTGCTAAACTAAGTACTGTATGTATATATCGTCAAACCTCGTGTTCTATGCATATTTCGAGTTCAAGGTTTCATTTTTCCTTCTCGAGTAAATCACTTGATACGTTGTGTGTGTATAGATTTTATATCAATCCGATAGCCTTAAGATTATGTACAATATTAAACCATCTAATTGTATGTTCAATCATGATACTATCAACATTTTGACAGGCGCACAAATGTCGGAAGTTGCTGTGCATAGGACAAACCTCCCAATTTTGTGCGACTTGAGCACATGATAGACAGTATAATTTTACATCTGTTGCAAATCCCACAGATGCACTTAGTAGATTGTGGCAAATTGATTATTAACCTGGTAAAAGGATTCTCACTGTATAAGAAAATGCCAGCCATGCACCCCTTGCTCAAATTGCACATTGTTATTTTGATGGCATGTTTACTGTCCCTATTTTTCTTGAGCAATCTCCTGAGGTTTTAGATTCTTTTAAATCGCTTAAAAAAGGGTTCCTCGTATAGTGAAGTGAATATATTTCATCCTAATTTGGTTGTTCGCTACAATCAATTTATGTAACAATATACTGATTTGGGATATGTTATTTTCTAAAAAGTTTCTTATTGTCATCATCATGACATCTAAAAAGAGAACAACCTTACAATTAACCTATGGTGTTTTTAGTGGATAACAAAAAATGGTGGCTCCGTGGCGTAGTTGGTATGTGTGTGACTACTATGCCCAAGGTCCCGGGTTCTAATTCTAACACAGTCCGCTTGAAAAATGTTAGGCGAGCATTTTCCACAAAAATACACCCTCGTTCCGATAAGAGGTAAAATGGAGGTCCCGTGTGTGAGTGTTGTCACACACGTTAAAGATCCCTACCTTGCTTGGAACAGCAAGGGTTCTGCAAAATTCAAAAAAATTTCCAGTTAAAAAAAACTCGCTTCCTGGCCAATGGATGAAGCATTGGAAAATCAAATGTAAGGATAACAAAAACCATCACTTATTAAAATTTTTTGAACAGAGTTCAAATGGTTGGTGCAACCATTCAAGATTGATCTGTTTTTGCAAGTATGTTTGCCACTGCCGAAGATATCGAATAAGTGCACAGCCAGATTCAGTTGGAGCTTCATTTCAGACGCTTTTAAATGACATATTAGCAGGTACAACTCACCTGAACATGCTTGTAACTTGTGTTCGGTATTGAATCAAGTTTTGAGTTTAGATTATTTTTTAAGCTATGTACATGAATGTCTAATAATCCACAGATTCTGATGGGAATTCCAAGTACTATATTCATCACAGTGTTTTCTGAAATTGATTAAATCTGATTTGTTGGGAAACCGCTGGTTTAAGCACTTTAAGGAGTCAAAATTCCCATTCAGCAGCTTTAGCTCAAAAACCAGACGATCCTGCTCCCAATAATATCACGTAGTAAACTAATAATTAATGATTTGAAAGTTTATAGGCATATTGTGTGCAAACACCACACTCAAGTTGAGTTCCACAGTTTTTGAAATGCTTGCCGATTATTTACCATATTTCCTGGTCTGATGCAACTATTGTTGTAGAATGACTGAAGATCAATATTGATCTATCGAAACCTCCAGAATGCAATAGAGTTGCTGACATGTAGCAGTTGATGCAATATGGCACTCGGTGACGCAACAACCAAATGCACTCTATAATCCTCAGATTTGCTCTCTAGAGATTTAGTCTTCAAGTTGTTACGTGTAAATTGACGCTAGTGACCTTTGAATGTACTTTACCTTGGAACATAAGAGAAAGATTTATGCAAACTAGGGGTGAGTTCAATAATAACAAAAGAAATTCTTTCGAGGAGTACAATTTTAAGATGTTTCTCCTACCTGGAAAAGGTCTCTGAACTGTCAATCCAATTATAAAATGTTGAATGTCAACCCACCTAACACTTACGTTTTTGGGCCTTAAATAGAAAGTGAGGAATCTACAAGTTGACTAAAGGATTGTTTCTTAGTTTTTGACTGGCTGATGGAAACTTGCTCACACTAACTTCCTCTACTACCTTAACCTAAGCACAAATAAATGAAACTGCAAGACTTTCACTTAACCTATATTAGCAGACATGAAAACATACGTTTTAACAATCAATGCCAATACAAATAAAAAGATTCTAACCCTAATTTTGACCAAATTGCGTTTATCTAAAAAACAACATTTTAAGTTTATTTAATTATTCAACAAATTTGATGGTTTCTATAAATAAAATTGTGGTGCTTATTCCTGGTGCATTTCGCTTGTATAGAGCGTGCATCCATGTAAAAATTTGAGTCCGACAGAATTAGAGGAGCATAATGTAAACAAAATATAGCAGGCAGGAAGTTAGAGATTTTATCACTTACGGCTTGCAGATTAATGTAAGGTTCAACTACCCTTTTCCAAAGCAAGGCAAACTTCTGGCATGCATAAGTAATCCCTTTTAATCCAACTTATGTTGCTGAAAGCTTACCAATAGGTTACTTTCACTTAGTACTAGCAATTCATTTGATTCTGCACTTACAAACACGTTAAGGGGAGCTTTTCACTGGTGAACTCGAATTTAAAGTGATGTACTTTTAATTACTTAACACTTGTCATCGTTCAATTTGTTAAATGGTCGATTTCTAACCACTAAAAAAACACAACTGGTCAACTGCGTTTTAATGCTCCCTACTATTAATGATACAATGGTATATATAAATTGAAATGTCGCTGGAGGTTTTTGCACTATACTAATTCACAGAGTTTGTGGGACTTTTACTAACCGTGCTAGTGCTGTCTGTGCATGAGAAAATATGTGCAATGGAATGTTTACACAGTCACTATTTAGTATTAACAACTGGGTTTGGGTTTAGACCCTACGCATGTAAATTTTATGAACTACTCTCTGTTTAAACAATTTACAATATTTTCAGTAAAGTTACAATGCATGAGAATATTTTCAACTTCACTTTGGTAAAAATAAAACGTGTTGATGTTTGTCGAATTTTGGTAAGTTTATCGTGAAGCCCTAATTTTTAATTACTGGTTGAGAAAGAAAATACTATGTATTTTCCTAGTTATTTTGGTATTATATTTTAACAATAGTGCCGTTATAATTGAAAAACTACCAGAGATTCTATAAAATTGTTCGCATAGTTTTTTTAGCTAAAATTGAAAATTGTTTCCCTATATACTTATGTAGTATAATTATTATACAAGTGATTCAAAGTATTACAAGATTATAATCTCAGCTGACATGATCCAATATGGTTCCATCACAATGAGCCTTTGCATAAAAATTCAAAACCGAGTCTTTTCATTATTTAACTGATTACATATTAATCCACATAAGATAATGAAATTTTGCAAACATTCATTCTAAAACGGCTCACCTAAATTTACATACAAAATAGTTTAAATCATTTAATATTTATTGCAAACGGTGTTTGATCAAGTCGTCACTGGATTAAATATGGCACACTACAGTAAAATTATCTTCCCAAATTTATATTTATCTTTGAAGCTAATATTGTTTGACGTGTTTTACATGACACTAATAGAAAAACCACGTTTCTCTTCACCTTTGAACGAGAAAAAGTGAAATATTTTTAAAACCTATAACCAGTTTATTGACAAAATTGATGACTTTTAGCACGTGATTTTTTTTAAAAATTCTTTCTAACTACCTACGTATACTTAAATTTTTTTCTTTATTGAAATACGTCATTTTGAGAAAATTTTCTAGAAACTGGTTTTTGAAACAAAAATTTCGAATTAATTTTCGATGTGAAACTCAAACCTCTATTTAACAGCTTTGATGAATCGCTGTTCCCTCAGCAACTCAAAATTATAATTGATCAGTATTATGTTAATTAACATCTAGCTAATTTACATATTCCTTTAAGAATAGCTAACCTATGAGCCAATACTTACAAATCCTGATTAACAAAAACTAAATTAATATTAAACGAGTTAATTGTGACGTTTCTTTTCCACCTACAACTTGATCAAATGCCATTTGTTCCAAATACTAGATATCTTAAAATTTTGTGAAAACTGTGGGAACAAACCATATCAATATATTCAATGATATAGTTGTTTCCTGAAAAGTGATATTTCCTTATTGAAACCGTCTAGTTTACCATTTCATTATATAAGAATTTATGAGAATTTCTATTTATTAAATTGCCTGTATTAAAGTCCTTATTATTCCGTCTGAAAAGAACAACGCCATTTATTAAATATTTAAAAACTACAATAATATTAACTTTGCCAGTTTAAGAATACTTCCGTTACGTCTATTACTTTAAGGTGCATTTCCATTGCCACAATTTCCAATTAATTATTGAAAAATTGTAAATAAGTATTAGAATTGTTAATACAGAAATATTTGTAGTTCCTTAATAAACAAATACCTTGTTTGTGATTTATTATTACATTATTATTTAATAGCACTAATAGTTGTTTTTATAAGCTAAGCTATTGTTGACCATTATTGTACCTAATAATGTATAAGATTCTATTGATTATTTCATGTTAATTTATTTACAATAAACATGTTGATATCTTCTTGATCTCTTATTATTTACAAACTATGCGATTTATTAAACCAACATATAATAAATTTCTAGTTTTAGTTCAAGTGGTGTGTGTTTACTTAAACAAAAATTGGTGAGTGTATTTGGAAAGTTTCGAGCAGAATATGGGAGCTATTTCAATACACAATATAAGGGAGCACTTTTGTCCCACAAACAAACAACTGCCTTTGCAGATTTCTGTAACACTGTTTTGAGATATCAACAATTAATAGTTAATTAATTACTTTTTATTAATATTATTTACAAAAATGCACGATTTCATATGACGACGTCCTTGGTTGGTAGAAAATGTAGCGAGCAGATGGCTGAATGTCCACAATCCTGGCATCACAAGCTTTAGGAGGTGGTCCTGATGGCTCGGATCCAAGCTGTATTATGGCGGGCTCCTGTGTTTGTAGTGTGGTTAAAGAGTTCACTTCATTTTATCCCATTATATTTGGTGGTCCCAATGAGATAATTTGAAGGACTTTCGTCTTGTACTACCTTAAGTTCTCTCCAAGAAGTTTGATGACTACTTGAAAAGAGAACAATTAAGATGTAATTTGCTCTAGTGTTCGCAGTTTCCTGTATATTCTGGTTTTGTTTGTATTGTACGTTCTAACAATTCTATTATGTATTTCGGGGAGAGTCCAGCAGGTCCATTATTGTTTTGAAATGCTTCGCTCTCTGCTTATTCTAATCCGTCATAAATATCAATGCTATTTGCTTCTTTAATCATTCTATTTTTAATTTAAAGCTCCACATCGATTGCCTAGCTAGGTATATCTCCTAGCAGAGTCATTACTGCTTGTCATTTTATAGTGCTGTTAGTTGATTGACTTGTAGTTCGGTCAATTAGAAATTGGTGTTAATAATAAATTTCTGTACATGTTTGTAGATATAAAAAGTCGTTTGTGCAATATGGAAAGGCTGCTATCTCTATGGTGTGTGATAAGATTTGTAGGTGAAGAACTGCTCTTTCTACTACGACCTTTTATGGAGATACAAGTGTTCTTGGCATGCTTGCACTTATTGCTTTTCTAGTGCCGGATCTCAGCAAGTACTTAAGGTTTATATTTTCTCTATCTTTGGTATTTGAGGAATTAATTTTGCTTAGGGTGGATTTATTGGCATTGTTGCAGAGTTAGGTAAAACTGGTAGAGAACATTCTGTGTTAGATTTGTATCCACCTCTGTGGAGGGTATTACTGTTTATACGATTCTTTTCTAATTGGTTATGTGTTTTAGGGTTTAACTCCTAGGGTATTACTGTTTATACGATTTTTTTCTAATTATTTATGTCTTAAGGTTTTACTCCTAGATTTTAGTGCTACCTATAGTATTACTTTAAGGTTTTACGTGATATTATATGGCTTAAACGTTTAACGTAGTCTACATTGAGAATTCAAGCTTATGGAATTTCCAGTCCATGTTTTATGTAATAATCCACTATAATTCAAGTCACATACTCCTGCTTAAGCTCAAATCGCCATATTTCAGGGCAAATTTTAGCATTCAAATTTTATGGACGATCTATAACTGTCGTTAACACAAGGTTAAGTACACGCAATTTAAAGTACATTTATTATACTACCAGCTTAAACTACATTCTGTCTGGTCTAAAATGGTTGTTGTTGCCAATTGGTGTATGAAAACCTAACTGGGGCCAACTTTATTGCAAACCTCCTGATACGGTTATCATATGGCTTGCCTGAAGTAGATGTTTTTGTCGTTGGAGATATTCATACCTTCCTGTATCATCACCTTCTCGAATAGATTTGCTGCATCGAGGTGATTTGTTATAGTTAAGTTTGAGGCCAATTGCTTGGCATATTTTAAAGTGAAAACTGTACTAAACTCCAATTAATTTTCGTTATTTGCTATATGGTGGGTTGCCACTGGAAAATTTAAACTTGACCCTTATAAATTTTATTAACAAATTTTGTGCTTATTTTGATGTGAATATGTTAATTATTAAGACATTTACAGTAATTAATTGAGCATTACATCATTTCACGAGCACTTATTGATTAAATATTACTTCCCAGTTATGGTGAGGTAGATTTGGTGACCATAAAATCCGCATGAACACGTCTATTATTATTATAGGTTGATGTAAAACAATACTGGCTCTATTTATGCCTGGCTCCTGTACAGATGACATTTGCGTGACGTGTTATTATTAATTAAAATTAGTTATTTGATATTATTTTAAATCTGTACCAAAACTGTGTGCTATGGGTTGGGAGGATATTTAAGGGTGTGATTATTTACTCGTTGCTTATCAGTGAGCTGTCTGCCACATTGGTATTTTGGATTTTGTGTATTATTTTGCCATTTACCAAAGTTATTGCTGGACCTATATTTGAGAGTTAATAATTCAAATTTCCATTGGTATAATAAATTGTGTTGATTAAAACTTCGCCTTATTTTTTGATATAGTGTTACTTAGGGTTAGTCCAAGAACAGTGAAACGTTTCTTGCTGTGTCTGCCTGCTCCTCGTTCCTGCAGCCCTCTTATAGTATCCAATTCTACCTTTGGGATAATCTTTGCCGTTCCTGAAGATCCCCACTAGAGCGTTACCGCGACTTTAAGGAATTTACAAAACAATTTGTTTCTCCAATTCCTTCTATTCTATACATACTCTCAATTTAAACTTTTCACTGCTACAGGTACATATTTATTATCACACACATACACACGCACACAACCACAAGTGCACACGTATACCACGCCCACGCACACACATGCACACAACCCACCCATTTTGAAATATTGAAAGCATGTGTGTGGAGCACAGCATTGCACAATGTGTCTTGAAATAGGAACGGTAGGAGAAGCAGACAGAAAAACGGTAGAAGTTTTTTGGAATGTTGTGCTTCAGATGTATGAGGATGATAGCATTGACAGACAACGTTAATAACAAAGAGGTTATAGAAATAGTAGGGGAATAAACTGTGGAAAAAAAAATAGGAGAAATAGAAGAGCAGGATACGTTCTAAGGCATTTTTGGGGAATAGTGCAGGATATATTACAAGCAGAAATAGGAAAAAGGAGGTAAAGGTAGACCTAGATCAGACTATCGCATGCAGATAGTGATAGATGCAAACTGTGGAAATTTTAGGAAAATGAGTAGGTTAGCTCAGAATAGGAAACAATGAGGGTACGCATCTAACCAGTTCCAGGACTGAAGACCTAATGATGAATATGATGAAAATACTGCAGTAAAAAAGTTAACAGAAAACATGGTCTACACTAGTTTCATTGACTGTAGCATTGTAGTATGCTATGTAAAAATTTGCTGTAGCAATCAAACTCACTATATACTTTAATTCTTTTATTTAACATTTCTTGCCTACAATTATGGTTTTCTTTTCTTTTGTTTCTTACCTTTGATGCCAACAACTTTAACATTGGTCTTGGTTTGGATATTAAATTTTTTCTGTGGTTTAAATAACCATTTAGCTTTTTTTCTAATATTCTTAGAATTATTTTCCATGGACTGTTTTAAAACTTCGATTGCTTTTTGACTTGCCTTTTGAACAGGATCCAATGGAGTATTAGATTCCTCAGCTAAAAGTGGATATTTATAACTAAATCCTTTAGGAAATATTGCATTAGCTAATAATTGTGTTAACTGCTTTCGTTTAACTTCAGCAACCTTTTTAAACGAGCGTGCTTCTTTAACATTATATTTAGTTGACCTAAACAGATTAAGTCACATGTTACTGAAAAATTAGTTAATTAAAAAGAATACATGTTGTCATCAATTATGATATCCATTTCTTCAGCGGCTTTTTCTATCCAACCCATTTCAGAGTTTGCTTTGCGAACTTGTAAATCTAATTTATCAAGGTCTCGAGCTAATTTTACTCTTTCCTTTACAGCATTCAATATATTTTCTTGCACAGGAAATGTTGGCAAATCTTCCTCTAGGAACATAAAAACCAACTTGAATATTTTTTAACAATACTTTTATTATCTGCAAAATTGCAGTTGTAAGTCAAATAAATTATGATAAAGGTAGTTCTTCAAAATGTATATTTATCAATTATTTTATCAAATATTAATTATTAAGTGTGGTACTCAAAATTACATTACGAAAAATTCAGTAAAATAGTTTTTCATATAAAAACATAATGTCATATGCTACAATACTAAACGGAATTATTTTGCATGTTTAGATACTTAAATGTAAGTTCTATAAAATATCATATCTAGTGACATTGTAAATGAGACAGAAATACTTAAGTGTGAGTTTACAGCAAAAGCTAATGTAAGGAGCCGAATAGTTAAAAAACGAGAGTATTGTAATTAATAAATGAACGTTTTGATATTCTGTTGTAAGAAGTGTAGACACTTTATCCATACTATGGAGACCACGATGTCGAAACATGCTAACACATACACACTTAATAAAATGAACCAGTTACAGTCTAATCAAGAAGTGAAGAACGACACTGACAATATTTATACGTTATTTGTCAATTTGTGTACTAGTGACTGTGCAAACTGCATTATCGCCATATTATGAGCACAAATAAATATCTAGCTTGTTACATGTAGTTTAGGTCCAGAAAATTAGATAGTTATTTCACAGAGAAGGTTGGTGAAATATCTCACACAAAATTCTGTCAACCTGAGAATTACTATCGACCTCAAATATGTTACGTTCCATCCCTGTAATTAAATAATTTGGCGCATAGTTAACTTAGAATAGCGTATCCAGTACTGCTTCCACAATTACTTTGAGTGTATTAGCAAGTCCGACTCCCTCGCAATTTAAACGATTACTTATTCTAGCATTCTGTAGAATTTGTATTCAATATTCAGCAAACATTTAAATATTTTGATAATGTGCTACATACATCTTGGATTTTTATTTATTATAAAGTACAGAAGTTTAGTTTATTTTGGATATAGCAAAACCTGGTATTTACTTATCAAAAACATTTGCTTCGAAAATATTATAGAGTTTAAAAACTGGTATTTGGTGTCAAAACAATTGTTCTCAAAGAGTGTAACGTGTTTCGGAAAAGGCAAAATATATGCATTTCTTCAATAGGATTGATTATCAGAGCATTTGTTCCCCCAAGAACTTACAATGTTGTAATGTACTTTCTATAAGGTAGGTAGCTGTGTTCAAATCATATGATTGAATTTGATCTACAGGAGAAAAACGCCATAATATTCTTTGCAGAGGTCTGTGACTAGACACAACTTGAACTAGCTGATACATTTTCTCAATATCGCTTGATATGATATAAGGATATTTCGAAAACGAATTAGGCTCGAAAAAAAGATCCTGCTGGATTGTCGAGCCTACCATTTGTATGGTGTTGAGAGACTGGCCTGTTGTGGTTGCTTGAGAACCATTGAACACCATGCGAAGCTTGGTGGTAAGAGAATCTTCCTTTAAGACGCCATAACGAGGCAGATAATAAGAAACATTGGTATGATTTGAAGTGGATGGGTAGCCTTCAAGCTCCCAAAATCAAGTTAATTGATCCCAGACACTAGAAATGCTTAAATGAAACTGAATTTGATTAAAAAGTTGGCACTGACTGCACCTGATATAACCCAACCAAATCGCGTTTTTTGAAGAATTGCATGGTGTGGTCCTAATCGTACTTATCCTACACAAAGAATTTCGAAGAAAGCTACGGAACCGATTAACACATCAAGTGTCCCTAGTTGATCAATGCACTGGTATATTAAACTTTGAAGAATCGACACAAAATGAAGGAATATTTCCCGTGATTTCATCTAGTACGAGACAGACAATACCAAAATCTTGTAAGAAGACTGATGTGCACGAAGTTCTAACTTACAATGAGAACGAATATCAGAAAGAGAGACTCAATCTCGACACAAATGTTTATTTTTTGAGTAGGTAGTCCTAACTTGTCAGAATGAATAAAGTTTGGTTGTTTACCAGAGTCGATCCATACACAAACAGAGCGAAAATTACCACAAGAATCAAGGATCCTGCAATTTACTGTTGGAAGTAAAACCCTGACAGTGTTTGAGCAAAAAGCCGATACGCTGGGAGCTTGTGCAACAGAGGTTTGGCATGTGGAAGTCAGTGGCCCTGGTTGTATTGATTGCACTGGTACACAGGATATAATATAAAATGTAGAATAGTGCTTGACCTTGCACCATCTGAAGTAAACTTTGACAAGCATTGGGATAACATATGACCCTTGCCTAGCGAGTTAAAACACACAACTCCTTGACCTTGACTGCCCCGTCTTTCGGGATTAACTGGAGAAAGGTTTCACACTTAGAAAGGTAATGATCTCTTTTACAAACAGAGCATGAAAAACTACTGCTGACGAAAGATTTTCAATGAGGCTTAAGTGCTTTCTGGGACTACCTCAGACTGCTTTGTTTCCACACTGTCTAACCAATCGACTTGCTTTGTTAGAAAGGCTTTAAATTCTTCTAAAGTGGGCAAATCCGAAAAAGATTTATTACGAATGGTTTCCCACTGACGGAAGTAGTTGGGTCCAATTTACCCGAAACAATATGAATAATAAATATTTCAAACAGTTGCTCCGAGTTGGAAAATGATCGAAGTGCTGTTACATGTTTGAACAGTGAATCGTTTACTTCTCTGAGACTGGCAGCAGATTCCTTTGAGAGAGATTCCAAGCATAGAATGGCTTTTAGATGGTTGCAAATTAACAATTTGGGTTGATCGTATCTGGAGATCAAAGTTTGGAAAACTATTTCGTAGTTGTCAGGAGTAAACTCTAATGACCTTAAGATTTCCGCCGCGGTCCCCTTGAGTCTATTCTTAAGGTAGTGGAGCCTATGCGTAGCACTGATACCACTATTTAATCTAGTACTTTACACATTTTAAGCTTCTCATGAAAATACATTTCGACTGGTTCTTTGTAACCTTGGATTCGTTTTATCATGTCTTTCCACAAATTAGTGACACTTGGCGTTGTTTCAAATGTAGCACGAAATTCACGTTCAAAGTCCAGCCATGATTTTATATCACTACGTCGGATATCATACCAATTACGCGCTGCTGATACTAAATGCATTCTTGCAGTTTCTAATTTAAATGTTTCTGGCCAGTTATGTAGTATTGCACAACTATTAATTTTGTCTAGCCATTCGATTGCACCTGAAGCGCATAAACCAGCAAAATTTTCCACAGATTTCGATAAATCAGGCATCACATGAAAGTTACTTAAATGTAGCAGATTTGCCAAAGTCCGTAAAATGTTAGAATGCCTTAATTTTTTAAATGTTCAGGAACAAATGAAATATAATAGTATGGTTTTTATATATAAAATTATAAATGGTTTGCTGCCTTCGTACTTGGTTAGCAACTTAATTAAAGTGTCAGATATACATAACTACGGCACAAGACAAGCAGACAATTACTACATATACAAGAAGAATAAAACGATAACCACAAAAAATGTATTTCATTATGGCGTTAAGATATATAATACATTACCAAAATCAGTTACAAATCAGTCTTCTCAAAGAAAATTTAAGAGTAATTTAAAAAAATATATTTTAAGTTGTAGAAATGAAAACTAAGTATATTATTAACTGTATTTTTAATAATTTGCTTTATAGTATAATATTTTGTTTTTATACTTTAATAACCTATATCGAGTTATGCAATAAATCTACTTACTTACTTACTTACTTAATGCTTGCAAACTCACATTGCATGACGTTTGTGACGTTTGTTGTTCCAATACCGAGTACAACAATTTATTTGTTTTTGCCCTGGATTGTTCTATTCTCTCGAACATCTCCATCATCGCCGTAAAAGGATTACTTGACAATTCATGATAACCTCGCGAGAAGCCGTTACTCTGAGCTTCTTTGTTATCTTCATTAGTCGCCATCTTGTACAAATTTTTCAACACGATTGAAAAAATTTTTTTTGTACTCCCGGACTTTAGGCAATACAATCCCACTTCTGAAGTGTTAGCTTTCTCTCAGGACGGCCAATAATCAAAATAAGATACACTCAAAAGTATTTTATTTAGTTAAACAGAAAGCTAAACATGAGTATTAGTAGACCGCCGCTTTGTCTGACACACGCGTACTACTCTTAAAAATAAATAAACATAGCGCATACAACGGCTACCACCTAGTGGCAGCACTGCAAAGCATACTAGTAGTGACTATTATACATAATAAAGTACAATTCCAACATAATTGTATTTAATATTCCATGCAGCTGTACTGTTTTGAATAGTCATGCGCCTTTATTGATAAAGATGTAATTTTGTTCGTTCGTATGTAATAAGAATACACGTTTTTTTGTGAAGTGTGAGTTTTGAGTAATAATGATTGGAAAAATATTCCATTCATGGCAGTTTCGTATAGCCTGGGGTTGGTGCTATACACCCAGTCTTCAGTTAGAACAAAGTTCTAATTCAATGTAGTGATATTTATAAAACGGTTCGTTATTAAATATGGCATCTTCATTTTTCTAAAAAGTTTTGAATTTTTAGCAAGCAAGTGGAATTTATCGAGCAAGATTTAATTATTGGCTTTTGGAAGGAATTGTTTATCGATTTGTAAAGAAGATTGCTGGATCGTAATGCTCTGAAGTGACAGGTGTGCAGTATTTCTTTTATTAACACTTAAATGTTTTTGTCAACAAACTTTGGTGAGTAACATTTCTTTTTTATAATGATCAAGACGAAGATATTATAAATCTCGTTGTTGGAAGTATCCTGTTCAGTCTTTTTTATTATTTTATTAAGTTTAATTTGAAGACGACTCGCTCCTGTATCCTATTAATGTAGACATTGGAAATATGCATCCTGAATACCTCGCCCCTTTTATCACGAAGGTTACGCGCGATCAGGTTTGAACAGGTAGAAACTTGTTTTCGACATGCCTGCACCCTAAATAGAGTGTAAGAAGAGCAGTCGTAGTTAATCGTTCGAAACGTGAAGACGTTATTAACGCAACATGCAATTCAGTATGTTCTCGAAGCATGTTTTACGGTTCGTTATATAAACATTCATAATCGTGTAGTGTTCGGAATGAAGGGTGTAATTACACGAGTGCTATTTATGGCCATAATAGTGCGAACTTTGTAAGTTATAAAAAAAACTAAATGGTCAGTGGATATTTCGTCTCGGTTTGCAGAGAAGCACTACAACATCTTCGAAATACAGTCCATTAATTCGTTGGTTATTAATCGTTGGACCAGCAAACTTCGTCCTTCGATAGTATCTCCAGGTATGTAACTTGCTTATATTCTAGCTACAACCTCATAGGTACGTCCATTTGGTCGCTTCATCGCCGTATCTCGTTAACAGTGTAGTTAATGAACTTTGTACCCTCAGAGTATAGTGCAGCTGTCGTTGGTGTCGGTTGTATTCGTAATCACGTGATTGGTGCGTGAATAAATTCGTCGTTTGGTTGTAAACACTTGTGTTTATTTACGTCAATAAAATCTCGTTATTCCTTACCTACAAACTTGGAGTCGCTTTCAAATATTAATATAATTGAAATTTCGTCGTTTTTATAACATATATAATTTATATTTGTTATTTAATATTCAAAATGAGTAATAAATTGGAAACGATTATTTTAGAAGCTAAAACAGCGTGGAGTAGATTAAATAGTATTCTTGATAATATGAGAGAAATTGGTAGAGCGGAAAATAACTGTTGTGTGATAGACGTTTGGCTGGATTCTGCGAAAGAAGTCGAATCAGATTTTAAACTTTTGTGTCAGACGGTCGTGTTGGAAGAGTCGGTGGAATTAGAGGAGTATCGTGCTCTGAGGATAGAGATAGGTAATCTAGTTACGGAAATTAAAATTTTCGCTGCTAAATTTAAAGTGGAATTTGTGAAGCATGTTAAACCGGTCATGGGTATGTCAGCTACAGGACCGCATGATGTTGTTCCCGTTAGTGGTAACCTCCCCCTACCTTTGTTAAAAATAATTCGCTTTTCCGGTAAGATTGTCGATTGGGAAAGTTTTCGATCAGTTTTTGAAAAATTGGTTCATGAGAATGATAGATTGTTGCCAATTCAGAAGTTCATGTATTTGTTAGATAACATTGATTCGAGTGCACAGGCTTTGATTAAACATATTCTAATTGGGAATGATGAATGATTCGTATCAAAAGGCGTATGACATTTTAGTAAATCGTTTTCAATCCAAAAGGTTATTAGCATCCACTTATTGGAACTCGCTTGAGAGATGTTCGAAAATTAGTACGGTAAATTTGCATAAACAATTAAGAAGTTTGATTAATTGCATCGATGAAAATTTGTTTGCATTGGAAAAATTAGAAATCGACTTGTGGGATTTCGCACTTTTTAATTTGTTATCCAAAAAATTAGACAGTGAAACTCTAAAAAGGTTTGAGTTGGAGAATGTGGTAGATGTTCCTACATTTAAGGATTTAAGAGCATTTGTAGAAAGGCAATGTAAGGTGTTGGAAGTGAGTGAGATTGTTTCATTAGATACTTCTTCGAAAACTCGGGAAAGCATAAAATTCGGTGCTTCAGATAATAGAAAATTCGCTAGCGCATCGTCGGCGCCTAGAAATTCGTTTGTCGCTACTTCTACTGATAGAAAGTGCATTTTGTGTCAAGCTTCGCATCCATTGTATAAATGCAAGCAATTGTTGGATAAATCCCCTCAAGAACGCTATGAGGTGGTAAAAAGGCACAAGTTGTGTATTCGTTGTTTAGGTGATGCACATTCGGTGAAAGATTGTCGTTGCCAGTGGAATTGTAGAGAATGTGCCAAAAATCATAATACCTTATTACATTTTGGAAATCGTCGGGCACCAGTTTCTCCGCAGAGAACCACATCAACTAATAGTTCGTCATCTTCAACTGAAGAAAGTTCGGTGGTTAACCAACAGGTTATTCAACAACAAACCACTACTAATTCGTTAATATCAACGTCATTAGACCATACCACCACGTTGTTAGCTACAGCGGTGGTTTCGGTACAAGATTATTCGGGTCAATTACATTCTGTTCGAACTTTAATCGATAATGGAAGTATGGAAAGCTTTATTACAGAAAAATGTCGGCAAAAGTTAGGGTTAAGGAAAGCTAAAACTGAAGTCGCGGTTCAGGGATTAGGTTTGAAGTCATCTTCAGTGTCTGGCAAGGCATTGTGTTTTGTTAGTCCACTTGGTTTATCGTCACCTCTATATAAGACTGAATGTTTTATCTTGCATACGATTTGTGATCGATTGCCGTCTACTAAACTACCAATAAATAATTGGCCACATATTCAAGATTTACAGTTGGCTGATGCAAAATTTAATGTTCCGCAGCCAATCGAAATGCTTTTGGGAGCAGACGTATTTGCTCAAATAATATTAAATGAATCACGTTGGGGCAATGCATTTGAACCCGTTGCCATTCATACTACTTTGGGGTGGGTACTAACAGGTAAAGTGGTATCTCCTACTGTTCGCTTACTTCATTCTGTGCAGTGGTAGAACCACTTGATGTGGACATTAGTAAATTTTGGGAATTGAGAATATTCCTTCCACAGTGCATCGTTCGCCTGAGGAAGAGAAAAGTGAACAAGATTTTGTGAAAATTATTCGAGGGATGAAACTGGAAGATTTGTGGTTTCATTGCCATTGAAAAATTCGGAACCTTTGTTTTGTAATTCTAGAGAAATTGCAGTTCGTAGATTTTTGAGTTTGGAACGTCGTTTATTAAAGGATTTAGATTTGTATTCGAGCTACAAAGAATTTATGAGAGACTATCTTGACAGTGGTCATATGACTAAGGTTAAGGTCCCTTCAGTAGATTCTCTAAAATGTAGTAATTTGTATTATATACCGCATCATGCAGTACATAAAGTAGACAGTACTACCACTAAATTGAGAGTAGTATTCGACCCCTCGTGCAAGGATGCTGCAGGTAATTCTTTGAATGATAATTTGTTAGTTGGTCCTGCTTTGCAAAAGGATATAATTGTATTATTGTTGAATTTTCGTGTACATCGTGTAGTCATATCTGCAGATATAAAGCAGATGTATAGACAAATTCTCGTGAAAGAAAGTCAGCGTAACTATCAACGCATTGTTTGGAGAATACGCCCTCGGAATCTATTTGTGACTTTCAGTTAAATAATGTCACATATGGGTTGGCATCATCGCCATTTTTAGTATTACGTACCATCCAAGAACTAGCAAAGCTACAAGCATCTAATTTCCCTCTTGCTGCAAAGGCCATGGTCAACGATACTTATGTAGATGACGTAGTAACAGGTTGTGATTCGATTGCAACAGCAAAACAACTTGTCATTGAATTGAATGCCCTTTGTAAATCTGGAGGATTCAAACTGCGCAAGTGGTGCAGTAATTCGGAAGAAGTTCTCGCAAGCTTCTCAAATTTAGGTCAAATGGAAACATTGTCATTTCAAGATAATGTAAACAGTTCTTTGAAAATTTTAGGTCTTCAGTGGCGACCTTCGTCAGATGTTTTTGCATACACTATTCATGTGCAACAAAGACAATGCACTAAACGTAATATTTTGTCGGAAATAGCTAGAATTTTCGATCCGCCTGGTCTTTTAGCGCCAGTGGTGTTCTTCGCTAAACGGTTTATCCAAGAATTATGGTTATTGGGGTTAGATTGGGATCAAGAACCTCATAATAAATTCGTTCAAAAATGGAGAAAGTTTATATCAGATTTACAGGAAGTTTCGAATATAGAAATTCCTCGTAGATTCGTTGGAGATAACTTACAAAAAATAGAGTTACATGGTTTTTGTGATGCCTCTGAGGCAGGATATGCTGCAGTAATTTATTTTCGTTGTGTGGATATGGATCATAACATTGTCGTTTCTTTGGTATGTGCTAAGTCAAAGGTAGCACCACTCAGCAAGATAACATTGCCAAGATTGGAACTCTGTGCTGCAGTATTATTATCGGAATTAATTCACTTTGTCATGGTGACATTTAAAGATATTTTGGAGTTCGCAGATATTTTTGCTTGGTCGGATTCAAAGGTGGTATTAGCGTGGATTCAATTAACGCTGAACAAATGGAAAACCTTTGTTGCAAATCGGATAGCTCGTATCCAGTCATACGCAGCTCCTTCAAATTGGTATCATGTGGAATCGAAGTACAATCCCGCAGATTGTGCTTCTCGTGGTTTATTCGCTTCGGAGCTGGTCAACCATCCCTTATGGTGGGCGGGTCCTCCTTGGTTATTGGTTGCAAAAAGGAATTGGCCTTCCAGTAAGGTATTAGAAATAGAGGATACGTTGCCTACGGAAGAGAGAGTTACGAAAACATTTTTGGTAATTTCTCAGGAAAATTTCTTTGATTGTTTGTTGTACAAATTCTCAACATTGCAGAGACTATTAAGAGTACTTTCGTTTTGTAGACATTTCGCATGTAACTTGAGAGTTGCTCGTTCAGAACGATTGGTGGGAAACATTTTAAGTCAGGAATTGCAATCGTCATTGCATATTCTGGTGAAAAATGTACAGTCGGAAGTATTTCAAAAGGAACTGGACAATTGTATTCATAAAAAACCTATATCAAAGCAGTTTCGCCCTTTGAGCCCATTTATTGATGATCGGGGGTTTGCTTAGGGTGGGCGGCAGATTGAAAAATTCACAGTTAGGATTTGAGGCAAAATATCCGTTACTTTTACCAAAGTCGCATAAATTGACGGAACTTATTATTATGGATTGTCATGTCAAATATTTACATTCGGGTGTTCGCACTACATTATTTTTGCTCGCTCAAAATTTTTGGATTATTTCAGCAAAGGGAGCAGTAAAAGCTTGCTTGAAAACTTGTGTTCGTTGTTTTAGGACTAATCCTCCTTCTTATCGCCTTCGATGGAAATTTACCCTCTCCCGAGTCACTCCAGGAAAGGCTTTTCTCAATTCGGAGTTGATTATGGTGGACCTTTTAATATTACATTCAATAGGACTAGAGCCCCACGGATTACTAAAGCTTATATTTGTTTGTTTGTGTGTTTAAGCACAAAAGCCATTCATTTAGAATTGGCATCGAGTTTATCTTCGGAAGCATTTATTGCAGCTTTGCGGCGATTCATCGCGCGGCGAGGTTGTTGTTTAAAGATATATTCGGATTGTGGAACTAATTTTGTGGGTGCCTCTAGAGCCTTGAAAGAAATGATGAAAATTTCAGTGGAGTCGGAAAGTATTGAATTCGTTTTTAATCCGCCTGGTTCTCCTCACTTTGGAGGTCTATGGGAATCTGGGATTAAATCCGTGAAAGGTCACTTATATCGTGTAGTAGGTGATCAGATTTTAACGTATGAGGAAATGTGCACAGTATTGGCGCAGATTGAAGCGGTGCTGAACTCACGCCCATTATGTGCGTTGAGTACAGACCCTAATGACTTTTCGTATTTAACACCAGGTCATTTTTTAACTCTCGGTCCAGTCTCGGCTCTACCGGATCCAGACTTATTGAATACCAAAGTGTCTCGGTTAGATCGGTTGGCAACTGCTACAACAAATACACCAAACCTTTTGGAAAAGATGGAGTGTAGAGTATTTGCACACTCTACAACAGAAAAATAAATGGTTCATTAATCAATCGAATCAGGTAAATATCGGTTCGTTAGTGCTTCTTAGGGAAATGAACACTCCTCCGTTAAAATGGCGTTTAGGACGCATCGTTGAAGTGCATCCGGGTAATGATGGAGTTATTCGGGTTGCTACTGTAAAAACTAGCCAAGGGTTAATCAAACGACCACTGGTTAAGTTATGCTTACTGCCTGTACAGTAATATAGTTTTTTTTGTGTTGTTGTATATACTCACGTATAAACCTATTGTATTATCGTTCTATCTTTAGCTTAAAAATAAGTTAGTTTCTAATTATTTTTGGTGAGCGGTATGTTCGGTCTTTTTTATTATTTTATTAAGTTTAATTTGAAGACGACTCGCTCCTGTATTCTATTAATGTAGACATTGGAAATATGCATCCTGAATACCTCACCCCTTTTATCACGAAGGTTACGCGCGATCAGGTTTGAACAGGTAGAAACTTGTTTTCGACATGCCTGCACCCCTAAATAGAGTGTAAGAAGAGCAGTCGTAGTTAATCGTTCGAAACGTGAAGACGTTATTAACGCAACATACAATTCAGTATGTTCTCGAAGCATGTTTTACGGTTCGTTATATAAACATTCATAATCGTGTAGTGTTCGGAATGAAGGGTTTAATTACACGAGTGCTATTTATGGCCATAATAGTGCGAACTTTGTAAGTTATAAAAAAAACTAAATGGTCAGTGGATATTTCGTCTCGGCTTGCAGAGAAGCACTACAACATCTTCGAAATACAGTCCATTAATTCGTTGGTTATTAATCGTTGGACCAGCAAACTTCGTCCTTCGATAGTATCTCCAGGTATGTAACTTGCTATATTCTAGCTACAACCTCATAGGTACGTCCATATCCAATACAAACGTGATGGGACATTTAGTTGAAAAGCACGGTTTATTCAGCCAAAATGTATTTAAGTAGTAAACATGAAGTTTAACATTTTGAATATCAATATTGCACGTAATTTGTATAAAACAAATTACATTTTTATAAGGTGTTATTGAGATGGTATGACATTTATTTGTCGCCATATTTTTGTATTAAACATTTGCTATGCTCAGCTCTTCAAAACAACATATGTAGTGATATAAAATTAGTTTTCCATATTTCATTAAACATATGATGCTTATGTTTACTGATTGAATATTGTATTTAGAAAATTCTTGATATCAAAAAATAAAATAAATTTTAGAAAGACTAAAAATTAAGCTATACATATTTTTTTTGCTTGTAAGCTATATCAAAGATTTCTGATTACAGCAAATGATTTATGTTAATAAAATATTAAGTATTTAGTTATGACAGGTATAGTCTGTTGATTACTATAATTTTTTGCACACTTAATAATTTCTTTAGCATTCACATTTATGCTGTTGTGTAAATATTAATAATTTTGTACAAAGAATAAGAGAAACTAATTTTTTATTAGATGTTAATCAAAACTTAAATCGTTTTATTTTTAAAATCTAATAAAAATAAATAATCTATGAGATTGGTTGAGATGATAAAATTAAGAAGAATACAAAAAGTGGTTTAATTACTTCAATTTGAGAATATTATATTACAATACATCTAAATTCAAGTTGAAGGTATATATTTACTTATTCTTTTATGTATTTTGTTTCGGACACAAATAGTGCCTGTGGTAATATATTTTTGCAAGTTTGCAGAGGTATCACTTTAATATTATTCTCCTAGGGGTTTCTGCATCTACTTTTAGGATGACTTTTTATTGTTGGATTTCATAGACGCTGTGGTGCTCAAGATTCTTTTGTGTTTTATGTTTAGTCTCAGTAAAATACCCCCAACCACCTCATGCCTCCACAGGAATAGACCCCGAGTTTAGACCCAGGGCATCATTTTTTTTTTCGCAATGCCTTCTCGCCCTATCACATTTTCAACAAAGGCCATCCTCAAAAATTTCTATCCAGCGAAAGAAAAAATATAACATTGTATAAACCAACAGTTAGCAATGATAATGACGATAACAAAATAAATTGTTATTTACCTAGAGCAACATTTGGTGTTATTACATATTTAGGAAATTAAATTACTGAACTTTATGTATAGCATATAATGTCGAACTAACAGTAACCAAAGCGCTCTAGTAAGAGGATCCTTTGTTATGAACAGAAAGCTTGCTCATTGGTCATGGCATACATACATTTTACCAGTTCCTCCAGATTTTGTTATAATAAAATTCCTGGAACAAATGGTCTGATAATTTAATTAAATGTTATATATATCAGTGAATTTATTTCAAAAAGGATTATTATATTTTCTACAATCCAGTAAAGCGATTTTAAAATAATAAAGTTACACTAAGAAGTGGAAGTACAAATTGTGTTATGAAAATGTGGTTCAGTTTCGCCGATATTAAAATCGTAAGTAAATTGGTATGTTTTAAACTAGTTAGGTAATTGGACGTTTTAGGGCTACAAGTATTATTCCGAATGTTAATCCAAATAGTACTCCTAATATTTTTACAAACATTTTTAAATCTTCACTGCACTGATTATTTTGGATTTAACTTATTTGTTTGATGGTGTTGAAATTGGGTTCATTACTAATTGGTTTTTGACTTGGACCTGGCTTGGGTTTTGAGTAATTTTACTCGAGCAACAATCTTTGAGGCTGGAGTTTCTGTTCAGCTGGGAAGCATCAAGAGGTCGAGTATCTGGAGTCAATTCAAGGCTCCTGAATTTAAAGTTCAGACTAATTATAAGGATTTAGGTTCCTCTGCAAATGACTTTTTGAGAAAGCATTGCATATTCAATAATTTTTGTGAGATTTAGTATCTCTAAGAATTAATTAATACAAAAATTCATTTAGGTAATTATTTATAACAAAGGGCAATTTACACTATCTTTAATACAAGCTATATTTTAAAGAAGCAATCATGGAAGTAAGAGTACTCTGACCACTAGAATGTTAATGTAAGTATAATTGTAAGTTGATACTTTGGTAATTTTATTGTATTTTATGTGATAGATACTGTTATAATTTTCAATTATTATAAGATTATTAGTTTCAATATTTGTTCGTAAAATTTTTTGTAAAATTTAGTATACTGATTTATTCAAGTTGAGACTTTTTATGTTCAACCAACTGAGTTAGTCGAGCAAGTGGTTTCTTTTATTTGAATAGGAGATCTGCATCTGTTGTGCAGTGATGTCTGCAGAAAGTTGACGTCAGAGTTGTGGAGGCTTAGCATAATATTTTAATAACACGACAATATATATATATATATATATATATATATATATATATATATATATATACACCTCACATAAACTTACCTCTTCCCAAATTTCTGCATAGACGTAAATAATTAGGCAACTCTGCAGGTTCTATTATTAACACAGTAATCCCCTGACGCGATACTCTAGCAGTGCGACCCGATCGATGTATGTAACTTTCACTTGTTCTAGGTGTTTGATAGTGTAAAACATGTTCAATACATGGGATGTCAAGGCCTCTTGCTGCCACATCTGTTGCAATTAATATGCTGTTTTCATTATCTCTGAAACTGTAAAAAAAGGTTTCAAATTATGTACAAAAAATCAAATTTCTAAATTTATGAAACTTTGTTATTATAACTCTAGCAGATACATCAAAATTAGAATCGATCAACAAAGATTTAGATAAAAATTGCAATGTAATCATACTACAAAAGTCATAGGATGTAATTAACTCTAAATGCTACATATATTTCTAAATGTCTAGTTGGCAAATGTTAATCTTTTGATAAAAATGAATTGTAATATAAGAGTTGTTCTGTTTAAATGCATAGAAACTATTGCATATTTACAGTTTATTTAAATGTTCAAACAAAAATATATACATACGTGTACTAAATACTAAATTTATGAACAAAAACTTACGAAAAAATACCCAATTTGGTGCACCATCCCCTTGTCCGATGAGATATACAGAGTAGGTGTGTTACTAAGTATAAAGTAAATATAGTCTGGCGGGTCTAGCATCGACCTTTGGTGGCTGCGGCATTTACAAAATACTGTACACTCAGGTGTGATAGTAACTGACAGATAAAGTCTTAAAACTCTTGATTGGATTTACCTTTTATTTCCTTTCTCATTTTGCAATAAGGAAAAATAGAAGTCAAATGCATGTTAAAAAAAAATATACAAATCTTGGTATATTGACATTCTGTTTCAAAACATATTTCTATAAAGTGTAACGATAATCAATTTTTATCCCTGTGGAAATCACAAAGTCGTACTACAATGTTTTTATAAACGTTTAAACAAGCTTTTTATAGCACAAACAAAAAAATAGTTCTGTTTCAATTTTTAAACTATTTGTTTGTAAACCGTTTAACCATAAAAATTTCATAAAATATCATATGTTCATATGCTTGGGTTATAAGCAGTAAGAAGTATTTAAGAGCACATCTTAGCTAAGTGTGCTCATTGGTGGTCATTGGAGAAAAGGGACTTAATCAGTAATACTTTTAATTTCCCAGAACTTAGACAGTTGACAAGAGAGATCAAGCGTGATAAGGTTGTAGATTTGTTATCTACAGGAAATTCTCCAATAGCAACATATTCTAATTGCAAAAGTTTAATCAGACAGTATCGGCAGAAAAACATAAGATATTGGTACATGCATTTTTCCAAAGCATATTCATTCTATACTACTTCACTGATATTCTAATTATTCCATTTAATATCTGCCATGTCCTCTAGTATTCGCATTAGTGTTACTCTTACAGGTATTCTGTTGATTATTTTACACCGTTATCAATTGTCAGGTTATGTCTTATATTCATAATATTACTTGAGCATCTTTATTCTAAACTTTACACCAAACACACAATACCATTTCGATACCAGATTATTAGAATTTAATCGTAACAAAAGTTTACGTATATCCAGTAATTTCTTATAATCGAGCAATAAAATTGATGTCGTTAAATAGAGTAACTTGAATTTTTCTGGTTATTGCATTTTTACAATTTTTACCTTATTTAATCTAACATGTTTTAGCTCAAAGATTTTACTCAAGAATTCTACTCAATTAACTGGAGGTTCTATTTTAAGATTCTACTTTGTGCATTTACTTAAAGTTTTACGCATTATTTTTAACTGGTTCCTAAGAGCCTGTTTACTGTATCTTCACTTCTGTGACTCTTGCAGCTATTTTGTTGTACATCGACAATTTATGCTGTAGTCAATGGTTGGGGTAGTAGTAGATTGTGAATTGGAATTTGAAGGTTCCGTATCAGAATTGTGCAAAAGTGCAGAATATCTCTTGTTACATTTTCTGAAATTTCTTGATTTACCATTAGCACAAGAGTAATAACTCTGTAAACAGTGCAAAGATTAAATTCTTTGGCCGTGGTAAAACGTAAGTTACGAGATAAATCGAGAAAAATTTTGAAATGCATTTTTTTTATCATCCTGGACAATTCTCTCATGACCGAAATGAATTAGATGCACATCTACTATTAGCATAAATTGATTTGCTGTACTGAGGTTTGTTTTGCATGGCAGTACGAATATTTTAAGATTATGTATGGTCTCTTTTGAGTTTTATAGGCGTATCGATCTTTCTAACAACTGAAATAGTTTTTCAATGAAGTTAATAAGAGTATATGTCTGTAAAGTGTTATCTATATTTGCGATTGCAATTTCCCAGTGTCTTTTGGTGTTATATTTTAGTTTGTCAGTTATTAAGTATTAAATGAAGCTGGAGCAGGAAGTTATCGGTTTGCGTAAAGATTCCAGTGCCCAAAGGTGAGCACATGTATAGTTCCTAATTATTAGCTTTATGATTCATTTGTTTTGATTAACAATCTATCACACTGGTATGTCAATAACCTAATTATCCGAGTATAAAAACCTCACATGCTTCGAATAAATAAAAAGTCCTGGTTCTGAGCTTACTCAAGCGATCCATAAGTTAATTATACATACATATTAGATAGGAAACAACGACACAAGGTATTTTCATTTTGCAGTCCTAATTCATCTGCCCAAAGTTTGATGTCTCAAATTATTTTATGAAGGAAATATGCATTTCTTTTAGAGTACTTCGTACTTAACATCAAAACAATTAACATGCAACTTTAGTAGGTTAACTATCTTTGAGAAAAAGATTATCAAACAGACAAAGTAGTCAAATGTTCGGATAATATCCTACCAAGTTGGTTAGTTTTAATTTTAGGAGCACTTGGCTCCCAGATAGACAACTTTATGTTGGAGATAAGCATGTTGAGAGTTGCAAAGTCAAAGTAGAGGCATTTTATGGTGTTCGCCTTAGCTACAGTCAGCAATCACGCATTAGGTATTTATAAAAATTACCCAAAACTATACATATACATTTGAAATTCATTGCATGAATTGATAAAACGTACCTATAGTACATCTGTTTGGATAGGTTAAGAAGTTAGCTAAGTAAATTTGCGATACATTTGATTTTTAATACTTGCTTAAGACTATCGTGTATTTGTAAAGGAAACGTAAGTGTGCTATATAGTTAGAAACAAGAGTAGTGTATAATAATGTAAAGAAATGTTTATAACACATCACTCAATAAGTCCGTAGGATAACTAAGAAAAACACATTTTTTTGGCGAAATTCGATTTTATTCATCAACATACATTCCTTCAAGAGTGATACAATCAGTCCAACGCCGTTCTAGCATTTCGATACCTTTTTTGTAAAACAATTCGTCTTTGGCCTCAAAATAAGCTTCAGTTTCAGCGATCACCTCTTCATCCAAGCCAAATTTTTTTCCGGCGAGCATTTTTTTCAGGTCTGCGAACAGGTAGTAGTCGCTGGGGGCCAAATCTGGAGAATACGGTGGGTGCGGAAGCAATTCGAAGCCCAATTGGTGCAATTTGGCCATCGTTGCGATCGACTTGTGACACGGTGCATTGTCTTGGTGAAAGAGAATTTTTTTCTTCTTCATGTGTGGCCGTTTTTTGGCAATTTCTTCCTACAAACGCACTAATAATGCCATGTAGTATTCGCTGTTGATTCTTCTTCCTTTCTCAAGATAGTCGATGTACAAAATTCCGTGCGCATCCCAAAATACAGACGCCAAAACCTTACCAGTCGACTTTTGCGATTTTGGTCGCTTTGGACGTGGTTCTCCGGCTGCAGTCCACTCAGCTGACTGCCGATTAGACTCTGGAGTGTGGTGGTGGATCCATGTTTCATCCATTGTCACATACCGACGCAAAAGTCTTTTTATTCGGTTGAACAGCTCCAAACAGCTCTCAGAATCATCGACACGTTGTTGTTTTGGTCCACTGTGAGCAAACGCGGCACCCACTTTGAGAACAGCTTTCTCATGGACAAATGTTCATGCAAAATAGTGTGCACACTGCCTTCTGATATCTTCAAGGTGTCAGCTATCTCACGCAATTTCACTTTTCTGTTTTCCAAAACGATTCGGTGGACTTTTTGATGTTTTCGGTGTAACCACCTCAATTGCCCTTCCAGAGCGTTCAGCATCGTCAGTGTCTGTACGGCCACGTTTAAAATCAGCAAACCACTTCTCCACCGTTTGTCTCGATGGAGCAGAGCCCGGATAACACTTATCAAGCCATGCTTTGGCTGCGATGGTATTTTACCCATCAAAAGCAATGATAAATCAACACGCGAAATTGCTTGGAATTCATTTTTTTGAAAAACTCAAAAGTATCGTCACTTAACCCTCTGTAACTTGTAAACTAATTGTCGGATTGTCATGAAATTTTGACAGATATCTTTTTAAGGTTAGTACTTCCTACAAATCATATGGATTATTACATAGCAACGCCATCTATGTATCATCCTACGGACTTATTGAGTGATGTAATATTTGTTTTTTTTCAATTAATGTAAAGGTATATTTACTGTTTTGTTGTAATAAATTATTTGCAATTACCTAGAGGAGTGATTGTAACTTCAGGTCATTTACCATTTGATTTAAAAACCTTTCTTTCAACTAGCAGTTGAAGGCTTTTTGTGTTCTCATGGTTAAGGTTTGTTTTATGTTTAAACAATAATGTACTTAATGATTTCTCACGTAAATTTTAAGTCAGAATCACTCTCCTGATCTCAGGTTTTGGCACCCTCTTGTTATTTTTTCTAGGGCTTTTCCCTAGCAACCCTGCGAAATTAGGTGGCATTTAAAATATTGCCCAATTAAGATGTATTTCATACACGGTAGCATTTTAGAAACCTTTCACACCTTTACACCACCAGTCCCACTGAAATAGTGAGCAACCATTTTTGTTAGTACAGTCGAGGTTTTTGATATTTTATCGATACAGGATTTTTAGCGGAGGAGTTTTTCGTAAACTGCCGGCTAGCTTTTTTGGGTCCAAAACAACGTAACAAGTTGCTTGTAGACGAGGCCGATTCTTTCATGATTTTAAGAAATTCAATGATAATTAGCAAAAATGATTCTATAACCATAGAAGCTTCAGTACCCAAAACTGACTTTAAATAGAGAAATCATGTGATGTCATCTAATGCGTCATTATTGTGAATAAGTTAAAAAAAGGTTAAAAAGTTAAAAAAGTTTTTGGGTCACCACAAAAGATGTGTGTGTGTGTGTGTGCGCGCGCGCGTGCGTGTGTGCGTGTGTGGGTGCGTGCGTGTGTGTAATATGGGTAAGTTTACCAAACTTGAACAAGCTTCAAATGTAGGGCGCTCTGTTGGATCTTTTGAGCTAATATAGAAGTTAGAGGAAGAGTTCGTGTATTTAAATCACAAGCAACATCTTGAACGCAATTATTTGCAGTTGCAAAATTAGTGTTTATAGGAACGTGTAACGATAATACATGCATAGATCGTACTGTTCTGTTATGACTGATTTTGCCTTTTGAGCCAGTGACTGATTAGGATTATTCATTAATAAACATTTATTAGTAGTTAGAGTTTGAAAATAGTGATTTTTAAATTCGCTATAATCATTGCAATATGATTGCAAATGAGCTTCCGTGTCAATTACTAACGCTTCAGAAAAAAAACAGGAGATGCTAAATGTAAGTAGTTTTATAAAAAAATTGTACAGCATATACATAGTATTCTATGTATATTAGTGGAAATTACTGTGTGTTGTGTAACACTAGAGCTGCAGACTACTTACCGATCTAAATTTTTTAAACGTTGTCTTTGCTGCATTGAAGCATGCAATGCTAAGGGATTACAATTAAGCAAATTCAATAGTGTTGTTAATCGTTTCACACAGCCAATCGAATTGCAAAATATTAATGTTCTTCCTGGATGGCGTTGTAAAAAATAGTAAACATAATAATCCTTTTCTTCTATTGCACAAGTTATACGGCATTCAGTTAAAGTTTCAACAGTTCCTAATTTGAAATCAATTTATAGCAATAGTAATTAACAAGAAAACATACCTGATTTTTGAGTTATGTCAATAACCTTAGGATTAGTAATCCCAAGCATTTCCACAATTTGCTGTAGTTTTTGTTCAGATGTCATTTCTCCTACCTTTTTACCCCTTTTTTGCTTCAATTTTTTTTTAACGAGTAGATGTCTTGGTAGTTCATGTGTAAGAGTTAGTGTGGCAGAGAAAACAAAATTTTGTCGTGCTTTACGCTTAGTTTCATCAACATTAATACGTTCCAGTATATCATGAAGTTCATTAAAATGACCTTTTTCAAGCATACGATCTGTTTCATCAATTGCCAAAAACCTAAAAATGATTGAATATGTTTACAAAATTATAATTGCAGTAAAAAAGCTTGCAATATACACAAAAAGATATTTTCATTCTTCGCTTAATGTGTGAGTTTTATCTAATGCATATAATTGTAGCGAATGATTTCATTATATATTGAAAGATTAATTAGTAAATTAAATTCGTTATGTGAAATAATAAGTATCTAAAAATAATAACTATACAATATTTTATACTAATTAATATGAATGCATAAATATCCTATGAGAGCAGCACTAACATGAATGAGAATTTACTACAATCAAATTCTGTTTTAAGTTTTTCTATTCATAAAAGTTATCTTGCAAAAATAACACTGCAAATAAAATTTCCTTATCAGATATAACACTATTATTCTACTAAATTCTTCATGTTATTTGTATTAGAACAAACTTCTAAAAACTCATCTTCTATGTATATGAAATATTACTAGACATTGCGAACTTGCATATGGTGTTATAAATTGACTGGGAATTTTAAAGACAAGTAACATTAACTTTTACTTTCAACATCATTAGGTCTTCAGTCCTGGAACCGGTTAGACCCGTACACTTATTGTTTCCTATTCTGAGCTAACCTACACATTTCCCTCATATTTCCAGTCTGCTTCTTTCACTATCTGAGTGCAATAGTGTTATATAACTGATTCATTTTAGTTTTAAGCACCTGTGTGCACCTAGGAGTGAGGCGACAGAGACACTACCAGATATAGATAAGTACAATGTACAATAAAATGCATCTCTCTTATGTTCGATTCCTGTTTTAAATTAATAAAATACAACTTGTTAATGTATTTAATATTCATTAATGTTCCAACTACCTACAAATACAACAAATAGTCTGATCTAGGTCTACATGTACCTCTCCTTTTTCCTATCTCTGTTTGTAATATATCCCGCACTATTCCCTAAAAATGTCTTAAAACTTATACTGCTCTTCTATTTTTCCTATTTCTTTTTTGTTTTCAACAGATATCTTTATTCACGAGCGTCTCACGGCAGTAATGCCGTGGTTGCAATGATAGGTTAGGTTACTGTTAGAAATAGATATTATTATTAAAAAACCAAAATCACTTAACGCGCATATGAGAACAGTTGTTGCTAAAACTATTGCAGACTGTTTTGATATGCGTGTTAAGTTATTTGTGTTTTTTAATAATATTTATTTCTAACAATAACCTAACCTATTATTGCAGCCACAGCATTACTGCCGTGAGACGCTCGTCTACTCTTCTTCTCTACTATTTCTATAACATCTTTGTTATTAACTTTGTCTGTCCATGCTATTATCCCTCTTACATCTAAAGCACAACATTCCAACAGGCTTCTACGTTTTTCTGCCTACTTCTTCTACTGCCCCTATTTCATAGAAGTACTGTGCTGTGTTCCACACATATGCTTTCAACAATTTTCTCCTTGTTTCTGTTTATTTTCTTCGAACACAGCTGCTGTTCTTTCTTGTTAGATGCAGTTCAGCTCCCCTTCTATTGTTTATAAATATATACCCTATTTCCCCAGTATTCAGTAGTATGTGAAGGGGGTTAAGCAACCTGCGGCTACCAAGATCCCCCAACACTTGAATATTTGCCGAATTGATAGTTTTCCAATATTTCCTTTGGCACAATTAACATTAGTTAAAAATATTTCAAAACCAACACCTGTAGTTTATAATAATCATCAGATTTAAGTGCAATTATTTTTTTCGTCATTAGGTATTTCATCTTGAAACTGGCTAGACCCGTACCTTCAGTTATTTCTATTCTGAGCTAGCCTACACCATTCCCTAAAATTTCCACAGCCTAGATACAGCTCGGTTCCCCTTCTGTTGCTTCCTAATTATATGCCGTATTTCACCAAGATTCGGTGGTATATAAAAGGGGGTTAAGCAGCATGTGGCTACCACGAACCCCCCAACACTTAGACATATGCTGAACTAATAGTTTTCTCGTAAATCCTTTCGCACAATTAACATTAGTTCTTTCTTTCTTTCTTCCCATACCATTTGTAATACCTCTTTGTTCTTAACTTTGTCTGTCCATGATATCTTTATCATACGTCTATAGCACCACGTTTCAAAGACTTCTATCTTTTTCCTGTCCACTTCTCCTAGTGTCCAGGTTTCACAGCTCTAACAGTGCTGTGCTCCACACATATGTTTTAAGCAATCTCTTTTCCTTATTTCTATGTGTGTGAGTTAAATTAAATAGAGGGATTTTTGGAGCAGAGACGAGGGTAATTCATATAGGATCAAGGGTAGGAAATTCGGGTGTGGGGATAGTCATGAGGAAAAAGATATAACACTGTAGAAAATTACTTACAAAAAACGCAAGAGTGCTGATGGTTAGATTAACATCTAAACCGGTAAATACAGAAATAATACAAATATACATGTCGACCTCTAGCTACAGTGACAAGGAGGTAGAAAGGATCTACAAAAATATTTCGGTATTAAATGTAAAGATGTGGGAACAAAATGACGGTTCACACAAACTGAAAGACGTTGACCTCAAAATTAGGATAGCTTAGATGCACAATTCTATGAACGAAAAACAGTATGCAATGACTACAAAATTTGAGTAAGGACTGCTACACTTGTGGCCACACGCTTAATGCTCCACCGAAGGTACTACATTGGATTTAAATGCGATTAATTACGTGCTTTATATAAATCTGACTTCAAAATTAATTACATGCACCGACTCTAGGACGTAAAATTTAAAAATCGATGGACAGTAAAGGAAAGGGCAGATTCCAACCAGATATTGCAAATTCGATTCACGTGCAACCATTGGATATTGGAAACAGGTACAACTGTTAACATGATGGTATCCAAACCTGAAGTTGTTAATGATAGAAAAGAGTTTCGGATGCAAAAATGAAAACATGAATGTAATATATCCATAGTTAATGTGAAAACTGCCAGTGTTATGCAGCTTCTATCAACATCAACAAGAAGGATTTTATACCTGCAACGATTCCTTCCTTGAAGGTCAATGAAGTAAAGCGAATAAAAAACTGTAAGTTGTTAAATTTTGCTGTACATCTTATAAATATCATTTGCTGTTTGTTTGTTTCTTTGGTATTTAATAACTGTGATTGATGATGATAATAACAGAATACTCGCTGTATGTTTGTTGTGGTTTGTTTTGTATTTTTCTTAATCTTCTTTGTGAATTAAACCACTCATAGTTGTATTCCCAAAAAAGATTAAGAAAAATATGTTATAGCTCCGGCGTCGTGTTTAGCGCCACTACTACAATTGGCCACACTGATACGATCCACGTTCACATTATTGCACAACAATGATATTATGACATAATTGCGTGTCAAATTGTAGCACATAAAAAATACGTTTACAATGATTCAAGTTTATGTTTACACAAAAGTAAAGCAAAAGTACTCACTTAAACGAGCCATGCAGTTGATTTCAGGGTCCTTGTTGTTTGGAAGTGGTTGGGTGTGGGTTACGTCATGCCATTGTTGAAACCAAATTTATCGTCTTCCCTCTTCGTCGTTCGTAGGTAGGGCGAAGGAATAAAGGTATAGGTACGATAGAAGGTAAGATAAGATACTGGAAACTACATCCCAAAAGAGAAAAGACAAAAAAACGACACCGTTCGACGTCTCTTGGGTAATAACCATCATGTCCTGTCCAAACCGCACACTTACGCCACTCCGCGCCTGTGCATTCCTTTTATGCAAACGCAACTGTCCGAAATGACAGAAATGAACAAGTCTATTTTAAAAATAATGGCGGAAATTCACTCACAAATTTAAAAGTGTACATCTCCAAATTTGGTATGTAACAAATAATAAGAATGCGTAATAAGCTTATTATTAAGGAATATTATGTTGGTGCGCGTTTATTTAAAGCATACTGTACATACCGACTTTTCATAAAGAGAAGCTCACAATTGTTTCTGCAATAGGGCACGTAAAATTTAAATTGGTAGAATGGCTACCATTGATAATATTAAGTTGTTTTTAAGCTACATATATATTTGGCCAATTAGAGGAAGATCATAGTTTTTTTGTTATTCACCATTGTCATCATGGTTTACAATGTACGTTAGGTATGCAAGATGTGCAGTGATAACTGCAAATCCCTTACTTAGAGCACACGCACCTTCCAGATATGTTTCATTTGTTTTCTTCAGGAGAGTTAGCTCTCAAAGGCTCTACATACACAAAGAGAGTTTAAAGACCTTTCAAGGTAAGTGTAAAAGTATTTAGTAGAAGTGGCAGAATTTGTATACCCCTAAAAGTCATATATTTGCTTTTATAGAACCCACACTAAAAGCTAGCCGGTGCACTAATTTACTGTTACGGTACTCTCACCTGTAGGGTAAAATTAATTCACAAATGCAACATCATTTCAGCACATAATAAATATACAAAGGTAATTAATTATCCAAAAATAATGTGATGTAGATTGTCAAGAATAGGATTTAATTAGGAATGGTTCCCGAGGAAACAGCGTTGGAGCTAGTACTTTTATTTTCAATTATCCTAAAAAATTTCTTAGTCGAAATTGTTCTCAAGACATTCTTTTTTCAATATCTTTGAATTCTGAGTATGTCTCTGGCACCTGCTCAAAGAAAAAAAATCCATTGGCCTGATTTTGCACAACAGCAATGATCATATAATAAGAAAAGTACAAACCTTAAATTATCAATTTGTGATAAATGGCTGTTGCCTCCTTGAATTAGTTCCCACAATCGTCCAGGTGTGGCCACTACAATTTCTGGTCCTTTACTTAAAATACGTTCCTGTTTCATGACAGCCATACCACCCACAACAATGGCAACTTTAACTCCTATAAGTTATATTACAAAAGATGTTATTGTTACAAGTTATGCATTTAAACAAACCTGTATATTTTGCTACTGCAACAAGGTGATTTTTTATTTGAACTGCTAGCTCTCTCGTAGGTGTAAGTATTAAAGCATATAAAGGTTTACAACTTGTAGAATGTTCAAGATCTACATTTTTTATAACTTTAACACATCCAAAACCTATAATAGAAATAAAGATTTAGGAAATGTTTTATTACTCAAAATAAATATGGGAATAATCTTAGTTTGGTCAACAAGTTCTAAAAGTATTACCGTCTATGGAATATGTATGTAACACCTTCACTGCAATACGTATCCCCAGAGAATTGAAAGCTTCTCCTTTTGTAAAGAAGTGGTGCAAAATATGTCAAATTCTTTTAGTGTACAGAAGTGATATTTTTTTTACTTTTAATGTAATTTTTTCACACACACCGTTTTAGGTGTAGTTTACGACATAATTCCTATGGCATGTGCCACACAAGCATAATACAATATTAATCTTATGCAGCACCCACCCCAGGTAGGTCAACAGCGTCATCTTGTGTTATACTATCATGTCTAATTAATATTTCACCATTAGTTCTACTGGACACATTGGTGAATGAAATTGATCGTCGTAATATGATGAAAAATTTATAGCTAGCTTCAATAAGCGTCACTTAAGAAAAAATGGTAATTCAAACGTGGGAGTTAGTATTCTTTTGAAGAACAATATTTGTATCATTCCGGTATCAATTTATGAGCCAAGAAAATGAAACACGATATTTCTAGGTGTGAGAACAAAAATGCAGCATGTACTAAAGTAGTTTGAAAGTGAGCGCAAACCAATTCAATGATAGCAATCAGGCACGCAGCTAGGATTTAAAATTAGATGGGCATATAGTGGACCAAGACATGTAGGACTCACTTAACTAATGCAAAACGATTCTTCTTTTTTTATGTATTTCATCAAATTTCGTAATACTCCTTTTGTTCGCTAAAGCTTTGGCAGGTACCCTTTTAATGTTGATAATCGCTAAACAATTTAGTCTCTTCACCGCTTTTGCTTCTGATGCGTGTTTTCAAATGCCATAAACAAGAAAATGTATGTTCACAACCGGCACTGAACACTGGTATTGTAAGTGTCATTACAGTAGGTTTATAAGTTTTACTGAATATGTTTTTATAAATTTCTAGCAAATTTAGTAATTGCAAAAACCCTGTTAATTTTAATACATTTTCGGACAACACAGCAAAATTTCTATATTAGCAGTTTCATATTATAATGTTCAGCCAGGAATTGCAAAATATTGTATATTAGAAAGTCATTATTTTCTGGAGTAAAGCACTAGCTGCATTAATAATACTCACACGCTCATTAAACTGCTCATAAATTCCATTTAGAATTTACTCGATTTTACATGCATCTTAAAATCTGCCGGTTCAATTAAAATTTCATCGCCCAAATTAACATTTTCACTTATAATAAAATCTTCAAATAATTTAGGAATTTTATTAACATGTGCTTTGGGCATTTTTTTCTCAGCTTAAAATGAAAGGTCAATATTGTTTTCTTTACATATTTCAATTGCCTCCAACTAGATTAATAAAAATTCGTTCTTGTCAGCTCCCATCATTTCAAAATTCTTTTCAGTAGATTTCAATAGCACACTTGCTGCAGATAAATTGGATAATGCTTTCTGTAAACAATCACTGACACCATTTAGTATTTTTAAAATACATACATAAATTAAAAATAAAGTTGAAATAATCCAATAGCTTCTGATGCACAATCGCATCTGTCTGCAATTAATTTGTTTAAAAAACAATGATTTATTTCACCATTTTTAATTGCTGAATAGGCATGAACTTGTGTGATTCACATGGTGTAACAAATTCATTTTATTTTAATGGGAGTCTTATTAGGATCAAGTTGGCGCAGAGATTTCAAAAATGTATAATGTATTATGGAACCAGGAAAAAAACAGTGTTTCTAAAAAATAAAAAAAAAGATTTACATCGAGAAAGATTCCTGCACACATTCACGGCAACCAAATAATTTAATGATGATTAATAATAGCAATGCACATATATTGATTTCGATATTTCATAGCAAAAAGTTTTTGAACTCGATTTAATCGAGCACTCAGATTCATGCCCATTATGTCTGTGCAATGTCATTTATATATATATATATATATATATATATATATATATGTATGTATTGTAGTGTCAGGTGGGAGCTACGAGGGTTCTAAGGGTAGTTTTGGGTTAAAGGGGTGTATGCCAAATAGAATGATCCATATATCAGATCCCGTAATTCAAAAATTATGTTTTGCCGTACTTTACATATGCTAAAGTATTTACAATGTTAATTTGAAATGTATGTGCCAAAAGGTAAATTATAATGACTTAATGACGTTGATAAAATACACAGTGCTCAAAGTTTTATACTGAGTTACAATTTAATAGGCCATTGAAAGTACATTTGCCATCCGAAAACCGGATGCGACTACGAATGTCTACTATCAACCACGCATCCAGGTCATGTGTGAATTATTTTGGCTTTTTATTTAAATAGAATCAACTTTTGGACGAATATGTAATCTCAAAATTATAAGTTATAGCAGTGTCAAATGTGATTGGAGAATTGCGAATTATTTAGGACCAATGATAGAATTATGTACAAACTAGGAAAGTGTAAAAGGACAATAGTGAAGGTATTTGTGACACAAAATAAGGGATAAAATGTTATTGGATGTTTTTATTTATGTAAAATGTGATTAAGTAAGCTGGATTTGTTGTAATAATCGCCTTGGAAAGTAAACAACGGGGATCTTTTTCGATTTAATTTTGGGTAAAGACGTATTTTGTAAACCTGCGCTAAAATTGTTTAAATATTTTGAAAAAGAAATAAATGTGTTTGAATTTGAAGAGTTTAATTTATTAAAGTGGAGTAACGAGAAGCATCAGTGGTTAGTAAAGAATAGCGACGACGAATTAAAGAGAAGATTGGTGTTAGTGAAATAGCGAAGCGGCGAAAAGTAAGATTGTTTAGGAACGAATTTGATAAAGGCAGAAGGCATCGGTGAGGAATTGTAAGCGTGAATAAGATTTGGATTGATTTGGTTACGGATTTATGGTTAATGGGGCATTGATTGGATTGATTTGGATAAGAGATTTATGTATAGCGGGTCATTGAGTGGTTTTTAAGACAAGGAACGAGGATAGATTTGGATTGAGCTGAAAGGAAAATAGGTTTGGATTGAGCTGAACGGAGAGTAGATTTGGATTGAGCGATTGGAGAGCAGCAATTGGAAGAGTTAAAGGCTACGAAGAAAGTAATACGGAAGAATTAGCGCAGGGGAAGTAAACAAAACGGTTATTCTAAATTCTAAAATTCGGGTTATTTATTTCAGATTGGGGATCAACAAAATTATACTAAGATACCTGGAGGCGATACGAAAGTTTCCAACGATAGTGAATCCATGTAAAGACGCATACGGCGACAAAGATCTTGAGCCAGCAGTAAAAAGGCCAGCAACGAAGTATAATCCAGGTGAGTGCTGTGAAATATCTTAAAACGTCAAAGTCAGAAATTGTGTATTATTAATTAATTTGGCACAATGCTACGTTGATCATTAAATTTTGGCATATACAGTGGTAAATTTATATAAAAGTAGTAAAACAAAAGATAGTGCGGTTTGGTTGGGCATTGCACATCTACTTACCACCGAACCCACGGTAAGTAGGTGGACACCCTGAGAAATGAGTTCATATAGTCGAGGCATAGTAATAAACATTTTGATTAGATAACCAACCAGACGTTGCAAAAGTACGTGGCGTGCAATAGGTGTTTGCACATTATACAAAAAGCATTGAAATTTATAAGAAGGCGCGACACAAAAATAAAGTAATAAAGTAAGAATAAAAGGGGTGGTATACAAAATATATATATATATATATATATATATATATATATATATATATATATATATATATATAATAATTTAGATTTAATTTGTAGGTTAGAATTAGTTAGACAAGTTATAGGACAATTTGGGGTAGGTTAGCGTGTGTAAATACCATTTATTAGAAAGTTAAATAAGTGTCTTAAAAATCATTGTAATGATTAATAAGTTTAGAGTAGGAACTTAGAGTTAATTTTACTTCAATTTCAGCTTTGCCGTTATTTGCAAAGAATTTTCATAATATATTAGGGAGCAGAAACAATTAATTTAAGTATTTATTATAAAGGTAAATTCATTAGTGTACAGTGTAAAAATGCATCTTTAAGTATAGTAGAATCAGCGTATAATAGTCAAAAAGCTTTTTCAATTTACTTTAGTGTAAAATTAATAATTTTAAGGGCATAATTTTAGTGAAGTAGAAACATTAATTTAGTATCGTGCAACGTATGTAAATATTATATGGGATAATTTAGCATAAGATGGCATTTAGAAACATGAGGTTGGTAGAGACAGTTTCTGAGTATGGAAGTGTTTTGGATAAACAGAACTCGACGGTTACGATAGGCACGTTCTAGGAAACGATTTATTTTCAAGGATAGGGCGCGTTGTCAACTACCTCATAAGAAAATCAATATTTTCTATGAATGCAAGTGGACGTTAAAGCAGGCAAGGATCGATGTGAAAACGACAGATTGGTTTTAGGATAGAAAAGAGAGAGATGCAAATGTCAGGTGTCGGTTATATTTGGTAACTAACGAAGGAACAAGGGTATAAGGAATGAGATGGAAAATGTTTGTATAAGAAATCAATTTAAAAGGGGGATAAGAATTAAGGTATGGAAGCTATAGTCAAGTTATTAGGGATGAACGAAGAAATCAAAGGATTGTATGGTCTTATACAATAGCCGAGATATTGGAACAGATGATTTAGCAAATTCTTAGCATCATTTGATCTTCAAGAAAGTATAGCTGATCCGTGTTTACATTTTAAAACATCTAAAACTGAAATACTATTGTTGGTGCTGTACGTTGATGATGGATTAATTGATGCATCAGATGAACGGGTTCTAAAAGGTGTTATAGTCCCACGCAACTGTTATAGTCCCGCGCAACTGTTATGAGCCACTACGACATTTGAACCAATCGTAGTATGTACTAACCACATACACAATATTGCACAACAAAATATTACGTCATAATTTGCCAAATTGTATCACATACCAAATATGTTTATAATGATACCATTGGCACTCAAAAAGATAAATAAATCGAGGTACTCACTTAAAACGCTCCGTTCAGCTCAAACTCAGGGTCCTTGGGTGTTGGTTGGGTACGTCAAGCCCTCGTTGAAACCAGATTTATCGTCTTCCCTCTTCTTCTGTTTGTAGGCAGGACGGAGGAATAAGGTGAAGGTAGAGGTACAATAGGACAAGAGATAAAGGGAAACCTACATTATCTGAAAGAGAAAAGACAAAGGCACAACACAGGTAAACGTCACTGTTCGACGTCTCGTTGGCTAATAATCGTTGTGTCGGAAACCGCGCACTTACTTCCTCACTCCACGTCTGCACATTCTCTTGCGCCGACGCAACTGCCCGGGATGGCGAAAATCAACAAGTTTATTTTTTAAAATATTGACGCGAATTCAGTCACATATTTAAAACTGTAAAATGCCAATTTTGGCATGTAACAAAAGTTTCATAAAATGTTTATCCACTGAATTTCAAATAACGACAGATGAGGTAGATTGTTATTTAAATATTCGAATCAGGTGACGCGAGAATGGTGGTATTTTCATTGATCAAGTATTAAATGCCAAGACCATTCTAAAACATTTTAAATAAAAAACATTCATTGTCTGCAGCACTTGTTGTACATATTAGTAAGGCATTTGAACTGTTAATCTCGACATCCATTTATCTAAATTGGACTTTTATGGAGTTCGAGGAGTTGCAAACGATTGGTTCAAATCATACTTGGGAGGCAGATCACAATTTGTACAAATTCAAGTTGATCAGGCTTCCAGTAAGCCGGTATCATATTTACGTGTTTCTCAAGGCTCTGTACTGGGCCCTATTTTATTCCTAATTTTTATTAATTATTTTATATATTCAACTTCATATACAAATTGTACTTTGTATGCTGACGATATAAGTATGAATTGGGAATCTTGTTCAATAACGACAATTAAGCAGAATATTTATGCTGATATTAAATGTATGTCCAACTGGTTCATAACCAACAGACCTCAAATAAATACTAAAAAGATTTTTCTCTCAATACTGTAACCTCAACTTCGTATTTGGGCTTGATTATCGACTAGGGTTTGATCTGGTCTCAGCACACCAATAGTTTTGCCAATAAACTAACGTCAGCTTGATATGCTATAAAATCTGTATCCAGGCAGTTAACTGAGACAACCTCATTAAGTGTGTACTATGCCTTAATTGATTCAAGATTTAGGTATGGTATTGCCTTCTGGGGTAATGCCTCGGAAATACATTAACTATTTTTAAACTTCAAAAGCGTGCAATTCGGACCATATGTAAAGCTGAAAAGAATGCTCACTGCAAACCCTTGTCCAAAAGGCCCGGGATGCTTACTTATTTTGGAATATTTATATATGAAACTTTAATTTTATTCTATAGATACCGAACCAACTACATCACTCCCAATACATTTCATAATCAAAACATTCGCTCTGCGGATAATATATATAGACCCATTCCCATTTCTACTTTAGTAAAAAAATCTTTCACATACATCCACTCTATATAATAAACTTCCAAACAGTATTAGATCATCAAAATTTAAAGGTTTTAAAGCAAGTCTGTTGTTCTTGCTACGTGAATACTGTTATTACTCAGTGGATGAATTTCTACAGGATGATTTGAATAACGTGATGAATTAGGTTAGCACTTTTGGGATTTGCATTGTATGCAAATTAGTCTTTACTGATATTTGACTATGATATACTTTAAACATATTGCATAAAATTTTAATTAGGTGTACTAAATTGTATTAAAACTGTAAACTACCATTATGAATGGGTACAAATAAACTATTATACTGCTACTACTACTACTACTATGACCAACGCAAATCCAGTGGCAAAACCAATAGAACGAGGCTCACTTTCAGAGGAAGCACATGAGAAAGATGTGGTCCATGCACCATATCGAGAGGCTGTTGGAAGCATCATGCACTTGGTCATTGCTTCACGACCAGATATCGCTTTTGCTATGGGATTTGTTAGTCAGTTTCTTGAAAAGCTGAAAAGAAACATTGAGAAATGGTTAAACGAATTTTGAAATACGTCAAAGGGAACTCCAAATGGGATATTCCCCATCGAGACAATGCTGAACCACGAATTATAAAAACTTTAAGCGATGCTGATTATGCTAGTGACGTGAACCCGCGGCGATAAGTGTCTAGAGTTTTAATTAAGTATAGTGGTGGAGCTATTGACTGGATTAGTAAACGTCAGCAGTAAGTTGCTCTTTCAACAACTGAAGTCGAGTATATGGTAGCAAGTGAAGCGAAAAAGGAATGAGTTTGGACGACTCGATTACTGAACGAGATTTTACCACTAAAGAAGACTCCGACTCTTCATATTGATAATGTAAGTGCGATACGATTAGTTAAAAATCTAAACTATAAACGCTCAAAACATATTGACATACGTTACTATTATGTACGTGAACAATATCAAAAAGGCGTTTTTGGCATTAAATTTGTGCCTGGTGATCAACAGGCGGCAGACATACTAACAAAGCATATACCACAGGTTCGATTTGTATTGTTGTGCAATCTGATTGGAATGATTGAAGTTGACGTATGGGATATTGATTAGATATAATATTATTGTGTTTTTTAAACAATTTATGTTGAAGAGGAAGTGTTAAAAAAATTATTAACCAAAATTGCTGTGGACAGTTGTTGTCAATGTAATTATTCTTTTTACTACTGTCACGTCTGTCTGTCACTTTTTTGTAATGATCTAGCCAGATCATTAACAATAATAGAATAGCATAATACTGTAACAAATTAAGAAGTATATAGACCACTCTGTAAAATACGCTCATTAGGTTTTTACTAAAGCGGCCTCATAACTGTTTAGTGATAAGAAAGGCTGATTTATTGTATCGCAATAAAATTAGGGTTGTTCTCGAAAGTTTGATGGTTCACATTCTAGATTTCTCTATATTTTCATAACCAAAAGATTACTGTACATAAGGGCAAACCAAGTTGCGATAGATTAGTTTGAAGTTCGTCCTAATAAACGTTCGATGTACATTATAAACTAATGTAAAAATAAATTCGCTTACGTGATATAAATGTGTTAAAAATAAACTACCAGTAAGATTAATGCTACAATAGTGCTCAATTCATCGTATGCACAAGGTTGAATTAGTGCCCACAAATAGTGATTAAGCTAGTGCTAATGTAAAAAAGCGCCTGTAAATAATTGTGATTGTGAAGAATAATTATTAGACAAATTTATTGGAAATAAAAGCCAAAGGACAACTACAGAATTCGTTACAATATGTTCACTGATCACAACTGGTAAGAGAAGAATTGGTAGACGTCTCTTGGGAGGCCCCTGCAAAAAAATAACAAGGACAACAGCTACAACAAACGGTCGCTGTAGATTATGTCCTAAAGATCAAACTATATTTTTATGTCAAAAATGCGACACGATTGGGTATAATAAATTACCATAAAAACAAATAATGTTCCTTATATATGTAGTTATTGCTAGTTTGCATATTAAAAAGGAATTAAAATTTTTTGCATGTTTCTTGACAGCAAACTATTACATTTAAGTGTGTCTTTTAATATACAATTTATATTTTTTTAAATAATATATTGGAAAACAGAACGCTTGCAGGTAAGCTACACTATATACTTCTAAAACCTTTTGGGTGTATCAGATATTTTTATTGGGTTATTTTTTAGGTGTTTGCCAAGTATAGAGTTAAGGTCTGAGAACTCTAGAGCAATAAATTCAAATAACTCCACAATGCTGTTGGCAACAATAGGAGATAATGGAAAACCCACGTGTGCCAGAAGTTAGTAAAACTGTCCACCAAAGACAAAATAGTGTATGCCAAACATTTATCTATTACGCTTTTAAGGTAATAAGCATTCAGACTAATTATCATGTGGTAGAAGTTGTATTATAGTGACAGCATGTGCGGTGAATAAAAATGTTATGTCAAAACTGGCCTATATCACCAGGAGGATCATGGGTGGTATCTGGGATTAATTGCATAAAGTAGTTGGACTATTGCCAGCGTAAAGTTTTAAAAGATTTCCCAAGTATTTTGAAAAAGAAAAACTTGCCTAATTTATTGTGTTTAGTATGGAATGGAATGGAAAATCCAGTTTATGGCTTTTGGAGAGAAGATGCAAGCGCCATGATTTAGACTTGTCGTGTATTATCCCTTTTTGAACATGCTTGGAAATATTGGACCATTTAATAATGTTCGTAATTTGCATTCAAGTTTGGTGGTCAGGTCTTTGGCAATTAGATTATGAGAACCATCCTAGTGTAAAATTAACGTTTTTCCTCAATTTCTGTCTGGTTTAAAATCACAGTGGCATTGCCATTTTTTGCAGGAAATATAACAATCTTTGGCTTTGCACAAAAGTGGGCGATACTGCATTTCGTGCCATCTCAAGTTACACAACTTTTGATGAAAAACGTAAACTATAATACAGCAGTAGTTCATTAAACCAAGGGGGTGAGGGTGAGGTGCTATACAGCAAATATTAGTTACCAGGCGGAGTAGCCAAAACAAGCTTTTGGCGTAGCAGATTGATCTAACATAACACGAGGCAAGAGTTCGTTTAAATTGGGTTGTTGTGGAAGACTGAACATTCTATTCATGGTAGTTGTCGAGTTCAGTTGCTTTTGTTTATAGTTAACCAATTTTCACTGTTATTAATTCGCGGTTTTGTTATTGTTATTAATGTTATTATTATGGTTTTTTTTATTGTTATTGTTTTGTTATGGCCATTATTAATAGGTGTTATTGTTGAACATTACTACTATGATATTAACAATGTCCAGCAGCTCATGACGTTGTGTGGTGCAGATGACGCAATTCTATTACAGCACGTGTAGCCTGCATCATTAATTAGAAGAACAAAGAGGTATTCAAAAGCTGATATCGTAGATACTGCACACTAAGGCAATGGCCCCAGGTAGCATTAGGTTACTTCTATTGTGCACACTGTAAAATGCCCTTTGCAGTGAAGGAAGGATCCTTTTTTGAGAGTATGGAAATACGAGAGGTATTATACGTAATGTAACATTGGGCATGCAGTGTACACAGTCTGGTCAGTTCACTAGGGTGTGCTCGAGCAACCAGCACACAGCTACTGCGCTACATACGTGATATTTGCTCGTGGCAGCTACTAGAGGAAGCAAATGTGTTTCAACTAGGAGACATAGGAAGGGGAGGCACTCACAAGGCAGAAGTATCATAAAGGCCATATGGTGACCAACAAGTAGGTAATAGGCACTTATGATGGAACCGACACGCAAGGGTTTATGTTTCATATTGAACTGCTCGGCAAATGTGTTAACAGAAATTATTAGAGCATGTACGGCCAGGATCGCACATCTGTACAGATTGTTGGCGAGAGTATACTGGCCTAGCTCTGCTAGACAAGGTGTCTCCATTCACTCACAAAACCATAAACTACACGTGCTATTTTCGAGATCGGATAATCGGAAATCATTGAAAGGATGCCAGTTCAGATTTTTACGGTGGCAGCGAGTCATGACAATCCCATTCCTTAAGAACGCAGACATGTGTATGTGGTGGCAGGTGTATGGACCCACTGCAGCCGATAGGTTCAAAAATCTTGTTTATCAAATATCACAAAAATTTAAGCTGTAACAACATGTTGTTAAGAACAATATTATTTTCACCAATGTTGTTTTGGAGGAAGGGGAAAAAGATGGGACTTTTGCACACATGTACACATAGAAATAAATGGTTTTCAAATGGGCACATAGAAAAAATAGAGTTGAGGTTAGGATACCGTTAGAAATGACTGCTAAAGAATGATACCCAAACGGGTACTTTTGCAAAAATAGTATCGAGGTTAGGTTATTGTTAGGAATATATTACTATTACAGAATGATACTGAATGGGTACTTGTGTGGAATCAGTGTTAAGGGTTGGTTACTAATAAGAATATTTTACTACTAAACAATGATACCAAATGGGTACTTGTGCAACAATAGAGTTGAGTTAGTTACCAATAGGAATGTGTTACTACTAAGAAAGAATGTTCAAATGGGTACGTGCATGAAAACAGTGCTGAGGTTAGCTTATCAATAAAAATGCGTCACTATTAATAAATCACACCCAAACAGGTGTAAAGAAAAGCACACATCAGTCGACATCGCGATGATGTAGAATAAATTTGTACATCGACTGAATTCACACAAACACTTTATCTGAGATTCTTGCTCATTAAAGCAAATAGTGCAATTTTTCAATTAGCCCTTTTCTGCGAAAGGCACTGTTCATCCTTCCCTTTTGTTTTTGAAAAACCCTATTGGGGCGCAGTAGTATCTTACTTAAGTTTATTATTGGCAAATTCAAGCCAGCACGAAACAAACCATTGTGCAAGACTGTTTTAAGGAAATTACTTTGGTAAATAGACACAAGTTAGTTGAATAGGGCAGGCAAGTCTGCTAGTGCAGCTATAATTTTCCCTGCCACTACTTTTTTCTATGTGTACTTTTATGCTTAATTTGATACATGTTTGCACGTTCAGAAGTAATAATCAACACATCCTGTACTGATGATGCCCTAATGGAAACACGAAATGCGTGTTATCACTCTGGACTTGCAATTAAATCTTTCAATAATATTATAGATACTTTTACAAAGACGATATTGTTATTGAAAACATACAACAATGACAGTAATAACCAAGTAAGCTTCCTGAGGATATGTGCTGCATACAAAGACCAGGTGTTCTTTGTAGCTTTTACTGCCAAGATGCTATTCAAACATTTCATAATTTTCACTTAAGAGGGGCTGTCAGACTAGCACTAAACAGCCCGTCACTGACAGCTACGTGGAGGCAGCTGCTCGGCACCTCCAGGTGGCTGTCATAGACAAGAACAACCCTTGGGGTAAGATTACCAAGGCCCAAGCAGAGACCTTGCAATTAGCAATTGAGAAGGCTTTGACGATCATCTGTTCGCTCTTCCCAATGATAGCGCTCCCCGACCTTTGGGAGGTGGGCGACTCGGCGAGATCTTCCGGATCTGGTGCGAGGATGACCACTCTAACATGGATTACGGAGGCGGTTGGCAACCTCCCACTACTGTGGGAGGCTGCACGCCTACTGTCGTCCCAGGTGGGACTGTTGCCTAGGCTACTGAAGGCGGCGCTGTGGATTCCGGGGCCCCGGAAGACATGGATGTCGTCCAAAGGCGTCTACGTGTGCAGAACCCCTGGGCTGACATATCCAAGTGGTGCGTTTTCCACACCGCCACAAGAGATCAACCTCCAGGGAGGCTGATAGTCTTTGGCGTTGGGGAAGACGTGAGGGAGATTATCAACAGAAAGGGAGGCAAGCTACACTATAAGCTCACCTCACTAAATCTCAAGATACAAAAAGTGCAACCTGCCGCAGAGGCTGCTCAACCGGCTGCCGCGCAAAAGCAGGCTCAACCTCCACCTCCTGAGCAGCTACAGCGAGCTCCGCTCCTACAGCAACCTCAGGAGGCTGAGGTAGATGAACCATCGACTGCGAAAAGCAGTCAGATGGACACAGCAGACTCGGATCCGCTGCTAGTGGGATGGCTTGCGGAAGAGTATAGTAAAGCGTCGCTGGACAGCCCGCCCAGTGACGCTTGATAAGCAAGTTTGACCCGTCACAGACCAATGGCGGGACTAAACTTTATACAATTAAACCTGCAACATTGCAGGGCGGCTGCAGCATCGTTATGCAGACACCTGAGCAATAACCAGGCCATTGCCCTTATCCAAGAACCCTGGGTGGCATGCTCAGGAATCTCGGGACTAGGGAGTCTAAATGGTACTATCTTTGCGGCTAGTAACCAACCTAAGCCTAGGGCATGCATCTACATACCCGGGCACATAAATGCCCTCCTCCTGCCACAACTGAGTGGCCGTGACGTCACAGCCGTACAGATCACATGCAGGCTGGGAGGAATTACTGACATAATCTTGGTTTCAGCCTATTTTCCAATTGACCATGACCCACCTCCTCCGGAGTTGATGGCAGTCATTGATCACTGTAATAGGCACAAAAGCATCTGATTATCGGATGCGATTCCAACGCGCACCATGTGGTATGGGGTAGCGCAGATACTAACCCCGTGGAAAACTACTACCGAGTATATATCGGTAAGAATCTGGAGATACTTAACTGGGGCAGCGAACCCACGTTTGTGACATCTCGCTTCCAGACAGTCATCGACTTAACCCTTGCATCGTCAGATATTTCAAGGCATATCTTGAACTGGCAGGTGACGCCTAAAGCGACACTGTCAGATCACAGATTGTTAAGTTTTAATTTAAAGGCAGCAGTAGCTGTCTGTAAAGAATACAGGAACCCAAAAGCGACCAACAGGTCTGTCTACCTAGACAGCTTGGAGCAACGCCTTTTGACATCACAAGGTACTGACAACCCAAAAACTATAGAAGAGCTACAGAGATACTCGGTCTCTACAAAACTCCATCGAGAGTCCTTTGAACAGGCATGCCCGGTCAGGACAGATTCTACTCGCCCAGTACTCCATGGTGGGGCGGAGCTACAGAAGCTGAAAAGACCCTGGGCAAACTGTTTAATAAGGCAAAGAACACCAGAAGTATGGCTGACTGGGAGGCATATAAAAGCCACCAGCGACTATACAAAACGACAATTAGAAAACGACAGAGAGACTCATGGAAGACCTTCTGTAACTCAGTCGAGTCTACCAATGCAATCTCTCGCATTAACAGGATCTTGTCCAAAGACCCTCGTCATCAACCATGCTGTCTGAAACGTGTGGATGGTACATACACCACCAACGAGGCAGAAACAGCGGAGTTACTCGCGGACACGCACTTTCCAGGCAGTGTCACACGACCTTTGTCTTACGGGTTGGATCAACCCAGCTCGGCCCCTAACGGGGCGGACTGGGAGGTTTCTAACCGGGTAGTGGATGAGAGAAAAATTAAATGGGCTATCTCAACTCTCAAACCGTTTAAGTCCCCTGGAAGGGATGGCATCTTCCCCGCCCTACAACAGTGGGGAGTGGAGAGGCTGACACCGTTCCTTGTGGTACTTTTTAGGGGCTGTATTGCTTTTAGATACATCCCCAGCAGTTGGAGAGAGGTTAGAGTTGTCTTCATTCCTAAAACAGGCCGGAAGGACTACTCCCAGGCTAAATCCTACAGACCGATCAGTCTCACGTCTTTTTTGCTAAAGACCTTGGATAGATTGTGCGACAATGATATGAGGGAGAGGATAATGCTTTCTTATCCACTTCACCCAAATCAACACGCCTTTATACCAGGTAAATCAACGGAATCTGCCCTGCATGCTGTTGTAGGACGGATCGAAAAAACCCTAGACAATAACATGTCCGCCTTAGGCGCATTTATTGATATTGAGGGTGCGTTCAGCGAAACTACTTTCGCAAGCATCGATAGAGCTCTACGGACACATGGAGCTGAGGACACCCTTCGGCAGTTTACCATGCAGATTCTGCAATGTCGACGGTACACATAAATGTGGGGAAACCTCAGTAATTAGGGTGGTGGATAAAGGCTGTCCCCAGGGGGCGTGCTGTCACCGCTACTATGGAATTTAGTAGTGGACAGCCTTCTCCAACGTCTTAATGAGGCAGGTTTCTTCACGATAGGTTACGCCGACGACTTAGCTATTCTAATAGTCGGCAAATTCGAACAAGTGCTGTGTAATTTGATGCAAGCAGCACTAAGGATCACGGAGCTCTGGTGCTCCGACAACTTTTAACCATCAACCCCAACAAAACGGCGTTGGTGTTGTTTTCCAATAAAAGGAAGCTGACGGTAACTAAATTGCCAATGCTCTTCCAAACTTCCTGCCCTTATCAGCAGAAGTCAAGTATCTGGGCATTATACTTGATAAGAAGCTGAACTGGGCCAAACACCTACAAATGAAAACTAGCAAAGCCAACCAAGTGTTCTGGCAATGCAAACGTGCCATAGGCAAACTTTGGGGTCTCCACCAAAGGCTGTCCTGTGGCTATACATCATGGTAGTAAGGCCGATGCTCTGTTATGGCGCTGTAGTCTGGTGGCGCAGGACCAGACTGGCCCATACAGTCCAAGACCTTACTCATATCCAAAGGGTGGCTTGTCTAAACATTACAGGTGCATTATGCTCCACACCTACTGCAGCCTTAGAAGCCATCTTAGGCCTCCCTCCGCTGGACCTACATGTGGAGGAGGTGGCTTTGAGAGCGGCAATGAGGCTGCGGGTCAAAGGTATATTGATTGATAAGGGAGGCGGTGGTAGACACCACAACATACAAAGAGAGGCGGTGCGGAACACACCTATCTTGGGAGGAGTGGTTGATTCGATCGCACCCATAATCATTTCCAGGAGGCACTTTGGGGTTTGTCTAAACACTGAGGACGCCTCCTTAACGGAGATCTCCATCTACACAGATGGCTCCAAAACAAATGAAGGTACCGAGGCAGGCATCTTCTCCGATGACCTAGACCTTCATGAAAGTGTTGCGCTGGGCAGACTGGTTACTGTCTTCCAAGCGGAGGTCATAGCCATTATGCATGGCGCTAACGCCATACTGGAACGTGGAATCCAGAACAAAACTATACGCATCTTGAGCGATAGTAGAGCAGCTCTTCTGAGCTTAAACAAGCAGAAGCTTCTCTCGGGGTGGTATACCAATGCCATCGTGTTCTCGAGCTCGTTTCTGATACAAACGCCCTTGAACTGGTTTGGATCAAAGGGCATTCAGGAGTACATGGTAACGAACAGGCAGATTCTTTGGCGAGGCAGGAGCGGCTCGGGGTTTTGTCGGCCCTGAGCCATCGGTTGCTATTGCGCCATCTGTGGTGTTCTCCATGATAAGACAAATAACCCACCGCCGTCACAAGGATAGGTGGGCTTGTACATCAAGCTGCCGGCAGGCAAAAATGTTTATAAGGTCTCCCATGACCAAAATAGAAAAATTTGTCATACGCTTGCCAAGACAGAAACTACGGCTACTAGTAGGTATTCTGTCCGGCATTGCACTTTAAGGAAGCACCTGCACAGGATGGGTCTGTCAGACAACCCCACCTGTCGCGGTTGTCAACAGGAGGATGAGACGGCGGAACACATTCTGTGCATCTGTCCGGTACTCGCCCGACTTCGAGGATCCATGCTGGGGGACTTTTGGCCCGAGAAGGCCGGAATTCGAGACACCCCCTGGTCCGACATCCTCAAATTCACCTGCAAGGTCGGGTGGTTGAGCAATGAAGGACCAACCTAGGGCAAGGAAGGCAGCACAATGGGCCCACCAGGAGGCCTAAGTGCGCGTGGCTTTAAGTCACCCTTCCCAAGTTAATCAATCAATCAACCAAGTAAGCTTCCTGAGGATATGTGCTGCATACAAAGACCAGGTGTTCTTTGTAGCTTTTACTGCCAAGATGCTATTCAAACATTTCATAATTTTCACTTAATCTTCGGCTTCAAGCTAAAATACTAAAGGAAATTATAAAACTGCGTATCTGTTAAGAACGTAAGTATGGAATAAGATTTTTCCCATTAATTTGCCTATACCTGAATCTGCATCCAATAACTCATTTTCTTCAATATCACTTTCAGACTCCTCATTGACATGATGTTTCTGCTCGTTCTCTTTTATCTTTAAAATTCCTGCCAAAATAGGCAATCCAAATGCTAATGTTTTTCCACTTCCAGTTTCGGCAGCTCCCAAAATATCTCTCCTGCCTACAAATAAATTATTTAGCAGCTTTCAACATTTCTGAAGTAATACCTAAAACTGCAGCTGGCAAAGAAAGTGTTTGTATTTGTGTAGGTTGTTCGAACCCTTGTTCACAAATTCCTTTTAACAATAATTCAGGTAAACCAAATCCACTCCATGCATTAATATCTGTAACGGTTAAGTCATTTGTTAAATTAGTAGTCTCTGGAACAGCAAGACTTGTGCTAGGTTCATTTTTAGAACTAATTAAATGACTATCTGTTTTTAGTTTCTTAGGTTTAATTTTTGATTCCAATTTCGAAGTCAGTTTCCGTTTTTTGGACTAAAAGAATTGTATTAGACAAGCACCAACTTTGTATACAGTACCCTTCCGGAAATAATGGAATTAAGATCATAGTCTGTACATTCTTCGATACCTATTAAATCTCCAATATCATTATTTACAACGGTTCCTTCAAGTTGAACTGGCTTCCATTTAAGAGCAAAAGTTTTTTTACTCATTCTTCACTGTAAATAAAATTTCAAGATCAAATAAAATATTACATATCAGTAAATTCCACAATAAAAGCTTAAGGTAAAGCTTGTGTATATTTGAGTCATTGAAAATTAGTTTTAGAAGAAACGAGGTTATATTATTAAAGGTTAGGTTCACATCATACAATATTTAACCATACGGTTAGTATTGCAAATTAATAAGATTGAGAGCGCAAAGCACCATCTGAACGTCCAGGAAGAAAAGTAAATCAAAAATGGCGGGCTTGGCGCTAATTTTAAATATTATACACTTAAAGATTACAGTTTCAAATGAATTACAATCACAAAATTGATCAAGTTCATATGCTGAAATTACTTATATAAGTATATTCTAAACTTTAAAAATATTTAATATTCAAAATGTAGTAAAATAAGCAATGAAACATGAAACTTGACCATTTCGTGAATAGTATTTAATCTGAACAAAAAGAAATTAGGTTTGTACCACTAATTAATAAATACTACCTTTTTCATGTGTAAAATAGCATACTTAACACTGAGAAGACATAAATACAACTTTGACATCTTCATTATATTGAAACATTGTACCTACATGATCTTATTTCATTTAGAATTCTACTATTAACAATGTAATATGTAATAATAGTTCCTTTTATAATTGATGCGCCCGAAAAACAAACTACACTAAAATTAATTCTAAAAGAAAACTATAACAATAATGTACAATTGAAAAACTAGAATAAACACGCTCTAAATTACAATAAAAACGCGAGTCAGATGAATATAAGGTTAGTGTATTCAATATGGCGCATTCTTTGGGTTATACAAATTACCGTATCTTCGCAAAAAAAGACCTTGAACGTTATTTTGTTACATACCAACCGGCATGTATCACGTTAGATTTAATTTATAAATAAATTTCCGCGTATTTTTAAATAAATACGTCAATTTTTGTTGTCTTTGACAGCCGCGTCTGCGCAAAGGGATGCAGAGTGCGCGCGTAGTGTTATAAGACGCCATTAAGTTACGAGCCCTCGACAAAGCAACATCTATCTGTGTCGTGTGTCTTTTTTTTTTAGGGATGTAGGTTCCTTCTACTTTTGCCTTTGTGTACCTGTTACCTAATTCCTGTCATTCTCCTACCAGTACAGCAGTAAAAGGAAGGACGGATGTAATTTGATTTAACATGGCGTGAGCTGAACCCTTCCTGCAAAATCATCGTGGGACCCTGAGTGAATTTCCAGATGCCGCCATGTAAGTAATTTGTTTTAATTTACATTGTGCTTGCAAATTGACTTAAAAAGCGGTTGCATCATTTTTAAAGCGTGGTCGGTATCAGTTACAATGTGGCGGGAATTATACCGCGAGTATAACAATTGCACAGAATTGTCCGAAAGTGTAACAACTTATATCCTCTAGTGGTTTATGGACAAGGAAAATAGTAGTGCACGGTGGCCATGACAGTTTCTTTGTTGGTATCCCAAATTACATACCCTGGTTCACATGAATTCTACATACAGGAAGGAAAATATGTAAAGGTACATTCACATTCCCTACTAGGTTTAAGTTGAAAGTGGCAGTTAAAAATTTGCCATTTACACTGATAATTTTCTAAATGCATTGGTAGTTACAAATAACCTTCAAAAACAATTCTTTGTCAAATTCTAATCATGCAATAGTTTTATTTACTACTAGACTCAAAGTTGATTGTATTTTTTTTTAAAATAAATACTTTTAGAAACAATTGATCCTAATTCCATTGAATAAACTAACAAGCATAACCTTCAAATTTATATTCTTAACCTAAAAATTTAATTAGGCAGTTTAGCCAGCGATCAAATGCAAAACAATATCGCTACTGTAGGACATACATTCTGATTTGTACCTGTTGCCTTTGTTATTATAGTTTGAGACAAAGAAAAAGAAACACAAACTTTATTTATACAAATACCAGAACATAATATTACATGTGTTCAACACAATACTTGACAGAGTACCCCGTTGCTATGACCATTGACGTAAAAAGTAAAGTAACTAACTTCACCACTTAAAATATAAAATTACCAAAGGCTGTGTCTAACATAACATACAACGTATAAAATTAGGTTTGTTAAAGGTAGGTAAACAAAACATTCTAACATTAACAGCCTTTACAGAAATTTTAATTAATCGCTAAAAATATGCCAATTTTTTGTTGTATTGTGCACTGTGGTAGTAGACGTGATCGTGATACAGTAAAATTTTTTCGAATTGTCAATGGAAAGAAGAGACGAATGGTTGAATGCCATTAATTGGGAGAATTTTACAGAAACCACAATTAAGTATGCTATGGTATGTTCAAAGCATTTTGTATTTGTTAAGTTTATATTTTAAAGTTCCCAAAAATTTTAATTATTTTATTTACAATAGGAAAACTAGCGAAACTGACTGACAAATTGAACCTGAATTGGGTTCGTTCTTTTAATATGGGTTACCCCTCAAATAGATTAGTTATATAAGCAGCAACTAGGCACCAATGCTGGAACAAAATGCAGACTAGAACCAAAACAATGGTAAATTAGTAACATTTAATAGGTAAAATATTTTAGAAAATTTTGTTTTTTTACGTTTTAAAATGTAAATTTATTTAAGTGTTTAAACAGTATTTTCAATTTGTTTCTATTTTAGATTATTCCTAACTAAGATACGAATGGGGGGCGTCTGAAATTTTCGCCCTCCACCTCCATATTCCCCAGGTCTACATCCTCATCCCTCCTCCTCCATCTCCACATCTGCTTCCTCCTTTATATCCGTTTTCGCATTTCCACCTACACATCCATCCACCTGTACCTCCACATTCTTCCACCTCCACATCCCTTCACCCCCACTTTCACACCTGTTCACCTACATATCCCTCCACGTCCACATCCCACCACACACCTCCATTTTTACCTCCTTCATCCACTTCCACATCACTCCACCCACCACTACTTAAAAAAAGAAATTTTATTCGAAGCGAGATTCGTACCGGTGCTGTCTGCGTGCAAAGCATGTACCTTAACCACTACACTATCGAGTCATTCAAAATTATTACTAGCCATATCTCGTATTATTATTTAATACACAGATTCCATTTTAATTTAAAGATTTAACTTAAGAGTGCTACCGTCTTAAACCTAAGAATAAAAAAACAAGATAATTTAATACATTTATTAATAATTCTTGCTGGCGTTGATGATACAAATAAATAAAACAAACTTTATCAAGAAATATTGTAATTTTATTAAAATATATACATGCATTCTTCACTACATGTTTAATTACAAAATTATAAACTTAGAAAATTGTACGTCAAAGTAATCCCGCATTTAATGTGAATTTGAAAATAGAAAAAAGTATTAGAAACATAAAAGTAAAAAAAGTGATATTATAACTAGCAAGAAGGGTTCTGTCTTAGGAAGTGTTCTGTAAACCTACAAGAATATTGTAGTTGCTCAGCAGACACCACGTAGAGGTAACACAATGTCTGCCTGTTAAATAGGGTAGGAAATTAAGATCGGGAAAGGTAAAGAATAGAAACTTACAACTATTATATACACAAAACCATATAAAACGCTTAACCCAAAACAACTTTAAAAGCTATGTAAAATAAAATTTGCCTATATCTTTATGCCTCATGTATACGTAGACCCGGGGATGACAAAACGCCTATCATTATTATTCCAGACTAATTTTATTAACTAGTCATCTACACAGTTAATGTTTTTCACTTCGTATATACAACAGTGTATGCAAGAGGAGTGCGGTATTATTCAGCACAATATTTTTAAAACTATCTACAATTATATTATTTACAACATTCGGCTTAACCCTCTTAATTTTTTTTATTACATCCTTCTCCGATATAATACAATAACTTTTGGCTTGGCCACGAACAAATTCATATAGATAAAAAACCCACATCGCTATGTTCTCGGCTGTCTAGTTTCAGCTACTTCTCCAAGGTCCCGATGACGTCACAGTCCTCTTAATATAAAGAACAAGACCATGCTATTCCAAAGCGTTATTTTAACATTATATATATAATATAATTTTAAAACATTTAACCGGTCAATTTAATTTTAGTACCAAGTTACGCACAAAAACTGTCTTTTCTTTATGTTTGTTTGGGGTAGTTTTAATTTTATCTAGTTTTATCGAGTTTAAAATTCAAATCGATGCTCAAGTCCTCTTCTTCTTTTTCTAACCAATAATTGGATGCATACAGATCGTCGAAATTTTCGAATTGCTAAATGTACTGAATGGACCGTCGCGTCGACGGAGACTTACCCTGAATAGTATATGCTTTACATAAACTACCTATATGGGAATGTTTTATCTGAAAACTTCCAGTAGCATAGAATTTTGTAGGTTCTCATTTCCTATTTGTATTCTGGTTTTTGACTTATTTTCCCCTCCTTTACATACTAGTACTTTAGTTTTATTTTTGTTAATTTTCATATCGTACCTCTCTGTTGGAACGGTTTCCATTTCATTAAGAGCTCCTTTTAACTCTTCCTTGCTAGATGCCACTACCACTATTTCATCTGTAAATCAATGCATATAAATCTTTTGTCCCTGCATAGTAGTTCCAAATGTCTTTTTGCATTTGACAGTATTTATTGCCTCTTCCATGTACAAATTAAAAATTAACTGAGATAGGGCACATCTTTGTCTCATCACTTTCCTCATATATACTTTTCTACGTTCCTGCTGTAATTCTATTACAGCTGTTTGCTCTTTGTATAAGCTATATGTACTATTGTTTATTCCTATAACTCATTCCAATCTTTTTGAGTATTTCAAACATTTTTCCCGTTTTACATTGTCGAATGCTTTTCCAGATCTACAAACACTATATACACGTGTTTTCATTTTTCTATTGTCTTCTCCATTTTCACCTTCAGAGCTAAAATAGCCTTCCGTGTTCCCCTGTTTCGCCTAAAACCAAATTGATCATCTCCTAGTATTCCTTCAGCTCGTTTTCCATCCGTCTTTGTATAATTCTAGTTAATATTTTTGATACGTGTGCTGTCAAACTCATTGTTCGAAAATGTGACTATGATGTTACATTGGAAATCTTTGGGTATCTCGCCTGTCTCATTCATATATCTTACAAGTTGGAAGAGACGTTCTGTCACTGCTTGTCTAGCAGCTTTTAGAGTTTCTGCTTGAACTGTATCTATACAAGGTGCCTTGCCATTTTTCAAACCCCTTAATACTAACTCAAACTCATCTCTAAGTATGGGATATTCTTTTCAACGTCTGATTCCTGTTCTAGTGCTGCTAGGTCCTGTTCTGCATATAAATTTCCTATATATTCTTGCCATCTATCCACTTTGTCTATATTTTCTATGATGATGTCTCCTTCCACGCCCCTTATATTTTTGCTATAAGGTTTTATATCCCTAAAATTTCTTGGTATGTCTGTCTTTCCTATTTCTATCTTAGTTTGTACCTATTTACACTTTTCATCAATACATTGTTCTTTAGTTTTCCCGCATTTGCGAATAATTTCCCATTTTATAGCTTTGTATCTCTGTTTTCCTGCTTCATTTGGTCTGTTTTTGTAGTTTCGTCTTCAACTAAATTCAGGATATCCTTTGTTATCCATGGTTTTTTATTTTATTTTTGTGTATACCCCAGAATATCTCTGAGCGCCATGTCTAAGCTGGATTTAATGTTATTCCATTCTGTTTCTACTTCCTTCGTATCAGAAATTTTCCCGATGCCTTTTTTTCGAATTTTTCGTAAATATTTTTATCTTATAGTCTCTCAAAATCAAAATGCATTTTCCGCTTACTTTTTTAAACTTTTAAATTTAAGCGCGGCTTTCATAATTATGATATTGTGGTTAGGATCTATATCTGCTTCCACGTGTATCGTCTTCTACCATGATATTAAAATAATGTGTTTGTGATGGTCAAATTGCTTTAGTCGCAGAATTCTACCAGCCTATTTCCCTTGTCGTTTCTCGTGCCTAATTCAAATAAACCTATGACCTCCTTCCCTACCCTCCCTAACCACTGCATAAAAATTTCCCGTATTTTTTATATTTTCATTTCCTCTGATGCATTTTAGTATGTCTTCGATATCTTTGTAGCTCGCTTCTACCGCTTGCTCACTATAGCTAGAGGTGGGCATGTATACTTGTATTATTACTAACCTATCCATTTCAATTTTCAAGTTCTCTAGCTTACCTAACTTGCTTCATACTTGTGACAATCCACGCTCCGACTCGCAGAATGCTCCCGGCTCTTCTTTTATACTTATCGATCACATCCTCCGAAGTAGTCCCCTTCCGGAGATCCGAATAAAGGATTATTTTAACTCCGGAATCTTTTACCCTAGAAGATGCCATCATCTTAAACAACAATTTAAGTACGCTGTGTACTCGAAAGGTAATGTGGTGGTTCCCCGTTACCTTCCACATTGCAGTAGTGTGTCTTAGAATGCCATACCGATCCCTAGGGTCTCTGCCACTCTAAGTACCGAAAGAGGTGCTACCCTCTTTTGGGTAACAGTCTTAGTCTGGTTCCTCACTATAGACCCCATCAATTTGGTAAAATCTTTTGGGTTTAGCTCATTAAAACACGCAAGGCGTTCCACCCGTTCTAGTGATCTAAAACCTTTTCAAGGTGCAGGTCCATTCAGAACGGCTCTCTTCTTCATTATCTACAAATTAATTTGCAGTGCTATCTTAGATGTGAACCATAGCAGAGTTTCTAACCTTTTAAGTATCGTGTAGATGCAAACCAAACGTATAATTTTATACAAAGTATTAACACTATCCGCCCAGATCGTGCACAAAGACGTCAACAATTTATAAACATCTAAATTAACTTATCTAGCTTATGCTTAGACGTAATCTAGTTCTGTAAAGTCTAAAACGCGATTTTGTCAGCAAGGTATCCTTGAGGTTAAAGTAAACCTTAAAATTCGTTTATGAATACAGCCCCTAGTGCTTTAGTTCTCACCGCTGAACGCAACCATTTACATACATTATGTCACAGACCAATAATACAAAAGATGCGTCACTGTACATAAACAATTACAATTAAGTTTAGCGCCACCATGCAGATTGAAGCTTAACTACTTGCTATGGCGGGAAATTTAAAACTAGTGATGAGCGCTATCTGGCGGAAAAAATGCAACTAAATGCATATTTAGCGGAAATTAGTAACCTATTAAATTCCTCAAAAGGAAAATAATATGTCTGCTCTACCATACAGGCGGCAGAGCCTCGATAGATTACGAGGGGTTCCTGTTTGACGGTCAAGCCCAGGGTAAAAAGGATGTTGAATGGCTTTGAGAAAAAAGGGTCCCTCTAAAGAGATCTTCCAGCCAGCTAAGCTTCTTCAACTTAGGGCAGAGCTATGAGCTAGGGTCGTAGGATGGTATACGATAAAACAAAAGAAATTTTATTGGACGCCAATTAGGTACATATAAAATGTAATATCATATTGTAATTCATCGAACACTGCTGTTGAGTACTATACTTGTTTAGTTAAATACTGTACTTAGAGTTTGTTCAATGTATTACATATCTGTACCACATATTATATTTTACTACTGTATATTCAAAATTGTTATAAATAAAGATTTATCAAATCACCTATCATTCCAATCATTAAAAGGGGTAGATAAACCTGTGGCTTCCTTAAGAAAGATTCATGCTTTTATGTTAAAATGTAATCAAATCAATACAAACTTAAGTTTCACAAGTATATATTTAAATTTAAATATTGGTAAAATAAAAATATAAAGATGCTTATTACAAATTGCAATTGTGCAAAATAAATTCATTAGAATTCAAGGAACTTTCAATGTGTAAAATAACACAACAAATTAAATTAATAAATTCCCTTCACCACAAAAATATTTAGAAACTACATACGTATTTCGACAAATATCCTCTGGAACAAAATGACCATGGCAAACTTGTAAATTTTTGTAGACCCATGCAGGATCCATTTTTTTCAGAGAAGCTGTTCCAATTAAATTCATCCACTGGTAATAAACATACAAAAATTTTTTTGGATTGGGAAATCTATGGCGAATTGCATCCCTATTTTTACAATTGAAAACTGCACACTTTCTAAACTGTGACATTATAATACTGTTCGTCTGAATTTACTGCTACTGTACCAAAAATAAATACGAAATTGAAACTGATATTGGTTGGTGTGGTCATCCTCATTTTGTGAGACGCGCAGCGCGCGCAGCTCATTTTGAGTGACAGTTACAGATATCTGTAAAATTTTCAATTTTAACTCAGTTTCAATGCGGCTGGTGGCGCCAAAAACTGTATTTTAAAACCGCCTATAGGGGACTACTCCCTGCATTATGTACACTATGTACACTGTTGTCATAACAAATTTTTACCGAACTAAAAACTGTGAACCTATAATTATCTATCGGTGAAAACAAGTAAAAGTTCTGATGTTATATGAAGGTCTGGGTTTATTTCATAAACTACATTTTATTTTACGTAATAAATGGGGTATTCATAACGGACGACGTACTAAAAGTATAATGCTAGCATGATGCTTGTAGTTCGTACTATAGCATGTAGAATCTTGTAATTCAAAGCTTATTTGTTACCTATTGCGCATATGACGTCACTCGTCATCCGATAATAATTTTAGAACTCATATGGGCATAGAATAATAATAATAACAAGAAGTGACGCTCGGCGTTTTTAGAAAGACCAAATTTCTTTGCGGATGTATAAAATCCGCCATTATTTTGTTGGTATATCCAAAGAATAATAATACACTCACGCTAGTATAGTGTATTATTATTCTGTGTATATCCTTCAACCTTCTTTAAGTTTATTGTACTGTTCTTGTTCTACGTTGTAATTTCACTTCAATAGGTTTCTTTATTACGTTAGAGCCTAAATTAAGCAGTTTTGCATACAATAATCAATTTAAATATTTAAAGCAATTTCTAACTCAACGTTTTTGAATTTCCCGCTGCATCTGTGTACCTACTGAATAATGGCTGAAGGTCACGTATTTTTGGTACATGAAAAACAAAAGATTTTTAAAGAGTGTCACTTCTTTTGGGGGTGTTATTATTCTATGATGGGGCGAATATAGTAAGGCAGGCCGATACAAGTAGTTCAGCGGCGTTGCCAATAATTTTGTAACATTTAAATTTGATGATGAGATTATTACATATAAAAAAACAACTACGTCTGATTTAGACATTCAGTTACTTTATTGTAATGTTCTCTAGTAATTGAATACTCCCAAACAATCAAAGAATGACAGTACATTTTCAAGGTGTTCTAAAGAGATTGCATTATTATACACGTGATGTCGGAAAGTACCATCAAAATCCTTGTCTGGCGCAAACAAACATTCAAAATTTGCATCTTGTCTATCTTCACATTTGATAAGTGGTGTAATTGTAATACTTGTAACAAAACCTAAAGATACCGCAATTAATTAAAAGATTTATAATGTTATATACATACCATAATAAGCCCTAGCCAACCAATCACTTCTAAATTCTTCTTTGCTTGGGAAATTTTCTGGTTTAAACTGCAGTTTTTCTAGATTTAGTAACAGTTGGTCATAATAATATTGTAAAGCAGTATCCAAATGCTGATGGCGAACCTCTGTTGTTGGACTACTGGCCCAAAAGTAATGTAAATCAATGGCTGGACTACCATATACAACAACCTGGTAGTCTACCTAAAAATAGCAATTTTGTTAAAAATGTTCTCGTTTTGTATATATGACGTCATCTTGGTCAGCAAGGGCATAATACAAATTCTCAGCAACAAATTATGAAAGCATTTTTTTCATAACTTTCTAAATTAATTAAATGGATGGATTTTACGCTAGTTACGAATTGCATAAGTCACATATAAGTTAGATTAAATTACATAAACATGCGTGGGAGCAAATTGCATCTCTTCAAGATTGGAAATGTATATATTTATTTTAAACTAAACTTGTCAATTTGGAGACACGTAAATCTGTAGACATAGTAATAAAAGTCACCCTTAAACTTAACACATGTGGATATATAGAATAAACATCCGTGCGAGCGGACTGCTTCCTTTCAAGATTAGAAACGTACATATTTACTTTAGGTTAAACTTGTCATATTAATCAAAGTTATCCTTAGACTTTATCGTAGGGAACCTACCATAGTGGGTGGCAGTTGCTCCCCTTAACAGTCTGATTTATCTCACTCAATATTTATTTTATGTCTGGCACAAATCCGCCGGTTGACGAATAAACGATGTAAGCACAGATGCAAATGCATGGAAATCAAGGCTGTTCACACGACCAATGCAAAGAGTCGTGAAAAGGAAACCCATCAATACCAGGGACAAACGTTCCGAAGACTTCATTTTTAAACTTCATTTAAACTTCAGGTTATAGTTTAGGTTATACTTTAAGTTAAATGTATTGTTGCAAGCTACTATTAGGCAACTCGTCAAACACACAAGCACCGTAGGCTCTCCATATTCTCCAGAGTTCTAAAATTCTTCTAGCAATTAACTGGAGAATGAGTCATCCTTTTAATTCAAAGTATATATAAGACCGCTAATAAATGCAAGAGTTAGTCTATATCAGAATGTCGAACATAAATTATATCGTCTACAGTAAAAGTAGTTGAGCTTTTGGAAGTCCAAGAGTATACATAAATGTTATATGATGTGTCTAATGTACATGCAGCTTGTAGTATACATCAATAGATTAGAAGTGTAACAAATAATAGTTGTGTTAGTGTTATTAATGGACCTATGGTAAAGAAGTTAGTTTAAGAAGATATTAGTGCTTGTAAATTCATTAGTGTGATAGTGCTTCATTGTTAATTGGACTGAAAACATCTATAAATAAGGCATATACTGTTAATTAGACTTGTAAACAGTGAGTAATAAAGACTCTTGTTATTACTTGTTTTAAATTAGAGAAACGCGGTAGCAGTAGCCCGCTTCACTATTGTCAGGTGCGGGGTATATAGTGATTAATTTAAAAGGAAAGCACGCAAGTCTAAAGACATTTAAGTAGTTCATATACGCCAGTTACCAGAAGCCAAAGTAAGATGGACGCAGAAACTTTAATGAATTTCCTTAAGGATTTTAAATCCGGTATGGAAGAAAAGTTAAGCAAAAATACTGCGAAAATGCAAAAGAAGTTTAGTGAAAATGCTGCGAAAATAGATGAAAAGCTTAGTGAAAATGCTGAGAAAATGCAGGAGAGGTCGGCTAAACTGGAAGTGACACTAAATGAAAACGTAGTAAGGTTAGTTGAACTGGAATCAAACCTTACCGAAGGGTTAAATGAAAATGCTAAGAAAATGGAAGAAAAGTTAAGTGAAAATGCTGCAAAAATGGAAGAAAAGTTGAATGAAAAGACAGCCACAGCCACGTTAGAACAAAGATTAATGGAAAGCTCCATTGCATTGAAAGAATATGTCACTGAACAGGTAAAAACAGTTGAGCAAAAGTTGGACAATAAATTGGTAAAAATGGAAAAAGATATGATGAGGCTGCAAGAACAAGTGATTTCACTAACAACGCGGCCACTTGAATTAGCAAACCAAGTTGTAAATCAGAACATTCTAGAAATAACAACCATGGAAAGAAGCGAGTCAATACCGTCTAAATTTAAAGTGAAACCACCCACATTCGATGGCCAAACATCTTGGCCCACTTATTTGAAACAATTTGAAGCTGCGGCAATAGCCAACGGTTGGTGCAACAAAGAGAAAGCTATCTCTTTAATAGTGGCTCTTAACATCTTACAAACGATTCCCGATCACCAACAGAATGATTACGGCCTCTTAATATCGAAGCTTGAGATGAGATATGGAGATGCTCACCTTCAACAGGTTTATTACGCACAAGTTAAGAACCGTTCGCAAAAGACAAGCGAAAGGCTGCAAGAATTTGAAGCCGATATCGCCAGATTAGTTAGATTGGCATATTCAACGGCACCAGATAGTTTCCGCGAACAAGCTGGCTGTTTAAACATTTGTGGATGGCATTAAAGACAACGAAATACAGCAAGCGCTAAGATTAGCACGGCCAAAAATGTTAGATGACGCACTGGCTCATGCGCTTGAATTTGAAGCAGCTAAGCAGACATCACACAGGATGAGTAACAAAGTTCGGTCTGCCTTAGAGGAACCTGGTCAAGCGCAGAACAGCATAGATGAAATAATCAACCGTGTGGCGGAAAGGCCGGAAAGACAACGACCGTTCATTTACATTTCCAATGCTCCACCAGAAGGTACTACATTGGCCAGGAGGCGAGTTTTTGTTGCCTGGAAATTTAGAATTTTGCCGAACCCTTGCCGTTCCAGGCAAGGTAGGGATCTTTAACGTGCGTGACAACACTCACACACGGGACCTCCATTTAACCTCTCATCCGAACGAGGGCGTAATTTTTGTGAAAAATGCTCACCTGCCATTTTTCAAGCAGTCGGCCGTGTGGGGATTTGAACCCGTAACCTTGGGATCCGTAGTCTTACGCTTACTACATTGATCCACGGCGACGCCTGGAAAGACAACGACCGCGGAGATGGCGTCTGCAATGCTGGAGCTGCGGTGAAGTTGGTCATATACAGAGACACTGCACTCAACCAGCAAAACAACCGGTTGAGCAGCAGGAAAGCTAAAGCAAGTCGACGTAAGGGGGCGAACGTCGACAGCACAACGTAGTGCTCCGGAGATTATCATCCGTGCTGTATCGTTGAAGGGAAGCCTGAACAGCATTTATATCGATGGTGGAATTAAAGGTAGAGTTGTCCGATTACTCGTGGATACAGGAGCAACAAGGACTATTGTGAAACCAGAATTGGTTGGTCGTGGAAAAGTGCTACCTGCATCGGTGTGTCTTCGAACGGCAAGTGGTGAGAAAATTTCTACTCACGGAGAGACTGCCGTTACGTTGACAATCGCGGACAAATTAAGTAATCATCGTGTGTTGGTAGCTGAAATTACAGAAGAAGTGATCTTGGGAATGGATCTCATGAGAGAATATGGGTTTCATGTAAACATGAAAGAAAATGTGCTTCAGATAGATGATGATGAGATTCCATTCCAAGGGACGAGTAATCAGACGACGCAAGTTCGAATGATTTGTGATATGAAGATACCCAAAAAGGCGGAAATGATAGTAATGGGACGCCCGGATGGTACACTACGGGAAGAACAAATATGCATGATGGAAGCAACTGAATCGGGAATGGGTCAGGAGGGATTACTGATTGGAAGAACGCTGGTAAAGTTTCGAAATATGATACCAGTAAGGGTGCTGAACATTAATCCGCATACGGTGACCCTGAAGAAAGACATGATTGAGGGAAGTTGCATTCCAGTATGCCATATTAAACGTTGTGTGGACGACACAAAAGATAAACCAGTCAACGGTTGCTCACAGAAATTGCTGGATATGTTGATACTTTCGCGTCGAGGATTAAACGGCGACCAACTGGGCAAGGTAAAAGAACTGATCGGACGATATCGAGGTGTGTTTGCACTAGATGATAGTGAGAAAGGAAGGACGAATGTTGTGCAACATAAGATCAATACTGGAGATGCGCAACCGATAAGACAACACCCCAGGCAGCTTCCTTTGGCAAAACGTAAGAAAGCCGAGCAAATTATCACCGACATGGAAGAACAGGGAGTGATTGAACCCTCGAATAGTCCATGGGCATCCCCGATAGTGCTTGTCAAGAAAAAGGACGGGTCGACAAGGTTTTGTGTAAACTACTGGCGGCTTAACAATGTGACAAACAAAGACAGCTATCCTTTGCCCAGAATTGATGACACCTTGGATACTCTATCCGGATCTAAATGGTTTTCGACTTTGGACTTGAAAAACGGATAGTGGCAGGTAGGCTTGGAGCCAAACGATAAAGAAAAGACTGCGTTTACAATTGGAACTGGATTATGGCTTCCAGACATCGTAGCCATCTTTAAATCGTAGGTACGTTTATGGCTAACAAACGAAAACCTTTATCTTTACAGGTAGCGTTCTGGAACGCCAACTGGCTCTAGCGAAGAAGCTTCAGCTCATCGATTTTGCAAAGAGGTACAACCTGAACATCGTGATGATGATCGAGACCTACTTCCGAGAAGCCGACAACCCAAGAATAGCAAACTACATTTGCCACTGGAACAACAAACCTGAACGAAAAGGAGGTGGAACCGCCATCTATATCAGCGTCAACCCCGGGGATCTATTGCACCTGGAGGCTACCGCCGTGGAGGTTTCGACAGCGTCTGCAGGTACGATACACTTTATTTCAGGTTACAACCCGCCAGCCAGACCCATCCAAGAAGTGCGTCTGGGCACCGTCCTACTCACCGGAACGCTAACGATCCTAGCTGGAGACTTCAACGCCAAGCATCCGACCTGGAACAGCAGGACGACCAACCAGAATGGAAAACACCTACGGAACTACGCGGACAACAGACAAGCAGCAGTCGAGGTACCAGCTGAGCCAACCCACAACTGCCACAACACAGAAAGGCCCGACATCTTGGACATCGCAGTCATTAAGGACCTTGCGCTGCCAGTCCACCTCAACGCAGTCAACAAATTGAACTCGGACCACTACCCAGTGCTACTGTAAGCGAAGACTTCACCGAAGAGGAGGAGCGACCAAAGAAGACTAACTGCTGGGCAGCATTCACGGACTACTTCCAGGAGGCCATCCCACCGATCCCATCCTCAACACTGCAGACGAAGTGGACGTAGCAGTGAACCTACTGACCACAATCATCCAGTCATCCATGGAGGCAGCAACCACGACAACGATGGTACACAAATAGCACCAGCAGATCCCAGACGACACCATGCAGCTCATCAGGGAGAAGAACTGTGCCAGGAACAACTACGAGTGCTCCTGGAACCCAGAAGACAGGAACGCCTACTACTACCTACGTACCCAGGTAAGCGTTTCCTTGCAGGAACACCGGAACGAGCAGTGAAGAAGGAAGATCGAGTCCCTAGAAGAAGACGACCATTCACTCTGGAGGATGGTAAAGATCCTGAAGAGGAAGTCATTATAATTTGAATAAGGTCGCTACACTTGCGGCTACGTCCCCAATGCTCCACCCGAATGTTCTACATTGGGTTTAAACGCGAAAATTATACGTGCTCCAAATGTAATCTAACTTCAAAATTAATCTATCCTAAATAAAAATCTAACAAACTAAAACAAAAACTAAAAATAGAGTTTGCACAATGGTATCCCAAGCGTTGACTTTGGAGTGTGTCCGTTCAACAAGACACAAGCAAAAGTAAAATGGGAAGGATCCGTAACACCGGATAGCAGTCGCTAGCTCTGATTACCGGTGCGACCTGAAGGGTCGTCTTAAAACTATCCAAATGTAGCTAGCTAATTTTAAAAATGGATTCCAATTTTCTAAGCATTCGCCAAATATTTTAATAGTGAATCCAGCTATTTTGCCTGCTCTATAAATCTACAAATTGGTCTTCCCTGGTCTAAGTAATTTATTTTATCTTTAGCCTAAATGCGTCCCTAGCTTTCCCTATCATTCCCTAACTGATTTATATTATATTTACAATCTTTTCAATTTCATTCCTCCTCCCTATATAGATGCTGCCACATAAATAAATTATCGATGCATTCGCGTGAACATTATATCAACTAGCGCCATTACACAAATACGAGCTTGGAAAATTATTCAAAATCCGCTTATTAAAACAAATCAATACTTATGCGAGTACAGCCGCCACAATTTTACTCTTACCTCGTATATAAATTTTCCAGCATCCGAAGGTCTGATCGTCTGCTTACAGCCATTCATAACTTACCGCTAGGGGGTGATACATATATGATACATATAACTTTTAAGTCCTGGGGGATGCGCGGTTTCACTTTATTTTATTCTCTTTGTTTACTTTATTGATTTAATATTAGCTTTTTGGTTATACATTTTATTTTATTTTACTTTTTGTTTATTATTAATTTTATACTTTTTTTTAATAATTAACAGGTTTTAAATCGTACTCCTATATCATTTCAAGTCAAATCCTGATTTTTCAAATCTTCCCTCCGCTCCCCCCGCCGCCCCTTCCGCCAATTTACTCGCGGTTATCACCGTTTAATCTCGCGACTCTTCCCGCGAATTCTTTAAAGGCTGTCCAGAACGCCTTCTGGTTAGCCACTTCACCGACTTCCTCTAGGCTCTTTGATCATGCTAGCCCTACCGTAGTTAATTTCATATCAGCTAACCCTCGATTTGCCACCTCGAGTGCGCAGTCGAAGAGCACATGCTCTGCGATTTCTGCGCCCTCACCGCATTCGCAACGGTAGTTATCGGTTAAACCGAATCTTTGTAAATACGCTTTCAGGGCGCCGTGCCCTGTTATCAGTTGCACCATTTTATGATCGAGCTTACTTCTAGCTTCAATGCTCGGTATGAATTTGTGGGTCAACCTGCCCGTGGCAACGTTGTTTCACCTCTCTTCCCATTGTCGAATTGACTTCGTTTTAATTAGAGACCTCGATATCGACAAATGTGATATCAGAAAGTCGCCCATCACGGTCTCTTTAGCTAATTGAAGAGGGAGTCAGCATTAATGCCGCCAACCCACGAAGAGAACGGGATGGCCTACACAGAAGAGGACAAGACCGAAGCTTTTGCAGACCATCTGGAACGACAGTTCACTTTGAGCTACGCCGAAATCGATCTCGACTGGGTGGAGAGAGTCAACAGAGCTGTCACAGACCGCCTAGAAGAAAGCGATCAGAACCTGCCTCACGTGACTCCCCAAGAATTAGATAAGCTCATCGGAAGGGTGAAGATCCGGAAGGCACTAAGTCCCGACGGCATCCCAGCCAAAGCCGTCAAACTAATTCCGGAAAGAGGAAAAGCCATGCTACTGGCCATACTTAACGCAATATTACGTGTGCGTCATTTCCCTACACCCTGGAAATGCGCACACGTAGTTTTGTTACAGAAGCCTGGGCAGTCTGCGACCTTCCCGCAGAACTACCGTCCCATCAGTCTCCTACCGGTTCTCGGCAAGTTAGCGGAGGGTGTCGTACTTCGACGGCTACGGGACGAAGTCTCGAAGAGCGAGAGGGCATACCCAACGAGCAGTTCGCCTTCAGATCCGGTCATTCAACCGTTTATCAATTCCTGCGCCTCGTGGAGTTAATCACCGATGGTTTCAACAGGAAGCAGTCCACCGTTGTCATCTTTCTTAATGTTTTTAAGGCCTTCGACCAAGTGCGGCATCAGGGACTTCTCTACAAGCTGCTAGTGTTGGACATACACCAATGACTGGCAAGACTCATCGCATCGTTTTTGGACCGAAGAAAATTCCGAGTGAAGTTAGGCAGCTCCTGTTCTTCAGCCCGACAGATGGAAGCCGGCATGCCACAGGGCTCGCTCCTCTCACCACCGCTCTACTTGCTGTTCACTCGCGATGTGCCGAAGACTAGTGACACCCACCTGTTTCTCTACACTGACGACACCGCCGTAGCGACCAGATCACTAGCCCCTTGGTTAGTGACAAGAAAACTTTAGGAAGCCGCCACCGCCTTGGAGAGATGGTTCCCAACCTGGACAAGAGCAGCGCCATGCTCCTGACAAAGAAGAAGCTCCAACCAGACAAGGACATCACGATCTTCAACCAGGCCATCCCATGGAAGCCGCAGGCCAAGTACTTGGGAGTAACCATCGACCGAAGCCTCACCTGGGGAACCACATCGCCAGCAGCGCCTCCAGAGCCAACGCAGCAACAGTCAGCCTATGACCGCTACTCAAAAGAGAAGTTAGCTCAATAACGCCAACAAGATCAAACTCTACAAGACCATCATCAGACCAACCATAACCTACGCATCGGGAGCATGGGGCTACGCAGCCAAGTCCCACATCCGTTGTAATAATTACCTAATCAACCGTCCGTCGAGGGCCTGTAAAGACCAGTCAAGACGGTTAATTAAGGCCAGGCAGACTAAACTCAGCGGCGTAGGTCGTGGTTCAAACTCTTAACTAAACCCTTGCTTGTACTTACCAAATATGCGATATGGATAAAAATCATCGATACATATATTAACAATTTATAATAAACATGGGCGCCAATCAGCGGAAAGGCACTGATACCTAATAAAAGTAATCATGAAATAAACTTCATAGTTTAGAAAAAAGAAATAACATTTTATTATAACATCGACTGTCCGGAAAAGCAGATATATACACAAATAAATAAACAGTCTTGAACTCGAAATGAAATAGGGCCTACAGGGCCCACTATTCCGACATAATATAAACGTAATTCTATCTAACCTAATTGATATCTAGGGACGTGCACGTCGTCACATATACCTAATCTTTAGCCTAACTAGGATTAACTTAAGATCTTTAATTATATTAACAAAAGCACTGTGAAACACAACTATGCATTACTGTCTTTACAACACGGTATCCGTATGTACAGATTAAATCAAGGATTCCATGGGTTAATACCGTATGCTCTCTTCAATGATTATTTTTTGGAACACGCGAACGTAATTTAATGTCAATATAATTCACAAAAAAAAACAGACCGGACTATAGCTCGCAACACGGCTCCCGCACCCCGTCTTTAGCGACTATAGGTAGAACGAACATACATTTCCGCGATCAAAAGTAAACAGTATCAACTGGTCTATAATAATTAACCTTTACAACACTACAAAAGTTTGACACGTAAATCCGAAAAGCTTTCTTTACTGAGCTATTAACAAAGGTTAGTTCACGTCTTTATTACGTTCCAATGACCGGTAGTTGAAGCAAAGGAATTTTCTTTAAATAACCCTAAGCAATAGCACACCGTCGTAGCGTCTATGTAGAATTAAAGTAATCCTTCCTACAAATTAATAAGACGCTACAAAAGAGACGCAGAATCGAAATAAAACTCATAGCAAAGGGTTGCTTTGCATTATTAAAAATGTCATCCAACAAAATAAATACTCACGTGTTCTAAGCACACATAAACACGTCTGTCCCCAAAGACCACACACCAAAAAGCCAAGAATCATTGCTGTTTCTTTACATCTGCAACCACATTCCTGCAAAACCCCAATGAATTCGTCCGGTCCTCAGGCCATAGGCCGCACCATATGTTTAAATACCAGAAACTAAACCCTCTCACTACATTGTATTGTAAATATTATGCGATCTCAGGTACCGTAGATGTATAACGAAAGCTTTTTAAAATATAGAAGAATTCGCTTGTATGAGGTTATTCTACCACGGTGTATGCAGGCTTTGTAAAACGTACATATAATTCCACCACGATTCGTGAAATATACAAGTGATAATTAAATTGTGTCAACTATTAATACTATAAGAATTGGTACGCAGTAGCGTAACATTATATAAAAAATAATTATAAAATTTATGCTCAACAAAGCGATTGAAAATCGGGTTGTTACACACCCCCCCCACAAAAGTTGAAATTGCGGGAAGAAATTTCAACCCTTCAACCTCTCAACGTAAGGAAACCATACTAAACACATTTTGAACTTGAAATACGTTAAATTCACCAAGTCAATATTAGATTCTACACCTAACACCGATTATCGAAACTCTAAAACAAAATGACTTGCTACAACCTCCAACAAGTTAAAATGTTTCACACATTTAAGTGATTAAAGGTAACTTGAAAAACTATTAGCTCCAGCAACTATCGAAACAATAGTTACAAATCCAACTCTTGAAGCTAAGTTCCTAAGTATTAAAACTTAATAATCGGCAAATATCTACTTTAGAAGCCAAGCTTCCATTAAATAAAATGCGCAGTCCAAACTGCAACTACAGAGTTTGAATAAGCGAAAGTGAATGGAGTGATCAGTTCCAACACCAACGAAACTCAAATCCAATAACCCACAAAATATACAAAAAAAATAGACTTCTAGGCGAAATAAAATAAGTGTATGGACCAACGTCCACAACAACCTCTGCACCAGCAAAGGCAGAAATAAAATGTGAATACTAGTGAATGCACAAGGCTTAAATCCAATAGCTTGAATTCAACTTAACAACTGAGAACTGGGAATAAAGGTAATAGGAAAATATTTAATGTGGCTTTAAATCTTTAACATGAAAAATACCCAACGGTTTATCATCCACCGTCGCTAAGCGGTAAGTCGTAGTACCAACAACCTCAATTATCTTAGCTTCCAAATATTTAGAGCTAATTTTTATTAAATGATTTAGTAGCATCCGACAGAACAAAATTCTTTCTCCAAACAATATCACCAACATTAAACTTCAAAGGTCTTCGTCTTAGATTATATGAACGGGTATTGCGCTCATACGCCAAATGAAGATTTCTTTTACCTCCCGAAAATTGGAGATAGTTCATTCATGTCTCGAACTAACTGTTCTCGATTTTCTAAAACAACTCATCCTCTTTGAAATTCTTTAACCGACCAAAAAATCTCCAGAAATAGGAACGGTACGGCCAAAAGCCAAAAATGATGGTGAAAATTTTGTTGATTCGTGAACAGCGTTTCGGAGGGCGTGTCCTATTTTATGGATTTCAACATCCCATTCCTTATGACTGTCTTTAATATAACTACGGATGGCTGTTCCAATAACTTTATTTACTCTTTCGACAAAATTTACCTGCGGATGGTAATTTGCGTTAAACCAAACGGATTGAACGTTATAAGTATTCATTAATTTTGAAAACAAAACGCTTTTAAATTGGGGACCATTATCCACCATACAAATTTGTGGAACCCCGTAAACCAAAAACACATAATTTTCAATATATTCACAGATGCGTTGTGCAGAGGCATTGCGCATTGGGTGGATTAGAGTAAATTTGGTAAACCAATCACTGATGACTAAAAGAACTGTATTCCCTTGTTTTGAACGAGGAAAAGGACCAACTAAATCGATAGAAAGGCATTGAAATGGGAAAGAGATCTGCTTTTCCTGGCCCATAAATCCATAATGATTAAATTGAGCAGATTTGCTTTCACAACAAATTTTACAATTGCGAATATATTTAGAAATGTCCGACTTCATTTTGGGCCAATAATATAACTCTTTAATCTTTGAAAAGTTTTGAAAACTCCTAAATGAGCCGAGGTAGGGTCATCGTGACACTTTGCAAAATCTCATTACGACTCGACTTTGGAACAACTAGTTTCCATTCCACCAAATTTGATTCAATTGATAAATTATTAGAAATATATTTATAAATTTTTCCATCTTCAACTCTCCAATCCGGATAAGAATCAGGTTTATTAGAAATTTCTGATAGCATCTTTTGTACCAGTCATCGATATCATCAGAAGAAAATTTTAAAGAATTAATTTCAACAGGAGCTCTGGAAAGAGCATCAGGTACAACATGTAGTTTACCTTTCCTATGAATCACCTCATAATCAAACTGCTGAAGCTTAACGCTCCAACGCGCTAATCGACCTGAAGGATCTTTTAGGCTATTAAGCCAGATCAAAGAATGATGATCGGTAATAACCTTGAAGTGTGTGCCTTCTATGTAAGGCCTAAATTTCTGAATGCCAAAATGACAGCTAACAATTCCCTTTCTGTCACCGAGTAATTTTTCTCAGCCTTATTAAGAGCACGAGATGCGTAAGCAATTACCTTTTCGTTGTCGCCCTCACCTTGAGTCAGCACAACTCCAACACCATAATTCGACGCATCACATTGTAAGTAGAAATGCTTAGTAAAGTCAGGGCTAGCCAAAATGGGAGCCTGGCCAAGACAAGCTTTAATTTTGCAAAGGATTTAAGAGCTTCTTCATTCCAGGTAATAGATTGAGACTTCCTTTGCTTTTAATAGGTCATTAATCGGAGCCAAAATTGTGGAAAAATCATTGATGAATCGACGATACCACGAACACATTCCAGTAAAACGTTTAATTTCTGTGGCTGTCTTAGGTAGCGGAAAATTGACTATAGCATCTATCTTAGAAGGATCGGTATGAAGACCGTCTTTATCAACAACATAACCCAAATATAATAACTTGGGTTTACAAAATTCACATTTTGAAAGATTAATGGTAAAATTCGCATCTCTAAGTCTTTTGTAAACTTCCTCTAAAATTTCAATATGTTCTTTAAAAGTACTCGATACGACAATAATATCATCTAAATAAACAAAACATTTTGCGACAAGGAATGGCCAAAATAGACTCCATGAGCCGCTGAAGTGTAATAATTACCTAATCAACCGTCCGTCGAGGGCCTGTAAAGACCAGTCAAGACGGTTAATTAAGGCCAGGCAGACTAAACTCAGCGGCGTAGGTCGTGGTTCAAACTCTTAACTAAACCCTTGCTTGTACTTACCAAATATGCGATATGGATAAAATCATCGATACATATATTAACAATTTATAATAAACATGGGCGCCAATCAGCGGAAAGGCACTGATACCTAATAAAAGTAATCATGAAATAAACTTCATAGTTTAGAAAAAAGAAATAACATTTTATTATAACATCGACTGTCCGGAAAAGCAGATATATACACAAATAAATAAACAGTCTTGAACTCGAAATGAAATAGGGTCCTACATGTCACACTATTCCGACATAATATAAACGTAATTCTATCTAACCTAATTGATATCTAGGGACGTGCACGTCGTCACATATACCTAATCTTTAGCCTAACTAGGATTAACTTAAGATCTTTAATTATATTAACAAAAGCACTGTGAAACACAACTATGCATTACTGTCTTTACAACACGGTATCCGTATGTACAGATTAAATCAAGGATTCCATGGGTTAATACCGTATGCTCTCTTCAATGATTATTTTTGGAACACGCGAACGTAATTTAATGTCAATATAATTCACAAAAACAGACCGGACTATAGCTCGCAACACGGCTCCCGCACCCGTCTTTAGCGACTATAGGTAGAACGAACATACATTTCCGCGATCAAAAGTAAACAGTATCAACTGGTCTATAATAATTAACCTTTACAACACTACAAAAGTTTGACACGTAAATCCGAAAAAGCTTTCTTTACTGAGCTATTAACAAAGGTTAGTTCACGTCTTTATTACGTTCCAATGACCGGTAGTTGAAGCAAAGGAATTTTCTTTTAAATAACCCTAAGCAATAGCACACCGTCGTAGCGTCTATGTAGAATTAAAGTAATCCTTCCCTACAAATTAATAAGACGCTACAAAAGAGACGCAGAATCGAAATAAAACTCATAGCAAAGGGTTGCTTTGCATTATTAAAAATGTCATCCAACAAAATAAATACTCACGTGTTCTAAGCACACACATAAACACGTCTGTCCCCAAAGACCACACACCAAAAAAGCCAAGAATCATTGCTGTTTCTTTACATCTGCAACCACATTCCTGCAAAACCCCAATGAATTGTCCGGTCCCAGGCCATAGGCCGCACCATATGTTTAAATACCAGAAACTAAACCCTCTCACTACATTGTATTGTAAATATTATGCGATCTCAGGTACCGTAGATGTATAACGAAAGCTTTTTAAAATATAGAAGAATTCGCTTGTATGAGGTTATTCTACCACGGTGTATGCAGGCTTTGTAAAACGTACATATAATTCCACCACGATTCGTGAAATATACAAGTGATAATTAAATTGTGTCAACTATTAATACTATAAGAATTGGTACGCAGTAGCGTAACATTATATAAAAAATAATTATAAAATTTATGCTCAACAAAGCGATTGAAAATCGGGTTGTTACACCGTTCTAATCGAAAAACTTGCGCATGGCACTCGACGCCCCATGGTACGTGAGGAACCACCAGTTGTACTCTGACGTCAACATTTTTATTTATTTATTTATTTGTTCCAACGTTTTAGTAGTCTGCTACCTGAAATTTAAGCAGACCTGGCTTCCCCGCAGAAAGTATGCGTCAGTACGGCGTGTGTGTGTGCGCGCGCCTGATGGAATGTATTACGTGTATGTATGTATGTGTGTGTGTGTGTGAGAGAGAAAGAGAGAGAGGGTTGTATGTATGCGTGTTATGTGTGTGACGTTGGTCCGAGTTACGTTCCCCCTAGGATCAGGACCATCGGCAGCCGGATATCTCAGTCGTCAAGGAAGAACACTCAACGAACATTGCTTTGTCAATCCGGACCATTGGCATTATACATTGAATAAGGGCCGCTATACTTGCGGCCACGTCCCCAATGCTCCACCCGGAGGTACTACATTGGGTTTAAACGCGAAAATAACCGTGCTTCTTATTAATCCTAACTTCGCAATTAATCCACCCTAAATAAAAATTTAAATAAAAATCTAACAAACCTAAAATCTAACAAATCTAACAAACTTTAATAATCTAACAAACCTAAAAATCTGACAAAGTGAAACAAAAACTAAAAACAAAAACTAAAAACAAGGTTTAAATAATGGTATCCCTAGCGCTGACCTTGGAGTGTACCCGATCAACAAGACACAAGCAAAAATGAGAGAGGGAGGGATCCGTAATACCGGATAGCAGACGCCGGCTCTGCTTACCAGTGCGACCTGAAGGGTCGTCTTAAAACTATCCAAATCTAGCTAACTAATTTAAATCCATCCCTAGCTTTCCCTACCATTCCCCAACTGATTTATATTATGATTACAATCTTTACAATTCTACTCTTCCTTCCCAAATATATACTGCAACCAAAATGGCGACAGAACGTCAAACAAAACAAATATGCTACAAAATACTACAATACATGCTAATAAATATAAAGTGTAAATATAAAATATAAATATATAAATAAATGTCTAATAAACGTTAAGCATATAGCAGTGCACAAAATAGCAAAAGCATCACCCTATTTATCAGGTGCACTCGCACAAGCATTATGTCGGCTAGCGCCATTACCCACAAAACGTGCTTGTTAAATTATTTCAAAAACTACTAATTAATGTAAATCAATGCTTGTGCGAGTACAGCCTCCACAATTTAAGTCTTACCTCGATAATAAAATTCTCCAGCATCCGAAGATCTGGTCGTCTGCCTACATCTAACTGTAACTTACTTCTAAGGGGAAGATGGGGTGCACTGCTAAAGTCCTGGTGGGTATGCACTAAATGTCTTGGGGGGGGGATCACAATCACTATCACTTCACTTTCAAGTCCTGGGGGTGATGCGCGGTTTCACTCTATTTTATTATCTTTGTTTATTTTATTGATTTAATTTAATGAGGGATTCCGATTTATTTGTTATGGTTTATTTGTTATTATTTATTCCCGATTTTCCGCACATAATTATGAAGATAGGCAGTGATTGTATTAATGGTGTGGGGGTTTCTTGTGCATATTGGACATTTGGGTATAATTATCATTTTTTTTTTTTAATATCAGGTTTTGGTTATATCTATGCTCGTATCCTTACTCACGCCAAGTCAATCTAAAATTTTCCAATCCTCCCACCAACCCCACCGAATTTTACACGCGGTTGTCATTGTCTAATCTCGCGACCCTTCCCGCAAATTCTTTTAAGGCTGTCCAGAACGCCTTCTGGTTGACCACTTCCCCGACTTCCTCTAGGCTCTTTGGCCATGCCACACCTAGGATAGCTAATTTGCTATTAGCCAACCGTCGATTTCCCGCCTCAAGCGGGCAGTCGAAGAGCACGTGCTCTGCGCTTTCTGCGCCCTCGCCGCATTCGCAGCGGTCGCTGTTGGTTAAACCGAACCTCTGTAAATACGCCTTCAGGGCGCCGTGCCCTGTTATCAACTGCATCATTTTGTGATCGAGCTTAACCTCGATCCTACCTCTAGCTTCTATGCTCGGTATGAATTTGTGGGTCAACCTGCCCGTGGCAGCGTTGTTCCACCTCTCTTCCCATTGTTGAATTGACTTTTCGCGCAGTTTCCTTTTAATATGGGACCTCGGTATCGACGAATGTGATATCCGAAAGTCGCCCGTCGCGGCCTCTTTAGCTAATTCATCAGCCGTATCATTCACTACGTTACCATCGTGCGGCCTAACCCAACAGAACTTTAAACGTCGAAACTCGAGCGCCGTATGCGCTATCCTCCAGACGTCCGCCTGGAGGTCTGTCTAGGTGTCTAGCTGTCAGCGCTGATTTACTGTCGCTGATTATATAATATTCATCTCTGCCCACGTGGTTTATTACGTAATCGATTGCTTCTTGTATGGCTACCAATTCGCACTGGATAATAGTGCTCCAGTTTGCGAGTTTGGTTTGAAACCAAAACACCTCCCTTTCCTGCTTGTACACGACAAACGCCGCGCCTGCTTGCCCGTCATCCATGCGTGAGCCTTCCGTATAAATTCTGATACCCGTCGCGTCCCCATCGCCTTCTACAAACTCGATTACTCTAATATCGACCGGGTGTCTCAACTCCGATACAACGATCTTTCGTTCTACCTTCCTATTACCAAGATGAATATCTTCGATAATTTCGCGCCCTTTCCCTATATTTATCAATCTCCTATCTCTAATCTCCCTAACGACATATTTGATAGGAACAGTCCTACTGATCACCAGGACCGCCTCCGTGGAGGTGGTCCTGTACGCCCTGGCCGCTTTCACAGCGGTTATGCGTTGTACGCTAGTCAATTGACGCATCTCCCGGACTTTACAACCTTCCGCCCATACAGACGCTGCGTACAGCATAACCGGCTCAATTGCTCCAGCATAAATCGTCCTCAGCGATTCGCCCCTGAAACCCCAGTTGATTTTCGCCGCCGCCATCATTTTGTTTGATATTTCGCTGCCTTTGCTTTTAATGTACTGCACTTGAGCTTTCCAATTTAACTTATTGTCAATTTTTACCCCGAGATATGTAATTGCTTCTGTAAACGGTATTTTCTCCCCTCCCAGCTCTAGCCTGGGGGGTCGCTGTCCCGGTTTCTTTCCGAAATAAAGCGCCTCTGACTTTGCGGGGTTAAATTTTAATTTTACCGTCTGCGACCATTCCTGTAGTTTATTAAGCGCCTCGTTCGGTTTTGTGCGCATATCCATTAACAATCGCGATCTGCCAATTAAAAGCGTATCATCCGCAAACCCAACGATTGAGCATCCTGTGGGCAACTTGACCCTAAAGATGCTCTCATACAATAACTTCCAAAATGTGGGACCAGAACATGACCCTTGCGGGCATCCCCTTTCCACCTCTCGCGACAAAACTTCCCCCGAAATTTCAACCTGTGCTAATCGTCCCGAGAAATAACTCTTGACCAAAGACATCAAGTTTCGTCGACAACCCCTATTTTCCAACTCGCAAACAATCAATGGCCACCAGGCAGCATCAAATGGTCCTGAAATGCCCAAAGCAACAACCACACAATACTCCTTTGCATCTTTCGCCTGCTTAATTTACCCGACAACGAACTCTAATGCGTCGATAGTCGACTTCCCCTCCATAAAACCGAACTGTCGGTTATTAAAACCGCCGCTGTCGCGCACTAAGTGCTCAACTCGGGTAGTCATAACGCGATCCAAAGCTTTCCCCAGCACCGGTAGCAAGCTAATCCATAGGCAGCCGAAAATCCAGATGTTGAAAAGGTAAGTGTGTGAATAGGCATTTGTGTTTGTAAGGTGTGTGTGTGTGTGTGTGTTTGTGTGTGTGTGTGTCTGAGGTTGTGTGTATGTGTGTTGTTGACGTCAACTTCCCAACGATGGTGGAATTCATCAAGGCAGCTGCAAGGAAGACCTTCGAAGGAATGGCTCTTCACGACAACCCCCTCATCTGCACAGCCGTGGACTAAAACGAGACCGCACCGATGAAGTACAGAAGACCGAAGACAGTAGTTATAGATTACCATAGTTTAATTTATAAATGAAATACCTTAAGTCGGCTGTCATTAGGACAGCAAGATAACATTTATTTCTTTTCGCATTAGCCAGACTAAAAATGTAAAATTTTACCAAATTTAAATTTCAAAATACCAATTAGATTTAGAGTAGAGATTTTTAATTGTAGCTCAATAAAGAATATGTCAATGTCAATGTTAGTTTGTTCTGTGTTCAGCTCGGGTGCGGTGATATAGTCAACATTTTCTAGACATGTCGGCGATAGCGTTACAGTATCAACAATGGAAAAATGAAAGAGTTGGAAATATTTGGACACCTTTCTTTTTCATTATTATAACCAAACAAATAATTGGAGATAGGGCTTTACAGATAGTTTAAGATTTTGCACTTATCACATATACTTAATAAGTTCTTAACAGAGATTATTATTATAAATAGATACAAAGTATGTTACGTGCCAAAAATTTGGCACTAGACTTTTTTTAGTTTAGTTTTGATGTGCGGGAGTTTGGCGCTATAAATTTAAAAGACTTGTGGCGCGTGTATTTCCGTTACGTCAGAAGTGCGTTGCGCGGAGATTCGCGTCAACGCGTGTGGGGGGAAAAAAGGTGGGGAGTTTCCCAAAGACGCTGAAACGTGGCTTTTTGCCTTTGAACTTCCAGAAAAGTGGTTAGGTTTTTGGGTATCGTATCGTATCTTATCTTTAGTATGTAGATTCCTTTTCTTGCTTATCTTGTTTATCGTTTCTCAACCCGTTCCTGTCATTATCTCTACATAGGTAAAAGAAGATAATATGGACACAACCTGGTAGCAGCCCACGCCCCGCCGTCGCTAGTCGGAGCAATCCTGATGGAGGTCGCAGCCACCATCTATAAATAATTTGGAAAGGGGCCACGAGCAAACCTGACGGAAGTGATTCTGTAGGAAGCTGGACCTATTCATGTGAGTACCCCGTACGTGGGATTTTGTTTATAATACCTTTTATGAAATTGACATATTGCGTCATTACGTGTAATAATTTGCATATTGTGTGACGTCATTGACAGATGGGCGCGCTAATTTCCACTTTATGGATTAGCGTTACCAAATGCCGTTGCGTCGACGGTAATGTAAGAATCACGCGTAAATGTAAGAAGTATAGTTGAAAGGATAATAGTAGGGGTAATAAAATTCTTACCAGTATTAGATCAATTACTTTTCCACTGTTATCATACGCAAATAAAAAGTTGCTTGTCCAAGGATCACCATGATTTAGAACATTAAAACTACCAGATTGTAATTTAGCAGCTGCAGCAGCTCGTTCTGGAATTTTCTCCTTTATACTTTCTAGTTTGTCGGCATATTTCTGCAAGGCTGAATTAAAAAAAGTTTAAACAAAAGTTAACTAATCTAAAGTTATTGGCTCCTACCTGGAGATTTGCAGCAAGCTTTTATTAGCGCTTCTACTGCCAACTGTATCCATTTAAGCATTATGGGTTTACCCGAAAACATTGATTCAGAATAAGTTTCAAAAGCATTTGGATTCTAAAAAACATATATTATAAAAATGTTCTCTGAAATACATTGTTGGGATTTCTTATACAATTCCATATACTAAGCTACAAATTAAAACTTTGTTACGGTATTCCGCGTAAACACAAAAGAAAACAGTAAAAGTAAGTAAAGAGATCGTTTACGCCGAATACCGCAACAAAAAGAGGACAGAATGGTAGAATTTGGGGTAGCTCAAAAACGTCGGAGAGGGGCGTAGGTGAAATAGAATGAACACATTGGAAACCTCTGTAATACTATATTATAAACATCCAATCTCAAAAGACTATTTACAAAACAATAAAACAAATAAGTTGCGTAATCGTTTGTTACGTGATGGTAAACAAAGCGTCATAACATATAAAAATTAGTTAGCAAAATAAATATAACATCTTATAATCTAAATACTTACTTAATGGTTCACCTTAAATACATACAAAAGAAAATAAAACATAAACTATACAGTACTTCAGGAAAAGATATATACATTAAGTGATCTATACATGCTGTTTTGTGAAGTGCTCTCCTCAAGAAATAGGACAACCTTAAAATTAGACACCCTAACTTAAATTAATCAAATATCAACTACTTTTAAATTTATAAATAAGTGGTTTACGCTAAAAGACGAAAGAAACAGTAAAAACGGATTGGTAATTTAATAGATAAGCATGAGTAGCAGCAAATCAAATGTCTATACTCAACAGCAGCATAAAAGAATTGCGAAAATAGAAAACTGTACCTTGAACTAGTTGGCTTCGTATCATGTTGTGGATGGAAAAATGCGACTGCATTTCTTTATTGGCTGCATGCTAGAACCACTAACACAACTCATGCCAACACCGAAAGCATTTTAATAGCGCGACTTTACAACATGTATCATCGGTAAGAAGATGTTGTATTCAATCTTTAATGGTCTCTTTCAAAGCACGTTCTCTATTTTTTAAGGACAGAATCATGTTTGGGGGTATGGTATTTGGCTTTCAGAGATATCGCCGAAGAATCATGAGTGCAGAATTCCCAGACAACAGCTGCCGAAATGCAAACTAACAGCTTGCCAACAAGCAGATAACGCAATTATCAAAAGATTTTTAGACAAAGGAAAACAATCTTGTTACTTTGTAACATCTTAACAACTGTTAAATACCAGATAACAAGTCTATTGCAAGCAAATGTAGGCAAGTGGTAAGTGGTCTTATCTTTTAGAAGAAAGCTGTTCATTTACATGCAGCTTTTAATTAAAATGTAATCACTGCAGGTGCTAGGAAATATTGCAACTACTTTGTAACGTAATGTTTCCCAAGCAGCTGTTTGATTTTATAAGGCAAACTTTTATATAGAGTAATTACTTGAGAAATTTTATAAAATAACGCTAATTCAAATGGCGGGAAATCGAGCGTGTTGAGGAATTTTAGGGCATTTTAAAAATAAATGCAGAAAAAATTGTTTGCAGGGTTTTGAACGTAACAAATTCCCCCCTAGCAAAATTAAAAGGTCGGGGTAGGAAGCAGAAGCGACGGAGCGGGTAGTATATTAATAAAACAAAGCAGAGGAAAATCCGTCTTAGAAAAAACTACAGGAATAACTTAAAACCGATAAAAGAATCTTTTATCCGGTTTGAAGGACCAGTACACACGAATAAGAAAAATAAAAAATAAATCTTACAAACAACAAGGAAAATTAGTACACACTAATAGGATAAATTAAAAATAAATCTTACAAAACTACAAAAAAAAAATTAACAATCATCGAAAACAAAGATGAAAATGGCCTAACACTGCAAAAAGTCGAAGGACGGATATCTCTAGTAAAGAAACAGTAATATTTTGCACCTCAAGAAAAGGAAATAGGTTTTTCGCGAAAAAACCCAAAGTAAGAAAAGGAGCATGGAGGAAAACCTACAGTACAAGCCAATATGAGACAATAAATGTCAAACCTCAAAGTATGCAAAGGAACAATGAAAATGCTGAATAGAAAAGTTAAGATACTTCAATCTGTGGTAACCAAAAATCGTATTAAACGAACATCCGACGAAAAGAATAGCTAACCAGGCCTAAAAGTCGACTAAGTCGTGGTTTCCGAAGAAGAGAAAAAGATCTAGAAAGCATCTACCACAGGAAGCAGATCGAAAAAATTTAACCAAGTTCATAAGAGAACTAGCGGTAAGAAAACCAGCAGAAGGAACGGGAAAGGAAGGTGTATCAAAGGGAATGGAGAAGTAAAACTAAAAATAAAAAAAAACTAACCTAAAAATAAAACTAGAAGTAAGTAGTACCAAAATTAAAGAAAAAAAAAACCTAAAATATGTAAGTGTGCGAGGGTGAGTATGTGTGGGTGTATGTATATGTGTGTGTGTATGTGTGTGTGTGCATGAAATGTGTGTGTGTATATGTGTTAGACCGTTCATTTACATTTTCAATGCTCCACCCGAAGGTACTACATTGGCCAGGAGGCGAGTTTTTTGTTGCCTAGAAATTTAGAATTTTGCCGAACCCTTGCCGTTCCAGGCAAGGTAGGGATCTTTAACGTGCGTGACAACACTCACACACGGGACCTCCATTTAACCTCTCATCCGAACGAGGGCGTAATATTTGTGAAAAATGCTCACCTGCCATTTTTCAAGCAGTCGGCCGTGTCGGGATTTGAACCCGGGACCTTGGGATCCGTAGTCTTACGCTTACTACATTGATCCACGGCAACGCCTGTGTATGTGTTAGACCGCTGTAGTCGCCTTTTACGACAGGCAGGTCGTACCGTGGGAATATTCTAATACCGTACCCACACGGGGTTTGGGGTAAGTACGAGGAGCAAAAACAAAAAAAGAGAAATATAACCAATGAAAACAAAAAATTATTAGAAAACAAGAAATCGTAAAGTCCAAAAATCAAGTCTTATGGAAGGGCGGGGTCAGGATAGAAATTGAGGACGTAGAGGACTAATAATGGGGCTTAAAACGTTTGCGTCGCCAGAAAAAAAAAGACGAAGCGAGATCAATAACATTCGGGTTTTGCCGACCTACATCTTCGTATTCGGAATCAATATAGAATATTTTTTTTCCTCTTATTTCTTTTGTTAACCGGTTTCGTTGGTTGAGATACCGGAGCAAGGGGTAGTATTGGCTTGGCGGTTTTCCGCAAAACAAGATTAACAGGGGTGTAGTAGTTGTAGCACGCGGTTGAGGAGGTGGTGGCGATGGTGGAGGTAGTTTAGAAAACTTTGTACACGTTATGGAAGAAAGCCGTTTGTGTTTAGTATTAGTTATAAGAGTATCAACGTTAGAAAAGGGGACAGCATTGGCGGTAAAAATATCAACCTTAGGAAAAGGAACAGAATCAGATAACACTTCAGCAACATTACCTAAAGGAACAGAGTCAGGTAGAACTTCGTCAACGTCAGAATCAGGTAGAATTTCATCAAAATTAAATAAAGGAACAGAATCAAGTCGAATTTAATCAACATTTGATAAAGGAGCAGAATCAAATAGAATTTCATCAACGTCAGATAAAGGAATAGAAACAGGCAGAACTTCAGCCACAATAGGAACTACTCTTTCGACAACAGCAGATAAAGAAACAGGATCAGGTAAAACTTTGACAACAACAGCAACAGGCATCCTAGATACAGGTTCACTAATTTCGACAGGACCTTCTCTGTCAGTATTGGAAGTTATCGTCACTTCAGCTACATCTGTTATTGCAGGCACGACAGGAATTTCTTTGGTAGAATCGTTTACGAAAGCAGGAACACACTCTTGAGTTGCTACCTGTAAGTCACTAATGTGAAGTATTGGCTCAATTCGTGGAGGAGGTACAGAAGAGAACGTAAAACTAGAAACAGAAGAAATTTTGTTCTTATTAGAAGTAGGATAACAGTTCGGACAAATGCGTCGGGTAACTCCCTTAAGTCCGCAACCATAGCAATGAAGTACTTGAATACGAGTACAAAGTGTTGAAACATGACCAGGTTGATCGCAATTGAAGCATCTGACCTTACGAGTAGAAGTAGACACAGGAATAGAAACTGCAGAAATCACAGAAAAAGTATTTGATCTACCTGTAGTCGTAGAAAGACTCTTAACAGTTCGGTCAGTAAAAGTATTTTTCTCAATCGAAGCGAATTTGTAAGCAAAATCCGGTGCAGCAGTAAAAGTATATTGGTTTTGGCCATGTGGTACGTAATTATCGGCCCGAATCTTTTTCAGTTCCAACTTCAGACATTCGTTCTCTAATTCTTGTAAGAAGCGTACGGTAGGCAAATGAATTGCATAGAATGGAGCAAGGTTACGAAAGATAATATCCAACTGAAGATCCTCGGAAATAGCAGCGTGTCGACGAAACAGAAAAGTCATACATGTTAAATAGTCAACGAAGCTTTCCGACGGACCTTGCGTCCTACGTAAGATATCATTAAATAGTCTTCGTTTGTAATCAGGTGGTTCAAAATGACGTACCAGTAAATCAGCTAAAGTCCGACAATTAGAAAACCGATGACGGTTACTCCGGTACCATTGTAAGGCTTTCGACTCGAAGAGTTTGAAGGCTTGTTCAAATAATTGGAGTTCAGACACGTTACGGGCTAATCTGAGCTCCTCAACCCTATCAAGAAAGTCATGTACAGTGAGAACGTTAGGGTCTTCACTAAATTTCAGATTTCATTTTACTACAAGTTGCGAACAGGAGTTATCAAGTGGGCTAGGAACCGTAGAGTGAGAGCTTTCTGATTGAAGGGTGTTCGACATATCGGGAGGGTTTACGTCGGGAGCTATAGCTGCAAGATTCAATGCTGCAACCCTAGCCTCCAGATTATTGGGCTCGGAAGGGAGTTGCTCCAAAATATCAAGTAATTTAATGAGTCTTGTTTGTAAGTCGTCACAAAAAGCTCGCTGTTCATACGGTAATCTTACAGGGGAAAGGAACCGGATACGTCCTAATACTTGTAGGAGTCGTGAGCGGATGATAGCGACGAGTGAATCTGAATTCGTAAAGTTACCACTCAATTCTTCCAATTTGGTCTCAATGGTTGTTAATTCGACCTCAGGGTTTATCTCATAAAGTGGATCAATAAAGGATTTATCGACTGATTCGATCTTGATCAGAAGGCGGTGTCTATGGCCAAAACAGGAGTTCTCCTAATCAAAAGTTCAAATGTAAGTTCATCTTTGCGTAATCGATTTATGTCCATTTTAAAGTCTGCCATTTAAATATGATCAAAAAAATATTACAGTCAAAGGAATACGTTAGAGTATACGCGAAGGAGGAAATTGCAATCCTAACGCACCGAATTAAGACAAATAGAATCTAGGAATAGAAATTGGGCGCCAGAGTTTTCACAAAAAGAACTTGAGTCGCCAGCGAAAACACAATTTTGATAACTCGGCAAAAAATTCTATAGTAATTTTAGTAGTAACATAATCTCTTCGAGGAAGGTTTGTTAGCTTTCATTACACTATAATTAACATGCAAGCATTCGTGATTTTTTCTTTGTATGCGTGCTTAGAGACAGCTGCGAAAAAGAAATATCGAATAAGCAAAAGATAACTACTCAGATCCTTTAAAAGTGTAACGCTTATTGTTAATTAGTAATTACAAAGTATCATTGTAGTATCCTTAAAGTATTGAATTACGATGTCGGGTTTGAGCTTTGTATATTTTTAGTTGAAAGTGCAGCGTACAGATTTTTAATCACAGTAAAGACTACGGATAAAATCACGCTTAACAAATAATAGCATAGTTAGTCGAATGCGTTTTTAGAAGTATATACGTTTGTGATACGCACCGGTGTTTTAAGTTCCTTTGTCAAAGAGCATTATTTTGCATCTTCAGAAAGCTTCATGTAAGAGTCGGATTACGTGAGATAGCAACCTACAAGTATTGAATAACAGTTTGACGCGTTAAACTGAATGATTTTTGTGTATATTTTTAGCTGAAAGTGTGGTGCAGATAGATAAACCGCGATGGTGTTTTTAGTGCCGTTTGAAATTACAGCAATGAAAGAAATGTTGTAATTAGTTGTAGTGTAATTGTTAGAAAATTTGTTGAAAAACTCGCCAGTCAAGTATCATCTGTGCAGAAGGAATAATAAATATTGCAGTAAGTGTTTAAATATTTAGTTACAATTTGTCTTGCTTATATTCCGTATATGTATCAAGGATGTATATAATTATCATTGAAAGATAACCAGCGTATGTCTGACTTTATGTTATATCAATTACATAAACTCCTAGTAATTCAAATGTATGTACAGAAAATTCTAGACGAAAGGTTAAGTACGAATAGAGGTTCCCAAAAAGCTAATACAAATTTCTAAGTAAGGAAGAACGGTTTCAGAAATTAGTAAATCTTAAGTAAATAAAGAAAGAATTCGAAATCGGGCCTCGCGTTGGGTTTGCCAAAAATATATATGTTACGGTATTCCGCACAAACACAAAAGAAAACAGTAAGAGGAAGTAAAGAAATCATTTACGTCGAATACCGCAACAAAACGGGGACAGAATGTAGAATTTGGGCTAGCTCAAAAACGTCGGAGAGGGGCGTGGGTGAAATAGAAAGAACGCATTGGAAACCTCTGTAAAATTATATTGTAAACATCCAATCTCAAAAGACTATTTACAAAACAATAAAACAAATAAGTTGCGTAATCGTTTGTTATGTGATGGTAAACAAAACGTCATAACATGTAAAAATTAGTAAGCAAAATAAATATAACATCTTATAATCTAAATACTTACTTAATGGTTCACATTAAATACATATAAAAGAAAATTAAGCATAAACTGTACAGTACTTCAGGAAAAGAGATATACAAAAGTTATCTATACTTGCTGCTTTGTGAAGTGCACCTCCTCAAGAAATAGGATAACTTTAAAATTAGACACCCTAACTTAAATTAATCAAATATCAACTACTTTAAATTTATAAATAAGTGGTCTACGTTAAAAAGACGAAAGAAACAGTAAAAACGGATTCTAACATAAACATTGATTAATTAATTTTTAATTTGAAAAAGGATTATTACATCGTCGCTCGTGCATTATAAATGCGTTTGGTAACGTGGTGTTGGTAATTTAATAGATAAGCATGAGTAACAGCAAATCAAATGTCTATACTCAACAGCAGCATAAAAGAATTGCGAAAATAGAAAACTGTACCTTGAACTAGTTGGCTTCGTATCATGTTGTGGATGGAAAAATGCGACTGCATTTCTTTATTGGCCGCATGCTAGAACCACTAGCACAACTCATGCTAACACCGAATGCATTTTAGTAGCGCGACTTTACAACATGTATCTTTGGTAAGAAGATGTTGTATTCAACCTTTAATGGTCTCTTTCAAAGCACGTTCTCTATTTTATAAGGACAGAATCGTGTATGAGGGTAGGGTATTTGGCTTTCAGAGATATCGCCGAAGAATCATGAGTGCAGAATTTCCAGACAACAGCTGCCGAAATACAAACTAACAGCTTGCCAACAAGCAGATAACGCAATTATCAAAAGATTTTTAGACAAAAGAAAACAATCTTGTTACCTTTTAGCATTTTAACAGCTGTAAAATACCAGATAACAAGTCCATTGCAAGCAGATGTAGGCAGGTGGTAAGTGGTCTTATCTTTTAGAAGAAAGCTGTGCATTTATATGCAGCTTTTAATGAAAATGTAATCACTGCAGGTGCTAGGAAATATTGCAACTACTTTGTAACGTAATGTTTCCTAAGCAGCTGTTTGATTTTATAAGGCAAACTTTTATATAGAGTAATTACTTGAGAAATTTTATAAAATAACGCTAATTCAAATGGCGGGAAATTGAGCTTGTTGAGGAATTTTAGGGCGTTTTAAAAATAAATGTAGAAAAAATTGTTCGCAGGGTTTTGAACGTAATAACTTTTTGTACGCAAAAATAACTTTACGTACATGGCGACAGCTGCTACCCGGATACCACAGTATATTTTACAGGATTTTAGGTGTGCTATGATAATCGCATCAACTAAGTTACGCTTTACGTTCATTCCTGCGATAGGAGAAACGGTCGAAGCGGGTGTTTAGCCTGAGTTTTGATTTTATGTGGTGTGGTATACTGTTTAGCAGTGTTATTATAACAATGCGTAGAATTCAACATATTTCAAGTACTTCTGAAGGCGGTGAATGTAGTTCTGGTAGCAATGCAGCATCTGGTAATAGATCTAGAAATAGAACTCCTGATAGCAACGCTGCTTCTGGTAGTCGACCTTCTAGAAGTAGAACCCCGGTTGCTGACCTGCCATATAATTCAACAGGATATCTTCAATTAGATAAGTAAGTTGGCTTAGTATATTTTTGTTTATGTAAATATCCAAGAATACAAATTACAGCTTTTGTAATTATTATTGATTGTTGTTTATATGAATATAGAATAACGGATGAGCACCTCGAAAGTTTGTACGTAATGTCCAACGAAGAATTTAGTTATCAGTATGAAGATGATGACCAAGATAAGTATGTACCATACATGTGATTTTCCAATGCTCTACCCGAAGGTACTACATTGGCCAGGAAGTGAGTTTTTTTTACCTGGAAATTTTGAATTTAGCCGAACCCTTGCTGTTCCAAGCAAGGTAAGGATCTATAACGTGCGTGACAACACTCACACACGGACCCTCCATTTTACTTCTAATCCGAACGAGGGCATATTTTTAGGAAAAATGCTCGCCTAACATTTTTCAAGCGGACCGTGTCGAGATTCGAACCCGGGACCTTGGGCGTAGCAGTCACACGCATACCAACTACGCCACGGAGCCGTGTACCAGCAGTAAACGACGAAGACTCAGATGTCGATGATGTTCGCTCTGGAGAAAGGGTCCCCATCGAAATATCAGTAACAATCGACAGTGACGAGGAACAGGAATTGGTTGTAGAGCCTGGGGAGGAAACTACAACACCACCATTAGATAACGTTTATCGTGCTAAAGATGAGACTACTGGAACAAGAAAACGTTCAACTCAAACGCGGTCGCGTAATGTTATTCGAAAACGAGGTAAAAACTTATGCCTATTCTGTCACATTCTAATGTAATGATTTTCATTTTAAGGGGGGTCCAAATAAAATAACAGCTTTGCATTCATGTATAGATACGTTCTGTGCATTAGTGACATCTGAAATGAAATCGATTATTATAAAGTCTAATCGAAGAGCTAAAAAAGTTTATTGTGATTTCAACAAAAACTCGCCTCGGGCACGACGAATCTGGAAAGATATTGCGGTTGAGGAGCTGGATGCTTTTTTTGGGGATTCTACTAATGGCAGGCGTTCATGAACCAAATACTGAACATATTGATGAATTGTGTAAATCAGACGCCTTACCATTATACAAAGCAGCAATGAGTAGAGACTCCTTCAAACAGATTCTACGTTTCGTCAGATTTGATAACTCCATAACAAGAACGGCTAGATAACAAACGGATAAAGCTGCGGTAATAAGCAACATTTGGCTTATGCTAAACCAAAATCTGCTAAAGTGTTATTCGCTCTATGAACACCTAACTGTTGATGATCAACTTTTTCTTTGTCGTGGACGAACAAGGTTTACTCAGTATATGCCTTCCAAACCTGCTAAGTATGGAATTAAGATATTCTGGGTATATGACGCCAAAACGTTTTATCCATGCCAAAGATCAATTTACACTGGAAAATTAGCTGGCAATGGGCGAGCAGTGAACATCGGTGAAAAAACAGTTATGCATTTATGTCAACTTTACAAAAATTTGGGCCGTAATATTACCGCCGACAATTTCCTCACATCAATGTCCTTTGCTCACATGCTGAAATTGATTGGTTTCACTCTGGTTGGTACCCTTAGAAAACACAAACCCTACATTACTAGGATCCTTCTAGCTAGCAAGGAAAGAGATCTCTATTCTACTACTTTTGCTTCCAGAAAGATATTATGCTGTATTCGTATGTTTCAAAAGTAAATAAAGCTGTAGTTTTATTATCTACAATGCACTCTACGAATGCAGTGGATGATACCTGTTATACGTAGAGTCTATACTCTAAGGTATACTTCTAAAGTCCCGGGTGTAATTTATGAGTCACTACGACAGTTGGTAACACAATAAATATTTGACTAATAATGCGCAATATGGGGTTACGTCATATTTATGTACAAATTATTATCACATACAAAGAGAAAGATAAATGTACTCACGTATACTGTAGAACTCTTCCCTACATTGCAGCTATTCTCTCGTCAGTTGAGCGTTGTGGGCGTGGGCCGTCCCTTGCTCCGTCGTCGAAACCAAATTCAAATTTGCCTTCTCTTTTCTGTGTAGAGATACGACAGGATACAGGTAAGCGGAACGATACAGGTACAAGAGATAAAGGGAAACCTACATTAGAAAAGACAAGATAAAACGGCACACAGATAACAACTCGGCTCGACGTTTGGTTGACTAGTCCCTAACGTGACGGAAATCACCACTTACTTCCACACTCCGCGTCTGCGCAATCCCGGGCGCCGACGCAACTGTCTAAAGTGACGAAAATGCACGCACAAGTCTTTTAAATTATTGGCGCGAATTCCCTTACAAATTTAAACTAATAACAGAAATGTTTTCATACCGATTTTCGGCATGTAACATACCTCGAAGTCAGGCGTTGATGTTATGGATAAAATGTTGGGTAGTTATACAAGCAAGAGGCGAACAATTCGCTGACCCTTGGCCTTTTTTTACAACATACTAGATGTAGCACCTCTGGCTGCCTTCGTCATATATACGAACAACAATCCTCAAATCTATAATAGTACAAATAAGAGGCAAAATTTTCTAAAAGACCTAGCTCGTGATTTGTTTTAACCTGCCGTAACCCGAAGAAGTGAAAATGCCATAATATTGCGAAAACAGAGACACAAAGATATAAAATGAGAAATTATTCGCAAATGCAGGAAAACTAAAGAACAATGGATTGATGAAAAGTGCAAAGAGGTACAAACTAAGATAGAAATAGGAAAGACAGACAAAGCATACTAACTAATTAGAATGAATTTTAGGGATATAGAACAGTATAGCAAAAATATGAGGAAAGCGAGAAGAAACGTCATAATAGAAAATGTAGAGAAAGTGGTAGATGGCAAGATTATATAGGGAATTTATATGCAGGAGAGGAACTAACAGCATTAGAACAAGAATCAGATATTGAAAATGACGACTTGCGATGTCCTATACTGTGAGATAAGTTTGAATTAGCATTAAAGGGTTTGAAAAATGGTAAGGCACTGGGTATAGATAAGGTACAAGCAGAAACTCTAAAAGCCGTTGGACAAGCAGTCACAGAACGTCTCTTCCAAGTTGTATAACTATATGTATATGACAGGCGAGATACCTAAAGATTTCAAACGTAACATCATAGTAACTATACCAAAGCAGAAAGGCGCGGATAGATGTGAAAATTTTCGAACAATAGGTCTGACAGCACACGTGTAAAAAATATTAACTAGAATTGTACAAACGAGCTGAAGAAACACTAGGAGAAGATCAATTTCAGTTTAGGCGAAACAGGGGAACACCGGAGGCTATTTTAGCTCTGAGGGCGATAATCGAGAAAACAATAAAAAGAGGGAGGGCGTGTATATAATGTTTGTAGATCTGCAAAAAGCATTCGACAATGTAAAATGGAAAAAAATGTTGAAATACTCAAAAAGATTGGAATGAGTTTTAGGGATAGACGAATAGTACATAACTTATACAAAGAGCAAACAGCAGTAATAGAGTTAGAGCAGGAACGTAGAGAAGTAAATATTAGGAAAGGGTGAGACAGGAATGTGCCTTATTCCCGTTAATTCTTAACTTGTATATCAAAGAGGCAATGAATACTGTCAAATGCAGGAAGCCATTTAGAATTACTATGCAGGGACAAAAAATTGATATGCATAGATTTGCAGATGATATATTGGTATTAGCATCTAGCAAAGAAGTTTAGAAGCTGCTCTTAATGTAATGGAAACAGTTCTAACAGAAAGATACGGTATGAAAATTAACAAAAAAAAACTAAAGTTCTAGTATACAAAAGAGTGGAAAATAAACCAAAAACAAGAATATAAACAGGTAACGAACACTTACAAGAGGTTAAGGATTTCTTCTACCTAGGAAGCCAAATAACGCAAAATGGGAAAAGCATAAAAGATATAAAATAAAGATTAGCGCAAGGTCGTGCTACGTTTAACAAGAAAAAGCAACTACTGTGTTCAAAGACAACAAACATAGAAACAAGGAAAAGATTGCTTAAAACATATGTGTGGAGCACAACACTATACGGCTGTGAAGCCTGGACGGTAGGAGAAGCGGACAGGAAAAAGGTAGAAGCCTTTGAAATGTGGTGTTATAGACGTATGATGAAGATATCATGGACAGATAAAGTTATGAACAAAGAGGTACTAGAAATGGTAGGGAAAGAAAGAAATATGTGGAAAACAGTAAAAAATAGGAGATATGATGATAGGCCACATACTATGACATAAGGGAATAGTGCGAAGTATATTAGAAGCAGAGATAGAAAGAAAGAGAGGTAGATGTAGACCTAGGTTAGACTACTGCATACAGATAGTGAAAGGATGTAGGATGTGGGAAGAAGCAGAGGTAGACCGAGATCAGACTTTTGCACGCAGATAGTGATAGATGCAGACTATGCAAATGTAAATAAAGTTTGATATTTTTTTTGGTCGTGTTTAGTTTGGCGAATCGTGATAAGTGAGACAGTATCTCGACTTTTTTAGTATTCCAGGGTGGAATTTCCAAAAGTCCTATCGGTAATGGTTTATAATTTGGTAGTTCCCAGGACTCCGCTAATTCTAACCTACAAATACGAACTGGCCTCGATCTTGTAGAATACGCACTATAGCCATTGTCTGCACATGGTCTTAAGGGGTTGTTGTTGATGTGGTTTGGTAGGGCTACTATCTTAGTACAGTACCTAAGTAGGTGTATATTTCTTCTATAGGCTAATGGGGGAACGCCTGCTTCGCAAGTCACTGCTATTACTGGGCTAGAATGGAAGGTTCCGGTGCAAATACGTAGTCTAAGTAGATGAATCCTATCAAGTTGTTTCAGTCTAGTAGTTCGGGCAGATGAAAATATAATGCAGCCGTGTTCTATGCGTTTAGGACAAGCGCTTTATAGATCGAAAGTAATGTTTTCCATTTTGCGCCCCATTTTCTATGGCTTAGGTACTTGATTACATTTAGGGATCTTCGACAACGACGCTCGAGATCATCGATATGATTTTTCCAGTACAATTTTGTGTCTAGGGTAATTCTTAGGAAACACACAGAGTCTTGTACGCGTATTCCGTTGCCGTTCAACGTAAGTTTTGGATTTGAGCGTGGGATTCAAAGGCGGCAAAATGTACGCAGTTTGTTTTGGTTGTTGAAAAGTGTAATCCTTTTAAGCGTGCTGCATTGGAAATACTATCGATCCGTGATTGAAGTGTTTCCTGGATTATGTCCATAGATTCCTCTTTACAATAAAGTGTCAAATCGTCAATATACATAGTTCCATCTACAGGTTGTGGGTTGTTTTCTTGTATAGAATTTACTGAGATGGAAAAGAGAGTTACACTCAGAATGAATCCTTGAGGAATTCCATTTTCAAGTTTTCTGGAAGAGGCTACTATCTGTCCTATGTGAATAAAGAAAGAGCGCTCTCGGAGAAATTCCCTTAAGATTATTGGAAGGTTGCCCTTAATACCCAATTGTATAATTGTTCAATAATACCTTGTCGCCAAGTTGTATCATACGCTTTTTTTAAATCAAACATTATGACCGCAAGATGATGTCTACTAAGGAAGGCGTCTTGTATGGCGTTTTCTAGTTGTACTAATGCGTCAATAGTAGAATAGTATTTTCTGCAGCCAACTTGCCGTGCAGAGAGGTGTTCTTTTTCTAATATCCATTGTAGTCGAAAGTTTATCATCTTTTCAAATACTTTGCCTAAACAACATGTTAGCGATATGGGTCTGTAGTTAGCTGCGCAGGTAGGATCTTTACCTGGTTTTAAGATTGGAATAATTTTTGCATGTCGGCACTCGTTCGGAAATTTTCCGTTTTCAAATAAATAATTATAGAAGTTCAACAGTTTAATCTTTTCATGTGTAGGTATTTTGTGAATCATTGAGTAAGATATAGTGTCTCTTCCTGGTGACGACTCTTTGCATGATTTCAATGCGTATTCTAGTTCTTGTATGGTAAATTTAAGGTTATATTCTAAGTTATCTGTAGTGGAGAAGTTAATTGGTTCAGCTTCTTTAGTAGTTTTATATTGTATAAATTCATTAGTTTGTAAAACTACTCGCTTGTTCAAATTCGTCTGCTAGTGTATTGGCAATTAGGTCTGCGCTTGTGATTACTTGGCAATTCACTATTAGTGCTGGGATGTTATTAAAGGAATGTGTGCCTCGATTGATTTTATTTTTTTCCAAACTTCAGCGGTTGGTGTTTCAGTTGAAAATGAGCTCATATATTCAATTCATTTCCTTCGCTTAGTGTCTAATATGAAACGTCTGGCTTGTGCACGAAGTTTTTTGAATTGTATAAGATTATCCTCCATGGATCTTTTTTTAAAGGCATTAACAGCTTTCTTTTTGGCTTTGATGGCTGTGGCTATTTCTTTTGACCACCACGGTACAGTTTTATTTCGATGAATTCCCGATGATTGGGGTTTGGGGGGAAAAAGTTGCTTTTACTATTGATGATGTAATCGCTTCAGTAGTCTTATTTGTATTAAATGGTGGCTCTGGTAAACATGTACTTGCGGAAAATCTGTCCCAGTTTGCTTGGTTTATAATCCAACGCTTTTCTGGGTTAGTATTTTTAGGTGGTATATCAGTAGTTATTATGATGGATTAGTAAACGCTAAAAAACAAATCATCGAGAGGTTTCCATGTTAAATGTGAAGTAACAGTGCTAGAGCATAATGTTAGGTCAATTGCTGATTCGTTTCCGTCTCTGGCACTGAGATGGGTGTTGGCTACCGTGTTTAAGAGTATTAGTTGTGATTTATCAATAAATTGTTCCAATTGCTTTCCCCGAATGTCTTTATGTTTCGAATCCCACCATGGGAAATGGGCATTGAAGTCTCATGTGATTAAACAAGGCTTGGGGAGTTTTTCAATCAGGTTTTCTAGATGTAGTATAGTCACATTGTTATTGGACAAATAGATGCTCCAGATAGTAATTTTAAGCGGAACTTCAATTTGGACGGCGACTGTTTGCAATGTAGCTTGGAGGTCAATTTGTTGGCTTTTAATGTTGTCTCTTAATAGTAAGGCAACTCCATCGTGCGCGTGATTGTCTAATTCAATATCATGTCTATAACATATGTATCCTTTAAATTTAAAAGGACTGTTTGGTTGGAAATGCGTTTCTTGTAGTGAGAAACAGAACGGGTTATAATGTGACCGTAAAATCTGCAATTTCGATATGTGTAGGAGATGTCCATTGCAATTCCACTGTATTATAGTGTCATTTGTTAAGTATTAAGGATGCGGTTAGAAATAAATACGATGTGTCATATAACCGTAACTGTTTTGGTATCAAAGTGAAACTTTTCTAATTTTCTGTTTAGGTGGCCTACCTATTAATCTTTTGTTTTTCATTATTTTTAGTCAGTCTATCTTACTAGGAGAAGTGGAGAGGAGTGCGTATACTCCAACTACGTTTGTTCGTAGTAAGATGATACGGATTTGGTAAAGATACTGTTTTCATTTCTATATCTAAGGTGTTCGGACGTGAGGTACTAGGGTGGTATTGTTTGATTTTGATGAACTCTGGATATTTGTATTTTGCTTTGGTATGGCAGTTGGGAAGTGTTGCGCTTATGAATCAGTAAATAAAGCTTTTAGTGTTAATATTTCCATGTTTAACTTGTTTATGCAGTTTATTAATGCTTTTTCTGGTTTTGCAATGTCAGCTACTAAGCTAAAAGATTTTGTTAAGTTGCCACTAGGTGTCACTTTACGCTTTGCTTAATTTTATAAAAATTTTTCTTGGACGCGGATTTTCTGTATTGCATATTCCTGTTTGTATATAGGACAATCTCTGCTGCCTGCAGAGTGCTCACTTTTGCAATTTACACAGGTTTCCGGTTCCTTGCATGGTTCTCTCTAATGTTCTTGTTCGCCACACAAACAAACTTTATTATTTAGGCAATTGGCTGAATGGTGTCCAAAGCGCTGGCAGTTGAAGCACCTCATTGGCTGAGGAATATATGGCCTACCAGATAATCTGTAAAATGCAGCTTTCACTATAGTGGGTAAGGTTGTTATATTGAATGTGAGTAGAAAGTTTCCTGTATCGCATAGTTCACCATCTCTCGTGATCTTTAACCGTTTGGCTGCTACAACTACATTTCTTTTCATACCTTCAACAATTTCTTCGTCTGTGCATGTAAGGAGATTCCTACAATAGACCACTTCTTTGGTGTAATTTAAGGTAGCATGTGCCAATATTTCAACTGAGATATCTCCAATCACGTTGGTTGTAAATAGACACCTACATTGTTTCAAAGTTTTATTTGCATTAATACGTCTTGTGCTTTTTTTATTTAATACTCACCAACTTTCGAATAAATTGTTTTTTCAATAAAAAAAAGGATTTATTTTATCAAAATTAGTTCCATCTGTTTTTTTGATTACCAAAAACCGGCGGAAAGAATCCGCCGTCAATTGGTTTCAGTAGTTTCAATTTCAGAAGAGGTTATAAACTTTTTCTTCTTGGACATGTTGTTTGTTGCAGGGGTAGCATTAACAGCAGTGCTGCTTTCTCCACCGTCGGCATTAATTGCTCTTGAGGTTGGGGCCTCAGAATGAGTTTTTGGCGCGTTTAACGTCTTATATATTCTTGACTTATCATTGTTATTAATTAATATATAGCTTTTGTAAGTGTGTGTACCATAGTGGATGTGCGTTAGCTCGCATACGTATGTGTGTGTTGTGTATGTGTGTGTGTGTGTATATGAGGTGATATCGTGGTTGTCTCGCAAGCTCCCAAGGACCCGTGCAAGAGCAGCATAGTAGTGGCCTCGGCAAAGTCCCCCCGCCCTCATCAGCAGGGCCCAGTCTGGACACCATCCAGCACTACTAAAAGGGACGAGATTATGCGCCAGTTGATAGGACAGCCTCCCCTTTGGTTAAAAGGGGTTCGGGTCCCTGTCCTACCTGGCGGTCCGGGTGCGCTACCTCCGGTTTCTGAGCCGCACCCTTTACCGATGCAACATCCCACCGAGTTCCCAGGAGGTAAAGAGTCGAAGAACGCATAACAAATAATCTGAGTGAGTGAAGTGTAAGTGGCGTATGGGTGTGTGTGTAGCTGTGTGTGTGAAAGGTGGAAAAAGAAGGGGCTAATTGGTTAGGATATGGATTTAGGAAGGAGTAATATAAGAATAGGGAGTTAGGTTCAACTGTATTCTGATCACGTAGTTTGTGTACCAGGGCGAATCGAACCTTGAGGAGAAAGTGTAGTCCAGCTGTACCTCGTCCCATGTGGGAAGAATGTGGCGAGGCGAGCAAAGCATGTAAGGAAGGGAAGGGGAAGTGTTGTATCCAGACACGCCTGGCTGGTGTGCCTGGGCGGGGCTCTTTTGGGCGGAGATGAGGGAGTACAAGGGCAGGACAGCGGATTGCTGAGCTCGGGTACCTCGGGTTTGCCATTCCCGTACCTGTTTGGGAACTAACAGGCCCCTTTGCTATTAGCGTGCCTTTTAACATTTTTGTCCCAAAAACCGCTTGAATTCCACGGGTTTCTTTCAGATATATTAAAAAGCAAACAAGACAAACAAAATAATTTTATAGCGCATCACATTTCGTTAGCCATTTATATTTGTCATAAAAGTCCATAAATTGTTTGAGTGTTCAACTTTAGTTTTTAAATTGACAGCGGGGGTATGTCTACCTGATGAAATTATGTTACATTGTTATACTCTCGCCTGTTCTAGTCTAAGGTATACTCGTTAAAGTCCCGGCGTAATTGGTAAAAGCCACTACGACAGTTGGCAATACATATAATAAACACGTACATAATATTGCGCAACAAGGGATTACGTCAGATTTACGTTTCAAATTATTGTATCACATGCAAAAAATGTTTATTGTGATTATAGGAAAAGATAAAATGTACTCACGTAAACTGTGGAGCTCCTCATAACATGGCAGCTATAGGATCTCATTGTTGGGCGTGGGTAGGGCTTCGCCCCCTCGTCGAAACCAGATTAATTTGTCTTCTTCTCTTCTTGTGTAGCGGTACGATAAAGAAATAACCAGGTAGGAGGAACGATAATAGGTACAAGACAGGAAACCTATATATCTGAAAGAGAGGACAAAGGCACACCACAGATAACCACACTGTTAGACGTCTCAATCACTACTCCCTGACGTGACGGAAAATGCCCACTTCGTTCCGCACTCCGCGTCTGCGCATTCTCAGGCGCCGACGTAACTGTCTAAAGTGACGGAAATGCACGCACAAGTCTATTTTTTGAAATATTGGCGCGATTTCGGTCACATATTTAAAATTAAAATCAAAAATGTTCACATAGCCGATTTTCGGCATTTAACAACATTTTTCTTGGAAACTGAATTGAAAAACTGTTTTTCTAAAATCATACACACCACGAAAACACAATTACTACAGTCGCTTGTACTTAATTGAGCATTTTCAGGCATTGAAGAAGAAGGAGCCGGTTTACTTGTTTGCTCCATTATAACACAATAATTTTTCTGACTCGAAACACAAACTCTACTTAATGCTAGGATAGTCATCTAAATTAAAAAGAATTTAAATCCTATTACTGAAATAACGTTCTTATTTTAATTTTGAAATTTTGTAATTCGAATTCAAAATAATCCGTTTGTTCGCGATTTATTTAAAAACAATTATTACCTACCTCAAGCATAAGTTTGTATAACACTTATGAAGCTATACTATTATTAAAATAATGCGCCTTCTATTTATTATATTGATAACCACCATCAACACAAATAACGATAGGCGTTTACGTTTCACTTTTAATACAGTATGCAAAATTCCAAGGAACAGCAGTGAACGACGCTTCCAACTCAGTTAAAATCGGCAGCACTCGACAACATACAATTGTGACAACTCGTCGTGTAGAATGAACTTTAAATTGAGATCGTTTATACACTTGGAAGCGCTAGAAAATGTTGCAAAGTGGCAAAGTTCAAGAATTCAATACTGACAGAATTTGGTGGGCGATTATGTACGAGCAGATTCTGCATAAATACTTTCTCTATTCAGTTGTCTATATTTGTTTGAGGAAGTAACTTACTAACCGTAAGATGTAAAGAGCAACGTACGACAAGGAACCAGGAATGCTCTATTAAATATTGAAACTCTAAGTGCTGCTTCATATTATTTCTTATAACAACAAAGGGAAACAATGTTCCCAATCGTTTCCATAAACCGCTAAGCCCTGCTAGAGAAAGAGTTCAGATCATTTTGAAATAACATATTTTTGAAAGCCTTTGCTTTTGACTCAGGGCTGTTTACAGTAGAAACTTCCTCAGGATTATCAAGTTAAAATAAGCAATTCATTACAAGCAAATCATTTTTCACTTACCCTGTTATACAGTACCAACGATGCTGCATGAAACTGAGCCAATTTTCGTATAACACATAAACAATGTTCTAAATCAAGACCATCCCGACGGTTAAGCTTTGTGAAGCCCATTGGTGAAACATCTTGCACTATTAGTAATGGAAAGGGTTCCAGCTGTGTATATAAACATCTAGCGGATATAGTCCCAATACTTCCTGTAAGTTAACGTGCTCGTTTATAAATATTTAACATAAAATATATTTACCCAAAATGCTGTGAAATTCAGGGAGTGTAACTTGAAACATTTCTATTTCCCTTTTAAAGTAATTCAATTCCTCGGTAAATCGCAAAGCTTCCTGGGTTTCGGGTGGACGCTTTGCTATTACAGATATAGTCTGGAGTACTTTACTAAAACATTTCAAATATATAAACGTAAAGATTTAAAAATAAAAAATAAATACCTCCCTTCGACTGTATAAGTAATTGTTGTGCGAAGCATTGTACTGCAGTAACTATCCCCAGAAGTTGTAACGGTACCCCCGGAATATTCAGCAATATTAACACTGTTATTATTCAAATAACGTTGTAAAGCGTTTTCTAACAATTCTTTAGAAATCCAATTACATATAGACATTATGCTAAATAAAAAATAAATGACTACAATTAATACTATATATATTGAAAAAGAATAATGTATTTATACTTCAAAGGCGTCAGGCATAATATATACCATTTCAGTTAATAAATAATAAAAAACCACTGGGACGTAGTCACTCACTTTTTAGAGTAGTGTAAAATGTTTTTGAGGCATGTTTTATTGGGCAATCCTTTATAAGTATTTTAGATCAGTCAATTGCAATAGTTTTGTTAATATAACGTTAATATAATGTAACGTTTTAGTTATAGGCAAATTCAAAGTTGCTATGTGTTATGTGGGATGCTACAATCTAGGCGCAATATTGTTAGTCAACGTGATTATCGATTCGCGCAGCCATGCGCATGAAGCTCGAGGCGCTTGCCCAAGATAATAACAATTATTCTTGTTCTAGCATGTAGTCAGAAAAGACGCAATTTTTTAAAACGTGGCGAGGAAAATTTCCTAGCCATGTCATCATCATCATTAGGTCTTCAGTCCTAGAACTGGTTAGACGCGTACCATCATTGTTCCCTATTCTGAACTAACCTACAGATTTCCCTGAAATATGCACAGTTTGCATCTATAACTGTCTGATCTAGGTCTACATCTACCTCTTTTTTCCTATCTCTGCTTGTAATATATCACATACTATTCCCCAAAAATGCCTTAGAACGTATTCCGCCCTACTATTTCTCTTTTTCCCCAGATATCCTTGTTCCCATACTATTTCTGTAACTTATTTGTTATTATCTTTGTCTGTCCATGCTATCGTCCTCATACATCTGGAGCATTTCAAAAGACTGCTACCGTTTTTGTGTCTGCATTTCAGCCAACATTTTTAACATGTTTCTATTTATACAATTGAAAGGATGGTTATTAAAGAAGTGTGCGATTGCATTATTGAAAGGCTTAAGTAGTCGTTTTTTTATATTTATTTTGAGGGGGAAAATTCATTATGATTTAAGTTACCTCTTTGGTAGATTTTAACATGGTTCTGAGGCGACTCTATGGCGGGTTTACACTTGTCAGATACCAATGTTGTTCTATGAAGATTGTATATGGATCTGAGGCGACCCTATGGCGGGTTTACACTTGTCAGATACCAATGTTGTTCTATAAAGATTGTATATGGATCTGAGGCGACCCTATGGCGGGTTTACACTTGTCAGATACCAATGTTGTTCTATGAAGATTGTATATGGATCTGAGGCGACCCTATGGCGGGTTTACACTTGTCAGATACCAATGTTGTTCTATAAAGATTGTATATGGATCTGAGGCGACCCTATGGCGGGTTTACACTTGTCAGATACCAATGTTGTTCTATGAAGATTGTATATGGATCTGAGGCGACCCTATGGCGGGTTTACACTTGTCAGATACCAATACTGTTCAACTGAGATTGTATATGGTTTTGAGGTAACCTTATTGTGGATTTATACTTGTCAGATACCAATGCTGTTTTACAAGGATTGTTAATATGCTTATTTTTATGTAATTAGTTATTTTATGTATAAATAGAAATCATGTATGCAGGCTGTATTTCATGTTAATATTGCAAGGAAAACCCAGGAAAAACTTGCAATGCTACCTAGATATTGTGGGCATTTGATTTTCATTTGTTATTTCTTTTAGTAATGGAATCCATTGTTTACTGAAAGTCACGGATTCGTTTGCAACGCAGTTATTTTTATGTAGGGTTATATAGGCAGCTTTTTTGATTTTGCGTTTTTGGTGGTTTTCTTCTTTTCTTCTTTTCAGGGAGTATGTGTATTCAGCTCGTTCCCTTTCTATTGTTTTCTAATTTTATACCCTATTTTACCGAGATTTAGTGAAGAAGGGTAAGCAACCTGTGGCTACCAAGATCCCCCAACACTTAGACATTTGCCGAAATAATGGTTTTCTAGTAAATCCTTTCACACACTTAACATTATTCGAGAATATTGCCCAACCAATTCTTGTAGTTACTTATAATAATCATCATGTTTACGCACATTTATCTTTTCGTCATTAGTTTATCCATCTTGGGATTGGTTGGATGCGTACCTCCATTGATTTCTATTCTGGGCTAGCCTGCACATCTCCCTGAAACCTCTACAGCCTACATCTTTTACTATCTGTGTGCAGTAGTCTAATCTAGGTCTGCCTCTTCTTCTCTTTTTTCCTATCTCTGCTTCTAAAATATTCCGCACTATTCCCTCATGCCGTAGTATGTGGCCTATCATCCTATCTCTCCTATTTTTTACCGTTTTCCACATATTTCTTTCTTCCCCTACCATTTTTAGTACCTCTTCGTTCTTAACTTTGTCTGTCCATGATATCTTCATCATACGCCTGTAACACCACATTTCAAATGCTTCTACCTTTTTCTTGTCCGCTTCTCCTACTGTCCAGGCTTCACAGCCGTACAGTGCTGTGCTCCACACATATGTTTTAAGCAATCTTTTCCTTGTTTATATGTTTGTGGTCTTTGAGCACAATAGTTGCTTTTTCTTGTTAAATGTAGCACGACCTTGTGCTAATCTTTGTTTTATATCTTTTGTGCTTTTCCCATCTTGCGTTATTTGGCTTCCTAGGTAGCAGAAATCCTTAACCTCTTGTAAGTTCGTGTTAAATACTTGTATTCTTGTTTTTGATTTATTTTCCCCACCTTTGCAAACTAGAACTTTAGTTTTAGTTTTGTTAATTTTCATACCGTATCTCTCTGTTAGAACCGTTTCCATTTCATTAAGAGCCGCTTCTAACTCTTCCTTGCTAGATGCTAATACCGCTATATCATCTGCAAATCTAAGCATATCAATTTTTTGTCCCTGCATAGTAATTCCAAATGTCTTTCTGCATTTGACAGTATTCATTGCCTCTTCTATGTACAAGTTAAAAATCAATGGGGATAGGGCACATCCCTGTCTCACCCCTTTCCTAATGTTTACTTCTCTATGTTCCTGCTCTAATTCTATTACTGCTGTTTGCTCTTTGTATAAGCTATGTACTATACTATTCGTCTATCCCTATAACTCATTCCAATCCTTTTGAGTATTTCAAACATTTTTTTCCAATTTACATTGTCGAATGCTTTTTCCAGATCTACAAACCCTATATACATGCTTTCCCTTTTCTATTGTTTTCTCCATTATCACTCTCAGAGCTAAAATAGCCTCCCGTGTTCCCCTGTTTCGCCTAAACCCAAATTGGTCTTCTCTAGTATTTCTTCAGCTCGTTTTTCCATTCGTCTTTGCACAATTCTAGTTAATATTTTTGACACGTGTGCTGTCAAACTTATTGTTCGAAAATTTTCACATCTATCCGCGCCTTTCTTTTTGGTATAGTTACTATGATGCTACGTTTGAAATCTTTGGGTATCTCGCCTGTCTCATACATATAGCTTACAAGTTGGAAGAGACGTTCTGTTACTGCTTGTCCAGCGGCTTTTAGAGTTTCTGCTTGCACCTTATCTGTACCCGGCGCCTTACCATTTTTCAGACTCTTTAATGCTAATTCAAACTCGTCTCGAAGTATAGGATATCCCAAGTCATCATTTTCAATGTCTGATTCCTGTTCTAATGCAGTTAGTTCCTCTCCTGCATATAAATTCCTATATATTCTTGCCATCTACTCACTTTCTCTACGTTTTCTATAATGACGTTTCCTTGTGCGTCCCTTTATATTTTTGCTATACGGTTTTATATCCCTAAAATTCATTCTAATTAATTTGTATGCTTCGTCTGTCTTTCCTATCTCCATCTTAGTTTGTACTTCTTTGCACTTTTCATCAATCCATTGTTCTTTAGCTTTCCTGCATTTTCGAATAATTTCCCATTTTATGGCTTTGTATCTCTGTTTTCCTGTTTCGTCTGATTTATTTTTGTATTTTCGTCTTTCTTCTATTAAATTCACGATATCCTTTGTTATCCATGGTTTCTTATTTTCTTTTTGTGTATACCCCAAAATATCTCTGGCCACCATGTCTAGGCTGGTTTTAATGTTATTCCATTCTGTTTCTACTTCCTTAGTTTCAGATATTTTCGCGATATCATTCAGCAATTCATTTGACTTTTTTTCGAATCTTACTTGAATATCTTTGTCTTTTAGTTTCTCTAAGTCCAAGTGCCTTTTTCCGTTCCTCTTTTTCAGATTTTTAAATTTAAGTGCGGCCTTCATAATTACGATGTTGTGGTCAGTATCTATATCTGCTTCTGGGTAGCTTCTACAGTCTTTTACTTGATTCCTAAACCGTTGTCTAACAAGAATGTAATCTATTTGATATCGTCCTATATCTCCTGGCATCTTCCACGTATATCGTCTTCTAGCATGATGTTGAAATAATGTGTTTGTGATGATTAAATTGTTCTTGTCGCAAGCTTCTACCAGCCTATTTCCCTGTCGTTTCTCGTGCCTAAACCAAATAAACCTACTACCGCTCCTTCCCTACCCTCACCTACCACGGCATTAAAATCGTCCAAATTATTAAATTTTCATGTCCTTTTACGTATCTTAATATGTCTTCGATATCTTTGTAGATGGCTTCTACCTCTTCGTCACTGTAGCTAGAGGTGGGCATGTATACTTGTATTATTACTGTGTTTACCGGTTTAGATTCTAATCTAACCATGAGTACTCTTTCGTTCTTTTGTAAGTAATTTTCCACACAGTGTCCTATCTTTTCCGCATAAATATCCCCACACCCAAATTTCCGTCCTCTGCTCCTGTATGAATTACCCTGAAGTCTCCACTCCAAAAATCCCCGCCTCTGGCCACCGAACTTCGCTGATCCCTACTATGTCTAGTGATAACCTATTCATTTCGATTTTTAGGTTCTCTAGCTTACCTACTTGCTTCATACTTCTAACATTCCACGCTCCGACTCGCAGAATGTTCCCGACTCTTATTTTAACTTTCCGATCGCATCCTCCGAAGTAGTCCTCCCGGAGATCCGAATGGGGACTATTTTAACTCCGGAATCTTTTACCCCAGAGAATGCCATCATTTTATTATAATTTAGGTACGCTGTGTACTTGGGAGATAATGTGGTGGTTTCCCGTTGCCTTCCACATCGCGGTAGTGTGTCTTAGACTGCCATACCGACCCCTATGGTCTCTGCCAATCTAAGTACCGAAAGAGCCGCTGCCCTCTTTCGGGGACCTGTCTTAGTCTGGTTCCTCACTAACGACCCTACTACTTTGGTTGGACCTGTAGTTTGGCTCTTTAGCTCATTAGAACACGCAAGCCATTTCACCTGTTCTAGTAATTTAGAACTTCGGCAAGGTGCAGGTCCATTCGAAATGGCCTGTAAGCCATGTAAGTGATAAAAAATGTTACTTTTGGGAAAGGCATGTTGCCTGAGTTATAATGTAGAACCGCGATTATTATTGTTTAAGCTAAGCATTGAAGTGGACTCAAGATTTGTAAAACGCAAGCAAGTTTTATTTTTAAGAAATCGTAATGGGTTTCAGGAATCAATTTGAGTAGCAGTATTGTAAATGGAAGTGGGCCGAGCGTTGAAAATGGAATCCTGTTTGTTCGTATTAATGGAACGACATTTGCAGACAGGTATTCTGTAAATTTTTGTAAGCACCAAGTTTTTGCTAGGGTGAGTACGATTCCTTTTTTTGTAACAAGCACCAATCTACGTGAGAAGCAAATTCAGTTTGAAAGCGTGTCGAATTGGAAGAAAATATTTACTTAAACGATTTATAGATTTCAGTAAATTTTCAAATATTAAATATGTAAGTTTTCTTGTTAAAATAAATTATGCTTTATTTAGTGTATATAAGACGATTTGGCTAACGATTTAAAAATTTTAGTATATTTCCGAATATTAAATATGAAAGCTTTCCTGTTAAAATAAATTATACTTTATTTAGGAAGGATAGGTTAAATGATCTAGCTAAACTTTTTGTCATTATTTGTTAGTTTTAAATAGTCATATAGGGCACATTTTGGTTTAACATCTGCCAGATAAACATTTGGTGATACATGTTTACTTAAACAAGTTACACGTATGTTCTTCAAACAAGTTGTATAATAAGATAATTTTCGACTCTAAAGTAAAGCCATTCAAATGTTAAAAAGATTAAAGTTTGATCTATAACTAAACCTTGTGAGCCGAAAACAAAGATCTTTGCTTGAAGCATTCGCTTAATGTAATGAGATATTATTTTTTTATGATGGGCCTAACCCTTTAGTAACTGCTAATTTTGTTGACTTAATATTTCTATGAGCATTCAACTTTATGCTGTTGTATTTATGATATTTTCTTAAATTTTTTTGTATATAAAAGAAGAGCAACTAATTTTATTACATATCAACCAACTATTGTAATAGTTTTATTTCTGAGAGTCTAATAAGAGAAACAGTGATTTATCCAATTCTGGTTGCAATAATTAAGTAAAAAAGATATGAAATTATGTTATTGAATACCTATCTTCCGGCATAAGTAAATTCCCTTAAGGTATATCTGCGTCTTTCCTTAAGAAGATTATTTTTTTGTTAATGTAATTGACGCAGTGGCGCCCTAAATTGTACAAAGATAGGTTCAATCTTAGAAAATACCCCTCCCATCTTATGCCTCCTCAGGGATAGACTCCGAGATTAGTCCGCGAGCATTTATACTTCTTTTTGCAACACAGTTTGGCTCAATGGCATCCTAATTAAAGGTCACCCTCAGTAATATAAATTAGCCAAAAAAAAGTAATAAATAATAATAACATATCAATGTTTACTTATTCCTTTCATTAGTTTGTTTTATTAATAAGTAAAACTTTTTGACAGGTGCTTTTTGTGTCATATTGATTCCAAAAATGCAAAACCGAATTCTTGTATGCATGCGTCTACATCTATGTCTATGTTTATATCTTAAAATGAAATAAAAAATACTTTCCATTTAAGTGGAAATCGACAAAACAAATTCCGATTTCTAACCATAAATCCCATTTTTATCAATATATGCTTTATATAAATAATTGACTGACCAGTCTTATTTTATTATAAAATTGAAAAATACTCTTTTGTAAATATAGTTCAGAAAACAATTTATAAAAAAGCAATTTAATCGAAATTTTACGATTTGGCACAAGGGAATGCCGAAAAGTAAAGTTTAGATTGAACTAAGTCTTTTACAAATTGTTTTATTTTCTGGACTATATTCCCAAAAAATAATTTTTTTAAGTATTTATATATGTATATATAGTGAATAAGATGAAATAATAACTTAGACTTTTATGCAAAGCCCAAATGATCATTTCAAATCGAGCTAGTAATTGAAAGATGGAAAATATAAGGTCTTGGACAGGACTTGAACCTGTATCTTGGTTTTGCCGAAACCATGCGTTTACCAATTACGCCACCGAGACCGATGACTATAATTGGGAAATTTACAAATCTAAATCGTGTACAGAACTATACATAAACCTAACTTTTAATTACGTTTGGCATTTTTGTCAATCATATCTAACATTTTTAAGTTTTTGACTTACGTCAGTTATAGAGAGGAAGCTACGTTCAAATTTACGGCTATAAGCCAAGTATTAAATATATAAATATTTTAGGTAGTTAATTATTTAGTATATAACTGACATAAGTCAAAAACTTGACAATGTCAGAAAAAATGCCAAACGTAATTGAAAGTTAGGTTTATGTTTGTGTACACGATTTAAATTTGTAAATTTCCCAATTGTCGTCATCGGTCTCGGTGGCGTAATTGGTAAACGCATGGTTCCGGCAAAACCAAGATACAGGTTCAAGTCTTGTCCAAGACCTTATATTTTCTATCTTTCAATTACTAGCTCGATTTGAAATGATCATTTGGGCTTTGCATAAAAGTCTTAAGTTATTTCATTTTATTCACTATAGTACGATAGTATTTAAAAACCTACCTTGTGTAATTAACTACCTAACATATATATATATATATATATATATATATATATATATATATATATATATATATTATAGTGGTTTTAAAAGATCAAAAATAAATATATGCGAAACAATTTCAACACACCCTGTATAAAGAAACAACCATAAATTACGTGCTGAAATTATATTAGTTAATTCAATTTTAAGTATCTGGTATTAACGAAATTTTATAAATAATTAATGAAATTTAAGTAGGTTTGCTAAGAAAATAAATGGTAGAAGCCAGTGCCATTAATTTATTAATTAATTTGAATTTAATTGAACGAGTGTAATTTAAAAACCCAATAATACAAAAGATGGGACGAGTTGCTAGCGTACAAATATATCAGTAGGGTTTAAAATACGTGGAATATCCAACTCGGAAAAGTGTTATTTAAAATGTTACGATTGAACACCTGCGTATTTTTAAATGTCACGTTCCAATAATTTCTGTAGATAACCAACAAAGATTCTACGTATATTGTAAAACCGTCGCTTATATTCACGGGAAAATTTAACGCACGTACAGAGTCCACGTGTGTAAACAGCGCACAAACAAGGATATCGATTTTTCAACCACTCAAGCGAGGTTAGACTGAGACGTAGAAAACGTATAAGCATGCGACCACAATAGTAGAGGAGGGATTTGAGAGACGTCATTAGTTCTACGATTGGTCGATATGTTAGTTCAACTTGGCCTAGACACGAAGATATTGTAGCGTGATATTCTGAAAATTTTATAACGAGGTATTGAAGTTCGCAGATTTGAAGTTGGGGTTGAGTGCAAAATTGTGGGAATGTGTGTAATGTGCAGTGGATTTCGGATAACTGGGGGCCTGGAGAGGTTACACTCGAAAAACATAAATACTCTAGAGAACTAGGACTCGCTCTCTTGTCTTTTAACTTCGTGCCTTATTATTTCGATCGTCCCGAAGGCACGTATAAAAATTGACACAAAATTGTAAATATGAACAAATAATTTAAATTGTATTGCTTAAGTGATAGCCTCTAAATTAAGTAAAACGCGGTTAGTGTGCCGAAATAACTTATTTTAATAGAGGTATCACCTATAATTTATGATCAACTCGTGTCGGGACATTAAATAACGTAGATTACTGTGAAATAAAATTTGGAATTTGGTTACACCGAGAAGGAGGCGTTGGCGGATCAATTGAAATAGAAGTCGTCTAGTACTTGAGAGAATCGACCTGCAGACCTGGTAGAAAATTACATGGCATCATCTACAGAGCGAAGATCTTCTAGAAAGTCCAGGTAACGATTTAAATTTGTGATTCCTATAAACTGTAAACATTGGGGTAGAGTATGAAAGTGTTTTTCAAGGTAGTGTGAAGTATTTGAGTATTGAACTGAATATGTACAAATAACTTTATTACGGTATTCAACTAGAAATTGAAGAAAGCTAGAAAGCTTTTAAATGTTTTGGCTTTGTTTTTGTTTTGTTTTAGAGTATGCAAAATTGAAGGGCATACATTAATTGGGTTATTATGAGCTCACCATATCCCACAGTTTACTTAGAGTATTAAAATAAATAAATAAATTATAATAAAGGAATTTTAGAGAAGGTATTATTCAAGGTCCATTTACTCGGCGTACATTTTATGTTTGATGAGTTTAAAATTAAATAAAGGACATTACAAAATAAGGGTTAATGAAGTGTAACGTGAACAATAAAATAATAATGAATTGCATTGAATTGTAAATAGGAATAAATAAAGGATTGTATGTTTGTTGTATTTTGTGGTTTTATTGGGCGTGTGCGTGAATGATAGGATTTATGAATGAATATAGCTATCGAAAAAGAGGTCCTAATGAGCTAACCGGAAGCAGTTGAAGAAGGCCGTTCAACTGAGGAAGAGAGGAAAACGAGTAAGCAATTTTTTTTGACTTATTTAAATTTTTGGAAATTTTTCTATTTTCGAATTTGAAAATTTTATATTATTTTCGAATATATTTTTGTTGGTGAAAATTATACCCGAGTAACCACGGCAATATATATATATATATATATATATATATATATATATATATATATATATATATATATATATTGTGATGTATTGTGACAATTGAAGCTTACGTAAGGCCTCATACAAGTTATAAATTTCACACTGGACTAGGTTTCTTAGCTACAAGTATTTATCAGTCTTACGAGACACTTTTAGAATCCAAATTTAATCTTAAGCATCATTATTGCTGTAGTGTAAACAAAAGACCTTTTTCTGGTGGTTGGAGAATCTTGAATGGGTTGTAGGAATGTAAACCTTAATTTGTGTAGTGTAAAAAAATTGCTTTTATATAACGAATAAGAAAACAAACATGATTAATATTGGTATTTTAAATTTATTAAAATAAGTGACAGGTATTTGATAAAATAATCATGTAAACACTGGTTCTTACATAACAGTTGTATTATTTTATAAAGTATAACCAAAGCTTGAATTAAGTGGAGTTTAAAAAAACATTTTAAAGACAAGTATTGTGCATCCAATGAAATCATTTATATTAGTGTAAAAAAATAGGGTAAAAATCTAGTATTAAGAAATCTAGTATAAAAGAAATGTCTGTGTTTTTGGAAATTTCAAAGTTTTTGTTCAAAATAAATGTAAAAGATTAGGCTAAGGATGAAGAATCTTGGAGGTATCCAGGATACGAAAACAATTGGTTTTTTTTTTGTTGAAAATGAATTGATTATTTGAAAAAGAATAAAAATTAAAGACCTTTCTGGTTGAGCTCGTTTTTTATTACAAAGTTTAAATATTTTAAAGGGTTGAGAAACAAGAATAAAATTGTTCATTGAGTACCTATACTGTAATATATAAAGTGGTGTATATACCAGAAAAAAAAAGAAGAGTATATAATATAGAATAGTATTCGAGCATTTAGTGAACCTTCCAAGGAAGCTCCATTGCAGTTTTAACACGAGCAGCAATACATTTCGGAATAATTCCCATCCACATTGAGACAGCAGGATAGCAAGCAGTTTGGTCATATAAGATTAGGGAACTGGTCACTAAATTGCTACCAAATATAAGTATTAGTGTATCAGCACTTTTTTTTTTTTAATATAACGTAACTTGTGTAGCCTGAAAAGAAGGTTTTGTACAAAGTTTAAAATTAAATTTCGTATCTTTAGATTTACCTGAGGCATTTCAACAACCACTATCCGTGCACCCATTAAAGAGGAACACGACGAACCGGAACAGTGAAGGTATAATATTTATAATACAGTAAGGTTAAAGAGATTCAATTTGGATTTTAAAAGTGGTTATATATAGGGTTATTTAGGGATATATAGGTAGTTAGAAAACTAAACAATTTTATCATAAAAAGTACGTAATTCGCAAATTATGCAAGAAGCTAACATTGAATACACCGTATAAAAATCACAGTTAACTTTAATTAATGCAGAGAAGCTCATCTTTCAATAATACAACCACAGTAGGATAAAAAACTTTGTACGTAATCAAATTCAATTTAAATCAGCAAAGCATTCATGAATTTTAAATAAATACGCATCAAGAGCATCGAAAGTTAGATAATTATGATATGAATCCTGCTAAGATAAACACGCAAGAGTGCAAGGAAATAACAAAGCATCCTCGCAATAAACTCACCTTTCAAAACAAACACGCTTCAGAAACGCAGGATGTAAATAAACGCATTCCAATTTACGTCATTATAGAAATTTCGCCTACGTGATTTTTAACATGGAGTAAATACAAAACCCAAAAGATTATCTTGACGAAAATAAAAGCCATAAGTTTGTCTACGTGAAAGGAATTATTAAAATTTCCTACAACAAAACAAAACAAGACGGGTGAAAGTACACGAGCTATAGGAATCCACTATACAGAACCTAAATGTTACGTGTTCGACCACATCATTTCAACAAGCTATTATCAAATTCATACGTGAGAAAACCCAAGATATGGACAGTAACCTATCGCACGCCTTAAACTTTGACCGAAGGACGCAGATAACCAATGATGTCTGATGAAGCCGTTGTTTTAAATACCACACAAATTTGATAAACAATCAGTCTTTCTTCAACCAGAGCACGCTTCACAGCAGTTCCAATTAGAAGATTACGTAAAGTAAACATAGAAAAATTAAATAATTATATTTCGTGGAAATCGTGATAGAAAAGTTTTGAAATTAAAATAACAGTAAAAATATACAAAACAAGTTTGCCGTTAACTGAAAAACGTAAGTAAAAGCTTATTAAGTAAACATAATTTTAATATTCATAATTTACGGCTCTAAGTAAAATCTAAATTAGCATATCTAAATTGGTACATTAATCTAAATTTGCAAATAAGTCCAAATTTAAACATACATCGATCTAAATTTGTATAAAAACATTGGTTTTCATTTACGCATCGGAGCACTAAACGAAGGATTGTTCTAAACATTGAATGGGTGTTTGGACAAGCGGTACTATAAAATCAACAAGTGAACTCAACTGAAAACAATCCAGGGGTACTGGTCAACAGCATGCAGCAGCAGATCCAAGCATAGGAAGAACAAAAACACACGCAAGAAAAACTACAGGTCAGAATATTATCTATTACATAAGGCATTATTTTCTTTTTTATTGAACACCAACATTTTTGCTTATACCAGAATATTTATGTAAAGGGTCATCAAAAATTTTTTATACGTGAAAATTTACGTAAAAGGAAAAAGTCAGAAACGTTCAAAGGTATTTCCAATAGTATTCAGTTTCATTTTTGCTGGCTTTAAACTGAGTAAAGGAAGCTATAATTTTGGGGATAGACAAATTGATATCATTATTACTTTGATTCAGGGGTTTATTTTGTTCAATAGTGAATCATATTATCAAGCTGTAAAGTGTACATATTTTTTTTGTCATTATACAAATCTTGGTTAATTTCGTTTGTCTCATTCAACTACAAAAGTGTTAGATAAAAAGGGGGGCAAAAGTTCTCTGCTATCGTACCGTCTTACATTCTGTGTGAATCAGACTGAGCTAGTCAAGGCATATTTAAATTTCAGGTTATTAAAGACAGAGTGGTGGTGGGCAGCAGGAAACTTAACGTTCATTACATCGGCGTGCGGCGTTATCATAGTAATACATATAAAACAATGCCGACGTTGGTGAGCGCCGCTGTAAGAGTGATGTGACAAGGCTACGTTAATTGTTACTAAAAGGGTGCCGTGACAAGGGTCGCATGTTGTGGAGCCACTAAAACAGTGCTGTGACAGGGCGGGCGTTGAGCGCTCCGCTGAAAGGGTGATATGAAAATGGCCTTGCGTTGGGGGCCACTAAAAGAGCTCTGTGATAAAGCATTGCCTTCTGGCGTTACTAAAAGGGTTATATGAAACAGATACTGCAATTTGTAAAACTTGAAATTATTCACTTACCTTTCTTTCGAATTTTGCCTGGCTAGCTTAACGGAACTGACGGAGTTTACAGAATGAAATCAAATACCGCAATATTACAAAGCATTTATACAGTATTAAATATTCTTTCTCATACAAAAGCATTTAGAACATTTACAACATCGTTTCTTTCAAACAAAATAATTTCTAAGAAGTATTGATTACAAACAAAAATTAGTGATTATTTTATTTTAAATTTACAGAATTAAACTTATTTTTTCGAGGATGGTTATGATTCTTTCCACGCTTATTTGTTTGGCCAAAAAATCCTCGACAGATAATCTATTAAAAGGTCAGAGTATTTCGAAGTCTGATCACAAATTTTCCTGGTAAAACCTTTTACATAAAAATATTATATGAATAACACTTAATATCATATCTTACTAAACATAAATCAGTTAAAAATAAATCTAAAAGTGATACTTGCAAAATCCACAAAAACGTTCCTCGTAATAAAATGTCTTCTTATTTTAAATTGACGTCAAATCAGCTATATAAGATTCTCCAAAGAAAAATCCTCACTTCAAACAGCAATTACCAAAGTACATTTCTGGTTAAAACTTCCTTTCGATTATTTAATAAAGTCTTTAAAAATAGCGTTATCTTAAAGAACTTTCCCTCTTGTAATTAATAATTTTCATTTTTCGTTGTAAGTTACGTTTAAAACATTGCTTCTTAATTCATTGCAACATCGTCACTATTAAATTACAATATGCTTACTGCATACTCAAATACTATTTCCGCATATCAACTGCTCGCAACTTAAAATAACATTTCGCGCTCGAATGAATCGAATCAAATTAATGAATGCAATCGAATGAATCCCTTCATAAACACTACTTTATATATTCAAATTTATCTGTTTCCAGAAGCTAGTAGAAAAATGTGAAACATTATAATGCAAGGCTTATTGGAAAAACCAATTAGTGTCTGTATTTGAGGCGTTTTATTACTTAATTATCTGGTATTAGTTACCCATGACGCGCTATTGGTCCTTGTTTCACATATACTATTATTGCCGCGTTGCATACTAATGCTAAAAGATAATCAATTCATATCTAATATTTGTTGAAATTTTATGGGTTTCCGTGTTCCTACTGCTTCTAGGAAAAAAGTGTTTATTTATTAATGAGTTTATAGAAATTTGATGCATTCTCCCGAAACTTCCTTCCCAATCTAGTCTATTCAAAAAATTCACCATTTAAATTAAATTTGTGTAATATACAGGGTAATTAATTTAAACTTTAATTACTTTTTAATGCAAAAGGGGTTGCGTTTTGTATAAACTATTTGCTATTACGTTTTAGTACACAAAATTATTTATTAATTTTGGGATTTTAATATACGTTGATTGTAGTTTTTATGCCATTTACAGCAAATGAAACAATATTTTTATATGCATCGATTTGCGTTAGCATTGAAATGCGTTTTACGGTATCTTAGAATTAATTATTTAAACACCTTACATTACTTGCTATTTATTTACAATACGCTTATATAATACAGGTTGAGTATTTATACACGCGCAATTTGCGTTTTTGCATGGCACTTTAATGAATACAAGTACGCTGGTATTTTACAGAATGTAACCATGAATTTATGGATATTTCCGTTTATCCGGATTATATTATATTTTTAGTGGGATTTATTTTTAGAATTTGGGTTTCAATGACCTCTCGTGACCCCTTATCGCGTCAATATATATAATAATATATGTATTATATATATATATATATATATATATATATATATATATATAAATGCGATATGGTGGTCATATAAAGGTCGATGAAGCACCGTATTCTGTAAGAAAACCATCCCACAAAGCAAGAAAATTAAATTTTCAAATATTTAACTTCTATCGTGTATAATATTGCAATAAGCTTATTATTATTATTATAGTATTCACTAGTACATAAGTTAAACCCGTGTCTTTAAAACAAGTTCTAAATAATTACGCAATCGGTGACATTACAACCTCATTCTTTAAGTGAAACATCCAAGCTTTTAACACTAAGTATTATTCAAAAACAAGTTTTCTTATGCATTTTTCTAAAATACGTCCTCTTTGGAAAAAGTACAAAATAAAATGATATAGGTTAACTTAAACATTAGAATTTCTACTGAAAACATTTTTGAAAGTACTCGCAGATTTTTTTGCTTTAATAGTATTTGATGCGAAACGTGAATTTAAACAAACTACTCAAGTTTTCTAGATTGATTAGACGTATTAATAGGCCTTAAATTATAAGCGAGAGCTTTTGGCTCCATTCAGTAACAAGAGATAATATAATTTTACAATCGCAATAAATCTAAACTGACATCTTATTAAGATAAGAAAACCTTGTAAAATAAATGAAATGTAGAAGTTCTAGAGCCAGTCACGTATTGAAGATTTTTATTATATAATATAGCGAAAAAATCCAAAGGCGGTGTTCATTTATTAATAGCTGGTGAAGCGTTACAAATTTTTTGTTTATAAAGGCATATCATTCACAGTTACTTAAGCGATGAAGTTACTAATTGTCTGCTCTAATAAAAGTTTTGGTACAAGGTTATCTCGATATTTTAGCATTTATTAAAAATACAGTACTCTCTAAAACTCCTGAGGTAAACTTCGAGATACAAAAATTTATAATATAAAAGAAAACAATAAATTTTCCAATGCAGTCATGGATAAAGTTATTATAAATGGAAGTAATTTGAAAATGAAGATTATAATCAATAACCTGTTTCATGACGACATGAATACCTGCAGAATTTGATGTTCGAAACGCAAGTATAGCCCTATTAAATTTTTTTAAAAGACATTTTGTGATATAATTAGTTTAAGTAAATTAAGCTTGCGTAAGATTCTTAGATATAGATATTTTTGTATAAATGGAATATTGTAATGTTGTGTTGAAGTCAAATTTCGTTAAAGTTAGACCATTATAAAAGGTCCACGGTGATATCTGATTGGTTAACGCTTTCTTCGGAGGTAAAAGTCTCTTTTTCCAATTATCCATAACTAAATTTAACAGTAAAGTGTAACATACACAAGAAAGTTTGAGGGAGATTATATGCTAATCACTAGTAGTTGTGAAATATTACTTTTCAGATTTCAGTTATAAAATTGCATTGATAGGCCTTAAGATTGATAGTAAGTAATCTTTTTGAACAATGTGTTAAAGAAAAATATTTGTGAATGTAGCGACTGTTACAATTTGAACGATTGTTTCTAAATATTTTGTCATTAGAATTTTTTTTTGTTGGAGCTTCGTTGATTTATTACATTTAACATAGCATTCACAGCACCTATAGTGGCACACAACGTTTGAGCAGCTTTACCCTGAGAATTCACGGCACGCTTAATTGGCATCCTAATTTGGAGGCTCGATTAAGTCGTCTGAAAATTAGAGTTTCTTGTCTCGTAGGAGTTTGTGGAAATTTTTTTTGTAAAATGTACCTGATTGGTTTCCCGTATGACTCAAAGAATAAAAAAAGCTCGTGAGGGTTTAAGAGCTGAAGGAGTAGACATTGGTTCTCAGGAAAGCGTTTATGTGGAAGATCAAAAAAGAAGAATCCATAGGTCAAGAAAGAATCAGAGTGTAGTAGAGACTCGGGAATTAAATAAATTAATTAAATAAAAATATGCAGAAAATGAGTGAAAAGAATGAAAGAAGTATGAAAGAAATGAGTGAAAAGAATGAAAGAAATTTTAAAGAAATGAGTGAAAAGAATGAAAGAAATTTTAAAGAAATGAGTGAAGAACATGAATGGAATTAAAAAGGCATAAAGGAGATGAAAGAGAACATGAATGAAATGGGCAACAAATTTGAAAAGAATACTCAGCAGTTAAAAGCTGAAAGTGAAAAAAAATTAGTAGCAAAATTACGTTACGCTTAAAAGAAACTAAAAAGACCATAAAGAAAGTGAAACTTGAAATTATAGGAAATGCGGTACAGATTGTAAACGGTAAAGATGACAGGAAAGAGGAAATTGTCCGAACAAAAGCGAATTAAAACGCTCATAAAAAAGAAACGGACGGAAAATTAAAAAATTTAGATAAAAAGGTAAACGAAATTGAGAAAAGTTGCCAAGCAGAATTTAAAACATTTAGGCATGACTTGGGAAATGTTAAAACAGACTTGGAAAATGAGGTTGAAGATCTAGAAGAAAGGGTTAAAAATATTAATTTTGAGGAACACCGGTGTTCCGTTGGAACAATATTTAAAATTTTATGGAGATAACAAACTTCACCCTAAAATATCCTTGAGCAATGTGAAAACTTTAATACAGGGCAGTTAGGATGAGCAAACGAATTTGAATCTAGTAAGATCCATATTAAAGGAAAGTGCGGAAATTTGGTTTGGGCTTATTGTCTGTGAGTTAAACTCCTTTAAAAATTTTTAAAGTTAAATTTTTAAAAGATTTTTGGAGGATAACAAGCAATTTAAAGTCAGAGACAATTTACTCATGCGCAAAAACAGTAGTAATTCTTGCATGATAAGAGAGTTGTATGATATAAAAAATTCAGTGTTGCAAAACAACTTGATCCTCTTTTAGAGGATAAACAAATCATCAAATATTTAGCGGAATACTTCGAAACAGAGGTATGGCAATGTATCGCCTTAGAGAACGAACATCGTGGATAAAAATATATCTCAGGAGTACCTTTAACGGTATGATAAAATAAGTCAACCACGGAGGATAGAAACCAGATCAAGGAGCCAGACCATAAATTTCTTTAGATACTAAAGAACCAGTGGACCGGAACGGTGCAATAGGAAAATGTTCCGTAGGGGGAAGGTCCATAGAAATAACTGAGGCCAGAATAATGCCAACAGAAGAGACAGGGGAAGCAAGAATAATAATCACGAACCATTGAGAATATAACCATGTCCCAAGGAAGAGAAAACAATTAATATTCGCAAGGAGATGGCACAAACAATGATAATAATAGGACAAATGCTGAGATGGAGAGCAAACCTGGACCTTCGACTTCGAGGTCGTATTTTTATTATGAGACAAACTGAACGCCCTCTAAAAATTAACCACTACGAACATCAACAAGATTTTATAAAATTTGATTTAGAAAATGTAAACAAAAACCCATTACCTATTTTAAGTATAAATGTGGATAGAAGAAAAATTTATTAAAGTACTTATAGATACGGGAGCTGAAAGATCGCTAATTTCAAAGGATTTTATCAAAAACAACGTACAAAAATTAAATAATAAGTTGATTCCCATAAATAAATGTAACCTAGTAGCACCGAACAACAGAAAATTTGCAAGTATAAATAGCATGGCAATCCTCAGATGCGAATTAGGGAAGATACAATTTCAACACGAATTAATAGTTGTTCCTGGATTGAGGATGGAGGCAATTTTTGAAATGGATTTGATTAACAGATTAAAGTTATTAATAGATGCAAAGAAGAAGAGGATTATATGAGGTGAAGAATATTTAAAATGGAATGATGAGGTGATTATTGAAGTCGAGAAAGACTGCGTTAGTCTGAATTTATATGAAATAGTAGAAGTAAATGAAGAAAATGAAGTAGTAAGCAAAATAGAAAAAGAAGCTAATGAAATAAAGAGAGAAGTCAAGGAAGTCAAGGAAGAAGTCCAGGTAGGTACGGATAAAGTAGAGTTAGCGTTGTTTGAATATTTTGAAGATGCTGAGTTGAAAAATGAAAATCGAATATTTTTACAAGCTACGAAATTAAAATGAAAAATTTGAGGAAGATAAGGTTAAAGATAAATTTAAAGATGGTGATAAAAATTTAAATGAATTTGAGTAAATTTATGATCAATTTTCACAAACACCTTCTTATTATCAAATCTTGCAAAAATACTATCGACTGATATAAGACAATTATAATGGTTATTGCTACGCTGCTCTATACCTTTCATATTTGAATTTAATATCTCGTAAACATCGCTTTGTTTTATAATAATTACATTATTTACAAAATAAATGCTTGACATCTCATCGATACCATCATCAAAATTTGTATCACTGATACTTTCATTTAAAAAAATAATTTTTGAAAAGAAGGTACAAATGACTTTCGGTCATGGGTGTATTTATAAATTAAAAAATTTTTATTTCTCTTGGTTTGTCTTTGGCCACAATAACACTAGTAGTATTGATATGGAGTTTCTGGAACTTCAAAAAATTGTATGCCACATTTTTAGTGGGATAGTCATACTTTATAGGAGAAGTTTCTACAATATTTTATGTATTTTATGTATGTGGGAGAAAATATTTTTAACCTGATGAGACCGTGTATAAATTTAAAGGAATTACAAATATAGAATGGCAGAGAGAATTCGGGCGATGAAAGAGTGGGGTTGGGGAATGTTAAGTTGAATTTGAGATGTTATAAACTAAAATAGTTATTGAAGAGAAAGGCCCTGTGAAAAAAGAATTATACTTGTGTATTATAAGCCTCTCATAAATAGCTGTAAATAGTAGGTAGTTAGAAATAAAAATAAAAAATTACTCATCAATCAAAAATATGGCGCTCAACGTAAATTTAGCGAAATTCATTTCAAATTTTACGTTCTAATTTTGAGGAAAAACGATGTGATGAGTCATGTAGTGGTCAATGAAGCACAATATTCTATAAAGAAAACCATCCCAAAACCGAGAAAATTAAAATTTCAAATATATCACATTTCTACGCTGTGTAATATTCCAAAAAACTTATTATTATTATATTATTTACTAGTACATAAGTAAACCCGTGTCTTTAAAATAAGTTCTAAATAATTACGCAATCGGCGATAATACAAACTCAGTCTTTGAATGAAACACCCGTGCTTTCCAACACCAAGTATTATTTAAAAACAAATTCTATATGCATTTCTCTAAAATACGTCTTCTTAAAGAGATGCTAAAATAAAACCGGGTACATTAACTTAAACATTAGAATTTCTACTGAAAACATTTTTGAAAGTACTCTTAGATTTTTAGATAGCAAACGAATCCATAAACCTTAAAGGACAGCTAATTAATTCTATAACATGAAGGAATTCATACGTAGAACGCGATAAGCAAGCAGAGAATATAAATCAGATAAGGCAAGACGTTTTAATAAGCCATAGATTATATGCGGAAGCGATAACCGGGTATTGGCTCCATTCATTAACAAGAGGTAGAAAGATTTTTACGATCGCAGTAAATCTGAACTGACACCTAATTAAGATAAAAAATCACGTAGAATGAATGAAATTACAGTTAATTATTACATCATGCAATGAGCCATATCACCTATAGAAATACAGAGATATTAGAGCCCGTGGCGTATTGAAGATTTTTATTATATAAAGCCGCAAAATAATGCAAAGGGGGCATTTATTCACCAATAGTTGGTGAAGCGCTACAAAGTGTTTGTTTATAAAAGCATCTCATACAGTTAATTAGTCAATGAAATTACTAATTGTCTGCTGCAATAAAAATTTTGGTGCATAGTCACCTCGATATTTTAATATTTATTAAAAATACAGTACTTTCTGAAATTCATGAAGTATACTTCGACATACTAAAATTTATCATACAAAATGGAACAATGGATTTTCCGATGCATTTGTGGATAAAGTTATTCTAAATGGAAGTAATATGGGAATGTAGCTTATAATCAAAAACCTGTTTCAACGACTACATGAATACCTGCTGCATTTGATGTTCAAAGCGCAAGTATAGCTTTATTTAAAATCTTTTAATAGACGTGTGATATAATCCACTTAAGTAGATTACGCTTGCACAAGATGCTTACGTATAGATATTTTTGTGTAAATGAATATTGTAACGTTATTTTGAGGTCAAATTCTGATAAAGTTTGACCATTATAGAAGGTCCAAAGTGGTATCTGAGGTAAAAGCCTCTTTTGTAATGATCCATAACTAATTTTAATAATCTATACATGTGTGGCATACGTAATAAAGTTTGAGAGAGATTGTAATACTAATCACTAAAAGTTGTGAAATTTTATTATTTTTCAGATTTAGGTTGTAAAATTGCATTGGTAGGCTTTAAGATTGATATGTAAGTAACCTTTTAAAACAATGTGTTTTATGGAAAAATATTTGTGAATGTAGCGATTGTTATAATTTGAACGATTGTATCTAAATATTTTATCGAACCAGAAAATCAACATAGAAAAATACTAGGTTAGCGATCATAGTTAATTAATAGCATGACTTATTTTTGTTGAACATTTAAAACTTGCATGTACTTAGATATTTATGTGAAAGGTCATCAAAAATTTTGATTGACACGTAGAAATTACGTTCAGAAAAAAGAAGGGTCATTAAACGTTCAACAAGGCTTCCAATATAATACAAAGTTATTTTTGCTGGTTTATATATTTTTAAAAGGGTTACAATTTGGTGATAAACAGATTTATATTTTTTCTTTGTATCAATAGTTTTAAGTAGCAAATAATATTACGACGGTTGTAGAAGTGCAAATTCTACATATTTCTTGATTTATTATACAAATTTTTGGTTATTCAGTTTATCTTATTTAGGTATGAGGTGTTAGAGAAAAAGGGTAGAAAACTTTTTCTGTTACCATATCGTCGTGCACTCTGTGTGGAGTTGAACTGAGTTAGTTAAGGCACAAATTTAATTGTGTGAAATTTAAAATTTATTCTAGATTATTTAGGAACAGAGCGGTGGCGAACAGCAGGCAACTGAGCGTTAATTCAAGTTGGACCATATCTCAGCAGTATATATATATATATATATATATATATATATATATTATATAATGTTGTGAAGCTTCCGTTGGATTTTGTTAAAACGAAAATTAATTCGAGCCCCACAGATTGGGTCGATATAATGTCGTGAAGTTTAACTCTGCACCTAGGCTGCTCACTCTGACATTTCTAAAATACTTTTAAGAAACGAACAAATGAAGCTTACCTGGACTACTCAATTGAATAACTCCCGTTATCTGCATCTAAGCTGTAATCGAAAAAAACATTCACTCCCTACACTCATACTCAAAATAATACAATTCTCAAAAACCATTACATTCTATTTACACGAAATAAACATTACATTTTCAAAAGTTGTTACATTATGTACACTTATATTACTTGTAATATCCTCAATTCCTTTTTCAAACGTAATACGATTCGATAACCTCATTAAACAAATACTCTGTTAAAGTAAGAGGGCTGTTCTCATACCTGCGTTAACCCCATAGTCTTAACATAAGTTCACAGTAAAACTCTTTAAAAGTGAGTGCAAATTTACAACACTGTAAAAATAAAAAAAGTCCCCGTTACTTTGTACAACATAACCTGGTTATTTTTAAGTTAGTTATCCTTTTCTACCTGAATAAATTTCAACTACATCTAAAGTCCCATAAAATTTTCTGTTCATTAAATTTCAAAAAAAGTTTAAACACTCCAAGCACAGAAAATTAATAGAAACACAGCCAATAATCACCACAAAATGTTTTTATAAAAATTGTAACCTGGAAACTATCCTCCAGCAGGTATCCGCAATTGCCCTTGAAGATGATGCCGTCTAGTACAGCTCTAGTCCATGGAACGGCTCCCCGGTTACATCACCATTACTGTCTACATGCTGCTACCCCAATATCTCTCTTCATTTGCAATAGACCCAAACCTCCAGCTTTCAAAATTTCCATACCATACTCCCATTTATAGCAAACTAATCAATAATTGCCGCCTTCACCATTAAATTCCAAATTTTAACAACTTTCATATATTCGAAAACCAAAATAGAAGTCTTTGTACTTACATACTTTGTGTACGCTTTGCTTAGAATACTCAATTCATTCTCAAATTTTAACTAATGTTGACTTATAACTTCACACCGACTTGTGTGTAATTAATTATATAGAAATCACTTAATACTTTCACAAGAAGTAACTTCGTAAGCAAGCGAAGAACGTAAGAATAATCGTAAGCGTAGGAAAATTTCACCCTCCACTGAGATGGTTATATAGGATCCATGTAGCCCCTGTTTTCCAAATTTTAGCACGTAGAACTATAACGAATAATAAAATTTCTCCGTAAAACACCAACCCTCCACTGTTTCCCCTAATAACCGGCCAAACCGTCGTTCATTCCCAAGAAAACTTCCAACGGATCGCAGCCTCTTGAAATACAACGTGCAAACCACAGATCAATAATACAAGAGATGCGTCACTGTACATAAACAATTACAATTAAGTTTAGTGCCACCATGCACATTGAAGCTTAACTAGTGATGAGCGCCATCTGGCGGAAAAATGCCACTAAATGCGTATTTAGCAGGAATTTCAAATGTATTGCTTGGAAATGTATACAAATTAGGTAAATATAAAATGTAATATCATATTGTATTTCATTGAACACTGCTGTTAGTGCTATACTTGTTTAGTTAAATATTGCACTTAGAGTTTGTTCACAACGCTTCATTTCTCTCCAAGTTTTCAGATCGATACCAACATTGTTCGTCTTGCTCTATCTACAGGCTATAGAATTGTCTTTGTTCACGTGTTTATTCTAAAGTCTAACCGATCTTTACACTTGCATCTTCGTCTTACATATACTTTATTAACATCCTACTTTGTCTGCAATATTGATCCGTATTTGCTTGTAAGATACATTTACATTCTGAGAAGTTATTGATTTTCTTACCCCAACCAAACAAGCTCTTATTTAACAAGCTATAATTAAAACGCTTCAAGTTTACCCTTCAAAATATCGATTCAATGCAAAGCTTTTACTATTTGTCTTACACTATCTGAAATTAAAATAAAAGCGGTATTTGCATGGTGTTATTTTAAACCTTAGTTTTCTATTCTAAAAATACATCATGCTATTTACCTCTAACTAAATAAAATGCAAAGCTGCTTACTAAAATTAAATTAACCAAAACGAAATTACCCTATATTGTTACCTTAAGTTGAATATGTGCAATCTTAATTGTCTAACATACTTGATTAACTTTATCGTAGATTGTGACTATATACTTTAGCTTGACTATGACCTTATGTATTCACAATTGACCTACAAATTACACGATAATATATATATATATAATGCTGTAATAAGGGGTTGTTTAGGGGTGTATTGAGTAGTAAAGGTCGCGTAGAAACTGTAAATAGCAATGGAAATCAGAAAACTGCTTTTATTTAGCAGGAAAACAAATAATTCGCACATTATGTAAATAGCAAGCACTTAACACCCTGTATATGGACCGTAATTAACTTTAATCAATGCCAGTAAGCATATCTTTCAATAATAGAACACGTATTCGGCAGAGAAATAATCATGCATGTAGTTAAACTACGTTGAGAAGTGTTCAACAAGTTTATAAAACAGATACGCAGAAGATAAGACAAAACCTAATAAATGCTATATGTAATTATGCTTGTGATAAGGAAGAAACAATAGGCGCGTTGATAAGAAAACGCACTTTCAAAGGTGAGTTTAAAATAAATACATAAACGAAAACAGCAATCGTATTACATCATTAATTTTTGTACAATTTTCCAAAAGCTTTATCTACACAAAACAACAGACATAAGCTGAAAGTCCAGCAACGAAAACAATTAAAACAATAGTAAATAACAGCATGATACGAAACTCCAAAATAGTTTCATCAGAAATCAGCTTGAAAATCTACTAGGTATGTCCAGAACAAATATGGTTAGTCACAACAATTTGCAAGGCTGTTTGCAAAACCAATCCAAATGTAGAGGAAAAAAGCTATATAACGCCCAGAAGTGATAAGAAACAGTCAGTCTCAATTTGAAGCACGTCGAACGCACAACATTCTTAATCAAATATTTACGCGTCAGACAAATAAAATTTATATTATAGTGCAAAACAGTGCTGTGTAAGAATTGCGTTAAGAATACATGAAAAAGCTTTTGCAGTTTTTGCAGAAAACGGCCTCTAATACAAGTCTAATCTGGGTCTAATACAACTCTAATCCGCGTTTAATACAATTCTAATCCGCGTCTAAAACAATTCTGGTTCACTTCTAAGATAATTCTAATTCATGATACTAAGTTTGGTATTCAGAAATTCATAATACTAAGAAACCTACGAATTCCAAGTGGTATTTAAGAGAAGAGGTCCAAAGTGGTGTAACCTCTTTGAAGGTTAATACTTTTTGATCAACTCCCGATGTATTCACAAAGGTCTGCACAAAGTTGTTGTTGTTTACCGTAGTTAAATGACCTTAGGAATATTCTGGACTAGCTTGGGACTCTATCTTCCTCGGTTAATTGTAGAGACTATCAGGAGAGGTGCCTATTCCACGGACATTTTACTGTGCCACTACTTTCTTAAATAATTTTACAAGACAACACTACTGCACGAAAGTAGAAGCTTTATAGTGTATAACGTATCTTAAGGAATTTACAGTTGAAGTTACTTTATCTTGGCTTTCTAATTAAATTAATTACAAATACATACTATTACCTTTAACACTGTAAATGATAGTCAAGCAAATAGTCCTTATAACCACATGATTGATATTTCTTACCAGTTTTTATCATCTCTGAGTAGGTCTTTTTGACCAGAAGTGCATAGTTCAAACTTCTCCTCTTTATCGTTAATTTATATGACCATATATACCTGAGTGAATAAATTTTAGGTCAACTACATCTACTTCTACTGAAAGGATTTAATTACAGAAAATCAAATGAAAGTTTTTCTCTTTAACTAGATTGTCAAATTTTAAATTTGAATTCTTACTTTGTAATAAAAACATTTTTGGTTAGCGAAGGTGATCAGATCTGAGGCCCTGCGACTTACAGTTATGACCACAAAGTCATTATATATTGCAATTACTAAATTTCAGCGTTGGTGAATAATCACTTCCTAATATGTAAAATTTCTAAGTTCAATTTTATTTATACTTGGCTTTTAGACCAACATTTTAAATAACATTACACAAGATCTTCCATCAAATTAATATACAAAGAAATTTTTAGATCAATAATATTAAGTAAAGTTCATTGAATATTCCACAGTTCGAATTTCAAGGGAAATGTTTTTATAACGACTCACCGTACATTACAGGCGTGGCCATCTGGCTTTTCCATGACGTAGCAAATTGGTTACTTAAACGTAACCTAGACGAAGCCTCCAAGTTGCATAGTTGTTTATGACATCTAAACGTGTCGTTGCTTTAATTTCTTGAGTTCAAAGTACAGCATCGGTAGGTAAACACATCTTGGTTAAAAACGTGTTGCTGCTTCTCGAAGTGTCATCATATGTAAGGATTATAAAAACTTTTCTTGGTTGTATTAATTTTTGTTTTAGTTAAATTTATAATTACACGTAGTTGCGCTACAAGTGAATAATATTTTATGAAATTTTACGTATAGGAATTATACGAACCATTATTTAATTGGTTTCTATTAATTACTTAGGTGAACCATGATAATGGCTATCCGTAGAATTGCGGCCACGGCGCTCAACAAATACATGTTTGCGGGCTGGTATTTGAACTACAAGTGGTCTATTTTCCATGCAGCCGGCGGTGTTCGACAGAACAACAACCTGTGGCATGTTACAAAACCGGTAAATGCGCATTGAATCTATGACTTTATGTACTTTGTTACAATAAATTTCGATTTCTGATCTGTTGAACTTATTGAGATTTATTTTATGAAAATTATACGAATTTAGGGTGTTGAGTAAAATTTATAACACAAAATAATTTATTGGGAGGACAGCATGTAAACTAAAAATAATCGATTCATTACAATATTGTTTCATCAGGGTCAGTAGACAATTAAACTGCTACAGTGTAATCCAAAGAAACAACGTACGTTAAGAAGTACAAAGCAGAGCATTGGTTTTCGATTGAAGACAATAAGGGGGTGTTGATTCACAACACGCAACAACTCATCAAAATATCACAGGTCAGAGATACCTAGTTTTAAGGAATCTTTTCAAATTTAAATTTTAACAATGAATATATTAATTTTCTCTAAATCTTGTAAGAAGTCAACGAGAACATTTTGAAACTTACGTAATAATCATAAAAAGGTCTCGAACGTTCCAGTTTTTTTTGTAAAAGGTGTCGTTTTTGGTGACTTTAAGTTAAATTAAAAGGATATAAATTTTGGGATAAATAATCCATATAATATTAATTGATTGAAGGGTGTATTTAAGGGATTACAAAAATTGTGAAGTGTAAATATTATTTCCTTTCATTATATGAATATTGATTGACTTTGTTTTATCAATTCACACAAGTAAGAGTTAAAGGAGTAAATTAAAATTGATCATCGTTGATCAACGTTGTGCACTCTGTGTAAATTAAAAAGGGCTAGCCGTGGCATAATAAAACTAGAAAATTAGAGAGAAACACAGAGCGGTGGCGTTCAGCTGGACGTTTGTTACATCCGGCTGCTCAAATTTGGGGGAGTACTACAGCAATATATATATATATATATATATATATATATATATTTATAGATCTGTTGGTTTCTTGGGATGCATTCGTTCGTAAAGTAAAAACTATTATGTCAAATTGTAACTTTTATTCTGACGTTTCGACGTTTCGGCATTAATATTTATGCCTTAATCATAGACTAAAATTTAATGAATTTAGTGTTATAAGGTTTAAAAACAGTTTAGCTAATCTACTTACATAATTACTATGACATAAAGAACGTCTACATATAAAAACTAATACAAAAATTACAGTTATGACTTGACAATTATTAAAACAACAACAAATATTTACAAAAGTTAACTATGTGTAAATTACTAACTTTAGCAAAATAAGAAATTACAAAAAAAAATGTAGAAAGAGCTTAAATAACTAATATGAGGATGTCAATTTTATTATATTATTAGTTAGTGATTAGTATAATGATTGGAAAGTGACCTACAAATAGAAAATTATGAAGAAAACGTAAAAAAAAGGTAAGATTTTAGGAACGAAATGTTTGTTTATTAATGGAATCTAAATGAACGGTCTGTGAATGTGGATATTACTAAATTTATATACTGAAGAATATACTATGTTTAAGTTGTTTGTATCTTGTTTGTTGTTGAGTGAATTAGGTTGTTGTAGAATGTGAAAAGATTCCAGGGATAGTCTTTTGTAGTAGTTGTCTTCAATGTCTAAAATCTTGGTATCTTCAAATTTAGCAGTGTGTTTTGTTGCATGTAAATGTGATGACAAAGCACAACTTAGTTTACCAAGTCTGGCATCACTTTTATGTTGAGTTATTCGATTCTTTAACCATTGTTTAGACTGACCTACATAAGTTCTATTGCAACTACATTCTACTTTATAAATAATATTACTGCATAATGATTTCTCTGTTTTATCTTTTAATTTAGCGAATAACCTATCTATTGATTTTTCATAGGTATAAGCTATTAGAATATCTGGTTGCTTCAAGATTTTAGTTAATTTAGAGGTTAAATTTTGAATAAAAGGTAATTATCTGAATTTCGTAATTAGTGGTCGGTTTATTGATGAAGTTTGTAGGCTATTGGAGTACAAAAACTGTTTTAAAAGTGGTTTTGGGTATGAATTGTTTAGTAAAATATTTTCCAATTCTTCTAAGTTGTTTGTAAGTAAATTTGGTTCGCTAATTTTTTGAATACGGTGTTTTAAAGCTAATATGGTATTAAGTTTATGAATAAAAGCATGATTAGAATGATAGTTTAAGTATCTACCAGAGTCGTTAGGTTTTTTATAAATGTCAAACTATAAAGTATTAATGGGAGATCTAAGGACTAACGTATCCAGAAAAGGAATACTAAAATTAATTTCATTTCGTAAGTGATTACCAAATTAGTATTGAAGCTATTGAGAATATACAAAGTATATTCGATCAAGTGTTCTGGAATTGAACATAAAATGTCATCTACATTTTGACTATAAAGGGCATGTCAAAAGGTAGTAAAGTTATGACAGAATCTAGCAGATAATCCATTACAATTTGGGCAATAATAGGGGATAGAGGTGAACCCATAGGAGTGCCAAAGGTCTGTTGATAAAACTTAGAATTAAAGGTAAAATAAGTGGTATTAAAAATCAAATCAATAGTTGATAATAAAGAACTTAAGTTAAGGTTGCAATGTCTAAACAATGGTTAAATAATCGAATAACTCAACATAGAAGTGATGCCAGACTTGGTAAACTAAGTTGTGCTTTGTCATCACATTTACATGTAACAAAACACACTGCTAAATTTGAAGATAGCAAGATTTTAGATATTGAAGACAACTACTACAAAAGACTATCCCTGGAATCTTTTCACATTCTACAACAACCTAATCCACTCAACAACAAACAAGATACAAACAACTTAAACATATAAAATTCACTATATAAATTTAATAATATCCACTTTCACAGACCGGTCATTTAGATTCCATTAATAAACAAACATTTCGTTCCTAAAATCTTACCTTTTTTTTACGTTTCCTTCATAATTTTCTATTTTTAGGTCACTTTCCAATAATTATACTTATCACTAACTAATAATATAATAAAATTGACATCCTCATATTAGTTATTTAAACTTTTTCTACATTTTTCTTCTGTAATTTCTTATTTTGCTAAAATTAGTAATTTACACATAGTTAGCTTTTGTAAATATTTGTTGTTGTTTTAATATTTGTCAAGTCATAACTGTAATTTTTGTATTAGTTTTTATATGTAGAAGTTCTTTATGTCATAGTAATTATGTAAGTAGATTAGCTAAACTGTTTTTAAACCTTATAACACTAAATTCATTAAATTTTAGTCTATGATTAAAACATAAATATTAATGCCGAAACGTCGAAACGTCAGAATAAAAGTTACAATTTGACATAATAGTTTTTACTTTACGAACGAATGCATCCCAAGAAACCAACAGATCTATAAATACTATTACCGTTCAAAAAACTAAATATATATATATATATATATATATATTGCTGTGATAAGGGGTTGTTTAAGGGTGTACTTTATAGTAAAGGTCGTTTAGAAATGAGAAATTACCATAGGCAGCAGAAAACTGCATTTATTTAGTAAAGAATTGAGAAATGGAGATAGTTTGTAAATAGTAGGCAGTCAACACCCTGTATATAAAGTATAAATAGTTTTAAGCGACGCAAATAAACATAGGAAGACGCATAGTTAGCGTAGAAACAAGGAAGCCATTCATTAGGTAAATAATAAATATTTAATACCCTGTAGATAAAGTTTTAGTTAATTTAGATAAAGCAAATAATGGTATTTTTTAGTGGAAGCACGCGTATATTTATATGTAAACATAATAAAGTGTAATCAGACACGCATTCAAAAGAGTTCCAAACAATTAGATTAATACGGAGATAGAAATAGAGCTTCAGGAAGCATAATATAAATGCTTGCAAATAGCTAACCATTTTTGATAAGAAAGCAGATTAAAAATTGCGTAAATAACATGTATGTATGAAAATTAAAAGTCGAATTGCATCAGTTGTTTATGGAAAAGCAATTAGATTTATCAAAACACCGCATGTAGTTAACGAAGACATTACATGTGATTTTCCAATGCTCCACCCGAAGGTACTACATTGGCCAGGAGGCGAGTTTTTTTACCTGGAAAATTTGAAATTTTTGCCGAACCCTTGCTGTTCCAAGCAAGGTAGGGATCTTTAACGTGCGTGACAACACTTACACACGGGACCTCCATTTTACCTCTCATCCGAACGAGGGTGTATTTTTGTGAAAAATGCTCGCCTAACATTTTTCAAGCGGACCGTGTCGGGATTCGAACCCGGGACCTTGGGCGTAGTAGTCACACACATACCACTACGCCACGGAGCCGCCGGTTAACGAAGACAGCTGCGACCAGCTTACAATTATTGGGAAGCATAGAAAATTACATCAGAAACTACTTTGAATGCAAATATTTGATTCGTTTAAAATGAGCGACGAGTTTGTAGACCATACCCACTGACGGAGTGGGAACTCAATGATATATCAGCAGGTACAGTGATAACGAAGGCAGTTTTGAACTCAACAAAGGCCGAGGTGCGCCACTATGAAATAAAGTGATACGTAATAATAATAATTCAAAGTGAAAAATTGTAAAAGTGCTAAAATGAAAATTACGATTGCCGATTAAACGGCTTCGAGTACGGGGAAAATTCAATCTACGAGTAAGGGGAGAAAATAAACTACGATATTCGAGTACGTAGAGAATAAATGGGAAAATAAATGATGATAATCCAATTCTAAGTTTGGGGAAATTAATAAGAAGTAATTCTAAGTCTGAAATGAAACGACAATAAATTGGGGTGCATAAGTTAATAATGGTAGTCCAGAGGGTAATGGCAATAATTTAAATACAATAGTTCAAGCGTGTGAATAGACAATATTTCGAATGGGCATGTAATAATCCTGAATTGGGGGAAGATAATTTTTATTCAAATGGGTGCGTCAATGCGAAGAAAATAGACCAGGTCAGATTTTTAGTTATAAGAAATTTTATTTTTCTATATTTTTTTATTTTGAATATTGAATTTGCTTAATATAATATGAATGTGAAAGTCAACAAAAAGAGGATTTAAAAACGTATAAAGTGCGTGATATGAGAACAGGTTTAGAACGTTCTACACTTCGTTTATAAAGATAATAGGTTTTTTTTGGTGACTTTGGGTTTTGAGTAAAAAGTATATGATTTGTAATAAATGAGATTTATAACATTAATTAATTGAAAAGTGTATTTCAAATAATTTACAAAAACTGTACATAATATTTGTTTCATTATATAGAATCGAAATTAACTGAATTTTATAATTTCAAATAAATGCTAGTCGAGGTCATAAGAGAGAGTTAATGGGAGTGATTTGTTAATTTAAATAGTTCAAGGAGGAGCTACGAGTTGAATAGGAAATTGATAACAAGTAAGGCGGTAACGTATCAAATTTTGTTATTGGTAGACAAGGTTGGTTCAATATAAAATCCAGTTAAGTTTCTGGAGGGAATTTATAGCAACATTAATAAGACAGCCCAACGTCGGAGGAGATAATTACAATCTTGTTTATTCATAGCAATATTAATATGGTCGCCCAAATGATGGGGCGTGAATAATTTAGAGGGACATAGCATAATTAATATAACAGCCCAACGTAGGAGCTCGATAATTCCAGTAGTATCATAGCATATATATATATATATATATATATATATATACAGGGTGTGTTTTTAGTGTGGCAACGGTCGATAACTCCGTTACTATAAAAGCTACGTAAACCAAATTTGGAGGCATATTAGGCATGCCTAAAGTGCACATTTTAAAAATATTTGGAAGCATAGAGGGTGTTTCATAATTCCAGGACATATTTAACTTATATTTTTTTAAATGGAATACCCTATATATTATTACATTTTTGAAAAGCCCATAAAAAGAACTTTAATTTGATATCAAATTGTATCTATCTATTCCTTTTAGTTTTGAGATATTCAACTGTTTTAGAAAAAATGACCTGATTAGATACATTGCCACTGCACTAATACACAACTTATGTTAATTTTCAAGATGCAGAAAATTTTACCATATACCATAGTATATTTGTAAATATCACTTTTTTGAAATTTCTTCACAGTATACAGGGTGTGTCAGGTTTCGCAAAATGAAATTTTAAAATTTTTTTAAATAGCACCTACCAATTTTATTGCTACAATGGATAGTTCATTAAGTGTCCTTTCATTTTGTTAAGCATTCCTATACCTAAATCCATTACTTTCTGAGATATTTTGATTCTCTTCAAATTTTATGAATGTTTTTAATTTACATAACTAAAAATAACTTACTATTGGAGAATATTATAAAACAATTAATAGATTTTGATTAACAATCAACTACACTTATCCAATAACAATTTTCATTAAAGATATAACAACCTACAATAATACGCTATCAACAGACTTCTGCCAGATCAACAGTATGCATTTTATAGAAAATGTTCAAACAGGAAATCAGGTAGGCTTTAAAAAAATAACAATTACAATCAAAATGTCATTTAGGTTTATTAATTGTAGTGTGTTGTCATTTAACACATTATCAGTTCTGTTTTAAATGTAATCTTTGAAGGAGTTTTCAAAATGAATTTTACAGTGGAAGAACAAATAAATATGATTTGGGTATTGGGAGCAAGTTTAAGAAATTTCCTACTTGCTTCAAGAATATACCAAGAGAGATATTCTGTTAAATAACAACACACTACAATTAATAAACCTAAATGACACTTTACATGTAATAGTTATTTTTTTCAAAGCCTGCCTGATTTCCTGCTTGAACATCTTCTATAAAATGCATATTGTTGATCAGGCAAAATTCTGTTGATAGCGTATTATTGTAGGTTGTTATATCTTTAGTGAAAATTGTTATTGGATAAGTGTAGTTAATTGTTGATCAAAATGTATTAATTGTTTTATAATATTCTCCAATAGTAAGTTATTTTTAGTTATGTAAATTAAAAACATTCTTAAAATTTGAAGAAAATCAAAAAATCTCAGAAAGTAATGGATTTAGGTATAGGGAATGCTTAAGAAAAATGAAAGGACACTTAATGAACTATCCATTGTAGCAATAAAATTGGTAGGGTGCCATTTAAAAAAAATTTTAAAAATTGCATTTTGCGAAACCTGACACACCCTGTATACTGTAAAGAAATTTTAAAAAAGTGATAATTACAAATATACTATGGCATATAGTAAAATTTTCTGCATCTTGAAAATTAACTTAAGTTGTGTATTAGTGCAGTGGCGATGTATCTAATCAGGGTCATTTTTTCTAAAAACAGTTAAATATCTCAAAAACTAAAAGGAATAGATAAATACAATTTGATATCAAATTAAAGCTCTTTTTATGGGCTTTTCAAAAATGTAATAATATATAGGGTGTTCCATTTAAAAAAATATAAGTTTAATATGTTCTGGAATTATGAAACACCCTGTATGCTTCCAAATATTTTTAAAATGTGCCCTTTAGGCATGTCTAATATGCCTCCAAATTTGGTTTTTGTAGCTTTTATAATAAAGGAGTTATCGACCGTTGCCACACTAAAAACTCACCCTGTATATATACATATACATGGATACTTATATGCTTAGTTAAAGTAGGTAAATATTCAATAGTCATATTCAGTAATTATCCTGTAAGAGCTATATTTTAGATTTTACTACAAATGGATTAAAATTTCCAATTTTGTACTTGTCTATCATTAATACGTGGATGTTATTGTATTTGTCAAAATTGAGTGACACACGAACAAGTGGGAATTTTATTGAAAATTTTATCACAATAATTTCACATACATTCCAAGTTTCAGGAAGAAGATAACAATTGCACAAGTATCAGAAAATTTAAAAAAGGACGTTTTACAAAGGAACACGCGGTACTCCGGTGAGGATTAGCAATTGAAGGTTGTGTTTTTCTTTTATTTTATTAGCAATTTGGCCATTCCAAGGCCGAATTAAATAATTAAATCCATTAATTAACCACATAATAGTGATAAATCGAAATATCTAAGGTTTGTTCCATTTTGGAGATTAATCATTAAAGACTGTAAAAAAATAGAACATAAAGAAATATACATTTATAGACGCACCAATATTAACGAATACAATTGTGAACTCAACCTTGAGACGATACAGATTGTGTTCTAAAATAGCTGGTCCGAAATATTTAAGTAAACTTAAAAATCAATAAGAATCCGGAAATCGAATATCTACTGTACTGTACGCGTTTCGGTACAACTACTATAATCATTTAGCACCTACAATATTACTTAGTTATTTTAAATAAAACATAAAATTGTTCTTACATACCCAAAATATAAAAACTTTTTGATAATAATGAGTTTGCTATTAGTATGTAAACATTTTAGTCAAAAGATAAAACATATTTTTCATAAATATAACGAGGATTTATAACAGACATAAATAGACAAATAATGTTCAACAATGTATCATATCTTATTTTAAAAACTGTTTTGCTTATACTAAATTATTATATTTAGGTAACCAACAACCTTATTGTTATCTTTGATAAATATTTAACTCGGGCAATGTGTGCATTTGTTTTAAAACCAGGCTTGTATTAGTGTATGAACATATATAGACCATTGGCTTTAGCTTTAGGATGACGTCACAACTGAATAAAATACTAGATTGCCAATATTAGCTCAAATTATAATATATTTAATGAAAGATATAGAAAAATTCCTATTGGAAAAAGGAATTGGTGGCAACACAGTACAGAACTGCCAACCTTTAGTGTGTTCAATGACAATATCCTTCAAGCGCAAATCTAGTTATTTGTCTGCATATGGTTGACAACAGTTCATTACTACATTTGACGTCATCCTAAAGTTAAATTGAATGGACTATATCAGTATTGTATTAAGTGAACGAATCTGAGGCTGAAACAGTTCCGTAATCATTTTATAAACCGTGTTATGTTGTTATATATGTTGATGAAGCTATCTTGGTCTAGTTTTGAATTGATCGCATTTGGGTGTTTGTATAGTTTAATAGTTTTTACGAGGTTTCTTTACTTATCGTTGTTTTCTATATATAAAATGTCCACATTATTAAAATCGATTGCGTGGGCCGGTTATGCTGCAATTTTCTTATTGTTTGTTCTTATAGAGTATTTCTGTTCATATAGACGTTTATAAATATATTGTTTTGAGTTTCCGTTGTAATATCCATCGCAATCTAAACAATTAATTTTGTAAATAGTGTGGATTCGATTATTGTGTTCAATTTGTGGTTCAGATTAGTAAAAAGTTTTTTGTTGAATTGTTGGGGTTGTGAGCGTTAAGGCATTTTTTAATTTTTTTCTGACAACCCGGTGTACAATAAACTTATACGCTCTTCTTTTACTAGTTGTTTATTTTTATCACCGTTATTAAAAACTTTTTGAAATTTTGTTTTAATTATTGGTTGGTAAAACGATTTTGGATAACTATTATTTTCTAGTATGTTCCTTACTAATATTATATTTTGATGTCGATTTATAGTCTTTGCCTGCTTATGACGTTCTACGAACGAATTTATTCATGTTATAAAGATAATTGGCTGACATTTAAGATTTATGGATTCATTTGCAATTTAAAAATCTACGAGTACTTTCAAAAATGTTTTCAGTAAAAATTCTAATGTTTAAGTTAACGTACCCAGTTTTATTTTAGTATCTCTTTAAGATGACGTATTATAGAGAAATGCATAAAAAATTTGTTTTTAAATAATACTTGGTGTTGGAAAGCACGGGTGTTTCACTAAAAGAATGAGTTTGTATTTTTGCCGATTGCGTAGTTATTTAGAACTTATTTTAAAGACACAGCGAGTTATATACCCCCCAAATCAAATATAGATATAATTAAATAGAATTTTTGAAAAATCAGTTAACTTGCAACATTGTATAATTCAAGGATTGATAACAAAAGGTTAATGTAAGTCAGACAGAAGACGTGAGAACGGAAGTGAATACAATGTATTCCAGACGTAACCTGACTTTGCAGGTGCAGGTCACAATAGACTATAAAAAACTTATTGTTAGAATTAAGGTTGTTACTTTGTATTAATGAATAAAGAAATAAGCAGACATGAGCTCTGCAGATCCCACAAGCAATGTGAGGAGCAGGGACAACATAAATACCCTGGAGAGTCCAAGGAGGTCAGTCAGTCTTAAGCCTTACAACTTTAGCATTGTTGGTCGTTCAGGCTACTTGCCATAAATTAGTTCACTTCAATATAATTTCAACTCAGAATAATTTTGATACAGTACTTGTAAAATAAAAATCAATTTGTAATTTCTGTATAAATAAAATTTGTTAGAAGAGTTTCTGGAAGAAGATTTTTTAAAGAGGCAGCTCCCAAAGGTCAAAACCTAACTAGCGTAGAAATTAATTATTTGAAAATTTAATTTTCCCGGCTTTGGGGTTGTTTTCCTTACAGAATATTGTGCTTCATTGACCACTACATGACTCATCACATTATTTTCTCCCAAAATTAAAATATAAAATTTGATATTAATCTCGCTAAGTTTACATTGAGCGCCATATTTTGTACTGATGAGTTGTTTTTATTTTTATTTCTAATTACCTATTATGTACAGCTATTTATGATAGCCTTATAATACACACGTATAATTTTTTTTTACAAGGCCTCCCTCTTAGATAACTATTTTAGTTCATAACATTTCAAATTAAAATTAACATCCCTCAATCCCACCCTTTCATCGCCCGAATTCTCTCACTGCCTGACTTTTTTGTAATTTTTAAATTTACACACGGTCATATCAGGTTAAAAAATTTCTCCCATATACATAAAATAGATAAAATACTATAGAAACTTCTCCTATAAAATATGACTATCCCACAAAAATGTGGCATACAATTTCTGAAGTTCTAGAAACTCATATCAATACTACTAATGTTATTGTGCCCATAGACAAACCAAGAGAAAAAAACTTTTTTCAATTTATAAATACACCTACCGACCAAGTCATTTGTACCTTCTCTCCAAAAATGATTTTTTTAAATCAATTTTCACAAACACTTTCTTATTACCAAATCTTGCAAAAATACTATCTACTGATATGGGACAATTATAATGTTTCTTACTACGCTGCTTTATACCTTTCATATTTGAATTTAATTTCTCGTAAACATCGCTTCGTTTTATAATAATTACATTATTTACAAAATAAATACTTGATCTCTCAAAGATAGCATCATTAAAATTTGTATCACTGATACCTTCATCATAAATTTACATAAACTTATTTAAATTTTTATCACCATCTTTAAATCTATTTTTAACCTTATCTTCTTAATATTTTTCATTTTAACTTCGTAACTTGTAGAAATATTCAATTTTCATTTTTCAACTTAGCATCTTCAAAATTTGGATCCTCAATACTCTTTGACTCTACTTCCTTGACTTCTCTCTTTATTTCATTAACTTCTTTTTCTATTTTACTTAGTTTTTCATTTTCTTCATTTACTTCTACTATTTCATATAAATTCAGACTAACGCAGTCTTTCTCGATTTCAATATTCACCTCATCATTCCATTTTAAATATTCTTCACCTCATATGATCCCCTTTCATCTTCGCATCTATTAATAACTTTAATCTGTTAATCAAATCCAATTCAAAAATTGACCCCATTCTTAATCCAGGTACAACCACTAATTCGTATTGAAATTTTATCTTCCCTAATTCAATCTGAGGACTGCCATGCTATTTCTACTTGCAAATTTTCTGTAGTTCGGTGCTACTAAGTTACGTTTCTTTATGAGTATCAACTCATTATTTAATTTTTGTACGTTTTTTTGATAAAATCTTCCAAAATTAGTGTTTTTCAGCTCCCGTATCTATAAGTATTTTATCTACATTTATACTTAAAATAGGTACTGAGTTTTGTTTACATTTTCTAAATCAAATTTTATAAAATCTCGTTGATATTCACAGTGGTTAATTTTTAAAGGTGCACTCAGCTTATCTCTTAATAAAAATACGACCTTAAAGTTGAAGGTATAGGTCTGCTTTCCATCTCAGCATCTGTCCTATTATTATCATTGTTTGTGCCATCTCTTTGTGAATATTAATTGTTTTCCCTTCCTACGGACACGGTTATATCCTCAATGGTTCGAGATTTATTATTCTCGCTTCCCCTGTCTCTTCTGTTTGCGTTATTCTAGCCCCAGTCATTTCGATAGCAAATATTTAAATATGTATAAACGACAATTTATGGTTTATTTGGAATTATGATTTAACAATAAGTCAATATGTAAATTAATGACCAAAGTCCAGGAATAAAGAAGATTATTGTTGAAACTGGTCAAGAAATACGTTTCAGAATAAAGTACTGTAAATTTGAGAATATATAGATCTTTGCAAGTTATCAAGAAAAGTTAGATAACAGTTTCCATTATACAGGGTGAGAAGTGATATTGAAAAATACATATTTTTTAGAATATTTCATTTAGGGTAGAGACTTTAACTTGAAAATAGGTACACGCTAGTTGTTTACAAATACGAATTATTACACTTCATTTCAATAAAATTCATAAAATAAAACCTTTGCATTTTTGATAGAATTCATAATACGTTGTTTTCATGCAGGAGTTGAGTATGACTTAATTTAAAATATCTCGAAAATGGAAAACTCTACAGAGATTAATCAAAAGTACCTTTTTTGTGGCAAATTGTATAAGGAATAATTATGAGTTTTAATTTTTATGAAATATAAGGTGTGCAAAAGGTATAGGTCAAAATTATTTGATAACTCCCCTTATTCTACGCCAATGGATTTATCTTTTTGTCGAAATGAAGTGTAATGATTCGTATTAGTGAACAACTAACATGTACCTATTTTCAAGTTAAAGTCTCTACCCTAAATAAAAATATTCTAAAAAACATGTATTTTTCAATATCACTTCATCACCCTGTATAATGGAAAAGGGTGGGTTTACAGGAAACTGTTATCTAACTTTACGTGATAACTCGTCAAGATCTATATGTTCCCTAATTTAGGGTACTTTATTCTGAAACACTCTGTATATATACTGAGTGATCCAGAAGTCAGTCTACCGAGGAATACTGAATATACAATTCGGCGGAATACTTACATTGGTATATTTAGTGAATGTAATACGCATGTCATCTTACTCGGTAAACTAACTTTTTTGGATTACACGGTATATATATATATATATATATATATTGCTGTGATAAGGAGGTAATTTAAGGGTATATTAAGTCATAGGGGTCGTAAGATACATGTGAATATTATTAACGTTTAAAAAAACCAAACAATTCCATCATTAAATGGGAGTAAATCAACATTTTTGCATAAACTCAATAGCGAGCACACTGTATATAAACCATAACTAATTTTAATTCACAAAAGGAAGATTATTTTTTAATAACCAGATACTATTTAGCAAGAATAATAACGGGTACATCCTATAATACGTTTCAAATTAAATATACAAGTCTAAGATTGAAAAGAAATACGCAAAAATATCATTTCAAACACAAACAGTTTTATTAAAATAAACACGCAATCGGTGAAGGCAAACAGCCTGGTATACTAGCTACAATATAATCTCATTTAAAATATTAACGCATAAACGCATTCAAATACGTCATAATGGAAAAGAGGCTAAGCGATCTGCAACTTTGCAAATCCACATAAAATCCCACATATTTGGATTTTTAAATAACAAACAACAGACGTTCGGTAACATGATAAAAATTTGAATAACAGCAAACACAAATATGAGGACGTGACAGAATACAATATAAACTTGGATTTTCTGAGTTATATGCCGAATAAAAATAAACGCATACGTGTGAAATGAAACGATTTAACATGAGTCTTGACAGGGAAATTTGTAGAAAATCCAAGGCCTGCAATGATAAGCGCAAAGTGCAACGCCTTAATCAACAAACACGCGAGTAAAACCAATAGGACAAATAGGAGGTGGAGTCCTTATAAATAACGCAGACTTCGTATACAACCAGTATCTCTGTGACCAAGGCACCAACCACGTCGGTTAAAAGAAGAATATTACGTAAAATGAACTTGGTCAAAATAAATAATTTAGTGATATTAAAGTGAAAATTCAAGTGCCAATAAATACAACATAAGTGGCCGTTTACTTTCAAAACGTAAAGTAAATTATTAATTAAATCTAATTCTAATATTTAAGGACTTAGGGCTCCAAGTAACTTTAAGTAACTCCATGTAACTTCAAGTTACTTCAAGTAACTTCAAGTAACTTTAATTAAATTAAAACTAAACAAAATCTAAGATAAATACGAAGGGGAAAAATTCAAGTAAATTCAGTTAATCACTCTGGTCAACGAGTTAAGGCAATTACGTTAAGAATCAAATTGACAAGGAAAAGCTGTACCAAAAAATCAAATTGGAAACAATCCAGGGGTGCTGACAATTCACATGCAGACACAGTTCTAAGAAACAAACAGGAAAAGCGCAGGTCAGAAATAGATTATCCTATATTAACATAAGACTGTATTTCAATTTTTAACATTTGGTATTGTTTATATCGAAGTATTTGTAAGGTCATCAAAAATTTGTTGAGAATTTATGCAAATAGAAAGAAGGTCATTTGAACGTTCAAAAGTGCTTTAAGTAAATTACAGTGGTATTTTTGCTGACTTTAAAGGAGTAGGATTTTGGTTTAATGAGATAAATATCAATATTTCATTTAGGGGTTAATTTTTGAATACAAAATCAAAGTAAAACTTATTGAAATACAAAGTGTACATATTATCGATTATTATACAAATTTTGGTTACTTTCGTTTACATTATTTTAACAGATAGTAGCTAGATAAAAGGGGGTTAAACATTCTTTATTGTCGTGTCGTCGGGCACTCTGTGTTGATTAGACTGAGCTAGCTAAGGTATATATAAAAAGAGGTGTAGGATTTAGAGACGTAGAGTAGATCCGGGAACGAACATAGCAATAAAGATTAATGGCGACCCAATCGTAAGGGCTCGAGTATAGAAAAAGAAATTTAGCAATTCAAAAATCGTAGGGACTCGAATATAAAAGAAAAAGTAATTTGGCAATCCAGTCGTAAGGGCTCGAATATAGAAAAGAAGATTTGGCTATCCGAAAATTACAAGGGATAGTAAATTTAAAAATTGTATATTAATTAAAATTAGAAACTACAGGTAGATAGGAAAGAAATTTTGAAAACTTAAATTAAAAGTTAGGATTTAAATGAACATGGATAAAAGAATAAGGGAAGTTAGATAGGAATTGAGGAATGAAGCGGTAGAAATCGGGTCTCAGGAAAGCGTAATACTACACGATATATCGACGGAAATTGAGAGGAGAGTATTAGAACGGAGTCAAAGCAAGGAGCAGCAAATCTCACAGGAATCTAAAATAATGTAAATTTTACTAACGTTAAAGAGCAAAATGAATAAAAATGAAGAGGCCGTGAAAGACATGAAAATGCAGATTAATGAGAATGGGGAAAGCTTAAGCTCTGAAATAAAAATTTTGAGTGATGGTCTAAAAGAAACAAATCAAAGGATCTCGGAAATGCAGTTACAAATTCAAAGTAAAGTCATAAGAATTATGGAAGATCAAGAAACTTGTGAAAGGGAAACAAACGATAAAATTACGGACATAGGTATAAAAGTGCAGGAAATTGAAGGAAATTGTGAGATAGGATTTAGAGAGGTAAATAGAGAATTAGGTGATTTAAAAACGGACTTACAAAATTTTGGTAGAAATACGGCGCAATATGTTAGGGAACGTATAAGATTAAATCGACCAGAAATATCAGTAGAACAATATTCTAAATAGTACGGGGATAACAAGCTGATCCCAAAAATATTCTTAAATAATATCAAAACCTTAATACAGTGATCAACGGACAAACGATACAATTTAAACTTAGTTAGATCAATGTTAAAAGGAGGCGCGGAAAATTGGTTTAGTTTGATAGAGAGTAAAGTAGAAACATTTCAGGAGTTCGAAGGTAAATTTTTAAGACACTTTTGGAGGATAACCGGCAATACAAAGCAAGAGACGATTTGATAATGGGCAAATATACTCAAAACTTAGGAATGACCCGAAAATTATATGCTATACCAAAATTTAGTATCGCAAGCAACTAGATGCTCCTTTAGAAGAAATACAAACAATAAAATATTCAGCAAGACATTTTGGCGATGAGGTGGGACAATATATTACAATTCAAAATATTGTAGATAGAGATATATTTCTGGAATATTTGCAACGCTGTGATGAGTCAACACGTGATTATGGTTAGAACACAAAGGAGAGTAGAAACAAATAGATCTAATTATCAGCTAAATAATAGAAATTATAGGGGAAGTTTCAACAGAAACAATTATAATAATTACAACAATAATTTTAGACGTAATTGGAGCACAGGAGACTCGCCAAGGAGGGAAATGGAGCAGACCAACCATGACAGGAACAAATCAATATGCGTATCGACAAGAACATGTGGAACAAACGTCGCAACTTAGGAGAACAAACCGCACTTACGCTGAGACTATGAGTCAGGCAAAACCAGTTACGGCGAGTCAGGATTTTTGAATGAGGACAAGCAAACCCTTAAGAATAAATGGATACGAACATCAGCGCGAAAATATTAAACATGAGGCGGAAAACGATTTACATAGAAACTTATTACCGATAATTGAATTAAAACTGGAAAATAATAGAATTAAGATACTCATTGATACGGAAGCAGAAGCATCGCTTGTGTCGGAAGACTTTGTTCAACGGGGAAGGTTAATGGAGAAGATGATGATGCGTTAAGAAGTGTAGTTTGATAGCACAGAACAGCAAGAGATTTACAAGTATGAATAAGATGGTAATTCTGGAATGTGAAGTGGGAAAGGTGAGATTTGAAAACGAATTTATAGTGGCATCGGGATTAAGGATAGATGCGATATTTGGTATGGACATTATTGATAAGTTGGGAATAAGAATTAATGCAGAAGGAAAAGAAATAAGATGTAAGGGGGAATGTATTAAATGATGACGAAGAAAGCGTCGAAGTCGAAAATGACTGTTTGAATGTTAATCAATTTCTAGGTGAAGTAGATATAGAGGGGATGTAGATGAATAATTAAATGTCCAGGAAAGATGAAAGATAAGGTGAAGAAATTGTTAAGAAAACATTCCGAATTAATAGGATCAGAGTCCAGAATTGCAACAAGGTATGTACATAAATTAGAAGTAGTGAACACGGTGCCGTTTAACACGAAATTATATCCTATTCCAGCAGCATACAGGGATAGAGTGAGAGGAAAGACAGAACAAATGTTAAGTGAGGGTATCATTGACAAGTCAAACACGCATTTTGTAAATCCACTAGTTGTAGTAAAGAAAAGTGATAATATTATTAGGCTATGTCTCGATGCAAGAAAAATAAACAAGAGAACCTAACCGCAATACAATACGATATTAGCGATAATAAGTAATAATAAAATATTTACGAAAATCGACTTGAAAAATTCATCTTGGCTAATCCCATTAGAGCGTGAATCAAGGAAGTAGACAGGTTTTTCGGTAGAAGGGCATATTTATCAACTTAAAGTGGTTACTTTTGGTTTGTTTTTAAGTACGGCTGCATTAGTTAAAGCTATGCAAAGTATATTGGGACCTTATGAAGAATTTTGCATACATTATGTGGATGATGTTTTAGTTTTTGGCGACAACATAGGACGACATTTCACACACCTTGAGAGAATTTTGTTGGAATTGAATTAGCAGGGCTGCAGTTAAATAGGAAGAAGTGTGAATTCTAGAAGAAAATAAAATTATTAAGATACGAAATAGGACGAATAAGGGGGAAAATAAGACAATTAGTAATTTAAATTCAGAAGATAATTTTGCAGCGAGGGTCAATTTAGTGAAGAAAAACAATAATTTCAGACAAAAAAATGGAAATAATTGTACAAATTGTAATATAAGCAAATGTAAATAGGAGAGTTAAATGTGTAAATAATTATAAGTTAAGATAGGCATAGCTAAGGAATTAGAATAGGGGCATATTTGTAAGTTAAGATAGGTAGAGATAATATTTGGGACATGTATTTAGATATAAGATTAATCATATTTTATAGGAAAACTTAGGGGAACAAATAGGAACTAAGCAAAGAATTGAATTTTATACAAGAAAATAAAAATACAATAATTTTCTCTTTACGTTGGGCGCCAAAAATAGCAGATTGAAAATTTTATATTTTAATTTGGGGGAAAAATGCTGTGATATAGAGGTAATTTAAGGGTATATTAAGTCATAGGGGGTCGTAAGATACATGTGAATATTATTAACGTTTAAAAATCCAAACAATTCCATCATTAAGTGGGAGTAAATCGACAATTTTGCATAAAGTCAATAGCGAGCACACTGTATATAAATCATAATTAATTTTAATTCAGAAAAGAAAAATCATTCTTCAATAACCAGATCCTATTTAGCAGAAATAATAACGGGTACATCCTATAATACTTTTCAAATTAAATATACAAGTCTAAGATTAAAAAGAAATACGCAAAAATATCGTTTTAAACACAAACAGTTTTATTAAAATACACACGCAATCGATGAAGATAGACAACCTAGCATGCTGGCTACAATATAATTTCACCGTTTACTTTCAAAAACGCAAGGTAAATTATTAATTAAATTTAATTCTAATATTTAAGGATTTAGGGCTCCAAGTATTAAGTCACTTCAAGTAACTTCAAGTCATTCAAGTAATTCTAATTAAAATAAAACTAGACAAAATCTAAGATAAATCCGAAGGGGAAAAATTCAAGTAAATTTAATTAATCATTCTGGTCAACGAGTTTAGGCAATTACGCTAAAAATCAAATTGATAGGGAGAAGCTGTACCAGAGAATCAAATTGGAAACAATCCAGGGGTGCTGGCAATCTACATGCAGACACAGTTCTAAGAAACAAACAGGAAAAACGCAGGTCAGAGATAGATTATCCTTTATTAACATAAGACTGTATTTCAATTTCTAACATTTGCTATTGTTTATATCGAAGTATTTGTAAGCGTCATCAAAAATCGTTTGAGAATTTATTCAAATTTGAACGTTCAAAAGTGTTTCAAGTAAATTACAGTGGTATTTGTGCTGGCTTTAAAAGCGTGCGATTTTGGTGTAATCAGATAAATATCAATATTTCATTCAGGGGTTAATTTTTGAATACAAAATGAAAGTAAAACTTATTGATATACAAAGTGTACATATTCTCGCTTATTATACAAATTTTGGTTACTTTCATTTACATTATTTTAACAGATAGGAGCTAGGTAAAAGGGGGTTAAACATTCTTTATTGTCGTGTCGTCGGGCACTCTGTGTTAATTAGACTGAGCTAGCCGAGGTATTTTCTTGACCATATGTTATAATATATTAATATAAAATTTTAAATCTTGGTCAGTAAAAACTTGTTAACAGAAACAATAAAAGAGGATTAAACTTGTAATTTTTATTATTTACAGTTGCCGTCTTTCTGTTTTATTGGCCATTTTCAAAATTATTCTACAAATATTACAATCTTAATAAATTAATTTATAAATAAATACATACCAGAAAGATCATGAGTAAAAATTCAAAACAATTCTAAGTGAGGTTATGTCAATAATTTAAAACATTTACTGTTAATTAATAAAAACAAATAACCACACACATAAAATATTAATTTTGAAATATTTAGCAACGTACTTAACTAATAATGTTTTATTTTAAACGTTTCTAAAGTGAATGAACTAATTTAGGTGATATGTTATCTTTTAATAACTTGTTATCGAATTCTATATGAACTGTTGTATTAACATATATAATTAGCAAACAAAAGGATGTCGATGAATTGTTGTAATGTAAACTTAAACTATTAAATTATAGTAATATTGAATAAAGTTTTCTTGATCGTTTTTTAAATTAATTGAATAAGGGTGTTTTAAATATGTTTGGATTCTAAATAATTTCTTTTATTGTCATTTATCTCCCTACCCAATATCTCCACATTGTTAAAATCAAATTGATGTATTTTGTCTATTGAGTGGGCTGCTAAAGCGTAAATTTTTTGTTATTTGTTTTGATGAAATATTTATGTTTGTATATGCGCTTATGGAGATACTGTTTGGAATTACCTATGTATACACTTGGGGGAACAGTGCAATTTATTTTATAAATCGTAGGAGTTTTATTCCTTTTTTCTATTGTTGGTTTTAATATGGTAAAAAGGGTTTTTGAATAATTATTAGATTTGTGTACTATTTGTATATTGCATGATTCTAAACTTTTTTATTCTTTCTGATAGTCCTGGTATATATTCTACTCCAACCAAATTATCTTTTATTTTTTGTTTGTTATTGTTTTCTGAATTATTAAATAATATATATATATATATATATATATATATATATATAAAAAGTAGGATTAATGAGTCTTAAATTAATACAAAGTAAAAAGGAATTATTGGCAAGTGACTCAAATTCAACCACGAGGCCATCCTATCGACGCGTTTTGCTCTAATTAGGGCTCATTAGGACAGAAGTAGCAAAGTTGTAATATTTAATAGACACCCTAACAATGTAATAAAACGCGGCCATTTTAGACCCTAATGAGTTTTTCTTGGGAACCTTGAGTCATTACGCTGTACAATATTCCATACGATACTGGTGGGTTCTAGAAACGAGATGGTTTTGTATATAAACGCAGAACTTTGATTAAAACGTTCATTCATAAATTCGATTACGAAAAATGCTACTTTGAGAAAATAACTTAGAAGTTATTGTTTTAAGGTATGCAGTTACGCATATAGTAATTAATATTTATTACGTAACAGTGAATAAAGAAGTAAAGTTAAACGTAACCTGCATAGAAATTTAAATTATTAAATGTAATTATATACAGCGAAGATAGAAGATTCTTCAATATAACGCTACTTTTATTAAATAATTGGAAGGAAGATTTAAGCGAATATGCATGATTTTGTAAACTGGAATTCAAAGTCAATTTAAAAATAGAGCCAAAAGGTCGAAGATATTTAATTGAAAAAACGCTTCGTGGATTTTGTAAGTATTAATTGTTTGTAACTGATATTTGAATTTTGTCGTTTAGTTTAATATAGAATAAGTCCTCATCATTTTATTTTGTAAGGATCTTTACCAGAAAGGTTTATGATCAGCGTTCGCAACACTCTGACCTTTTTTATTAGATTATCTGTCAATGATTTTTTGGCCAAACAAACCTTACAAGCGTGAAAATCAAAACCAGGTAAACTATCCATAAGAAAAGAGACTTAGTTCTGTAAATTTAAATAAGAAAAGGAACATTTTTTTTATAATTAAGTAAATAGGTACTTGTCAGAAATAATTTGATATTGGAAAAAACATGATGTAAGTGTTGTATATGCTTTTGTATAAGAGAAAATATTTTAAATTGTATAGATGCTTAGTGGTATTGCAGTGTTTTGCTTCATTTTATAAATTCCAACATTTTCATTGAGCTAGCTAGGCAAAGTAATGTTAGAAAGAAAGGTAAGTCAGCAATTTCAAATTTTACAGTTTGCTGTATCTGTATTACAGCACTCTTACTTAGAGGCGCATCAAAGCGAGGCGTTGTTACAGCAATATATATATATATATATATAACATATATATTGCTGTGATAAGGGGTTGTTTAAGGGTGTATTATATAGCAAGGGTCATGTAGTAACCATAAATTTGTATATGAAGCAGAAAACTGCATTTATTTAACAGAACATTAAGTAATTGAATATTATGTAAATAGTAAACATTTAACACCCTGTATATAGAGCATAATTAGTCTTAAGCGACGCAAATAAACACATCTTACAACAATAGGACGCATATTTAGCATAGAAATAGGTAATTCTTACATTAGGTAAAGAACAAGTATTCAATACTCGGTATATAGAGCTTCATTAATTTTAAGTAATGCAAATAACGATATTTTTCAGTAAAAGCACGCGTATTTAGAGGTAAGGATAATAAATGTAATTAAACACGCATTGAAAAGGATTATAATTAGTTATAATATAATACGAAGATAAGAGATAAAACTTAACGAAGCTTTGTGTAAGTGCGTAGAATCAATCAACATTTTTGATAAGAAAATGCAGTTTAAAAACGCATAAATTAAACATACACGAAAATCGAAATAAAAGTTACATAATGTATTTTTGTATAATTATGGAAAGGGCGATATCTAAACAAACAAAGTATGGTTTAGATAGCAAATAATAAGGTATCAAATAAACACATTACATGGGAAACGAGTATATTACATCAGAAAACCACTTCAAGATGCATCAAATACAAACACCTTATTAGTTAAGATAGCGACAGATTTGTTGGAAATCCAACTCACATTCAAATGAGATCTACCTATATTTAATAGCGAACTATGATAAGAGTTCTAATTAAGCAGAGCAAAGCTGCGCTACTCTGAACCTAAAAGTCAAGCGTAAATGTTTAATAAAATGTGATGTTAATAATTCAAATGAGTTGATAATAATTTCGAATGTGATGACAATAATTCAAATTTTGGTTGATACAATGATTCAAATGTGTGTATAATTCAAATCCTAGTTGGTTGATAATGGATGGTATAATAATTTAAATGCATGAAAAATTCTAATTGATGGTATAATATTTCAAATGTATGGATAATTCGAATATTTTAAATGGAGTAATGTAATCAAAGCAGCGTCGACGATTTTGGTACAATTTTGAGTTGCGAGATTCAATGCAAATAAAACAAAGAAACACGAGGCAATTCATGGAAAGCAAGGGGTTCAACTAGGCAGAGCAGGTCAGATCTAATTAGTTTTAAGAATTTTTTTTTATTTAAATTTGAATATCGAATTTACTTAATTCATAAAAGTGTAACAAAGTCAGCAACAAACTTTGCATACGTTAAAAGTACGTAATATAATAAAGGGATCTGAACGTTTGAGGTTTCTTTTGTAAGAAGGGTAGTTTTTGGCGACTTTAGATTGATTGCAAAGCATATAAATTTTGGAATAAATAAGGCTTATAAGATTGAATGATTGAAGGGTGTATTTTAATAATTTTCAAAACTTGTACATAATATTTCTTTTCATTATATGGAATTAATTGACTTCATTTTATAATTCAAACCAAGAGGTAATCATAAAGGGGCGAAAATACAGTATTAACAACAAACATGACACACAAAATTTAAACACTATATACACATATCTATTCAGTTTTAAAAAAGTTCACAAAAACAACAATTTCACTTTTGTTCTTTTATAAAATATTCTGTTATCCACATCAAATACCTTTCAAGACCAAAACAAATATGTATCAAGTAGTTATTGAATGACAGTTATATAAAAAATATTCAAAATCGATACCCCATGTAAAGTTTTTATAATTTAATTCAAGTTTTTATTGTAAGTATTTTTGACTTTGTAACTGTTTCTATTTGTAATGTGTTAGGTTATGATTAAGGTTTTAAATAAACCGAAACGTAAACAATAAATGCAGATGGATTTTTAATATTTGCGTAACAATTGAAGGAAATAATCCAAAAAATAATTACATCATTTTGACATTTTATATATATATATATATATATATATATATATATATATATATATATCTATATTGATATGATTAGAAGTCATTTAGGGGTCATACTACATCATCTCATAAACATCCAACGTTGTATACGAGAGAAAATTTAAGAAAAGTGCAATGATATTTATTTGTATAGAGCAAAACGTATTTATGAAAACGCCGGGTATTGAAAGTAAAAATGCATAAGACCGCGATTGAAAATTTTTTATTCCTATTACATAACTTAATGATAAAGAAATCGTGTTTTAGGATAAGATTAATGGTACTTACTATATTCTGCGCGTAGGTGGACGTTCTTTAAAGAATTTTTATCCTTAATTAGATAATTTCATTACGAAAGATCGTATTTACCTTCAATTGTATTTATTATGCGCTAACAAATGCTTTAAAAAATTTAATTTAGATATCAAAAGAGTTTCATCCACATTTTGTTATCAAGGTCACGTGCATAATACTTAATTTTTGTATTTTCATTTAATAAGAGACGTACGACGAAACTGTATTAAGTTTTAAATCGCACTTCTACGCATTAAAGAAAATGTTCATTGACCTATATTTTAGAACAAATAATTGCTAAAATAAAACATAAGTGAATAATGAAATAGCTGGAGGCGACGATAGAATTCGTGAAAGCGATAAACAAAGCAACCATATTTTGAATATTGATAAGATAAAGAAACAACATTAATTACTGATTGCTTGAAGCAACAAAACGATAAATCTCCAAATGTTGCATCAAACGCTTTCGAGAACAAGGTAATTAAAACATAGAAACAACAACTAGAGTTACTGCAAAATTTCTAGATGCTTACATCACAGGAGTACGCTCTTATATAACCCAATGGATGTTGAAAACGCTTTTAAGTCCTCATTCAAATGTCACGAGTCAGTGCACCTGATAATAACACGCCACGTAGTAAAAGTATTACAGTTTTAAAATCAAAATTTATTTACATATAGTTTAAGAGACGATTTTATTGAAACAGTAGAAGTTAATGTTTTTGATACTCGAAAGGGAGTAGATTATTTAAAATATTTACAATAGTTTCAAAACCAAAATAGATAATTGAAAATAATTACACTACCGCAAGGTAAAGTTACCTAAATTGATATACAAGCACATATGAATGGAACGATTTGTTATATGGTAATTCTAAAACGATTTGAACGATTTTGGAATATAGATTGATAATTACGTCCTAAACAGATGACAATGACCAGCAGATTTGTAACGGTAAAATAAATTTTGTTTAAAAACTCTGCAAGTCTGGCAATGAAATTAGAAGCATGTAGAACAGAAAAATTATAGGAAAAAAAACTGTACGAGACCATAGTGAATTTACAGAACAATTTTAGAGCACAATTAGATTAGAATACAAAAACGATTGAATAAAAATTAATTGAAAACTACACTTGATTGAGAGAAACTACAAAAACCGCGGAAAAACTTAAAATTGAATTTTTCAACTCCGTGCAGAGATTCTAAGCGCCGTTCGTGGACAACTCGTAAGAATTGTAAGCAAAGTTGTTTAAGACTTCGCGTAAAATAGAAGGATAGTTAATATAGATGGGAGAACGGATTAATTTTCTAAGAGTGTTAAAACAGATTCCACCTTACTATAGTGAGCGCTAGTAAAACTTTTTAAAAGAATGTTTATTTTTTCTTACAAAAGTCTTGCAGAAGATGTTGTTTTATCCGTATTGCACAATTAACTTTTGAAGACTTCCGCACTAGCTCTGAACTCTATCTTCAGCGTATTAGAGAGACTATCAGGGGGGTCGTTAATTAAATACGGACGGGTTAGGGTGTCACTGTACTTAGATAATGCGTAAAAAAACAAGAAATATCGCTAACAAAAGTACAGGAACCTCAAAAAGTGTATTCTGTTGTAAAAAATACAAAATTTTGTATTTTTAGATGGTACTACTTTTATCCTGAAATAAAATAAAATACATAACATAATATTGGAGACAGCAATTTGCGCCTCAAAATAAAATCAATAAATCAGACATGTTTTGTACATCTATAATTTCTTTCTTTTGTGTAATAGTGATTGGACACTCTACTTATTAAATTTATGCACATCTGGTTTATACGTAGTTCATATAATCCAGTAATAAGCATGGACAAAATAAATACTTTTGCTTAAGTGCTTTCATGAGTGTAATTAATCTTGTTTAAATTTATAAAGAAATTAAGACTGTTAAGTAAATACACATATATTAACTGAAAATTATTTCTGAATTATTTTGACAAATAATTATTGTTAGTTTCTGAATATTCAATTAATTTTTATATTTATTATTACTCTTGGACAATTTAAATAAAAAAGAAAAACCTTCTAAAGCAAATAAGCACAATAAATGTCATTAACATGATTATGAGATTTTTTGTCACCTTTTCAGTACTGACAAAATGACTCTCATACAATAAAAATAAGTTGGTAATAAGATCTTTCAAATTAGTAAAGTTAGACTTTGTAAATAGTTATCGTGTATAAACAAGTGCACGATTGTATTATTCGTAATGCAAATTCGTAAAACTTTTGTTAGATAGACAATTTTACAAAGCATAAATTTTGATAAGAAGCAACGTTTGAAAATATAAATTCATAATTAAACATTATCACAAAGATGTTAAGTTCCATGGGTTAAAACTATCAAGGTTAGATTTATAAATGACGTTAAACGTCAAACAGATGATTGCTTTACTAATGGATACCACTTACCACCTTGACCTCAGGCTTGGCGCCTTGCACCATCTAACAAACAAGTTCAAACCACACATGGACTTCCAGCATTTAACAAACACATAAAAAAGCAGTTGCTCATCGTTATAACAAAGCCTCTTAAACTAGAACCACATTGGAAGTTTCCAATGCGTAATCGCTTTATACGCAATTACATTAACTTCCTACGACCATTAGTCAGCTCTAACTATTGCTTCTCAATTATAACAAAATTTCTATGATGAAATTTAAGAAACGCATATATCTTAGACGCAGTAAAAATGTAACAACCTAGTTTAACTATCTTGCTTCAGTTATTAAATGTTATATCTTCCGTATTTTAGTGTTGCTTTAATTTATTTTTGTACATCAGTTCATTCGTACGTTAGTTTTAGTGTTGCGCATGATGAGTTTCAAACAATCGGATCGATGGATTTATCGAAACTAAATTGCGACTCGCAAGTCAGCTTTAGATATGAACTTCGCCATATTGACGTTGTAAAAATCAAAAGCCGACTGATCGACTTGTCAACAGTCTTAGCAAGCAACTGCGCGCAAACACGCTATACGATATTACCTTGGAGATACGTTGTAGAAATTTTACAATACAAACTGGACATTTATAACTATGCGCTTTATTTACTATATGTTTAAAAATAAAGGACAATAATTGGGGTGTTCCGAAATTATGATACTCTGTTTTTAATTTTGTATTAATTGTAGTAGTATGATTTATATTAAATTATGAAAGTAAATTTAAAAATTTTATAACACAACACATATTTATTATGCGCTAATTTAGCAGAGGAAAACGTACTGTTACAGTGTAAACACCAGAGCCCATAGTGTCAGGGATGCAACAACGCCCCAGAAATTAAGAATATCTGGGAATGCAAGCAGACGTCAAGATTCAGAGTAAAGTCACCTTTGATAGAAAACCACCTTGGCGACATATTTTAAACAATTCGAGGCGCGGCCAGAGCTAGCGGTTGGAACGTTGGTGAAAGGGCAACCGCAGTGATCGTCGCGTTACGAGATCAGGCATTGAATATTCTGCAGACCATACCTGACTATGACCAAGGAAGTTACGGGACTTTAACATAAAGGCTGGAAATGAGGTACAACAACTCTCATCTGCAATAAGTATTTCCTCGAGTGAAGGAACCGCTACCAAGAACAGCTGGTAATACAAACCTTTGTTAACGGAATACGCGACGGAAGATCGAGAAAGTAGTAGGGCTAGCTCGACCAAGGACCCTAGATGATGCGCTAGCTTATGCTTTGGAATTTGAAGCGGCAAAGTAATCTTCGTATCGTGGTGTGGTAGAAAAAGATGTTCCCCAGGGGATCAGGACCAAAGAGGAAGGGACTCAGATGCTGAAATTGTGGCGAGTTTGGGCAAATACAGTCCAAATACAAACAAATCAAGAAAGAAGCGGAAAAGTCAAAACACTAAAAGGCTAGCCAGGAAGGGGCGAAAGTTGACCTGCTCGAATTCTGCCCTGGGGACCATCATTTGCATCGCACGATCTAATTATGCGGACTGCATGTACATATCTGGACGGTTCAACAGCAAGACTGTGAAATTCCTGGTTGATACCGGAACTAAGAGGACAATTACTAATCCTAACTTAGTGCGCGATAGTGGTAAAGTGTTTCCCGAGACGGTATGTCTTTGAACCGTGGCTGGTTAAAAAATTTAAACACACGAAATGCTAGATGTAAACATCTGAGTTGAGAGCAAGATATTTGACTATCAGGTAGTAATAGTAAGCATCACCGAAGAAGTTTTCTTGAGAATGGATATATTGAAGAGGTATGGATTCCATGTATATATATGAAAGGGAATGTCTTGAGAGTCAGGAACAAGAAAGTACCGTTTTGCGAAGCAGACAACGTGTTTGTTTGACGGTCGATGTTATCCTTCCAGGAACGACAGAAGGTGTGATAAAGCTAATTGTAGATATGGAGTTTCAAGAAGTGATTCCGCACTCAGATTGCCCTTGGGTACTCCCGTTGTGCTAACTAAGAAGAAGAACGGGTTGACAAGATTTTCTGTGGACTACAGACTATTGAATGACGTGACCAAAAGATTAACCACCCACTTCCAAAGATGGACGACACCCTAAGTACACTTTCAGAGTCGCGATGGTTTTCAACCTTGATTTTGATTAGTGGCTACTGGTAAGTGGATATGAAACGCAAAGATCGGGAAAATACTACTTTCACTATCGGTACTGGCCTGTATCAATTAACAGTCATGCCATTTAGGCTCTGCAATGCAACTGCTACCTTCAAGCGTTTAATGGGTAACATCTAGAAAGGGCTTTCGTGGAAAACGTGTCTTGACCAAGCTGACTGAAGATGGGCGTGATTATGTATGGGATGATATTGCCAGAATGCGTTCCAAGAACTAAGGCATTTATTGACAACAGCTTCGATCTTAAGTTATCCTCCGTCGGAAGATAAATTCATCTTAGATACAGACGCAAGCAATGCCGCCATTGGAAGTGTACTATGTTAGATGCAAGTCGGGCAAAAGAGAGTCGCTGGTTGCTTTAGCAAGGTGCTGTCGAAACAGGAACGGAATTATTGCATTGCAAGATAGAAACTGTTGGCTATGGTGAAATCCGTAGAATACCTTTATAAGTACCTCTATGGGAGAAACTTTCGCCTGAGAATCGTCCACACCACCCCGAAGTGGCTATTATAGTTTAGAAACCTCGAAGGGGAGTCACCAAAAGGACAGAAAGGCTTAGGAGCATGACTTCGGCATCGAGCACCGTGCTGTTACAAGTTATCATAATGCGGATAAGTTTTCAAACGACCTTGTCCCATTGCTCACGGATAGATACAAAGTGATATACTTGTTAGGATTACCGTGATTAATTGCGATTGGCAGCGTATACAAATGTGAACGGAACAGGAGAAAATAAAGACCTAAGTGTGATTCTGGGTTGGAAAGTCAAAGAGAACGACCTTTCTGGTAGTATATTAACCCATTGAGTAGCATCCTGAGGTCGTACTAGGTAAAATGGGATTCTATAAAAATAGAGAATGGTATCGTGGTGCGATTCTTGGAGAATAAAGATGCATCCATGAATATGCTTCAGATGATTGTTCCTAAAAGCCGAGTGTTGGAGTTTTTACTGTTTTTACTGTTTTACTGCTGTTTACTACTGTTTTACTACTAGTTTTTACTGCATAATGAGACTTTAGGAACACACTTCGGTGTTAAGAAGACGCTAGTGAAAGTCCGAGCAAGATTTTCCTGAGTAGATTACAAGTACGATGTAAAGGAGTGGTGCTGCAAGTGCCAGCTGTGTGCATTATTGTGAAACTGTAAGGCTTCAGTGAGGCAATACAACATGGAGAGCGTCTTTGAGAGAGTGACAATCGATATTACCGGTCCATTACTTGAGACCGACTCCGAGAATAAGTACATCTTAGTAACCATGGACTATTTTACGACGTGGACTGAAACGTATGCCGTACCAAACCAAGAAGTTGCAACCGTCGCTCGCGTGCTGGTAAAGAAACAGTACTGCCGTTTTAGACTCCCTATCGAGGTGCACACCGGTCAGGACAGAAATTTTGAGTCAGTGTTATTTCAAGAAATTTGCCGGTTGCAGGGGATGAGGAAAGCCCGAACAACTGCACTGCACCCGAAGTATAATAATATGGTAGAGCGTATGAACCGTACCTTGGGCAAATACCCTTTCCCTGATGGTCTCCCAACATCAGAGAGATTGGGACCAATATTTACATCTATATTTATTAGCTTACCGGTCTTCGGTTCATGAAGCACTGGACAGACGCCTGCATGTACTATGCCTGGACCCGAAATACATCTACCGTGTGATCTTGAGTTTGGGTGTAAACCCGGAGATGACATCGTGGGCGAGGGCTACATCGATGCACGGCATCCATGGTAACGTTAGAAAATATATCTAGATTGCAAGCGATTGAATGAAGACCAGGTATGACATCAAGGCGCACAAGTCTGGTTTTCATTAAGACGATCGCGTCTTGATATACAACCCCAGGCGGTGGCGTGGTTGGCGCTAAAGTTGCAAAGACATTGGGACAGTCCGTACAAAGTTGCAAAAAGGATCAACAGCGTGGTATATCGGATTCGTAAGGTCACAAAGAGAAGAATAATAATGGTGCACATTAGCCGGTTGGAATTCCACGATAGTGATGACGCCGATAGTGCCGAAGAACGGCAGGTAGTCAGATAAATAAACAGTTGTGCTCGCGGTAATGAGCCAAAAGCTAGACCGTGTTATGATTGGTTTATGTCTCTGTACAGCGGCACAGGCAAAGCGAGAATTGAGGTCACGCAAGAGGTTCGACGTGATTTTTCATGCGTCATCAGAATACTCTATGGTGCAGTGCGTAGTGATGGACCTTGTTATGTGACGAGGGTTTGTTAGGGTGTCTAAAAATAAACTTCTCCGACAACAACCACAGGTTGGAAAGGCCATACCGCTAATGGAGCAACATCGAGAGATCTATTACTTGACAACTAAACAGCCCTCTGGTGAAACGGATTACTAGACTATGTAGAAGGCGTTAGTTGACCTCAAGGGTCAAATTGTCGAATTTGAGGACATACCCAAGATCGGTTGTATGCTCGATGGGTTGCACTGGTAAACCGTACGAAATGTGCTAGTGATATTGTTCCAGAAAACCGGGATCCGGATTTTAGTAAGTGTTGACAATCCAAATGGTACTGCGCCTGCTATATAAAGTGTTGATTTGTACTTCTATCAATATGGGAACTGCAGAAATTTGAATGTCCTACGACGACAGAGACTTCAAACGTCTTCTGGGATAGAACAGCTTTACGATTAGGGCAGTGTAGCGTTTATCGGTCTGTTTGTAACCAGGATAATGACATTAGAACGCAAACTAAGGGTTTGAAGCACAAACGATGATTGACAGGTCCGGCGGTGGGAGATCTCTTAATTGACAAGTACAAGACTTTGCATTTAAGAGTTATTAAGATTGTAATAAAAAATTTCGAAAACGCTATTTGCATAATTTTTGGAATGTTTACGAAATAACTGGTACAATTTAAAAAGTATGAATAGCCGTTAGGGGATTTCGAGGGTCAGTTCTAAGACGCTAAGTTTTGATTAAGCTTTTATTACGATATGCTTTAGTGAAATAAATTTCTGTGTACTGTCTATATAAACTATTGTGGGTATAAATTATTTTAGTGATCATATAAATTAATCATGGTGCTTCGTTAGTAAGTAATTTAGAAGGAAGATTGTAATCGTAGTTTAAGTAGATAATACTTGTACTGTTAGAGATTAGTTTGGAAAGTGAATAAAGCCTTAGCAGGCTTTTAGAAATATTATTTTAACTGCGGTTTATTGAGACAGCTTGTATAATCTGTTTAAAAATAAAGAACTGTTGTGATTGTAAATATTTTCCTTACAATATCAATGTTTCTTTTGTATGACTGACTTCCTTTAAATTTTATGCGTTTTAATTAAACATTTTAAATAATAGAATAACTTCATACATACATTACCGTTGATAGTTGAAGATGAAAGGATTTAAAATGCTCACTAAAACTTTAGGAAATTAAACATTGACACGCTCAACACCATATCCTTAGTTGTTTGACCTGCGTAACGAGTTATTTTTGTACAACTTTTCGTATTTGTTCCTTATCGGTTATGCGTAATTAGTGTTTGCTAACGCATGTTTGCTTAACGCAAATGCTTTTCGAGTTTGATAAAATTAAATTGTTTAATATAGTACACATAAAATTTTACAATCGTTGGTTTAGCTTGTAGAAAAGATATATTTTATAACATAAGCGAAAGACTCGCAGAATGATTTTCTTCCTTCATTATCATTTTGCAAGTTTTCTAACACACTTACTTAAAAGCAAAATTATGTTGTTGGTTCCGTACATAGTTTCTTATCGGACTTATCAAGGTAGTTCTGCACTTAGTCAGTAATTAAGAGTTTACCTTGGTCGAAATTTAAAAAACATTAACATGTACTAAGATATATGTATAAATATAAATGTATTTCTTAATAACAGGTAATTTTGTCTGGTTTAGAAAAGTAATTCAAGCATAGTGAACGAAAATTAAATTGTTTGTTGTTTTACAAAAAGAAAAAACAAATGACCGGTTCGCAGTGGTTGCAGCTCATCAGATTTGTGCGTCTTTTTGCAAAACAACCAACAAAGTCCTTAAATGATACACGAAATATGGTGTATTTAATAAGTACAAAAGAAAATCCGCTAGTGCTATAAAGGGTAATTTCCACTTTAGTTGTCTTGGAGTAGTTATGAAATTTTGTCTGGCATCGCCATCCTTACTATCCTATCGGAGCTTGAAGATTTTACCGATAGTTAGTTGTTGATACTCAAGTATAGAGGGCGGATTGAAATCTTTTGTACTTATTGATACACCATATTTCGTGTAAAATTCAAGAACATTTTTGTACGTATGAACCGTTCTATTATACGGTAGTGAGACTTGGACAATTAAAGAGGTATATAAGAAATAGATAGAAGCTTTTGAAATTTGGTGTTATAGGAGAATGTTAAAGATTAGTTGGACAGATAGAGTAACATATGAGGAAGTTTATAGAAGTATAGGTGAGGAACCCCCGTATGTGGAAACAATTGAAGGTCAGGAGAGATAGAATGATAGGGCACCAGTTAAGACATGAGGGACTATTTAGTAAAGTCTTAGATTATAGACTACCAAATAAAAATAGAGTGGGAAGACCTAGACAAAGCTATATTGGCCAAATTATTAGAGATTTAGGTTGTAAAGGGTATGTAGAACTTTTTAGACTAGCTCAGAATAGAAAAGAATTTGCTACGTACCTTGACGTAGCCGGAAGAAACGTAAATACCAGGCTAACTACCAGACGCGGAGAGTGGGAGGATTCACCTACATACCAAAAAAAACACGCCGTCCACGATTATTTATTAATAAATAAAAATAAATAAAGGATTCTATACAAACCTGCAAAAGCAATAAATTAAGCGTTACTATTTCAAAGCAAACAATTAGGTGATATGAACAATTTCGTACTTTATATACAAAGTACGCATCTCGTATTTTACACAAAATAAAATTAATCAGTAGTAAATAAACATATGGGAGCTTTTGTCAAGCGTTTTTAAAATTGCACCTAATACTTTTTGTAAAATAAACTAATCACTAGGAAAGAATTAACGTATTAGAGCTTTTGTCAAACATTTTGTACATAATATCGTTTGTAAAATAAATCAATCAGTAGAAAAGAATAAGCCTGTGTCTGTCAAACATTTTTAACAATGGTACATCACACCTGTAGAGCTATAATATCGATTCGCAGCAAAAAACAATAGTTCTACAGTGTCACGTTTCTTATCACGTAACTACACCAAACGTTGATATGGAATATGCCATTGATACACCCGCATTGCCTCGGTCGTCGGGATCTATTTACCTTGTTACCATAGTGGCACTAGCAATCTACAGGCAACGGCAGTTGATCTGTGGAAAGAACACTTGGGTCTACATACAAGAAAGAATCAATTTGGTCTCCAGGTAAGAGCTAGAAAGAGAATCCGATTAGAATGGGTAAGCGCGGAAACTCACCAATACACGCAAGATACCTCATATTTGTTTAATAAAAAAACGTGCATTGCTTTTGAAGTATAGTGACAAAAAATGTATAAAATATTTCAACGCACAAGCTGCAGAATCAAATTCAAAATGGGTTCAAATAACACCAGTTAACAAATTACCGGATACCTGAAACAAGGTATTGACTATTTAATTTATCGAATAAATTTTCGTTTTAAAAGCAAAGGGGATTTGAGATAAAATTATGTTTACGCGGGCTTAAAAGGAACAGGTAAAATAGATAGGATAGTGTTGGAGAATTTAAGAATAGAAATGGAATTTATTCGAGCCGGTAATGACTTAACCAGGAGAAAAGGGAATTTAATTTAGATAAAAAAATAAACGTAACAAATCCCCCCAGCAAAATTAACAGGCCGTAATAGAAAAGCCAAAATCCGGAAATGGACAGGACCAAAAAGAAGAAAAATCCAAGCAAAAAAAATTCGCTTAAAAACTAAAAGGAAATTCGTTACGAAAACAACAAAAAAAACAGAAAAAAAAAAAACACTCCAAAGTAATGAAGAAAAGAACTCTCATCCGGCTCGAAAGACCAATAGAGGTAACGATAGGACTACCCGAAAAAGCGATTCAAAACACTTACTGGAGTAAACCGAGCACTAGAACAACAGAGAAAGAGAAAAAGAAGAAGGAAAGGAAGGGAAGATGGATAATAAGCAAGCAACGAGGACTAAGATGGAACGGCATTGACACTGCAGAGTCGTCAATGGACGTATGTTTCTCAGAAAAAATAGTAAGGTTTTCAATCTCAGGAACAGGATTGGTTTCCTGCGAAGAAACCAAAAAAAGTAAAAAAAGAAAGCGAAACTGAAACCGTAGTAATAACCAAAACAAGATCCAAGGGTCAAGCCTTAAGTAAACAAAGGGACAACAAGATAGAACGAGAGGAAAAGAGGGAGAGCGATGGTAAAAGGAAACGATGTACGACTAACTGTGGTAACCAAAACCGAAGAACCAAAAAAAAGAAATGCTAACTAGTCCTAAAGTTGACTAAGTCGTGGTCTCTGAAGAAAGAAAACGGACTAGCAAGCACCTACCACAGGAGCGGATGGACGAAACACAAACGGACTAGGGACCGACAGCAAAGAAGACCAGCAACAGGAAAAAAGAGAGGAATGTGGAACGAAAGAAACGAGAAAAAAAAGAAAAAAACCAAAAAGAATAACACCAAGCACCAAGTACAAAACTAAAAAAAAGAAAAAAACGAGGAAACGTACAAAAGAAAATAAAACAGTACCCCAATGTAGTTATGTATTAGTAGGTGTGTGCGTGTGCGTGCGTGTGTATATGTGAGTGTGTGTGTGTGTGGGTGTGTAAGAAGTGTGTATGTGTGTGTAGGTGTTGTGCGTGTAGAAAGTGTGTGTGTGTGTGGGTGTGTAAGAAGTGTGTGTGTATGTGTTGTGCGTGTATAAAGTTTGCGTGTGTGTATGTGTTGTGTAGGACCGCTGTAGTCGCCTCTTACGACAGGCAGGTTGTACCATGGGGCTATTCTATTCCCGGACCGTCACGGGTTCAAGGAGTACAAGGACAGAACGGAGGAAAAAAGAACCAACAAGAGAACGGAAGAAAAGAGAACCAAGTAGAACTGTGTGTTTATAAAGTATGTGGGTGTATATGTGTGTGTGTATGAAGTGTGTGTGTATGGATCGGACGTATATAAAGTGTGTGTGTGTGTGTGTTTATGAGTTGGAGCGCTGTAGTCGCCTCTTACGACAGGCAGGTCGTACCGTGGGACTATTCTATTCCCGGACACACACGGGATAAGAAGAAGTAAGAAAACGAAAGAAAACCTAGCAAAACAAGGAAGTTAAACGAAATCGTACCGTCGAAAATTCAAGTCCAAAGGAGAGCAAAGTCGGCATAAGAATCTGGGGCGCGAGGACTAGATATTGGGCTTGAGGCGTTTATGCCGCCAGAAGGAAAATGAAACAAGATCAAATATATTAAAACTTTACCGACATAATCTTCCGGTTCGGAAGGAGCATAGACTAATGTCTGTCTCTTTTGGTCAGTTTTCTGCCACACAGGAACAGCAGTGTAGGAATTGTAGCACGAGGTCGAGAAAGTAATTTAGAGAATTTTCAAATTAGTTATTTCGAAAATATTTCGTAATTACGTTTTCTGTTATTAATATTGGTACTCCGGTAATTTTTCAGACGCTTATTCTAGGCTTCTAACTTTTACGTCTTTTGAGATCCAAACGGACGATTTGAATTTAGCGAATCGTATATATATATATATATATATATATATATATATTATATTTATATATATATATATATATATATATATATATATATATTGTATATTTGCAAAAGTATGGTGGATAGGAAACGATTTGTTAATTGTGGATGTTTATATAATATATTTATAGTAGCATGATTAGTACGTAATTTCAAGAGTCAATTTCAAGTAATGTGATTATAAATATCAGTTCAATTTTCTAATTTTAAAGAATGTTTGTTTTGTTGAACATGCTTTTTAAATATGGGAATCGTCTAGGAAGTCTTAAATATAAAGGTGATTTAAGTAATTGCCTTATCTAGAAATCATATTTTTTTAACCAAATTAAAGAATCAACAATAAATATATTGTCGTCCCTAGGTATCTAATACACTATCCAAGGACCAATCATTATCAATAAAATGCCCTACTGACCTCGATATTGTTCTTTGCTAATATTTTAAATGAATGTTATTCTGATGTCAGTGCAGAGTATTATTCTGGAACTGTGTAGTTTGACTAATTATAGTGCATGCATGTTGGTTCTTGACCATGGTAAGTGCAGTACATGCACACGTGAAAGCAAGTGGCGCATAATATTATTATTAAGTTATGTTTTGATATAAAATCTATTCTGTTTTGCGTTCAGTTTTATTAATTTGATTTCAATATCTAGAACAAGGCTGTTTATCGCCTGGGGTGAGCAAAAGAACCAATGAGAACGGACGGAGGCGCAGAAGTTTTCATAAACTAATACGAGAAAGTAGTAGTAAAACATCAATCAACACCCAAAGAGCCGTTATGTAATATTAAGTTATAAGGTTGACAGTTTTTGGGTTGCTCGAAAAGGGGGCAATTATTTATTCTTTTAATTTTTTTTAATTCTGGAGTTGTACCTTTTAAATTATAGTTTACAGTTTTTATTGAATATAAATATAATGAAAAAAGCACCATAATTACGCAGATATGCCTCTTACACACTGTGGGTGTCCATCATTAGTATGCGAACTAAGTAATGTAAATACCACATGATATTTGTTAAGGTAAACATTGCCACTTCTTGTACATTTTATCAGTTTATTGTTGTATATGATGTGGTAAGTGCGATGATTTAATGTAATAACTATTTTTCTTCATGTACAGAAACGTGAAGAATGTTGTTAATAAAACCAGCACCCCTTCGAGGTCAAAAATTCCAGCGTGCTACTTCATAATTTGGTTTCCTCTAACGTTGGGGTACACAAAAAATGTGAAATTCCTTAAACAGTTTTTCATCAATTAAAATAAATTAAACTAAAAGCTTATTTATTCAAATATATATTGTTAATATAAAAAAGAAACGTAATTAAAAAGCAAAAACAACTTGAAATTTCTAAGAACTTAAAAAATAAACCTGCAATGCTAATTCAGAGACTATGTTATGTTAAACTATTTAACTGTTCGAGAATTCTTATATGATAATAATAAGCACAGGGTAAAGTTAGTATTAAAAACGGCTTTTAGAAAAAGAAAACTCTTGAAAGACTTTTAGCTAACTGGGTTTTGACCCGCGGCCACAATAGATTGGGTCAGTGGGTTTATTAAAGTTGGAAAATAAAATAATGGACGCCACCTAAATTTTTATAACGCAACTGATTGAATCAAATTGCATAAAAGAAAAATTTGAAAACCAAAATGATCACCAGCTTGGTTAAATATAAAGTTTGATCACGGCAAATATATTACTTACTCCTGTCCTTCTTCCTCAATAGACTGACGAAGTCCTAGGACTGTTCTGAAACATAAACACTACCAACAAAGATAACGTTTTTACCTTATAATACTGTATAAACACGAAATCTTTATTTTCATTTACAATTAATTTTTATTGTATTACTATATGAATTTATAGCAAGTGGAATCCTTCAAATACCTTGTCATCTTGGGGGAATTTAATAATTACTCAATAATAGACTGAAGTCAAAAATAATTCTATATTCTTTTAAAATAGATTATGTACCATCATTAATGCAATTCAGTACAAACAAAATTCGCATTAGCATATGTTCTTTGTTTTACACATAGAACGTAAAACATTAAGTTCATAATTTAATTACTACTAAATATTAATACAATTTCTGATTTTTTATGCAACAATACTTTTAAAGATTAATAGTCTAGAGTAGCGCTACGAAAGACTTCGAATTTTTTTTGATTACTCAACATTCAGCCAAATTATTAGATATTTTAATTTTTGCTTAACCTTCACCTTTCTGGTTTTAGGCTAGTTACGTTTTGGGCTTTGGGAATTGCCTTTTTATAAAGTCTTCTTCCAAAACTTTTTGTAACAAATTTATTTATAAAACAAAAATTACAATTGAAATTTTGACAAACTTGTATAAATTAAACTAAGTAGAAATTGAATAATAATTGGAGTTAAATTAGGGCGAGTAGCCTAAGCAAAAAACAATGTAAAAGCTGAAATACTCAAAACTGACTGACTGATCTGGGCCTCGCGGGATATTTATGTGTCCTTGCCCCGCACATGCCTGTGGGAACTTTAAGAGCTCATGTCTGCTTATTTCTTTATTTAATTTATTTAATACAAAGTAACAATCTTAATTCAAATAATTGCGGTTTCTTAACCGTCTGTGACCTGTACCTGCAGTATCACTTACGTCTGGAATACAATGTATTTACACCCGTTCTCACAAGTTGCTTGTGAACTTTATAACCTTTTCTTTATTTATCTTTAAATTTATAATCTTGCATCTAACTTAAGTTTCTTTATAAGTTCTTAATAATTCCCATTTAATTGTATATATATTATAGTGGTTTTAAAAGATCAAAAATAAATATAAACGAAGCAATTTCAAAACACCCTGTATAAAGGAACAACCATAAATTACGTGCGAAATTTATATTAATTAATTCATTTTTAAGTATCAGGTATTAACGAAATTTTATAAATAATTAATAAAATTTAAGTAGGTTTGCAAAGAAATTAAATGGTAGAAGCCAATGCCATTAATTTATTAATTAATTTGAATTTAATTGAACAATTATTGATGTATAATTTGCATAAAAGCGTGTAAAAACCCAAGGATACCAAGATGAAACGCGTTGCTATCGGACAAATATATCAGTGGGGTAGAAATACGCCAAACTCTAAATCGTGGAAATGTATTTAAAACGATCGTTACGATTGAACACCTGCGTGGTTTGGAAATGTCAAGTTCTAATTATTTTATGTAGATAAACATGAGGATTCTGCGTATATTGCAAACGGTCGCATGCGTTCGTAGTAAAAATTAAAGAGGGTTTATTTAAATCACGTAGGAAGTCCACGTGGGTTTAAATAGCATATAGACTGGAATATTGATTTTCTACCACTCAAACCAGGTTGGAAAGAGACGTAGAAAACGTATAAGCATGAGACCACAATAGTATAGGAGGGACTTGAGAAACGTCATTAGAGCTACGATTGGTTGATATGTTTAGTTTGACTTGATATAGACACGAGGATAGTGTAGCGTAATTTTCTTGAAATATTATAACGAGGTACTGAAATTCGCGGATATGAAAATGGGGTTGAGTGCAAAATTGTGAGAATGTGTTGTTGTGAGCAGGGGATTTCGGATAACTGTGGCCAGGAGAGGTTACATTGGAAAGATATACATAGTTTAGGAGAATATTATGAAAGCCCTTATTATTTCGATCGTCCCAAAAGCACGTATGAAAGTCAACACGAGTTGTAAATATTTAAATTGTATTGCATAGTGGTAGCCTTTTAAAATTAAAAACGCGGTTAGTGTGCCGAGATTAAAATTTTTTTTATTGAGGTATTACCTATAAATTTTAATCAACTCGTGTCGGTACATTAAATAACGTAGATTACTGTGAAAGAAGTATACCTGAAATGAAATTTGGAATTTGGTTACACCGAGAAAGCGGCCTTGGCGAATCAACTTGGATAGAGTTCGTCTACTAATAGCGAGAAACGACTTGCAGACCAGGGAGAAAAATACATGGCATCATCCACAAGAGCAGAGATCTTCTAGAACTTTCCAGGCAACGATTTAAAATTGTGATTCCTATAAACTGTAAATATTGGGGTGGTGTGTGAGAGTGTTTTTCAAGGTAGTGTGAATTATTTACGTATTGAACAGAATATGTGTAAATAACATTATTACGGTATTCAACTAGAAATTGAAGGTGTCTAGAAAGCTTTTAAACGTTCCATAAGAACGTGAAATTTTGTGAAGAGTACATGGCTTTGTTTTTTTTATTTTAAGAGTATGCGAAGTAGAAGGGCATACATTATGCAGAATTAGTTGGGTTATTATGAGCTCACCATACCCCACAGCTTACGTAGATTATTAAAATAAATAAATAAATTATAATGAAGGAATTTTAGAGAAGGTATTATTCAAGGTCCATTTACTCCGAGTACATTTTATGTGTTTGATGATTTAAAAAGGTAAATACATGACATTACAAAATAAGAGTTACTGAAGTGTAACGTGAACAATAAAATATGGACAGTGCTGAATTGCATTTGTAAATAGGAATAAATAAAAGATTGTATGTTGGTTATATTTTGTGGTTTTATTGGGAGTGTGCGTGAATGATAGAATATGAGTGAATATAGATATCCACAAGGAGGTCCAAATGAGCTAGCCGGAAGCAGTTGAAGAAGGCCATTCAACCGAGGAAGAGAGGAAAACGGGTAAGGATATTTTTTTTGTATTATTTAATTTTTGAATTTTCGAGTTTTGAAACTTTTATAAAATTTTCGAACCCGAGTTCCACGGCAATCTTATGACGGTCCAACGTTGGGGCTCGAATGTTTTTTGAGAGAGTACTAAAATAGAATAGAGTACCACGGCAATCTTATGGCGACCCAAAAGTGAGGCTCGAGTTCCAAATAAAATTTTAGTGATTTTATTCCAGGAAACTGGCGATCTGAGAGAGAGAGTTTGTGTTTTTATAAATTTAAGAGTATTTTAGTGTGTGTGAGAGTGATTCGAACGTATGCAGAGAAAGGAGTGGTTAAGGAGCCAAGGAGTGGAAATTGGAAGTGACGATAGTGCCTTGTGTGATAGAAATTCGAAAATGGAAAAAGCTGGAGGTAGTAGGGATCAGTCCAAGACGGAATCGGGAGAAGCTGGAAATGAACTAATTTTGAGAATGCTAGAGAGGATGAATAAAGAATCTAACAGAACATTAGAGGAATGAGATTAAGTAGGAAGAATCAAACAGGAAATTTGATCAGATGAGTGAGACGTTAAGCGGGGTTAGAGAGGACTCAAATCGAAAATTGGAGCAGATGAGTGTTGAATCGAATAGGAAATTTGATCAGATGAATGAGACATTAACAGGAGTTAGGGAAACCCTAAGTGAGAAAATAGATAAGACGAATAAAGAAGTTTCAGAGTTCAAAAATAGCTTGACTGTAAAAGCGGGGAAAGTTGAAAATCGGGTTGATAAAAATGAGCGTGATATTAGAGGTTTAAAACTGGAAATGGGACAATTAAGGACTGATGTAAGGATTTTCTGTGAGGATGGAATTAATGCGAAAATGACTGAGGTAACGGACTCGTGTAAGGATCAGTTAGGTCGGGTAGAGAGAGAAGTGACCGGGATTAAGCACAATGTAGCGACTTTAATGGGGGATGGTCCAAGATTTGTAACAGGTAATGTTTCTTTAGAGCAGCAAATGAAATTTTATGGGGATAGTAGAGTAAACCCGCAAATATTTATTAATAATGTTAGAGGGTTAATAAATAATGTATACGACGAACAGGCAAAATTAAATATTATAAAAGCTTTACTAAAAGACCATGCTAAGCTTGGTATAATTTAATAGGACAGGAAATTGACACCTACACGGACTTTGAAGACAGATTTTTAAAGCACTATTAGAGTGACCACAGACAAGACCAGATACGAGACGACTTAATCACGGGGAAATTTAAGGGAGAATTTTAGGAAGTAGGGAGCAATATGCTATACGAAAGTATAGCATAGCAAAGCAACTGAACCCACCACTGACGGACCGACAAATTATCAAGTATTTATGGCGACACTTCGAGGTAGAGGTGATACAACACGTTGCACTACAGAACATAGTGGACAGAGAAATGTTTTTGGAATACCTGCAGAGGTACGACGACGTAAGTAGTGGACGACCTCGGGAACATAGGGAAAGACAAATCAACACGGTTAGGTTTGACAATAGACGGGACAACTACACTAGACGGGGGAATAGTTATGGATACCAGCGACAGAATTGGGAACCGCGACGTCCATATTTCAGAAGTAACAGTTTAGGAAGGGGACCTGCTCCGAGACCGGGACCTACCAGACAAAACAGTTCACCGGACATGAGGGGGACTGCTAATACGAACACGGAACGAGTGGAAACGCCTAGGACATACGCGAAGGTGACGGCTAGACCAGGACCGAGTAGGGAAAACAGACCTGGACAGGATTTTTAAAGACGGACAAACCACTAGACATCACTGTGTACAAGTATGAACATCCAAAGGAATTTTTAAAAATTGAAGAAGAAATTGAGCCAGAAATAGTAGAAAAATTTTGTTTGCCCATAATTGAAATTAAAATTTTTGAGAAAAATTTAAGAGCTTTATTAGATTAAAGAGCTAAGGCGAGTTTGGTATCGGAGGAATTCGTCAATGAAATTAAAAATAAAGTGTGTGATAGGATAATGCCAATAAAAAGAAGTCACCTGGTTGCGCCGAATAAAAAACGATTTGCTGTTGTAAATAGCGTAGTTATTTTGAAAGTAGAGTTAGGTTCAGTAAACTGTGAACAAGAATTTATAATTGTACCTGGGTTAAAGTTTAAAGGGATATTAAGGGTCGATTGCATGATGAGGTTAGGGGTGATAATAGATATGGAGAGGAAAATAGTTAGGATTGGGGATAGGATATTGCCCTGGAAGGCAAGTTATGATGTCACAGAAAATGACATGGGGTTATGTATAAATAGTATAGAGGGAGATGATGAAGAAGTGAGAGAGATCGACTCAGGGGAATATAGTGAGGAAAGGTAAGACGAGGTACAATGGATAGTGAAAGAAGAGGCCGAACAAGTAGAAGTAGAGTCAGGCGCAGCGTTAATAGTGGATAACGAGTCAGAATTAAGAAAGATAGAAGTAAAAATAGCGTTATGTGACACACAAGAGGTAAATATAGGCATAAGTGAGTTAAGGGGCAAAGATAATTTTGATAATTTGAATTTGAATTTAAATGATTTTTATAAAATGAATATTGTACATGAAGGATCTAGAAGAGATGAATAGTTTTGTATAAAGGGGAAAGATAGAGATGTTGAGGTAGTATCGTTTGGTTTGTCCACCGAAAAAGAAAGTATAATACATGAGAAACAGACAAGTATAGGGAATGAAGAAGAAATATTTAAGAGTCAGGATAATAGAGATAAGTTTATTTTATGTGAAATAACAAGGATGATAAGTATAAAAATAGAGGGAGGAGAAATAGGGATGAAGAGTATTAGGATGGTTAGAAGAAAGACATGGAGGATTAAGAAGAGAGTTAGGTTTAAATAACAAGATGAAGTGTAATGACAAAAGGATAGAGATAGATGAATTTTAGTGGAGAAGTTGAATAGTTAGAGATAGAAATAGGTAAATAGAAGAATAGAAGTAGAAATAGGATAAATATGGATAGGTGTATATAAAAAAAAATAGAGATAGGTGTATAATAGAGTAAAATTTAAATAGATAGGGATATAAATAGGTGTATATAGAAGATTAGGTATAGGATTAATATGGGAGATAGCTAGATATAGGTATAGAATTAGGTAGGTTGAGTTATGATAAGAATAGATAGTGATAATAGGTGAGGTGAACAGATATAAAGATTAAAGATAAAGGGGAAGGTACAAATTAATGTATATAAAGAGTCAATTCAGGACTAAAGGGGGAAATAAAAGAAGAAAAGACGATGAAATAAGAGGGTGAAGAGTTAATAATAGATAAAAATAGTTAGGTAGAAGATAGTGATAGGTGTGAATAGTTAATTATAAATAAAGATAGGTGTAGATAGATAAAAAATAAGTAGAGATAGATGTAAAAAGAGATAGAAATAAGTAGATAAGTAGTGATGGGTGGATTAAATAGGTATAGGTAGTGTTAGGTGAGTAGATAGGTGTATAGAAATAGCAGATAAAATTAAATTAAAATGTAGGTATTTAAATTCAGAAAAGCGGGGATAGTTTTTCTAAGAATTGAAATAGGGGGATTATATAGTGGTTTTAAAAGATCAAAAATAAATATAAACGAAGCAATTTCAAAACACCCTGTATAAAGGAACAACCAGAAATTACGTGCGAAATTTATGTTAGTTAATTCATTTTTAAGTATCAGGTATTAACGAAATTTTATAAATAATTAATAAAATTTAAGTAGGTTTGCAAAGAAATTAAATGGTAGAAGCCAATGCCATTAATTTATTAATTAATTTGAATTTAATTGAACGATTATTGATGTATAATTTGCATAAAAGCGTGTAAAAACCCAAGGATACCAAGATGAAACGCGTTGCTATCGGACAAATATATTAGTGGGGTAAAAATACGCCGAACTCTAAATCGTGGAAATGTATTTAAAACGATCGTTACGATTGAACACCTGCGTGGTTTGGAAATGTCAAGTTCTAATTATTTTGTGTTGATAAACATGAAGATTCTGCTTATATTGCAAACGGTCGCATCCGTTCGTAGTAAAAATTAACCAGGGTTTATTTAAATCACGTAGGAAGTCCACGTGGGTTTAAATAGCATATAGACTGGAATATTGATTTTCTACCACTCAAACCAGGCTGGAAAGAGACGTAGAAAACGTATAAGCATGAGACCACAATAGTATAGGAGGGACTTGAGAAACGTCATTAGAGCTACGATTGGTTGATATGTTTAGTTTGACTTGATACAGACACGAGGATAGTGTAGCGTAATTTTCTTGAAATATTATAACGAGGTACTGAAATTCGCGGATTTGAAAATAGGGTTGAGTGCAAAATTGTGAGAATGTGTTGTTGTGAACAGGGATTTTCGGATAACTGTGGCCAGGAGAGGTTACATTGGAAAAATATAAATAGTTTAGGAGAATATTATGAAAGCCCTTATTATTTCGATCGTCCCAAAAGCACGTATGAAAGTCAACACGAGTTGTAAGTATTTAAATTGTATTGCATAGTGGTAGCCTTTTAAATTAAAAACGCGGTTAGTGTGCCGAGAGTAAAATTTTTTTATTGCGGTATTACCTATAAATTTTAATCAACTCGTGTCGGGACATTAAATAACGTAGATTACTGTGAAAGAAGTATAATTGAATTGAAATTTGGAATTTGGTTACACCGAGAAGGCGGCCTTGGCGGATCAACTTGGATAGAGTTCGTCTAGTAATAGCGAGAAACGACCTGCAGACCAGGGAGAAAAGTACATGACATCATCCACAAGAGCAGAGATCTTCTAGAACTTTCCAGGTAACGATTTAAAATTGTAATTCCTATAAACTGTAAATATTGGGGTGGCGTGTGAGAGTGTTTTTCAAGGTAGTGTGAATTATTTACGTATTGAACAGAATATGTGTAAATAACATTATTACGGTATTCAACTAGAAATTGAAGGTGTCTAAAAAGCTTTTAAACGTTCCATAAGAACGTGAAATTTTGTGAAGAGTACATGGCTTTGTTTTTTTTATTTTAAGAGTATGCGAAGTAGAAGGGCATAAATTATGCAGAATTAGTTGGGTTATTATGAGCTCACCATACCCCACAGTTTACGTAGATTATTAAAATAAATAAATAAATTATAATGAAGGAATTTTAGAGAAGGTATTATTCAAGGTCCATTTACTCCAAGTACATTTTATGTGTTTGATGATTTAAAAAGGTAAATACAGGACATTACAAAATAAGAGTTATTGAAGTGTAAAGCGAACAATAAAATATGGACAGTGTTGAATTGCATTTGTAAATAGGAATAAATAAAAGATTGTATGTTGGTTGTATTTTGTGGTTTTATTGGGAGTGTGCGTGAATGATAGAATATGAGTGAATATAGATATCTAAAAGGAGGTCCAAATGAGCTAGCCGGAAGCAGTTGAAGAAGGCCATTCAACCGAGGAAGAGAGGAAAACGGGTAAGGATTTTTTTTGTATTATTTAATTTTTGAATTTTCGCGTTTTGAAACTTTTATAAAATTTTCGAAAATATTTTTGGTTGGTGAGGATGTTACCCGAGTTCCACGGCAATCTTATGACGGTCCAACGTTGGGGCTTGGATGTTTTTTAAGAGAGTACTAAAATAGAACAGAGTACCACGGCAATCTTTATATATATATGTATATATGTGTCTATATATATATATATATAATATATATATATATATATATATATATATATATATTATAAAACTCTATTTTATTGTCCAGGGAAGTTTCGCTTTATGTCATTTAAAATTATTTTACACTAGCCCTAAATTTAAGAATAATTAAGTTTTATCTTATAATTAAGATCTGAATAATAGATCGAAACGTCAAGTTCAAAACGAATGATTATTTGACAGTTGTTTTATTTATGACCAAAAACATCCCAACACATTAATTTCATCTTCATATTAAATATATATATATATATATATATATATATATATATATATATATATATATATATATTTGGAGGATATGTAACTCCTCCCGACGTAAATGAAAAATTACAGGTTTCTTTGCTTAATTTTTAAAATTCGTTGTTTAAAATTCATTGTCACTAAGGGTACATTTGTTACTTCTTTATTTACCTCTGTTTCCTTATGACTAAAATGTCTCTCTTTATTCTTATATCCAAGATACATTTTGTAAAATACATATATAATTAGAAAAATGATTAATAAAGGTTGTGGTGGTGGTTGTGGTGGTGGTTGTAGTGGTGGTAGTGGTTGTGGTGGTTTTGGAGGTAGTGGTTGTGGTGGTGGTGGTGGTGTTGTGGTGGTGTGTGGTGGTGGTGGTTGTGGTTGTTGTGGTGGTGGGGTGTTTGTCGTGGGGGTGGTTGGGGTGGTGTTGGTGGTTGTTTTGGTGACGGTTCAGATCAGGGTGTCGAGAGTGCGATCCATGCCCCCGTAAGCTAAAAAATGATTAGTCGAAGAAAACTATTGTGCAAATTTAAGATACAATGTTACTTAATACTGTTACCAGATGCGCAATCTTTTTGCAAGTGCGGTGGCAGTTGTGGGGTGGAGGATCTAGCACTCTTATCGGGGTGTCGAGAGCGAGATTCATGCCTGGAGCTAAAAATGTTTAGTTGAAGAAAACTAATGTACAGATTTTTGTTACTAGATGTGGGAATATTTGCGACGACCTCGGGGTGCATGACCTTTGTATCTGGCAAAAATGGTCTTTTTGGACATTAGAATTTCCCATGTTAAATTCTATAAGAAAACCGGTTTTTTGATCTCGTACGAACATAGCATACCTATTTGTTGATAATATCAAGATAATTATCTACGCATATTGATGGTTACACGACCCTTATGCCGAAAAAGTTATGTCAAATTTTCTTAGTGTTGATAAATTCATTTAAAATGAATTGTATAAAATATCGGCAGAACACGTTTTTGTGAGAGTAATGTAGTTAATTGTTCAATAGAGCGTGGTAATACAAAAAAAAGTCATAGGTCACAAAAACTGGAAGCGCATACACGATCCTGGTTAATGTAGTTTCACTGAATAAAATTGCAAACTTAATTTGGAATGGCAAATAAAGCATGACCAAGAATTGCAGACAACTTTTTGGTTATCATACATTTTAGTATACTCATAAATTAAGCTGATAATAATCTTGCATCTGAACGATGACAGTAGTTTTTCTTAGGTTTCCATTAACTTGTAGTTATATGCAATAAAAAGGCGGTAGACGGTAATGAGTGTAACTGTGGCTTTAGTAATCCCTGCTTTATCTTTTCATCGGAATTTTGGTAAACTGAATAAAATATAAAAGAACGAAAGTAATCTGCAAGGAAGCGTTCATTTAGAGTTAATATTTGTTGAAATGTTTAAAATATTTAAATTTGATTGCGATGTTACATAAACAATCCATAGAGTTGTCTATTAAAAATGCAAATCACAAGGAATGGGTATTTTCAGAACAGTATTTAACTCGCCTGTGGATCTCCATAACATATTACATATATTTGAGGTGTACCTGGAATCATCTTGCCTTTGCAAAAGTGGGTAAGTCTATTTATTTAAAACATTTTGAGCTATATCTCGATAGTATCGAGAAAGTAAGATCTTGAAATTAGGGCAATGTGCATTAAAGAGTATGAATTATGACAATTTTGTGTCATAGGTTTAGGCATCCAAATTATAGGCATAAAATAAGCTGAGTTAAGTAGACATCATGGCAGAATATGTTGTTAGAATTTGGGCAAAATAATTTCTACATTTTAATTTTCTAATATTATGACCAAAGAAGTTACAAACAATATAATGAGTTACACCAGTATATCTATCCATGCTTGTGCAATAAGATTGCTACAGGTAATCTTATCATTAAATTTTACTATAAAAAATACCCGGTTTAGATGTTAAAACAATAAGCAGTATTCATCTGATTTACTAAAACAGGAACATTACAAAAACTAGCATACTTTGACAGTAGTAATAAAAAGGACAAAGAACATAAAAACAAGTAAACTGTGTCTACATGGCCGTATTATTCCAAAAAGCATTCAGCTTCACTCAAGCTTACAATTTCAATACTCCCCCATAAGCTTGAACTCAAAAAAAGTTTATACTTTTATAAGACCTATGGTTCTGCGATCTTTATGGTGCTTTGATTGTCCATATATAGATTGATTGAATTCATCGGAGCGTTTAGGATTTCTGCCATAAGCCGTCGCAGATATAGCTTCTTTACACGCATCTGATGCCGCCATCTATTCCGCCTCAGACGATGATAAGGCAACAGTTTGTTGCTTGCGTGTCTCCCAACAAACTGGACCTCCTGCTAATTTGAAGATATATCCGGTTTCAGATTTCCTATCGAAATTATCATTTCCCCATGTAGCATCAACATAACCTTCTACACTTGTAGAGTTACATCTTCCATACATGACACTCAAATCAATAGTGGCTTTAAGATATTCAAACACTCGTTTTACAAGTTGCCAATGTTCTATTGAATGTTCATTATTGAACTGACTTAGAAAAATGACTGTGTAAGCAACATCTGGACGTGAAGTTATTGCCAAATATATAAGACATCCAATAGCATTTTGATAGGTCATATTCGTATCGCATTCAGATATTTTAATTTTCATATTTGGTTCAATTGGAGTATGAACTTCTTTTGCTTCAGAAAAACCAAATTTGTTCAGAATGTCACTTATATATGACTTTTGATTAATGTAGATCGCATCATTTGACTCATTCCTAGAAATTTGCATACCTAAAATGTTGTTAGCTCTTCCTAGGTCTTTGATCTCAAAATGATTTTAAAAAATTTGAAATAGGTTGGTTTTCTCTTATAAATCATTGTGAAAAACAAAAAAATCGTCTACGTACAAAATAACAAAGACTATAGAATCTTTTTGTATCTTAAAAAATAAACATGGCTTATTTAATGATTTCTTATAGCCTGCATTTTCTAGAACTTTAATTGCCTTCTTGTTCTAAGCTAAGAGGATTGCTTAAGTACATATATCGCCCTTTTTAGCAAGCATACTTTAGATACATCATCGGGTTTTACAAAATACTAGGGTTGTTCCATGAATATCTGCTCCTCCAATTCACCGTGTAAAATGCTGTAGTTACATCAAAATGTTCTATTAACAAATCCAATTCCAGTGATAATGCGATTAGCATGCTCAGGGTAGATATACGAGCTACAGGTGAAAAGGTTTCAAGATAGTCAACACCACATGATTGTGAAAACCTTTGGCTACTAATCTAGCTTTATATTGAATTTTATTTTCGCTATCTTTTTTTAATTTAAAGATCCATTTGCAAGCCATTATGTTTGTATCATTAGGACGGTCGACTAGAACCCATACATCATTTTTGATTAAAGAATCGTATTCCGTTTTCATGGCTTTAATCCATTTATCCTTATCATAATAATCTAATGCTTCATCCACTGACACAGGTTCTTTGGGTGATTTAGTGACAGAAAGCTGTAAACATGCTGCATTAGCCTGACCTACATAGTCTCTCATCCAAACAGGTAGACGGCATACTCTACCAGAGGAGGTAGTCAGCAGTATTTCCTGTTCGGGTTCAGAAGAATTAGAAGCATCAAAAGTGACTTTATCTTCGCTTGGCATGAAAACAATTCCATAGTCAATGACGTCATGACCCTCGATGTTGGAACCTTCAGCCTCAATTTTAGTCCCTGAATTCATTTTACCACTTGAATTGTTTTAGTCTTTGCAATTTCTAAATAGACCTGCGTCATTACCATTTGTGACGTCAAACTGTAGCGACGATGCCATTACCAAAATCCTATTGCTCCATGACTATAATAGCGCCATCGGTAGAATACAGAGATTGAAAATATTTAATAGCAGATGACGAATGTGATTTCTTACTTTTTAAAAAAGTATTTTTTAGAATAAATTTCTATCGACAATATTGCAGATTAAAGTCATTAATTAACAATATATTTTATTTACTTCTATATTTTAACCACTGAGCATATTTTAAATATAGTTGCGAATTTCTAATACTCCTAATTTTATGGACATTAGTATATTATACCAGAAACGCAATAATAACCACAGTTATTCAAGAGGTTATGTCATTGGAATTATAATTTAAACGTTTTGATTACACAAATCGAAAAAGAAAAGGAACAAAATTACAATTCCATTTGTAAGTAAAATTCTCATTAACTTTGAATAATTAAGATATGTCACTTCAAAATAATCTTTTAGATTTTCCTGAAACCATCTACAAAGACTAAAGTTATGTTATGTACAATGCAAACGAAGGATTTAACACTTTCAAATCATCCTAAAATTTGTGGCGATCATTTTACTTGTTTGATAGTATGCAACTGGATTGAATACGGCATGTTTTCAAAGCATTTCCAACAACTAAAACAATGCATACGGGTAAACGCTTTAAATGAACCAACTTTGAATTCTGTTGTTGAAGTATGCCATTATTCAAGAAAAGAATAACTGTTACAGGATTATTAGTTCCCAGTAAAAATCCAAAATTGCAAGTTATCTCCACAGTCAGTGTCGTAAGCTAAAAATGAAAACTTTATAACCAAAAGGTTCAACGACTAATCATTTCGATGGAATTCTTAAAGATATAAACAGTAGTTTGTTGAATATACAAAAGCATTAAGGGGCAAAAATCTTCCAAAAAATAGGCATTTGCTTTATTACTCTTCGAGACCATATAATTGTTGCAGGTAATTGAGTAGTTTGAAACAAATAATTCAATATACAATTTACCATTTTTTGTAGATTGGTGTAATATAAAGACTTTGACTTTACCTGTATTTAGCACCTCCAAAGTTTAAGCTAGTGTAGTATTGACCAGTTCGTCACCAGTGTGCTTATTACATCCATTAAAATTGAAAGCTGTAGAAGCTGTTAGGATGCCTAAAATCCAATATTCTGAAGATGAATTTGCAACCCATATTTTAAAAACAAGATACTCAAGAATTTAACAAGCATTGAAAGCTTGTAATTTAACAATAAAATATATATGGTTGTACTTGTTTATTATACATAAAGTTTAAGATAGTTATAATTAAATTAGAAGTACATCGTGTAAAAAGTTATTTAATTCTAAGTAGCCATGCGTTTGGTAGACTAGTTCAATTTGATTGAAAATCTGAATCACTGTCATCACCATCACCAATGTTAATAATTAGAGGTCCCTTTCTTCTTGATAAAATTTGATCGCACGTTTCCACCAATTCCTAATAATTTTTTCTGCATTTTCTATCGAATGTGCCCAGCCCAAATCTTTGGTGTTATTTATTATCAAGTATAATAATACGACATGTTGTCTAAAATTATTGCAAATGATTTTTCTAAATTCTTTAATAATTAATTTTCAAATTTTGCTCATTCACTTCTCTGCAGTAATTTAGGTTTTTTGTGGAAGAAGAGAAAAATTAATTTCAGCCCCATTTAGTAATTCATTAACATTTCGGGCATGTAATACTATGTTCCTTTGCTAGGTACAGCTTACGACACCATTCTGAAAAAGCCATATTTCGTCTAAAAACACAAAAATGCTACAGATTCTCTTCTTTTATTTTCGATTCTGGATAATATATCCAGAATCAAATTCCATTTATTCATAATATTTAGCAGTTCCATTAAACCTCTTCTTAGATTATCTTTCAGCCATTTAAATCCAAGACTGTATTCAGGAACCTTTCACTATACCATTAAAAAACTCATCATGTTTTAAGTTCAACCATCAAGTATCAACAGAAACGTTACAAATCTAAAATAATTACATGTTGCACTATAAATTTAACTGGAAAACGAATACAAACGATTTTCACACAGCCTATAAAGGTGATCAAACTGGCAACAAGTAGCTTAGTTCTGGGTCTAAATGAATCTCGTTCATCGTCTTTGGTTATTAGAGTTCAGTTTAATACTAATATGAATTCTGAATAGCACTATTTGAAGCAAAAACCAACCAAATATCAATACTTAAAAACGGAAAAATTCATGAGGTCGTTGACACCAACTAAACAAGGAATGGCATATAACCTAAAATTTAAACGTCAATATTTAATATTGGCTTTAAAATTATTGGCAACGTCGTAAATTGCTATTATTCAAACCAAAACTATAACATAAATATTGTATGGTATTAAGTTGACAAATATCTACATAAATGGTTAGTACTTGTGTGACGTCGCGGATGACGAGGTCTATTCAGAAATTGCGAGCACTATATAGTGCAATATTTTTCGAGAAATATAACATCTCTAAGGTTTTGAACTTTACCTGGACGGTCAGGATCTGCTAATCTGTAACCCTTGCTGTGTTCACAATACCCTACCATTATCATTGCCTTAGATTTGGAGTCAAATTTCTTTCTTAACTGTTTTGGGATATGAGAACAAGCACGACAACCAAATACTCTAAGGTGGCTAAGATTAACTTTGGAACCCGTCCATAATTCTTCAGGAGTTGCACCTTTAACTGCAACTGTAAGGCTTCTATTCTTAAGATAAATGGCAGTTGCTACGGCTTCTGCCCAATATGGTTTTGGTAAACCAGAATCAAATAGGAGTGCTCTGGATTTTTCAATAATTGTGCGATTACATCTTTCTTGAACACCATTTGGTTCTGGAGTGTAAGATATAGTTAGTTCTTGAACAATACCACATTGTTTAAATAACGATAAAAAATTTAGGTTACAGAACTCTGAACAGTTATCTGATCTTATCTTTTTAATTTTTAAACCAGTTTGGGTTTCTACCATTTGTTAAAACTCTTTGAATTTGTTGAAGGTTTCTGATTTATGTTGTAGAAAATATCCAAATGTTTTTCGCGAAAAATCGTCAGTAATCATTAGCGCATATCTCGATCCTCCCCAACTTAGTTCAGACATTGGTCCACATAAGTCCGTATGTATCAACTCCAGCAGTTTAGAGGCTCGCTTAGACTGACCCTTTGGAAACTCTTTTCTTACTTGTATGACCTTAATGCAGTAAATACAACAAGAACTAGGAGTATCCATACAATCAATTCCATCTGCAAGACCGTTTTTTAATCTAGAAATACCACGGTTGCTGAGATGTCCTAGACGTTTATGCCAAATATTCTTAGTAATTAATTCGTTTACAGACATTAAAGTATCCGTTCTCACACTATGTGCATCTAAAGCTGCCCTTATGCTCGGGTTTAATATCATCAGTCCGTGTGAATGCAATGATTTTGACGTTTTATGATTCTGTAGCATCTTGAGCCACGCGTAGATTTTTACAGAATGGCAATGTTCCCGGATTTTATTTACTAGTTGTATAAAAATGTACTAGGTGCTTTTTGGTACCCTCATTTGTTCTAATTTAATATTCTATTGAAATAGCAATGTTACTAAATGTAAACCACCCAAGCTTCTATAAATTTTTCAGCGTGCTTTCGTTGCCAAAAGTTCATTGAAATAACTGAAATTATATAAATTGGTTTCCATAGCCTAATGTGCGTATAAGTAACACGCAAGCGTTACAGGCTCTTAGATGACAATTTTATACAAAACTCCTTTTAATATGTTTTGATCAAATCTCATTAGAATTCATTCTATAGCATACTATCACTGAAGCCAAAAAGAAATCGCGTGATAACCAAACTCCTGCTAAACGGGTTGCGTATTGTAACACCCAAGAACCTTTTTAAATTAATTTAAATTTCAAATAATATTTTCAGCCAATCACAAATAGTTCTATCTAAAATATAACCTATCAATAACCATTAATCAGTACAGTTATCCAATCCTAGTTCGACTTTGGGGTGACAATTGACACTTTAAGTTAACATAACCTATCAACTGAACTCTAACATCCCGTAAAATGTAGGAGATTTTAAATTAGGCGCCAAAGGGAAATACTCATTTGTTCTAGAAAATTCCAAAACCGGAAATACGTAATAAAATGTTATTTTTCGTGATATCTATAAAAATATTAACAGGAAATAGTTCAGAATATTGTAAAATAACTTAAATTTAATTATAGGACAGGTTCAATTAGTAATTGCAATAATAAAAATGGATTTAACCATTAACCTGAAAACACGTGTAGGAATGATATATAATTGTGCAATATGGAAAATTTGTAATTGGCCAGAACAATCACGTGATAAAAGGTATATAAATAGTGGAATGAAGAAATTAAGACACACCCAACACACCCAACACGCAAAGACAAAAAGACAATACACAAAGGCAATGGATTGTACGAAATAAAAATAAAAAAGTAATTAGCCCATAGTTAGGGCCAGTTACGCTGCAATGGCGCGTAACTATCGTGGCTATTTGACCGCATAAATTAAAGTGAAGTATAAATAAGAAACATAAGAAGTGAATACGTTTATTACGGGACTATTAGTGGATTTAAATAATGAATAAAGGACAGTATAATTAGACGACAACAGGGTTAAGGTGTAGGGCGGTTAATGGTTGGAGACGCCGGCTTGTTAATGGCATAGAAAACGATAACTCAACACACTTTTATGGCTCAATTTTGATTGATTGGTGGAAGTTTGTATTTTGGGGTTCGACTCCAAACCGTGAGTTGGTATAGAAGTAGCGAGATATCCAGAGTTCCAAGCACGAGAGTTAGCAATAACCGGATTAACAGTTTCAACCCTGGTGAGAATAAATTACCTTAAAGGCCTTGGATAGGACGGAGCAATAATGGGTATTGCATACCCAACACAGATATTGAGAGAATCTTTGAATATATGGTTCGAGAGAACGAACGTGTATTTGCATGCATACACGGGGTTTGCAAGTATGTGTTTTTATATAGATATATATATATATATATATATATATATATGTATTTTTCCATGAATATGTTAAGTTGCTAGATTAAGGTTGGAATTCTTGGACTTTACCGCATATTATTATGAATTTTGTATAGAATATCAAGTTATTGGCTATGTTTAAGTTGGAAGCCAATCTGTTTAAATGTAAAATTTGCAATGTTTAGTAGAATGTAATTACCCGATTTAAGGGGGTTTTAGTTAAATAAGGGATATTGATTTTATTGCATTCAAGTATGTCAATATAGTAAATGTATATAGTTATATCACCATATTAAAGGTTATTAAATTCATTCATCCACCCGGGACATGTCCATGTATTCTCCGCTGTAGAGTAGCTAAGGCATTTGAAGAAAGTAGAGTAAATACTATTGGAATAGGTAAATGGACCCTTATATTGCAATTTTGAACCATAAAAAGTGATATAGAATTGGTATTCGATTATATATGTATTAGGTAACTCGGTCCTTGTTTCTTTGACTGATACAGATAGGTCAGAACAGGGGGTGAACTGTTACAGTATACTAAAACACCGACGCAAAAATATCTGATTTATTCAGTTTTACAATACTGTACTGTACAGTATTTTGAACACACTTTACTGTGTCGATTTCAAAGAATGACAAGATGTGAATTTTAACGTAGGGTTTGAAATAATTGAATTAAAACCAACAATTTCGGTCACATTTGTCGACATTCCAGCAAAAAAACAAAATATTCTAATCAACCCATTTCTGCCCACACTCATTAAACGTGTATTACTGGTCTTATTGGCTTATTATTGGTATCTTATTAGCAGTAACTTGGAATGAAGCAGCTGTATATTATACAAAAGCGCGTCAATATCGTTGCGGTAAAATTAGCGTTATCTTAATAAATTTTGATATGCACTGAAGGGGTGGGGATCTCGTAACAACATCAGGGTGAGCCGTCGGGTAAATGCAGTGGCGTGAGAGCGAGTTCATATGAAAAAATTATTGAAGAAAATAGTAAAATTCAAAATGAAGACAATAAAAAGATAAAAATAATAAATAAAAAGGTTGAAATACAAAAAACTACGTTACACTATCACTTATCCCTGAAAGGCTTTTTCTACTTTTTAAATAATATTCTCTAAACGGAGACCGTTATTCCGTATATGTCTCTTTTGCTTCGATATTCTGAATTCTATCACGTTATACGTTACCTCTTTCTAAAATATCTCAAAATACTTATTAAGTTTTTGTTAAATTAAATAAAATTAAAATTAAATTGCCTCTTCTAAGTACAATTCTATCACTACGGTAAATGGATATCGTTTATAACTGTGTCCGTATATTTAGTGCCTAAATAATTTCAAATAGAATTCAACCTACACTTAAGCTCTACTAACATTAAATAATTTAAGTACAAATACAAATATATATTTTTTGAAAAATTTGAATTTGTTAACCTCACTATGGCCAGGTATTGCTAAAAGGAATTTTAAGAAACTTTAAATTCAATCTATCAACAATGCTTTAACTTCAAATTTTTCCGATTATCATATTACATTACATGACATTTATAAATCCCAATTTCCTGAAATAGCGTTAATAACACAATAATAGAAAACAGTTAAAAGCCAGTTTTTTCATGCTATTATTTCAGTGTCTGCTCCAAAATAATAAATTTTAATGCTTTAACTAACACTAAATTTAACTACTTGCAGCTAAATTCAATATTCACTATTTTCATCTCTAAGCTAGTCCAGCGAAACAATTACTTTCACCTTGACTAATTTCCTATTACATAAATACAAATCAGAGACATTCAGTTCACAAGTACTAAATTAATAAATCTAAACATAAGAGCTTTCCTACTACTCACGATCCTATTCCAAATCCTTAAACTTGAGAATATCTAAAGAATTTCGGTGCTTCAGTTGGAAGCAATAAAACTTCCTTAAGTCAACACAACCCACTTATTTGAATTATTCTCGCAAATAACCCTTTTACTATGATGCACATGTGTTTTCAAAATCTCGCGTACAGAAAAAACATTTTTTGCTAAAACTGCAAGCGAAGTTCCACCGTTAAAATATGTCATTTTGCTGAAAGCCAAATTACATTTTGAAGCGGGTTTTGTTTAACTTTCCATTATTTGTTCGTACTACTACATTTATATATTCTAAACTAACTTCTCTGAATTTTACTTTTCAAAACTTAACTTCTCACAATACCGACCTCCTACTGTGCGAGTCTACTGCTGTATTACACATTCGAATGATTATGTTTTGACCTGCTCTTATTACCGACTTGCGAATAATTAATAATTCTTTCTTCCACCGAGTCTAACTATTCTTATTCCTCTCACTATAAATGTTTGTCCTTACGCTGTTATATTTTTAATCTATGCTTACGTATAAAATTATTGTCGCTTTATTTTGTGTGTAACTTGTTTAAGTGTTCTAATCTGGTATTATTTCCACGACTTTGGTGGTCGAGACGCACGATATCTGTCTACTGTAGATTATCTTGTTCCTTGGAAATGCATACGCACTAGTATATCATATTGAGATCCGTTTTCATTTGTGGTTATAAACTAAGTCGTAGTCCTGAATCATTACGTTACAATGTATCTAAAAGAAACAACTTTATATGTTATTATCTAAATTATTTTTATAGAAACAGAATTTAAAATATCCTGTTTAATTAAGAATAAATATCCGTGAAATCTATGAGTCAAGGTGTGTCCATATTTGTTCTCTCCGAGATTTCAGTTTGCTTTTATATTGCAATTATGTTATTCAGTGGTTTATTGATTTAAGTGCTGATTAAATTTTTCTGAGATTATTTAATCGCTTAAAAAATATCGATGCTACATTGAGACGAAATTTTTTTAAAGAAAAACAGTATGACAGTGAATTTGAAGAAACCAAGAGTTTATAGAACAACGTATCTAACTTGATTAAATTTAAAAATGAATCAAGTCCCATCTATATATTTCCAAAAATTGAAAATGATACAAATCAAAAGGTTCTTAATTTTACGTACAAAAACAAACTTAAAAGGTTAATAAATTAACATTTTTAAAACCAACACCTATACTATCGACACGCATAGAAAAGTTGTTTTCAGCCTTGAAGCGAATAACAATCGTCTAGCACAACAATAGGACATTTGGTCTTGTCAGTGTCAAATTTATAAATGAACAATTATATGCAATTGCCCAGGGCGCAAATTTTGAGACCTATTAGGAAAATTTGGAATAAAATCTACAAAGAATTCTGCTGTGAAACAGAAATGCAAAGTTCCGACAATAAATGGGTTAAGTTTAAGAACTAACGTGCAAGAACTTGATAACCTATTGGTCTACATTAGTTCAAATAAATATACTACAAATACTTTATGAGATATCATTCACAGTAATGATAATGAATACATTTTTTTAATACCGACATAGAGAAAGCATCCGCTTATTTAGGTTAATAGCGATAAGCGTAAATTAAATTGTTAGTAAAAATATGATAACCCTTTTATTTTATCTTTATCTGAGGCACTGGAGCATTTGATTATCGAAACTGTCTTGAAACACAAACACACTGTAACTTTAATTCCGAAAACTTTCGCGCATGCTTGATATTTAAATGTTATTGTTTTTTGAATATTTATCATATTTATTTTATCATGATGTAGCGTGTCAGGGTCATCTGGTGTGGGTAACATCAAGGGTTGTGTTGCCGCACCGCGGATGTTGTAAGCAAGTGAGTAATCCATATTCTACAATAAACTTTTTAGATAAATCGAGATAAGAGTATGGATCATTATAAACATCGGAATTTAAACGGGGCGGGCTAATTCATGCAGTGACTCATCTTTCTGAATTCGTCTCGATTTTACTAGAACCGCCGGAAGTTGGTATAAAAATAAGATCCCTCGTACATGGGAGTTAGTTCCTAGTTAGTTTTCTATGCTCGAATTGAAGTATTATATAAATTACGTAGCAGAGTGAGTATAAATGTGTATATATAAATTACCTATCGTAAAGTTTTTGTGAAATATTTAGTCATGACTTCGGGTTTATGTAATTATTATTATACGTAGTGAGTAGTAGTATTCTAGAAAAACCTTTGTTAATAAATTATTGGAAACTGTTTACAATAGTCTTCAGTATGGATGGTCAATTTAGATCAAGCCGTGCCGGTTATAGCAGCAAAGAAAGCAGCCGATCAAAAGGCGGTTTTAGATAAAATGTCAAAGTTAAATACATTTTTTAAGCATACCGAACGCGCGGAAAAGAAAAATAAAAACCTCTTCGAACTTCATGTATTTGATTCGTCTCCTTCAGTTGAATATCCATATATTCAACATTTTTAAGCGGTTGTGAAAATTTTGATTCCAACGACAATGAAGTTGAGAACAGTCCTTTAGCATCTAATGGTTTTCTTACTATGAAAGAAAGTCTACTTGATAAACTTGCTGATGAAAGTACCTTACATCGTATTTACAGTTTGTAGGTACTCATCTAGCAAAATGTATATTAAATGATTTCACACTTTCATATCTAACAAAACATGTTCAGAGTGTTTTTTTTTCGAACCTTAGCAAGGTATATATTTGAAAGAAAATTGCCAAATGGAAAGAAATTAAAAGAAAGTGGCTGATACTCTCTGAAGGAAAGGGAGTGGTATTTTACGGTCCCTGCTGTTTATTTGAAACTTCAGTTAACCAGTTTGTAATTTATTACTTTCTTTTTGGCTAATTTATATCACTGAGGGAGGCTTTTAATTAGGATGTCATTAAGACAAACTGTGTTGTAAAAAGAAGTTTAAATGCTCGCGGACTAGTCACGGGGTCTATCCCTGCGGAGGCATGAGAGGGAAAGGATTTTCTAAGATTGAACCTATCTTTGTACACTTTAGGGCGCCACTGCGTCAATTAAATTAAAAAAAAATCTTCTTAAGGAAAGGCGCAAATAAGCCTTAAGGGAATTTACTTATGCCTGAAAGTAGATATCCAGTAACATAATTTCATTCCTTTTTACTTGATCATCGCAACCAGAATTGGATAAATCACTGTTTCTTTTATTAGATTCTCAGAAATAAAACTATTATAATATTTGACTGTTATGTAATAAAATTAGTTACTCTTCTTTTATATACAAAAAAATTTAAGAAAATATCATAAATACAATAGCATGAAGTTGAATGCTCATAGAAATGTTAAGTCGACAAAATTAACAGTTACTAATGGGTTAGGCCCATCATAAAAAGTAATATCTCACTACATTAAGCAAATGCTTCAAGCAAAGATCTTTGTTTTCGGCTCACGAAGTTTAGTTATAGATCTAACTTGAATTTTTCTAACATTTGAGTGGCTTTCCTTTAAAGTCAAGAATTATTTCATTACACAACTTGTTTGAAGAACATACGCGTAACTTGTTTAAGTAAACATGTACCACCAAGTGTTTATCTGACAGATGTTAGACCCAAATGTGTTCTAAACAACTATTTAAAACTAACAAATAACGACAAAAAAGTTTAGCCAGATCGTCCGACCTATCCTAAATACAGCATAATTTATTTTAACATAAAAGCTTTCATATTTAATATTAAAAAATTTACTGAAATTTTTAAATCGTTTAAGCAATTACTTTTTTTCCAATTCGACACAGCTTCAAACCGAATTTGCTTCTCACAATCAACATTAACTGTTAATCAAATACCAGAACTACACTATATTAATTATTCCAATAAAGACAACATTAAGTAGATAAGGACCTGTTGCTCAGTATCGCTAAATACTAATCTACTACCAGCAAATCCACGAATCGTAAGTAAATGAAGCAATCGTATCTATTGGCATTTAATAATGTTAGTAGTGGGGTAAGGCCGGTCCTAATTCAAAACGTATTCAGACGTATTTTACATATGTAAAATACACGTGCACCGTTTTGAATTAGGACCGGTCTTATATACTTTCAATGTAAAATAGTTGTGAAAACATTTCAATGTAAAATAGTTGTGAACACATGAATTCTTATATACTTTCAATGTAAAATACTCGTGGGCACGTTTTGAATTAGGACCGGCTTTATATTACTTTCAATGAAACATACTTTAAAACACACGTATGTTGAAAAATGTAAGTGCAGAGAAAAATGTGTGTAGCTGTTATGAATTCGGTTTTCTAGCGAGAAGTTACACGTGCACCGTTTTGAATTAGGATCGGCCTTATATACTTTCAATGTAAAATAGTTGTGAAAACATGAATTCTTATATACTTTCAATGTAAAATACTTGTGGGCACGTTTTGAATTAGGACCGGCTTTATATTACTTTCAATGAAACATACTTCAAAACACACGTATGTTGAAAAATGTAAGTGCAGAGAAAAATGTGTGTAGCTGTTTTGAATTTGGTTTTCTAGCGAGAAGTTATAAAGTATGCCATATGCAAAATATCGCATTCAAGTCAATTGTGTTTAATTAAAGTGGATTCTGATTTGTGTTTTTTATTTATGTTTAGAGGCTGCAAATACACATGGGCCAGTTTCAATTCAAAATGTGTTCACTCTTGTGATAAGTTGAAAAGTGGTTTGGCAAAGTACGCAGTTGGTGGTAATCTGCTATATAAGGAGATTGCTCCTAATATTAATTTAATTAGTCGAAGAAAAGCAATATGGATTTTAATACTCTTAATAAAACCACATATCGCAAACCTTATGTAAATTCAAAAGATCTTGTAGTGAATAAGAAGTTTGAAGTTTTAAAAGTGGAAACAATCAAGACAAAATATGGAGAAAGAGTATTAGTGGAAACAGAAGAGTTCAAGAGTATATTGCCATTGAGATATTTTGAATACCTTCAAGCACATGGAGTGAAACAATTAAATGAAAGTATTGGATCGAACAAACACGTATACATAACTAGTAAGGGATCGATCGGTCTAACTGTCAACATAGAATTTTCAGAATAATATGTCACTAATTTAAGAAATTAGTTTATTATTATAACACATCTAAGTCGATTGTATAAAGAATGATGTATTTAATTAAAGTGGGTTCTGATTTATGTGTGTTCTACTTTGAGGTTACTACCTTGTTTAGAGAGAGTCTTGTTTCAAAAGAGAAACTTTTATAAAATACTTTTTTATTTTACGAATTGTTGAATATTTTGATCTAACTATTTATAAATGAAAAAGTATTTTTTAACTCTTGTTCTTGAAGTATCTGCTGCTCTTTTGCAACCAGTTCCTCTCTTTTTTGCTTTATTATTTCTAGCTCCAAATCTAGACGACGCAGTAGCTTCTCTCCACGCTTTTTAAATGCGTTAAGCAACTCTACTGTGTCATCTTCGTAGGATTTGTCATCTTCACAGCTAACAGCCATATTAGATTCTGTACATAACTTTTTCATAGCCAACATGTTTTTTCCGAATCTGTGAGCATAACATAAAAGATTATTATAGGTTCACCTTTTCTTTTGTATACTACCTGATGTTTCTGAGAGGATCAGAATGTGCCAATGATCCGACGATAGCCTCAGAATTTCCAGAATGGTTTTTTGATCCTAATCTAATGTAACTTATAAATTAGTAGTGTTTTAAAACACATGTATAAATGTGAAAAAGCACTTACCGTGATATATCTATTACGTCACTATCAAAAATAGCAGCAGTTGAGGTGAAGAACCAAAAACTTCTTTAATCAAGTCTTCGTTAGAATGTTATATAAATTGCTCTAGAAATTTTACGTTGGTACTATTACCATTTTTGATTGATGATAAGTTACTCATTTTGTAAAGTTGTTAGTAGTAGTAACTAATAATTATACAAAAGATCTGATTGAATACTGTTGGTAAAATCTACGTAAAGTATTTATATTAAATAATAAACTGTCCTGTTAGAAAAAATTAAAAATTTGCATCGTTTTCTGAAAAATTCAGCTCGGTAATCTATTCTAATGAATAAAAACAGTATGTAAGCGAATATAATTATACCTCAGCAGAAATAACGAATTGGATTCATTGTCTGAAAAAGAAATTGCAATGAAGGCACATAATAAAAAACCTAAATTAGATTAATTTCGTTTTAGATTACTGCTGGCATAATTTATTTTTCAATAAAACTCAACAAAAATTGACTTTTTATGCATATATAGGTATGTAGTAATTGTGTGTGTGTGTGTTTACACGATTCATGCTGCATAAGAAATTCTTTAATTCTCTCAAGGTACTGATATAAATAAATGACTTTGCATAATGTTTATTGTATTATGATAAAACTGCAGAATGTTAATACTGGTTTTTAAAAAAAAACTTACGAGAGCGTGTAAATTATTAAACAACATTGCCAGTTTAATCTGTGACATTTTTTTCAAATTTGCTTTATTTTTATTTAGATTAATTTCGTTTAAAATAATGCAATGCAAATGGCTTTTAACTAATAATATATAGAATAAGTTTTAGACTACCGTTGACATAATTTATATGCATATATAGGTAATTGTGTGTTTACACGATTATGCCGCATAAGAAATTCTTTAATTCTATCAAGGTACTGCTATATGATAAAACTGCAGAATGTTTTTTTTAATACTGGGTTTTTAAAAAAACCAGGAGTGCGTGTAAATTATTAAACAACATTGTTGGTTTACCTGAGACATTTTTTCAAATTTGCTTTATTTTTTTATTAAATTTTTTTATATGTAACCATAAAAAAATAGCGCTGTAATGATAGTGTATTTTCTGTACACACAGCATAAATCAAAGGTCGTATAAAAACATTTGATTACTATACTGCAAGCAAGCAATTTTTTTCAGTAAACGCAGCTGAATGAAAAATGATGTATGCTACTTCTTTAACAGTTGTTTTGCTTTTGTCAGATGATATTTTTGTATAAATAGTAAATAAAGCTCTACATATATTAAGTAGTGTATTGATTTGCATAGAATCATGAATTCTGAAACCGTGGCCGAAATTGGTAGCGCTATTTCTGAAATTAACTGTGAAATGCGTGAATCTAATCAGATCAGTCGATGAAATAACGAAACACATAATAATTATAAACTCAAATATAAGTATATTGAAGATTGCTATTAGAAATAAGGTATACGAAGACAATCGTCAGGAAAATCCTAGTAGGCTGGAATCTAATTTGGCACATCTTAAAAGTTACCTTGTACGATTGAGGCACTCGAAACGCTCTTTGGAATATCAAGGTAAAGGTATTGATGCAACGCTTTCTAGAGGTCATATTCGAAAAAATCTGATTTGGCATGTTGTACAATCATGTTTTGGAAGTCGAATAATTACGGGACTTATTACCAATTTAAGTTATAGAGATACTCTAGTGTTCTTAGACAAGGCGTTCGCTAGTTTTAAACGCAAGATTGTTGCTTGCTTAAAAAAGTCAATTTTGAAAGTTAATGTAATATTGTCCGCTAACTTTGTTAAGCCTACAACTGGCGAAATAGATTTGAAGACGTTTCCTACTGCAAATCGTCACATCAATATAAACACCAATCTCAAGCAGTGGTATAAGGAGAACGTATTGGACAAGATTTCGAAGCAATTAGAGGAATTTAGCGAAAAGGATTCAGGTTGGGCAATCCAAGAAGTTTTACACTTGAAGGTAAATATAAACAATCATGATCCACTTAATGGAGGGTGTTCAACGTTTGTTCCGGTTCCGGACTTTATACAAAAAAAAGCTGTGGTAAATGTAATAAATAACGACCAACATTGCATTCTTTGGAGCTTGGTTTCCGCTTTATATCCTGCTAAACAAAATAGTCAGAAAATATCTAGCTATCCACATTTTGATACAGTATTACGCTACAATTCAATTCAGTTTCCAATCGCATTAAAAGACATAAAAAAAATTGAGAAGCTTAACAATCTCGCAATTAACCTATATTGTATAGAAAATACTAAAATACTGCCATTTTGTTTAAGTGAAAATTTAAAAAAAATAGAACCTATTAATCTGTTAGTTTTAAATAATGATTCCTTACAATATTCTCGTCCGACAAATGCTAATGAGAATCACTTTCATTTTACTTGGATTAAGGATATGTCAAAATTATTTGCAAAACAGTTGTATTCACATCACCATAGAAATTTTTTTTGTTATAGATGTTTAAATGCTTTTTAGTACAGCAGCATTACTTAAGCGGCATTCGAATTATTGCGAAAAACAGAATACTTGCTCAATAAGATTACCCGAAGAATCCGAAAAGTATCTAACATTTAAACATTTCCACTATCAAGAAAAAGTATCATTTGTAGTTTATGCAGATTTCGAATGTATATTAGAACCATGCAATGAGCCGGAGGTAATATTAAACACAGTCCGTTACCAAAGGCATATACCCTTTAGTGTAGCGTACTATTTGAAATACTCGTATGATAATAAATATTCCAAATTCAATTGTATCGCGAAAAGGATTGTATAGAATGGTTTGTTGCTCAATTGAAACTGATTTCAGAAACGACAAATAAAATTTTTTGTAACCCAAAACCTATGAACCCTTTAACAAAAGAACAAAAGTCAGCATTTAAATTTGCCCTTCACTGTCACATTTGCAATAAACCTTTAGTATAGATGATATTAGAGTTTGCGATCACTGTAACTGTACAGGTAAATTTCGAGGAGCGGCTCATCAAGATTGCAACATCAATTATCATAATTCTTATATGATACCAGTAGTTTTTCATAACTTATCAGGCTACGATTCGCATTTCATTATTAAAAAAATCGCGTTAGGGTTTTCAGGTTCGTTAAGCATTCTACCAATAAATAAGGAAAATACATATCTTTTACAAAATATGTAATAAGTATGAAAGTTGGTTTTAGATTTATCGATTCATTCAGGTTTATGGCATCTAGCATCGAAAAATTAGCTTCCTACTTAGATGATAATAAAAATCCATCACCAGGAAAATTGTAACACTGATAATGAGTTTCAGTTACTTACGCGTAAAAGCATATTTTCCTATGATTACATTAACTCTTGGGATAGGCTCAATGAAACCGATTTACCCTGTAAAACATCATTCTTTAATCGTTTGCGCGATGAAGAAGTCTCAGATGAAGACTACAATCATGCTAAACACGTTTGGCAAACATTTAATATAAAAACACTAGGGGACTATTCAGACCTATATTTAAAAACAGATGTACTGCTCTTGACTGATATATTTCAAAACTTTAGAAAAACTTGCATGTTCACGTATAAGTTAGATCCACTTCACTACTTTACGGCTCCTGGTTTAGCTCTAGAAGCAATGTTAAAAACGACGAACGTTAAATTCGAGTTGCTTACTGATTTTGAAAAATAATGTTTTAGAACGGGAATTCGTGGTGGTGTTTCTCAATGTTCGAATTGATATGCTAAAGCAAATAACAAATATATGAATGCAGATTATGATCCGAATTTCGATTCTAAATATTTAATGTATTTTGATGTTAATAATTTATATGGGGTTGCAATGTCTGAATATCTTCCATATGGAGAATTTGAATTTTTAGATGGTACCAGTCCAGATATAGTACGTTTAGACATACTTAATATTCCCGATGATTCTGATGTAGGATATATTTTGAATGCGATTTACACTACCCAATATCTTTACATGAAATTCACAGTGACTTACCTTTGGCGCCTGAACATATGATACCACCAGTACCTTCTAATAAATCAAACTTAAAGAAATTACTTACAACTTTATATCCAAAACTCAACTATATTATTCACTACAAGAATTTAAAAATGTATTTAAGCTACGGTTTAGAACTGAAAAAGATTCATAAGGTTCTTCGGTTTAAACAAGTCCCTTGGTTAAAAAAATACATTGATTTGAATACAAAATTAAGACAACAGTCAAAAAACAGTTTCGATATATGCTTTTATAAAAATATGATAAATTCGGTTTATGGAAAACGTACGGAAAAGGAAAGATGTGAAATTAGTGACCGAAAGGGAAGGACGGTTTGGAGCTCGTAGTTACATAGCGAAACCTAATTTTCACAGTTACACTGTGTTAGACAAAGATCTAGTCTTAATAGAAATGAATAAATTAGAGGTTTATTTAAACAAACCCATTTATGTAGGTTTCTCTATTCTAGATATTTCAAAAACCTATTTATATGAATTTCACTATAGTTATATAAAATCGCAATTTGCTAACAAAGCAAAGCTGCTGTACACAGATACGGATAGTTTGATATACGAGTTTAGCGTTGAAGATATTTACTCTTATATCAAACAAGATATTCATAGATTTGATACTTCCGATTACGACCCTCGTAACAAATATCATATCCCATTATCAAATAAAAAGGTTCCTGGTATTATGAAAGATGAAAACAATGGTGATATCATGCTAGAGTTTGTAGGGCTTAGATCTAAAATGTACACTTACAAAGTTCAGGATAGGATAATAAAAAAGTCAAAGGGATCTTCCTTAGCAAGTATTAAGGAAATATCTTTTGATGATTATAAGAATGCTTTGTTTTATAAACAGACTGTACAGAAAGAGCAATGTTTAATTAGATCAGTCAAACATGATGTCTTTACTATTAAACAAAACAAAATTGTTCTTAATCCAAGTGATGATAAAAGAATTCTTAGTACCTCAACCACTGATACTAAACCTTGGGGGTATAACTATACACTCAGAAATGACTTGTAAAGCTTCAACCACTGGCTCAAATAAAGAATGCAATTTATTTTATCTAGATTAACATATAATATTTTTTAGTTATAAAACTTCAGTGTTATGTTTATACCTGCACAAGTACACCGTTTTTCTTTTTGGATGTGTCTAAAAATAGAATACCTTTCAATCTGTCCGAGTTGAACTATATTAGTATAAACGTATTGTAGAGAAAAAAAATAGTAGTAGTAACCGTTCTGTTTTAAAAAAATCCAGTTTGTTAATAACATGCTAGTTAGTTTATTTGAGAAATGTATAACAAAACTTTTATTTAAAATTGACAATGTTTATAGCTGTTTACTAAATCACTTAATAATTCAAACATGTAAAAGATATTTAAGCAAAAAATTATTATTATAACCCATTAACATTCAAACATTTGATATTGTAAAAACATGTAAAATAATAAAAATAGACTGTGGCATTCGAATTATTGCGAAAAACAGAATACTTGCTCAATAAGATTACCCGAAGAATCCGAAAAGTATCTAACATTTAAACATTTCCACTATCAAGAAAAAGTATCATTTGTAGTTTATGCAGATTTCGAATGTATATTAGAACCATGCAATGAGCCGGAGGTAATATTAAACACAGTCCGTTACCAAAGGCATATACCCTTTAGTGTAGCGTACTATTTGAAATACTCGTATGATAATAAATATTCCAAATTCAATTGTATCGCGAAAAGGATTGTATAGAATGGTTTGTTGCTCAATTGAAACTGATTTCAGAAACGACAAATAAAATTTTCTGTAACCCAAAACCTATGAATCCTTTAACAGAAGAACAAAAGTCAGCATTTAAATTTGCCCTTCACTGTCACATTTGCAATAAACCTTTTAGTATAGATGATATTAGAGTTCGCGATCACTGTCACTTTACAGGTGAATTTCGAGGAGCGGCACATCAAGATTGCAACATCAATTATCATAATTCTTATATGATACCAGTAGTTTTTCATAACTTATCAGGCTACGATTCGCATTTCATTATTTAAAAAAATCTCGTTAGAGTTTTCAGGTTCGTTAAGCATTCTACCAATAAATAAGGAAAAATACATATCTTTTACAAAATATGTAATAAGTATGAAAGTTGGTTTTAGATTTATCGATTCATTCAGGTTTATGGCATCTAGCATCGAAAAATTAGCTTCCTACTTAGATGATAATAAAAAATCCATCACCAGGGAAAATTGTAACACTGATAATGAGTTTCAGTTACTTACGCGTAAAAGCATATTTTCCTATGATTACATTAACTCTTGGGATAGGCTCAATGAAACCGATTTACCCTGTAAAACATCATTCTTTAATCGTTTGCGCGATGAAGAAGTCTCAGATGAAGACTACAATCATGCTAAACACGTTTGGCAAACATTTAATATAAAAACACTAGGGGACTATTCAGACCTATATTTAAAAACAGATGTACTGCTCTTGACTGATATATTTCAAAACTTTAGAAAAACTTGCATGTTCACGTATAAGTTAGATCCACTTCACTACTTTACGGCTCCTGGTTTAGCTCTAGAAGCAATGTTAAAAACGACGAACGTTAAATTCGAGTTGCTTACTGATTTTGAAAAAATAATGTTTTTAGAACGGGGAATTCGTGGTGGTGTTTCTCAATGTTCGAATTGATATGCTAAAGCAAATAACAAATATATGAATGCAGATTATGATCCGAATTTCGATTCTAAATATTTAATGTATTTTGATGTTAATAATTTATATGGGGTTGCAATGTCTGAATATCTTCCATATGGAGAATTTGAATTTTTAGATGGTACCAGTCCAGATATAGTACGTTTAGACATACTTAATATTCCCGATGATTCTGATGTAGGATATATTTTTGAATGCGATTTACACTACCCAATATCTTTACATGAAATTCACAGTGACTTACCTTTGGCGCCTGAACATATGATACCACCAGTACCTTCTAATAAATCAAACTTAAAGAAATTACTTACAACTTTATATCCAAAACTCAACTATATTATTCACTACAAGAATTTAAAAATGTATTTAAGCTACGGTTTAGAACTGAAAAAGATTCATAAGGTTCTTCGGTTTAAACAAGTCCCTTGGTTAAAAAAATACATTGATTTGAATACAAAATTAAGACAACAGTCAAAAAACAGTTTCGATATATGCTTTTATAAAAATATGATAAATTCGGTTTATGGAAAACGTACGGAAAAGGAAAGATGTGAAATTAGTGACCGAAAGGGAAGGACGGTTTGGAGCTCGTAGTTACATAGCGAAACCTAATTTTCACAGTTACACTGTGTTAGACAAAGATCTAGTCTTAATAGAAATGAATAAATTAGAGGTTTATTTAAACAAACCCATTTATGTAGGTTTCTCTATTCTAGATATTTCAAAAACCTATTTATATGAATTTCACTATAGTTATATAAAATCGCAATTTGCTAACAAAGCAAAGCTGCTGTACACAGATACGGATAGTTTGATATACGAGTTTAGCGTTGAAGATATTTACTCTTATATCAAACAAGATATTCATAGATTTGATACTTCCGATTACGACCCTCGTAACAAATATCATATCCCATTATCAAATAAAAGGTTCCTGGTATTATGAAAGATGAAAACAATGGTGATATCATGCTAGAGTTTGTAGGGCTTAGATCTAAAATGTACACTTACAAAGTTCAGGATAGGATAATAAAAAAGTCAAAGGGATCTTCCTTAGCAAGTATTAAGGAAATATCTTTTGATGATTATAAGAATGCTTTGTTTTATAAACAGACTGTACAGAAAGAGCAATGTTTAATTAGATCAGTCAAACATGATGTCTTTACTATTAAACAAAACAAAATTGTTCTTAATCCAAGTGATGATAAAAGAATTCTTAGTACCTCAACCACTGATACTAAACCTTGGGGGTATAACTATACACTCAGAAATGACTTGTAAAGCTTCAACCACTGGCTCAAATAAAGAATGCAATTTATTTTATCTAGATTAACATATAATATTTTTTAGTTATAAAACTTCAGTGTTATGTTTATACCTGCACAAGTACACCGTTTTTCTTTTTGGATGTGTCTAAAAATAGAATACCTTTCAATCTGTCCGAGTTGAACTATATTAGTATAAACGTATTGTAGAGAAAAAAAATAGTAGTAGTAACCGTTCTGTTTTAAAAAAATCCAGTTTGTTAATAACATGCTAGTTAGTTTATTTGAGAAATGTATAACAAAACTTTTATTTAAAATTGACAATGTTTATAGCTGTTTACTAAATCACTTAATAATTCAAACATGTAAAAGATATTTAAGCAAAAAATTATTATTATAACCCATTAACATTCAAACATTTGATATTGTAAAAACATGTAAAATAATAAAAATAGACTGTGATTGCTAAATGATTTATTGTTTTTCTTTTTTCATAATTTGTAAAGGTACAGTAATAATAATAATAAAGTAATTATAGTATTCTTATGCTGTTCGAGAGTGGATTGTATTTGACTATCTTATCATGAAGTATAAGGCAATGACAAGATGTATTTGGTAAAACGTTTCTGCTAGTCTCAAATTCTAATCTAATATCGACAGTACCAGATTTTAACGCTTCGTTTTGTCTAGAACAATCTATGACTACTAATGGTGCAATACTTCGTAAATCTTCAGGATTAAAAAGTGGCTCATTTTCCTTTTCGTAGTATGATTGCTGAAACTGGGCATACATCTCATATAACAACGCAGTCTGTTTATTCTCGAATTTCAAATTTAAGTTATCGTACGGGAAAATTTCTGAATTTAAATATAGTTTAATGTTGGTTAAATAGCAATGATCAAAACGACTGTAGTTGCTCATGTATCTATTTTTCGGTTGGTTTGGAAACCAACAATCACAAATCTTGGTTTTTCTAATTGTGTTGTTGTTTTAATGTTCCATGTATGACGTTGCGTTTCTTGTAGAAGTTGATATTCATGCAACTTCCATCCTCTAAACGGAATATGTAAATCCTGATTTTGTGCAACGCATTCTATTAAATTAATTCGTTGAGTATCATCAACGGCTACATGCGGCATTTTCCATAAAACTTTGTTTAAAACAACTTTTATTTCTTCATCGGGTGTAGGATTAATTATAGCATTAGCATCAAAACTAGAACGTAGTAAAACTAACTCATGGCGGAGGTTTAAAATAATTTTTTTAAAATCTTCGCATAATCCGAGAACCATTGAAAGGTTTATTGCAACGTTAAAATTTCCATTGGCATCAACTATTTGCGAATCATCCATAGGAAACCACCCAGCGTTTTGTAAATGTTTACTTTGATTGCTATTATATGAAACATATCCCTTCATTATAGACGTTAATCCAGGATTCCGAACACGATCTACAATGACACCACCAATCTCATATCTAATTTCATCAAAAAGCAGCAAAACCCCATTATTTACAAACTTTGCCGTTTTATTTAATTTGCCTTCTATGTACAGCATGCTCTTCGATGGTAAAGTGTATACATCTTGTTGTTGTATAGGGATTCGAATTTCATCATTATTGTTTAAAGATGTGTTAGCATAAGTTTGATGAGTATGTTTTTCAATATTAACAACTGCATTGTCGAAGTAATCTTTTTCACGCACGTTCAGTATTTCACTATTCATTCTACTTTTTAATTAAATAAATGCAGTCCTAACGATTGTAGAAACTGCCGGTTTTGTATTGTTAGCGGTCTTGAAACAATCAATCGAGTGTCGATTGCTTTAAAATTTCCAGCATTTATAGCAATTCTTGACATGTTGCGTGCATTATACTTAATACCCATGGCTATTGCAGATTTTTTTTAAATGCAACCTTACAGTTAGCAGTTCTCCTCTGAAATTAACTAAATTTCCATCTTGATCTAGCACTTTATCTATTATTTCATTTATTATACGTGACCTTATTGGTAGATATATAATCGTAGATGAGCACTCAATAATTTTAAAACCTGCAGGTACTTGAGGAAAAAATTCATGTATTACATGGGCTGGTTTACTATTTAAATAGGATCCACTTGCAATATTACAATCGATTAAAACTGCATTCACTTTACAAATGTTGATCGCGTAGTCTGCTTGATGTGTGGCATATGCTAGCAATTTTCGTGGATTGAAACCGAGTAGAGACCAATTGAATCCTTTTTGGTAAAATTCACATCTTCACTACATTTAATACTACATTTAAGTGTATTATTGTCAGCTGTAATTTCTATATACACTGGTGTCTTTCTAGCGCTTTGTGATTGTTCCATACGACCATGCCATCTTTTATCGCCTAAAGCTGTTTGAAGATATTTATTAATTTCTCTAATCTCATAAGCATCTTCAGGTATTTCTATGAATTCGCCGTTAGATCCATAATAAAATTTATTATTTATTCCTTTTTCAATGTTTGGAATTGTGTTATAAGACTCAAAATTTGTTAATCCTAATACGTACTCCGAATCATTATCCAAGTTTATAGACGGATTAAAGTTGCTTGTTAAAACTGAAGTGTTTCCCGTTAGAGTAAAAGTGTACGACATGACAACTTCGTACGCAGTTCTATTTACTACTTAGAAATTGTAAGCATAAATGACCGCAAAACACAGTACTGTACGATTGTTCTTGGTTAATGTTATAAAGAATTTTACATTTATCCCCGCTATTCAAATAACTTGTCAACTCTGTTGGCGGTCGCAGGTTTCCGTAGCTGTCATAGTAAATAGCGCTACTACCGTACTTTTTATAAGATGTCCAATGCGTACCTAAACCTTCTATTCCATCTAAATGAATTATACCACATTCTTTTAAATTAACTTTCTTGGGAAGATTGTTTCTCATGAACACTTCACGGAAATATGGTACTTCTAATTGCTTAACAAACTCTATTAATTCTGCATTGCTTAGTGCTCGATTAGGTAAAATCAAGTTGCGTTCCTTTGAGGTTTTGCAGGGGCTAAAAAAAGACCAAAATCTTTTTTATAAGGTTTGATGTACATGCCGTTTCCGACTGCAATGTCCTCCATTGCCTTGTTATGACGTTGTTTTTCCGCTAGTTGTTCCTTAGCTATTTTAGTATCTGAAACTGCTTTTGCAACAGCAGCTGCACCTCCAGTAAGAGTACCAAGAGCGCTTAGGCCTGCAAAAATTGGTATTAGTGGTAGAAAACCTCCTGTTTTAGGAATTGATATAATACGAGCTGATTTAATATGCTTCTTTTGTTTTGCTGTATTGGCTGCCTTAATTGCTATGTTGATTGCATCCATAATATTAGATCCTTTAGCCTTTTTTAAAGCTATACGTGCTTGTTTGATAATACTTTTAATACCTAGCGTACTTCTTATTTTACGTTTCTTTATCAGTTTTCTTATTTTATTAATATTTTTGTTCTCAGTGATGCACAGGCACCCATACCAAGTTTTACTTTAGCTTTCATTGCGATAGCTACTCCAAATGCTGCTACTTTTTCACCTAAAGACGAGTCACCAGAATTTAGTCTTTCTGTAGCTAACTGAGCTAACTTCGAATCTGCTTGATGGCGTTTAGATAGATCCTTTTCTTTGGAGTATGCAATATCGTGCTCATTACAAGCCTTCGTTTAACTTGTTTATTCCGTTGTCTCCCCGAGCTAACCGTTTGATTAGTTTTGTACCCGGATCGCAAAATTAGTAACCCGGAATATGCGCTTCAAATGGTAAATTGTTAATTACAGTATTTAACAGTCCGTTCCCAGTAGTTTTAGAATTATTATATGTAATCATTAGCGGACAACTGCCCTCTCAAGCTGTGCAGTAAATAAATAAAATATTGTGAATTAATGATTCTTTATATACTCGCCGTTTCTTATATATATAATTCCACTTTTTTACAATCGAATTTAGTACTTGCAAACATGCGTGTTGTGAAACAATCAACACCTTTAACTATAAACAATAATGAAATTGGCGTGTATGCTTTAGCTAAAGAAAAACATAGCGTTCTTCTGCCTTCATCTATTTGATGTCTAGTTGTTGGTCCATCAAATTGCGGTAAAACCACCGTTATGATTGGGTTGATAAAACATCCTAATAGTTTAAAGTTTAAAAACGTATATGTTTATTCTAAATCGCTTTATCAACCAAAGTATCAATACCTTGAAAGTCTACTGCGACCAATAAAAGAGATCAAATATTATACATTTTCCAGTTCTGTTAATATTATATCAACATCTGATGCTCGAAATAATTCTATATTTTGTTTTTGATGATGTAGCTTGCGATAAACAAGGTATCATTAGGGAATACTTTAGTATGGGGCGTCATAAACAAGTAGACAGTTTTTACCTTTGTCAAAGTTATACTCGTATACCTAAGCACTTACTACGTGATAATGCTAATCTTTTAGTTTTATTTAAACAAGATGATTTAATCTTAAAACACATATATGACGATCACATCAATACTGACATAAAGTATGATAAATTCCGTGAAATAGGTGCTGCTTGTTGGCAAGACAAATACGGTTTCTTAGTTGTAAACAAAGATAGTGATCCAGGTCAAAGAAGGTACTGAATAGGTTTTGATCGCTTCATACATATTTAAACCTTGAGAGACGCAAGTATCATTAGTATTAAAGAATTTTTTTTTATTACAATAAACTTTTTACGCAATGAACAAGGAGGCGATAAAACTTAAAAAAATTTTAATTAAGAAAAGAAACATTGTAAAAAACGAATTGCGCCAGTTAAAAGATAATGAAGTCGTTCAAGTGGAATCAATCTTACCCATAACATCGCGATTAGAAACTATTGCTAATAAACTAGATGGGGAAAGTGTGGTAAAGAAAGAAAAATTTAAAGAAGAAGAAGAAAACTGCCTCATAGCAGCGTAAAAAAAATTAAACCTAAATTGCTAGAAAGGAACGTTGACTATATTGATTCGCCGGTTATTGCTCAGCATAAACCGAATATAAAAAAAGATGCCATAGAGGAAGATGATGATGATGATGTTGAGAATGAATACGAAGCAGAAGTTAATCGAAATGCCCAAGAAGCCCAGGAATATATTCAAAGCTTTGCCGATTCACCTGGTATGACACATTATCTCGAACAGCTACATCCGCTACCTCGAGAATATATTTACAATATGTTTAAAGATGTTAAGAACGAATTTGATCATAAATATGGTATTAGGTTTAACCCTGATTCAAATGGTCTTATGATAGGCAATTCGAATTTCGCGTTGGATGATGAAAATGTTCTAATAAATGATTTGAAATATAAAGGTACTCCTGGATTATACGAACTACTGTTTAAAAAATATCCTGTCGGGTACAGATCGCAAGATCTAAAGTCGTACCTTGATATTGTGAAAAGAACAAATGCTAATAGAAGATATTATTTTGAAACAGAACAAATTCAGGGTAATAATTCATATAAATACAAAAATATAATATCTACATTAAACATACTTCCCCAAACACCCCGTAGACCTAGAACATTACCCTATAGAAAGCGTCTTGGAGACGGTATGACAATGGAAGTATCAAATAACGCCATAGATTATTTATATTGGAATGATCCCAATGAACTTGTTGATAGATTCGGCTTTTAGTTTCATCTCAGACTGCTGGACACACAGGTCACGGTAACGAAATACATTCGATCATTGAAGAATTGCGTGAGGCGAAAGTGAAAGTGATTAGATATAGTAATATAAAGCCGGTCAGACTTCAAAACATGCTCACAAGTATTTTACATTAAAAGAATATATGGACGATCCTAATTCAAAACGGTGCACGTGTAACTTCTCGCTAGATAACCAAATTCAAAACAGCTACACACATTTTTCTCTGCACTTACATTTTTTAACATACGTGTGTTTTGAAGTATGTTTCATTGAAAGTAATATAAAGCCGGTCCTAATTCAAAACGTGCCCACAAGTATTTTACATTGAAAGTATATAAGAATTCATGTTTTCACAACTATTTTCCATTGAAATGTTTTCACAACTATTTTACATTGAAAGTATATAAATCCGGTCCTAATTCAAAACGGTGCACGTGTATTTTACATATGTAAAATACGTCTGAACACGTTTTGAATTAGTACCGGCCTTACCCCACTACTAATGTTCAAGTAACTGCAAGGTCCTTATCTAATCATGACTTCATCTGTAGACAACGGCCACCAAACCAAATGTGTGGTACGAGAATGTGAAATTTCTGTACGACCAAGTAATTTTAGTTCAAAGAATCTAAGAAATGGAACATAAAATCCAAAGAATACTAGTTACAAACCGGGTTGAAAATATAAACATTTTTATTAAAGGAAAGCACATTTTTCATCATAAAATTTTTGTAATTTCCCGATTAAGTTTATATTATTTATCACAGAAGAAACAACACGAGCTAGAGCTACAAATATAATGAATTGAATTCAACAAATGTATTTATAAAATTGTTTTCAGAGTAGTAATCGCAGAAATTACATATAGAATTGAAATAAGTTTGGGCATATTTCTATCTTTCAAAGATAACACAGCCGTTATACCTAATTACAATAAACTAGCAACATTTAGAAAAATATTATTAACCACTTGCCTAGATAAGAAACTAGAAGGTACAAAACAAACATGTGGATTTGTGAATTAAATAAATAGTGAGCAACGTTGGTTGCCCAACTGAACTAACTTCAAATAATAAAAGTGTAGCAAACCTATATATTTAAAGTGGAAATTGAAATAGTTTTTAAATTAAGGAGGCAGTACATTAACAAATACGAAATGGAACGTACCAACCTCTCCGTCTTTTTTCTGTTCATTAATAAATTTACTTCCAAAAATCCCCTGTTGGATTTCGTGTTACTGATTCAGTAATACCCCAACCAGAAATTCTGCTATTCTTTCCCGCGTATCTCATTAATTTCAACTACATCTAACTTTACCTTATCCATATATTTTTTCAAGTTGTCTAACCTATCACTACGATTTCTGAAATTTCACGCTCCGACACAGTACGATGTTTATCTTTTGCGATAACTTCTTTTTGTATTCTTCAATAAGCTCTTACTATTTTCATAAGAGTTTGCTTACAGATACATCTTATTTTATATATTGTTCTACACAATTTCTTATTGAGGACTGCAAATAACTGTCTTTTATTATTTGAATTGCCTTTGGGACATGAACCCGGGTGTCGCCACGAGAAGGTTTGTTACGTTTGCAAATAAATTTTACTGTAACATTTCGCAAATCTCAAAGATCAGACGTACTTGTATAGCCATCTATAGAATCTACTATGTAGTTTCGATTCAATTCTGTACTTCCACGCTTACTAGTGTTGGTGTTTTATCACCTAATGGCGGTTTTATTTACTTTTGCCATAGTACAGAAATTGTTTCGAAATTATATCAGTATAATAGCTTCGATTACTTCATAGGATTGGAAACTAATTCGCTCTGATGAGTCTTAACAAAGCCGAAACCGTTGGTTAGTGAAGTAATAAAGCTATTTATTTCCAATCCAAAAATTCCAATCTCCAAAATTAACTTTTATTATTCAAACATCGCTTTTTTCATCATCCAAACAATTTCAAATTTTGATACTTCCGTGCATTCCACTACCAACATGATAAGCTTTGTACTTACATACCAATTTAACGGTTTAACACAAAGATGCTTTATTAGCTTCTACATAAATTTTTATTAAATTGCACTAGTTCACTTGAAAGTAATTATTATCACAAATGATGGATGAAATCAAAACGAAAGAGTAAGAGAGCTCTCGGCCCCTCTCTGCCAGTAATTAAATAAGTAAAATTCGCCCCCCCCTATTTTAAATTAGCACGTACATTTGTACACGCGTTCCTATAATTCTTGAAAATCTTTTCTAACCGCTCGTTGTTCCAGCGAAAAACCTCTAACAAACCTCGCATTCTTGTGAATTGTCATAACGAACATAACAATACTCAGTAAATCGCTTCAAACCGTCAACCGTCGTTCTAATTTAGCGTTTACGTCTTTATTTGTCAACGCATCCAACTTGAACAAACACCTCTCATCATACGCTTCTACCAGCTGGATCTCTGCCCTTATTGTACAATTTACACCAATCACCTTGATTGGTTCCATTCTCCCACCTTTTAACAGACGCGTGTTTGTTTCTAAATATTCTTGAAATTATTGATTTTATTTAGGTGTCCCAACTATACTGTCTCCTGAATTAAGTATACGCATCCCTCTTGCACTCAATACATTTTTATTCTGTCTTGGTTTTTTTGGCTCTTTCCTATACTACCTTCAAAATTGAAATCAATATTTTAACCACCAAACCGCGTTTACATTAATTCCAACAGCTGTTCTTTTCCAATAACCCATTAAAGTTTGTTTGTTGCCAAGCTTACTGAGAAATATTATCTCTCCTCGTTGTTCTGTTTTAAACGTGTTAAATTTTACGTTTGAAACAGAAAAGTTATTTTAACACCTGCTCCATGTTTTTAGCTTTTCATATAACACTTTATTAAAAATTTAAATACGTTAGAATGATTTTATCTCAATTATTATTTATTATGCACCATATTTATACAAACATTATGTTACATTATCCTTGGCTTAATTAAATTGACCCTACATTATTATACACTACTTAAGTTAAAAAAATAATTGTTAAAAATATTCCTTATTCAAGAGCTCTCAACCTATGAGTTCACTTGTGCCCTTATATATTCCAATGACCCCTTAATTACACGATAGTGTATATATATTGCTATGCATTAACTGGAATTGTAATTATTTTCTCCGACGTTGGGCTGTCTTATTAATATTGCTATAAATCTCCCTCCAGGAACTTGACTGGATTTTATCTTGAACCAATCTTGTCTACCAATAACAAAATTTGATACGTTACCGCCTTACTTGTTATCAATTTCGTATTCAACTTATAGCTCCTCCTTGAACTGTTTAAATTATCAAATCACTCCCATTAACTTTATCTTATGACCTCGACTAGCATTTATTTGGAATTATAAAATTCAGTTAATTCGATTCTATATAATGAAACAAATATTATGTACAGTTTTGTAAATTATTTGAAATACACTTTTCAATTAATTAATGTTAAAAATCTCATTTATCAAAATCATATACTTTTTACTCAAACCCAAAGTCACCAAAAAAACCTATTATTTTTATAAAAAAAAAGAAGTGTGGAACTTTCGAAACCTCTTGTCATATTACGCACTTTACACGTATTCAAGTCCTCTTTTTGTTGACTTTTTCACATTCATTTTATATTAAGCAAATTCAATATTCAAATAAAAAATATAGAAAAAATTGTCTTATAACTAAAAATCTAACCTGGTCTATTTTCTTCGCATTGACGCATCCATAATCAGCTAATATTTTCCATGCATTAAGCCATCCATTTGAATAAAAATTATTTTCCCCCAATTCAGGATTATTACATGCCAATTCGAAATATTGTCTATCCACACGCTTGAACCATTGCATTTAAATTATTGCCATCGCCCTCTGGACTACCATTATTAACTTATACTTATGCACCCCAATTTATTGTCGTCTCATTTCAGACTTAGAATTACTTCTTATCAATTTCCCCAAACTTAGAATTGGATTATCATCATTTATTTTCTTTTAACTTAGAAATTGTATTATTCTCTCCCAGGACTCGGAACTTGGATTTTTCTCTCCGGCTTCAGAAATTGTATTATTCTCCCCCAAGACTCGGAAATCGTAGTTTATTTTCCCCGGCTTCAGAAGCCCTATTATTATTATGTTTTAGTTTAAAATAAATTCCCTAAAATCTACTTACGTTTAATCGGCAACGTAATTTTCATTTTAGCACTTATACAATTTTTCACTTTAAATTATTACGTATCTCACTTTGTCTCAGAGTGGCGCACTTCGGCATTTGTTGAGTTGAAAACTGACCTCGTTATCACTGTACCTGTTAATATATCATTGCTCTCCCACTCCGTCAGTGGGTATGGTCTACAAACTCATCGCTCATTTTAACGAATCAAATATTTGCATTTAAAGTAGTTTCTGATGTAATTTTCTATGCTTTCCAATAATTGTAGCCTGCTCGCAGCTGTCTTCGTTATCAAACATGCGGTGTTTTGATGAATTTAATTGCTTTTCCATAAACAACTGATGCAATTCGACTTTTAATTTTCATATCTGCCTGTTATTTACGCAATTTTTAATCACCTCTCTTTATCACAGTTATTAACTACTTCGACGCATTCACATTATGCTTCTTGAAGCTCTATTTCTATCTCCGTATTAACCTAATTGTTTGGAACTCTTTTGAATGCGTGTTTACTTACACTTTATTATTGAACACCTGCGTATTTTTAAAAGTCAATTTCAGTTTAATTTGTTTGGATAAACATGAAAATTCTGCGTATATTGCAAACGGTCGGACAAACCGTAGCTTATATTAACGGGAAGGTTAGTTGAGCGCTTATTAAACTCAAATAAGAATACACGTGGATTGAAATAACCTATAGTAAAGAATATCGATTTGTACCACTCAGACCAGGGTAGAAAGAGACGGATAAAACAGGTAAAACAGAGACACAGATAATAAAAAGCCGGATTTGAGAAGCGTCACTAGCTTTACGATTGGTTGAAATAAGATGCAGATATGAGAGGTGGGAACAACAATTTCTAGATAAAATTAATTAGTTATTCGCAGACGCGTGGCGAGATGTGTGAAAATTTCTTAGATTTTCAACTGGCGCGAGTGCAAATTTAGTAGAATCGCTGTGCCGGACTGTCGAGAAGGGAACAGAGAATGCAAAATTCTGAAAATTGTCCGTTGCGGGACAAATTCGACTTGCAAGCGGGCCATTATATAAACCCGTGTTAATAGGAGTTTCGCTTTCTTAGATTTTTGATTTTATTCGATACTTTAAACAGTTTTGCTCTTTATTTTTTTTGATTATTCGATACCTTAAGTAGAATACGTGGTGATTACGTGCTACAATGAAAGTTATTAGTGCACTTAGAGAAGATACAAGGTAATAAAGTCCAGTTATATTTGCGAATATTACTGTACCAATTATCCAAATTAGTAACGATAAATAAATAAATAAAAGTAGGCAGTTTTGGATATAGCGTGAAAGAATTATGAATTTCTTTGCTATTTTTTGGGAGTGAGTAATCAATTGTTATTCGTAAACGTGATTGGGTCCACAAAACAAGATTTAGATATACATGGATGAGTTCCTGAGAAGCCCTGAAACAATTTAGACGAATGATGGTGTAGAAAAATTTTAAAGGCGACCAGGAATCCTAGGACGTAAACATAACCCAGCTGGAATGATGGGATGAGCAAGTCCGATGTACATTGAAGCCACGAGTGCAGTAACCTTCGGGTAAATTATGCAATTTTGTTCGATCTTAGATGTTTTGGTGTGTGTTGGATATCTTTATAATTTGTTTGATAAAAATGGACAGTAGTAAATTTGTATAAACAACAAATTTTTAATTTTAAAGTAAAATTTTCTTGTATAAGTAGAAAGGAGTATTTATCAGGTTTATGTTTTTGATTATGATAAAAATTTGGGTCTGTCTTTGAGCTCAATTAGACTAACCTGTTAAATTAACGTAAAGGGGTGGGAGATGCTCCCTTTTATTCAGACTCAGTTCTGCAAATATTGTTTGTTTAATTAGTATGCATCCTACAAGGACTCTAATTCCGGATGCAAATTAAAATGATGACAAATTTGAACTTGAAATTTTATAATGCTGAAATTTATGCAGAAATTTAATTTTGAAATTTTAATGTATTGTGAATATTGGTGTAAATAGAGTTAACGTTGATGTTTGTGGTAGGAATGTGTTTTCTTTTAACTAGGTGAGCAGCCGGGGCGGAAAGATTCAAGAGGCGGTATTCAGGTAAGAAATCGATTATCAGAGGAGATTTCACCGTAGTAACGAGGATCATAGCAATATATATATATATATATATATATATATTTATATATATATTTATATATAGCGGTTTTCAATTACTAGTTCGATTTGAAATGGTAATTTAACTTTACATACAAAGGGTTTTCATTTCATCTTAAAAACTATTGTTATATATTAATAAGCATGCATTTGCATTACAAATGTGGATTATTCTTCTCTATTAATAATAATATAATTTCATCTTTGTATTATCCGAACGTTGCAAAAATGGGATGATCAAGTTATTAGTACATGAATTATGTATATAACTAGAATCAATTTCCTTAAATGCAAGACGTAATTGAAAATCGGTAACAAGAACCAAGATTCAGTAGTATTAATTATAACATCATCTAAACAATTGGCTAGATAGCTCAGCTGGTTAGAGCGTTGATCCGGAAAATTAGAGGTTGCAGGTTCAAATCCTGCTGTAGCCGTTCTTTTAGTGGTTTTCAATTACTAGTTCGATTTGAATTGGTAATTCAACTTTACATACAAAGTTGGGTTTTTATTTCATCTTAAAAACTATTAATATATATTAATAAGCATGCATTTGCATTCCAAATGGATTATTATTCTCTATTATATATATATATATATATATATATATAAATATGTATAACTCCGATGTTTACCCTTGTAATAAAACTCTACAATTATGTTGGCCTAAATACTTATAGCTTTTTGCTATAAAAAAAACTCAGCTCCCTCAGTGAAGTTCGCCACAGCTGCTCAACTACTATCTAAAAATACTACCCTACTGTTTTATACAAGAAAACTCAACTACAAAATGCAACTAGATTTATTCGAACAGAAAGATACAAAAAAAAATTTTTTTCACTCATCATTTCCTACATCATCAACATTATATACATCTTCATTACAAAATAATACATTTTCTATCTAATACTGTCTGATAAAGTTTTATCAAATAAATAAACAATATTAGATAATTGGGCTTAACCATGAAAATTACGTTATCCCCAAGTTTAATAAGAGCTCACAGTAAAACCTTTAAATACTTGTGCTCAATTTTGCACTGCAAATAACCAAAAGTTCTTTTACTTTGTACATCAATAAATATTATAAAATTATTTTACAAATATTAACTCCTGTATAAAAATATTGTCGAAGAATCAATCATAAAACATTTATTAGGTAACTCTTTAGTTCGTAGAGTTTATAAAAATTATATCAATAAAGCACCAAATTGTCATAACACATCAAATAAGCGCATAGAATCAACATGTCACAAAACTTGTTACCTGGAATGCACCGTCGCTCTTAGATTAGCAATCATACCATCGATGACTGTCGTCCTCTCCTAAGACTGCATGTTCTGAGTTGTAGAACACCATCCGTGATGGCAACCAACTACTAAAATTTCTCCAACTACTAATAAACTGTACATTCAAGCTTCCACACTCTCGCTAATGGTTCATTTACCATAGATAAACCATCCAATCCTTCCATCAACATTCTCTAATTTATTTATGTGCATAATTTGCACTCCACAACCAAAATATAATGCAGTTTTTACTTACATTTTTCAATCAAGCTTTATATTTTGCAAAGTATTTCATAAGACTTACGGACTGCTAGTGAACAATACACCAACTTGTGTACTCAACTTTCTTACAACATTAAAGTCATTTGTAAATTTGTTCACTAGTATAAGTCGATGCTTGAATGTTCAGGCAAAGAGCAGGTGAAGAGCAAGAAAGCAAGAGTAAGAGAGCCTCGCACTATCTCCTCGTGCTTATATCTGTCCCCCCTATACTTGAAATTTCTCAAAATCTGTCAATACACACAAACAAACTTTGGTAGTTTTTCTCAACAGTCACAACATTTCTCAAAACCTCACACCAAAAATTTTTAACTGCTACTCTTAATTCCACTAACACACGAGCTAATGTACAAACCGTCTCCAAAATCCGAGAATATTAACAATATAAACAAATATTTCTTGCAAAAACCCACTGTAGCCTCGCAACGGATACTTTAGTTCCTCGTTTCAGCAGTGTAATTTGTTTTTGACAAGAGCAATTTAGGATCAATTTTTAAGTCTATTGGAAATTTCACCGACTTAAATTATTTTAGCACAACCTTTAATTTGTATTTAAAGCATTTTAGGTGAAGCAAAAGTACAAGTGAAAGTTATTGTAATGTAGCTTATACCCATGCTTCAACTTCCTCGTTTGGCTTTGATGCCGTCGCACCATGAAGTTAATTTTTGGTAACAAGAAGTTCAAGTGCTTCGTGTATAGTTGTTACTTTTTGTATATGTCCTTATAGAGTAAAAAATGGCTGTATATTATCAGTATCTGTATTACCAGCTCCATGTATTCTAGAACATAATAATCTACCAAAAATATCACTGATAGAGATATACCTATTATTAGTATAGCGTGTGATAGCATCTTTTTTTGTCCCATTACCTGCCACTCGTTATTTTCATCATTATTTATTGGTACAGTTTCTTCGACTGCATTGCAACTGCTAACTAACTTCATTAACTCCAGTAATTCATCATTTGATCCATCATTTAGACAACCAAGAAATTCTTCGGCATCTTCTTGCCGTTCTTCCACTATAAAAGTATCACTACGAACGCCATTAAGCATTCTGTGTATCCAAATGAGCTCAAATGGAATATCGTAATTAATAATCACATTATATTCCTTTTTCTGATTTTTATCTAAACGTAGCCCAAGTCTCATTCCAGCAGGAAAATCTTGAAATTCTCTGACAAATTTTACCGTGTTGTCAATTGTAGGTATAATCCTTTTTTTTTCTAAAGCAAATGAACTGTATTTGAATTTACCTTTTAATAAATTATAAACAAATGGGTATGCTATAACTGCTTGTAATATTGAATTTATATAGCAGTAATTACTTCGATTAATTAAACCACGATTTTCAATAGTTTAAGCTGCTAAATATTCTCCCAGTCGATGTAAATTTTAATCTCTAGGTTTGATTTAAATGGTTCTTTTAATAGAATCAACTGGCGATTTTGTTAATACTGTTTTATTAATGTGAGAGGACTCAACCTGTTTTTTGTTTACATCACAGTATTCAAGTAAACCGTTCGAACTATTAAAATTTGATTCCTGTTGTCCATTTTGCTTTCCTATTTTGTTGTTTGTCCTTAATATTCGCCCTTAGGTTATGTTGATTAACAATTCGAAATATGCATTTTTTTTGGATTATCATGACCATTGTGTTCTAAATACTTTTGCCTCTCCATAGGAGCTTCCACTTCGTTATTATTTTCTTTCTGTAAATTAGATACATCCAAACTTGTACAAGTATCAAACTGAGTTGCTGAATGATCTTCAGAATCATAAATTTTGAAGTCGATTTGTTGAGTATTATTTTCAGAAACATCCAAACGTGAGGATATGCTCTATTATTACATTTTGGTGTTTGGAAAAGAGGTTCATTTAATATATTTCTTATATTGGGTTGAGTATTTTTAGTATTTGTGTTACCAATTGCAATTAGTTTAGGTTTAGTAGGTTCTTTGTTTCTGTTGTAACCCTTTCTATTATTTATTTAAGAAAGTAATCAAAATCCATCCAGTTTTACTGTTGTAGGTATGGTGTCTAATATAGATGTAGTATTTCCTCTTTGTATTGCTATTCCGATTCTTTGTGAAAGAAAACTATAAGCTCTAGACTCTTGAGTCTCTTTCATTATCTTATTTCCGCATAACAGGCAACAAAAATTTTTCTTTCACATAGAGCACATTCTGAACGGACCTGCACCTTGACGATGTTCTAAAATACTAGAACAAGTATAATGGCTTGCGCGTTTCAATGAGCTAGTAGGAATCTGCGAAATCCGCTGGCCAGAAGTGAAGGATTTTTGGAGTGGAGACTTCAGGGTAATTCATACAGGATCAGAGAAACAAAATTTTGGCGCGGGGATAGTTATGCGAAAAAAGATATGACGGCGAGTAGAAAACTACTTACAAAAGAACAAAGGAGTACTCATGATTAGATTTGATTCTGAACCAGTAAATACAGTAATAATACAAATATTCATGCCCACCTCTACCTACAGTGAGGAAGAGGTAGATGCGATCTACAAAGATATCGAAAACATACTAAGATACGAAAGAGGACATGGAAATTTAATAATTACGGGGGGATTTTAATGCAGTGGTAGGTGAGGGTAGGGAAGGAGCGACAGTAGGTATATTTGGTTTAGGCACGAGAAATGACAGGGGAAATAAGCTGGTAGAATTTTGCGACAAGAACAACTTAACCATCACAAATACATTATTTCAATATCATGCTAGAAGACGATACACGTGGAAGAGGCCAGTAGATATAGAAAGATATCAAATAGCTTACATTATTGTTAGACAACGGTTTAAAAATCAAATAAAAGACTGTAGAAGCTACCCGGAAGCAGATATAGACACCGACCACAACATCGTAATTATTAAGGCCGCACTTAAATTTAAAAATCTGAAAAGAAGAATTGAAAAAGGCAGTTTGACTTTGAGAAGCTTAAAGATAAAAATTGTTACAGGTGGAAAAGCTACTAAGTGTATCCTTTCCAGTCAAATTATAAAATGGGGGCGGCCTGTAAAACAAAATTTAAAGGGGGGTCACCGGCACTAGCTAGCGGAAGGTCGTGGATCATATAGAGGGTTGAAATTTTGAAAAAAAGGGTTAAATTAATTTATAATATACTACAAAAATGTGGCACTTACCTTTCATAAAATATTGTGGCTTAATGACAATTGCCAAGGGCGCCAGACAAGTCGAGAATGCCCAGAATGTTCAATTGTTAATCAACTTTTTACTACTTATATAAAAAATAAGAAAAACTATTGACTTAATCAACGGCAAACAAAACTATTTAATTCACAGAGCAATAAACGTGAACCTCTTACATGCATTGATTTTAGTTTATAAATTTTAAGTGAATAGGTGACTATGGAATTTATGAAAATTTTGAGTACATAAGTAGTTATCAAACACTTGTATATGAAAGAAACTTATATTATAAATTGTACACTAAATTAATCCTACGGTTTATGGCCAAAACGTCCTAACAAATAAACTAACTAAAAATTGGTCATGCTACTTAACTATAAAAACTTACTTACTAATAATTGTCCATTGTTTGAGGGTTTGTTTTCCAACGTAGAGCAGTTCTTAAATTTGGGAAGAGAATCTCGCTTGTTGCTTCTGTTTGTAATGTTTAAGAAAATTGACTGGGACACGAACTCGGCAGAATTTTGACAATATCACTTACTTGTGCGTCACACGCCTACAAGTTTTTTTAAATATTTATCTTGTATCACTTTAAATCCGCGAACTATGGGCATAACCCTCTTCAAACTGGAAGAGTAACACTTCTTTACAATTTTTTTCTAACGTGATACGAAGTGGAATATTCTGTCATGCCAGAGAACCGCTACCCGCAAAACTACGTTTTTCTCTACTTCTTAACCACGGTCGGCCCCATTGGAAAAACTCCCTGTCTTTGGCTAAAGCCTTCAAATATATAGACTTAATTCCCTACTCTAATAATTATGAGCGTCATTTTCTGTTATCCAATGACTGAACAGAACCTCCCACAAAACAAGATTTCGGAAACCAAATCCAACCCCTTTCTAGATGAGAATCACGGAAGCAACTATTTTTCCCAAGAATTTAACTTATCTTTTCCTTCTACGAATTACCTAATTATTGCAATGTGGGATCTACCTATGGCGGCCGTAGTCTGGCATTAACAAAGACCGGCAAACCTACTTGAGCCGAAATGGATTTTAAATACAATGAATGTCTCCAGACTACTTAAAATTACTTGTAATATTTGAACAAACAACTTGGAAATAGTTTTGTGCTATTATAATATTTTGTTTTGTCTAAACCGCTGTCAAGCAACGAAGGTTAAGCTTTTCAAACTGAAATTGGTTTTCTTTATTTACGCTAAAAAGGTACTATACAGTTTAAAGGGTTTATTGTATTTGACTTACGATGGGGTCTAGAGCTTTAAATGATGACCTGCCGCTGGAATTTACTAGCCTGAAGCTATCGGTATAAATGTGGTCTTTTATTACAAGGGTCCTAAATAAAATGAGGTAATTTATTGTGGGAATTTTTGTCTATACTTTATGCAAGTTACTGAATTTTTAATTAATTAATGTGTTTATTCGTTAACATTACAAAATAATGTTACAAAATATCCACGAAAGATTTGAAAAAAAGTCAAGTGAATTGCTGAAAGATATCGGGAAAATTTCTGAAACTAAGGAAGTATAAACAAAATGGAATAACATTAAATCCAGCTGAGACATGGCGGCTAGAGACATTGTGGGGTATATACAAAAAGAAAATAAAAAACCATGGATAACAAAGGATATCTTGAATTTAATAGAAGAAAGACGAAAATACAAAAATAGATCAGACGAAACACGAAAGCCGAGATACAAAGCCATAAAATTTGCAAATGCAGAAAAGCTAAAGAACAATGGATTGATAAAAAGTGCAAAGAGGTAAAACTAAGATGGAAATAGGAAAGACAGACGAAGCATACAAATTAATTAGAATGAATTTTAGGGATATAAAACCATATAGCAAAAATATAAGGAACGCGGGAGGAAACTTCATTATAGAACATGTATAGAAAGTAGCTAGATGGCAGGAATATATAGAGAATTTATATTCAGAAAAAGAATTTACAGCATGGAAACAGGAATCAGACATTGAAAATGATGACCTGGAATATCCTATACTTAGAGATGAGTTTGAATTAGCATTAAAGAGTCTGAAAAATAGTAAGGCGCCGGGTACAGATAAGGTGCAAGCAGAAACTTTAATTGCCGCTGAACAAGCAGTAAAAACGTCTTTTCCGACTTGTAAGCTATATGTATGAGACAGGCAAGATACCCAAAGATTTCAAACGTAATATTATAGTAACTATACGAAAAAATAGAGGCGCGGGTAAATGTGAATATTTTCGAACAATTAGTTTGATAGCACATGTGCCAAAAATATTAAATAGAATTGTACAAAGACGAATGGAAAAACGAGCTAAAGAAATACTGGGAGATGATCAATTTGGATTTAGGCAAAACAGGGAACACTGGAGGCTATTTTAGCTCTGAGGGTGATGAAGGAGAAAACAATAGAGAAGCGGGAAAGCGTATATATAAAGTTTGTAGATCTTGAAAAAGTATTCGACAATGTAAAATGAAAAAAAATGTTCGAAATACTCAAAAAGATTGGAATGAGTTTCAGGGATGGACGGTTAGTACACAGCTTATACAAAGAGCAAACAGCCGTAAAATATTTAGAGCAAGAAAGTAGTGGAGTAAATATTTGAAAAGGGGTGAGACAGAGATATGCCTTATTCCCATTAATTTTGAACTTATACATAGAAAAGCCAATGAATACTGTCAAATGCGGGAAGACATTTGGAATTAATATGCAGGGACAAAAGATTAATATGCTTAAATTTGCAGATGATATAGCGCTAATAGCATCTAGCAAAGAAGAGTTAGAAGGTGCTCTTAATGAAATGGATACAGTTCTAACGGAGAGATATGTTATGAAAATTAACAAAAATAAAATTAAAGTTCTAGTATGCTAAAAAGGGGAAAATAAATCAAAGACAAAAATGTAAATAGGAAACAAGAACTTACAAGAGGTTAAGGATTTCTGCTACCTAGTAAGTCAAATAACGTAAGATTGGAAAAGCACAAAAGATATAAAACAAAGATTAGCACAAGGTCGTGCCACATTTAAACAAGAAAAAGCAATTACTGTGTTCAAAGACCACAAACATATAAACAAGGAAAATATTGTTTAAAACATATGTGTAAAGCACAGCCCTGTGTGGCTGTGAAGCCTGGACAGTAGGAGGAGCAGACAAGAAGAAGGTAGAAGCCTTTGAAATGTAGTGCTACCGACGTATGATGAAGATATCATAGACAGACAAAGTTAAGAACAAAGAGGTACTAGATATGGTAGGGGAAGAAAGAAATATGTGGAAAACATTAAAAAATAGAGGAAATAGGATGATAGACCACGTACTAAGACATGAGCGAGTAGTGTGGAATATATTAGAAACAGGGATAGGAAAAAAAGAGAAGTAGAGGTAGACCTAGGTTAGACTACTGCACACACATAGTGAAAGTTGTAGGCTGTGAGAATTTCAGGAAAATGTGTAGGCTAATCAATAGAGATACGCTTCCAACCAGTCGCAAGATGGAAAACTAATGACAAAAATAATAACTGTATTTAAACATGGTGATTATTATTACAACTACAGATATTGGTTTTGCAATACTCTCAATTAATGTTAATTGTGCGAAAGGATTTACTGGAAAACTATTAATACGGAAAATGTCTACGTGTTCAGGGATTCTTGGCAGCCACAGGCTGCTTAACCCTTTCACATACCACTGAATTATGGCGAAATAGGGCATATACTTAGAAAACTATAGAAGGGAATCGTGCTGTATATAGGCCGATCCCGACACGGCCGACTGCTTGAAAAATGACAGGTAAGCATTTTTCACAAAAATTACGCCCTCGTTCGGATGAGAGGTTTAATGAAGGTCCCGTGTGTGAGTGTTGTCACGCGCGTTAAAGATCCCTACCTTGCCTGGAACGACAAGGGTTCGGCAAAATTCTAAATTTCCAGGCAACAAAGAACTCGCCTCCTGGCCAATGTAGTACCTTCTGGTGGAGCATTGGAAATATAAATGCACGGTGTATATAGGCTATTGTGTGAATTGCAGAGAACTGTGTAGGCTAGCTAAGAACATAAATAAGCTGAAGTACAAGTCTAACCAGTTTCAAGACGTAAAATCCATAAGTGCACTTCAATCTGATGATTATTATATACAACTACAGGTGTTGGTTGTGAAATATTTTCAACTAATGTTGATTGTGTGAAAGGATAATTTGGAAAAACTATTACTTCGAAAAACGTTCAAGGGGAACTTGGTAGCCAAAGACTGCTTACCCTTTACATGTAATTTTCCAATGCTCCACCCGAAGGTACTACATTGGCAAGAAAGTGAGTTTTTTTTACCTGGAAAATTTGGAATTTTGCCGAACCCTTGCTGTTCCAAGCAAAGTAGGAATTTTTAACGTACTTGACAACACTCACACACGGGACCACCATTATACCTCTCATCGGAACGAGGGTGTGTTTTTGTGAAAAATGCTCGCCTAACATTTTTCAAGCGGACCGTGTCGACTCGGACTTCTTTACATACCACTGAATATCGGAGAAAAACGATATATAACTGTAAAACAATAGAAGGTGACCAAACTGCATCAAACAAGAAAGAACAGCAGCTATGTTCAAAGACAACGAACATAGATACAAGAAGAAAACTGTTTAGAGCATAGTGTGGAGCACAGTACAGCACATCTATGAAATAAGGGCCGTAGGAAAAGTTTTTAGAAAGAGATAGAAGACTTCTGGAATGTTGTGCTTCAGATGTATGTCGATGGACAGAAAAAGTCAATAACAAATAGGTTGTAGAAATAGTTGAGCAATAAAGATATTTGTGGAAAACGATAAAATAGGAGAAATGGAAGGACAGGATACGTTCTAATGCATTTCTGGGGAATAGTGCGGGATATATTACAAGCAGAGATAGGAAAAGGGAGGTAGAGGTTTGAGATCAGACTTTCGCACACAGATTGGTGTAGGTTGGTTCGGACTAGGAAACAATGAGGGTACGCGTCCAACCAGGACTGAAGACCTAAGTCATATTTATCTGAATATTTACCTACCTTAAAAAGGTTATAGTTTTTAATCCAGTATGCGACAATTACCTCTAATTTTAAATTTTCAGGCTTGCAAAATCAATTTAAAGTTATTTAAACAAAATTGCGTAGGTAATTGTCATGTTTTCCATCCTTGTTGTGTCTTTATGTTTGCAAAACCGAATTCAATTTGAAATACGTATAAAATTATTTTAGTCATTTTCCCTAAAATTCGTTCCAACATGGAAAAGATTTTGCAGAGAAGATGAGCCTACAAAAATAGCGGTTGCATTACATAAAATACCTATTTTTTAAATTAACTACGCAGTAAGCATTAGTTGTATTACGAAATCCGCGAACGATTGACGTGGCAAAAACTGGAAGTTGCTATATAAAAAGAACTTACGTGATAGTCGGTTAAAAAAACCAACTGCATTCCACTCAAACATGTATACTGCATTAGTGTCACGCACTTATGACTAACGAGCGTGTCATAATAATATATGTTCTTCACATTTGATGGACCATGAACGTTTAATCATGTTTTCCAATTCTAATTTACATAAATTGACAAGTTTGAAAAAAGTTAAAACCCTTGTAATTGGTTCAGGTTGATATTAATTATTGCTTAAGTGATCTCAAACTTCAAATTCCATTTCAACTTTTAAATTACCAGCAGAAGTAATAGTAAGCTTGTTCTCAAACTAGGAAGTGCTTTCAAGTATCTAAGTGGAAGTCCTTAGACTAGTAGTAAACGTATGTAAATTGCTAAAATAGATTTTTTATATCTTATCGATTTACTACTGTTGTTAGTTTAAACAAGTGAAATCTGGAATTTGTTAATCAAGTATAACGTTTGTAAAGACAAAACGTTTTTCATCTAAGATACAAACTATTTGCTTTAAGAAATGTGTTGGCATGATTGACTTTGAATAATTGTCATCCATGTTGAACGTGCCATGAGGGTTCACGGAAAAACATTTCTTCTATCAATCCGCATTTAGTAAACAACTATGCATTTAGGCAGTTTCAGAATTCTAGTGAGTGATAAAGTAGATCCTGTAGAATATGAATGACATTTATTCACAAATTTAATGCCAAAATTTTAATGAAAAGGTTCGTTCTACAGAATCTTAAATATCAAAATCATTAAAACTTTTTAGAAAGCTCCAGCTTTGGTCAACAAGCACTAGGTAACAAATAAATTACTAATTAATTTTTTACCAGAATCCAAATTCGCATCGAAGTGCTATTTCAAAAAATATCATTTCCAATTTTAATTAAAAGCATCATAACTACAATGAGAAAAGATGTGGATCTTTTAAACTATGAAGTATAAAATATTCACTGATTTTAGGAAGTTGCCGTAGAACGTCGTCTATATTATGACTTTTAAACTTATCTTTCACATCCTACGTCTCCACAAGTATCAAGTTTTAGTCTATTGTTTTAAAATTCATTCTTTTACAAGCTGTGTTTCTTATTAATGAAATACGTTCAATAAAACGGATTATCGAAATCAATACGAAATTATCATTTTCTTTTGCGTTAGTGCAATTTTGTTAGGTACAGTTTCGACCCAGAAGATCAGGCCAAAATTCTATAACAAGGAAAATTACCGTTGTCTTCGGTTGTAAATAGGGACGTAAATATTGTTAACTAATCTGGTGGAAAGAAAGAATAAGTGCTTGCATAGGGTTGAAGTACAATTATGGATGACAACTTGTCTAAGATGGTATTTTTTGGATGTCACACAATTTGGACCAGTTTCAGACCTTTCTCAAGAGTAACTCTAGCTAGAAGATATATATATATATATATATATATATATATATATATATATATAAATATTATAAGTAGTTTTTTACACAAGGTAAGTTAATAAATACTAACGTATTGCAATTAATAAGATGAAATAATAACTTAGACTTTTTAAGTAAAGCCCAAATGATCATTTCAAATTGAGCTAGTAATTGAAAGAAGGAAAATATAAGGCCTTGGACAGGATTTGAACCTGTATCTCAGTTTTGCCGGAACTGTGCGTTTACCAATTATGCTACCGAGGCCGATGGCTATAATTGGGAAATTTACAAATCCAAATCGTGTACAGTACCATATATAAACCTAACTTTCAATTACGTTTAGCATTTTTGACAATCATATCTGAAATTGTCAAGTTTTTGACTTATGTCAGATATAGACAGGAAGCAACGCTCAAAATTATATTGCTGTGAAACCTACAAAAAGCCTCACCAGAGTAAAAAAATATTCGAGCCTCTCGAATTGGGCACCAAGATTTGCTGTGATTCTCGCCCTGTTGAATCTCTTTTGATAATCGCCTCTTTACTCTTTCTGCATCGGCTGCTCACCTAGTTAAAACTTTCATCCTCATTCATAAAAAAAAAACAAACACATTCCTACCACAAACATCAACGTTAACTTTATTTACATCAATATTCATAATACATTAAAATTTCAAAATTAAATTTCAGCATAAATTTCAGTATCATAAAATTTCAAGTTTAAATTTGTCATCATTTTAATTTGCATCCAGAATTAAAGTCCTGGTAGGATGCATACTAATTAATTTAACAATATTTGCAGACCGGAGTCTGAATAAAAGGGAGCATCTCCCACCCCTTTACGTTAATTAAACAGGTTAGTCTAATTGAGCTCAAAGACAGACCCAACTTTTTATCATAATCAAAAACATAAACCTGATAAATACTCCTTTCTACTTATACAAGAAAATTTCACCTTAAAATTAAAAATTTGTTGTTTATACAAATTCACTACTGTCCATTTTTATCAAACAAATTATAAATATATCCAACACCCACCAAAACATCAAAGATCGTACAAAATTGTAAAATTTACCTGAAGGTTACTGCACTCGTGGCTTCAATGCACATCGGACTTGCTAATTCCACCATTCCAGCTGGTTTATGTTTACGGCTTTAGATTCTGAACGCTTTTAAAATTTTTGTACACCACCATTCGTCTAAAATTGTTTCAGGGCTTCTCAGGAACTCATCTATGTATATCTAAATCTTGTTTTGTGGATCCAATCACGTTTACTAATAACACTTGATTACTCACTCCCGAAAAATAGCAAAGCAATTCATAATTCGTTCACGCTATACAAAGCTGCATACTTAAATGTATTTATTTATCACTACTAATTTAGATAATTGGTACAGTAATACCCGCAAATATAACTAGACTTTATTACCTTATATATCTCTTCTAAGTGCACTAATGCATAATAACTTGTATCGTAGCACGTATTCTGCTTGCAGTATCGAATAACATCAAAAAATAAAGAGAGCAAAACTCCTATTAACACGGGTTTATATAATGGCCCGCTTGCACGTCGAATGTGTCCCGCAACGGACAATTTTTAGAAATTCGCATTCTTTTTTCCTTTTTCGACAGTCCGGCACAGCGATTCTACTAAAATTTTGCACTCATGCCAGTTAAATCTAAGAAATTTTCACACGGCTCGCAACGCGTCTGCGAACAACTAATTAATTTTCTATAGAAATTGGTATGTTTTCACCTCTCATATCTGCAAATTATTTCAACCAATCGCAAACCCAGTGACGTTGCTCAAATCACGCCTTCTATTATCCGTGTCTCGGCCTTGCGCATTTTATTCGTCTCTTTCTACCCTGGTCTGAGCGGTACAAATCGATATTCTTTACTGTCTGTTATTTAAATCCACGTGGATTCCTACTTGAGTAAAATAACCCCTCGTCTAGCATTTCCTGCTAAAACATCCGACCGTTTGCAATATACGTAGAAGCTGCATGTTTATCTATTCAAATTTATTAGAACTTTGACATTTAAAAGTTTGCAGGTATGCGCTCCTAATGAATGTTTTAAATATAATTCTCCGAGCTTTATTTCATGGTATTTTAACCAAACTTGGATTTTCACAGGCTTTTGTGCTTATTATATATTACTAATGGTTCAATTAACTCCAATTAAAATAATAATGAATAGCATTGACTTCTACCCTTTAATTTTTAGCGAATACTAATTAAATATTAATTATTATCTGTACACTTTGTTTAATACCCGTTACTTAAAAATTAATTAATTAATATAAATTTCGCACGTAATTTCTATTTGTTTCTTTATACAAGGTAAAATTATTTGATGTCGTTAATTAATTTTCTACCCTGGTCTAAATATATATATATATATATATATATATATATATATATATATATTAACAGAACTCCGAAGCATGAGTAGTTCTGGTAGTGCTACACTGGGTTTGAAGATATAATTGTACATAATTTAGGTAAGTAAACTCAGGATCTCGACCTAAGTACATCGCACAATACTAATATAGAAAATACATCCAAAAGTATTGGTCTATTAAACCACATTGTGGCAAAAGATAATTTGTTTGAGTTAAACAAAATTTTAAATTACGCTGAAATATAACCATTCAGGACTTTGAGGCTACTCTAAAAATAAATAAAGGTAGTATTTGCGATTAACTACACAACAATTTCTTTTACTATACTGTGCCCAATATCGAACACATAATTATAGAATTTAATATACATTTTTTAAAGAATTTAAATTAAAAATTATTCCTGTGTGTTTTATCGAACGATCCCAAAACAGATCCATGTGCAAAAACAAATAAGCTAATCTTACTTATACATTAACGACTGTTCTGAACGGACCTGCACCTTAAAGAAGTTCTAGAATACTAGAACGAGTAGAATGGTTTGCGTGTTTCAGTGAACTGAAAACCAAAGTATAGGTTTAACCAAATTAGTGGGATCTTTAGTGAGGAACCAGACTGAGACAGGCGTCCGAAAGAGGGCAGTAACTCTTTCGGTATTTAGAGAAACAGATACCATAGAAGTCGGTATTGCATTCTAAGATACACTGTTACGATGTGCAAGGCAACGGAAACTACCTCTCAAGTACATAGCGTACTAAAAATGTTTTCTAAGATGATGGCATGGATAAAAGATTCCAGAGTTAAAATAGTCCCCCATTCATATCTCTGGGAGGGGACTATTTCGAAGGATGTGAGTTAAGGTTCGGGCCTTGGGAGCTGCGTTTTTAAAAAACACTTCCAAACTTCTTAACAAATTTATTTACTTAAACAGAAATTAATGTAGAATTTTGACAAACTGGTATTAATTATTCTAAGTCGAAATAAATTGATTTAAATGAATTATTATGAGTCGCCTAAGCAAGCTGCAATGCTAAAACTGAATACTTTGACTGACTGCCGGGTCTTGGGGCTCCCGGGGTATTTATGTTGTCCCTGTCTCTTACATGACTGTGGGAACTTGCAGAGCTCATGTCTGCTTATTTCTTAATACTATTTATGATACAATGTAACAATCTTACTTTATAGGTAATTGCGATATCTTAACCATCTGTGACCTGCAATATCACTATCGTCTGGAATACATTGTATTACATCCGTTCTCATGAACTGTTAATAACCTGTCTGGTTTATCCTTGTATTACATTGTTGCATTTTACTTTATAATTCCTTTAACGATTTCTAATAATTCCTAATTATTTCTATTTCGTTATAGATACATAAATTGGGGGATACTTAACTTGTGTACCAAAAGATTAAACGAAGTACAGAGAAGAGAATGTTTGAAGCATGAAATAAGCAGGTGAGCTGGGGGAATATAAAAATTGAAAAGAATAGTTTAGCATTAGACATAGTGGGGATTAGCGGTGTTCAATGACCATAGCGGGACATTCTTGAAGCGGTGATTTTAGGATAATACATACCGAATCAGAGGAAGAAAACTTGGGTGTGAGGATAGTTATACGGAAAAAAACACACCGCGTAGAAAAATACTTACAAAAGAGCAATGAGTACTCATGGTTAGGTTTGAATCTAAACCGGCAAATACAGGAATAATGCAAGTATACATGTCCACCTTTAGTTACAGTAAGAAAGAGGTAGAAACAATCTACAAAGATATTGAAGACATACTAGATTGTAAAAGTACATGAATAATAGTTCTGGGAGATTTTAATGTGATAGGTGAGGGTAGTGGTAGTGGTAGAGAGCAGTAGTAAGATTATTTGGTTTACGCATGAGAAATGACACATTTATCTGAAATTCCTACAGGCTACGTTTTTGACTATCTATATGCAATAGTCTAATCTTTGTCTACCTCTACTCCTTTTTCTTTTGTTTGCTTTTAATATATTCTGCACTGTTGTCTCATGCATGCATGTGTCTTATCTTTTCCTATCCTACCCTACTTCGTACTGTTTTGTAGATACTTCCTACTTTCCCTTCTATTGCTAGAGTTTCTTTGTTCTTAACTTTGTCTATTCATATCTTCAACATACGTCTGTAGCACCACATTTCAAAGACTCTTATAGTTTTAACACTACACTTTTTGACTGTTGTTGGTGGAGTTGTTGGGCATTCTTGTTTGCCAGCGTGTTTAGGCCTTGGAACAGCTGTTCTTTTGATAGCATCTTGACTAGCGAGTAGGTGTCATCTTTACAGATGAAATGATAAGCATAAGTTTGTGGTTAAAATGATTTTATCTTATCAATTTTGGTAACATATAGATAAAATTTCCACAACAACGAACTTTCCTTTATAATAATTCATCATTATTAGGTCTTCAGGCCAAGAACTGGTTGGACGCGTAGCTCAGTCGTTTTCTATTCTGAGCTAACCTACATATTTTCCTGAAATTCCCACAGCTTACATCTTTCAGTCTGTGTGCAATAGTCTAATCTAAGTCTACCTCTACACATCTCTTTCTTTTTTCTGCTTCTAATGTAGTACGCTGTAACAATTTTATTTTTGCAGTAGGAGAATCCATTCATTAAACGTACAATGAATAGTAAAATACCTTTATTAATTAAAATAAATATTCAAGTAACAATCAAACTTTTATAGTATTATAATATCAAGGATTATTAGTCGAGTTGTTTCCGAGTTCGGTGTAATTTCACAGCCACTGGCGCGCGCGTGAGAGGTTCGAGAACTAAAATCCGGAACCTCCCACCATACAAGAAAGCAGCGAGCGCACTCGTCGATAGTTAAAAGTAGCGTCAAGATGCATTCTAAGAGAATGGCGAGTGACCTCCGAGTCGCTCTATGTTTGTGAAACACTTCCTGAGTAACGGTTAGTACCTAATCCACATTTTGTATATTCGTTGTCATATTAGCTAATTTACAAAATTTATTTAGCGCAACGACCCATTTGAACTCGCAACGACCCATTTGAACTCGCAACGACCTATTTGAACTCGCAACGACACATTTGAAATCCCAATGAGAAATTAGAAAACTGCATGGATAACGTATATATCGCACACCACGTCGAAAATCGCAACTGTAAAATTTGAGACAACATGATCCCTTTGAAGTTACAATTTAGAAAGCTTAATTTGTTGGCTACGCAATGAAAAATTATTTTAGTAAATAAATTTAGACAACGGAAGATTACGTTACAAAGTAATGCTGCCGTGATCCAAGTAAGGAACCCGCTTTGCTCCTACACCTGTGTTAAAGCATGGAAAGCAAGTATAATTAGTTGCTGTTCCGCGCTGCGAGGTAATTTCCATTACATCAAGGGACAACTGCTGCTCTTGGGTTCGTAATAGAATTATGATTTCCTGAGTACTTTCCTTCTGAAAGTACATTATTTCATTTTGTTTGTTAGACGTACAAAATTGTTATTCAGTTTACCTGTAAATAAGCTGGTTTTCCCAGTATTAAATTTGCTTTCACTTAGCTTCGTAAATACGTGATCACACGTGGCTTCAACGTAATTTAACAGCTGCTATTACATCACCTGTTTGTTTGTTCACTATTGTCAACAATTGCCCAATGGCTAACACATGTTTAGCATTTTAGTACAACCACTATTGATAACATTAGAGAATATCTTGGTGATTATTTTGACTTCAAACTAAATTTAAGTTTGTTAACCTAAAGAGAAAATTTCGTATATTCATTTGTAAATGACTCACACAGATCTGATTGGGTTATAAAGAAACTCTAGCATTTTTAGTTACATAGAATTATAAAATATTTGAGTAAGGATTAGTTGATAACCTTTACTACCAGTTTTGCAAGTACTTCAAATTTTATTTTATTTAATTACAATGATACTTTATTTACTGAAACCAAGAAAATTCTTATTAGTAAATTAATATTCTTCATTTAAAGTTTTTTTATTCTGATCTAGTCTGATCAGACTTGGTAAACAAAAAGCAATAAGAACTAAAATTTTATGATCCCATTATGCAGAAAATATTCTCTATACTTTTAGGTATACTTGAGGGACGCAAATAGTGTTCCCATTTTTATGTGACTTAATTATTATTCTTTCTTACAGGAACAGCGTCTTATTCTGTTAAGACAAGTTTGTGTATCAACGAAGGCGATCTCTTTTTGGGTCTCCAAGTCCGCCCTTAAAAATAGCTATGCCCTAAAATAAATCAATTTGGACTTGGTGGCGCCTGTTTGTTTTTGTTAAGTGTAACCCTCCATAGATTTCGACTTACCCCCATTGCTCATAGCTCTACCCAAGGAATAGACCCCTAGTTACGTCGGAAGACTTTGTTTTGCTGACCCCAACTTCTAGAGTCAGATGTATGTATTAAGAAGAGAGCATTAGTTAAGCTCAATTTAGGAAAGAATGTGACCGTTTGGGGTTAGCGATCAAGAAAATATAATATGTTTCACTAGCGCCCAACGCTTGGGGCTTCGAAATTTGTTTGATCAAAATTTATTTGGGGCTCGAAATTTGTTTGTTCAACGAGTAATTTGTTGAAATTCGTTCGTTCATAATTTAATTTAGCTCGAGGGTTGTTTGTTCATAATTTGATTTGCCTTAGAATTTGTTTGTTAGAAATTAATTTGCTTCGAAATTTATTTGTTCTAAATTTAATTTGATTCGAAGTTTGTTAGCTCAAAATTTATTTTCCTTTGAAGTCCATTTGTCCAAAAATTATTTTGCTCCGAAATTTGTTTGCTTAAGGTTTATTTGACACTTAGATTTGTTTGTTTGCTTTTGATAAAAGATTGGTTGTAACGGTAATCCCCATACACTCAATTCGTTAATTTGGTCAAATTTACTTTTGACTTTAGTTCTGTTTTGACCCCTTAAATTTTTTTGATATTGTTTTGGCAAAATAATTTTACCAAAAACATTTTTGATTTTTACCTTTAGTAGTACGAATTTGTTTTGATAGCTTTTGTAAGATTCGGATTAGTTAGATTTATCGGTTTGATTCCATTAGGTTGTAGTAACCATGTCGGAAAAATTCCAAATTGTTTGTCTACTTAAAGAAGAATTGGAGTATGAACTAAGAATCAGAGGAGTGGTAAGTGAGAGGCCAGTGTTGGAGAAACGGAAAATTTTAGGTAGATTGTTAGCTAAAGAAATAGATAAGCCTGGTTGTTTGGTTGACCTTTCGTGTTATGAAGTAGATTTTGCAACGGAAAGTAAAGAAATTTCAGTTTCAGTCGAGTCAGTTCGTAATATTGTGTCCGAGTTTGAGGGCGACTCATCAGACTCAATTTTTAGAAGAGCTTGTTCAAGGATAAACCACCTTTCGGGACGAGCTAAGCGTATGAAAATCCTTCAATAAATCCCGATGAAGCAATTAAGTTTAGAAATGAGACCGTAGCAACGATATTAACTCTTGAAGCTGAGTTGTACGATAAAATCAATAAAAGTACAGAGTCCACCTATTTAGATCGGTCCGTTGTAGTATCTCCTTTAGTTAGTGCACCTATCCATTCGACTTCGTATGTAACACCTTCAGTACCTATAGGTTCATGGCCTGTAAAATTCTCAGGTGACCCCAAACAACTACATTCATTTTTAGATAGAGTTAGTGATTTAGCACAATCTCGTAAGGTATCCGAAGCTGACTTATTTGGATCAGCATGTGAACTTTTGTGGGTGACGCTTTGGTTTGGTTTAGAACAGTGAAAAATTCTTTGCGAGACTGGAACTCCTTGTTAGAACGTTTAAGGAAGATTTTCTACCTGGTTCTTCGGATGATGACATTTGGGAAAAGATCAGAAATCGTCGTCAAGGTAAAGACGAAAGGATTATTTTATTTGTCGCGCATATGCAAACCCTCTTTAGTAGACTGACCAACGAGCCAGCAGAAGTTACTAAAGTTAAAATGATTAGAAGAAATTTGGTTCCTGAATATATTTCGGCACTTGCATTGTCGGACATTCAAGATTTGTCGACCCTAGTAAATTTGTGTAAAGGTTGGAAGAAGCTTCTTTGATGAAACTAAACTCGGTTTTGGCGTCTTCTAATAAACCTAATAAGATTTGCAACCCTCTAAGCATCCATATGAGAACAAACATCCTGGGTTGAATGAGAAAGTTTATGCTGTTAAGAGTAGGGTGTTTCAGAATAAATTAGTCAATCCTCAAGTAACAGTAGCGGATAAGAGCTCTTTAGAGTCCTCGGTTTGTAATTCCTTTAGTCCCGATAAGAGGAATCATTTTGTTTGTTGGAATTGCTCCCGTAGTGGACATTGGTTTAGAGATTGTAGAGCAACAAAAAATTTTTGTTTTGGATGTGGTCGAAAAGGCGTTAAGGCAACGTCATGTCCACATTGTTCAAAAACCAGTAAGGCGGCAGGTACATAGTGGTCGGTATCCTGTTCCGCGTCATAAGGCTACAGTTATGATTTGTAAACAAGAAAAATACTTTAGTAAAGACGAGTGGTCGAGATGGCTTACAGTTGTTAAAAATTTTGTCAGGACTCTTCGAAGCCTAAGAATAATACTCTGTTCATTGAGAAGCAGTGTGATAATCGACCCTACATTATGGTGAAATTAATAGATAGAGACATTACCGGTCTTCTGGATTCGGGATGCACTACCTCAGTAGTAGGATCCTTAGCACTTTCAATTGTTAGAGAATTAGACTTGAAAATTTTAGTTCAGCAAAACAGGTATCACTACAGCTGATGGTTCAATAAAGTCTGTTGTAGGCTCAGTAGATTTGCCAATTTGTATAGGTAATGATTGCCGCATCCTTAATGCATTAGTGGTTCCGTCCCTACCGCATACATTTATTTTCGGTAGTGACTTTGCAAAATTATTTGGTGTAGCTGCTGACTTTAGAAGTAATAATTGGTTTATCCAAAGCAATGTTGGGAACGACATAGGGTATATAGGTCCGTCTTCCATCCCTTTGAACACTGAAGATTCTTTATGTGGTTTACATGACCTCTCAGATGCTCAAAGTGCGCAAGCACAAGAGTTAATAAATTCATTTAGTGAGATTAGCAGCGACGATAGATTAGGACGAACTCACCTAATCGAATTGGACATAGACACAGGCAATGCCAAACCCTTCCACAAGAAACCATATGTCATGTCACCATATATGGGTAAGATATTGAATGAGGAATTGGACGACATGCTTAGACTTAAAGTTATAGAACCGTGTACTAGTCCGTGGTCCTCTCCAGTTTTGTTGGTTAAGAAGGCAGATGGAGAATATCGCTTCTGTTTTGATGGTAGAACCCTGAACGACTTAACTGTTCATGATTCGTACCCCCTTGCGAACGTAGATAGAATTCTCAATATGTTGAGAGGCGCAAACTACATTTCGTCTCTGGATTTGAGAAAATCGTTTTGGCAAATCCCTCTTAGTGAATCGTCTAAGGATAAGACTGCCTTCAGTGTTATCTCACGAGGACAATATAGATTTACATGCATGCCATTTGGGTTGAAGAATGCTGCGCAGACGCAACAGCGTTTAGTAGATGCAATTTTGGTCCACGTTTTGAACCCCATGTATTTTGCTATTTGGACGACATAATATTATGTTCGTCATCTTTTGAAGATCATCTAAAGTTATTAGTAGAGGTTAAGCAACGTTTAAAAGAAGCTAACCTTACCATAAATATAAGTAAATGTGAATTTTTAAAAACACTTAAATTTTTGGGTTATATAGTAGGTTCGAACTCACTTCGTACAGATCCCGATAAGGTGTCGGCGATGGTTAACTTTCCCCGTCCGAAAACCACAACGGAAATTAAAAGGTTTATAGGAATGTGCAGCTGGTACAGGCGCTTTATAAAGAATTTTTCGTCTTTAGTTTCGCCTATTAATGACCTCATTAAAAGTAAGAAAAAAGGTCAAACTGTAAACTGGAGTGCGGAAGCAGAAAATTCATTTGTGCTAATCAAGCAAGCATTAGTTTCTGCACCTCTTCTTTCGCAGCCAGACTACTCGGCACCCTTTATCGTTGAGTGTGACGCAAGCAACACTGGGTTAGGAGCTGTGTTGATTCAGAATGTAAACGGAGAAGAGCGTGTAATTTCGTACGCAAGCAAAACCCTGAGCCGTACTGAGCGCAATTATTCCACCACTGAAAGAGTGTTTAGCGGTTATTTTTGCAATTGAGAAATTTCGTCCGTGGGTAGAAGGAGTTCGATTCACCGTTGTCACCGATCATTTTCGTTACTTTGGTTGAGTAATCTTCAGAATCCAACTGGAAAACTCGCCAGATGGTCAGTTCGATTAAGGCAACACTCATTTGATTTGGTGCATAGAAAAGGAAAGTTCAATATAGTTCCAGATTGTCTTAGTCGTGGTGTTCCTCTAGAAAATCCAGAAGTTAACTTAGTAGAGATTAAACTTGATGCAGTAGACTTGTGGTATGAGTCTTTGAGAAAGAAAATTTTGTTGTCACCGAAAAGCTACCCACAATGGAAAGTAGAAGATGGGTTTATTTATAAGTTTATACCTTCCTTATTACCGCATTCGGCGAATGTTGTAGAGTGGAAATATTTGGTGCCAAAGTCTCAGCGCGTAGATGTCATTAAATCATGTCATGACCCCCTTCAGCAGGACATTTTGGTTCCTTAAAACTTTGTCTCGAGTCCAAGAATTGTATTATTGGCCAAAGATGATCTTTGACGTACGTAAATTTTGTAGGAAATGTTTGATTTGTGGTGCTCAAAAACCACCCAATAGAGGTCCCCTTGGAATGATGGGAAAGGAGAAAGAAGTTGGACTACCATTCCAAACCATTGCATTAGATTTGATGGGTCCGTTTCCTCGTTCCAAACGCGGACATAAATGGCTCTTAGTTGTTGGTGATTGGTTCTCGAAGTATTCGATTTTGCAACCTTTACGTAGTGCTACCGCACATTTGATCGAGAAGTTTTTGGAAGAAAAGGTATTTCTTGTCTACGGAGTACCACAATTTGTTATTTGTGATAATGGTCCACAATTAGTTGGACGTATTTTAAAGCTTTGTGTGCAAGGTACGAAATTCAAAAATTTGGTATAACGCTGTTTATGCTCCCCAATGCAATTTTGTGGAACGAATCAATAAGACAGTTGGTACAGCAATCCGTACATACGTAGAAGAACATGATACGTGGGATGTTGAGATATCAAAGATCCAATACGCGATCAACTCAGCAAAACATGAGTCCACCAACTATTCACCAAATTTTTAGTTTTTGGTCGTCAGGTACCTTTAAGTGGAAAAGCTTATAAGGATAATTTTATACCTGGTGAGGATGTTGATGTCGTCTCCAGTAGTAGACCTTCTTATGTTTTGGATCGTCAACTTTTGTTTGATATTTTTGGAAGTGTCCGTGAAAATTTGCATGTAGCTTATCAACGTTCGTGTAAACGCTACAATCTTCGGAGAAGAGACATTTCATTCCGAGTCGGAGAGTATGTTTGGAGAACTAATAAGGTCCTCTCGAGTGCTAGTAATAAATTTTCCGCTAAGTTAGCTCCTAAGTTCGTTATGAGTAAAATTCGGAAAAAACATTCCAGTTTAGTATATGAGTTAGAAAACGAAGATGGAACAAGAGCAGGAAATGGCACATAAAGGACTTGAAACCAATTGGAGTATCAGATCCAAATGAAAATGATGATTTTGACGATTAATTCCGGTCCGCTCATCTCTTTGATATTAAGTAATGACGTAGTGGTCTGTTTTGTTTTGTTCCAATTCTTGATCTAGTGTCGGTCCACTAATATTGAGTATTTTGTTTGAGGAGTGAAATAAGTGGTTTGAGATTTTGTAAGTTTTGTAAGTTGAGGTGTGCCTTGGTGCACGCTGGTCGTTTTGCTCGCGCGTTGCTCGGAGATGTGTTTGGAGGATGTCTTTGACAGATATCCTTACAATGTAGAAGTAGGTGGGCTATTTAACTATTGGTCCTGATTTCTACATGTCAAGGTGGAGAGAATGAATTGTTCTTTCCCTTGTTCCTTTTGACCGTTAGAAGTTCTTAGATTTGATAGGGTCAAAGTTGACTTGGTGATTTTCACCGTTTGGTCCATCACTAATGAGATCAGTTGTTCGTTAGCAATTAGTGATAGGATGATCAGTAGGGTGTAGGATTCTACAACCCTAACCGGGTTATTTTGAGTTTGAAATTTGATGAGTAACCTGATGGTCAGGTTACCTTTGTTTTGATTATCTCTTTGTAATAAAGTGATAATATTTTGTATTTGAATTTGTTAAGTAACCGTATGGTCAGGTTACCTTTGTTTTGATTATCTCTTTGTAATAAAGTGATAATATTTTGTATTTGAATTTGTTAAGTAACCGTATGGTCGGGTTACCTTCGTTTTGATTATCTCTTTGTAATAAAGTGATAATACTTTGTATTTGAATTTGATAAGTAACCTTTTGATTAGGTCACTTTTGTTTTGGTTATCACCTTGTGATGATGCTTAAATTTAGACCTATTAGTAGGGTATTTCTTTTGATTCTCACCTTATAGTGATGATATTTTGAATGGTAATGCTGTTCTGATGAGGAAGCATTCCTGTTTTTTTGTAAATAGAGCTAAATGAGCTCCTGGAAGTGAAGTTTTTTTTGAAATTAGAAGTAAATTGTAAGTGTTTGATTTTAGGTCAGAAATATTAGCCTTATTAGAAGTAGGAATCTCAAGTCAGGAAATATTGTAAATTTAAATTCTTTTGTCCCGTGGAGTGTTTGACTCTCTAATTTGACCCCCTCCCAATTTTGATTATTACCGATTGTGACTCCCCGATTTTGTCTCCCGATGGACGTCAGGTACACGTAGTTACCAACACACTCTCAATTATAAATGAAGGTCCTCCCCATTTGAGTAAATTTATAAAATTGCATAGTTGGTTAGGAAGATAGGAAAGGCTAGTATTGTTGTAAAAATTTTTTGTATTAGTTATATTTGAAGTTTTTAAGAAAAATTTTTTTCTTTTAGGAAAGAGGTAGTGTAACAATTTTATTTTTGCAGTAGGAGAATCCATTCATTAAACGTACAATGAATAGTAAAATACCTTTATTAATTAAAATAAATATTCAAGTAACAATCAAACTTTTATAGTATTATAATATCAAGGATTATTAGTCAAGTTGTTTCCGAGTTCGGTGTAATTTCACAGCCACTGGCGCGCGCGTGAGAGGTTCGAGAACTAAAATCCGGAACCTCCCACCATACAAGAAAGCAGCGAGCGCACTCGTCGATAGTTAAAAGTAGCGTCAAGATGCATTCTAAGAGAATGGCGAGTGACCTCCGAGTCGCTCTATGTTTGTGAAACACTTCCTGAGTAACGGTTAGTACCTAATCCACATTTTGTATATTCGTTGTCATATTAGCTAATTTACAAAATTTATTTAGCGCAACGACCCATTTGAACTCGCAACGACCCATTTGAACTCGCAACGACCTATTTGAACTCGCAACGACACATTTGAAATCCCAATGAGAAATTAGAAAACTGCATGGATAACGTATATATCGCACACCACGTCGAAAATCGCAACTGTAAAATTTGAGACAACATGATCCCTTTGAAGTTACAATTTAGAAAGCTTAATTTGTTGGCTACGCAATGAAAAATTATTTTAGTAAATAAATTTAGACAACGGAAGATTACGTTACAAAGTAATGCTGCCGTGATCCAAGTAAGGAACCCGCTTTGCTCCTACACCTGTGTTAAAGCATGGAAAGCAAGTATAATTAGTTGCTGTTCCGCGCTGCGAGGTAATTTCCATTACATCAAGGGACAACTGCTGCTCTTGGGTTCGTAATAGAATTAAGATTTCCTGAGTACTTTCCTTCTGAAAGTACATTATTTCATTTTGTTTGTTAGACGTACAAAATTGTTATTCAGTTTACCTGTAAATAAGCTGGTTTTCCCCAGTATTAAATTTGCTTTCACTTAGCTTCGTAAATACGTGATCACACGTGGCTTCAACGTAATTTAACAGCTGCTATTACATCACCTGTTTGTTTGTTCACTATTGTCAACAATTGCCCAATGGCTAACACATGTTTAGCATTTTAGTACAACCACTATTGATAACATTAGAGAATATCTTGGTGATTATTTTGACTTCAAACTAAATTTAAGTTTGTTAACCTAAAGAGAAAATTTCGTATATTCATTTGTAAATGACTCACACAGATCTGATTGGGTTATAAAGAAACTCTAGCATTTTTAGTTACATAGAATTATAAAATATTTGAGTAAGGATTAGTTGATAACCTTTACTACCAGTTTTGCAAGTACTTCAAATTTTTATTTTTATTTAATTACAATGATACTTTATTTACTGAAACCAAGAAAATTCTTATTAGTAAATTAATATTCTTCATTTAAAGTTTTTTTATTCTGATCTAGTCTGATCAGACTTGGTAAACAAAAAGCAATAAGAACTAAAATTTTATGATCCCATTATGCAGAAAATATTCTCTATACTTTTAGGTATACTTGAGGGACGCAAATAGTGTTCCCATTTTTATGTGACTTAATTATTATTCTTTCTTACAGGAACAGCGTCTTATTCTGTTAAGACAAGTTTGTGTATCAACGAAGGCGATCTCTTTTTTGGGTCTCCAAGTCCGCCCTTAAAAATAGCTATGCCCCTAAAATAAATCAATTTGGACTTGGTGGCGCCTGTTTGTTTTTGTTAAGTGTAACCCTCCATAGATTTCGACTTACCCCCATTGCTCATAGCTCTACCCAAGGAATAGATCCCTAGTTACGTCGGAAGACTTTGTTTTGCTGACCCCCAACTTCTAGAGTCAGATGTATGTATTAAGAAGAGAGCATTAGTTAAGCTCAATTTAGGAAAGAATGTGACCGTTTGGGGTTAGCGATCAAGAAAAAATAATACGTTTCAACGCACTATTCCCTTATGCCTTAGTATGTGTCCTGTCATCCTATCTCTCCTTCTTTTTACTGTTTTCTACATATTTCTTTTGTCCTCTACCGTTAAAGAACCCCTTTGTTTTCAACTTTGTCACTCCATGTTATTCTCAACATACGAAGCGTGTTTTGTAAGTAAGTACCGTTTTGAAATTCCGTCGCTGCAGCGCTGCTGTCGGTGTTCCGCACATGCGCACTGTGGGCCTACACCTTTTGGCTAGCCACAGACGTTATTGCTGCAACAATCGATTGTTTATACATTTGCTTTTGGATATTTCAAATGCCTCCGCCGATTAAGATTCCAGCCGACTGTGAAATACGCGCTGTTATTCGCTATTGTAGTGCTAAAGGTGTGAAAACAGTTGAAATTCACTGTCAGATTTGTGTAGTGTACGGACAAAACATTATGACTGATAAAATGTTAACGCAAATGGGTAAGAGTTTTCAACGATGGCCGAAAGAATGTTTATGATGAGGAGCGGAGTGGGCGACCCTGAGTGATCACTGACGATTTGGTGCAGAAAGTCGACGAAAAGTGACAAAGAACAGACGGTTTACGATTTTTTCGTTATCATAGGCGTTTCCTCAAGTTTCCAGAAGTGCTATCTACGAAATTGTTATCGCATGCTGCCAAATCAAGCGGCAAACTTCTATAACGACGCAATACAAAACCTTGTTGTTCGATATGGTAAGTGCCTTAATATTGGTGGCAATTATGTGGAAGGTAAATAAAAGTGTACTCTTTCAGGTAACAATAAACTTGTTGCAAAAGTTTACTTGTTTTTTATACATATCAAAACGGTACTTATTTAGAAAATACGTCTTGTACGTCTGTAGCACTGTCTGCTTCTACCACTGTCCACGTTTCACAACAGTACAGTGCTGTGTTCCACATATTTACTTTCATCATTTTTCTTTTATTTTTATGTTTGGTGTCATTGAACATAGTAGTTGCTTTTCCTGTTAAATGCCACACGGTCTTGTGCAAATCTTTGTTTTAGATCTTTTGCACTTTTCCCATCTTGTGTTATTTGACTTCTTTGGTAGTAAAAATTCTTAATCTCTTGTAAATTCCCGTTATCTGTATTCTAATTTTTGACTTATTTGCCCCTCCTTTATATACTAATACTTTACTTTTATTTTTGTTAACTTTCATACCGTATCTGTTTGTTATTACTGTTTCCATTTTGTTAAGAACTGCTACTAACCCTTCCTTGCTAGATGGTAATACCACTACATCATCTGCAAATCTAAGTTTGACCCTGCATAATAATTCCAAATGCCTTTTTGTGTTTGATAGTATTTATTGTCTCTTCGATATGCAAGTTAAAAATTAATGGGTATGGGGCATATCTGTGCTTCACCCATTTCATAATATTGGCTTCTCTACGTTCTTGCACTAGTTCTATTACAGTTGCTTGCTTTTTGTATAAACCATGTACTGTCCGTCTATTTATATAACTCGTTCCAATTTTTTCAGTTTTCGTACATTTTTTCTTATTTTGCATTGTCAAACGCTTTTTCTAGATTCACAAACCCTATAAACACACGTCCTTTCTTTCCTATTGCTTTCTTCATTATCACCCTCGAAGCTGAAATGGCCTCCCATGTTTCCTTGTTTCGTCTAAACCCAAATTGATCTACTCCTCATTTTTCTTCAACCCGTTTTCTGATCCTTCTTTGCACATTTCTAATTAATATTTTTGACACGTTTGCTGTCGAACTTATTGTTTGAAATTTTTCACATCAACGCACTTCTCGTTTTTGGTATTGTGACTATGGTGTAACGTTGTTACTGCTTGCCCATCGGGTTTTACAGGTTCTGCTTGTACCTTATGTATACCGGTGCTCAATTAGTTTTCAAATTTTTTAATGTTAATATAAACTTATCTCTATGAATAGGATATTTCAAGTTATCCTTTTCAATATCTAATTCCCGTTCTAGTGCTTCCAGTTTCTGTTCTACATATAAACTCCCTAAATGTTGTTGACATTTTCACTTTCACTTTCACTATTTCCATCTCAGTATGTACCTCTTTGCACTTTTCATCAATCCATTGTTCTATAGCTTTCCTGCAATTGTGAATAACTTCCGATCTTATGAATTAGTATTTCTGTTTTCCTGCTTCGTCTTGTCTGTTTTTGTATTTTTGCCTTTCTTCTATTAAATTCAGAGCATCCATTATTACCCATGGTTTCTTATAGTCTTTTAGTTTATACCCCCGAGAACTGCTGATTGTCATGTGTAAGCTGGATTTAATGTTACTTTATTCTGTTTCTACTTCTTTAGTATCAGAAACTTTTCCAATATACTTCAGTAATTCGTTTAGTTCTAAAATCTTTTGTGAATATTTTTATCTTTTAGTTTATCAAAGTCAAAGGTCATTTTCGTTTGTTTTTCTCAACATTTTAAATTTAGGCGTGTCTTTCACAATTCGTATGTTGTGGTCAACTTCCATATCTGTTTGTGAATAGCTTCTACAGTCCTTTATTTGATTCCTAAACCGTTGTCGAACAAGAGTGTAATCTATTTGATATCTCCCTATGTCTCGTGGCATCCTCCACGTGTATCGTTTTCTTGCACGATGTTTAAATAATGCCTTTGTAATGGTTAAATTGTTTTTGTCGCAAAATTTTACAAACCTTTTCGCCCTCCCTTTTTACGTGCCTAAACCAAATAATCCCACTGCTTGCTCCCTACCACTACCACTACCCTCACTTAACACTGCATTAAAATCTCCCAGAATTATTATTCATGTCTTTTTACAAATCTAGTATGTCTTCGATATCTTTGTAGATCGCTTCTACCTCTTCTTTACTGTAGCTAGAAGTGGACATTATTCCTGTATTTGTAGTTTTCCACGCGGTAGTTTTCCACGCGGTGTGTTTTTTCCGTATAACTATCTTCACACCTGAATTTCCTTCCTCTGATGCAGTATGTATTATCCTATAGTCTACGCTTCAAGAATTTCCCGTCTATGGTCACAGAAATTCGCTAATCCCCACTGTGCCTAATGGTAACCTATTCTCTTCAATTTTTAACTCTCCCCTTCTTACCTACTTATTTCATGCTTCTGACACTCTACGCTCCGACTCGAAAACTCTTCTCTGCACTTCGTTTAAACTTTTGGTACACATCCTTCGAAATAGTCCACTCCCGAAAATACGAATGCAGGACTATTTTAATTCTGAAATCTTTTACCCATGTCATCATTTAAGAAAACATTTTGAGTACGTTGTGTACTTGGGAGATAATGTGGTGGTTTCCCGTTGCCTTCCACATCGCAGTACTGTATTATAGAATGCCATACTGACTCCTATGGTCTCTGCCTCTCTAAATACCGAAAGAGCTTCTGGCCTCTTTCGGATGCCTGTCTTAGCCTGATTCCTCACTAAAAACCATACTAATTTGGTTAAACCTATACTTCGGTTTTCATTTCACTAAAACACGCAAACCATTCTACTCGTTCTAGTACTCTAGAACTTCCTTAAGGTGCAGGTCCGTTCAGAACAGTCATTAATATATAAGTAAGATTAGTTTACTTGTTTTTCCACATGGATTTGTTTTGGGATCGTTCAATAAAACACACAGAAATAATTTTTAATTTTAAAAAAGGTATATTAAATGCTATAATTATGTGTTCAATATTAGGAACAGTATGTAATCATTTTTTTGACCCTTATGAAAGCATAAACCATAAACGTGGCAGTGTTAAATGCACTTGATTTTGTATTGTTTCTGATAACGGTAAGCAAGCCAAATTAATAATTAAAGTAAATTAAATGATTTTATCATAGCGCTCACTTATGACATCATCATATCCTTACTTCATCACGTTCCTATTTTTTTTTACTTTATCACGATATAATCTCGCTTTAATATAAATTAAAGGGGAAACAAAAAGGATGCTCTTTTTAATGGTTCGTTTTATTGCTTTATTGGAATAATCCATTCGATGGATTTATTCCATGTTGATCGATTTATCTGGATGAATAACTCTACTAGATTATGAAAATGGTTTCCTATAATAGTTTAATGCTTTTGATTCGTTATCAGCTCAAAGGAAGAAGCTCAAATTTACGATTTCTCAAGCTGAGGATGTTGAACGCCTTGGGACGTCAGTTGTTTGTTCAAGAACCGCAAGCTAAGACATGTGGTAGCAGCAAGGTATCTTTTTTGTAATGATGTTGTCACGTACAACCAGATAGAAAGGTTAGCGTTAGTCTAAGGACATGACCTGTCAACAGCTGTTTCTAAATAACCTGACAACGAAATTAATACTTGATATGTAAAATGGAACCGTTGGACTAAAATTACATTACGAGGAAATTGAGCGTATTTCTGTTTGGATTTCATTATAACAGACAAATTATTGCTTATGTTAAAACTTTATTACAAAACTATTTAAAAATTATTAGTTTACTTATTAAACTTAAAAAAGGCATATTAATTCAAGTTCTTCAGTAATATGGAATTTAATCACAAAAATTAATTTTATTTAGCGTTGAGTTTATGATAAATATCTGTAAACAAAAATAAGCAGATCTGAGTATTTTGGTTATTAAAAGCTTTACGGTTAGGTTTAGTTCTTTGTTGAGATTATCAAGATTATCATATTGTAATATCAAAGTCTAAAAGATTAGAATACGTCCTTATTGTAAATTTTTTGTATATAAATTTTACCACAGAAAAAGGTAAATTTAATTAAAGAGCCATCACTTGATTTAATTAAACAACTGTTTTAGTTTGGACAAGCGCGTCTAAAGGTAGAGATAAATAAGTTAAAGGAGAATATATCCCCTTTTACAAAGAATGACGTTATTAGCTGTGACTCAATAAGGGAGTACTAAACAGCGCTTTCAAGAAACTTGATAACTAAATTTTTTTTCCTATTTATGTTTAAATTATAGGTATTAATAACTATCTTTTCTCTTTACTGTATAAGGTAGCAAGAGTGCATCTCTTGTATCCTTCGTTTTTCTAATAACAATGTTTCCTTTCATATCCTGCCTGTTCGCAGTTAAAGAGCTTTTCTCTCTGAGGATTTCCAAGTTCTCCCTTAAGGTAACCCGTGCTTTATCATTTCTAGGACTTGGTGGCGTCCCTTTTGCAACCCTCTATTTTTTATCTGAGAGGAACACTGTCGATTTCCCTTCATTATAACTGGATCGGAAACCGGAGGTACACAAAAAGTACCAAAGATCTTTCAAGTATAGTAAAAAAATATTGTCGTGTAGTTAATCGAAAATAATACCTTTATTTATTTTTAGAGTAGACTCAAAGTCCTAAATGGTTGTACTTCAGCGTAATTCAAAATTTTGTTTAATTGAAACAAATTATCTTTTGCCACAATGTGATTTAATTGGCAATATCTTTGGTTGTATTTTCTATGTTATTATTGTGGGGTTTACTTATGTATCGATCTTGAGTTTACTTACCTATATTATGTACAATTAAATTTGAGTTATTAAAGAAGGCGTTCTACCCTTTCACACAATTACATAATTAATGAATTAATTAATAAGCAGCACGAGCGCGTAATTGAACAACGTGTATAAATTAGGACATTACATGTGATTTTCCAATGCTCCACCCGAAGGTACTACATTGGCCAGGAAACGAGTTTTTTTTTTACCTGGAAAATTTGGAATTTTGCCGAATCCTTGCTGTTCCAAGCAAGGTAGGGATCTTTAACGTGCGTGACAACACTCACACACGGGACCTCCATTTTACCTCTCATCCGAACGAGGGTGTATTTTTGCGAAAAATGCTCGCCTAACATTTTTCAAGCGGACCGTGTCGGGATTCGAACCCGGGACCTAGGGCGTAGTAGTCACACACATACCACTACGCCACGGAGCCGCCTTATATAAATTAGAACAGTAAGATATGCTTCACATTCTCTTACAAACATTTCTCTAGATAAACAAGTTGACGAAATTTGCGGGAAGCTGCTATACCAAATGGGGGTGGCGGTCCCTCAGATATAGTAAGCGCCTGTTTGATTTTTCTCTCAATCAGTTCATCTGTTCTGTTCTTTTCTACAAAACTTTGTCATACACATACATACACAGGCATGCACGCACGCACACGTACACATACAGGTACACGCGCGCACACACACACACACTTAAAAGCACATTTCTGGACTCTGGAAATCTCAAAATTCGAATCCCTTTAAAATTTACATATTAAATATTGATCATCATCATAAGATATTTCTGTGCCCACACTTCGTATGGAACCAAAAGGCGAAAAAGAAATTATGAAATTTTTGATATAAGGCGACGGTGATGAAAGTAAAAGTAACAACAATATCAACTAATAATCTTTAAAGATTAGTTGAATCGAAGACAACTTTATCAAATAGATTTAAATGTCAGTAAAAAATTAGTACGAACCTGCTATCCTTGAAGGAAAAGTATTTAAATAATCAAAACAAGATTTTTCTAATAAGATATACAGTGCATGTTATCTAGCCCGCCAGGGTCAACTGGAGCATAAATTAGAATCCAGTTTTTATCAAATTATGTTTTTTCCTGTTTTGTTAAGAATTATTCTTTTTATATAAATAATACTGGCATGAAATGTCAAACTTATAAAAAGTTGAGATTGATTAGGTAAACCACGTCATAAGTTTTAAAAGCCGTCAATAATTTTAAATAGTCTTAATAAAAGCAAGTTATCCAGTTACTTACTAGCGTCGTATTGTAAAGTACACAAACTAACAGCTACAGTACATGCTAGTCGACATTGAGAAGAAAGTGTTCAGCTATATTTTGAAACATTCAATTATTCCTAAGTCTCAATTGGGATCCAAATTAATGTATCATTTTGCAACAGAATAAGTTGGAAAAAGTTCAGTTGAAATTAAGTACAAAATTGAACTAAGAACTAAACATTCAAAAATACAAAATCAAAACAATTCAAAGCAACTTAGTTCCAGCTCAAGAGAGACAAAGAAAAAGTTTGGGAAATCATAATTGTCAACGTTGAATTGAAGATATACTGAAGTGGCAACAAATCAGTAAGCATTCCAAAAAATCAGTGATCATAAAGCTCTGGTAAGACAAATTATAAAATATATACAATTAAAAAAAATGATTAAATTTAGCTAAAATGATAACAAATTAAAGAAAATTAGATAACAAGGCTTTTTAAATGCCCGACCGAGGTCAACTAAAGTAAAAGTTTCAGGACGGCTGTTTTGTTATATATTTGTTACGGTATTCTATGCAGATAAGAAAGAACGCAGCACAGTAAGTAGAAAAAATTGCCTACACCAAATACCGCAACAATACACAGGGACAGAATAGTAGAATCGAACTCCACAAGGATCAGATTTCGGGTTAGCTCAAAAACATCATCGAGTCGAATGGGAAACCTAGAAGGAAAAGGATTAGAATACTCAGTAACAAAGAACTATACTACGAAGTTTTAGGAAAACATATAGTCCCAATAGAATTTACAAACGTCGAAATACATTTACGTGATCATTTGGTACAACGTGATGTATACAAAGCAACAATTTACATATAATACAGTATAACCTAAACATTTAAAATAAAATAATGTCGAGCATGAAATATTATTATCTAAATATAAGCATTCTTATAACATTTTCTAACCCTAAATATGTACAAGAAATCAAGTGATAGAACAGTAACAGTAACCTCTCCTTTAGGAAGCGCACATTGTCACATAAAATAATTAAATTGCCAGTTGTTGACATTAACATTAATTTATATAAAAAAGTAAACAAGTAAAAAAGTGCTCTAAACGCATTAAAATTTTAAATAGCAAGTTCTAAAAATATGTACATAATTGTTGGTGTTATGAGCGTACGTACAGTCTACAGTTTGTTGCGGAAGCAATAAAAAAGACGTCTCTATCTTCCAAAATAGTAAAAGAAATAAAGCAAACAAAAAAAAGACATTGTGCCTGGAGCTATCTACTTTTTGGTACCATTTTAGAAAGAAGAAGTGCGGCTGTATTCATCTACGGTCGAGCGCTGGAGCAACTTAATTTAACTATAGTAGCACAAACGCATTTTAATAGCGCAACTTTACAACGCTCAAAGGACGTTGTATAGCAGTAAGGGAGCGAAGGAGTAAGAGAGCGACGAACAGGTAAGGGCGAGATTTTTCAAAGTTGGATTTGTATTTATACAGCTTCAAAGCCATGGAAGAAAAACATAAAACTATTCTCAGCAATAGATTGTTACAGGTTCTACGAAAGTAAGCGAAAATATATATTCTAAATGACAACGGCAAAACTATTTGTAGAATGCAAGCAATAACAATAGCAAAATACGATAATTATTTTCATTGAATTTTGTTGTTCGCAGGGAAAGCAAAATACACTTTAAAATGTTCCTGCGATTTGGGCCTAGCAAATAATTTGCCTGACTTTCTAAAAAAGTACAGGGGTTTGTATGATTATCGATCCACGCTACAAATATACCACGAAATAACTTAATTAAGAAGACGCTTTTATTACCCATAAAATTTGAACGACTGAACACGTGTAGATACAACGAAATATAATTCTACAGTAAACGCGCAGATGACAATCCATTAGAGTATTTAATGAGTGAGAAATTTTCAAAAGCAAAATGTTTGTGTATTTCAACGAATAACCATTGAAAATAACAAACGCTTATTTCAAGGAACGAGACATTCATTATTTAAAGTAGTTCGTGGAGAAAACACTTCAAAGAATTATAAACGGTTTTAGGATATATTCCACGTAGTGAGGAATATTTTTATACAGGACGGTTTTAATACGTACTTGTTAAGTTTGTATTATTTGAGAATAACATAAAAAGGGTTTAGATTAGCGTTTTCAATTAAAGTCGCTGCAATTTAATGCAGAATTGCTCTATTTCAAAAAGTTACCGTAACATGTTTATAAGAAATAACTTACCTATGCTAGTGTTATCCTGAATCACACACGCACATGAAATGATTTTACAATAGGAGTACAAAATGACCACCGTATCTGCAAGTTTGTGGTTGGTATAATTTCCGGTCATCATAATTTTTAAATCAGAATTCACTAAACAACTGTACGATAAAATTAATTACCGATAACCATTCACAATTAAATCACAACATTGCGTTTATGTGTATTACCTAAGCAGGTAGTGGAAGAACACAAGTAACAAAATCAAACAAGAGAGATGATACACTACAAATCAAATAACTCCAATTACAAACTATTTAATGGAAAAGTACATGCAACTTAAAGTAGGTTATCTTTATGCTGCAAACAGCTGAATTGTAAGAAACGTAAGATTTGGGGGTCAGAAATCCAATACTGTCTACCAAATCAGTATCATGCAATATTATTTCTTGTAATATCCGTATGTTCAAAAAAAATTTAAAATTATTTCGGTAGCAGCTAAAATGCATTGAGTTGTTTCATTTACCAGCTGAAATGGACTCTACTTTTACTAATTTAAGTTTGCAGGTCACAACTTGGTTGGTCGACTTTAAACGATGATGTTACTTGTATTTTATTCGTTACCTGGTTAACATTGCAGTAATTTTAAAACGTTTTTGATACTTTTTTTGAGTAGTGTCCATTTGTAGCCTAACCATTTGTTTTAGACTACGGGTTTATTAACAATTTTTGTTTGTCTTATCAGCCTCTACACCCCATTTAAATTAATGATGTAAAACTATTACCACTCTGTATATAAAAACTGTGTCGCACTACACAATTTTGTAATCGTTTGCAGTATTTGGTGACAGAAACAGCAGCCCTCAATGAGGTATGAGGGATGGTAACGCCTTATGGACTAAGGAACAGTTTCTTTGCATGCAAATCCGTAAATACGTGGTCGCCTGAATGTGCAATGTACACAAACAAATACATTGATGTGTGCGTCTGTGCACTAATATCAACCTAGTCATGTCAAGTGTTCGCGTATTTTCAGTACTCTAACCATAAAATATTGTGTGTGTAGGTAGAATCGAGTTTATTCAAGAACGGCTTGTACGTCATCATACGCACGCGGCTAAAACGGTGTCAGATTAGTTCAGTGTTTATAAATAGGCGTGTTCGTTCAGCATTTCAGTGGCGTAGCTAATTTGCTGTTAAACGTCAATTGATATTTGTGACTGACATTCTATATTTATTTCTTACGCTTTCATTGTTTTCTTTCTATTTTTTTGTGTTTTATGTCTTGCTTATTCGCGTATTCGCCATGTTAAATTAAACTATCAACAAAATAAAAATTGATTTTAGAATATTTACTCTATGGAAACCTTAAAAATTATTAAATTCGATACCCCACTGGCTTTCAAGGTTTGCGCATATGTCAAATGACGTATAGGCTCTTCTTAAATAAATTCTACTATACTTCTTGTTCGCATACAATGTAACCTGGTCCTAAAAATAATAAGCCGTATTATTTATACATCTATGACTCGTATAGAACCAAATAAAAATCATAATATTTATACAGCTATGATATTTTCAAAATATAAAAAAATAAGCAATTCTAGTTCTATAATCTAAAACTTAATTTTTCTAGCTTTTAACAAGTCAAATTCCGTTATATCGTTATAATTTATATTTTCTGCCACAGTAGACGTAGAACACCGGTTGTAGTGCCTCCTCCACATCCTTCCACCCTCCTCCACATCCGACCACCTCCACATCCCTCCCAATTCCCACCCCCGCATCTTTCCCACTTCCAACCACCCAGCTCCACACACCTACCCACCTTCCACCTCCAGCCTCCACATCTCCCCCTCTTTCACATCCTACCTTCTACCTCCCACTTCTCACCTCCCACCTCCCACTTCCCACCTCCTACTTCCCACCTCTACACACCTCCCACCTCCGCACACCTTCTACGTCCACACCCCTCCCACCTCCCACCTCCCATCTCCCACCTTCCACCTCTCACCTCCCACCTGCCACATCCCACCATCAACTTTCCACCTCCATACACCTTCCAACTCCCACCTCTCACCTACCACTTCACATCTCTCACCTTCTACTACCAACCTCCACACATCTCCCACTTCCCACTTCCCATCTCCCACCTCACATCCCCCACCTTCTACCTCCAACCCCTACACACCTCCCACTTCCCACTTCCTACCTCCCACCTCACTCTACATCCCTTTACATCCCTCCAAATCCCTCCACATCTTTCCACATCCTTTCACATCCCTTCACATCCTTCCACATCCCACCACATCCCTCCACATTCCACCACGCCCCTCCACATCCCTCCACATCCCTCCACAACCCCTCTACATCACTCCACATTTCCACACATCCTACCACATTCCTCCACATCCCTCCCACCTCCACATCCCATCACATCCCTCTACATCTCTTCCACCTCCGCATCTCTCAACATCTCTCCATATCCCTCTACATCACACCAAATCACTTCACATCACTAAAATTAAGAATAGATGCTTGGTGACTGTTAACTTCCGCTTCCCTCGTGTACACCCAGGTACATTCTTGCCCATGCACACCCCTGCTCATCCGCACCCCTGCACATGCGCACCACTACTCATGCGCACTCCTGCCCATTCGCACCCCTGCGCATACGCACCTCTGCCCATACACTTCGACTGCTATTCTTGTAGTTGGTTGAAAAAGTCAGCCGTCATTTTTACTGCTAGGGCCGCCGCAATGCCCATTCTATACTTTCTTTATATATATATATATATATATATATATATATATATTTGTTAAATTCGTTTGTTAAATGAGTTTAGTGAAATTAACTAATCTTGGAGATATTGAATCACTCAATTTTTTGAAATAGTAATTATGTAATGATTTCGTAGGGTTTCTGGACATAACGGATTTAAATATCTTGCAGAGTTTTTACAATATTAAACAATACATTAAATAATGAATTGGTTATTCGGCAAAATATATAACAATTAATTTCGAGTGTTGGTTTGCGTGGATTCTTCTGTAATAAATATTATAAACTCAGTCGGGCAGTTACAAAATCTTTATGGTGAAAACTTGCTCTTTTTTGTGTGACTGCTCGGATTGTAACTCTTATTCTCAGGATTTTACCTTCCATTCAAAGGTTTATTGGACAAATGCTTACTTGATTTAATACAAAAAGTTCGTTTTATTATTACAACACAGTTCGTCATTTTGTCATTATGGTCTAGGTAACGATAGCCTTAGTCATTGATTGCAATAAGGATATTTGAGTAGGTTTTGTATGATGTTGTTTTTATATTGAAGGATAACCGAGTTTGTTTATTTCAAAAGTATATACAGCTGTGATATTTGATCAGTTGTTGATGCTGAATTTTTGATTATACCTAAATATACTACTGTAAATATGTATTTTGTGTCTTATGTGTTATTAGATTTTATTTTGGGCGAGCTCGTTATCGCCAGCATAGTAATTAACTAGATAAGATTCTAGTCCTATTTATATTTACAGTCATATGGGATATTTCTTTTAACATTTATATTTTTTTATTTCTATGCGTTACTGAGTCTAAAAATGTATAGCAATTTTGTAATAATCCTCATAACTATTCTGTTTATTTTGTGTAATATTACGTGTCGTATTTTATTGTATTGGACAGACTAGTGTTCTGTCCATATGTATATGTTATACAGGGTGAATGGTATCGTTTGTGCAAAAATGAACTGGGAGATAGTACACTTAATTTGCAACAAAAATTGTTAATATGACCCCTGTCCTATCTTGATTGGTTTAGGAGATATGGTTTTTTTAGTCTGTTTCTTAATAACGCGACTTCTTGCAGTAAAAGTTAAATTTCTCGGCTTCTGCTGCAAATAACTAGATAAACAATCCGATTTTCATAAACTACATTAAATTTCCTATAAAAAACAACTATTTCGATTTTTTAAATTTTAAAAGAAACATTTATTATAAAGCATTAAAGGGTAAAAAATTACAAAGGAAATTTTTTTAACAAAGTTTAAAGTAATATTACAGCGAAATTATTTTCTCTACAAATGAGCAAATGTCACAAAACAACCTCACTTCATAAGGTTTCCAGCAGTGCGAAACACTTTCTATTTGATTTTAATTTATTAAATTATTGCCTTCGTAATGTCGGAAAAACCTTGTTCGATTATAAGATAATCAAGGCAGTGAAAATTGAAAACAAAAATGTACAGTAATTTTCAGAGCACAGATACGTTCATAGCATGTAGTTGTCACATTGACAGTGTGAAGCATTGTCACTAATTAGACAGTTGTATTTGTATAAATTTTTGATATCTAAGATGCCTGCTCGTTATAGAAATAGAGAATATGCAGATATGCATTTCATTTATGGTTTTTGTAATGGTAATGCTACAAGAGCAGGGGAGGAATATCAACGTCGGTTCCCAAATCGTCCGATTCCCAGTCGCAACGTGTTTGCAAGAACGCACCAATGGCTCCTTGATGGAGGAGCATTTCAAGTACCTAATGAAAGGGGGCAAGATCTGGACGTAGAAATTGACGAGTTGGTCTTGGATCGAGTGGAACAAGACCCTACAACTTCTGCACGTCAAATTGCAAGAGAGGCTGTAGTTTAGCAATGGAAAGTAGTAGATGTTCTGCACAAGAATAATATTCGTTCTTTTCACTTTACACCTGTTCAAACTCTGGAAGGCGGAGGCGAAGATTTCCAACGAAAGTTGATGTTCTACCGTTGGTTATTAGCACGGGATATTGAGGAGCGCCATTTCTTTCGAAAAATACTGTGGTCTGATGAGTCCCTCTTTACGTACGCTGGCGTTCCAAATCTCCACAATTACCACTATTATGCAGATGAAAACCCTCATGCAATAAGACAGAAATCGTTCCAACGCAGATTCAGCCTAAATATGTGGGCGGCTGTGATAGGAAACACCCTTATTGGCCCCTATATTTTCGAAAGAAACCTCAATGGAAAAGTGTATTTGGACTTTCTTTAAAATCAACTACCCCTATTGTTGGAAGATGTCCCTTTAGAAGTTCGTAGAGATATTATTTTTGAACATGACGGGGCTCCTCCTCATTACACACGTGGTGTCTGCCAGTTTTAAATGAACAGTACGCAAGGTGGATTGGTAGAGGAGGACCGATTCCGTGGCCAGCAAGATCGCCTGTCTTAAATCCCATGGATTACTTTGTATGGGACTTTTTAAAAGAATACGTATACAGCACGGAGATAGTCAGTTTGGAAAATTTGAGACAAAGGCTCGAAAATGGATGTCAACTCTTAAGAGAGAAGCTATCTATGAGCGTGACCGTGGTAGGTATGCGGAAAAGAGCAAGAACCTGTATCAGGTGCGGTGGTCAGCATTTTGAACAATACAAATAAAATTTAATTTATCAAATTATTGCCTCCGTAATACCGGAAAAACGTTGTGGGATCATTAGATAAATCAAGGCAGTGGGCGAATTTTAATGCGAAGTGGAAACAAATTATTTGTTTCCATATTTCCATACTTGATAAATTAAAAATCAAATAGAAAGTGTTTCGCACTGCTGGAAACCTTATGAAGTGAGGTTGTTTTTGTGACATTTGCTCATTTGTAGAGAAAATAATTTCGCTGTAATATTACTTTAAACTTTGTTAAAAAAATTTCCTTTGTAATTTTTTACCCTTTAATGCTTTATAATAAATGTTTCTTTTAAAATTAAAAAAATCGAAATAGTTGTTTTTTATAGGAAATTTAATGTAGTTTATGAAAATCGGATTGTTTATCTAGTTATTTGCAGCAGAAGCCGAGAAATTTAATTTTTACTGCAAGAAGTCGCGTTATTAAGAAACAGACTAAAAAAAACCGTATCTCCTAAACCAATCGAGATAGGACAGGGGTCATATTAACAATTTTTGTTGCAAATTAAGTGTACTATCTCCCAGTTCATTTTTGCACGAACGAGACCATTCACCCTGTATATATATATACTAATCATTCTGTTTTTAGGATGATTTGGGTTGTGTGTTCTTTTATTTCGTTCTTTAGACATCCCAATCTCCTACTGTGTTAGCGTGGCATTCATTTTTTCCCCTTTGTTACCGCAATTCGGGCGAATTCGTTCTGTATTATTAGTTCGTTCTTTTCCTCCTGGTCCGCTCGTCTTAGCTGTAGCAAATGTGCATGTATTTTGTTTTCATATAGATTAATGTAAAGATAAAATACATGACCTTCAAAGTACATCTATCTGGAATAATAGAAAATAATTAACGTAGCCAAAACTACCAGATATTCTTTGATGTTATTTCAATGTACATGCCACCTATTTCCGAGCTTTTACTGTGTCTATTTAAAGAACCTTTAGAAACCCTTGGCAATAGGAAATTAAAATTCTGCTAGGTAGTTCAGAACCTATTGGCCAGTTGGTTCTACGCTTTTTTTTTGAAGGGTTAATTATGGTAGTCTTTTAAACACATTTACAATTTGACGAATTTGTAGGAAATGATCGATAAGTTATATTGAAAAAGTATTGGAGTAAGTGAATCCATTTCCACTTAATGCTATTCCTTTCTTTCACTTTAACGTTATTTTGGATTTCTTACTTTAAATTATACGCGTAAAAATATATCAACAGTAAACCGTGAGAAGTTTTTTATCAATTAAAATATATACGTCACTTGATAAAGTAATTGGCGTCAATGAGTACAATTAATAAACTAGTAAGTATGTGAAATAATTAATCTTGGAGATGAATAAATCACTCAACTTTTTGCAATAGTAGTGATGCAATGATTTTGTAGATTCCCTTGGTATAGCAAATTTAAATATTTTGCAGACTCATTATAATATTAAACCATACAATTAATAAGGAATAAATTATTCTCAAAATAAATGACAATTAATTGGTTATTGAAATTCACTAGTCACAAGACAATTAATTGATATTAAGATTGAATATGTTTAAAAAATTGTTCTAGTAAAATTATAATACTCAAACCTCTTGTGTTACATACTGGCAATAAAAATCAATATTTCTTTAAAACTAAGTAATAATAAACTAATATATGTAATTTCATCAATTGAAATTGAGGCTTGATCCTAAAGTCGTTAAACAAATGTTACATCTTTATATTTAGTTTATACAGTATGTTCACGTTAAAAGGTACCACTGAATATTTCAGCTTGATGACCTCGGATTTAAATGAGGTTTCCAGGAGGTGAAAAATATACCAAAATACACATTCTTAAGGAAAACTCAATATTTTAGCTCTTCCAGTACGCGCATGCGCAATACAACACATTTTTTTAAATGACAACCCCAATTTGTTCCTACAGATTCCGATAGATTATATTTTTAAAAACAATTTTTCCTAAGATACGAAAATCGTCGAAAAGAAAAAAAATCTTCTTATCAATCAAAACCTAGAAATACAATACTTACTTGTGACTCTGCAAACTTGAACTTGAGCGACGATCTCGTACTATCTGAAAATTTAATCACTTCAAAAGGATTTGTAGAACTAGGGCTACATTAGAGCCTAGTCACTTTATCACAAAAAAATAAATTCCAAAAAGATTTACTAGTTAAGATTATACCTCAAAAAAAATTATCTTACCAATACAATATCAATAATCTTTCTTTTCCACACTACAAAAGTTTTATGAATTTCGTTGCTTGCTTTTATAGAAAAATTATTATTAACTTCAATGAAAGTAAGCTTTAAAACAACTTAGTCCACTTTCTATTGGTTTAAAGAAATATATATATATATATATATATATATATTGCTGTGATAAGGGGTTGTTTAGGGGTGTATTGAGTAGCAAGGGTCGTGTAGTAAACATAAATTGCAATAGAAAGCAGAAAACTGCATTTATTTAGCAGAAAATTAAATAATTCATACATTATGTAAGTAGCAAATATTTAACACTCTGTATATAGATCATAATTAGCTTTAAACAATGCGAATAAGCATATTTTACAACAATAGTGCTCGTATTTAGCAGGAAAATAGGTAATTCATACATTAAGTAAATAACAAGTATTCAACACTCTGTATATAGACCTTTATTAATTTTAAGTAATGCAAATAAGAATATCTTTCAGTAAAAGTACGCATATTCAAAAGAAATGATAGCGCATGTAATTAAACACTCATTGAGAAGTGTTCTAGTTAGTTATAATATAACACGAAGATAAGAGATATAACCTAACAAAGCTTTACGCAATTACGCAGAAACAATAAACATTTTGATAAGAAAACGCAGTTTTAAAAATACATAAACGAAAGTAGAAGTAAGGTTACATCATTTATTTTGTTTAATTATCCAAAACGGCGATATCTAAACAAAACAACGTATGGTCAAGATAGTGAACAATAAGGTATCAAGCAAACACTATTACATGGAAAACCGATATATTACATCAGAAATCACTTCAAGATGCAGGAAATACAAAGACCTTATTGGTTAAGATATCTACAAGACTTGATGAAAACCCAGCCCACATGCAAGTGGGAACAGCCTATATTTAACACCGAGTCAGTTTAAACTCAGGCAGGGCAAAGCTGCGTCACTGCTAATCAGAAGGTCACGCGTAATTATAATAAAATATCAAGTACGTTATAGTGACAATAAAGTGCAACAATTATGAAAGCTTTTTTTGCCGTTTAACGTGAGTAGAATTTGGGGTAATTTATTTAAACTAAATATTAATAATAATAGGGCTTCAAATGTGTGGATAGACATAATATTTCTAATTGATGGTATAACATTTTGAGTGTGTGGATATTTCGAATGTGATGTTAATAACTCAAATGATGGTACATTTTTTTATAATTCAAATGAATGGATCGATATAATACTTTGAATGTGATGATAATATTTCGAATGGTGGTACATTTCATAATAATTCTAATTCGAGTAGATAGATATTATAATTCCATTGTGTTGATGATAATTCGAATGGATGGTATAATATTTTGAATGTGTGGATAATTCAAATGGATTAATATAATATTTCAAATTGGGCGATAGAATATTTCAAATGTGTTAATGAGAATAATTCAAATCTGGGTCAATAATAATATTTCAAATCAGCGTCGACGATTTTGGTACAATTCTGATACAATTTTGAGTTGCGAGATTCAATGCAAATAAAATAAAGAAGCACGAAGTAATTTATGGAAAACGAGGGGTTCAACTAAACAGAACAGTAATAGATGAATGAGGACAACAAAGGGCTGTTAATCCACAACCCGAACAACCTATAGCAGGTCAGATCTAATTAGTTTTAAGATATTTTTTCTATTTAAATTTCAATACTGAATTTATTCAATTTATATAAACTTGTGATAAAGTCAACAACAAACATTGCATACGTTAAACTTACCTAATATATTATAAAGGGGTCCAGAACGTTCCGGGTCTCTTTGGTAAATAGAGGTAGTTTTTGGTGACTTTAGATTGATTTCGTATGAATTTGATTAATTGAAGGACGTATTTTAATATTTTTCAAAAATTGTAAATAATATTTCTTTTCATTATATGAAATTAATTGACTTCGTTTTATAATTCAAACAAATAGGTAATCATAAAGGGGGTGAAAAGAAAAAAAATGGATCATTGTAATATTGTGCACTTTGTGTAGATTAAAGAGGGTTAGCTGTGGCATAATAATAAAATTAGTGAGATTTAAATTTGATTAGAAAACACAGAGAGGTGGAGTTATAGAAAACGTCATTGACGCCGAGTACGGCGTTATCATATCAATATATACATCATTTGTACAATTCTACATGTATTAATATTTTTACCTATCTATATTTAAAATTATCTGAGTTGTCTCATATTACTTTTATGAATTTTGCAAGAGCTACATTATTAGAGTTCTTTAGGAAAATTATAGTGTATTTAATAATGTTCTACAACTTGTACTTGATACCCAAAAAGGATCCTGTTTTGGTTTACATATTATAATTAAATGTATTGACTTTTCATAAACTGCAGAACTTATATTTATAATTAATTAATTTCTTGAACCAAAGGTCAAATATACTTATGGTCTGAACTAATCTGTATTTTAATTGTGCTGTCAAAAAAACTAGATTTTATGTGACAAACAATCACGAATATGTCACCTTCTTAGTTACAAGCACATTTTAGTATAACCTTTTCAATTCAAATAAAGTTATCTTATAAAAATTTTGTTGCGTTCTTACGAACATTTATACGATATCTAACTATTAAATTCTGAACAAAAAATTATGTATGCCTATTTAAATCGTTATATAAAATTTACAAAAAGTTATTAAATCTCTAGTAATGGTTCCGTGAAACGAAAATTGAATTAAAATTGGAGAGCACTCACCTCAAATAATCCTCTAGACATCATCGTTCGTTAATCTTCGTGCGCAGTTGCAAAAACAGGTGCGCGAGGTTCGCACGTGTTTGGCATTACAGCTTGACTTCCATTCAAAACAAAATTTACAGAAAATTCCACAATACTTCATAGGATTGCAACAATCAACAATTTGAACTTTCAATACTGCATAACGAAAAAGACGTATTTCAGTGGTCTATAACAATTAGACTGTGCTATATTCCATAATTAAAAATACTTTATCTACTACGTAACTACATAAAACTTGCGCTGAAAAGAATCGAGAAAATGATATAAATGCAAAATTGAAAACTATTTACCTACCGTGATGATGTTTACTCTAAAGCCACAATAGGTCGATTAAACTATGGATCGGTACAACGGTATTCTTTGTGACCATGCCACCTGCCTATGGCACTGCATGTTTTCCAAGAAACCCGCTAACCCACCTCGCCACAAACTTGTTTATGCGATCACATCCGTACCTTTAATGGCGGACTTTAGCATCAAAGCAATTTATTGCTCAAGCACGGGCAGAACTGAATTATTGCATTAACACATACACAGATAAAAAGAAAACCTAGATTCTACTTCAAGTCTATAAACATACATGGAGTTCTAAGTAAAAAATAAATATTATATTATTGAAATAGGAATTTGGTGTTTTCTATACAGTAAAGAATCTTTGTTAAATAAATAATTATAACAAAAGCGTATATTGCTGAAGGATGTAATCGTATTCGTTACAAGACATGCACACATACTTATTTTTGTTGGTAATTTACTCTAATTGTATTCACACGAGCCACTTGTCGATAACTACGGCGATATTCAAGATTACATCAAAAGACTTAGATATTGTTTGACATTACTACTATAATTACGTCCCTAGAAAATAATTTTCAAACAGTCTAAGGGATTAATGTGTGGTGTGGATTAGTTCGTGGGAAACCATGAAGTCTTTATTTTTATGATGGCATACTTACTGGCAGAAGATATTTAGAGTTTTTTGAAAATCAATTAATATTGCTTGACAAAGTTCCATTAGCCACGCGAAAAAATATGTATTTTCAACAAAATGGTGCATCAGCACACAATGCCATCCTTGTTCAACAATACTTAAATTAAATGTTTCCAAACCGATGGATTGGTACTTATGGAATAAGTCCATGGTCAGCAAGATTACCAGATTTAACTTCATTGGACTTCTTTATGGAGACATTTAAAACTGTTGTATACGCAGATCTTCCTATTAATGATCAATATAATTTGAGTGAAGAGCAAATAAAAGCAGCAACATCAAGAGATTTTTGAGTTATATGGAATCATGTTTGGAATATCAAGATGGAAACTCTGAGCAATTTGGTAGATAGTATTAATTTATTTAATTTTGTCCATATTTAATAAAACCGGAGATATCTCGAGTTTAAAATGAACATGGTTACAATTTCAGTATAAACGGATAATTCGTAAATTCAAATTTAGATATACTCTAATTTTGTTAATTTTGTAATTGGACAAAAACTTCTTATATGAAAATTGTTTTTAAAAAAATAATCTATAGGAATTTGTAGGAAAAGCTTGTGGTTGCCATTAAAAAAAGTAAGTTGTATTGCGCATGCGCGTACCAAAAAAGTTAAAATGTCCAACTTTCCTCAAAATGTGTATTTTGGTATTTCCTTACACCTCCTGAAACTCCATTTCAATCCGATGTCATCAAGCTGAAATACTTAGTGTCACCTCTTAGCGTGAACACTCATTATTTACCTGTATTTACCTTTGGGTGTGGTTACATTTGGAAAATTTTAGTAAACTCTTCTATATTAGAGGATGATGCACAATACAAATATCTGTTTTCAAATTTTCGCAATCATGAATTTATTAGTCCATTGAGCAAAATAACCACCATAAACATTTTGAGGCATATGATTGATTATTATCTTACCTTTACAGATTTATTGAACGGAGTGAAACTCTACAAGTTGAATATTATCTTATATAAGGCCAAATCCACTCGAAAATAAAATGACAAAAGTACCCGAATGTATTACACGGCGTTTATTTGAAACTGCTTTACAAAGATACTTTAATAATAAAGATGTGCATGTGATGGAGTATACGTGTGCTCTGGCAGTACCAGCGTCAGATAGTTACAACAGTAGTCTCATACGTAGCAGCATTACATATTCAACAGGAATAAAGTACTCAAAATGTATAGTTCTTTATTGCTACTAATATAGAAAAATTTGTAGTGGAAATCAAGAAACAATATCCGTAATTGTAAAGTGTTGCCCTAAACCGGATAACGACCAATTTGAAGTCACAAACAACATGAGATTTTTTGAGAAGGAGATTCAAATGTATACTAAAGTACTTCCAGAAGTCCATGATGTGCTAGGTAAGTATTTATTGTGTTTTTACAATAATTCAGGGAATTACTTCCGTATAATCCATTCTACGTTAATTATAAACATAACACAATATTTTGTACCTCCTTAATGTTTATTATTTATTTAATACAAGTTTTTGATACAATTGATGAAAAATTTAAATTTATCTAAACAATTGAAGGACACAAATCTCTGTCATAGATATTCACAAATATCCATATCCAATGAGCTACGGTCGGGTTTTTACACCAACGCCAATGTGACTCCATAGTCAGTGTATTAGCGTCAATAGTAAAACGTGCAACTGTTTCTTGCTCTAATACGTTGGTCACTTGAGATACGATTCTAACAATTCGAACCAGCGCGCTAAAAGTCTTCCGCTTCTTTCACAGATAATCTAAGAAAGGGACATCTTCTAATATGACTAGGGGTCTATTCCTTGTTATACTCCCGCGTCCGTCTTTAGCGCCACTACTACAGTTGGCACCACTGATACGATCCACGTTCACAATATTACACAATAATGATATTATGACATAATTGCGTGTCAAATTGTATCACATACCAAACACGTTTACAATGACACAACTTGCACGTTAAAATGAAAATAAAGCCAAGTACTCACTTAAAACGCTCCTTACAGTTCAATCTCAGGGCCCTTGTTGGGGTGGGTGGCGTCATGCCATTTGAATCCAAATTCATTCGTCTTCCTCTTTCGTTTGTAGGAGAGCGGCAAGGATACAGGTAGAGGCAACGATAGAAGATAGAGATAAAAGGAAACCTACATTCTGAAAAGAGAAAAGACAAAAAACGACACAGGCAAGCGTCACCGTTCGACGTCTCCTGGCTAATAATCCTATCGTGTCCACAGCGCGCACTTACGCCACTCCACGCCTGCGCATTCCTTTTGCGAAAACGCAACTGTCCGAAATGACGGAAATGAACAAGTTTATTTTAAAAATAATGGCGGGAATTCACTCACAAATTTAAAAGTATACATCTCCAAATTTGGAATGTAACAATCGCGACAAAGCCATAAAAGAAAAAAATCTTAAAAAAGAAAATGACTGTTAGCACGGTAAAACTTAAATCTAAAGCCTAACTAACCTACATATACCCTAACTTAAATTCCAGAAAATGTTTATTTTAGGCGCCACCTGGTTTTTTTAACCGATAACGCGTCTTACAAATAACCAGGAAACGGAATGTGTAGCCCCCGAGTTTATGAACTACATCTATAAATGCACACACGAGTCTTTAATGTGGCGCAGTTATAATCGACAGCACAAATTTGTCGGAGAGCACGAAACACTACTATAACTAAAACAAATGTGCCAAGTCGCCTAACATATATACTATAACTAAAAATAACATTACAGTTTTTAAGTGCACACGCACATAAGCATTGCATTTAAACTGTTTTTCTTTGGCAAGAAAATGCCCAAATTTCAAAATGTCCAAGAAAGCAAGTTACTATGCACTATAACAAATTTTTATATAGGGGTACTCTGGCTTAATAAACAATACACATCAAAACTCTTTCTTGTCATGGTTGTGAATTAACAAATTTACCAACAGTATCATCATACCAATTTCTTACGTTACTAACCTAACAAATTACATTGCTATCATCAGCTGCCATTAGCTTTTTTACTCATTATTCAAAAAATAGTTTCTACGTTTGATCATAAATACCAAACGTTAGGAAAAGAAAAAAAGATAAGGCAAAGTCTCAAGTTATTATCAAAGATAATAGGTAAGATAAAGATATTAAGCTCAAGTTATTATCAAAGATAATAGGTAAGATAAAGATATTAAGCTCAAGTTATTATCAAAGATAATAGATAAGATAAAGATATTAAGATAAAACTAAATAACCGTAGGTGGATCCGAAACGTCCCAGCACGCTAAGGTACGCTACGACTACATACATTAAAAATATAGCGTAGAATTCCCCAGCTCACCAAGCCGTTTTGTCATCCATCACAAAGATACAAGATAGAGTGGCTCTTTGAAGCCGTTATATAGGTAAATACTCATACCCCCTAAAAGAGAGCGACCCGTGAGGCAGGCCCGTTTATAAAAACGGCATGTGGGTGTATTCCTGCACCCGGCGTTGAACGATATCGATACGATATCCATACTTATATGTAGATACATATATATTCTTGCACTCACACATTCACACCCTCATACGTACATGCACTGTTAGCGGCTACGTGCGCTGACAGCGGCACCGCATGACCTCACGAAAGATTCCCAGAGACGTGGTCCGGGTGTCTGTGAAAACCCCCCGCGCAACCACACGGTGACTAACGGAAATGAAAAGGCAATATAGATATAGGAAAGGTAAAAAGAGGAAGGTAGGCATTTTGGAATGCATACGTGACACTTCCAGGTAGAAGAAAATAAAGGAAGGGCTCGCATTGAGCAAAAGAGACAGAAAAGGTGGATAGAAAAGCACTACTCAACCAATCAATGTGGTCAGTAGCCCGGAGTGAGGAAAAAATCATTCTTATGTGGTAGACGGGTGTTCCGGGACAAGAATAGGTCTACCGAATGAAAAATAAGGCGGAAACAGAGACAGCCGGATAAGAAAAAGTAGAGTTTTTGGACAAGCGTCCAAGAGAAGATAGAGAGTTGTCCGTATTAAACACAGTTCGGTCTGAAGGACCATCTGCTATGTTAATCTGACAAGTTAAGATACACCATAAGTTTAAAAAAATTACTAGAACTTTAATGAGAACTAGTACAATCATTTTTCTAACGAGCGCATCCACTGCGATAAGAAAATCAGACAAAAGTTTAAACAACAAACTTAAAAGTATCACTACAGATACCTTCACACAAAAAACCAACTGTTGCAAGGTAATTTTTAGAAACGGTAACGCCATAAACACACAAGAATGCTTAACTATGAGCAGTTAAATACAAACACACTGTCACAATATGCTAAAAACAACCGAAAATTTGATAAGATATCAATAAAAAGCGATAGCACCTTACCACGAAGTTCAATAAAAAACAACAAAAAAATATTTATATGTTCTGGTGACTTAATAGAAGAAGAAACAAGTAATTATAAAGGATAAAGTGGGCGACTGTAATAATTTAGAAAAAGAACGCATGGAATAGAAACTCTTAGTTTTTTGCAACTGCGAATATGGACTATTTCTTACAACGGCATAGGCCGCGGCTTTTATGGGAGTCCAAAGAAAAAAGCATACACTCAACATCAGCTAAAACCAATCATAAAAATTCAATGAGTTATTACAACCAAAGTTACGACAATCACCATGTAATTAAACAAGGTAAGATAAATACTGAAAACAAAATAATCTGGTGTAGAAAAGATGCTAGGATTAATTAAATGAAGCGACAAAGTTATACTGGGGGACCTAGATAATAAACAGATATGTGGCTAACAATAAATTCAGAGGAAAATGTTGTATGAGAAAAGAAATGGCTGAATAAAGTTAACTAATTCATAGCAGGGACAAAAACGTTAGGTATACCGTTAAAGAAATAAAACGTGAAAAATTTAATTAGCATTTGGGTCAGCAGAGAATGGTTTAAGGTTTTTGATATGCCACCTTCCTTGACGTTTTCCATCAGTGTCTTGAAGTTCATAGATAAGTGGACCAACAACACGAGTGACCCTGCATAAAATGAATTTTGGGGCTAATTTCGAAGAGAATTTTTAGTTGCATCCGATAAGACATAATCCTTTTTCCGGACATGTTCGCCTAAAGCAAAGGAAATGTTTCGTTTTCGCAGATTGTAGTGATCCTTACTCTTTTCGTAAGCTTTTAGCAAATTATTTCTAACGTAAAGATAGAAGGTAGTTATTGTTAGTCTTTGTCTCAGCGTACTTTTTCGTCAAATTCAATTACGTTAGTATCGTCAGGAACTGAACCATAATAACTACCATCGATTGGGGTATATCTTCCAAAAACAAGAAATGAAGGCGTAAATTGGGTTGCTTCGTGTTTAGAGGTACGCAAAGGTTGAGCGATTTTAAAAATATTTTCATCCCACCTAGTGTGGTCTGAATCGATATATGAGGAGATAGCGGTAATTAAGACTCGATTTACTCTTAACAAAATTGTTGAAGAACAAAAAATATATCTTACAACGTATATAATTGCTAGGGTGACAAACCCTGCTTTGAGCCTCACGTAGACTAATAAACAAAAACTTTAACATCAACCTCAAAAAATGATTCAAAAATTACTAGGGCGACAAACTTACCACGAGTCTTGTCTAGACTTATTTAATGCTGAGCGACCAACTTTTTATGTGTCTCGTCTAGACTAACATACTGCTGAGCGACCAACCACGACAACAAGTCTCGCCTAGACCAAATAGATCTTAAAATGCTGCGTTGCAATACCGATATAAATAAAAAAGTTTGCTATCAAAACAAAATCATGCTCACTACACAAGAGCAATATTCTAGCGATACATCTACAGAAAAAACCAGTATACCAAATTATTAAAGTATTACTTTTACATCGAGGAATTTATCAAACAACCATCGTAACTAAAGGGGATAGTAAATGAACTTAAATACAAAACATTATCATCAACCTCACTATTATAGTGTTTAAGAAAGCAGATATAATGAAATCAAGTTTACTATAGTGTTTTAGAAGGTATAGATATATCAAGATAAAATTTCAGTTAATTACGTTAGCTGTATTTAGGGGTCAAAATTTTCTTTACGAAAAATCAGTAACCTATAGTTGATTGTAAAGATTATAAAGGAGCACTTTAGAATCTTGACAAACTAAGATAATATATGAGTTATCTAAACAATGCTTTTAATAAGTTAAACCAAAAACAGGTATATAATCAAATTTAATGTATTATCAAAAAAATTTTCCATAGGGGATAACGAATAAACAATGAAGTTAATTAATTATATATTAAGATACTTACGAAAAGGATTAATTAATTCCAAAGCACATGTTTTCCACTTAGAAGTTAAAATAATTTGTTAAACACATTCGAAAGGTATATGCTTTAGTTTCATCCTAAATTAGGTTAGGTAATTATTTGAGAGAATTAAAATATAAATACACTGTTTTTATAAAAGAAAAATGCCAATTAATTAAGTTAGAAATAACATATATAAAAGGTATACAATCACTATTCCAAAAATGGCCGACTTAATCATTCAGATTGATATAAGATAAAAGTTACCAAATGCAATGTTGCCAGATTGTATTTTTTACCCAAAAGACACATAATAATTTAAAAATTACTCTTTGTTATATTGCTTGAATAAAGAACCCAATTTTCTACTAATATATTTAGAACTAACATCTTATAAGATAAAGCAGAGGTGAAGACGAATTTTCAACACACGTTTAGGCGTCACAGTTATACTCCCGCGCCCGTGTTCAGCGCCACTACTACAGTTGGCAACACCGACACGATCCGCGTTCACAATATTGCACAATAATGATATTATTACATAATTGCGTGTCAAATTGTATCGCATACCAAACACGTTTACAATTACATAATTTACACGTTAAAATGAAAATAAAGCGAAGTACTCACTTAAAACGCTCCTTGCAGTTCAATCTTAGAACTCGTGTTGGAGTGGGTGGCGTCATGCGATTTGAATCCAAATTTATTCGTCTTCCTCTTTCGTTTGTAGGAGAGCCGCAAGGATACAGGTAGAGGCAACTATAGCAGGTAGAGATAAAAGGAAACCTACATCCTGAAAAGAGAAAAACAAAAAAACGACACAGGCAAACGTCACTATTTGACGTTTCGTGGCTAATAATCCTGTCGTGTCCAAACCGCGCACTTACGCCACTCCGCGCCTGCGCATTCCTTTTGCGCAAACTCAACTGTCCAAAATGACGGAAATGAACAAATCTATTTTAAAAATAATGGCGGAAATTCACTCACAAATTTAAAAGTGTACGTCTCCAAATTTGGAATGTAACATCCTGGGTAGGGCAATGAGAAATGGGGTGACCCGATTTTTGTTTCTGAACAAAAACTAAACAAATTTAAATAGGTGCCACCAAGTCATAAGATAAATCTGTTAATGGCAAAGCAATATTCTAAAGACGGACGAGGAAACCCAAAAACCTAAACATAAGTCTATTTACACCTTTTAGATATTTGAACTTAGCAAAAATTTGTAAACACTATACATTGAAATATCATTTCTATGCTGGGCAGATCGTATCAGGTAGATTACAGGTTTATTATAAGCAGTCAGCTTGTATTTAAACTTGCAAAGAAGTAAAATAAACTTCACTGTACACCAAAAATATAAAGAGCAAAGAGAAGTTCACTGCTATTTCTTATTAAGCGCTTTCTATATTGAAAATCTAATTTTATATGCAAAAACTGCATTTATTACTAAATGAATTAAAATCTTTATACTAAATTTCTAAAAGATTAGATAAATGTTTAATTTGAATCATAGAAAAGTTGTGATGACGTTATCCTCTATCGGCAAGTATTTCAAATTTATCTGAAGTTTGAATGTAAACAATGTCAGTAAGTGTAAAACTAACCAAACAAAAATACAACTACGGTTTGTAACATATCGGTTTATAAATGATCGAAAGTGAAACAGGCCATAAACACGATAGCAAACGACGTGCGTTCATGATCATCTGTTTAACAAAGACTAACGATATTTTTAGGTCATGGAAAAAATAAAACTTAAATTAAATACCGAACCAAAATGCATCTGATTTCCGTTGACACGTTCCATTAGAAATTCTATCAGCTGCAAACAACCCCATTTGCCATTCCAAGTTTAAGGCACTGCAACAAATTCTCCGTATAACAGCAAATACGACCACATGATCGTAATTTCCAAATCTTGTGAAATAACACAACTTATCCAGTAAAGTTACTCCAGCATTTTTTTTTGCTTTACGTACATGCTTGTTTTTTTTCTTTACTTCGCGCGTTAATGGTGTCCACCGTGACTTGAAACATTCAAACACAAATCGCTAATCGCAGTCGCAGGCTTCTAATTTGGAAAACATCTTGAGGGTTTGATAGAGTGGCTCCGACTACTCAAACAAATTTTGACGACCTCCAAGGACGCGCCGTTAGAGATTGGAAAAAACCTGCACTACAAAATTCCTAGAGATGTTTAACAAAATCAATTTATGTTGCACAGATATTCTACAATGGAAGAACTATTAAAATGAAGCGTTCCATTATGTATGATATGGTACATTAGTAACCAATGAAGCAGGCTTGGTGTATTATATTTATAATTCAATGCAAATAAATAGTGGTCAAATCAAACATGTTAAAAAAGTTAGGTTAGGAAAGGTTAGAATAGGTTAGGTTAGGATTGGTTACCCCTACGTAAAACCAATCGTCAATAACCCTTTCAATTGTCTATAACAATTGTTATATTATCGGCAATAATATTTTATGACATTTGAAATTTTTTAATTCAACTTTGTTACTTCTTTGATCGTTGTCACTAGTTTGGATTTCAATTACCCCTTAATATCGATCTTCAATGAAACTTCATTGCGTTTCTTTTTCACAACCTTTGACCAACTTCGCCCACAAAGCTGGAAGTTAAGTTGCTAAGTTAGGTTAAAATTTATGTTAGGCTTACGTTAGGTTAGCGTTTAGGACAAGTTATGTTAAAGCTCAGGTTCGACAAGGTTAGGATACAATATTCTAATAGTTACTCAATTGATAGTCTTGATACCAATTTTGAGTGACCTCGCGACGCTAACTCAAGCAATAGTATAATGTTTTCATTTAAAGTATTTCTTTGATTCTATTACTTCTTTCGCTAATGGAGAATATATTTCTAAGGATAGGCAGCTTATCTATTGGCCATTTTATACCCAAAAATGACTATTAAATTTTGCGGTGAATTTTTTATTGTGGAGTCTATCTTTTCTTTTGCGGCAATAACATTGTTTTAAAAAGATTTAATTAGTAAACTAGGTTGGACATTATGTAACTTAATAATACATACTTTTGAAACGTTGGAATGTCACACACGTGTGCCGGATGCTAAAGGTCCGTTCAGGACACCAACTCATTATCCTTCCTTCATTTAGAAGTATTTCAAGAATTAATTTATGAAATTAATTATAAATAACAAGTAAGTTAATTACACCTTATCCAATAAAAGTGATTCCAAAATATGCTAAAACAAAGTGTCATACTTAAGTGACAGGTATTTGTCAATTCATAAATAACATATTTGGAAGTAATACCCTCCTTTTTGCTTCTAGTAACTTTTGTCACTAACCTCCAAAACGATATAATACAAGTTATTATAATTTCTAGGAAATTTAGGAATTTTATCACCTAAATGTATCTATATCGAAGAAGCTCCCATTCGTATAATTATTATGGAGGATTTGTCAAAACAAGGATTTAAAATGTTAGATCGACGAGAAGGTCTTGATTTGGAACACTGTAAAGTTGCAGTGGAGAAACTTGCACAGCTACATGCGGCATCTGTAATAGTATATGAAAAGGTAAGTTACCAAAGTAATCTTTCGTCCCTTTGTGCGATTGGATGAAACTAGATTATAGGAAGCTATATTGGAGCAGAGCAAAAACGTATGTCAAATAAATTATAAAACAAATTGAGAAAAATAAAAATAAATGCACGATGTGAGAATATTGATAATGCTCTCTAGCTAAATCCAACAACGCATGATATATGTGTTTTAATAAAGGGAACTGCCTACGGCTTGTTCTGTAGTCGCTTTAAACAGAAATACTAATTGTGCTTGTAGACAATTTACAAAGGTTACAACTGATTTTGTTGTTTGCAGATAGCTTGTCTGATCGGTGAATTTCTTATTTTACAAAAATCCAACTTGAAATTAGCATCTTGTCGATGAGTTTCACTTTACCTACGGTTGATCAAGACAGGAGTAACAAATTTGTAATAGTTAAGTCGGGATGCTTATTTTGCGCCTATATGATGCTTATCTGAAGTCACTTGTGACTTATTCTTCTTACTTTGTATTACTTTTCTTTATAAATATTATTTTGGCTATGTATGGAATAGGGCTATCCAAAACCTGCAATGTCATATAAAACAACACAAAGGCACTAACTATGTGTTCTTAATACTGACTTCGTACTTTTCTTCCTGGTCCGACCGGCTTACGGGTAATAAATTTGGAAGTCCTGGCGTGTGACCTCGATTTTATTTTTGGTTTTTTATCGTTTTTTTCCCCAGTATTTTGTCAACATTTAGCCCTAGATTACCAGACTTGGGTATTCGCTAATAATTGTAGTTTTTGCGGTGGTGAACCATGTTAACTGTGGCGCCTTAAGATATTTTATTTTATTTTTGCCCTTCTATACTTTACTATTGCTCTGTTGCTAATGCGAATCAATTTTTGTTTATTCGTATAAAAGAAATCAGTGTCTTTCTTAATATCTTTGCTCAACAGCTTTTTGTTTTCGCTTTCGAATTACTTACGGGGAAGATCCTCCTTATTCTCCGCGCACCCAGTGATTCCTTACTTATTGGTAAGACGAGGTCGATTTACATTATTCTTTCCCGTCGAGTTCAACAAAAGTCTGATGGACGAAATATATTCTAAAACTATAGGTCCTAACAAAACTATTAGTTTATACGTGGCCACGATGCTCTTACTCCACTTCGAGTTTATTGGAACCCACTCTTGTGCATAGGACGTATTCTGCGTCATTTTCCTCTGTTACCCCACTGTTACACCACTCGTCCCGCAACCATCAAACGGAATAATGTTTTTTCTCTCACCACCTCTTCTTCGATGTCTACTTCTACTAGTAAGTTGGCCTGCTTTAATTGTAACCAGAAGGGACTTATCCCTTCACAATACAACTGTAAGTACTACACTGATAAGGTTGCGGGCGAAAGCAGATTACTCGACGTAATTGTCTTAATTGTAAAAGTTCGTTAAATCGGCGGCAGCGTTTTTAGAACTAAGACGCAGATCTTATTCTTTTTTAGTTTCAAATGCTCCTTCTTCAGATTTTAGTGATAGTTCTCGACTTCTGCTAGATTTTGTATGTGCTAGTATCGTAGTGACGAACGTTTTTATCTAACTGTTCGAATTCTACGTATTTTTCTTACTGCTCTTCTTGTCTCCAGATTCACTCGTACTAACCTTGGTGATCTCGTTGGCACCGTTTGCGTTCTGTTTAACCCTTTATACCTCCTCTTACTTTTTCTGTAGTTTGGTGGATAATTCTAAATGTGACATCCTAGGTTCTGTTGCCCTTTTTATAACGTTCTAGAATTGGGTTACTACTATGGATGTCATCGTAGTTCTTGAAGTTTCCCCTTAGCTCAATTTTGGCGTTGATTTTTGGAAGTATGTACAATGTGTTCCTAATTTCCGCTAAGGCCTATTTACTTTTGATTCCCTTCCTTTTTAACTATCATCACTTCCAAGCCTACTCATGTCATTCACAAACTTACTTCCGAGCAAAAACTTCGTTTAGACTCTCTAGTTCCTACCGCTTTTTCTAAACAGTCTGCTGGTCTTGGTTGCACTACTTTGGTACAACATAATATTCGTACTTCGGAGTACATATTAAACAATGGTACTATCCTCTTTTTCCCACACTCCTCAAAGTTGTTCATTCCGAACTCGACGAGATGCTTAGCTTTGGAGCCGTTGAACCACCCCTTCCTGCTGTTGCTGATTGGCATGGCCAGTTGATACTGCCGCTTCATTCCAAATTTCGCGATTCTTACTTCTGCACTTTCAATTTTACTTGTAAGAATTTTCCTTCTCCTGAACTGCTGAATGTCAATCCGAATTATTAGCCCGAAAACACACGTAGTGCCGGCAAAAAAAACTTTGCTGCCCAGACTTTGTCGAACCCATTACTAGACCGACGCTTTCTATTTCGGTCTGGGTGCTACTTTCAGTCAACCCATCATAGAAGGTGAGCAAGTAATCAGTTATATTAATCTTTCACTCGTCAAACCCGAGAGCATTGCCTCCCGTGATTATTTTGAACAACTGTCCTAGATAAACCACATGAATATTCTCGATCCTGAACATCTTTCTCCTAATTTCGAACATTTTAAAAGTATCTATTCCCTTATTTTAAAGAAAGTTTCTACTGCTGGCCCAAAAACTTATAATCGTTATAATCTCCGCCAGTGTTTTGTTTCCTTACTATTAGGCGAATCTGTTAGGTGCCATAATTTTGCTCTGTTCGATACTCTACGACATTTTTTTGCCGACCGCGTTAATAAATTTCTTAGTTCTTTCTCTATTTTTAGTTTTGTTCCGAGGTGTTCTTTTCCCAGGACTGCGAACAATTAGATTAACCATCTGTAGAATTACCTCTTGCCTTTGTTAAATATTCAAAAAATGTATAAATTTTATCTCGAATATTGCAAAGACAACAAGCATCCTCAAATGTATTTTATAAGGAAATGCTGTAACGAATTTGTTTGCTAACGCATTCGGTTATCCTTCCTTGGCATAATATTTCATACTTAAATATAAAAACGTAACTTTTTTTATTAAATTACCGATATGAATGGGAATATTTAACTTAGAAATTCATGTTCTCGTTTCGTATCATAGTAGTTCTTAATGTTAGAAAAGTGCTTTTATTATATTTTGCAGGGCACCTAATCTAAACAATGGTCAAAGAGCACGCTTTGTAAATTGATATTGGCACTTGCATAAAATGCACAGTGTTCTCCAAAACATGAAATTAGCGGTCTGCGACTAATTGAAGGCCGACAAGTGTGCTCGCTATGCATGTTCCTTGTGAGCACGCTGTGGTTCCGTATATTGGGCATTAGAATTTTGTATTAGAAGCTCTAATTGTTTGTGAAATGTGATATGTGGTTCCTCACCATATAGCAAGCGTTAAAGTGTGAGCATGTTTATTTTCGTTGTTTTTTGGCGCGGAGTCTCTATGTTTGAAATAATCAGTGTGCAGCAAAACTGAAACAAAATCAAAATTAAAGTTAAGATGAATTAGAATTTATATATTCAATATTACTAGGAGAATACTTAATTCTGGAAATGAGGTAACGTATGAATTCAAAGTTTGATGGCATAGTAATAAACTAGTGAAGGATGTGCAAATAATATAATTTAGTTAAATTCGCGTCTTTAAGAGTAAGAAATTTTAAATAGTTTGTTGTACTTCAAATAGCGGTTCTTTGGTTTTGAATTGAAGCAGTTGTGCTATACTGGGACTAAGTGTTTAAGTTAAATTTAAAACAACACATTTAGTTCTGAAAATCCAAGTATTTTTGTTAAAAGCAGTATTATCTATCGGTGTGTTTTTCACTTATTTTTGGTCATTATTTGTTCCTTCTTATTAATGTCCTCGTTTAAATAAAGCAAAGAAATTCGTAAAATGATGGTTTGATCTATTGCAAGAATGTTCGCATAAAATTTGAGTAGATAATAAACTATTAATTGTATTTAACTAAGTTCCAAGAGCGTTTTGTTGTGACTTTCGTTTGAGATTCTGCTTCGACCCGAATCCCACTGTTTGGTTAAAGCCTTGTGTATTAGCAGTGTTCATGTGCAGATACCTTTTCAAGAGGTCATAAAATATATTCCAATTTAAGTGTACATGAGTTGCCTATACATGAATACTTCTTTTTCAAAAGTAAACGTTTAAAAACTGGTACTAAAAAGGTTGAACCAGAAGTTTCAAAAATAAGACAGCATCAAATGAGACCACATAAACCCTTACTCCATTAAAGAACAGTTATCATAGTTTAGTTTTATAATTAATGAATTATGTATATAAATTTTTCAAACTTCTGGCTAAAAACAAAAGCCTAATTTCTTTATCAAATATGTAGTTATAGTGTTTACATTAAAGGCTTACACAATGTTACCCATTCAGCTTTTACTTTTCACATAGAACATAAATACCAAAAAAAATACTTTAAACCTAAATTTCTCTAAACTAATTCGTGACTTCAATCTTTTATCTACCTGTGTCTTCAATTATGTTTATTAAATAACTTGATTTTAGAAGCCGCATGCTTTCTCTATTTTTTATCAAAGCTTGTTTCCTGGAAATGCTGCTATAAATTATTGGATAAAAGTGGCTATTACGGAGATAATAAAAACGTGTGCATCCAGACCAAGTACGTACATGTTTGCTATGAGCAAGAGAGTATACGCTACTTTTACAGATATGAAACAATATGTAGAAAAACTGAAACAATATAAAGGTAAAGTTTTAGAAAAATGTGAGGAAGCTGCAGAAGTAAGTGCGGATTTCAACGTTTTGAATCATGGCGACTGTTGGACAAACAATTTATTGTATCAATACGACTCCAAGGGAACGATACAAGATGTTCGAATGGTAGACTTATGCCCTTTTCAAATTTTTAGTATCTGTTTATTTTTAGGTGGACTATCAAATTGGAAAATATTCTAGTCCTGCTATTGATTTACATTATTTTTGGGCAACAAGTCCTAACTTAGAGGTACGGCGTTTACATTTGAATACAATTTTGGACTGCTACTACGATAAGTTGGTGTCCACATTAGCTACCTTAAAATATAGTATTGATAGAATTCCTTCGAAAAAGGACTTCCAAAGGGATTGGCTTTCGAGATCCCATTATGGTGCTTTATTTACTAAAATACAATAATCAATAATCAAGTTGTATCTTTAAGGTTTTGCAGGGTTCGTCACAGTTGGTGCTCTGACAAAAAGCAACAGTCGAGATGACGCTTGCGTAACTAATTTATTAGATCCAGAGAAAGGCGACGAAGACTCATTTCGACATCATGTTTTCAATAGTTCTTTATATTTAGAACATCTAGAATATGCATTGTACTTTTTTGACAATTTAGGAATATTTGATTGCTAGTTTAAATAGAGAAACTTAAAAAGACTAACGTACGTCATTTCTTACTCACAATTTATATACAGGTGTGTGTTTGTGTGTGTGTGTGTGTGTGCGTGTGTGTGTGCACATGTGCTTGTGCGTGTGCGGATGAGCATGCGCACATTCATGAATTGGTATCGGTGTTGGTGTCGGTGCCAACGTCACTTATAATGCTGGCGTTAGCATTGTGGTAGTGTGGACGTCTTGTTACGTGCCGAAATCGGCACTAAACATTTTCAATTCAAATTTTAATTTGTAAGAATTTCGCGTCAAGGATTTAAAAAGACGTGCGCGTATTTCCGTCACTTTAGACAGTGCGTTTGCGCGAGATTGCGCCGACGCGGTGTGCCAAGAAGGGTGGGGGTGATTTCCGCAAGACGTGTCGGGACTGGTGATCGAGAGGCCAAGGAATGTAGTTATCTTTGTGTCTTAACGTGTCTTCTTTTTTTTGATATGTAGGTTTCCTGTTATACCAAATTACCGTACCTCTACCTGTCTTCCTTACCGTATCTCTACACCAGAAAGAAGAAGACAAATTGAATTTGGTTTCAACCGGGCCCAGCGAATTACCCACGCCCGAAGAAGATCCACGGAGCCCCGCTGCCGCTATCATGGAGTAATTCTGCGAGAAGCCCTGCAATTTATGTAAGTACTTTGTGGTTTTTTATGTGATGGAGTAATTTTATATAATTGTGTGATGTAATACCTTATTTGCGCGTCATTTTTACAATTATTTAACAATGCTACCAACTGACTGTAGTGGCTCGCGTACCGCACCGGCGGGGGTATAATAGTCTACATCGAAGTGGGTATCATTGTCGGTGTCCGCGTTCTTGTCGCTGTTGGTATCCGTGTGGTTGCCGGTGTCTGCGTGGATCCGTGTCAATGTCGTCATGTTACCGTTAGAGACCGTGTTAGTTTTTGTGTCCATGCCCATGCCCGAGTCTATATTCATCTTTGGGTTCTTGTCCATACTCGTGGGTCGAAATACGGAATTGGTTTCGTCTCAGGGCCTGCGTCTAAATCTGGGCCAGGCGCTGTTGAGTAGTGGAGTGTATACTTTTTATGGCAGCTTATTTTCAGATCAAGGGTGAATTGCCTATATTCCTTTTAAAGGTCGTCTGCTTTTAGAACAAAAGGTAAGTAACCTCCATCAAGTTCAGTTGTAATTATAAGAATACGTTATCTGTTTTATTTTCATGGTAAACGATCTCCACCCTTTTCAAAATCAACTATTCTTAAATTGAGTGCAAGTGAGCAGTATTAAGAATACACTTTTTTAAAGTAGTCTAGGTTTACTTTGAGTCATTCAGGTAAGTCCAGAGTGCTTAACGTATTAGATATAATTATTTTTTCATGATAGTTTTTGATATCGTAAAAACCAATTCAAAAAGCATGTTGATCTCTTCAAGAACTATTCCCAAAAAATCATTTAATACGAATTGTTATGAAGCTGGTTTCACAATTTATTTTGTACAACTTGAAATAGTAACAGAAATTCATTTTTTTAATTTGACATTAGTGATCTAAAAGTGAACAGTATCTTAGCAACCGTAAAAAGTGGTCCACTACCTATTATATTTTAGTAGACTGTAGTTTCCCTATCAACATTACATGAAAATTACCTTTCGAGAACACCAGTAGCCTAGATGGTAGTCGTCAGGTATATAAATTATAAACCAAACAAGATACAAACACAAATTATAATAGCAAAATGAAACAGGCTATCCCGGACAAGTTGCACTCCAACATGCTCCCCCCCCTTGAGGCCTCGTCCTCAACAAGTGGAGGTTTCATTTTAAACAGACAAAAATATGTATGTTGTTGCTATCTAGTTCGTCCATGCTCAGGGGACCACAACTCCTTGTTCTGTTACATTTTAAATTATTAATAAATTTAATATAAATGCAAAAGTTTGCTGTATTCGCACAAATGTTGAAAACCGAAGAAATATTGAACAAACAAGTTTAATCGTTGCATGAACATGCGCTATCTGCTTTTCTTCTGGTAAGGACACTGTTTCTGAGTTGACATTATTTTCCTTTGGGTTCCAATTAAGATCGAGCAGAAACTCTGAACCCTCTCACCAAGACCCTATATGTCTTAATTTGTTTGCATGGAAACCGCGCAAAATGCAGTCTGCGGGATTTAACCCAGATGGAACATATAACCATATCCCACGATGGGCGATTTCACAAATTTCTGACACCCTATTAGCAACAAACGTTCTCTATCATGATGGTGGCGATTGCAACCATGCCAAAACTATTTGTGAGTCTGCGAACATAACAACATTGTCAAATTTGTACTCCATGCATTTTATAAATTGTCGCACAAGCGGGCTAACAATAAAAACCCACATAACTTTAAGTATGGCAACGATATTGTCCTTAGCGGAGCCACTTTTGACTTCGCACCAACAAGACGACAGGAAACTAAGTTGTTTCCATAAATGGGCCTTACATATATGCAGCTACTATATGCTTGCAAAGACGCATCTGAAAATCCTATCAGTTGCACAGCAACAAATTCATCCGGGATAAATATCCAACGAGAAACGCTAATTCCTCGTAAGGTAGATAATGATTTGTAGAAATTCAATCAGTTATGTAACATTCTTTGCGGCATTATTTTTGTCCCAATCCACCCTTAACGACTACAACCTTTGCATAATTATTTTTGCTACAAGTTTAGAATTTCCTTCCAAAAGTGGAAAAGAAAATAAGGATCGAATAGTCGAAATCCATTTGTGTAGCATGAGCTCGGCAGATTCTAATAATCCCTTTAATTCAAACTGAAGCTGTAAAAGCTTCAGCTGTGTTTGCTCCGCCCAATATATCATCAACATAAGTTTGCTTTAGCAAGGTTTTCGCCGCCAATGGATATGCTGTTTTACTTTGATTGGCCAGTTATGTCAAAGTTCGAGTGGCGAGAAACGGAGTACAATTAGTTTCGTACGTTGCCGTTTGAAGCTCGACGGGTCTTAAGGAGAAGAAGGATCATCCCGCCAAACAATATTTTGCAAAACGGCATCTTGAGGATTGATTCTAATGCACTTATACATTTTTTGTATGTCACTTGTAAGAACATATCTGAATGTTCTACACCTACACACTATATCAAATAGCTCTGGTTGCACTAGTAAACCTTTAAGCACAATGTAATTTAGACTTAACCCTGATGTAGTTTTCATGGATCCATTAAACACGACTCTGTATTTAATCGTGCCTTTATCTTCACACACCACACAATGGTGCGGAAAGTAGTACCTACTTGCAGTCGTGGAGTTAATTTCACGACTAATATCCTTTGCAGGAACGAGTTTTAAATATTCATCGATAAATGACTTGTATTCGTCTTTAAATTGGGATCCTTAATAAACCTCTTTCTAACGAATGAAATCTTTGAGTAGCTCTTGTTAAAGAGTTTCCTAAGAAGGAGACAAATCTGGTTTGAGCGGTAATCTAACTTCAAAGATACCTTATTCCAATCGCTTAGTTGTATCTGAATAAATTTCTTCACAAGCCTTGTTCATAAGCGACACTTGCCTTTTATGCTGAACTTCTGCCTTCATCCACAACTGTGAGATTAACTCGTCTAAATTAGGACCCTGTGAAAACAATATTACACTTAAGTTAGAGCAGTTGGTATTAGACAGCGGGATGCTTCCACCTGTAATCCAACCGAAAGCACTATTTTGCAAAATGGGAAGATTTTCTCCTAATCCTAAAAGTCCGCATCTAATTAGCTCACAATACACGTCCACTCCTAGTAGTAAGTCTATCTCACCGCGAGCGAAAAGTTTTTATCCGCCAACTGTAAATTGTCGGAGATCTAACTTGTTAATGTTTATATTTGCGTGGAGCAGTGGGCAGCGTTTGACAACACCACTTTTTGTGGAGATTCTCGTTTTTGTGTTCTGTTGAGACTCAATTGTAACTGTAACAAGCTGTTATGCGAACATCGCTATGTGCTATCCCCGAAACCTGAATGTTGCTTGAAGTTCTTGTTAGCCTTAATTTGTTTGCAATCCATGATGTCATAGATATACCCTGAGACCATGAGTTCAATAACACGCTGGCTTCTATTTTAGAACCGTCATTAGTAATCAAATTTACCAACGCAGTAGTTAGAAGTAGCTGCTTGCCTGCATTGGTTATTAAACAGGAGCGGTTGTTGATGACGATGCTGTCACAGTTAATAAACTACTATTTTTATTAATAGTTACTTTTATTATTTTCTTGTTTAGAAGCATTTAGGCTTTCAGCATTTTCCCCTTTACGATTTCTGTCCTCGTGCAATAATGTGCGGTGTCATCCTTTACACATCCTACATCCTTCTGATTTACAATTATTTACCCCGTGCTTCAAGCCCAAGCAATTATAACAGAGTCGATTTTTTGCGACAAATTCTCTTTTTTGTATTAAATCACTTTTTGAAAATTTGGCGCAGCGGTAAATAGGATGATAACTTGAGTCGCAACATGGGCACTTCCTTTTGGTGCCTGTTTATGCATTGGATACCGAGTGATAACCACCCTTTATAACCTTTGGTTTGAGTTCTGGGTTTACCAATGCTTCGACGGCAAAACATCGACTTTCTAGAAATCCTATAAATTCTTCAAAAGTTGGCAGGACATATGGATCCCTTTCCAACTCGTATGCTTTATGTGTGTTGAAATCTAATTTTGTAGCCAGGGTATAAATTAAAATTAAATCCCACTCTTTACCTGGGACACCTAACGTATTTAAGGCATTGTAATTTTGTTTGATTGATACAACAAACTCCCATAATGCAGCTGCGCTACCCTTTGAGACTTGAGTGTTCATATAACGCGTATATGGCAATTATGGTCATCAATTTTGTTGTCGTAACGTTTTCAATAAATCGAGAGCTACATCATATTTGGCGTCTGTAATCTGTAGATCCTTCACTGTAAGCAATGGTTTATCCCGTAGAACTGACTTTAAATATAAAACCTTTGTACCTTATATAAACGTGAGTCCAAATGTATCAACGAAGTGAAATGCTCTATGAAAGACATGTAATCCTGAAATTTCCTAGAAAACGTGGGAATATTGCAACTTGACCTGAAAAGCGGGGGCTACCGACCGTGCAACCGCGCCTGTTGATTCCGTACCTGATGGTTCCAACTCCAAGCCACTAGTGATCTCTTTAGCAAGGTCTCTTTTTTGAATAACTTATTTGAGTTTACTATGTAAAAAGATGTATTACAATTCTACAACTACCCTATCCATCTCCTCTAACGGCTTTTGTTTCTCTATCTGTTCTTGGATATACTCATATTCTTTATACGACTTTACTAACATTGATTCCCTAATTATAAATTCATTGACATCAATACTGCCGTTATTTTCATTCGCTCTTACATTGGTTTCTATTCTAGTAATCTTTGACTTAATTCTACCCTGCCTTTGTATTATATTGTCCTTGTTAACTATAGTCTTAGAACTTTCTTATTTATTTAAATTATCACAGTAACCCCTTTAAACCTTAAAAACCGATAACAACACTTTGTATTTAACTGTTTGTTAACTCAGTATTAAATTCCTAAGTAAGTTTAGTAAGTAAAATGTAACCTTTAATTGTAGGTTTGAATGCCTTGGTTAGCTGCACACTTGCTCTTGCATGAGATACTTCCTATTTTTAAGTTGCAATGGGTTTAGGGTTAAGTAGAATTGAAATCCTGCAGTCCGTTATTCAAAACTTGATTGTTGTACGCGCACTAAACAGTGCTTGATGCTGCAATTGTCTTTGGCAATCCTTCCTTTGTTGTAGAATTAGACCTTTGAGGTATTCATGCACAGCAATGGAGCTAAAAATAACCCTTGTTTACCTGAACTTGTTTGTAATCAGAATGATACATTCAATAACTCAAGAATACGTGAATAAATAAATATTTAATAAATCTGACCTTTTCAGATGTGGAGTAGAAATCCAATTTTAGCCGTGTACAAATTTTTTTCAATCACGTTTTCTTTGTAGACCAATCTTTAAGTATGTGTCATGTAAGAGCTCCTTGGACCTTAGTGTTGGAATTGCTTCCAATAGTAGCTGTGCGAAATGTCTTACCTTTGTAAAAAAACCTTAAAAGCTGTGTTTTGTAACAGTCCCTTGAATCCTTAGTGTTAGAATTGTTTTCAACTGTAGCCTTGCATAAACTCCTATCCACCTTTAATAATCAAATTGTGAAGACATCCTGCTCAAAGTCGACCATGTGATTCCTTAAAGACCATTTCAAAAAGTGTGTTGATCTCTTGAAGATCTATCTATTCCTAAAAACTCATTTAATACGAATTGTTATAAAGCTAGTTTCTCAATTTATTTTGTACAACTTGAAATATTTACAGAAATTCATTTTTTTATTTGACATTAGTGATCTAAAAGTAAACAGTATCTTAGCAACCGTAAAAAGCGATCATTACCTACTATGTTTTAGTGGACTGTAGTTTTCCTTCTAACATTACATGAAAATGACTCTTGGAGAACACCAGCAGCTTAGATGGTAGTCGTCAGGTATATAAATTATAAACCAAACAAGAAACAAACACAAATTATAATAGCAAAAATAAAACACGCTATCCCAAACAAGTTGCACTTCAACGCAGTAGTGTTTTTTGGATAGCAGGCAATTAACCCCTTCCAAGCAAATCTTCAATCAAAGCATACTATTTTAGCATTTATTAGTAATAGATGTGCTGCGTTTGTACCCCGCAGTGTTTAAATAGCATTTGTGTTTAGAAATGCGCAAGTTATACCTGAGTTAAACAGGTGAATTCAACTACAGAGAGTTGTAATTACCTCTCTCTATACTCTCGTTTGTGATTCATTTGTACCGCGAGCTATAATCTCCCACTAAGTACCATTAATAATATAGTATTCAAAAGCTTAAGGGCGCGATCGGATGTATGGTTGGCTGCCTAAAATCCATCAAAAAACAGTTTATTCTGTTTGGTAAATAACTTTTGTTGGATTGAAAATATGAAAAATGTAACTTCACCATTAGATTCACAAAACTTTGTACTTTCTAACGATGGTTTGCTTTTTTTTCTAAAGTGCAGTAATAAGCAAGAAATAGCTGTTAAAAGTAATGTTAAAATTCACTTACTTTATTTTAGTTACTACATCTAACATAATCAATTTGTATATAAAAAAAAGCATTCGTTGGATAGCAGAATACATATATCATCGTCCTGTTAAAAAAAATTTCAAAAATATTGATCATGATAGCCGTAGTGTACTGAATGGATTTTATTGAATTATAACATTAATTGTACGCCATTTTAATAGAAGTTGTTCACGACTTCCTCCGAAGATGGCACTGTTAATGATGTGTAGAATAAGGTTTAAAACCAGAATATTTCAAATTGAATTATTTTGGACTTTGTTTTTGTCGCATTGAAATGAAGTAAACTAATACTATATGGTGAATTACCTTCTGATAAATGTAATATAATAATGATTGGATTAATTGCGAATATTTATGAAGCCAAAAATGACATAACCTCAACATCCATGGTTGTTTGTAAACTTTCATGTTTATGTTTACAAGCAATAAGTAAATTATTACAGCAGTGTTACTTTGTGAAGCTTATACTATGTTATAATAGTTTTAAAAAAAAAAAGGCTAGTGTGCCGTATCCCAAAACGTAACTAGATACTCTACACTATTCAATATAAGCAAAATATTGCATCATGTTAGCAAGAGTAATGTTTATTAAAATATCTTAGTGGAACCATTGCAGGGAAATAGGATACATTTTGTTACAAATTAGGTTGCGAGTTTAGTACTCGGCAAAATGATTTTCAAATTTGAACGATCTGGGGGAGGACGTTCTCAAAAAACGATAATTTTTTCTACATCATTTTACACTTCACTTTGGGGACGTTCATTGTCTTGTGTATCTTCACCAGGGGTCTGCAATGGTAATTATATTTTCAATTTGAAAAGTGTCAAAATCAGCTTTACATATATAGGCAACTTATGTTCCCATTCTTTACCCCCACGTAGCAGACTTCCGTCATTTTTTGGTCATACATAGTTCACATGTAACGTCAAATAGATATGATAATAACATTTTCTCAAATTGTGCTGCCGGCAAAAAATGATTATAATAAACAATAAACTTCAAAACTCCCACTAATTATGAAATATATTTTAGGCTAAATTAAAAATAAAAATGGAAAAGTTTATTTAGGATTAAATAATTTACGAAACTAGACCTAACTTTTGGTTTATTCTGTCAAAAAATAGCTATTTTGTTACATTAAATCGACTCTGTCAAAAACGACTAAACGTTTATTTCAATAAATATTTCAAACTAATAGAATATTTGGGGTCTTCGGTTTAATATTTTTCATCAAATGCTAATATCGAAAAATGTATTTCCAATACAAAAAAACTTTGAGTTGTTACCTGTAAAGTGTGCTTTATTAAAACAAAATTATTACAAATGTTTTATTTTTAATGAATAACTAAGAAATTAAAAATAGGTTCAATTGTTGTAACATTTACAATGTGTATATAGGTATTTTTGAACAGTAAGTCATTACCAACCAAAAACTTAAAAGGAACACTGTTTTACACAATGTAAATGATATAAAACTATTGGTGAAAAGAAGTGAATAACAGGCATTTGCAAATAATATTTTTTAAACCACACATTTTAAGGTCAATAGATAAACGTTTAGTAATAAATATACGAACAGCTTTCGAATTGAAATTGACTTTATTGTTGTTAATATTACATTAAATATTAGTATATAAGGCATGTTTGTAGGTCCATATAGGCAAAGTTTAGTCATAGATTATCTTACACTTAACCCGCATAAACCACTACATATCTCTACAAGGAAAATGAGTGAAGCAAATGAATAATTACACAATAATTGAAAAATATACAATTAGGCTGTTACTACTTATCCAAAATATGCGCCCTGATTTGAACCTTGAATGCAGTAAAAGTAAAAAAGATTTTTATATCCAGCTGGAATTGCATTATAAGTAGAAACAGCATTATAGATGAATCTTCTCTGAAACATAGCAGTCAGTTTCTTGGGAATTGTTAAAGTTTTAGTGTGTCTAATATTGATGCAATGCACTTTGGAGCGTGTCATTAATATTTTAGCAATATCCTCTGAAGTCATTTATAATTATTTTATGAACAAAACATAACAAATTATGTTTCCTGCAGTTATCCATATTTAACCAGTGCAACTCTTTTATCTTATGCGATACATGATCAAATTTTTTTAGTCCAAAAACTAAACGACAACAAGTATTTTGAATCCTTTGTATTTGTGTCATAGAAGTGCTATCAAGGTTTGGACCATATATAAAATCACAATAGTTAAATAATGACAAAACTAGCTTCCGACAACAGCTTGTTCAATTGTAAGGTTAGTATAGACCGACAAGCATATAGTTGTTCAAGTGCTATATACGACCTTTTTATTAACCTTGCAACATGTGACTTAAAGCGTAGATCATCGTCAAGAATTAAACAGAAATTACTTGAAGAACTAACTAATGGAAGAGGTATTGTTAATTATGACTTTTATCTTATCCTTAACACAATCTCTAATTTTCTCTGTGATCCGAAACAATATCAGCATCAATAGTACCTGCACGAAAAAATAATTCATCACTTGATAAATATATGGAATCAATAAACAGTACTGCTGTTATTTACTATGCGCGTAGGTTCGTTTATTACTTGAATGAATCCATAAGAATCAATGCAGTGTGTGATAATATTACTTAAATTGAAAAGATTCACATTGACATCTCCTAAACATATTATATTATCCATCATTGGTGCTAAATAAGATAATATATTATCTAGTTTATCAACGCAACTAAGCGGATTAGAGTTTGGGGATCTGTATACTGTGCATACGGTAAAAGTTTTGCGATTTAATTTAAACATTATCCAAAATATATTCAAGTATACGAGTCAATTGCAAACCAAACAAAATAACCTGACATTTAAGTTCCTTCCTTACGTACACACCAGCCCCACCCCCTGGACCTTTCCTTGTGGTAGCCAACACACTTGGCCGATTTAAGATGTCACATTGGTGGTATTGATGTAATGATTGTATCCTTTTTTAACTTTTGAAAGCAAACAAGTTTTCTGTAAAGGAGTCGATATAAATTTATTGCACAAATAATAATGACAATGAAACTTAAATCTAAATTTCTTGTATAAAAACTCTAGCAGGTCATGAATGGATAAACATCAATCGCTAAACATTAATAATTTGTTAACATAAATATTGCACAATAAATAATGCAATTTGGTGACCGTTACCATACACTTGTGTATTGTGTTTGTGTTGGTCTCGTGCTAACAAAACCAACTAAAATTACCGCGTAGGTAATACTGGTTATTCTGATCAGTATCACAGCCACTGCTATCACTATTTGTATCACCCACTTTGATAATTAAAGGTTCGACAACATCAAACTGCTGTACTATAGCCCACCATTCCATCATACATTTTTCTGCATGTGTGATACATTTTTGCCAATATGACCCATCTATTCTTTGCAAAGATTCTTGCCACATCAAGTTGACATTTGTGTCATTATAAAGTTGGTTAAGCCGTCCAACATTTTTATTGTAATATTTTTTACAGTTTGCCCATACCAACTCTATAGGATTAAACTCGCAGTGATACGGAGGTAGCCGCAAAACTTTGTGTCCGTACATTTCTGCTAAGGTATCTATTTTATAAATTTTTGGTTGTGGATGTTTTTTAATTAATGATAATAGTTCAGTTTTTAACGTGTGACTGCCGCAACTAACATTGTGTTTAATCAAGTAATCAATGATATTTAGCATTGTCTAGAATAATTACACTGGGTTTGCTTAAATTAGGAATTAAACGTTCTTCAAACCATTTTGTAAATAATGCTGCATTCATGTCTCCATGATAGTCAGCACTTGGAGATTTTGTAGAATGCAAAAGTGCTGCATTGGGGATGAATCCAGTTTTGTTGCCTGCATGTACGACTATGAACCTGTAATAAAAAATATTTCTATTAAATGTAATTTTAACTTTAAAAAACTAACCGTTTTCCTCCTCCAGGAGGTTTTCTCTTTACACTGAGCTTGGAACCATTATGCCAACTCTTCTTAACAGCACCTCGACTAAAAATCCACGTCTGATCCAAGAAAACAGGATCATAAAGTTACAATTGTTTGTACATTTCATATGCTCTTAAAAACTTCACTCGTGCAGCAGCAATATGTTCCTGTTCAAGCACAGCCCTTCTACCATCGTCCAATTTAAAAGAAAAACCAATTGTTGATAGAAGTCTCGTCAGACTAGACTGGCTGAAGTTAAAAATTTGAGCGGTTACAATTTCTTGTCGTAAAGATTTAACAGTTACATGGAGCCCTAAAAGCATAATACTAAAAAACACTAAATAAAATTGTTATGAAAACTATATTACATTTGGAATATATTTCGTAAATTTTTTGTTTAACCGCATCTATTACAAAACCATCTACATCCGACGATTTAGACTTGTTGAATTTTCGGTGCTTGCTCGGTGACTCAGGAACTTTATTTTCTTTTCGGGCTTCTAAAACTCTCTTTTTTTAATGGAACGAAGAGAACCCAGTCCTATCCCACAAGCCTCAGATGTTCGCTAACAATAAGCAACAGTTAAAACACAACATATCACTTAAAAATTTGATTATACCTGCAATACTGACTCAAATGGGGCCAAGGTTCCATGATTATCACGTTCTCTTTCAAAAAATGTTAGAACATTCATCACCAACAACTGAGCTTGAAAGTTCAAATGTTTGTTACGAAGCGTGTTCATTTTGATAAGTGTTGACCAAACACTATTCAATGTGTAGAAGGTTCTTAGTTTAAAAAAAACTGTCTGTTGTATATCAGAATTATCTTTAAAAGAAAAGTAGAAAATCGCAAGTGAAATAACAAAGCACAAATTCTAACCTAACCTTAAAAATGTTTGACAATTAATTATAAACCGAAATATTTTATGGACATACGTTCAGAGTGGTTGCATTGAATTATACAGCCGACGAATATTTTTCTAGCTATCCTTTTTAGATGGGGAAGAGCCAGGTAATAGAGTAGCATAACAATATTGTGTCTGTATTTTATTCATATGCGCAACGATGAGTCATGCTTGACTTTATTTGATTTCAACTATATCTAACGCTTTGCTTGCTATTCAACAACTTCGAAATTGCTGAAGGTCATTTACGATGAATAGTTACAGAAATGGAGAAAAACCAGCATCGTACCGTATCCTAGCAACCGTTATTTGCCTAACTTGGAAACGAACCACTAAACTACTAAAGTTAAAATAAAGTAGTTCCCTCTATCATGCGAAAGTCATACCACAAAGGCGGCTATTTTAAAATTAGTTCGTGTTATGAAAATAATTCATAGATACTTGTAATACAATCTCTTAGTATGGGGTACGTAATAAATAACGATAATGAAGAAGTTACGCTTTAGAGACTGTGCGATAAATTATTTGAGGAAAATCGATATTAAAACGACGTAAACATAAGTTTAAGCTTAAGTATCTTATTAGTATATAAGGTTAAGCAAAAGGAACAAGGAAATGACTGAAGCTTTCGTCTCATCAGGGAGACATATGGTACAAGACAGATGATAATTGTAACTTGTCAACCCAACTAAACAATGTAATATTTGCAAGCATAAATTAAGTATTATTTATGTATCCAAAATATATAAAATTGATTGTTATAAAAAACACTAGGAACTCGTAAAGGTGTATGTTGAGAATTAATAAGTTACTTGGTAAGAGTAATATAGGAGGGTTTGGTCTATATAAACCTAGCCGTAAGCAACGGACGGGAGATGTGCAAGATGTACGAACACCTGAAGTTTTAAGTGCAAGTGCGTCGACCTCAGTGGTGGGAGAAAAAGCAAGGGCCACCGATGATTGGAAGAACTTTCAATCATACCGCAACAGATACTGCTTCGATAAGATATCGTACCGGCAGTGCTAACGCGAGTGTTGCCACCCCACCTACCTTAGCTTTTCTTTAACGTCTAGTCAGAGGAGCCCTTCTGTCGGAAACAACAACTCTTAACAACAATATTAAGCAGAATGAACCGCGCCACCCTAAGGTTAATAACATTACGATAAAACCAACGTAAGTGCTATAATATTCTTAAATCATTTGCCGAGGGTTTATTGTAAGTGTTGAGCATTTAATCATAATTAATTTGAGATTGTGTTTGTTATAAATTGATGCTATGGATTGGGACGTCGTTTATTTTCAGCACGACGGCGCCACTTACCACACCAATAGTGAGACTATAGCGCAAAAATTTTCTTGAAGATTTCTCGAAATAGAGATTTCAATTAGCCGCCGAAATGCGCGATTTAACACCTGTCAAATTTCTTTCTTTGGGATTTAAAAATAAAGTTTCCGCAAATGCTCCAACAACTATTCAAGCACTCACAAACAATTCTATACTCCATTCCAGTTAAGAATATAGTATTCTTCTTAATCTTCTTTGGGAATGAAACCACTCATAGTTTTTAAAATCTATTTTATTTACGTTTCGATCCATGTCCTAGGATCGTTGTCAAAATAATAAAAACTTCAAGTTTGACATTTATGACATAAATTGAAGGTGACTTTGATTTATTGAAATATTTGGTTTGAGTACAATAAGCAAAAATTTTTAAAGTTTAAAAGAATGATTGCCTTCAATTTGTGTTGCGACCTGGGATCGACTTTCTTTGGATAGCCAATACGCTTAACGTGAAATCAGCTGATTAATTTTTATTGGTGAATTTTATATAAATTTAATAATTTGGAAAACATTTTTTAACATGTTGGGTTTCATTCCCAAAGAAGATTAAGAAGAATGCTAAACAAACCACAACAAACATGCAGGGAGTATTTAAGAAGGTAGTAGATGGCGCTTGTGCTTGAGTCAGATTTACACAGATCAAAAATTTATTAGTTGCTGTATTTGAAAAGTTGCCGGCGTCGGTTGTATATTTACTATTTTGTGACGATAGTTTTTCCAAAATAACAATGCAAATGGCTGACTTTATTAGTTAATTTTTAAGTATTATTGCATTCAGTAATTGCAATTTGGTGTTCTTCTTAAGGAATAAGACCACATTGCTTTTTGAAAATGATTTTATTGACGTTTCGATCCTTCTCCTAGGATAGTTGTTTAAATAATAACAAGGAGTATTTGGAATTTGGTATTAAATTTCAGAAGATAAAATTGGACTTGGAACTACATTAAGTTTAAGACGGACGAAACTTAGGGGCAAATTCATAAAGCACTTAAGCTACACTCATACTTAATCAATGTTCCATCTCAACTTTTAGTATTTTTCCGAATACCAAAATTGAGATAGAGCATTACTTAAGTATGAGTGTGCTTAATGTGCTTTATGAATTTGCCCTTAGTCTTTACTTAACAATTATGGTAGAAACAAACATTCACCTGGAGTTATAGAATGCTTTAATAAAATTCTGTCAGTTTCATTTTTTCGAAAGGTTGTAAGTTTGTTAACAATCATTGAAATTAAAGCAACGCATCGAAGTTTATACAGATTTTTATTTATATTTTTTGCAAGATTGAGGTTTTTGAATAAATACATCCAAGAAACACGGTTTTAAAACATATCAAGCATTATTGAACTTTATTTTCTACCTGTTTGGTTAAAGTTTAAATAAAATATTATTATAGAACAATATATAAGCTATTTTTAATTAAACACATCACAAAATATCAAAACTATGATATCACAAATTTATATTTAATCTACGTCCATATCATCCCCAGAGGTATCTACGTCGTCTGTTGTACTTTCATATCCAACATTTATTACAATTTGTTCGACAAGTTCTTCGACAATGCCATCCAATTTCCACATTTTTTCTTCTTCTTTAATTGTATGGCTAATACAATTAACCCAATGTCCTTTATCTATGGCTGCAATTCCTTCACCCAGAAGCACCTTCACGTCGTTAATTTTAAAAGTAGAATTGTTGGTAGCTACATGCTGCTTTACTCGAGCCCAAATCAGCTCAATTGGATTTAGATTGCAGTGGTATGGGGGTAACCTTAATACAGTTCTGCCAGAGCGTTTTACAATTTCGTCAACAACATAAGGTGTCGGGTGAGCTAGAGAGTGCTGCTTTACTAAGGCTAATAATTCAACTTTTAATAGCTCTTTGGTAACTTCAATGTGTTTTGCGTTTAACCAATTATAAATTTGTTCTTTCCGCCAACTTTGATTTGGAACCTTATCGGCTTTGACGCTGTGATAAGGAGCATTATCAAGCACGATTACACTATCATTATCAAGAAGAGGTAATACACCTTTCAACCAAGTTGTAAACGCTTTATCATTCATGTCTTCGTGATAATCTCCTAAAACGATAATTATGAACTCAGGGTCCTAAGTTGTTTATAGTGTTAATACGCTACCTGTTTTTTTAGATTGAAAGTTTAAATATGCACCATAGACAAATCCCATATCACTACCCATGTGCGCAACAATTAATCTCTTGCCCTTGCCAGAGGGATCTCGTATACCAGTCGATAAACCTTCGATTAATGCCTGCCTTGCTGTTTTTACAGTGGTGTCTTGCCATACCTTGTTCTTTACATGTCCAGCATTCACCCACGTTTCATCAGTATAATAAATTCTTTTGCCTTCAGCTCTATACTTTTTAATTGCAGTTAAATATTTTCTTCGCCACAACACAATTTCAGGTTTTTCAATTAAAATTGTTTTTCGGCTACGCTTTCCATATTTAAAACCCAATTTCATCATTACTCGATAAAGTGATGTGCGACTGAAGTTTGGTAAAGAGTCATCATTGTTTATTGCATGTAATACTTTCTCTAAATTTGGTAATTCATTTCTAAAGTAAAATGCATGAACATGCCGTCGAATCGCACATCTTTCAAATTCTTCAAGTTCGTCGTAGATTGTTGTACGCACTCTTGTAGTCTTTGGCGAGGAAGCAGTACCAGTAGTTTCCATTTCTTTTACAATATTCCACATTGATCGAACACCTAAACCCACTTCTAACGCAGTTTGCTTCACAGATTGCGTTTTGGATGCATTTGTGGAATTTTTCAAATATATATTATAGGCAATAAGCTTTTGCCCGCTCATAACATGTTTGCCCTTCGGATTTTTAATAGGTTGGTGATCCATAATTAAATAAAAGTCTGAAAAGAATTCATTGTTAGTATTATATGCTTATCTTTAATGAGACATGCTTACCTTATTATGAAGACACTGGTGTTTTATAGCTCTGACAAGAACTGTTTTGATACTAAATATAAAATTAACACAAATTAATAAGGCCGAGCAAAATTTTAAAGGCAAACTAATAACAAAATACAATAAATAACAAAAACGAAAATATGAAAGGGCAATAGCAAATGTCAAAATGCCAATTGACAATCTGTCTTATAATAAAAATATTCAAACAACCAACACAAGCATACGGGATATTTATACTTGTGTACACTTGGCTCATCCATCCACCAATGAGAATCGCTAAAATTCAGTCCTATCTTTTTCTTCAGTACCTTCTTAACTGGAATGGAGTATAAAGCTGTTATTGGCGAAATACAGCCGCTTTTATGAGAAGACGCAATGGAGAATTTTATCAAAAGAATGACCATTTGTAAGAATAGCCAAGACAGACATTTTGCAGATATTGTATTCCATTATTAATAGCAGAGTTTATACTTTCGATTAAAATAAAAATAGCCCATTTTTTCACGAAAATATTGTGTTTTTATTCTAATTTGATATGTTAACTTTTCATAGTTACGCAACAAATTTTATAAAGAGTTTCACAGAGTCATTTATTTCTAAATAAAATTAATCATTTTCAAAATTGAATATGGTTTACAATTTTGTCTTTATAACAATTTGTTAAAAATAGTATGTATACCACGTAGTTAAAGCAACATTCCCGGACTCCGTGAGTTATCCCCAATTTATGTATGTATTACGAAATAGAAATAATTAGGAATTACTAGAAATTATTAAAGGAATTATAAAGTAAAATGCAACAATGTAATACAAGGATAAACCAGACAGGTTATTAACAGTTCATAAGAACGGATGCAATACAATGTATTCCAGACGATAGTGACACTGCAGGTAGCAGGTCACAGACGGTTAAGATACCATGAATACCTAGAAAGTAAGATTGTTACAATGTATTAATGAATAGAATTAAGAATAACCAGACATGAGCTCTGCAAGTTCCCACAGAATTGTGAGGGGCAGGGACATTATAAATAGCCCGGGAGCCCCGAGATCCGGCAGTCAGTCAAAGTATTCAGCTTTAGCATTGCAGTTTGCTTAGACGACACATAATAGTTCAATTAATATTGTATTTTCGACTTAGAATAATTTATACCAAATTGTCAAAATTCCATATTAATATCTGTTTAAGTAAATAAATTGTTACGAAGTTTTTGGAGAAGCTTTTAAAAACACCGATCCCAAGGCCCAAAACGTAACTCGTGTTGTTTTCCAAGGCGCAAACCGTCACGTCGTTGGGGGAATGTTAAGTTTTTCCTACTGAGTATATAATACACTATACTATTGAGTAACTTACAATTTCAATCTGTATTATTTTTAAGGCAATTCAATATTTGTTAGTGTTAGATTTTATGAATGAACACTGAAAACAATGAAGGTGACTGCCGGATGTGAAGTTTTAAATGCAACTAAATGACTAATATTAAATATCAAATTCCGTCACTTGCCCTCGTCACCTTCATCCCTACTTCTCGTCAGAACCGCATCAACATAAAGCACTACAAGCAAACAAAAACGCCGTTCGAGTGTTCTTGGAATTTAGTGTTCAGAAAGAGGCAAATTTCAAAGAAACAATACCAACAAATTTACTGGGTTCATGTTCATGTGATTACTACAAAAGGCCCGTTAAAGTCAGCGCTCGTCGGTACATTGCACTGGTTTGCCGTATGTGAGAAACGCCTCAACCTGTTTCACATTGGGGACCATCGCACCAATTATGGTTCTAATTCATTTATTGAGAGTTTGATACATTGTTTCAATAATCATTTCAATGATTATGTTTTTTATAATAGCATTAATTCCTTTAAGTATCATAGTTTTTAATTATTTATTATTTATTTTCTATGTATGTCTTTATGTTTATTTCTAATTATGTACCACTTGAAGTTATTGCTCTGTAGTGTACCTATATATAATTACTATAATTAACGACTCTGATCTTAATCGGTCGCGTAAACAAGGATAATTTTCGCCATATGAACACTGTGGGACTTGCAGGTGACATCATAGATGTCTAGAAATTTAACTAATTTTTATCGTATTTTAGAACGATAAACAAAATATATATGGCTCAAACATCACTTACTTTCGCTTCAGTCCTTAAGCATGCCAGAGTTTATTTACCCCGGAACCCCGCTGAGTTTTGAACATGAAATGCGGTTTACACCTTGCTACGCACATTGCTGCAGACTACAAAAAAACCAAAAGTAAGTGATGACCGGGCTCAATCGGTGAGTAGGCGCGGTATTTCTACTACAAAATAAAGGGAGGCCTGAAATAAGACAAAAACATACTCGCCCTCATTTATAACTCATAACAAAACATGAAAAACTCATAATTAAACAAAATTTATTACAGGAGCACAGTAGTACTCAAAAATGCATACTCAATAACTACAATGTACATCTAAAAGCAAAACCCAAAAGAAGGCATTTTTTTTTAAAATGGTGAGATGCATTTTAGGTCTCTCACCATCTTAATTAAAAAAAACCCAACAGTACAACTCTAAAACCACAGCTCTAAGTGATCATAGTAAGCCTAGAAACAAATACCTACAAATAAGTGACTACAGTGGTCAACGTAAATAGAATATGAATAATTCATATACACTCACATATGTACAATCATTTTCACTACCAGGCTCATTAATTAACAAAATTTCCGATCATAGCCATACTTGTCTTAAATAGAAAATCACCATCGTGAGAACAAAGCTCATTACGTAAAGTTCTCACCCATATAGCGATTAACGGATCAACTTCGCGCACGTGTCGATGCTGATGGGCCTATTACCTTTCCTTAAGGTCGGAGCGGAGTAGCGGGGCATAGGACCACATAAGCTATGCCATAAAAAGGAACGGCACTCGCCTCATCATTTAGAGCCCAGGTGACAGGACGGTCCTATCCACCGTAAGACGCAACAAAACAAAAAAATCATAGGCAAAGATTACAACCGGTACAAAAGAAAAGTACATTTTTTCCAATTACAAATACTTACCACACAAAGGTGTGTGCGAAATTCGGAAGAACGGAAACACAAAAAAATTACAACGGCAACGACGAATTATCGTTGTTGTCTCTAGGAGAGAATTTAGTAACAAACAATTCGTTTTCAATAATAAGCATTCCATTCAAAATGCTAGTGTTATAGAAAAGGTGATTAAAAACTTGAAACGCGGGTTTATCCAATAGTCCGACACCTTATTTCGACGAGTACCTAGGTCGTTGCAATCAGGAAGTACGTATATGCTATCAGAATAGTAAGCCCGCGCACAGCTAAAACAAGGTACAGACTATCTAATTTAATATTGGAAATTTTCATTTAGTAACGTAAATAGATTGAAATGCAAATTATTAGGAAGTGAACTATTATCAAGTGGTAAAAAATACAGGAGAATGTTCTAAAGATCTAAGCGGTCTATTTTTGAATGAATGATGCGTTATCAGAAAAGGATATATTTTTACTTAGCCGAAAATAAACGTAACAACCACAGCAACGTTTTTACCTCATTTACCAAATTACCTTTTCTGACAGACATTCAAAACAAATCATTGTTATAATTTCTGTTGGGATTAGAGTTGTAGGCATTCTCCTGAATGCGTAAAAATAATGTTAAGTCAGCGGCACTACAGATATCTTAGTTAACGTTTGGGTTTCAGAACTAAAATTGTAATAAGAAATGCCAAACAGGTTTATCAAAAACCTCGAAATGTACAACACCGCATGCTAAAACTTAGTAGTATACTCTGCAGCAACCCTCAACATTATATCTGTTGCAGATTTTGCATTTTTGAATTACCATTATATTTTAATTTCTGCAAAAAAATGTATGCTTCAACAGACGTATGTAAAAATTAGACTAGAAGAAATTTATATGGCTAAGATTTTAGTTTTGCGCAGATAGCGTCTGTACCTAAGAGATAAAACCATGGAAAAATAATCAACCGCAAGATAAAAATAGCGCAATGGCAGTCACTCGTTACTTCCGGGCTATTAACTTACTTACCATATTTTTGTTGCTTATTCGATTAGTGACCTACTCATGGTAAAACAGTCAACCGAAGGCTAATCAAATGGTTGTCATCGAAATGCACATAACTAGATTGCGTAGTATTGTTGAAATCGTCCACTTTCTATTATACTGTTTGCGCAAAATAATTAGACACGGTCTCTAAAATACTAAAAAATTTCTATTTTATTCTAAATTTTATATAGGTTTACATGTGCAATTTGTTGAAGTTTATGCGTTGAAAATGTTTACAATTGATTGTTTTCTAATATATCTATACTGGTCCATTTGTAAAAATATGACATCCAAGTTTTGAAACTATAGCAGTTTAAAGTTAATTCATACGACTGGTGTAATGTTCTACTTATAAACCGAATTGAATGTTGTTTACGTTGTGCTTTTGTAACCAACATTAAAGAAAATAATAGAATAACCAAATCACCCTGTTAGTCCAAAGAATGCTCTCATATTCAGAAAACACCGCAATCTGAATAGTGCTAAATTTTACAATAACAATGCCTAACAAAATATAGTTATTATATGGTATTGTCAATCAAATATTCCTAATTTATCTAAAAAGGGCAAAACATGCTTAAAATACTTCCAAGAACGTTCGTTTGTATAAACATGCTCGCAAAAACTTCCTTCGTATATTTCTAGGGGTTTTAGTAACTCTTCCAGTGAAGCATCTTCGCGGGAATCACTTTTAATTAATGGTAAAGTAGTTACAGCTCCAGCAAAACCTAAAAAATAAGGATGGATGTTATGTCGTTTTAGAATAATAAACATACCATAAAGTCCTTTCGAATAAAAATCGTTATAAATGTCTAGTTTAGACGGAACTTGATCTGAAGGATGACCCAGTTTGATTAATGTTGACACAAGCACGCTGTGGTAATAGTTTAAAACAGTTTCAAAATGTTCAGTACGTACAGACATGTTTGGCGTTGTACTCCAGAAATATTGCAGATCGACACTAGGACCTGAATATACTCCAAGTTGGAAATCTATCTAGAATGAGAAAGTATTTGGTTCTAATAATAGCACACTACTGGTTAAAAAAATTGGATTCAAAAGTTTCCACAAGCATGTTAATAGTGCATAAGTTGTAACACTCAGGGAAAAGCTGCACTTCATTTAGGTTGGTAAGTGTCTGGTTGTTTAATTGGTAAGCACGTGGGCGATCAAAGTCGAAAGTTACAGGTTCGAAATTCAGTTCGACGCCTTGTATTTTCTATCTTCAATTACTAGCTCGAGTTGAAATAAAATAATCATTTAGGCTTTGAATGATTAGTCACATACTCAAATGTATAAGCTGCTAAAATTAATTAACACTACACTTAGAAACAGCAGATTGTATTCGAATAATAAAAAGAATCGATTAATTTAAAACGTAAAAACGGGTCAGGCGGGAGTGGTTGATTCCCAAAAAAAAATTTACATTCGACGCCTACAAGTCACAACTGTATTAAAATTCCAAAATTTTTAAAACATAAGTGGCTAATTATAATTAATAATTTTATAATGAATAATTTTGTCTGGCATTAGGACAATAATTCGAGAATAGTGGACGAAAATTAATATAAATTGTTGGTTATTTTGAAGAGAAAATTCCAATGACAGGTTTCGCTGTTATTGCAGCTTCTTAGATTAGACCATTTCTCTTTGTAATCGGGCCATTTGTTTATTTATTTTTAATAATTTTATGTAAAATTTTGTAAACAACAGTTGTCTGTTTGTACAGTCGAAGTCTTTCTGGCATAAATAAAAGCGAAATTAATTTTAGCTCTTTCAGGATTACTTGAGTTTCAAGCCCGTTAGTTGCTTTGTTACGACTCTGACCAGTTTAAGCTTTTAATAACTTACAATGTTGAAATAGTAAGAATTTTGACGGAAGTATTTGCTGGGTCTATAAATACTATAACTTAATACGTTATTGAAAGATGCCTGTTTGAACTTTTTGTATAAAATTAAAAGTATTTTATTTTATATCAAGAAAAAATTGCAATGGAATTGGATGGTTACGAAATGGCAGAAAGAAATTTTATAAAATTAAATTAGACGAAAAACAGCTAGAATCTAAATCACTGGTCGCATAGTGCTCGCGATAACTCATTGATGACAGAGTACCTCACATCTGATTTTTCTATATTAATGAATTATATGTTTTAGGAAGATAAGTTTTTATTTAGCAAATTTCTTTCTAGATGTTACAAGGATTTGATTATAGAGAATATTTTATTGAAATGAGAATCTATAAATTTCACAGATGTTTTATAATTTATTATATGCTTTTTTTCTAACAATTGATCAATAATGTAGCGTGTTTCGAAAGGGTGTTGACAGTGGCATATATGTCGTTGATGTTATTATTGTGTAAAGCATCCATATCCAAAAATGGTGACTTTCTTTTATAGATAAGCTATACTATGTTTGTAAATAGTATATGATATTTTTTTCATGATTACAACATTTTGGTAGGATACTTTGTAACAGAAATAAATATTGCTTTTTATAAGTCTTTATCATTTGCTTAGATAATACAGTATGAGTTCAGTTTTGCCTTAAAAGAATTATTCCATCCTCATACTGCTTAATTAGTCACTCTAAATTCCTATAATGGTTGCACAAGGTTGGTCAATTAGTATTAATACACTAGTGTATTTATTTTTGTTCGATAAAATAAGGTTGGTTTAAAAACTCTAAGATTTGTTAAATTTGTCCGTTAGTATCATTGATCTAGTATAAAACTGGTCATTTGCCTTATGCGCATGTAATACGCTTGATAACGTTTGAATTCGGTACGTACGTGGCCTTTCGTGCTATCCTTAAAAGGGACATCATGTCCAGCGAAAATAGGTCAATATCATGGAAACGAAAGTTCTCTTAGTCTAACTCAAGCAATGACCTGGTCTACATCAATTCTGTTCAAGACGAAATTCCTCAATAGTATGTTAGTCTTTCATAATTTAATATAAACTTATTTCTTTTGTTATTAGTGCAACTTTAAAGCCTTAAGAACGCTAATAACTTCGGTAAATTATTTGGTAACTTTGATCAACTTTGACAATAATTTGTAACAGAATCGTTTGATTTTTGGTAATTTGAGGTTTTGTATTCCTATACAAACAAGACACAGATGGTTGCTGTTAGATGAAGGACACTTCCATGTCGTAAAGAAATACGCGTTTTGACCTAGGGTAACTACTTAAAATGAAAGTTTTAACATTTTGTTATACCTGTGGTAAGTCTTACTTTTGCTTTAAATTTTTGTAGTTAGATTATTTGTGTCTTTGCTAAAGTGCAAAATTTGGACGTTTTAAAATTTTGAGCAGATAAGGCTGTAACAATTTTATTTTTGGGTTGATAAATCCCTTCATTAAAAGTGCGAAAATAATAAAATACTTTTATTAAATAATGTCGTAATACATTTAACAAATAAAATAATACATTAAAACAGTATCTTGATTTGTTAGTCTATTTGTGGTTGGATGTCGGTGTATTCCACAGCCAGTTGCAGGCGCGTTTAGGAGTGACAACCTCCCCCTTGGATCCTCCGATCGTCCGAGCGAGCATGATAATCACTCGGCCATACGTAGAAGAAGTAACAAGGTGTATGAAAGGACGATGGCCAGTAATCTGCGTATCAATTTTAATGAGTGAGCACATTTTCTGAATAGCGGTTGGTAAAGTATAAACGTTATTATCTTATTTAATTTGGAAAAATTTGTTTAGCGCGACGAGAGATTAGGCGACGAGAGATTAGGCGATGAGAAACATCACTACAATCTACGATGCACTTAGAATTTTGAAAACTTTAATCGACTTTAGGAAAACCACTTCATTTTACGACGTGTACGGTGTACTTAGAAGATGGAAAGTTGATCTAATTTATAGAGGATCGTTTGTTACACAGAGTAAAGATGCTACTTTGGTAGAATATAGGCAGTAAATTTCGCATGGTAAAACAAGTACCTAATCAAGGCTAGGAATGCAGTTTTGTTTGGTTCGTAGTAGTTCTAAGAAATTCTTTTGTGTTTCACTTTAGAAACACGCTATTTTGTTCCGATGTGTAGAAGTACGAATATGATATTTGCTTCAACTATTGCTAAGCTAGATTTCCCAGTATCAAACTTAAAATTCACTCATTTGATTTTGTAAGAAACAACACGTTGCTTCAGTATAAACTGTTAGTTACAACAACAGGTGTTACTGACGTCACTTGTTTGTCTGGAATATGCTGCTGACACATGTATCCTTGAAAGCAAATGCTTAGCACTGCGTTACTACCACTTTTGAAAACAAGAATATTTTTGTGATCATTTTCATTATAAACTAAAACTAGTACTTTTAACTTAAAGAGGAAAATTTGTATAGTAACTTTTGTAATGTAATCGACCTGAACAGATCTGAATGGGTTAGAATATCTTTGTGTAATAAGTTACACCTTGCTGTAATATATTTGATCATGAATAAGGTTGATAAACCTTACTTTAAATTTACAAAGTAATTCAAGTAGTTATTTAATTTTGTTGCATTGCATTTTATTTAAAAAAAAAGAGATTCTTTTTAGTAAATTATTAGTCCAAGCTTAAAGTTTTTTATTTTGATCAAATGTGATCAAACCTAACCACAGGAAATTAGTATCTTTAAGAGTTGAATTTTGATGCCAACCTTATATAGAAAATATCTTTTTAATATTTCTTTAGGTATGTTTGCGGGACACAAACAGTGTTCCAATTTTCTATTAATCTAATTATTATACTTTCTTACAGGAACAGCGTCTTATTCTGTTAAGACAGGCTTTTGTCAGCGAAGGCGATCTTTTTTTCTTTGGGTCTCCACGTCCGCCCTTAGAAATATGCCATGTCATTAACGTGAATCAGTTCGGACTTGGTGGCGCCTATTTGTTTTAGTTTGAGTATGACCCACCAACAGATTTCGACTTACCTCCCATTTCTCATAGCTCTACCCAAGGAATAGACCCCTAGTTACGTCGGAAGACTTCGTTTTGCTGACACCCAACTTCTAGAGTCAGATATATATAATAAGAAGAAAAACGTAACACTAGCGCCCATGCGTGAGGCTAGCTGTGCCCATTAAGAAAATTTGTTTCACTGGCACACAACGTAGGGCTGGTGTTTTAGTGCTCCAAAAAATTCGTATCAAGGCGTTTATAACACGTTTGAAAAAGTTTAAGAAACTGTAACCTTTTGTTATCAAAAAGCAAATGTTAGTTAGAACATTTGTAAGAATTCTAACATTGACTTACTTTTAAAAATAATATTAGTTTGTTTATCAGTTTAAACAATACTTTAGATAAAAGTTATGTTTAAATATGATCGTGCCTTGTTTGTGCTTTAAAAATACGAAAAAACTGTAGAACATTTGTAAAATAATTAGCTGAATTATGATACTTGGAATTTTCATATTTTTAAGAAACATGTATAATCTTTCATTAGATCTGAGAAAGAGAACATCATCATCATCATCATCATCAGGTCTTCAGTTCTGAAACTGATTAGACGTGTACCCTCATTGTTCCCTAGTCTGAACTAACCTACACATTTCCCTGAAATTTGCACAGTCAGCATCTATCACTATCTGCGTGAGAAAGTCTGATCTAGGTCTACCTCCCCAAAAATGCTTTAGAACGTCTTCTGCCCTTCTAATTCTCCTATCTTTTCCCACAGATATCTTTATTCCTCTACTATTTCTATAATCTATTTGTTATTAACTCTGCCTGCTTTTTTTACTGCCCATATTTCACAGACGTACTGTTTCCATTTTATTAAGAGCAACTTCTAATTCTTCTCTGCTAGATGTTAATACCGCTATATCATCTGCAAATCTAAGCATGTCAATCTTTTGTCCCTGCATAGTAATTCCAATTGTCTTCCTGCATTTGACAGTATTCATTGCCTCTTCAATGTACAAGTTAAAAATTAACGAGAATAAGGCACGTCAGCGCCCCCCCCCCTCTTTTCTAATATTTACTTCTCTACGTTCCTCCTCTAATTCAATTACCGCTGTTTGGTTTTTGTATAACCTATGAACTATACGTCTATCCCTAAAACTTATTACAATCTTTTTGAGTATTTCAAACATTTCTTCCATTTTATACTGTCGAATGTTTTTTTCAGATCTACAAACCCTATATACACGTTTTCCTCCTTTTCTATTGTTTTCTCCATTATCACCATTAGAGCTAAAATAGCCTCCTGTGTTCCCCATGTTTCGCCTAAACCCAAATTAATCTTCTCCTAGTATTTCTTCAGCTCGTTTTTCCATTTGTCTTTGTACAATTCTAGTTAATATTTTTGACACGTGTGCTGTCAAACTTATTGTTCGAAAATTTTCACATCTATCAAAGCCTTTTTTTTGTGGTATAGTTACTATGATGTTACGTTTGAAAGAGAACAAAACAAATATTTGTAAATTTTGCTTTTCTTTGAAATAAGTTACTAATCAGTATTACTTAACTGAATTTAATTTAATATTAATTAAATATTAATCAAGAAAATTTTGAAGTATTGAATTTAATTTCTTCTATATTGATGTAATATATTAAACTAACGAAACTAAATTTTGAAACTTAACTTAACATCTGAGTTATTTTCTTTGATTTCACAAAAATTATTATGTACGTATTTGTGTTTAAGTGGAGAACCACAAACGGTGATCTTGTTTTTGATTAATAATAAACTCTCTCTTACAGCTTTGAAATCAAAAGGTCTAACGGGTCAATTATTTTTTTTTGTTATTGTGATTAAGCTTTTTTGAAACATACTGGTTTCTTGCGTTTTCCCGGAATTTTTGTTATTAGAGATTTAAACGTCGTGACGCCTTAAAGTTTTGTTTTTGTTTGTATTAAAGCAAAATCGGCTCTCGACCCCTTTTATATAAAAACGCTGCATTAAATTCCACAGTTAGCGGTATTAACTTACAGAGTTTTTTTTTACGATTAGACGTTTATCAACCAACTTTACTCTGGGCTATTTTAACATTCAGAAAACCCCCGTATAATTCAGGGACGTTAAGTGTTAGATTGTTTGTTGCCTTTGGCATAGGCTTATAAGAGTTTAGTTCTATCTTCCCTGATACACGTTTGGTTGCCTGGACACCGTTGTAACAAAAGTACGAGGCGTGTTTTTTAAGTAAGTTCCGTTTTGATATGTAAAATAACGATTTTATTTTTACACGATAGACCACACTTTTATTTACTTCCACATTACTGCTCCCAATATTAAGGCACTTGTCGTATCGAACAACAACTTTCTGTATTCGTCGTTGCCGCCTGATTTGACAGCGTTCCCTAACGATTTCTTAGATAACATTTCTTGAAACTTGAGAAAAAGCCTCTGATAACGAAATATAGTTAAGGGTCTACTTTGTCACTTATTGTCAACTTTTTGCACTGAATCGTCAGTGATCACTGAGGGTCGCCCATTCAGTTCCTTGTCATGAACATTTTTTCGGTTATTTTTGAATGCTCTTGCCTATTTGCGTACCATCCCATTACTCATAATGTTTTGTCCGTACACTTTACAAATATGACGGTGAATTTCTACAGCTTTCATGCCTTTAGCACTAAGAAAATGAATAACAACGCATATTTCATATTCGGCAGGATTCTAAATCGGCGGCGGCATTTTAAATACGCAAAAGCAAATGTATAAACGATCGATCGTCGCCGCAATGTCGTCTGTGGCTAGCCAACAGATGTAGATGCACTATACGCATACGCTGGACACCGATCGCATCGCTGCAGTGGCGGAATTTCAAAACGGTACTTTCTTAAAAAACACGCTACGTACATTACAAAGTCAGCAAAGTTGTAATTAAATTATGTACTATTCTTAATATATTAAATCCTTACTTTGACTGTAGAGTATTTTGAAGTAGGTAGTTTTTGTTTCTTTCAATGGTGGCGAGTTACATATTCCACAAATTAGGATATATATGTAATCAAACAGAATTATCAAATCTTAAGTTAGATCGTTACAATGTATAATTAAAAGACATATTACAAAACGTTAATGGAAGTTCATAAACCAGACATGAGAACGGATGTGAATACTTTGTATCCCAGACGTAACATGACACTGCAGGTGCAGGTCACAATAGATTGTAAGAAACTTATTGTTAGAATTAAGATTACTAAGAAGTAGTACTTTGTATTGTACAAAGAAAATAGCATAACAGGAGCTCTGCAGTTCCCACAAGCAATGTGAGGGGCAGGGATAGCTTAAATACCCTCAGTAGCCCAAGAAAGCCAGTCAGTTTAGAGCTTCACAACTTTTACATTGTTGGTTGTTCAAGCTACTCAATTTAATTTAAATAATTTAATTACTGAAAGTAACTTAGATTGTTAAACGTTAATGAACATAACGCAACCATTTGTTAAATTCAATTGTAATTTCTGTTGTAATAAAATTGATAGAAGAGTTTTTGGGAAAAGCCTTTTTAAAAAACCGCTCCAAGAGACCCAAAATCTATCTGGCGTAAGATAATATTATATTAGACATTAGTTATAACTTTGGTTTTTATGGAAAGTTCAAATAATCATTTAAATCGAGCTAATAGTTTATAGTAAAAAAAATCTAAGCCGCATGTACGGCTCACAACCAAACTTAGACATTAAGTTCAACAAATATTACTTACCTTTGTGTTAAATATTTTAAATTTAATTGTACGCGAAAATAATAAATAGTAATGTGTAAAAATTCGTATTTAAAGTCGAATATCTTGATTAATAATTGAAATATCGAAAAGTGAATAGCGTATTCGTATTCAGCGTAAAAAACTGGATAAGAATCATATATTATATGTCTTGTAACATCACGGGAACCGTGCAACGGACAGACAGACAGACCGACCGACAGACCATCCGACAGACTAGACCATCTCATTAACCAAACGAAGTTTGGTTGAAAATAGAATCACGCATAGAATTTGAACTTCTAACATTCCTTTGTATTTGGATGCTCTAATAATTGATCTACCCAGACTGGCAGTGGAATTAGAATAATGAACAAATTTAAACTTTTACATCTCTTTTATATCTTCAACTAAGTTTGGCACCTTTGTAGATCATATTTAAAGATGTTAAATTGTTTGATATTTTATCAGATATCGACAAGAAACGATGTTCAAATTTATGGCTAGAGGCAATTATTTAATGCAAATATAAAGATAACGAGATAAAATTTTACTTAGCTCTTACGCAAAGCTTAAATGACTATTTTTAAGTTCAGTTAATAATTAAAAGAAAATAATATAAGAGCACTGATAAGATATAGACTTATAACTTTAAATTTATGCTTAGATATTCTTACCAGTTCAGCCACCTCGACCGGTAATTAAATTAGAAAGTGAACAAATTTAAATCGGGTACGTCGCTATTACAATAATCAAATTTTCAACTACATATGGCATTTTTGTTAATAATACAGTATTGCCCGAAATAAACAGTACTGAAATTGTAATTGTTTTGTATATTTAAAAAATACATATTATTGACACTTTATTATATGTTCTAAATGTGCACCTCCTCGTTCGAGACAGACTTCATAACGATGTTCTAAGTTTCTGGTCATGTTATTGAATAAGGGTTGTCTCAAGGCTGCGAAGAAGACTCTAACGGCATCCTTTAATTCATCGATGGTTTGTGGTGCCCGTTTGAAAACGGCATTTTTAGCCATGCCCCAAATGTATGCGTCTGGAGGTGTGAGGTCTGGAAAATGTGAAGGATAAGGGAAGTCAGTAAATCGTGATATGAATTTGCTTGGAAAATGTTCTTGAAGAAATTGACGAATTGCGGCAGCAGTATGGCAAGTTGCCCCGTCCTGCTGAAAAATTGGTTTCGAAATGCCAAGTTACGTGCACGACAGAATTGACGTAGATCAGGGATAAATCGTGTTAAAATTTGTCTGTACCTCTGTTGATTAAGTGTGACTTGCCTACCATTCTCTTCGATAAAGTACGGACCAATGATTCCGTGTCCGGAAACAGCACACCAGACACTCACTTTTCACTATGTAAAGGAACCTCTTGAACCTCATCGGGTCTGGCAAAGCCCAGAAATCGATTTGTGCGACGATTCACATAGCCTGACAAGTGAAAATGTGCTTCGTCTGAAAACCAAACATTTTTCAAAAATTCAGGATTTTCATACTGTAACGCGAGAATTCTGGCGCAATATTCCACTCTACTGCGATAATCCGAGGATGTAGTTGTTGATGTACCTGAATCACATACGAAAATGTACCCAGCTCCTTCAGGATTCTTTGAAAGAAAGTTCTTTTAAATCAAGTTGTAACGCTGTCCTTGCCTGGCTGACTTTCGGATTTTCTAAGATTTGCTCAAAAACACGTTCATGGTTATTGTTGTTGTTAACTGTCCTGGGACGCCCTGAGTTTCCTTTTCGTTGGCACAATACACTACCTGTATTTCTAAACTTTTCAATAACCTTCAAAATTACAGCATTACTTGGAGAACGTTTATTAAACCTTTGTGTGAATTGATCAGACACGTATAGCAAACTTGCACCATTATGTCGGCCGATTCCGTATGAACGAAAATAATGCTCTACCAGAAACACTTTCTCCTCTGTACTTAACACCATTTTTAACAATTAGGCCCTACTAATTACTTGTTTGAGGTTTACTTGACAGGTCTATACTAGCTAACTTGAGTGTGGCAGCGCACGCATAGAAACACCGCCAACTTAGTTTCAGTACTGTTTATTTCGGGCAATACTGTATTTGACACTATCAAATTTTTTGATAATGTCAGAGCAGACAAGATGTAGCGCCCAAATATATGACTAATCCAACTACTAAATACGACGACAGTTGCACAAATGAAATTAATTTTAATTACTATACTATTAATTAATAAAAAATATAACTCTTCAATTGAATTACTAGTCACAAATTCTATACAAAGAGCAGAAAGTGCTTACCAGTCGAAGGTCTGAAAGCTTTCCATCACGGTCGTACAAAAACATAAAATTGTTTGTCCAACAATCTCCATGGTTTAAAACATTAAAGCCTCCAGCCTTTGGTTTGGTAACTTCACTACATTTTTCAAAAAAGTTACCTTTCAGATTTTCCAATTTCTCTATATAGTTTTTCATGCCTAAAAGTTGATGTTGTTTTCTAAAGGAGTATCACTAATAAGAGGTAAGTACCAGAGTAAGTACCAGATCGTTCCTTACAAGCTTTTACTATGCAGTCTATGCCAGTGTTCACCCAATGAACAACAAAAGGATGTCCAGAGAACAAAGATTCCTCGTAATTTGAAAAAGCTTTTGGATCCTGAAACCAAATATGAATCAGTTAAATAGCATTATGTTATTGTACGGTACAAATACCACTAATACTATAAATAGAATTTATTGTAACCTTAATTAAACTAAAACAGATCAGTGTTTGAGTAGAGGCAAATTTATATTGATATCAGCTTTAAGCTTGTATTAATTTGAGTCAGAAAGAAAATTCGTCGACTTATAAAAAATTTTAAATGGTCCCAATTTATCTTGTTCTAACTAGCCAAAGGTGTACATGGTGATCGATTAGCACTTGATAAATCGCAAATGACTTATTAAATTTACTACCTTGACATAGTCGCTGGGTTTCTTCGTCTTGGTGGTACATCATAAGATTTGTAACTTTCCTTATACTTTTATTTTTTATTTTGTTAAATTCGTATTTGTTTGTTTTTCAACTGTATATCCTACCGTCACATACATATACATATACATATACATGTTGATATATATATATATATATATATATATATATATATATAGCTGTGATAAGGGGTTGATTAACGGCGTATTTTATAGCAATGGTCGTTTAGTAACCATAAATTATAATAGGAAGCAGAAAACTGCATTTATTTAGGAGAAAATTAAGGAATTTGTATATTATATAAATAGTAAGCATTTAACACCCTGTATATAGAGTATAATTAGTTTTAAGCGACGCAAATAAACACATCTTACAACAATAGGACGCATAGTTAGCATAGAAATAGTTAATTCATACATTAGATAAATAACAAATATTTAACACCCGGTATATAGAGCTTTAATAATTTTAAGTAATGCAAATAACGATATTTTTCAGTAAACAAGCACGCGTATTTAGAGGAATGATAATAAATGTAACTAAACACGCATTGAAAAGGATTCTAACTAGTTATAATATAATACGGAGATAAGAGATAAAACTTAAAGAAGCTTTGTGTAAGTGCGTAGAAACAATTAACATTTTGATAAAAAAATGTAGTTTAAAAACAAAATAAATAAACATACACGAAAATTGAAATTCAAATTACATCATGTATTTTTGTATAATATGGAGAACGCGATTATTTACTCAAAACAACGTATGGTAGATAACGAGGCATCTGTAGCAAACAACCATTACCCAAAAAACGAATATATTACATCAGAAAACCACTTCAAGGTGTAGGAAATGCAAAGACCTCATTAGTTAAGATAGCGACGGACTAGTTGAAAGCCAAACCCACATCCAAGTGGGTTGAGCCTATATTAACAGCGAAAATAATAGCAGAGTTCAGTTTTAACTCAAGAAGGCCAAGCTGCGATACTCTGAGCCTAAAAGTCACGCGTAATATTTTAATAGTGAAATTAGATAGTGACAAATAAGTGCTACAAATATGAAAGTTTATTTTGCCGATTAACGTGAGTAGAATTTGGGGAACTTATTTAAACTAATTAGATAATAATAGGGCTCCGATGGGTGTAAAATAAATCCGAGGGATAGATATAATAATTCCAAATGAGTATACGATGTTCATAATCCAAATGAGTGTATAATCCTGATCCGAGTGTATGGATAATCCGAGTTGGGGGATAACACTTCTTACTTGGTTGATAATAATTCAAATGTGTTGATGATAATAATTTCGAATTGGTTTATAATAAATTCTAATGGATGGTATAATAATTTAAATGCATGGAAAATTCTGATTGATGGTATAATATTTTAAAGCGTCGATGATTTTGGTACAATTTTGAGTTGCAAAAATCAATAAAGAAGCACGAAGTAAGCAGACCAGGTCAGATCTTATTAGTTTTAAGATATTTTTTCTATTTTTAAATTTCATTACTGAATTTATTCAAACTTGTGTAACAGAGTCAGCAAGAAACTTTGCATACGTTAAAAGTACGTAATATTATAAAGGGGTTTAGAACGTTTCAGGCTTCTTTGATAAAAAGAGTAGTTTTGGTGACTTTAGATTGATTGCAAAGCAGATAAATTTTGAGATAAATAAGACTTATGATATTGATTGATTAAAGAGTGTATTTTAATAATTTTCAAAACCTGTACATAATATTTTTTTTCATTATATGGAATTAATTAACTTCATTTTATAATTCAAACAAAGTGGTAATCATAAAGGGGCAAAAGAAGAGAAAAATTGATCATTGTAACGTTGTGCACTCTGTGTAGAATAATAAAAGCTAGCCGTGGCAGAATAATAAAATTAGTGAGATTAGAGTTTGATTAAGAAAACACAGAGAGGTGGAGTTAAGTAGAATACGCCATTGACACCGAGTCGTTATTATATCAATATATATATATATATATATATATATATAATTATTTCAAGTTGAGCTAGTAATTGGAAGAAGGAAAATATAAGGTCTTGGAGAGAACTTAAACCTGTATCTTAGTCTTTCCGGGACTATGTGTTTACCAATTACGACAACGAGACCGATGACTATAATTGGAAAATTTATACATCTAAATCGTGTACACAATTATACATAAACCTAACTTTCAATTACGTTTAGCATTTTTGTCAATCATATCTGACGTTGTCAAGTTTTTGACTTATGTCAGTTATAGACGGGAAGCAACGCCCAAAAGTACGGCTATAAGCCAAGTATTAAATATATAAATACTATAGGTAGTGTTTTACACAAGGTAAGTTGATAAATACTAACGTATTACAATTTATAAGATGAAATAATAACTTAGACTTTTATGCAAAGCCCAAATATTTATTTCAAATCGAGCTAGTAATTGAAAGAAGGAAAATATAAGGTCTTGGACAGGATTTGAACCTGTTTACAGTTTATACACACGGGAATGTTTTGTAATATCGCGAATGTTTTATATACGGGATAATCACATAAAAACCAAAGCTTTAATAGCTTTATTTGTCAATATTTGTATATTAATAAAGCTAGTATTTTAATTAATGAGGGGCAATAAATTGATATTGTTCTTACGCGGATTAAATGGCTTTTTGTATTTATATTAATGATTATTTGCACACACAGCTGTATTATTGATTTAAAATTGGGGCTTTTTAAATACACGGGAAGCGAGCTTTGATTTGCATTTCAATGACTTTGTATTTATCTCTTAGACTGATTATTTACACGCATCAGGATGTGTTTTGTAATAACTCGGACGACTTTAATGGTTTTGTACATGCAATATACTTATTTTATATAGAATGAAGTATTTAAATATTTGGAAATTTCCAATTTTCCCGTTTTCTTCTATTGGTGTGGGCTTTATTTATGGGATTTGGGTTTCAATGACCTCTATTGACTCCTTAACGCGTCAAGTATGTCGATGACATGATTTGTTCGTTGCCATGTTAATATGTTGACCAATCACTGTATAAAACATAAAGTCAACACTGTGAAAGCCCTACGTTATCACATAGAGCATATTTCAGATCCTCAGTTTATTAAGAATAACAAAAATATGCTGGTAGATACTTTATTAAACAATGGTTTCCCAAAAGGAATGTTACATAAGTTGATGTACAGTAATTTCCTAAGTCTGAACACTACTATAACAGATATGACATATAAAAAGCTTCCTTATATTGTAACGTATTTTTTTTTCCTAGTTACATTTAGTTCAATAAAATAAAAATAAAACAGCTGTATTTTAAAGTATTTAATTTGTGAATTATCATCCAATAAAAATTAATATATAATATTCGTAATAACACATAGATTCTTGTATATATATACTCTAAAGTTCGTTACCAAGCGCTGTCAAGTTGTCAGTCGGCACTTTATTCTCAACGTCCGAGAGTGCAAGCCGCTTTTGCAGACGAGGTAAAGTCGAAATGGCCCTGTCGAAACACATGGCTTCTAACAAAGTTAGGAAAAAGTAGAGAATAATAAATTCTTGGTTTCTGGAAGTCGAGCCTAACAGCGGTTGCGTGAGCATGATTTTCGGTAAGCCTCGCTCCGAGCAGTTTTAGTTGATCCCGGCAGGCCTGAGAATATGGAACCCCTTTGGACATAATTTTAGACAGTTGGTATATATTAATACAATAGATTATACTAATATTTTTCATCTTAGTGCAATATCTTAAGGACATATCTTCAATAACATTTTCGATAATAAACTAAAACAAATTTTTATGGCAGTAATTTAAAGCAAAGATTTATGGTTTCGTTCTATTCAATTTAATATGCAGTAAAGTAAACGCTGATTCCACATGAGACCTCGATATTTCAAACTTACCGATGACTAATATCACACCCGGATATTACGATGGAAATGTCCGACAGCTGACGTCAAGGTCTGGCACCTGTAGTACATTTTTGATGCACGTGAGTGTTTTTAACTTTTGATAGCTTTGAAATTATAGTAAATTATTATGAATTATCCAACATTAATTGTTTGAGTAACGTAAATATAAAGTAGTTTTTTTAAGAAGCCAGTAACATTAACGAATAAGTATCTTGTTTTACAGTTTGTTTGCACATGTACGCAAACAGTGTATTTTATGAAACTCTGAATGACAACCTATGTCAGACAAAAAATATGTAGATTCTGTTTTCCAATCTAGACGCCATATGCTGTCTTGATTAAGTTTACATTATGTTTAAAGACTTTCAGGTCATGTAAAGGCACTTTCATTGATATATGAAATTCGCGTGTTTGTTGTAGATTACAATTAAATTAGAATACTTGCATTATAAAATGTCTGCTCTTTGATAATTAATTTTTGTTGTAATGATCAAGGAAGTACTTCTCTGATTAAAAGAAATTTATGTGTTATGGACAATTAATAAATAATATGTTTATCTAATCAAATTTTATAGATATGATCTACTCATAGATCTTAATTTTGAATGTAAAACTTCATTAGAATTATTATGAAAAAATTATGAGAAAGATACAAACTTAAATATTGCAGTCACATGTATATAATCAAAAATTTATTCTAATAGAATCCCTTTTGTTTTTGAAAAACGTTTTATTATTCAATATTTAAAAAAGTGCAAGTCCTCCCGGAATAGAAAGTGTGTGTAATGAAAATAAATTCCCTCAGTATATTTTAGATGCCTAAATTCTATTATTCTATTTTTGGCAAATGTTTTTGAGGACACAAATGGCGTCCATGTTGTGCTTTTGTTTGTTCACAGGTAAAGCTGAGACATCTGTATGATATCTGGTGGTTTAGGTCTAGGTAAGTGTGTCCGAAAGAGTGAAATTCAAGTTTTATGGCTATGTTAGTGGTGTTAAGATAAGGTTTCCGCATTCCCCCTTATACAAGCACAGTTAAATTTTGTTGGTTATTGTATTAAAAAATACGGTGGCGCTCATTAAATATATTTTTGGTCTTTTATTCACCCATGACCCAAGCTCATGATCTACCCAGAGCTAACACTCGACTAGCCGTTTACATCTTAAGAGTTTTTCTTTGTCTCAAGCCATTCTCCATCCGACATTACCTTGGGCTTAAAAGAAAAACAAGAAATTCTCGACCTTGTGATATCAGATCAAGATTTGGAAATTGGGAGGTATAATTTATAACTGATAGTCACGAGGATAAAGAAATATAATATAAAATAAAAATAATTTTATAGTACAATATACAAACGTTATCTCCGTTGTTGGTTAAAACGCTTAAACAACCAAAGGTGACTATCGTCTACGAATATAACCATTCCATCCAAAGTTTATTCACTAAGTTAAATCATTGTACTCCAAAATTATTAACCAGTAACATCGTCTACAAGATCACTTGCAGCTACAATAAAAGTTACATTGAATAGACAATACTTGAATAGTCGTTTAACCAAGCACATGAGTAGCTGTCGAAAAAACTCTGCCAAATGTGCATTGTTTTCACATGTTTTTTCAACTATACATACACCTTTATTCGATGATACCATCATTTTGGACAATAAACCCAATTATAAAACTAGGTTGTTTATTAAGTCGTTTAATATTAACAAGAAAATCAATCCAATTATTAACGTTTACTCTGTCCTATACAATGCCTTTCTGGCACATTTTAATTTTATAACTATTGACCAACATTTATTATGTAAATCTTTTAGATTTTCGTACAAAAAATCTACCAAAACCCAAAAAGATTTTTCATGTCTATTTCTCTCTTTCTCTCTCTCTCTCTCTTCTTCGCTTTTTCTCTCTCTCTAGCTCTTTCTTTAGCTCCCTCTCTCCCTCCCTCCCTACCCCTTCCTGAATTGTAACAAACGCAAAACTACATCAAGAACCTAATCCAGTTAACCACGTCAGCATTGCGAATTTAAAAAAAATTTTAAACTTACTTCAGTAGCAGCTGATGTACATTGAGTTACTTCGTTTGGCAGCAAAAATGCCCACTATTCCACTAATTTAAGTTTGCTGGAGATCACAACTTGATTAGTCCACCTTAAAGTACGATGTGATTGTATATTTTATTTGTAACCTAGTTAACATTGCAGTGGTTGTAAAACAATTTTAAAACTTTTTTGTGTGTCTGTTTTTAGCTAAACCGTTTGCTTTAGACACCAGGTTTATTAACAATTTTTATTTATCTTAGCGGTCTTTACACCCCCTTTAAATTAATGACAGAACTAATGCCACGCTGTACGTTGCGGGTAAAATGAGAGGCTAGATAGAAAAATTTAATTTTTCGTATAGGCGCATCTACCCCATAACTTCTCCTCTGTCATAATTGAGGAGTACCAAACCGTCTAGTCATAGCAATCCCTTTTGATATTATTCCTACATAGAATACGAGTATTCCGTATACGCCTCCCTTACTTCGATTTCCTAATTTTTTTATCTTGTATTTACATTTTGCTAAAATATATTAAAATACTTGTTAAATTTAGAAGAAATTATATAAAATTGAAAAATATAATGCCTCTTTCAAATACGATTCCATCACTGGGGTAACTAGACATCTCTTACAAATGTGTATGTTTACAAACATAACAAACAATTAAATATCAGTCAATCTCAGTTTAGCGACTCGGCAAATATCTGCAACAATAGGGTAATTACGGAAAGTAGCGAAGAAAGTATTGAAAATGCACAAATTTCATCCGTATAAAATTGTAGCTTGTTTTCAATACATTACAAGTCATCCTTATTTGTAATATTTGTACTAACTGAGTAGTTTTTCACTCTGACTGGTACCTTTGTGCCTGGATTATTTTGTTTGGGTCTTTTTCTTTCTTTCCTTTTTCTGTGCTTGTACTCCTATACTAGTTTTTAATTTTGGCACTAGATACCAAGGGTCTAGTTCTCAAATCGTTGAATTTTTTTTTCTCGTACACAAAGTTGGTGTGTTATCGTATTATAGTAACATTTGTGAGCATTTCTGAATATAAACATTTATACATGAGACATTTCATTGAAGTTTTTTATCAACTTGTACATGTAAATTATATTATGTAAGTGTTGATGGCGCCAGATAAGCAACGTATTTAAATGTAATGTCAAGGATATGCCATTCAAAATTAGGAAAAACCTAAGCATACTTTCCTACTATTGTTTAAATATGCAGGAAATTTGGGTAGGCCTCCTTGATGATCTAAAATTCATTTTGCCCATATTTGAATGGCAAACTATTTCATAAATTCCAATCCATTTTAATATCATCCTTGGCTTTTTTACCTAGTTTTAGTTGTTCACAACTATTTATTTAAATTAATTTTTTAATTTTTATTATTTAATCAGGATCTCTTTAAAGAGATATTTTTTAGAGCCTTATTTATTTAATAAATAACATGTAACAAAAACTATAACATCTGAAGGTGATTTAAAGGTAACTCTTATAATTGATTATGTAGTAGAAGTAGGTCTAAATTCTACAAGGACAAAAACGTGTTTCAAGTAATATTAATACTAATGCCAATTATTATTGGTCATATATGTCTATTCCGCTGACATTCTGTGATACTTAATTAATATACTGGTTGCGGAAATTATCCTGGACATACGGAATAATATGGAAGCGCATTAGGCATATATATTCTTTTTAATCCTTGGCAGAGGTTCAATATCAACTTGTTATTTTTAAATGAAAACCTATAATTTTATTAAGGTATCTTAATTTAAGACTTAACGTAAATAACTTTGATTTACTACATTTCTCCGCTCGTATTATTTAATTTTAAAAGAAAAATGGAAACTATTTTAAAGATGTAAAATAATATTTTTATTAAATTTTCATTAAAACTTCAACATAATTACATAAATTTCAGTAACAGATGTTCAAAATGAAGCCATTAGACAGATTTGCAACATTTTGTTATTATTATTATTATAATTGTTATTTGTTTTGTTTCTCAAATACTCTTATCTAGTAGTAGTAGATAAACACGTAGACTGTTGTCAAACGTGCTTTATCTTTATCTATAAATTACATTAAGCATTTAGAAATTTTCTGCTTATTGTAGATGTGTCCGGTATGACTGATTTTTGTAGATGTGTGAATGTGTTTGGATGTAGTTGTAGTTTTTATTATTATTATTATTATTATTATTATTTTTCAAACACAATTAATCAAAATTTAGCGAACAACATACATGTATTATGCCTGTTTATCGACTTTTCAAAAGCGTTTGAAACCATCAGCCATACGATTTTGATTGAAAAAATTCAGTATTGGGTATACATGGACCACCGTTACAACTATTTAAAAGTTATTTGAAACACCAAAAATTTATTGTAAAGATTAATAATGAATTAAGTAATGAAAAAGTACTTTATATTGGAGTACCACAAAGATTTGTTCTAGGTCCCTTGCTATTTGTAATGTACATAAACGACCTACCAGATGTTCTATGTCACTCCAAAGTATATATGTTTGCGGATGACGTCCTTCTTATTTCGTGCCATAAGTCTATTAATACTGCAACATATAATTTGCAGGATGATGCAAATAATGTTGCAAAATGGGCACATGATAACTTCCTGCTAATGAATTCTGAAAAAAACAAAACAATGCATATAGCGACACCTCACATGAAAAACTTTATTCAACCAAAAATCATCATTCATTCGTGTAAATGTTTTAGAATGATGGCTAGGAACAGGAATATGTGTCACACAACATGCAAAATTTTTAAAACATGCACAGAATACAAAATATCTTGGCATTACAGTTGACAACCACTTTCGGTGGGATGAACATATATAAAATGTATGTAAAAAACTGATGGCTGTATTAGTCAAATTATATTATGTAGCAGATAAGTTGCCTCTGTATGCTAATAAAATGGTATACGGAGCATTAGCAGAATCTGTAATAAGGTACGAATTAGAAGTGTGGGGAGTGCTAATGATAATTACTTGAATCGAATTACAACAATACAAAAAAAGTTATTAAAGCTTGTTGATAAAGACAAAAATAAACGAACATTTCAAGAAACACTAAAAGAATATAAATTATTAACAGCTGAAGGAATATTTAATTACAATATAATAATAAACAACTATTCCAGCGACAAGTACCTAAGGAAGAACGCAAAAACTTACCAACTAAGGGAAGTTAAATATGAAGTACCGTTTGAAAATAATTCATACGGTAAAAAATGTCTTAGATATTTAGTACCAAAATTGTTCAATGAACTTCCAAACGAATGTCTACATTATAAAAACAGCAAAAAATTAAAAAACGTTTTAAAGAATTACCTGAGTTCAAAGTAAAACATTATAGTTTAGCAAAATAGAAAAAAGAGAAAAAAAGAAGATATTACATAATAACAATAATAATAAAAATTTTTTTAATAGAATAATATAAAATAATTTAAAATAAGATAAAACTGGTCTCTAAAACTAGTCACTTAAACCAACCAATTGCAACTTTATTAATAAGAAATCAAATCTAAATGCAGACACAAATTAAGTAACTGATTTAAAAGAGTAAAGCCAATAACAATTGTATTAATTTATATCTAGTTACCTTAAGAATATTCCTGTGTTACACTTTTGCTGTATATAAGTACACAGCTATAAAAAAATTTGTTTTTTGTTATTTGTTTTTGTTTAAGAAATTATTTTGGTTTAATAGATATTGTAAACATTATAGAAAAACAAGAAATGCAACAGGAAAGAAGTATGTAAAGAAATACTCCATGTCTAGCAACTGAAAAAAAGGTTAGGTTATGGTGTATGAAAATGTATTAAAATATATAAATCGAAATCGAAATCGAAATCGAAATCGAAATCGAAATCGAAATCGAAATCGAAATCGAAATCGAAATCGAAATCGAAATCGAAATCGAAATCGAAATCGAAATCGAAATCGAAATCGAAATCGAAATCGAAATCGAAATCGAAATCGAAATCGAAATCGAAATCGAAATCGAAATCGAAATCGAAATCGAAATCGAAATCGAAATCGAAATCGAAATCGAAATCGAAATCGAAATCGAAATCGAAATCGAAATCGAAATCGAAATCGAAATCGAAATCGAAATCGAAATCGAAATCGAAATCGAAATCGAAATCGAAATCGAAATCGAAATCGAAATCGAAATCGAAATCGAAATCGAAATCGAAATCGAAATCGAAATCGAAATCGAAATCGAAATCGAAATCGAAATCGAAATCGAAATCGAAATCGAAATCGAAATCGAAATCGAAATCGAAATCGAAATCGAAATCGAAATCGAAACCTAATTTGAAATTCTTATTATTATTATTGCTATTTAATTAACAAACTCAATAAAATGTACAGTAGGTGAACAGTTACTAAAAATAGGGGTCAATATCACTATAAGGAAATAAATAGAATTTAATTAATAGCTAATGTTTCCAGTACTATCCTTGCAGATGTGGAGAAATAACTGGTTTGAACATTACTGTAACAAGTCCAAGTGGTATGCCAATTTCCTTTAAATAGTTGCAAAAGTTTTTGCAGGTATAACAATTGGTATTGTGCTTACTTTTATTAATTTCCAATTAGTTTACATTTCAAATGCAAGTGCAGTCAGCGACGTTTCTTATTTATACGGGACCTTAAAATAAACAAAAATTGTTCGGCAGGGTGTAATTGAACGTAGCAACTCCCTCCCCCCCTAGCAAAATTAACAGATCGGGGTAGGAAACATAAGCGACGGAACGACCAACAGCCCAACAGAACAATTCACCAGGAGATTTCTGTCAGAGATCAGAAAGAAAAAAGAAAACAGGTTGTCCGTTTCGAGGGACCACTATATATTAATAGAATGAATGGAAGAAGGAAAGAAAGAAAAAAATTCTTCAGAAAACCCAAAAAACCCAAAACTATAAAAAACTTATTTTTTCTCCGGCCCGAAGAACCAGTATATACCAATAGGACTAGTGAAGAAAAAAATCGGTTTAGAAAAGCCAAGGAAACATTAAAAATTTTATCTGGGTCAAGCAACCAGTATATCGGACGAAGTCAGGAAGTGTCAAAGGCTATAGGCAAAACGAAACGTATACGGTAGTGATCACCGAGGACAAAGATGGAATGGCCTAACACTGCAAAAGGCGTTACAGGACGGATATTTCTAAGAAAGAAATAGTAAAGTTTCCAACCTCAAAAAAAGAGAATGGTTTCTCGTGAAAAAAAGTAAAACTGAAATAAGTAGGATAACCAACAGTACGAGCCAAAACGAGACAATAATTGTCAAGTCTCAAAGTAAGCAAGGGAACAACGAGAATTTTGAATATAAAACTTGAGGTACTTCAGGTTGTGGTAAAAAGGAATCATATTAAACGCACAACCGAAGGAAAGAATTGCCAACTAGGCCAAAAAGTCGACTCAGTCGTGGTTTCAGAAGAAAGAGAAAAATGTCTAGAAGCTCATACCACAGGAAGCTGTGCGACAATATTAATCAATTTCTTATGAGTACGAAAACCACCCAAAAAAAAGGGGAAAAAGAAAGAGTATCAAAAGGAACGGAAAGACAAAACCAATTTAAAAAAACCTAAGAAACGGTACAAAAAGAAAATAAAACAGAATCCCAGTGCAGTTATGTATAAGTATGTAGGTGTTGGTGTGTGGGTGTGTGTGTGTGTATGCGCGTGCGGGTGTGTTTGACCGCATTACTCGCCTCTTATGACAGGCAGGTCGTACCATGGGACTATGCTATAATCCGGACCCAACGGGATGGAGTACAGGAGAGAACGAAAGAAAGGAGAACTAAGCAGAAATGTGTGGGTGTATGAAGTGTGTGTGTGTGTGTGTGTGTGTGTGTGTGTGGGGGTGTGTGTGTATGTGTGTGTATGTGTTGGACACGCGCGTGTGTGTGTATGTGTGTGTGTATGTGTTGGACACCTCTTACGATAGGCAGGTTGTACCGTGGAACTATTCTAGAATCCGGACCCACACGGGGTGAAGTAAAAGAAAAGAAAGAAAACCCAGCAAAGCAGGAAAGTAAATAAAGGAATCTGAAGTCCAAAGGTAATACCCTAAGGAGAGCAAAATTGACATAAGAATCTGGGGACGCGAAGACTAAGTATTGAGTTTAAGATGTTTTCGCCGCCAGTGGGAAAAAGAAGCGAGGGCAGGGCCAATAGGATTGTCAGAATAGGCAGATTTGAGGTCTTTGACGTGTCAGATGCTTTTGGCACCGAAAAGATAGGTAAGTTCATAGGTCCAAGGAGAAACTACTTTACTGATAGGGAAAGGACCAAGGAATTTCTGAGCAAGTTTAGCGTTGAAATGACGTGCAGCGTAGGACGAAACAAAATTACTGCGCCAAACAGAATCGCCTGAACGGAAAGAAACAGGACGACGACGGAGGTTATAGCGGTTATGGGTGTTCAGGATCAGGGAAAGGATGTTTGAGATTAGGGATATACATGTCGTTTATTTCGGAGAGTTGGACGAAATAATTGCTGTAGAGGATATGTTCACAACCAAACAGGACTAAGAAAGGAGCACAACCAAGGATCTCATGTTTGGACGTTCGGATGGCGCAGGACACTTGTGGAAGAGCGACATCCCAGTGACGTTTGTAACGTGCATTTTCGATAGTTTAACATTTTACGCTATACTCAATTCTTAAAATACATCGGTTTTGGATCGCTGTTTGTATCAAGTAAATACTTCAGAATAATTCAAAATTGTATGCAATTTAACTCGTGTGTATTAATTAAAGATAGATAAATTGAAGATTGATTCTCATTAATAAATAAATTCCAAAGAATGAATGTTAAGCAGCTTGTAATTAATTATAGATTGCATCGTTCTTGTCTTGCCGTAAATATAAATTTTGTTCCTTGTGTGGATATACAAGTCTAGATAAGAGACGATAAGCGATTGTAATAGCGACGAATTGATATTAACAGACGAGGAGTAGAGTTTTGTTCTTTGTTCCAATATATTAAGTACGTTGAAAATACTGCTTCTTTCTGCTTTTGACAATAGTGAGAATTAATGCGGGATTAATTTTTGTATTGTTCATGAACAAGCACGGCATGTTTTTAGTCTAGTTTCTGTTGCAAATAAAAGCGGTAAAGCTTGTTAAACTCGAGGCACGTGTGTTTTACGGAACATTTGACGGGCGGTTTTATTGCTTACGCGTGCTTACTAATTGTTTTTAGTTGTTTTTCTTGTGAGACAAATGCTTTAAGGAACATTTGACGGACTTACTTTAGTGATACGCGTACTTTACTAATTTGTGGTTTTAGTTGTTTGTCTTGTGAAATAATAGTCGTAGAACTTGCTAAACTGACCGATTCTTTCTTTAGGATTATTGTGTGCGCGATCTAGTCTAGTGCCCCTTTGTTTTATCAGATTAGTGCATACTTTGGATTATTTAAATACAGTGGATACTGTAGTTTCTGTATTTTTCTAACACCAAAGAATCTAAAATAGATCATTGCTTGCGCGAATTTCGTTATTTGCGAAATATAACAGATTACCGGTTTACAAAGGTATTGGTGGATGTTTCTCACTGCTTTTTGGAGGTTTATGAAAATAATATACATTTGATCCCAGCTGAAATTAAACTAGTGCTACAAAAGATTTCGAAATTATTGTCTCAGGAAATAGAATTAACAAGAAATTTATCAATGCTACATAGTTCCGTCGCGTGATGGTGTCTGCTGCTAACTCCAGTGAAATGCGTAAGTGTGATTAGTGTGACGTGTGATAAGTTTCATCAACACCCTCACAATCAAGGGTGAAGTGCTTCGTTAGTGAAGGACATCGTAAATCTCACACTTCCGTTGCAAGGAAGCGTTGCTGAAGGACTTTTGTAAGTTGAACTATTTCCTACTTGTTATTACTTTAAATATCTATCCGTTGCTTTACCATATCTTTGTCGTTCTGATACCTTTTACAAAAGACTTGCATGATATTTTAAAACATAAGAAAAAAAAAGAAAGAAAGAAAGAAAGATCAATACTACTGAATTACTCATATCAATTGTGTCTTACCTATTTATTTTTTTTTTTAACATTTTGTCTGATTTATGTTTAATTGGTGTGTGAGGAAACGTTTCTGCTACTCCCCAATATTACCTTACTTTGTACTAAAAATTTTTGTACTGCTTTTACCGTTGTTATATTATATAGATTATCCAAACAGTTTTTTTTTACATTCTACAAAGTATTGAATAATTTAGACTTATCATTGCTGCTATGCTTTTTACTTTTTTTTCAGGTTTACTTGGCTATTTTTCTTGCAGGTATTATCACTAACTCCTTACAGCCGCGTACATGGTATGTTGGTCTGCTTTCGACAACCCCCCCTAATCTCCGATTGAGCCCGGTCATTTCTTTGATTTTCTTTGTGTTACGCACGGCTACGAGCCAACGTAGCATAACTTTGACGCCCGAACAGGGACTGCCACGAATTACGTAACACCTTGGTTGTCATGGATATAGGAAGCAAGCATGGTCTTGAGGGAGCGGTTAACACGTTCGGCAGGATTGGTTCGGGAATGGTAACGGACAGTGAAAAGGATTTTGGAACGATAACGGGCACTCAAGGAGGTGAACTGACGACTGCGGGATTGTACACCGTTATCCGTGATAAGGTATTGGAGAACAGAGGAAAAGTAGAAAAACTTGATCTTCAAGGATTTTGGTTACGGATACTGCAGTGGCACTACGCATAGGGAAGAACAGAAAACTCAGTAAAGTAGTCAGCTATAACAAGGATATAGCAATGCTCACGAGTGGAACGAGAAAGAGGACCTGCTATGTCACAGGAAATAACCTGCCAGAGATAGGATGGTTTGGCCCTAGGAGCGATAAAACCAGGATGGGGTAACTGTTCGACTTTGTGAGCCGCATAAACCGGACAACGTCGGATGTAACGAGTTACGTCAGCTCTTAGACAGGACCAGTAATGCTTTTGGAGGAAACGGGTAGAAGTTTTGGATCGTGGTGAAGGGATATCAGATGTTTATGCTGCTCTGAAGATACGACGATTTTCCAATCGTCCGGAGAATCGGCAGCGATAGAAGTTTTGTGGCGACGAAAAAAGGTATTGTCAACTACGGATCAAGAAGCATAACGGCTAGAGGTGTTAGGAGCTTTTGGAGCAAAGACTTATACCTGAGGTCCAAAGTAGGAAGGGTAACTTCGAAAGAGGCAATGGCTAAAATAGAAATGGGTTCAAGGACAGGAACGAGACGAGAAAGGGCATCAGGAACAACAAGATCTTTACCCTTACGGTGAATAATGATAAAGTCATATTGCTGGAGATGAAGGGACTAGCCGGCTAAGCGACCTTAAAGACTTTAGAGTTTATTGTGCCAAAGAAGGGAGTGGTGATCGGTAATAACGGAAAAGTAAGAGTGGAACTTTTCAATTGCCCACATCACTGCCAGGTATTCCTCAGTAACTGAGTAGTTGCGCTTAGGCTTGGAAAGCGAGCGACTGATATAGCTGACGACATTCTCGCCCTCGTGATAGGGCTGGCTTAGGATGGCACCAAAACCGAAGTGGGAGGCTTTAATTTGAATGGTGAAAGATAAAGTAAAGTCAGGGCAGGAAAGGATGGTGGCAGAAACTAAGTGTTGCTTAAGGGAAAGGTACGCAGTTTGACAATCGGGAGTTCAAGAGAAGGAGGCATTTTGCGGGTGAGGTTAGAAAGCAGAGCCGTGAAAGTGGCAAAATTCGGAATAAAGCGCCGATACCGACTGGCCATGCCAACCAGTTGACTAACTTCCGAAACGGAGAAGGCAAGAGGGCTATTAACGATGGCGTAAACTTTATTGGGATCAACAAGGAGACCATCGGGGTTAACGACGTAATCAAGATATCGGTGTTCAGGAAGACAGAAATGACATTTATCTTGACGAAGAGTGAGACCCGTAGAAAAAAGACGTGAAAGAACTAGATTGAGGATGCGAAGGTGTTTGTCGAAAGTAGGGGTAGCTATGATGATATCGTCAAGATAAACGAAGCAGAAAGGTTCCAAATTAGGACCGATGACATGGTCTATAAGGCGTTGGAAGGGCGTGGGAGAATTGTTCAGTCCGAATGGGAGGCCGCAATTTTGAAATAGACCACGGTGAGGAACGGTGAAAGTAGTGATGGATTTGAATTCAGGGGCAAGGGGGACTTGCCAGTAGGCGCAGCAAATATCGAGTGAAAACAGGAAACGAGCATTACGGAGACGGTCCAGGATAATGGAGATGTAAGGAAGAGGATATGCATCGTTTTGTGCGACTAGGTTAACTTAGCGGAAGTCAATGCAGAACCTATAAGAATCATCTTTTTCTTTGACTAGGACAATTGAACCGGACCAGGGACTAGTGAAAGGTTCAACAACTCCGAGACGAAGTATCTCGTCGAGTTCGGAATAGGCTATTTTAAGAAGAGGAGGGAAAAAAGAATAGTGTCGTATGTGATTAGTGCTGCCGATGTACGGATATGGTGCTGGACTAAGAGGGTGCAACCAAGACCTTAAAAAAGCAGCGAAAATAAGAGCGTTTAATTGTTGACGTTGGGTGGGAGTAAGGTTTGACACAATGTGCGCAGAATGAGAAGTAGTTATGGCGAATGAGCAAGGAGGAGTAAAGGTCCATTGGCCATCGTGAAAATTTTGAACACATCGTATTGACTCCAAAAGTCGACACCCAGAATCAGCTGATGAAAACATCCGTAAAGACAAGGACATCTAAGGTAATGGAAAAGTAATAGGAAGCGAAACGAAACCTACGATAAGACATTTGGACTTGTTAGCTAGACTACAAAAAGATAAAGAAAAGGTATGAAGTAGGAGGTGTAGATAACGCAAACGATTGCAACCGGGACCACCGAGAATGGTACATGTGGCTCCGGAGTCTAGAAGACCAGTTAAAGAAAGTCTACAAATCTGAACGGACAGATATAGGCGTTCGTCGTCACGAACATTGGCACACATAAAATCTAGGACCGAACGGGATTGAGTGTTCAAATACTGGAGGGAAGATTCCGAGGCTAAGGATAATGTAGGGGTTTCGTCTCGATACGAAAACCCTATCGACGGTTTGATAGAATCTCGCAGTGCTGTGGGCAGTCGCGTCGGATTACTCCTTTGCGATCGCAACCGTAGCAGTATAAAACATGAGGCCGAGAGCGATTAGGAGAAGTATAACCAGGTTGATCGCAATTCCAGCATTTGAAAACAGAATTCGGAGAATTACTTGAACACCTACTTTCCGAAGAAGGGTAGCAGTAGAGCGACCGGGAGGAGATACCAAAGCGGATGTAGAACTATTGATAGAAGTAGTGTGACTTTTAGTGAGGGGTGTTCAGTGAGTAGTGACGGGATGGTCTTGGAAACGAGAAGTATTTTTAGGAGTCGAGATCGGACCAAAAGTGAGTTCAGGTTCCACACAATCACTTCTCTTTCTTGGTGGCACGTAACTATCAGCCCTATAATTTTTAAGCTCTAACCTTAGACAATTGTCCTCTTATTCTTGCAAGAAGCTGGCGGTAGGCAAATGGATTGTATAAAAGGGAGCAAGGTTACGGGTCACAATATCCAGTTGAATATCATCGGATATAGCAGTGTGCCGACGAAACATGGAAGTAATGCATGTTAAATAGTCGACGATACTTTCCAACGAACCCTGCGTCATACGTAAGAAATCACCAAATAGTCTTAGTTTTTAATCAGGTGGTTCAAAATGAACTATTAGTAAATCAACTAAAGTCCTCCAATTAGAAAACCGATGACGGTTACTCCGGTATCAACGTATGGCTTTCGACTCAGAGGTCGACTGCTTGTTCAAATAATTGGGTTTGAGACACATTATGAGCTAATTTAAGCTCTTCAACCCTGTCATAAAAGTCATGTACAGTAAGTTAAGATTTCCACTAAACTTCAGATTCCATTTTACTACCAGTTGCGAACAGGTTTTACCAAGTGCCGTGGCGTTAGAACTTTCTGATTGATGAGAGGTGGTCGGCGTATTGGGAGGGTTGATTTCGGGATTTATGGCTGCAAGATTAGATGCTGCAATCCTGGCCTCCAGATTACTGGGTTGGGAAGGATATACTCTAAACGATCCAGTAAAGTAAAAAGTCTTGTTTGTAAGTCGTCACCAAAAACTTGCTGCTCGGGCCGTAGCCTTATAGGGGAAAGAAACCGGATACGTCCCAGTACGTGTAAGAGACGTTAACCGGTGGTAGCTACGGTTAAATCTGAATTTGCAAGGTTATTACTCAATTCTTTTAATTTGGTTTCAATGGTTCTTAATTCCGCCTTCAGGTTTGATTCATAAAGTGGATCAATAGAGGATTTATCAGCTGATTCTACCTTAAGCTAAACACGAAAACGTGCTCTCAAGTGTTCGAAGGTGTCCGTAGCCGCTACAGGTGTTCCTTGAAATAAAGGCTTTGTGTAACCGATTTAGGTCCATTTTATAATTTGCCATTTTAACATGATCAAAGAATATTACAGCCAAAAGAATTAGTTAAAACATAGGTGAAAGAAGAAGTTAAATCTAACCACAAAATTGTCAGGGGTAAAAAAAATTGAATCTAGAAATACTGATAGCAACAGGTAGGAACAACAAAATATAACCTAGGAATATTAATAGAAATAGGGCGCCAGTGTTTTCAAGAACTCGAATCTCCAGCGAAAACACAATTCTGGTAATTCAGTAGGACGTATAGCTTACAGAAAACCCCGAAGTAACAGACAAAGAGTAATAAAACGAACGCAACAGAAATTTTTATTAGGACGGAATGATGTATGTACAAAAATAATTCAGGGTCGAATGTTAAGAAGAAATGGAGGTTTCCAGAAAGGGAGTGATTTCGAAAATTGGGGCAAAAGTTAAATAAATAGAAATCAGGGCCACACGTTGCGTTTGCCAAGAATTTAATGTTACTTTAAAAAAAGAGGAAAATATAAAAAACATGTAAAGAAATTTAGATAAACCGGGAAAGGCAGAGAGTGGGGTGAGTCAAGGTGTACTAAATTTTCTTATTTAAGAAAAGCAGGCAGCATCCTGGTATAAATTTTATTTTATAAACTTGTTAAACACTTCCCAACGTAATTTAATTACATGTCATAAAATTAACACCATTATTGGTTTAGAACATCGTATTGCCAGAATATGTGAGCCAGACTTGCTTCATAAAAATTTAAAACTTTGGGGAATAATGCATATCCCAAACCTCTTATAAAACGATTATTGTATACAAAACATCTACCAATTTCAGCACTAGATCGATCAGAGGGGAAAAAATTCAGGAAACTACCTTACATTCAAAATCTAATACCTCAACTTGCCAAGATTTTGAAGCAACCTGACTTGTTTATCGCATGCGCCTATAAAAAATCGATAGGTAGTTTGTTTACAAAAATAAAAGATCGCACAGATAAGTCTCTGTGTAGCAACGTTATTTACAAAATACAATGTAGTTGCAAAAGAGCGTACGTTGGTCAGACAAAACAGTGGCTAAAGAACCGCATCATACAACACAAAAGTGATCCCAGGATAGGAAAATCTAATTGTGCTCTTGCGTCGCATTTGTACAATACTCAACATACAGCGGATTTTGAGAACACCACTATATTAGATATAGAATCTAATTATTATAAGAGACTTTTCTTGGAATCTTTCCATATTCAGCAACAATCGAATCCACTGAATAACAAAGTGGATATGAACAACTTAAACACGGTCTACTCTGCGCTCTACAAGTTTAATAACGGTCATTTTCGTAAACAGTGTTGAAATGTTTAATTATGTATTCTGTGTCGTGTGGTTCATTTATTAGTGTGTTCCATTTGTCCATTAAACTATTAAAATACAGGTTGTAGATTATGACTTACTATAATCACCAGGTGACAACATGATCGAGTATTAAATAGGATTAGTTTAGTTATGCTTGTTGCGTCGTATGATTAGGTTTAAATGCATGTTATTAAATGTTAATTTATTTATTTATTTTATCCAATTGACTATGTTACATTTTAATTGTGTTGCCGTAATTACTTTTTAAAAATTTAACCAAGTTGCATGTCATGAATAAGTGTTGTTTGTTAAGTTTAAATCAGGTTTAAGTCATAGTAGTTTATGTAAGTATAAGGTTATCATAAAGTAAGGGATATATTTTAAATTATGATAACTTTTTAACAAATTAAGTTAATAACAAGAAATAAATGAAATCTAATTGCTTATGAAATGGGATTTAGTATGCCCAAAACAGGTTACGGCAATTGCTCAATATGACCTCCATTTTGTTGTTGTAAGATCACCATCCTTACCTCCAAATTGTACACAGGATTTCGTAACATTTCTGGTTGAATTGTACCAATTTGCTCCGTAATACTGTCTTTTAATTCTTGTAGCGTAGTTGGTCGTCTTCTAAACACTAAACTTTTTAAATAACCCCACAGCCAGTAATCCGCTGGGTTTAGATCAGGTGATCTTGGTGGCCATGAATTTACGAAATGTCTGCTTAACACGCGATCTTGAAAAACGTTGGTTAACAATTCTTTGACTGGTCGAAAAATGTGCGGGGGTGCTCCATCCTGCATAAAATATCGCATTTGCACTGCTGATTGCGAGTGAATTGCTTCTGGCTATGTCTTGATTTTCATGAAGAACCTCTGCAACTTGGACATCACTAATTATTGGTCTTCCTGATCTTGGTAAGTCAGTTACAGACCCTGTTCTTTCAAATTTTTGTATCAAATTGCGGTACGCTTTCATTTGACAGGGTCCCGCTCTCAAACCCATTCTCGTGCGAAATCTTCGTAATCCAGCGGTGTAATTTCTGCCGGATTCATAATAGCACTGAACTAAACCAATTCTTGTTTGTAAATCCATGTTATTGCAGTTGAGTCGTTTGAACTCAACGTTTACTTGAGTTTTAATTTCAAAATAAAACTTCAAATTGAATAATTTCGTTTTGACACTAGTGTCAACAATTGTTATGACAACGCTTTTGTTTCTCATAGATACTGTAAAATCCCATTCATTAAGCAACTAGATTTCGTTTATTTTATGTTACTAACTTAATTTATTAAAAAGTTGTAATGATTTAAAATATATCCCTTACTTTATGATAACCTAGTACATAGCTATACTGTTTTAATGTAATTGTAATAATCTTTATTAAATTTTTCAGTCTATGAATAAGGCATAAAGTCAATGCCGAAACGTTGAATAAAAATTACAATTTGACGCTGTAGTTTTATCTGGTAGAACGAGTGTATCCCAAGATTTCAATTAAATCAGTTGATTATATATATATATATATATATATATATATATATATATATACATGATTGTATATCCGTTATTTAATATTTTGCAATAAAAAAACCTATTTTGATCATTCCTTCAGTAAAACTTAGATGATACAGTTTAAGTTTGTAATGCCCTTTACTGTTTTAAAATGTTGTACATGGTTCCAGTTAAAAATTTTAGCTAATGAGTACTCACCTTCTTATGTATAATGAACGATGAGGCATGAAGCTGTGCAACTTTTTTCATTACTAACAGACAATGTTCCAAATCAAGCCCATCTTTTCTACTGGACATTTTGTAACCCAGTGGTGACAAATCTTGAAGAATCAGCAATGGGACTGGATCTTCTTCCGCATATAAGCACTGTGCCGATAGGGTTCCTAAATTTCCTAAAACGATAGCAAATTTAAAATTAAAGATTAATCAATTGATAGTAAGTCGTAATTAATCTCTATTACGAACTATAAATAAACACAATAGAACGTCCTTAATACAGGAAATTCACTGAGAGAAGATCCTTCATAAATAAATCATCTAACAAACCACATTCATGCATACATATCCATCATGAAATTCTCTAAAAGAGTCCAGTGGAATCTCAGTTTTGTCAATTCGAATTTATCTTGCAGAACCTTCAGACTCAGATAATAATCCATCCCATTTCATACTTTCCTGACACATATACTCCATCACATTAATAGTTGCCCCTGCACTACAAGTTCTAGTGTACACTACTTTCACAACCATGATTTAGTAAACTGTACTTTACATTCATTTAAATATTTCCTTTTGTCATAATTATGAAAGCAATACCTTCAATTTTGGTATTGCCAATCTCAGTTTACATTCCAATTGAAAATAAAATAAATATGAAATATTCTACCATGTTATGAGTGGTGGAACTTAAATTGCATGCTATTTAATCAGTGTTGGTTGAAATGCCATATTGTTGCAAAATACAATATATATATATATATATATATATATATATATATATATATATATATATATTACAGTGAATAAGATGAAATAATAACTTAGACTTTTATGCAAAGCCCAAATGATCATTTCAAATCGAGCTAGTAATTGAAAGATGGAAAATATAAGGTTTTGGACAGGACTTGTGTTGTGTACTAGTTGTGTACACGATTTAAATTTGTAAATTTCCCAATTGTGTCATCGGTCTCGGTGGCGTAATTGGTAAACGCATGGTTCCGGCAAAACCAGGATACAGGTTCAAGTCCTGTCCAAGACCTTATATTTTCCATCTTTCAATTACTAGCTCGATTTGAAATTATCATTTGGGCTTTGCATAAAACTGTAAGTTATTATTTCATCTTATTCACTGTAATATGATAGTATTTATCAACTTACCCTGTGTAATTAACTATCTAAAATATTTATATATATATATATATATATATATATGTTGTGGATTCAAAGGGTTAAATCAGTGGAAAACAATAAAATTTCAACAACCCTGTATATAGAAAAATACAAATTATTTTCGCGCAAAATAAATTCAAGTCATTTAGGAAAAACAGACAAGTATTGACGTATTTTTATAATTAATAATTGAAATGTTAAAATTACATAAAGAAAAAACAGTTTTAAAGCAAATAGAAGTTCAAGGATAGGCATAATTAATTTTAATTTATATTAATCCAACACGCATAAGCATAAGAGAACGTACTGTGTAACAAAATCAATAATTCCAAGGCAAATGTATTTCGTTTTATACAGATACGAAGAAATATAAAGTCTAGGAATTGTTATGTTAAACGGTCGATAATTAACAGAAACACCTGCGTTTTAAAAGGTTACATTCAAAAAAGTCGAGCGTGTGTTAAGATAGAATTTCAGAGAAAATATTTTTAACCGTCAGTTGGTGTAAACAATTAAGGTAACGAACATCTTAAGGAGTGAGGGTAATGCACGATCGGTTATATACAACAGATAGAGACATATAAAAGCGTTGATATTGAAAATGCACGTACCGTATACAGGTGGAGTTGAAATAAGCTGTCATCAATATCGATTTTCTGTAACTCAAGTGGGGTTTTGAACGAGACAGCAGACATGCATAAGACAGAGATAAATATAGTTTAGGCGGAATTTGTGACGACAGAGAATTTTATCGTTGGTTAAAAACAGACAGTTTTCCAAACGTACGCACACGCGAAGGTTAAAAGCAATTTTGGATATACGGCACGTAGCACAGAATAAATTTCACGAATTTTGAAACGGTTATATTCAAAAGTTTTAGAATTAGATTTGAAAATAAGCTGTTCGCTGGAAGTGCGTCCATGAGAGGGTTTTGAAACCATATAAATACTCAACCTAAGTTATTGAGGCTCCTCTCTTCTCTTCTCTTCGCTTCTATGTTACTTTACTTCGATAAAGTACTGAATGCCGACCACCATAACAGTAAAGCTTTTTTGTGGGTATTTTATGTGATTATATTACCGTAAATATAGTAGTTTGCAAGTGTAAAACACAGTAGTAGCGGACATCTAATTATTGACGTGAAGTACGAGTAGTGCATATTAGATTAATAAAGGTCCGGCTACTACAATACAAAGCACGAAAATCAATAAATGGAAGCATGATATATGTGGGGTAAGCATCACAAATAATCAAGTTTGTATGCATGATATATGGAATGGTACTGTGAGACGAGGTGCTTAGCTCGCAGATGTGGTAGATGGTGGAGTCCTGTAGATCCGCTAAGTAGCACGGTGAATGGAAACAAAGCCGAGGTGTTCTGGCAATCATCTTCGAAGGAAAGGAAGCCTGAAGAATTCTTCAGGTAAATTATTTGAAATTTCTGTTGTTTGATAAACATTTGTGAAATTTGGTGCTGTGTGGTTGACTTTGTGGGGCTTATTTGTGGTTGTAAAAACTTATTGAAAAAGATACATGTACTGGACAATTTATTGAGGTTAAATATTGAAAAGGGGTGTATTTAAAACATTCAAAATTTTATTCAGGATATAAATTAAATTGTTAAGAGTAAACGGGTCTATAAATTTTGTTTTAATTTATGCAAGGTGTAAAAGGCATATACAAGCTAAACTGGGTTATTATGAGCTCACCATATTCCAGTGTGCAGTCAATTTAGGGTAACATACGGGGCCCATTTACTCATATCTCATTGAATTTGTTTGAAAATAATTAGAAAAATCAAGGACTTTAAAAACATACCTTATTTTGAGTTTCATAATTAGTGTATCAAACTGTTTTTAACACATGTGAATATAATTTATCTGTTAATAGTTGTAAATAAAAGGTTGTATGATTGTTGTATTATTTGGTGATTTTATTGAATGGTGTGCGAGTGTGAAAGAGGTATGGTTGTTAATTTAGGTATTCGAGAAAACGTACAGCTGAGTTAGCCAGGGAAGCTGAAGGAGAGTGAAGACGAAATAAAAGGGTAAGGTTTTTTAAAATTTTAAAATTTTTGAAAATTATGTTGACCCTGGTGAAGCTTCGAAGTTAACGAAGGTTCCACGGCAATTTTATGACGCCCAATTCGTGGGGCTCGTATGATTTAGGAGAAGGACCGATGTTACAGCTTTGTCCCAGCTTCGTTCCCGCATTTTTGTAGGTGCCATGGCAATATATACAGGGTGTCCCATGTTATCGTGTACAGGCAATATCTCCCTTATTTGAAAAGATTAAAAAAAAATAAAAACAGTTTTCAATGGCACACTAACACCTTTCTACTAACGTATTGAAAACAACATTTGTTTTTACAACCCCTTGGAAACCACCCCCCAACTTTTTGTTATTAAATTGTACCCCCTGTATATTTTCATCAAAAATGAATTGCCATTGTATTGTGAATACGATGACATATCACATTTAGTAGTTTTTATTTACTAATACCAAAAAAATTAATAATTTATGCTTTATAAATTACATGTATTAATATAATGGAAACAATAACAAAAAATTAAATTCTTTTATTCGTTTTAATAAATTAAAGTAAATGTTCAAAATTATTTCCCGTCGATTCTACGCAGGCTTCAAAACGTCCTAGAAGCGCTCTTGTGCATGCAACGTGAATCATTGCTGACGTAATGCTACGGCATACTTCACGAATACGTTCTTTAAGACCATCTAAATCTACACGTCGTGTTTGATAAACTAATTCTTTTATGTAGCCCCACCAAAAATAGACCAGTGGTGTGAGGTCTGGTGATCGGGCCGGCCAAGCTATCGGTCCATAAATACCAATCCATCTGTTTGGAAATTGTTGTTGTTGAATATTTAAATCAACAATTTCCAAACAGATGGATTGGTACTTATGGACCGATAGCTTGGCCGGCCCTATCACGAAACCTCACACCACTGGTCTATTTTTGGTGGGGCTACATAAAAGAATTAGTTTATCAAACACAACCTGTAGATTTAGATGGTCTTAAAGAACGTATTCGTGAAGCATACTGTTGCATTACGCCAGCTATGATTCACGCTGCATGCACAAGAGCGCTTTTAGGACGTTTTGAAGCCTGTGTAGAATCGGCGGGAAATAATTTTGAACATTTACTTTAATTTATTAAAACGAATAAAAGAGTTTTATTTTTTGTTATTGTTTCCATTATGTTAATACATGTAATTTAGAAAACATAAATTGTTAATTTTTTTGGTATTAGTAAATAAAAACTACTAAATGTGATATGTCACTGTATTCACAATACAATGGCAATTCATTTTTGATGAAAATATACAGGGGGGTACAATTTAATAATAAAAAGTTGGGGTGGTTTTCAAGGGGTTGTAAAAACAAATGTTGTTTTTCAATACGTTAGTAGAAAGGTGTTGGTGTGCCATTGAAAACTGTTTTTTAACTTTTTTTAATCGTTTCAAATAAGGGAGATATTGCCTGTATACGATAACATGGGACACCCTGTATATATATATATATATATATATTATATATATATTGTTGTGATATTGTAGCAATACCCCTAATACGCCCTTTTTATGAATTGAAAAAGTAAAAATTTTGAATCTGTCAATTTTTAATTTTTAATGTATAATTTTAATTGCGTCGGCTAGCTCAGTTTTTAAATTACGCACGAATGTTTGCGACAATACGACAAACAAAGAATTTAAATCTATCTTCTACTTCTCCTTCCCGTTTTAATCTTTAAACCAAAACACCATTAAGCACAAATTATTATAATGTTCTCAAAAATATTTCAAACGTATGAAAAAGTTAAAATTCTTTAACTAGAATTTTCTTTTAATAACTGAATAAAAAATTATATAACTATCATTCCCAACAATGATCAAAAAAAGCTTTTAAAATCACAATTATTACTAATTGTTAACTGAAGCTTGATGAACGTTCATTTAACCTCTTTTAATATTTACGTAATTTATAACGTATACTCAAAAAAAACAAACTTTGCCGACCCCTCACATAAATTATCATGAAAGGAATTTTTAAAGTATTTAAATTAGTAATATTCAATTAAATGTTAAATTTTAGATGATTTATTTTGGCTATGTACAATGAAATATCCACAAATAAAATAATAAACATTCATTTTCGGTGTTTTGTGCATCCCTCATAGCATCGCCTTAAATACACTAGCGTCCTTCATTAAACTCCTTGACCATCTATCATTGAAGTAAATGCTTGTTGCATTTTCTCATTTATTCCAGTAATAATCATTAATAATCGATTCAGCATTTATTTAAACTTGTTCCCGTATTTATGTAGACTTGACTCCAGTAATTAATTAAATTTGTCTCCAGTAATTATTTAAACTTGTCTCCAGTGATTATTTAGATTTGTCTTCAGTAATCATTTAGATTTGTTCCCATTAATTATTTAGAGTCCTTTTTATTAAGGTTAATATTAGAATTTAAATTAAAACAACTTTTAGTTACTTACGCTTTTTATATAAAGATAAAATGACAAACTCATAAATTTTCCATTTTCAGTGTTATAATTTTACACTTCACAATTAATCACTTTACGTGGATATTTTTGTTTTCAGAGACGTGAACTATGCTTTACTTCATCATGAATTAATTTGTGTACAAATCCGGTCATATTTAAATGCACCGTCTATCTATTGACAAGCGAAAAGGTTGTTGTTTGTGCATAAACTTTCATACCAGGTTTTCGGATACCCCATGGTATTATTATTGTATATTAACATCAACGCGTTACTCTTGTCACGTACTATTTCAAGTTAATAACGTTGATTCGCTTGAATTTTCATACTTCTAGATAAGCAAACCATTGTTTGTTCAAATAAATTTGGCGAGTTTTGATTTTAATTAATATGCTTTGTTTGTTTCCAATAAATGAGGTGTCGATTTTAATATTCCAGTCACGTAGACTTAATACAATGTACGCCTTAAATTATATGCGTTTGCTATCTTACGCATTTTTAAACCTGCTTGTTTTAATTAGGATACTTGTCGTAATGATGTTGCGTTATCCATGCGGGTCGCATTTCAGCTTGAATTTATATTGTTTAACGACTTGTGGATTTGTTTTATTCAAATAAATCTTCAAAATATTTTTCATTAGCTGAATTAATTATGATTATTATTTATATACAGGGCGTTGTGATTTGATTTCCAGTCTAATCATCATATTTCTGGTTTTCTTCAAAGAACTGTGTCGTTTTCTGAGCCCTTATGTATTTTATATGTAGTGCGCTGTACTATTAGTATTAACTACCTCTAAATGACCCTATTAATGCAGCAATATATATATATATATATATATATATATATATATATCTATATATAAATATATATTGCTATGTATTTTTAGGAACAATCGAGCCCCGACGTTGGGCCGTCCAATAAAATTGATATGATAACGCCGTACTCGGTGTCAATGGACGCTTTCTTATATAACTCCACCTCTCTGTGTTTTCCAATCAAATTCTAAATTTCACTAATATTATTATTATTATTCCACGGCTAGCTTTTATAATCTACACAGAGTGCACAACGTTACGATGATCAATTTTTTTCTTCTCCTCTACCCCTTTATGATTACCTCTTTGTTTGAATTATAAAATGAAGTCAATTAATTCCATATAATGAAAAGAAATATTATGTACAAGTTTTGAAATATAAAAATACACCATCCAATCGATCAATATCGCAAGTCTTATTTATTCCAAAATTTATATGCTTTGCAATCAATCTAAAGTCACCTAAAACTAACCTTCTTACCAAAGAAACCTCGAACGTTCAGATCCCTTTATTATATTACGTACTTTTAACGTATGCAAAGTTTGTTGCTAACTTTGTTACACTTTTATAAATTAAGTAAATTCAGTATTCAAATTTAAATAGAAAAAATGTTTTAAAACTAATTAGATCTGACCTGCTCTGCTTAGTTGAACCCCTTGGTTTCCATAAATTGCTTCGTGCTTCTTTGTTTTATTTGCATTGAATCTCGCAACTCAAAATCGTACCAAAATTGTCGACGCTGCTTTGAAATATTACATTAATCCATTTAAAGTATCCTCATATTCGAATTATCCATACATTTGAAATATTATACCATCAGTTAGAATTTTCCATGCATTTAAATTATTATAACAACCATTGTCAACCAACTAGAATCAGGATTATTGTTATCAACACATTTGAATTATTAACATCACATTCGAAATTATTATCAACTCATTTGAATCATTGTATCAACCAAAATTTGAATTATTGTCATCAACACGTTCGAAATAATTATCAACTCCTTTGAATTACTAACATCGTATACTCATTTGAAGCTTTATTATTATTATATTATTAGTTTAAATAAATTACCTCAAATTCTACTCACGTTAATCGGCAAAAGCAATCTTCATATTTGTATCACCTACTTGTCACTATATCTTTTATTAAACATTTAAAATCTCGCGTGACTTTTTGATTCAAAGTAGCGCAGTTTTGCCCTGCTTAATTAGAACTGACAATTCTTATCATCGATTGCTATTAAATATAGGTTAATCCCACTTGGATGTGGGTTGGGTTTCCAACAAGTCTGTCGCTATCTTAACCAATAAGGTATTTGTATTTGCTACACCTTGAAGTGGTTTTCTGATGTAATATACTTGGTTTTCCGGGTAATGGTTGTTTGCTACAGATGCCTCGTTATCTACCATACGTTGTTTTGTCTAGATATCGCGTTTGCCATAATTAAACCAAAATACATGATGTAACTTCAATTTCGATTTTTGTGTATGTTTATTTTATGCGTTTTTGAACTGCATTGTCTTAACAAAAATGTTAATTGTTTCTACGCACTTATACAAAGCTTTGTTTAGTTTTATCTCTTATCTCCGTATTATATTATGATTAATTGGAACCCTTTTGAATGCATCTTTAATGACATGTATTACCCTTTCCTCTAAATACGCGTGCTTTTACTAACAAATATCGTTATTTGCATTACTTAACATTAATGAAGCTCTATATACCGGGTGTTGAATACGTATTAATTACCTAATGTATGAATTGCCTATTTCTATGCTAAATATGCGTCCTATTGTTGTAAGATGTGTTTATTTTCGTCGCTTAAAACTAATTATGCTCTATATACAGGGTGTTAAATGCTTACTATTTACATAATATCCCAATTACTTAATTTTCTGTTAAATAAATGCATTTTTCTGCTTTCTATGCAAATTTGTGGTTACTACATGACCCTTGCTATATAATACACCCTTAAACAACCCCTTATCACAGCAATATATATATATATATATATATATAATTAATAAAAATATTCTTAGGATATAGGTCATTTATTAAAATATAAAACTATTTCAAAATATGACGAGTTACGGTCTTGTTGACCTTGATCACATATTACAAATGTGTTATTTACATATTTACTTAGCATTGTACTAGACTGTTATTACAGACTGTAATTACAGTCTAGTACAATGCTTGGTTCGACAACCACAAGATTTGGATATTTCATTAAGCATTGAAGAAAACAAAGATCTGAATGGATTAGAACTATACGAAGAGTTTAAACTATTTGTCAGAGTGTTTGGTGGTGAAAATTGCTATTGCCACATTAAAATACTTAATTGAAAACGATTTAAAAGAAGTTTACCTAAATATTTGTACTACTATTAGAATTTTATCTACAATTCCAGGAAACGTTGCCTCTGCAGTAAGAAGCTTTTCTAGATTAAAATTAATAAAAACCTATTTGCAGAGTGCAATGTTTCAATATAGGCTGTCTGCTCTTGCATCGATTTCTATCAAAAACGACGTTGCTGACTCGCTAAACTACCAATATTGGGGAGAAGATTTTGCTACAATAAAAAGTAGAAAATATGCGTGACTGAAAGGTTATATAAAAATCACAAAATTTTTCTTATTTATTGTAATTGTTTATTGATGGTTCAATTTTTATTTTTATATTTTGATTATATTCATCATTTGGATTGACGTTATCTTTAAATATTAAATTAAAATATATTTTATCTTCATACAGTTTACGTAAAACATTTCATTAAGGTAACAATACGTGTTTGGCAATATTAATATCTTTTGCGCTTTTATCAGAAAACCAAAGTCCGTATTTCACATTGTAGCTTTAAATTTTGATTTTAACGTAAAAAGATCCCGCAAAAAGTTTTTGCCCAGAGCCTCGCATAATCTAAGGCCGCCTCTGTCAAGGTTGTTTCAACAGTATCATCTGTTATTGACTTTCAAATATTAATTGAGATCTAAATAAGTAGAATGACAACGACATTGACTTTGGAAATAATAGAGAGTGAGTTAATTGTGTAGGGAAATTATCAAAGATATTAAGAAAAATCAGAAATATTTAATAACAAACATCCAGACAAAATATTTTGAAGGGGAACGTGAGTTTCTTGAACTAATAGCAAACTGAACGAAATGCCATTGCTTACTATTTTTTTAAAATTAATGTTATGCTCTTCTTTAGGTAATTATGACAATAATAGTACTGAATTTAAGTTAATATTTCTAAAATAACTTGTTTGTTATTTTAATGTATTATCATAGTGGTCATGGAAGTTCATAAACGAAAGGTTATCAAACATTGGCTAAATATAGAAAATAACTGTGTATTAAGAAAACGTGTAAGGTTAAATGTAATTTATTGTCCTTAAAATATCCTTTATAAACACCGAAGAGCTTTCTTCGTTAGTAGAAGACCATGAATAATGTATTCATTTAATCTAAGTAATATTTTTTTAAATTTGTGCTACCTTGTACATGCCACGTCACAATAAAATCCTTTAATGTTATTTTTCAAACCGTAAAACTTTTTATAAAATGCAACTTTTATCGTTAAAATTAATAAACTAGTTTTCCATATGCTGTCAATTATAAACAGGGACGCTCTAAACTGTAAATGAAGTAGGAATTGCTGCATAGCGCTATATTATTTGGGTTGCAAAAAATTACTGGCACAAGAAAATTTTCAAGACAAAAACGTAACAAAACAGATATTTTGTTAAGAATTGGTTTTAACTTGCACCTATACAAATATGTTTAGTTTTGATGACCGGAGGCTAGTTGATGCAGGGAGCATGTTTTAGGGCGTGAAGACCTTTGTTAAGAGATAAACAAAGATATAATTGTTTTGCAATGCAGTTAACTCCTGTACAATATTTTTGGATGAAAAAGGTTGGAGAACTCAATAGAACAGCAACACAGTGTACATCTTATACGATTTGAAATTCAAGGAAAAACGTCAGGTAGCACTATAACAACATAGTTGTTTTTCAAAATATACCGCCATCAGGTAAAATTAATTTGAACTTTTCATAATGGCATTGTAACAAATATATTCATGGCCTAGTTACAAAATTTTAAAGTAACGCGAGTACATTAAGAACTGTTGAACAGTGCAATGGGTAGTTCAGAAAAGTTGTTTAAATACCGTACTCGGTGTAATAAACGATCTACTAAACGCCACCGATCTGTGTTTCTCTCAAATTAATCTTTTACCTTTATTATGCCACGGCTAGCCCTTTTTAATCTACACAGAGTGCACAACCTTACGACGATCAATTTTCTTTCACCCCTTTATGATTACCTGTTTGAATTGATAACACGAAGTCAATCAACATTCATATAATGAAAGGAAATAATATTTATAGTTTTTGAAATTCTTTGAATACACCCTTCAATCAATTAGTATTATATGGATTATTTATTCCAAAATTTATATACTTTTAATTCAATATAAAGTCACCAAAAACTATACCTTTACAAAAAAATCTGGGACGTTCGAGACCTCTTTATGATTTATTACGTAAGTTTAAACGCATGCAATGTTCCTGTTGACTCTTTACAAGTTTGGGATATATTGAATAAATTCAGTATTAAAATTTAAATTGAAAAATATCTTCAAATTAAGTAGATCTGACCTGTGATATGTTGTTTCGTGTTGTGGATCAACACCCCCTTGTTATGCTTAATCGAAACCAATGCTCTGCTTCGTCGAACCAATATTTCAGTGCGATTACCCCTTGCTTTCCAAAAATCACCTCGTGCCTTATTCTGTATTTTTCAGCATATGCTTTAAATCTCTTCCCTTAAATACCACTTGAAATTCCAGACTTCGGATCATAAGTTAGCAGCGTATTAGAATTGTCCCAGAATTATACCAGAAATATACCAGAAGTACCGTTTTCGACGCAAATTAGAATTGTTTTATAAGTGAACTAGAATTTGACTGGAAGCCAATTAAAATTGTTTTATAAGTGAACCAGAAATAGTCCAGAATTTGACTGAAAGCCGATTAGAAGCCCTATATGATTATAAATATTTAATTTAAATCAATTACCCAATTTCTACTCACGTTTTCTAAAAAAAAATGGCAAAAACTCTTCATGTATTCTTAACATAATTGTTGCACAACACTATTTTCAGTATATTATAAACTTTATTTATCTTACGAGTAGATTTCTGGTTATTAGTGTCGTAGCTTCGACGTGCTTCAAGTGGAAACTGACCTGCCATATTACGGGTGGGTGTTAAATAGCTTTTCTCACTACAAGCCGTCTTGCAGATTGTCGCGACCAACCAGATTTGTATTCAAGCTGATTTTTGATAAAACTCCTTTGTATTTCCGTGTCATGGTGTGTATTTGCGATCTTTGATACCTTATTATTTGTTATCGTGGCCAGAGTTTTAACTTACGTCTGTTTTGTATAGATAATGCTTTTGGATAATTGTACAAAAATAAACGATGTAACTCGAATGTTGTTTTCGTTCATGTATTTATTTATGCGTTTTCTTATCAAAACGTTTATTGTTCCAGCGTAATTGCATGAAGTTTTGTTAGATTTTCTTATCTTCTGCGTATTTTATTTTATAAACTTGTAAAACACACCTCAACGTAATTTAAATACATGTACGATTATTTCGCTGCTGAATACGCGTTCTATTGTTGAAAGATATGCTTACTGGCATTGCTTAAAGTTAATTAGGGTCTATATAGAGGGTGTTAAATGCTTGCTATTTACATAATGTACGAATTACTTATTTTTCCGCTAAATAAATGCAGTTTACTAATTCCTATTGTTATTTACAGTTACTACGCGACCCTTACTACTCAATACACCCCTAAACAACCCCTTATCACAGCATTATATATACATACCTTTTTTGTTTTTGTTACGAACCATACAATTAAATAGAGTTTGATGTTGGTTTTTTGAGATGCTTCCGTTCGAAAAAATTATATACTATAAATCCATTTATTTATAACTAGATTTCGGGTATTTTCTACTTTTAATCGTGTGCTAAAAGGAGTGAAAACAGCTATAACTTTACAATTATGTTTTATACCTACATTAATGTAGATTCTATATAAATTTAAAGACCATTGACTAATAACTAAAACTAGTAAGCATCTTGTAACGTTGACGATGATATTAAATGTCAAATATTAAAAATTTTTTATACATGTGCATACTTTGATTAGCTATTGATATAGAATATATTTGTATTATAGGCTGGTTGGTCAAAAATTAAGATTATTCTTTTCCAGAATTATGTAAAACTGTACTGTAGAATTGTAAAGTTTAATGTTGTTAGATAGTAAAAAAATATTAAAAGTGTTAAGTATATACGTATATATTTACATACATGCGAGAACATGTTAACATTTCCCTTAATACATAGTACGTACAACAACAAATTACTACCATACATACGTATAAACCTGTTTGATGTAGAAAATTTTTAAAGTTATTAGCGGTGAAAAAGTAGTGAACATATTGAACTTAGATTTTGAGTATCGGATTTTTCATTGATATTGTTTTTTTTCTTTTTGAATATGATAAGCTTCTAAACATATACGCTGGGAATATATTTCTTTTGTATCAAGAATGATAGTTTCTGAATATTTTGGTATGTGTTTAGTTGATTGTATGTGGTTAGATAAAACACATGACTTATTTGCTATTATAGCGTCTGACTTGTGTTGAGTGATTTTATTTTGCAACCATTGGCTTGTGTGACCTATGTAAAAACTATTGCAACTACATTGGATGTTGTAAAGTATATTACTACAAAAAAACTTTTCTGTTGGGTTTTATAATTTGGTGAATAGGTTTTTGATTGATTTGCTATATTTAAAAGTGATTTTTGTAGAGGAATTATATAGAATTTTTGCTACTTTAGGAGTCAGGTCTTGAATGTATGGTAAGGTTTTATAGATTACTGGGGTGTTTGTGTTGTTTACTTTGTGTTGGTTGTGTGGTGTATTTTGGTGTAACAGTTTCTTTATAAATAATTTATAAATATAAATAATTTAGGTTTATGCTAATACCGATGCAAATCTAAGCATTTCAATCTTTTTTCCCTGCATAATAATTCCAAATGTCTTCTTGTATTTGACAGTATTTTGAACATTTTTTTCCATTTTACATTGTCGAATTCTTTTTTTCAGATCTACAAACCCTATATACGTGCTTTCCCCTTTTTCTATCGTTTTGTCCATAATCACCCTTACAGCTAAAATAACCTCTCGTGTTCCCCTGTTTCGCCTAAACTTCTTGATCTTCTCCTAGTATTTTTTCAGCTCGTTTTTCCATTTGTCTTTGTACAATTTTAGTTAATATTTTTGACACATGTGCTGTCAAACTTATTGTTCGAAAATTTTCACATCTAACCGAGTCTCTTTTTTGGAATAGTGACTATGATGATACGTTTGAAATTTTTGGGTATCTCGACTGTCTCATACATATGGCTTACAAGTTGGAAGAGGCGTTCTGTTACTGCTTGTTTGGCGGCTTTTAGAGTTTATACTTGCACCTTATCTGTATCCGGTGTCTTACCATTTTTCAGACCCTTTAATGATAATTCAAACTCGTCTCTAAGTATAGGATATCACAAGTCATCATTTTTAATGTCTGATTCCTGTTTTAATTCTGTTAGTTCCTCTCCTGCATATAAATCCTATATATATTTTTGCCATATATTCTCTTTATCCACATTTCTATAATGACGTTTCCTTCCGCGTCCCTTATATTTCTGCAATACAGCTTTATATTTCTAGAATTCATTCTAATTAGTTTGTATGCTTCGTCTGTTTTTTCTATTTCCATCTTAGTTTGTACCTTTTTACACTTTTCATTAATCCATTGTTTTTTAGCTTTCCTTCATTTGCGAATAATATCCCATTTTATGGCGTTGTATCTCTGTTTTTCTGTTTCATCTGATCTATTTTTGTATTTTTGTCTTTCTCCTATTAGTATCAGGATACTCTTTGTTATCTATGGTTTCTTATTTTTTTTTGTGTATACCCCACAATATTTCAGGACGCCTTCTCTAAGCTGGATTTATTGTTATTTCATTCTGTTTCTACTTCCTTATTATAAGAAATTTTTCTGATATCTTTCAGCAATTCGTTTGACTTTTTTCAAATCTTTTGTGGATATCTTTATTTTTTGTTTCTCAAAGTCAAAGTGCCTTTTTACGTTTTCTTTTTAAATTTTTTGAATTTAAGTGCCGCCTTCATAACTACGATGTTGTGGTCAGTGTACATATCTGCTTCTGGGTAGCTTCTATAGACTTTTACGTGATTCCTATACCGTTGTCTAACAAGAATGTAACGTATTTGATATTTTCCTATATCTCATGACATCATTCACGTGTCGTCTTCTAGCATAATATTGAAATAATGTGTTTGTGATGGTTAAATTGTTCTTGTCGCAAAATTCTACCAGCCTATTTCCCCTGTCGTTTCTCGTACCTAAACCAAATAAACCTACTACCGCTTTTTCCCTAACCTCACCTACCATTGCATTAAAATCCACCGTAATTTACGTATTATAGTATGTCTTCGATATCTTTGTAGATAGCCTCTACCTCTTCCTCACTCTAGCTAGAGGTGGGCATGTATACTTGTATTATTACTGTATTTACCGGTTTAGATTCTAATCATACAATGAGTACCCTTTCGTTCTTTTGTAGATAGTTTTCTACACGTTGTCCTATCTTTTTTCTCATAACTATCCCCACACCCGTATTATTTACCTCTGATCCTGTATGAATTTGCCTAAAGTCTCCACTTCAAAAATCCTCCGCTTCCGGCCTGTGAACTTCGCTGATCCGTACTATATCTAGTGCTACCCTATCCATTTCAATTTTTAAGTTCTCTAGCTTACCTACTTTCTTCATGCTTTTGACATTCCACGTTCCGACTCTCAGAATGTTTGTTTTTTATACTTTCCAATCTCCCCCGAAGTAGTTTTCTCCAGGCGATCTAAACGAGGGACTATTTTAACTCTGGAATTTCTTACCCCAAAGGATGTCATCATTTTTAATAACAATTCGAATACGCTGTGTATTTGGGAGAATATGTGGTGGTTTTCCATTGCCTTACGCTTCGCAGTAGTGTGTCTTAAAATGCCGTACCGACCCATATGGTCTCTGCTAGTCTAAGTAACGAAAAAGCTGCTGCCCTCTTTCGGTGACATGTCTTAGTCTGGTTCCTCACTAGCGACGCTATTACTTTGGTTGGACCTGTAGTTTGGCTTTTTAGATCACTGGAACGAGGAAGTTACTCCACCCGTTTTAGTATGTAGAACTTCTTCAAAGTGCTCGTCCAATCGGAATGGAATATATAAGTTAATAAAATATAATCGTTAGATTTTTCTAATATAAGATATGAAAAATTTAACTTTCTAATTATATATTGTATTAGAAAAATTATAACGCTAGCGCATTACGTAAGCAAGTATTAGGATGTAGAAATGTGTTTATTCATTTAAATTAATTAAAGGAGTTTTTAGTACGAAAGCAGTTTGAGAAAGTCAAAAGCTTTAGTAGTTTACATTTAGTAACGTTGCTATTTTGGTAGATTAAATTAGGATGACAAATTTAATGAGTAAAATACTTAGTACGCTATATAAAAACGGTAACACATACCGGCACTTTTCAATTCTCCGTATTAAATTCAAAAAATTACTGCATAGAATTTAATGTGTTGCAAACAATGAATTACCGGTTTTCGGCATTAAATGCAAAGCATGGGAACAATAACCGTTCATACGAATTTAGGACATTGAACTTGACAATAGGACAGTTTTAGGCGCTCAAATCTGTTGACCCGAAATTTTTAAGAAAATTTGGTTAAAGTATTGGACTAGGTTCAAGAATGTTGGTTAGAAGAGTTAAAAAAGAAATGAAAATTTAGGGGCATCGCTCGTGTGTAGATCGTAAGCCCCTCGGTAAATGACATAAAATAAATTGCTTTGAGGTCTTTTATATAATTAGGCCAGAAAGTTTAAGCACGGATGATAAGCGTGGAATTTGAATTGCATCGGTGGTGCATCAAAGAGTGGATAAGCGGACTTTCAATCTGCAATTAAATGTTGAAATTTATATAGCTGAATTGGAGGACCTATCGTGCCAAGGAAGTAAACAGTTGAATTGTTCGAGTTACCAGGAAATTTTTAGATTTTTAAACCGTAAATACTGTTTGAGCTTTTCTTCCTTTTTGTTTTGCGCTTGATAAATATGTACACGAGAAGTAGTAAATATTAACCGAAATCGATTCGTAGAGCGACGGAATTAGTTTTGTTTATATCTATGCGTGATATTACTGGAAATCGGAGTGTGGAACCTTTTAAACGTTGAGTTAGATGCGCATATTAATGTAAACGCAAGTTTATTTGTGGGATGTATTTTCTAGTTATTTATGGAAATGGAATGGCTTAAAAAAGTTGATATTGCGCTGTTTTTCTATGTATTATTGATAAGGGTATTTTTAAATAAATGGGATTTAAAATGTCGTATAAATTAATTTGGAAACAAAAACAATGGAATGGTAGTATTGTGTACAAAAAAATGTTTCTAACGGAGTTCTGTTAATAAGCCAGTTAGATGTTACATTAGGTTAGGCTTTTTTAAATTAATACATGTGTATTTTTATTTCTAGAATTTATTGTTAATAGAGTTTAACCTTAGATGAATTTTTACTTGGAGTTGTTTATATCATACCTTACATTTATAAGGTAAATGTGATTATTGTGAAAGAATATCCAGCTACCCCAGTAATGTAGTCATACTTTGGAGAGAAGATCGTATTTTGAAAAATTGTTATAATTTGACACATGGTTAATGAGTGTTTTTAGGTATGGTTAAGAAAGGTAGAAGATGAGGTGACGAGATTTTAGAAAATCTGATGCAAGGAGACCTTTCCAGAATAACCGGATCCGGGTAGCGAAAATATCAAAGGGATTGCTAGAGCAGGTCGGTTTGTCGTCCCTTATTTTTGACACTTAGTAAAGCGTTTCAAGATAAGTGGTACTTGTAAGTAGTTTTGTATTTTGGCCATTCTACACATTTTGTTTTTATTGTTATCATATTTTGTATTTTGTATTTTGGCCATTCTACACATTTTGTTTTTATTGTTATCATTTTTTCCCAAATCAAAACTCTTTCCCGCTACTGTAGTTTCAACCGTGCACCCTTAAAATTGTGACGGGGTTTCAGTCCTTTCCGCGGAAATCGAAATTCGTAAGGTAACGTCATTTTTAACCGTAACAGTAACTAATAGACGCCGTTCAAACTCTTGAATATGTATTATGAAGTCGAAGCCCGCGATACTACCATGAGATCTTATTATTCCGTGGACTAGGAGAGTATAATCGGCGAAGAATAATTTGTGCAAAATAATATTGTTCAAAGGGGACGCGGGATAGAAAAAAACGGCAAAAATTGAATTTTAAAAAAAATGTCTCGTTATTTATAACTTCTCTTACTTGTTTTCTATTATCCCGGTTAATATGAACTGAATATGGCATCTACTTTCAATAATTTTTAAATAAACCCGCACACTTGAACCAGTTTTACTTTTTCCGTACTAACGTTGTGGTTTATAATTATAACACATTCCATACTCTATTGACTTCTACTTCAGTGCAATTTATGTTGTTGTCGATTGTGGAAACTTGCTTTTGTCAAAAAAACTGGAAATGCTAAACTTTATAAAAGTTACCATCGAGGTCGTGGCATAAGACCGACTAGATGTCAAGTCAGACCCTTTGTGCCGGACGGAAATTTTGCGGGCGATTTTTTTTTTTAGCTGGAATGAAAAAAAATTTATATAAGAATATTTAGAGATCTATAATTCTTTACAGCTATCATTGATATAGTAACCGATTTATTCTCTGCTTTTGTTTCGACTTGAAATTACCAGATTGCTATTGCATCTGTACAATCTACGAGACGAGAATACATAAATCTTGAAATTTGTTTAGAGAATTCAAGTTCGCGTTTTTTTTTTGTAAATATTAGAGAAACAATGCATTATAATAGTAATTGTCCTTCTTAATCTTCTGAAAAAGATTTAGTTGTTATTAAAAACAATAAAAACCTTGGAGTTTATTACTTTTATAATACCATTGAATAACTTCATACGCTAGTCCAGCTTATTTTTATTTATATTAATATATTTCAAACGGAGGCAATGAACATGTTTTGACCATCATCGTATATGTAAATCTACATATATTAAATTAAAAAAATAGCTGTATAATTGAGTTGATTGGGTGGTTTATTTAAAACGATTAAGGTAAGTAGCGAAATTTAATGGTAATATTTGCATTAATTAAGTTAATCGTTAGTGTTGCAAGCTTTGATACACTGCATTTATTTTTATTTCTATATCACTATAAAAAACTTAACTGAGTAGCAGATGACTTTTGTTTTTCAAATAAAATGATATAAGAGAGAATTTGTGTCTTATTTTTAAGTAATAACTGTCGCTCTGCCTATGAAATTTATTTGTTGAGCCCAGTGTTTTAAAATTAACACCTGCGACACAAAGGCTTCACACTAAAAGCTTTTTATTAAAACATACTTACACATTTACAACATCGTTTTGCGTTTTCAAAAATTTAAGATTCATGATTTGAAATTTAGAATTGCAGTTTGCTTTCCAAAATTTTTTAGATCGAAATCAATAGACAATTAAAAATAAATTTAGATTAAACTCCAAAAATGGTAAATCTTGTCTCACATCGTTTAACAGCATCACTATTTACAGCCCCGGGTATGAATTTTGCATATTTTTTATAATATTTTTATATTATTTGTTTAATAATAATAATAATTGAAATACCCCTACAAATGATGGAATACATACGAACCTCGTCAATAAGACAATATGAGTTTACATGGTAAAATGTTTAATTTATCTAGCCGCTGTTTTAGACGGTTAAGTGTATATAAAATCTAAATGTTTCGACAGTTTATGTAGTAAGTATATAATATTTTTGAGATTTAAAAAAATTTTGTACTTACAAAACTCGCACGTGAAGCGTGAACATTACTATAAAACGATTAAAAATAAAAAATTAAGCACGTAGGGAGCTAAAAATTTATTTTACAGGTGTTTGAAGCAATATGTTTTAAAATTAGAATTGCTCAAAAGCGACGAAAATCCCATAACAAAATAAAGTATACTAGCTAACTACAATGGTGCCTATAGCAATAAATTGCAGCAAATCGAACTAAATTGAGTAATGATCAAAATTTTACCCAGGTGCGATTTTATGCTACGTTATTACTAGCTCTTACTCGTTACGTTTTCAGTTCAAGTTTAAAGGGCTCTAACTACGTCTAGTATAATAAGGTTTCTTTTAAACGACGAGTAGCGCAGGAGATTGTAATTACTAGGCATTTTCTGTGTGAAATGGGTTTGCTTACAAAGGATCAGCTGTAATATATCTCGCACTATTCCCCAAAAATGCCTTAGAACGTATCCTGCCCTTCTATTTCTCTTGTTTTTTTTGTTTTACACAGATATCTTTATTTCCCTACTATTTCTAAAACCTATTTGTTATTAACTTTGTCTGTCCATACTATTATCTTCATACGTCTGAAGCACAACATTCCAGAAGCCTTCTATCACTTTCTGTCTGCTTTTCCTACAGCCCCTATTTAATAGAAGTACTGTGCTGTGCTCCACACATATGCTTTCAACAATTTTCTTGTTTCTATGTTTGTTGTCCTCGAACATAGTCGCTGTTTTTTCTTGTTAGATGCAGTTCGGTTCCCTTCTATTGTTTTACAATCATATACCCTATTTCACCGATATTCAGTGGTACGTGAAGGAGGGGAAGCGGCTCCGTGGTGTAGTTGGTATGCGTGTGACTACTATGCCCAAGTTCCTGGGTTCAAAACCCGACACGATTCACTTCAACAATGTTAGGCGAGCATTTTTCACAAAAATACGTTCGGATAAGAGGTAAAATGGAAATCCCGTGTGTAAGTGTTGTCACGCACGTTAAAGATCCCTACTTTGCTTACAACAGCAAGGGATCGGCAAAATTCAAAATTTCCAGGTAAAAAAACTTGCTTTCTGGCCAATTTAGTACCTTCGGGTGGAGCATTGGAAAATCAATTGTAGGGTATATTCTGTGGTATATGAAGGGGAGGCGGCTCCGGGGCGTAGTGGTGTGTATGTAACTATTACGCCCAAGGTCCCGGGTTCGAATCTCGACACGGTCCGCTTGAAAAATGTTAGGCGAGCATTGTTTACAAAAATACGCTCTCATTCGGATGAGAGGTAAAATAGAGGTCCCGTGTGTGAGTGTTGTTACGTACGTTAAAAATCCCTACCTTACTTGGAACAGCAAGAGTTCGGCAAAATTCAAAATTCTTCAGGTAAAAAAAAATCGCCAATATAGCACCTTCGGGTGGAGCATTGGAAAATCACACGTAAAGTATGTGAGGGGGGGGGTGGGTTAGCAGCCTGTGGCTGCCAAGTTCCACAGCACTTAAACATTTGCCGAATTAATAGTTTTTTCAATATATCCTTTCGCACAATCAACATTGGTTTAAAATAATTCACAGCCAACATCTGTAGTTGTTTATAAAAGTCATTAGATTTAAGTGCTCTTATTTTTTCGTCATTAAGTTTTCCGTCTTGAAACTGGCGAGGCGCCTACCTTCACTTATTTATTTTCTGAGCTAGTCTACACAGTTCCCTGAAATTCCCACAACAGCCTATATACAGCTCGGTTCCCCTTCTATTGTTTTCTACTTATTTGCCCATATTGCACCGAGGTCCAGTGGTATGTGATGGGGGGCGGCTCCGTGTCGTAGTGGTATGTGTGTGACTACTACGCCCAAGGTCCCGGGTTCGAATCCCAACACGGTCCGCTTGAAAAATGTTAGGTGAGCATTTTTCACAAAAATACACCCTCGTTCGGATGAGAGGTAGAATGGAGGTCCCGTGTGTAAGTGTTGTCACGCACGTTAAAGATCCCTACCTTGCTTGGAACAGCAAGGGTTTGGCAAAATTCAAAAATTTCCAGGTAAAAAAAATTGCTTCCTGGTTAATGTAGTACCTTCAGGTGGAGCATTGGAAAATCACATGTAAGGGTCCAGGATTTGGATATCGTATAGTTGGAGAGCAATCAAGAGGAACATCCGGGAAGCTACTCACCGCATCAAGCACCTGCCAAAACATGGCAAAATCTGAAACGACGGATATCAACGAGACAGCCAGAATCAATTAGATTAACGCTGTAAAAGGAAGTTGGACTTGAGAGGTCCAGGATCGACTTAGCTGAAACTAGGTTGACTGATTGTGAATATTCATTACTAAGGTCTTACTCTGGAAGAAGCTTTGTAGATCGTTTATAGGAATGAATATGTTAATGAAATATTTCTCGAAACATCTGATGCTGTAATTCCTACGAATTAAAATTCTGGGGATACTGGCGCTTTGTTTGATTTTCTAGGGGGTGCTCAGCTACGAGCGCAAGCTGAAGTTGTGTTGCAAAATGTAGACAAAATAAACAATGAACAAACCTCTATACTATTACAAACTAGCAAAGACAAAGAAAAATAATCACCACAGAAAGAAATTTCTTGGATAGAAGACGATTTATTAAAGACATACCAACGTAAAATGCAACCACCGACCCATAATTAATACAAAGAATTTAGTTGCGTTGACGTGTTTAAAAATTTTTTGATGACGACGTATATCAGTATCTCATACAAGAAGTTTTCCGTTGTGCACCTTTTAAGAATTGCGCAGATCTGAAAATATCTGCTGAGGAGTCGAAATGCTTTATAGGAATTTAAATTCTTAGTAGATATAAAGAACTTCCTGAGAAAAGGTACTATTAGGACAGTGAAAACGCTATAAGAAATGAACTTGTGTATAAATATAGGTTTTTGCAAATATCAAGATTCCTTCATTGTGCTGACAATAATAACCCCGATTATACCGTAAAATTTGGAAATTACGACCTCTTATGGACATGATCAAAAGCAGTTGTTTGAAGCATTTCACACCTGAACTTAATTTATGTTACGACGAGAGCATGATAAAATATTATGAGCGCCACTCATGCAAACAATTTATTAGAGGCAAACCCATTCGGTTCGGGTACAAGATGTAGTGCATGAATACCCCATCAAAATACCTAATAAATTTTGAATTATATCAAGGCGATAATCCAAGACGCTTCATAGAATATGAGTAACTCGTTAGAAAAGCCACAGCTCCACTTATAGCTATGTTAGACGAATTAGTGTACCAAAAAGGTCCTCAACCGTACAATTTGTATTTTGATAACCTATTCACTGGTATAAATTTGTTAAAGCATTTGAAGTCTGAAAGGTGGCATGGTACAGGCACCATAAGGAAAAATATAATTCCTAAAAGCTGCCCATTGACTAATAAAAAAATATATGGAAACAACCTAGAGGAACCCAAGAGTGATAGTGTAATGAGATTTTCTCAAGCTCACAAGAAGATGGTTACAGTGCCTAGGCCCAATATTATAGGTCAGTATAACTTGTTTATGTGAAGAACAGATACACTGGTGAGAAGCTATCTAGACACAGAATAGGAATACGGGGAAAGAAATCGTGGTGGTGTCTTTTTAGCTGGCTTGTTGATTCTGCCATACATAACGCTTGGCAAATTTGTAGAAAAAGTGGTAAAACGTTGACCCAGCTACAATTTCGCCGTGTAATTAGTCAGCATTATATAAAATCATATGGAGCAAAACCAAAAGCCCCTGGTAGAACACCTACATCAAAGTTCTCCGTAACATTGATGATGATCACATTGATTACATTGTTGTCCCAGTGCCGGAAAAGAAAAGGAGACGATGCGCTGGAGAAGAATGTTCCTCTAATGTGCGTATAATGTGCAACAAGTGCAAAGTTTGTTTGTGCATTGACTGTTATCAAATATTCCATACCCAATAGACATGCTTGTAGGATAGCGTATTAAAATTTTAATTTTCTACTACTTTATAACGTTGCATATAAGCCATTCACAGATAGTTTCTTTAAGCGCCTAGCGTTACCGTATAGTTACATGGCATTTTGAAGAATTGGTACGTTCAAAAAATTTTTTTAACTGTTACCTAAAAGTAGAGGGACGGAGGAGGCGGCGGCGGCGGCGGCGGCGGTGGTGCTGCGCCAGGACCGGCCAATCCCTCCACTCCTAAATTAGATAGCTTCTTAGGTTATAAAAATCCGTAAATTGTAAAAATTCAAGTTAAAAAATTAATTCAAGCGCTTAAGAGTTAGTAATAGCATAATCCTAGTATAAAAGAGCTATAACAAAATTATGTTAGTGAGTCATTACCACTAAACCTACATACATACCATAGTTCCATCGGGGAAAATGTTTAAAAAAATGTATATATGTAATTTTCTCTTTTGAAATTTCTCAGAAAATTTACTAGAGGATCATTGGGTATTCATTTCTGAAATATAAAGGAAAGTGAAACAATACCAATAATGATCTTTTATAAATTTTAGATAACCGCCTTCTTTCAAACTTGAATACAAAACAGGTGTTAGATAAATGACTTTAATTATCAATGAGCATAAATGTGGTTTGATGAATGATAGTCAGACTTCAAAGACTGAAAGAATACGGACTAAAATGTGTTGCATAGTTTAAAGTATTACGGATATAGAATACATAAAACTAGTGATTAAAGCACTCCTTTATAATTTTGCAGGAAAATTTAGTAGTAAGAGAATTGAGTGTAACATACCATAGTTCCGTTGGGAGAAATGTTTGAAAAAAATGTATATGTAATTTTCTCTTTTAAAATTTCTCATAAAATTTACTAGAGGATCATTGGATATTTATTTCTGAAACACAAAGTAAAGTGAAACAATACTAATAATGATCTTTTATAAATTTTAGATAACAGCTTTCTTTCGAACTTGAATACAAAACAGGTGTTAGATAGAAGACTTTTATTATCAATGAGCATAAATGTCGTTTGATGGATGATAGCCAGACTTCAAAGACTGAAAGAATACCGACTAAAATGTGTTGCATAGTTTAAAGTATTACAATATAGAATACATTCAAGTAGTAATTGAAGCACTCCTTTATAATTTGGCAGGAAAATTTAGTAGTATGAGAATTGAGTGTAGCATACCATAGTTGCGTCGGGAGAAATGTTTGAAAAAAGTATATATGTAATTTTCTCTTTTGAAATTTCTTAGAAAATTTACTAGAGGAACATTGGGTATTCATTTCTGAAACACAAAGGAAAGTGAAACAATACCAATAATGATCTTTTATAAATTTTTGATAACAGCTTTCTTTCAAACTTGAATACAAAACAGGTGTTAGATAGAAGACTAATTATCAATGAGCATAAATGTGGTTTGATGAATGATAGCCACACTTCAAAAACTGAAAGAATACGGACTAAAATGTGTTGCATTAGTTTAAAGTATTACGAATTTAAAATAGCTAAAACTAGTAATTAAAGCACTTCTTTATAATTTTGCAGGAAAATTTAGTAGTACGAATATTGAGTGTAACACATTGTTGAGGTTACACTAGGTAATGTGGCGTACGCACCTGCTGGACGGCATTTTGTTTTGTATTTTTTGCTGTATTTAATGTTTTCAAATTGTATTTGTTTGCGCTTTTTCAATAACATATTTTTTTTTGTTTTATTTTTCTCACATTTTGCGTCAGTCTTCTGTTGTTTTGCGCCGCCCTAAAAAGTTACGCTCCACAGCATAAGAAATTGCTGTATATACGCAATCTACATCGTCAACATGTGCCTAAAATGATTTTCTACTTCGTTTCATCTTTTTAATAATAACATGCCACATTTATTACGGGATCCAAAACAACCAGGTAATAAAGCCGCCACTGCTACAAATCAACACGCACATAAAAAATTCCTTACCTAAAATTCTATGCATTTCTGGAAGTATCTTCGTGTACATCTCAATCTCTTTTTGAAACAGCTTCATTTCCTTTACCGTATTTACTATTCCATCTCTGGTTTCAGGGGAAATTTTTACAAGCACAGACATTGTTTTGGGATCACCACTGAAACATCTACTAAGAAAAGCGCTTTAGTTATTATTTACCTACCTTTTTCCTATTTTATATGTGATATTACTGCGAAGAAGATCACTTGTAAAATTATCGCCTGGCGGCACAGCCCATTTGCTCTGATAGTCTTCTATGCACACATCTTTATTGTTGAAGTATGTTCGAAAAGCCTTTTCGAATAGTTCTTTCGTAATGAAGCGCGGGAGCTCCATTCTACAAATTAAAATGCTTTACACTTTTAGCAGTCTACTGATTAAATCTGCTGGTAGTGCAGTAACACCAGCTTCGATATTCAAGGTCAGAGACGTAATTACAACTATTTATCACTGAAGCAAAAGTTATCTGATAGCAAAGTAGAGCAATGCTATACTTAAAAAATATTACGAAAGATTGGTCGACTTTGCCAGATAAAAAGAAAAAACGATCTTGTTATGGTAAGGATGCGTCTGTTATACTCTAATCTCCAACCGGATCTGCTGCAATAAACTACATCATATCATTTGGGATATTGGGTAATAAATATGAATAGAAGGTTTAAGTTAATCATTCAACAGCTTGCAATTTAAAAGTTGTTATGCAGAGCGAAACATGCAGATGAAATTTCATTGCTATCCACAATATTTATTTAAATACTTCACTACTATTTTACAACTTTTAAAATGTCAACTGGAGAATGATGTAGCCTACTATTCAATCGCTAAATTAATTTGTTGCTCTTTAAACAGTGGAGCCAAATTTGTAACCCATAATTCAAAACGTAATGAAAAAACGCTAAATGAGCGTAAAAACTAATTATATTGTAATACATTTTTCTGAAATTAGGGTATTATTTGAACAGTTTTTTTATTCTTAGTGTTACTAATGTGTGTATATATATATATATATATATATATATATATATATATATATACAAAGAATACTGCTATAGTAAGTCAGCTTATCGTAAAAGGCGATTAAAAGGCGCAGCAAGGGGCAGCAGCCTTGCTGGCTAAAAGATATTGGAGGAGAGTCGGTTGGTCTCGGGTAATCCTCAATAATTTACAAGGTTGTTGAGGGGTAGGCCGGGATAGATACGGCTTAAATCTTTAAAAACTGCGTTGTGGAAAGATATGGGAATCTACCACAATATTTCCCAGGTATGCGTGGCCTAAAACACGAATATATATGATGGAGAGCTCACAAGTAAAATTCTTGTTCGGAGATAAAATACCCCCTCATTCGGATCTCCGGGAGGGGTTACTGGGGCTCGTCATCGTAAGAGTTTAAAACAACGGTTCGATTTAGTGATAGGGACTTGGAATGTGAGGTCATTACTTAGAGCAGATAAGTTAACGAATTTATTAGTCGAAATGAGAAAGGGAAAGCAGGACATTTTAGGTATTAGTGAGGTGAGATGGCCAGGTAGTAATGACCTTTGGAGAAATAATTATAGAATAATTTTAACTTTTTCAACTAATGGACAGGCAGGGGTAGGAATAGTGTTAGGTAAAAGATTAGGACGTAAAGTTAAAGAGTATTTACAATTTAATGATAGAATAATTATGGTTAGATTGAGTACAAAACCCACAGACACTGTTTTAGTACAGGTTTACATGCCAACATGTACGAGGATGAGGAAGTATAAAAGATATACGAGGATATTAATAGTATGGTGAGAAAAGTAAAGGGAGGTGAGAATTTAATAGTTATGAGTGATTTTAATGCGTCAGTGGGAAAAAGTAGTGAGAGAAAAATGGTAGGAAAATTTGGGTATTGCAGACGAAATGATCAAGGAGTAAGATTAGTTGAGTTTTGCCAGGAACATAGATTAGTAACTGTAAACATCCTATTCGAACAACATGTTAGGAGAAGATATACCTGGAAAGCGCCAGGTGATAGAACTAGATAACGAATAGACTATATTTTAGTTAAACAAAGATTTAGAAACCAAGTTAAAAACTGTCGTAGTTATCCAGGGGCTGACATAGATAGCGATTATAACTTAGTTAAAATCAAGTGTAATCTAAAATTAAAAAAAAATAGAAAAGGTTAAAAGAGAGGGATGGGATCTAGGTAAGCTTAATGATAGTGAGGTAAAAGAGGAATATAAACAAGTATTAGATAATAAGATCAAAGAGATAGCTATAGGAAGAAACGTAGAAGATAGATGAAAAGAAATAAAAAGGGCTGTACATGATACAGCAACACAGACTATAGGTAAGAAAAAAATAGAAGCGAGAAAACTCTGGATAACAAATGAGATATTAGATTTAATAGAGAATAGAAGAAAGCTTAAACCTTTCAGAGAATTGAATAGTGAAAGTAGGCAAAAATATAATAGAGTTAGAAATAAGTACATGAGTGTAGAAAAGCTAGAAATAAATGGATGAAAAAGAATTGTAAGGGAATACAAAATGATTTGAGAGTAGGTAAGACAGACAGGGCTTACAGGGCAGTTAATAAGTTTTTCGGAGAAGATAGGAAAAATATAATAGTATTAAATATGAGAATAATGAGCTTCTAATAAATAAAGTTGCTTTAGCAGACAGATGGAAAAGATATTTAGAAGATTTATATAAGAGAGACGATATGGATGAGTTAGAGAACGACCAAGAAAAGGATGTAGAAATAGGATTCTCAATATTAAGAGAAGAATTTGATAGAGCTGTTAGGAATCTTAAACTAAATAAAGCGCTGGGGATAGACGATATACCCGCAGAATTAATAAAATATGCAAGTCAGAAAACTTTAGACAAGTTATATGAACTAGTAAAAGTAATATATGACACAGGTGAGGTCCAATAGATTTCGAAAATATATTATTATTCCAATCCCAAAAAAGTCAGGAGCTGATAGGTGTGAGAATTTAGAACGGTTTGTTTAACTTCCCACGCTTCTAAAATACTAACAATAATAATTAAAAATAGAGTAGAAGCGTTGACTGAGAATTATTTAAGCGAAGATCAATATAGTTTTCGTAAAGACATAGGGACTAGAGAACCGATACTAATGATAAGGGTAATTATCGAAAAAAGGTTACAAAAAAATAAAAAGACTCATTTCGCGTTTGTAGATTTAGAAAAAGCATTTGATAGCGTTAATTGGATTGTTATGTTCAGGGTTTTGCGAAAATAGGAATCTCTCATAGGAATAGAAAAATTATTTACAGTCTATATAAAAACCAAATCGTAGTAATTAGATTTGATGAAATAGAAAAGGAAGCTAAGATTAGAAATGATGTTAGACAGGACTGTATACTATCTCGCTTGATTTTTAATGTTTATATTGACGAAGTTTTAAACTTAGCTAGAGAGAAAAAAACATAGGTATTAGTGTACAGGGACAAAAAAAAAGACATGCTACGTTCTGCAGATGATATAGCCATTATAGCAGAGTCTAGAAAAGAGTTAGGAGGGTTTTTAAATATTTTAGATGAGATACTACAGAGTAACTATAGTATGAGAATTAACTCATGAAAGACAAAGATAATGACAAGTAAGTTGCAGCCTAGTTCTAAACCAAAATTAAAAATAGGTAATACCGAGTTAGAGGAGGTAGATAAATTTTGCTATTTAGGTAGAATAATTACAAAAGACCGACGCAGCAGAAGGGATATAGTAGCTAGAATAGCTCAATCTAAAAAAAGTTTTTAAAAACAAAACTTACTAATAGCTAATAGTATTAGTTTAGATAATAGAAAAAGTTTTTTAAAGTCGTACGTATGGAGCGATCTATTATACGGTAGTGAAACTTGGACAATTAAAGAAGTAGATAAGAAAAAGAAGATTTGAAACTTGGTGTTATAGGAGAATGTTAAACTTTAGTTGGACAGATAGAGTAACAAATGAGGAAGTTTATAGAAGGATAGGTGAGGAAACCTGTATGTGAAAAAATTAAAGGTCAGGAGAGATAAAATGATAGGGCACTGGTTAAGACATGAGGGACTATTTAGTAAGGTCTTAGATTATATACTACCAAATACAAATAGAGTAAGAAGGCCTAGACAAAGGTATCTTAGTCAGATTATTAGAGATATAGGTTGTATATGTAGATCTTTTTAGACTAGCTTTGAGTAGAAAAGAATTTAGGGTTGCATCAAATCGTCCTTAAGTAAGTTCGGAAACAAAACAAACAAAAATAAATAAATAAATAAAACCCAGCTAACTAAATGTCACCATGACATAACTCAAAAAGTGTTAGCGGTCTGGCATGTTGGCAGCGATTTGTTGTTTAAGCTTTACCATAACATATAACTTAATAAACCTCTCCATGACATAACTCACAATTAGCTAGCGGTCTTGCATGTTGGTAGTGATTCGTTACTTAAACCTAACCATAACATATAACTTAATAAGCGTCTTCATGACATAACTCACAATTAGTTCGCGGTCTTGCATGTTGGTAGTGATTCGTAACTTAAGCCTAACCATAACATATAACTTAATAAACGTTTCCATGACATAACTCACAATTAGTTAGCGGTCTGGCATATTGGTAGTGATTCGTAACTTAAGCCTAACCATAACATATAACTTAATAAACGTCTCCACGACATAACTCACAATTAGTTAGCGGTCTTGCATGTTGGTATTGATTCGTTACTTAAGCCTTACTATAACATATAACTTAATAAACGTCTCCACGACATAACTCACAATTAGTTAGCGGTCTTGCATGTTGGTAGTGATTCGTTACTTAAGCCTTACCATAACATATAACTTAATAAACGTCTCCATGACATAACTCACAATTAGTTAGCAGTCTGGTATGTTGGTAGTGATTCGTTACTTAAGCCTTACCATAACATATAACTCAATAACCGTCTCCTTGACATAACTCACAATTAGTTAGCGGTCTGGCATGTTTGTAGTGATTTGTTACTTAAACATTACCATAACATATAACTTAATAAGCGTCTCCATGACATAACTCACAATTAGTTAGCGGTCTTGCATGATGGTAGTGATTCGTAACTTAAGCCTAACCATAACATATAACTTAATAAACGTCTCCATGACATAACTCACAATTAGTTAGCGGTCTGGCATGTTGGTAGTGATTCGTAACTTAAGCCTTACCATAACATATATCTAAATAAACCTCTCTATGACATAACTCACAAATAGTTAGCGGTCTTGCATGTTAGTAGTGATTCGTTACTTAAGCCTTACCATAACATATAACTTAATAAACGTCTCCATGACATAACTCACAATTAGTTAGCGGTCTTGCATGTTGGTAGTGATTCGTTACTTAAACCTTACCATAACATATAACTTAATAAACGTCTGCATGACATAACTCATAATTAGTTAGCGGTCTGGCATGTTGGTAGTGATTCGTTACTTAAGCCTTACCATAACATATAACTTAATAAACGTCTCCATAACATAACTCACAATTAGTTAGCGGTCTTGCATGTTGGTAGTGATTCGTTACTTAAACCCTACCATAACGTATAACTCAATAAACGTCCCCATGACATAACTCACAATTAGTTAGCGGTCTGGCATGTTGGTAGTGATTCGTTACTTAAGCCTACCATAACATATAACTTAATAAACGTAACATGACATAACTCACAATTAGTTAGGGTCTGGAGGTTGGAGGATTCCTTCTAACCTTACCATAACATATAACTTAATAAACGTCTCCATGACTAACTCACAATTAGTTAGCGGTCTGGCATGTTGGTAGTGATTCGTTATTTAAGCCTTATCATAACATATAATTTAATAAACGTCTCCATGACGTAACTCACAATTAGTTAGCGGTCTGGCATGTTGGTAGTGATTCGTTATTTAAGCCTTACCATAACATATAACTTAATAAACGTCTCCATAACATAACTCACAAATAGTTAGCGGTCTTGCATGTTGGTAGTGATTCGTTACTTAAACCCTACCATAGCATATAACTTAATAAACGTCCCCATGACATAACTCACAATTAGTTAGCGGTCTGGCATGTTGGTAGTAATTCGTTACTTAAGCCTTACCATAACATATAACTTAATAAACATCTCCATGACATAACTCACAATTAGTTAGCGGTCTTACATGTTGGTAGTGATTCGTTACTTAAGCCTTACCATAACATATAACTAAATAAACCTCTCTATGACATAACTCACAGTTAGTTAGCGGTCTTGCATGTTAGTAGTGATTCGTTACTTAAGCCTTACCATAACATATAACTTAATAAACGTCTCCATGACATAACTCACAATTAGTTAGCGGTCTGGCATGTTGGTAATGATTCGTTACTTAAGCCTTACCATAACATATAACTTAATAAACGTCTCCATGACATAACTCACAATTAGTTAGCAGTCTGGCATGTTGGTAGTGATTCGTTACTTAAGCCTGACCATAACATATAACTTAATAAACGTCTCCATGACATAACTCACAATTAGTTAGCGGTCTTGCATGTTGGTAGTGATTCGTTACTTAAACCTTACCATAACATATAACTTAATAAACGTCTCCATGACATAACTCACAATTAGTTAGCGGTCTGGCATGTTGGTAGTGATTCGTTACTTAAGCCTTACCATAACATATAACTTAATAAACGTCTCCATGACATAACTCACAATTAGTTAGCGGTCCTGCATGTTAGTAGTGATTCGTTACTTAAACCTTACCATAACATATAACTTAATAAACGTCTCCATGACATAACTCACAATTAGTTAGCGGTCTGGCATGTTGGTAGTGATTCGTTACTTAAGCCTTACCATAACATATAACTTAATAAACGTCTCCATGACATAACTCACAATTAGTTAGCAGTCTGGCATGTTGGTAGTGATTCGTTACTTAAGCCTGACCATAACATATAACTTAATAAACGTAAACATGACATAACTCACAATTAGTTAGCGGTCTGGCATGTTGGTAGTGATTCGTTACTTAAGCCTTACCATAACATATAACTTAATAAACGTCTCCATGACATAACTCACAATTAGTTAGCAGTCTGGCATGTTGGTAGTGATTCGTTACTTAAGCCTGACCATAACATATAACTTAATAAACGTAAACATGACATAACTCACAATTAGTTAGAGGTCTGGCAGGTTGGCAGCGATTCCCTGCTCAAGCCTTACCATAACATATAACTTAATAAACGTCTCCATGACGTAACTCACAATTAGTTAGCGGTCTGGTATGTTGGTAGTGATTCGTTATTTAAGCCTTATCATAACATATAATTTAATAAACGTCACCATGACATAACACACAATTAGTTTGCGGTCGGGCATGTTGGCCGCGATTCGTTGCTTAAGCTTTACCATAATAAATAATTTAACACTTTTCCTTCTTTGGAGGGGAAAACCAGGTATAATTTCATTTCCTTATTAACGGGAATCATGTAAACATGTTGGAGTTTTTTAACAACTATCAGGTTGCTAATATCTATGTAGAGCCAGGTAGATAGGAAAAAGATAGAAGAGTATAGGAAGACCTACACCAAGTCATATTAGTCAAATTATTAGAAGTTTAGGGTGTGAAGGGTATGTAGAACTTTTTAGATTAGCACAGAATAGAAAAGAAGTTAGAGCTGCGTCAAACCGACTTTAAGTAAGGTCAAAAACAAAATGATGATGATGTACAAGTGATAAAATTTCCAAATGTAAATAAGTTTTCGCTTTGTTAGGTGTAGTTGATATTAGTAAAGTAGGTCGAACAAATGCATTATTTCGTGATTTGAATTAGTGACTTATTTCACATTGTTTTTTTTGGTTTTACACTGTACTGTTATTAATGTTTATTGCGCTAACAACAATGCAAACACGTGTAGAACTGTTGAGATGCCAAAGGCCGCCGACGCGCAACTGCATCATTTGGCGGTCTCTGACAAATGAGTTGAAGTACACAAAAAATCGTGAGATTCTTTAAACAGTTAATTATCAATTAAAATAGCCAAACTAAAAGTTTTGTCATTTAAACGTAGTGTTGATATTAGAAAAATTATACCACTACAGAAGCAAAAGAAATTAAAATTTCTCAAATTAAAAGAAAGCTTGCGTTACCAAATTAAAAATTAAGTAAGATAAATAGGTATGTATGTAACTGTATACTATAAATGAATAATTTATTTACAACACAAGATGTCAACGGTGAACATGTTTTTTTTACCTAATGGAAATTACTAATTTGAATTTGAAACTAGTTTTTACTCTTTTTTGTTACTAATATTTATCATATTTCTGTATAACACGTTTCTATAGAAAGAAATTAATTAGAAAATCAGTTTGCGGCACTTAAAAGTGGTTTACTACACAGCTATGTCTATGGGTGCAACAAATTACCATCAAAGATTCTACACAAATTAGTTCAACCTTCTATTCGTAATTTAATCATTTAATTCTTATTTTTAGGAATGTATAAAAATAATCTATTGAATTATACTTGTTATTCAGTTTTAAACTTTTGGTAAAAATTTTACTGTCCCAATACATTTTGATTTGAAGAAATGCTTCAGTTGCAGTTATATTTTATTTTCTATTGATCGCTGCTCACAAATCAAGTTTGAATTACATACTATTTAGGTATAAAGTATTTCCTCAAATTGTTTACTTGCTTTGAATCCTTGCTGAACTTACTAAAGTATGTATGTCCGAAGTCTCTAAACAAAGTCATATAGTTTTTAAGAATGCTAAATTTTTCTGCTCATTTTGTGTTAATTTATTGAACGAACTATTAATACTGTGTCGAACACATTCGTTTTGAAATATATACCGTTTCCTAGGGAACTACGACATGGATACTTATACATAAGCCTCATCATTGAGCTGTATTCGCTGACAAATTTCTACTTGTGTTGATCTATTTGTAATGCAATTTCTCAAATAAAAAGATGTCACACTTTTTAAAATAAACCCTCAAAAGTTAGCATTCTCTAAAGGATTTTGAATTTTCTTTATACTAAAACTGTGTATATATACTGACCTTATTGGGGTGCATTTTTTAATATTTAAGTATACATTATTTTTAAAATACACTTTTTATTTAGAATCTGCTAAGGCAGTGATTCTCAACTTCTTTTTTTGTTGCGGCACACTTTTAACGATTTCAAAATTTGGCGGTACACAAAGAAAAAGATAAGTTTAAAAATTATTTACTTACCTATAACACATTGCGTAAAATAGTTTATGCTAATAATTTTAAATGTGCGTAATAAAATAATATGTACTACAAAAATAACAGTACGTTTATTAAGGGATTAATTACAAGTTAATATTAAGAATACTTTTAATGCGAAATTTTAGCTTGATGTTTTTTGATAATTTCATTTATATTTGGTCGTAAATATGGCAGTGCTACTCTCATATCGTCTTCTCCATTTAACAATCTTGATCTTTTTTTAGTTTTAATGTTGGTTAATACTGAAAATCCGAATTCACACAAATAGGATGTGGACAACCTCCTGGACAACCACCTTGCTTCCGTATGCAGTAACAAGGATTCGTACTTGGCTTCCATAGCTTGGCATAATTTACTTTATAAGCGACTTTTTAATGGTCTTGATTATATATAATTAATTAACCACTTTAACATTGTCCCAAAACTATTTTCAATTCTGATGGCAAATATTTTATAATAAGTGCTTCTCGATGCAAAAATTCAATGGGTAACTAATATATCCCCATTCAGTTCTTTAACATGTGCTACAAATCCTTTTAGATGTCCAGTCATAGCGGGAGCACCATCTTCCACGAAACTTTAATTTCTTCTAAATATGAACTAATTACATCAAAAATATGTTTGCCAGTTGTAAAATCAGGTAACTCCTGACAACATAAAAATTGATTAATTATATCATTTTCGTGAATAAATCTAACGAATGCAATTAATTGAGCTTTTCCTGTAATATCTGTTGTTTCGTCGATTTGTAGAGCAAAATTTGAATTTACAAGAATTTTTGCAGTATTTTGCACAATATTTTGCGACATGTCTAATTCTGCGATGAGTTGTGTCATTCGAAAATGGTATTTTACAAATATCAATATCTGCTGATCCACCAATCATTATTTTTACAATTTTGCGACAAGCTGGTAATATAATCTCTTCAGCCAAATTGTGAGGTTTTAATTTAACAGCAATCAATTCAACTATTTCGTAAGAAGCTACTTGAGCCGTTTTAGACACACCAATTGTTTTTTTAAAAACTTTTACTTGCTTGAATTTTGAAGATAAAGACTTTTGAAAGTAGCTTTTATGTTTTGTTGAAAGCGAAGGATGATTAGTCACCAAGTGGCGTTGAAGTTTGCTCGGAACTATAGCACTATTTGATAATTTACAACCGCATATCACACACTCGGGAACAACTTTATCATTTTCCATTGTAGAAGTAAATCCAAATTTCACAAAGTCATCTTTGTAGTCCCGATGAACAACGTATTTTTTAAGCAAGAAGTACCTTACTTGTTTTGGACGTAGGCTCATTAACTTGGTTGCTAACGTTATTATTATCACTATTATCATCGTTAAGCTTTCTTCTTTTTAACTATGTGTCCATTTTCAGAAGGTTCTGTTAAAATTAAAATAATATTGTCGAAACATTATTAAAAAGGCGAATCAAATATTACCTTTAAATATGATTTATTCAAGTTTGAGAATAAAATACTGCAAAGTCAATATGTTTACATAATTTTATAAATTGACACTGCAAACAAATAAATTAATATTAAACTGAATCACATACATTTGCCAATTTAAACGAAAGAAAATGTGCAGTAACTACTATGCAACACGTTGGAAATCCCCACTGTCGTAAAAACAACCTGTTTTTGTACGTACTAGTGACAAATGTGAGCCGACTTGAGACATAAAAATCAGTTTATGGTTCTAAGGCCAGGATTATAGTGAGGCGGCGAGCTGAGCGGCGAGCAGAGCGGTGAGCAAAGCTGTTTATACAGTGAATAAATAGCTCGTCCGCGTATTAAACCGCGTTGGTCACCGCTTCCAAAACAAACATGTTTTATTTGGGCTATACCGCCGCAGCAACGCTCTCTTCGCCGCTATGTAAAACGGCTTACTATAAACGCATGCATTTATTCCTATTAGTTTGAATAAAACGCTATGCTCCCTCTACGCTCTCCACTATACTCGCCGTTTCACTATAACCCTCGCTAAGAAAGAACGCGTTGCAAAACAAATAATGAAATAATTTAAAATTTTTATGGATTTAAATATCTATTCCTGTTAAAAGTATTTTTCCTTTTAAATCATATTATTTAACAATATTAACATTATTATATATCTAAAATTTGCCGGCACACTTTTAGAATTTCGTGGCATACATAAGTGCCGCGGCACAGTGGTTGAGAATTACAGTTCTAAGGTATTCTAAATTCTTCTTGAGTACTTGTAACGGGCATTTTTGTAATTTAACATTTTACACTATCCTCAATTCATAAATACATTTCTACAAATTACTATTTTTATATTTGATATTTATTAACTCCTTAGGCGAGTGCGTCGTATTATAATGAGTGGATTGCATCGTCCTTGTCTTGCCGTTCGTATAAATTTTGTTGCTTATGTGAATATACAAGTCTAGATAAGAGACGATAAGAAGTTGTAATAGAACGAGTTGAGGAGTGGAGTTTTGTTCTTTGTTCCGATATATTAAGTACGTTAAAAATACTGCTTCCTTCTGCTTTTGACAATAGTGAGAATTATTGCGGGATTAATTTTCGTATTGTTCCTGAACAAGCACGGCATGTTTTTAGTTGATTTTCTGTTGGAAATAAAAGCGGTAAAGCTTGTTAAACTCGAGGCACGTGTGTTTTACGGAACATTTTGACGGACGGTTTTATTGCTTACGCGTGCCTACTAATTGTTTTTAGTTGTTTTTCTTGTGAAGTAAAAGTTGTATATTAACTGTATAAAGTGTAGTTCTAATTCCTTTTGAAGGAAGTATGCTTGATAGGCGAATGTGTTTACTCGACCTGCACGTGTGTTTTACGGAACATTGACTTAGTGATACGCGTTGTTTTACTGATTGTGTTTTCTTGGTTGATTTGTCTTTTTATACTTAAACTGTGTCTGCGATCTCGTCTGGTGTGCCTTTGTTTTATCAGATTAGTGCATACTTTGGATTATTTAAATACAGTGGATACTGGAGTTTCTGCATTTTTCTAACACGAAAGAATCTAAAATAGATCCTCGCTTGCGCGAATTTCGTTATTTGCGAAATATTACAGACTACCGGTTTACCAAGGTATTGGTTGAAGTTTCTCACTGCTTTTTGGAGGTTTATGAAAATAGTATACATTTGATCCCAGTCGAAATTAAACTAGTGCTACAAAATATTTCGAAATTATTGTCTCAGGAAATAGAATTAACAAAAAATTTATCAATGCTACATAGTTCCGTCGCGTGATGGTGTCTGTTGCTAACCCCAGTGAAATGCGTAGGTGTGATTAGTGTGACGTGTAATTAGTTCCATCAACACCCTCACAGTCCAGGGTGAAGTGCTTCGTTAGCGTAGGACATCGTGAATCTCACGCTTCCGTTGCAAGGAAGCGTTGCTGAAGGACTTTTGTAAGTTGAACTATTTCCTTCTTGTTATTACTTTAAATATCTATCCGTTGCTTTACCATATCTTTGTCGTTCTGATACCTTTTACAAAAGACTTGCATGATATTTTAAAACATAAGAAAAAAAAAGAAAAAAAGAAAAAAAGATCAATACTACTGAATTACTCATATCAATTGTGTCTTACCTATTTATTTTTTTTTAACATTTTGTCTGATTTATGTTTAATTGGTGTGTGAGGAAACGTTTCTGCCACTCCCCAATATTACCTCACTTTGTACTAAAAATTTTGTGTATTGCTTTTACCGTTGTTATATTATATAGATTATCCAAACAGTTTTTTTTACATTCTACAAAGTACTGAACAATCCATGCTCGATCAGCATGCTATGCTTTTTCTTTATTTCAGGTTTGCAGGACTATTTTTTTTTATTGCAGGTATTGTTACTAATTCCTTACAGCCGCGTACATTAGATGTTGGTCTGATTTCTACAACCCCCCCTAATCTCCGATTGAGCCCGGTCACTTCCTTGATTTTCTTTGTGTTACGCACGGCAACGAGTCAACGTAACAAATTTTGGCGCCCAACGTGGCTGCCACGGAAAAAACGTAACATACTCATATGCCAATAATTGTGATGCAATTATGAAATTTTAATACCTCTACTTTATTTCTGAAATATATTTCATTCATTTAGGACTTCAAGCAATTTCAATTTTTTCTTATTGCCAAAAATGTATCTCATGTTGTCCTAATTGTGGCACAATTTTCAAATTTTAATATACATTATTTTAAAAATACATCTTTTCCGCTTAGTAGCCCCCAATCCAATCATAATCTTCATGATATCGAAATTCTGGTTCCTACCTATAAAGAAATTTTCCAAATTCTACATTTACATGAGCAATTTTATTTTTCATCCTTACACTAAAACTGTGTGTATAAATTATCCTAGGTACAATGTAGTTTGTATTTTTCAAATTTTAAATATATACAGTGTGATTTAATTTCTAAGCACACTACAAGAATTTCGCTTGTAATAAGAAATAGAATGTACGTTTAAATTTGGCAAAGTTACTAAATTTAATGACGTTGCGGGTGTTGTCACGATTTTGTATTTTTGTGGGGTCACCTTTCGTTTGGTTAATGCATAGAGACAACAAATGTGTATAATATATTTACAATGACTGAAAGAAATATATACAATAACAGGAAATTGAAAATAACAGTTACATAAAATTCTACATGCATATGCAATGTACAACTGTTCTTGAATTTATGTATAAGAATAGAGTTTTTATGTGAACAAATTTTGTTAACGGTAGAAATACAAATGTCTTTTCATCATCATTAGGTCTTCAGTTCTGGAACTGGTTAGAGTCTGCATTTATCACTATCTGATCTAGGTTTACATCTATCTCCTTTTTCCTATCTCTGCTTGTAGTATATCCCACACTATTTCCCAAAAATACCTTAGAACGTATTCTACCCTTCTATTTGTCCTATTTTTTTCACAGATATCTTTAGTCCCCTACTATTTCTATAACCTATTTGTTATTAACTTTGTCTGCCCATGCTGTCATCCTCATACATTTGAATCACAACATTCGACAAGGCTGATACCGTTTTCATGTCTGCTTTTCCTACTTCCCGTATTTCATAAGCATACTCTGCTGTGCTTCACACATATGCTTTCAACAATTTTCTTCTTGTTTCTATGTTTCTTGTCGCTGATCATAGCGCTGTTCTTTCTTGTTAGATGCAGTTCGGTTACCTTCTATTGTTTTACAATTATATACCCTATTTCTTCGATTCGAAGTGGCTGAGAAGGGGGGTAAGTAACCTGTGGTTGCCAAGTTCCCCCAGCACTTGAACATTTGCCGATTTTATATTTTTTCCAATATATCTTTTCGCACAGTTAACATTAGTTGCAGATATTTCACAACCAACACTTGTAGTTGTTTATAATAATCATCAGATTTATCTGCGCTTATTTTACACGTCATTAGGTTTTCCGTCTCAGAATTGGTTGGAAACGTACCTCCACTTATTTTCATTCTCAACTAGCTTACACGGTTCCCTGAAATTCCCATACAGCTTATATACAGCTCGGTTTCTCTTTTATTGTTTTCTAATAATATGCCCTATTTTACCGAGATTCAATGTATGCGATGGGGGTTAAGCAGCCCGTGGCTGCCAAGATCCCCCAACACTCGGACATTTGCCGAATTAATAGTTTTCCAGTAAATCCTTTCACACAATTAACATTATTCGAGAATTTTGCACAACCAATACCTGTAGTTGCTTATAATAATCATCATGTTTAAGTACAGTTATTTTTTTGTACTTAGTCTATCTATCTTGGGAGTGGTTGGATGCGTACCTCCATTGACTTCTATTGTGAGCAAGCCTAAACATTTTCCTGAAATTCTTACAGCCTACATCTTTCACTATCTGTGTGCAATAGTCTAAGCTAGGTATACCTCTACTTCTCTTTTCTCCTATCTCTGCTTCTAATATATTCCGCACTATTTCCTCATGCCGTAGTATGTGTCCTATCTCTCCAATTTTATACTATTTCCACATATATCTTTCTTCCCCTACTATTTTTAGTACCTTTTTGTTCTTAACTTTGTCTGTCCATGATATCTTCATCATGCGTCTGTAGCACCACATTTCAATAGCTTCTACCTTTTTCTTGTCTGCTTTTCCTGCTGTTCAGACTTCACAGCCGTACAGTCCTGTGCTCCAGACATACGTTTTAAGCAATCAGTTCCTTGTTTCTATGTTTGTTGTGTTTAAACACAGTAGTTGCTTTTTTTTTTGTTAAATGTAGCCGACCTTGTGCTAATCTTTGTTTTAATTTTTTTGCGCTTTTCCCATCTTGCGTTATTTGGCTTCCTAGGTAGCAGAAATCCTTAACCTCTTGTAAGTTCTTATTGTCTATTTGTATACTTGTTTTTGATTTGTTATTCCTGTAAATTAAATTGCGGTGTAAATTTCGATAACTAATTTGGAAGAGAAAATGAACTGTTTATAAATTTAAATGATATTGTAACAAACAGCAAATAATTAAATGTTGTTGATTAAATCAAAGCAAAGCGTTTACTATGAGCACTCACCTGGTTAATGATGCGGCCGTGCCGATAAAAAAAAACGTTGGAACAAATACGACTCGTCCTTTGACGGATGGAGTGAAGCACAACTTTAACGATTGCGGTTTAGCAAAGCGGTTCATAAGTGTAATACTTATTATAAATAGCGGCGGCGTGTAACAAAGCGGTTTATCCAATTAATTCTACGTAGCACGTGTAAACTCGATGCGGTGTAATCGACAGCGGTTCATACACAATAGCGATGCAAACTGTTTTCGGCGAAACGTGAAACTCTTCTCGCTTTGTGGATTTTCCAATCGATACTGGTTTGCAGATACGCACTAACACACAGAGCTTTATCACTCACGGCAATGTTTTGGCGCGTGCTTAGTAAACACATGGGGCATATTAAATAACAAATTTAAAATATACACGCTGCGAATTTAAAATAACCAACAAACTCAATTAAATAAAATTAAGCTATAAATTATTTACATAAAACCGGAACATACCGCCCACCAAAATGCAAGACATTTTAAAGAAAAAATAATTATAAGGCGGGGGAGCGAAATGACCAAGCGAAAAAGCAGAAAAGAAAAAGAAGGATTTACAAAAACAAAAGAAAAAAAGAAGAATTCTTTTTTCTCCATTACGGGTAAAGGGCAGAGCCTTAACACAGGACGATTCAGCTCGTCGTGAACGGTTTTAAGTGTGACCACCCTAACAACACCATCTGTCCCAGGATGTACAGCCACAACACGGCCGAGGGACCAACGAAGGGTAGGAACATTAGCGACTTTAATTAGTACTAAGGTGCTCAAATCAACTTGAGGAGACAGGGTGTGCCACTTTGAGCGTTGTTGTAGCGAATGTAAATATTCTTTGGACCAATGGGACCAAAAAACTTGGTGAATGCGCTGGAGCAGTTGCCAGCGAGAGAGGCGGTTAAGCGGTAGGTGAGAAAGTGCGGGCTCCGGAATGGCAGTTAAAGGGGCCAAAGTTAAAAAATGACAGGGTGTAAGACAGCTCAAATCATTGGGGTTAGTGCTCAAAGGTGTGAGGGGACGTGAGTTCAAGATGGCCTCCATTTGGATAAAGACAGTGGCCAACTCTTGAAAAGTTAGCACTTGCTCGCCAATAGTGTGTAGAAGCAGGTTCTTAACAGATTTCACTGCCGCTTTCCGTAAGCCACCAAAATGAGGCGAAGTTGGCGGTATAAAATACCACGAGATATGGTCCTTGGAGGCAGCAAGCTTGTCGAGATGAATCAACTGTTTATGAGCATCCACAAAATTTGTGCCACAATCACTATAGAGGTGACCACAACGGCCACCCTTTGTCAATAAATCGGGGCAGAGCCGCAAGAAAGGCGTCCGTTGACAAGTCAGATACGACTTTAAGGTGCAGCGCCTTGGTAGCCATACAGATAAAAGACATAAATATGATTTGGAAACATTTTTAGCGCCCCGTAGTCGAGACATAGTAGTAGAAAAGGGACCAGCGAAGTCGACGCCAGAACACAAAAAAGGTTTGACTTGAGTAACTCGACATGAAGGCAGATTGCCCATGGGAGGTTGCAATGCGACAGGATTGGTCTTCCAGCACGTTAGACAATGACTCAAAATACGACGGATAGATTGCTTTTTAGAAATAATCCAGAAGCGCTGACTGACGAGAAAATGAACCATTTGAGCACCCGCGTGGAAGTATTTCAAATGAACGTAAGTAACATACAGATCGGTGAACCGACTTTTGCTAGGTAACAAAGCGGGAAATTTACGGTCAGAGGACAAAGGCGCGTGAGCCAGGCGACCTCCGACGCGCAAGATTCCATCACGAATAAAAGGAGACAATTTGCAAAAATTCTTTTTTAAAAGAGATTTAGAATGAATGGCTTCAAGTACGATAGCGAAATAAGATTGTTGAGTATACACAAGCAAGAGATCAGAGCATTGTGCAACTCAGAAGACGACAAAGGTCCGGAGTACCTTTGGACTGGGTGACGTAGATTATGACGAAAATGGAGAATCCAAGCAACAATGCGAGTAATAAATGGAAAAGAAGAGTGATTTTTTAGTATTGATTCAATCCAAGAGAATGATACGACAGCGGATAAAACAATAGAGCGTTGTTCAGTAAGAACTTCAGGAGTATCTGAAGGTGGAATATATGGACTGTAGTTTTCGACAGACCCATACAAGGTTGGTGAAGCCGCCCACCATAGAGAACATTGGAACAAGTCGGTAGGGAGTAAACCACGTGACTTGACATCTGAAGGATTCTAGGTGAAGGGGATGTGATGCCAAGAGGTGCGAGACGTGTTTTCCTGAATGTAAGCAACACGATTGGCGACAAAAGTCTTCCAACGCTGCGGCGGGAAACGAATCCACGAAAGTACTATCATGGAGTCAGACCAACAATAAATTTTATGAAAAGTAAGGTTCGAATCAAAAGTTTTGAGAACAAAGACTAATAATTTTGATGCCATAGTGGCGGCCAACAATTCGGGACGAGGTAAAGAGATTGTACGAAGGGGTGAGACCTTAGACTTAGCGCACACTAAGCGAACCTCAACGGCGGAAGGAGTAACAAAGCGAATATAACAACAGCACAGTAATCACGTTCGGAAGCGTCAGCAAAACAGTGAACTTCGCACGTATTAAACTGTGGCGGGATAAGCAAGCGGGGTAAAGCGAAATCCCAAAGAAGCGGTAACTCATGCAAGTATCTCACCCACAAACGGAGGTTAGGGGGAGGGGGAGCATCCCAATCTAATTTTAATGACCATAAACGTTGAATTAAGTGTTTTACCAGAAAAGTAAGGAATGATAAAAGTCTCATCGGTTTGAAAATACAAGAGAAGTTAGAAAGTAGGTTGCGTTTGGTACAGCAGGTACTAAGTGGCTGGACTAGAAAACAAAAATTATCTGAAGTGGGAATCCATTGAAGACCTAAAACTTTTAAAAGTTGAGTATCACGATCCTCAAAGGAGCGGGGTTGCGCTAATTTCTGCGTAGCGGAAAGATCTTTTAACAATTTGGGATGGTTACTTGACCAATTATGAAGTTCCAAACCACCAAGTTTTAAAAGAGCACTTAGTTGATTACGTAGAGCGAGGGTTGATTCAATAGAATCTCCACCAGTAGCGATGTCATCAATATAAGTATGGTGGCGAAGTGCGAAGGCAGTTAACGGATAAGAATTCCCTTCGTCCACGGCCAACTGCTGAAGTGTTTGTATGGCAAGAAAGGGAGCACAATTGATTCCATACGTAACGGTATTTAATTTAAAATTCTGAATGGGCTCCTCAGAGGAGAAGTGCCAAACAATTCGTTGATAGTCACACTGAGCAGGATTTACAAGAATTTGTCTATACATTTGACGAATATCGGCAGTGACAACATACGGATGTAAACGAAATTGTAACAAAATTGCGGTAATATTGGGTTGCAACTTCGGCCCAACAAACAAGTGATCGTTTAAGGAAGATTGAGACAGAGTTTTAGCGGAAGCGTTGAAAACAACTCGTAATTTCGTACTTACGCTTTCGGGTTTCACAACGCAATGATGCGGGATGTAATAAGAAAATTCCGAATGAGACCCAATAACAACAGATTGCATATGTTAAGAATCAAGATATTCACGCATAAACGACACGTATTGTTCGTAAACACGAGGTTGCTTGAGTAGACGATTTTCTAAAGCGACAAACCGTTGTAAGGCAAGATCACGACTACCTGGAAAAATGGTTCTTGATCTCTAAACGGCAGTGAGACGACATATCGACCTTGTTCATTGCGGCGAAACGTATCGACAAAATGTTTTTCAACAAGAGTATTTTCAGGCGTGAAAGGTTGAGCGGCGGGGACAACTTCGACTTCCCAGAATTTAGCGACAATATTTTCCAATGGGGAAGTACAATTTGTCATACAAAACAAACTAGTTATTTTAGAAGCGGGCGAGGAAGGTATGTTTCCCATTAAACATATCCGAAAATGGTATTAATAGCAACAGGTTGATCGCTATCACCCTAGATGCGACCGTCTAATAACACTTGGGGGAAAATATCCGCGCCAAGTAAGAAATCAATGGGTCCAGATTGAGCAAAGAGCGGATCAGCTAGTTTGAGGTTAGCCAAATGATTGAAATGTTCCAAAGAAATATTAGAAGTAGGTAAATTCTCACAAATTCTGGAAAGTACTACAACTTGAAAATTAATAATCGGTGAAGAAATACCTATTGGTTTGAGCGAAACGGCGACAGTGCCATGCTGAACAGCAAAGCGCATGGAACCTAAACCACTAAGGGTAAGAGAATGTGGAGTAGTACGAAAACCTAAACGTTTCACACTACTTTGCGAAGTAAAAGAAGTCATGCTTCCCGAATCGAGTAAACCGCGAAATTGCTGGAAAGAACCAGAGCAATCAACAATTTCCACTTGAACGGTGGAAAGTAAAACAACTGAAGGTTTAGCTAAAGAATTAAATAAAACGACATTCGAAGTTGACGAACCACTACAGCTAAACGAAGTCGAAGATTCCTCAGAGGCGCGGATGCGGAAGGCTTGTAGCGGTCTTGAATAGCGGGAATAGTGCGGGGTGATACCTTAGAGGCGACGGTGTCAGGGCTCAAGCGAGCCTGGTTGCTAGCAGCGAAAGCGGGTTTAGACGAAACGCGATCGAAGTGCAATAACAAATGATGACGTTGATTGCATTGGCGGCATGAAAAAGTAGACTTACATTTATTTAAAATGTGAGAATTACTAAGGCAATTAATACACAGGTGTTGGTTTTTTGCAAAGTTGTAGCGATCTTGCGACGAAAGTTTAACGAAATCATTACAGCGATAAAGATTGTGATCTTGATTGCAAAGCGGACATTTATTAGAATTAGAGTTTGACGGAACCTACATGTCCCAATGTAATCTCTAGTTATACCATAGACAGTCTTTTATATACTAGGTTATCATAAAGTAAGGGATATATTTTAAATCATTACAACTTTTTAATAAATTAAGTTAGTAACATAAAATAAACGAAATCTAGTTGCTTAATGAATGGGATTTTACCGTATCTATGAGAAACAAAAGAGTTGTCATAACAATTGTTGACACTAGTGTCAAAACGAAATTATTCAATTTGAAGTTTTATTTTGAAATTAAAACTCAAGTAAACGTTGAGTTCAAACGACTCAACTATAATAACATGGATTTACAAACAAGAATTGGTTTAGTTCAGTGCTATTATGAATCCGGCAGAAACTACACCGCTGGATTACGAAGATTTCGCACGAGAATGGGTTTGAGAGCGGGACCCTGTCAAATGAAAGCGTACTGCAATTTGATACAAAAATTTTGAAAGAACAGGGTCTGTAACTGACTTACCAAGATCAGGAAGACCAATAATTAGTGATGTCCAAGTTGCAGAGGTTCTTCATGAAAATCAAGACATAGCCAGAAGCAATTCACTCGAAATCAGCAGTGCAAATGCGATATCCAAGCGATTGCAAATGTCGTATACCACGGTTTGGAAAATTTTACGCAAAATTCTAAACATGTATCCATATAAACTGAAAATGCTGTTTGAATTAAAGGATGCAGATTTGGCTACTAGGTACGATTTTTCTTTGCCAGTAATGGCTCAGATGGAAATTGAACCCGAATGGTTATCCCGTATTTTATGGACAGATGAGGCACATTTTACTCTGAATGGTGGAGTCAATACTCAAAACTGTAGAATCTGGTCTGCAGAAAATTCGCAACAAATTGTTCAAAAAGGTCTTCATGACAAGAAAGTCACCATTTGGTGCGGTTTTACAGCTGATTTTATTATTGGTCCGTATTTCTACGAGGAAATGCAGAATGGACAAGCCGTATCTGTAACTGTAAATGGTGAACGATACTTGCAAATGTTACAAAATTATGTTATTCCACAGCTACAAAACGAGCACTACGGAATTGAAAACATCATTTTTATGCAGGATGGAGCACCCCGCACATTTTTCGACCAGTCAAAGAATTGTTAACCAACGTTTTTAAGATCGCGTGTTAAGCAGACATTTCGTAAATTCATGGCCACCAAGATCACCTGATCTAAACCCAGCGGATTACTGGCTGTGGGGTTATTTCAAAAGTTTAGTGTTTAGAAGACGACCAACTACGCTACAAGAATTAAAAGACAGTATTACGGAGCAAATTGGTACAATTCAACCAGAAATGTTACGAAATGCTGTGTACAATTTGGAGGTAAGGATGGTGATCTTACAACAACAAAATGGAGGTCATATTGAGCAATTGCCGTAACCTGTTTTGGGCATACTAAATCCCATTTCATAAGCAATTAGATTTCATTTATTTCTTGTTATTAACTTAATTTGTTAAAAAGTTATCATAATTTAAAATATATCCCTTACTGTATGATAACCTTATACTTACTTAATACAAATTTTTATTAAAACATGTAAAAATAAGCTCAAAAAATAGTTTTGTCAGTGTGTAACACATGTGCTTATAATAAATATTGTGTAATTACAGCACTATTCATAATAATTATTACTGGAAAGTGTTGCTGCATCAATCTGCAAGGTATGTAGAATTAGATAAAGTAGTTCTACTTATTATTTCAAGTGGAATAAGAAAAATATTTAGGTAGGACGTATTTGTCCCAACGGTCTTCCATATGGTACGCAATTGTCCCAATAGTCTATGATACTCCTCATTTCAAATTAAATGAAGAGCTTTTTCCGAGAAGGATTTGCTTGAATCAGCACAAAATATAAGCGATATCGAGAGCGATTATGATGAAACTTGTTACGTTCAAAAACCGGCAAACAATTTTTCCTGCAATTATTTTTAAAATGCCCTAAAATTTCTCAACAAGCTCGATTTCCCCCCATTTGAATTCGTATTATTTAATAAAATTTCTCAATTAATTACTGTATAAAAGGTTGCTTTATAAAATCAAACAGCTGCTTAGGAAACACTACGTTACAAAGTAGTTGCAATATTTCCTAGCACCTGCAGTGATTACATTCTAACTAAAAGGTGCATGTAAATGCACAGTTTTCTTCTAAAAGATAAGACCACTCACCACCTGCCTACATCTGCTTACAATGGACTTGTTATCTGGTATTCTGCAGCTGTTAAGATGTTACAAAGTAACAAAAGTGTTCTCCTTTGTTTAAACCCCTTTGATAATTGAGTTATCTGCTTGTTGGCAAGCTGCTACAGTTTGTATTTCGGCAGCTGTTGTCTTGAAATTCTGTACACTTAGTTCTTCGGCGATACCTTTGAAAGTCAAATTCCCTACCCCCATACATGATTCTGGCCTTATAAAATAGAGACCGTGCTTTGAAAGAGACCATTACCGAAAAGATACATGATGTAAAGTCGCGCTATTAGAAATGTTTTCTGTGCTGTATAAGTAAAGTTGGTGGTTCCAGCATGCAGCCATCCCATAGAGAGATGCAGCCGCATTTTTCCAGCCTTAAGATGAGACCAGCATGAAGCTGATTGTTCAAGGTACAGTTTCTCTTTTTGTAATTCTTTTATGCTGCTGCGAAGAATAGACTTTTCATTTGCTGCTATTGCTTATATTATCCGATAAATTGGCACCACTCCGTTACAAAACTTACATGCACGATCAACTAGGTTATTATTATATAAATTAAAAATTAATTAATCAATGTTTATGTTAGAATCCGTTTGTAGTGTTTCTTTTGTCTTTTAACGTAAACCACTTACTTATAAATTTAAAACTAGTTGATACTTGAGTAATTTAAGTTAGGGTCTCTAATTATAAGGAGGTGCACTTCACAAAGCAGCATGTACATATAATTTAGGTATATTTCTTTTTCTAGATTTACTGTACAGTTTGTTTTATTTTCTTTTATATGTATTTAAGGTGAACCATTAAATAGGTATTTAGATTATAAGATGTTATATTTGCTTACCAATTTTTATATGTTATGACGCTTTTACAATCACGATTACCCAACATTTTTTTGATTGTTTTGTAAATAGTCTTTCAAGATTCGATGTTATTAATATAGTTTCACCGAGGTTTCCAATGTGTTTTTCTATTTCCCCACGCCCCTCTCCGACGTTTTTGAGATAGCCCAAATTTTATCTTTCTGCCCCCGTTTTGTTGCGGTATTCAGCGTAAACGATTTCCTTACTTGCTTTTACTGTTTTCTTTTGTGTTTGCGCGGAATACCGTAACAAGCTTCTTCTGAACTGTATGATTTTGATGATACAGGATCTGAATATGCTCCAAGGATGAAGAATCTACTACGGGAGAACTCATTGAATTAGAATCTGATTAAGATCCCAATCTAGTTGGAGCGGATGATGGTAATCAAAGAGATGCCAAACCCAAGAAGACGAAAAACGCAAATTTCATTACTTGGAAAAAAACCAACCACACATTTCGTCCTACGTTTGATATTCCCGATGATAAACAATGTGATATTATGGCCGATCTAAATAGGGGTTCATGTGAATTAGGTACTTTTTCAAATTAATTTCCAAAAGCTTGTTTATATACATCTAGCAATGTACAAATGAGAGATTGGATATCGTCGAAAAAGAAGCAAAATACATACAAAAAAGAAGACATTGATAAATAAAGATAATGTGGTAGATGGGCTTGGAAACCTTTAAGGATTCCAGACCAATTTTAGAATAGTCAAAGTTTAGATGTCGCTAAATTACAGACCTTTAGATATTCTATGCACTAAAAAACTAACGTTAATTGAATTTTAATTACCTCTTCCAGACAGCGTCTTGTTCTTCTTGCAATTCTACAGGTAGCATAACTAATTGAATACACACTAAATAGTATCATTAATACCAAAGCAAATCTTATATTTATAATAATCATTGTACATGTCTACCTTCCACAGTGAAAACTTATAATGCTTCAAAGAAAAAATGACAAAAACAATGTAGGTAAATTATAATTTGTAATTCAAGGTTTGTGTGTACCTATAATAATTAACGACAATGAACTCTACTTAAATCTTCCAAATATCTTTTTTTGAGCAATTTATATGTAATTATGGTGTACTGTATACACACTAAAATGCCCAGGAAGTTCATACCTTATCCGTAATAATCTCATACACAAACTTATGTTTTAAAGAGCCTACATTTTTAAGAAGAACTACTATTTATTGGACTTGTACTTTCAAAATAAAAGTTATCAACGGCATATCAAGATATAACAGAGAACACGTATTAAGTGACTTGCAATAGTTGATTCATGTCCAGTGACTGTAATTTTCACAGAAAGGTAGTTCCGCAATTGACTTAATATAAAATTAATATCAGTGACGCAAATTATTATGCTTCTTAAACACGCAAGGTCAGACATGAAACTTCATTTGTGTTATGTTATACAATCACCTTTTTTTCTCTATAGATATAAGTTTCGGTCTAATAGTAAACCTTACATAAGAAAAATTTAAATTTATTTTAAAAATCATTTAATCATTGATGTTTATTCTAGTATAAAACGGATGTTACAATTAGGAACTTTAAAAAAACGAAATGTTACATTTTCAAATGCAAATCAAAAACGCTATCTAAAATTACACCGGAGTATCCATTTTAGTTAAACATTGTACCATTTGAAAAGCTTGTTTTATTGCAAATTTTTAAATTTCTATTTAGTGGATCGCCTTTAGATAGATAATATCAATAATTTCGAACTAATTTTTCATAGTATGAATTTAAATGAGATCTAGATCACCTTGTAACTAAGGTACAGTTCTGGTCCTAGAAAGTGTAGCTGGTAATCCAGAGAAAAAACTCGTTGGAGTAACCCTCTAAGTATTAACGTATTTTTCAGACTATAAAACACACCTTTTTATACATATAATAATGGACTCAAATTTTGGGCGCGTCTTATGGTCCGAAGATAACATTAAAATATTTTTTTCAATAAATCGTCTCTAAATTTGAGGTACTTACTTCTTATAGTCCGAAAAATGTCAGAAATAGCAGTCATTTTTGGAGATCTCGCAAGCCTATTACAACCCTTAGATGTCTCTATCAATAAACCATTAAAAAATTTTATGTGAGAAGAGTGGAATAAATGGATGTTAAAGCCAAATCATGATGTCACCGCAAAAGGACGTATGAAACGACCAACACTTTCAGAAGTTTGTACCTGGGTGAAAATGCATGAGAAGCTGTAAAAGAAAAGACGGTTATAGTCATTTAAAAAATGCGCAATAAGTAATGCTATAGATGGTACTGACGATGACGCAGTTTTTGAGAGGAGTGACAACAATAGTTCAGACGAAAGTAATACGAACGGTGACATCGACGTGACGAGTGATAGTACAGAGGGTAAACATGAACTGAATATTGCTGGTAGAAGTTATGTTAACAATATATAAAAATTATGATCCGAAAGCATCATTAAAATATATTTTTCTAAAAATCATGTTATAATTTTGAGGCGCATCTTATCGTCCGGTGAGTTATTTAGTCCGTAAAATACACTATGTTTTGATAAAATACCGCAAACCTTGACTGCACTAACAAGAATGGTTGCCAAATAGCTCAGTGGGACGGGTGGTGTGTTTGAAGAGGGTTTCAGAATGCTCTTGTGTGTGAAATAAGTCTTAATCGAGAATTATCTCAGACGCCACCTAATCTCGAACCACGAAGTTTGCTAGGCAAAAAACCCAGGAAGAATAATAAGAGAATAACAAAACTCAAGACCAGGAAAATGATTCTCGTATAAAATTTGATGCGGTTTTGAAGTGTAATAGCGTAAAATAATATGTAAACTCGAAAACGACTTATTTTCAGAGAACGTAATTTTAACCGATGCAAAATTGTTTGTAAGTTAAAAGAAATAATTTTTGACCAACGCTATCTTCGTAATTTTTTTATATTTAAAATCGATGAGCTATACAGTTTGTTACGTTAAAACCCTGCAACCGATCTTTTTCTGCATGAATATTAATTCAAACTACTATTATTTAAAACGCCCTAAAAATTCTAAACAACCTCACACTTTCTATGTTATTTTAAATCATAAAAGTTGTCGCTCAACAAGTTCAACTTCCTTCCAATTGAAATGAGGGCTATTTAAAAATCCTGTAAAATTTAATTAGGTATTTATTCTGTGATGATCCAGTCCTAAGTCACCGGCGTGCCTGTGGACAGTGGTTACTAACTAGTATCTGGTATGATACTACAGTGGTCAAGCCGTTGCTATACTTACTGGCTCTGTTGCGCAAGTCTAGGTCTACTAACGTGCTATGTGACAAGAGGAAACTAAGGTAGATTAAGGACGGTATAAGGGCGGCGACAGTGGGCGCGGCGAACGTTATATCGGGTGTATGGGTGTTGGCAAAGGACACGACAACGGGCGATGCTAAACGCCGGCTATGGGCACGGCAGTGGTAAAAGCTGGCTTTAGGCGCAGCGAGAAAAGAGAGTAGACGTCGGCTATGGGCACGATGTCTATGAATTCGGAGCATCGGCTATGGGCACGGTGCGGTAGGTACTAACTATTTAACACTGGCTATGGGTATAGCAGTAAAAGAGTTTTTAAACTTTTCAGAGCGAGTCGGCAAAGCAGACTGACTTTTCTCGCAAAAGCGAATGCTTAGAATAACGTTTCTTATTAGCTAGTTTTAGATATTTGTATGTGCAAAACGTATGTAAAATTGAATTGTCGAAGGCTGATTACTGCTGCTTGGCCGACTCTATTTGTTTATTTATTATCCAAAAAGCGGTATAACATGTTGTGGACATACAATTAACTTATAACTACTTGAAACGTCACGTTGATGTCGGTAAATTGTCATTTCAATTCTATAATATTTTGCTTTATTAGTCGCATTATAAATGTGTCGAATAAAACAAATTTCTACTATCAACTTTGCCTTACAAATTCGCTGGAATATGTTCTAACACCTGCAGTAAATACGTTATAGGTCTCTGTAAAAGAGTAAAATAACTTCACCTTATACAAATTCTTCGAAATAAGTTTCTACCACCGCTGCACATACATTTAAGGCTTTGGTTAAAGATTAGAAAAGCCGCATTAACCACCTGCATGGTAAATGAATACTTGTAATAGGTTTTTTATCTATACCAGAAATTCTATCAAGCGGTACCCTGTTTTCTCGCAGCATTCCAGTTGTACGAGCAATGAATTGTTTTCCTTGTTAGTAATTCTTGGTAGTCACTATGTTATCTCTTTATCGCAAACCGTGCTTTGTAGCTGGAATATATTTTTGCAGCTGCTATCCTAAGAATTCTTTATATTTGATTGTTCAGAAATATTTTTAATCAACAAACACCGGTATCACTGCGATAAATACTTTATGAAAGTGGTATTTTGTTATCTGATAAATGTCCGCGTTTGTTAGCAATTCTTGGAAGCCGTTATATTATCTCTTTGGTCGCAAGTCGTGTTCTAGGAATATTCCACAGCTGCTAAATTGAAAAGATTTGCAGGTGCTGTTCGTAGAAATACTTCACACATTATGATGAAAATTGTTTCGAATATGCGTTACCCTCCTGACGTGTCGATCCTTATAAATACAGACTGAGTTTTAACCCTTAGTCTGATTCTATACAACGCACTTTCTCCGAAAGGAAACGTAAGTCGCGGTGTCAAGATGCTCTGCTTTACTTCAGTAGTTACTAAATAAGTTATTCCAAGTGTTATAGTCTAGTGCAATTGTTCATATAGAATATCCAGTCCGTCGCAAGTGTATACGCACTTTTAAGATCTGCTGCGATGGTACCAGAGGCGAACAACTATATTTCTTAAGATGCAGTTACTCTGTTTCGCTTCTCTTTTTTGATGCTGCTATGAAAGCTACTCCTGTTGTTGTTTGATAACCACGTAAATGCTTTAGTTTCTTACTAGTGGTTACACTAAACGGCATATTGCGTGTTAGAAATGTACTTTTACCGCTCACTGCACATGTGGCCGTAATTACTTATCAAGTTACCTTCATATAAACCAGAGCTCACGTTAGAGTAATGCTTTTCTTGTTTTAAAATAATAGTACGAAATGCTAACGTCAACAACTTTGTTACTAAACTAATATTTTAGATTAAGTTACATACTCTATTCGCTTCAGTTTAGGGTAGGTTACTTAAATTTACTGTTACGTTTTATTTTACTTTTACAAAGTGCACATCCCATGAGCAGGTAAAATACTGTAAATTTTATGTCTAATTTTCTTCTTGTATATGTGAGTGACGATTTTATTTATTTTACGTTGGGACGTTTACGCAAATGTTCGTTTCTTTTGGCTTTGTAAATATTCTTTTTGGGACTATGTTTAATAAAGGTTTGTAATAAAGCGGCTTACTGAGGTTTCCAAGTTTTTTTTCTGTATCACCTATTTTAGCTGAAATCAAGTCCAATTCTTATTGATTTCTACTCAACCCTTCTCCCTGTTTTGTTGAAGTATTCGGTGTGGGCGATTATCTTTACTTACTTTACTGCTTTCTTTCTTGTCTGCACGGAATACCGCAACAAGTTATAAATACTCTACGTTCATTTTTAATACTTCCTCTAATCAAAAATCATAATTCTAAACATTAGATTCACACAAAGCACCATAATTTGAAAAATTCCAATCACTTAACGCGGTCACAGATACCCCACGATGCATTTGTGTGAACTTTTGAAGTACCAAGTGTTTTGTTAAGATGTCGGTTAGATCCATAATGCAGCTGACAGCTTTACATCGATATCACTATTCAAATATTTTTCTTTAATAAAAAATATCGCGCTGCAATGTGTTGGGGTCCTCTGAGACATTCGAGATGTTTAGTCAGTTTCAGAACTTTTCTGAATCCACAAACAACTTTGGCTTGCAGATGGGATGACCAAGATTAATTAAAAGATGTTGCATCCAAATAAGCTCTCGGGCACCTTCGATACATGCCACAAATTCTTTGTTGAGTAGTGCTAAGCGCTACTGAGCGCTGGTCGACAAAATTGCTCCGCCAAATATAATTAAAATAATACCTGTCGTTGACCAGCGTGTCGTTGAGCAATCTCTAAAATCAGCATCACTATACGCTAGAGGTTCAAGGTATTGAGGTTTATAGACCATGCCATAATTGCTGATATCTTGCAAGTGTTTAAAGTTAAGCTGAGGGGCATAGCGATTATTTTTAATTGGAGTTTCTATAGAGTGTGCGGCTTTGATTACAGCAAAAGCTGTATCAGCACGACTTTCTACTGTCAGATACATCAAACATCGCTTCACGATATAGTACTTGATCTTGAATGGAACTTAAATCGGCAGATTTATTATATTCACATGGTGTAACTACTTTCTTACAATTACCCATATTAAAGCGATCTAACAATATTAAATGCATATTAGCATATAATGGTTGAACCATCAGAATTCTGCAGAATTTGAATGCTCAAAAACTTGTTCAGTTCACCTAAGGTGATCTTGTTCCCGCTTTTGATTTTCATACGGCAACTGTAATTCTTCTTCCAATGCTTTTTGCCATTTATCAGAATAAGTCTAAGTTACTGCTTCTCGATAATGAACGAGAGTGACTATCAACGAATTCCTCAGCAGAGAAAACACAATCTTCACGTTTGCGTGTCTCATAAGATTTTTTTTGTGTATCTGATGATGCAGTTGAATTGATAGTGGTTTTGCAAGGTTTCGAAACTTCGTCCGGAACAACAACCATTGGAGTCGGTAATAGTGCAAATGACGTGACGACTGCAAAAAACTGCATTTTTGGAAGGTAAATACACACAATAACGTCACGATTATTAATGTATCCAACTACTCGACCATCGACAGTTTTATTGTAAAATTTACGGCGCTGCTGTTTTGGTATATGTACGAAACGTTCAGTTCCAAAAATGCATCGATATTCCAAACTACCATGTTCTATACCTCGTTATACCTCAATCGGAGATGCAACAGTAGATTTTCTTACACGATTTAATACGTGGACAGCATTTGCACATGCTTTAGCCCAGCAGATTTTGGCATTCGCGAAGAAGACAACATCAAACGAGCAAGTTCAACAATTGTTCTGTTTTCCTGTTCTGCAACACCGTTCAATCGAGGTGTATAGGAAGGTGTAATTTCAGATAATATACCATTTGCAGTAAGATTATTACAAACCCCTTGCTTGTCGAATTCACCTCCACCAACTATGAGCAGCACTTCAATAGTGTCCCATACGTCTTGGGCTCATTTATATAAGCATTTAGACAACTAGCAACCTCACTTTTCTGTTTCATAAAATACAGTACCCTGTACTTTGAAAATTCATCTTTAAAACAAGCATAATAGCGTTTATTGGCAAATGATAAATTTCAGCAACTGGTGTTACTAAATTGGTGCGAGTTCGAAAACTCAACCGTCGTGAAATACTCTATCGACAATAGGGGAAATCGCTATCCATACGCTTTATTACGGTCTTCACTTGTTGCTTATTAATATGCGCCATCCTTTCATTCCAGACCTGTATACTTTCTTCATTAGTTGCCAATTAACTATTGCTTCAACGTCTGGCTTAGTCTTAGGTATTTCTAGTAGAGTCAAACCTCCTTAAGAAGAACCGGCCGTCATAATGCGCACAGAGCAAAAATGGTTTGAGAAAGTTTCCAATGTGTAATTAGGGATTACAGTATACAGCTATCAGTGGTATGGATTGTATAATCAGCCAATTGGAAATTACGTTGCGTCTGCCGAAACTTGCGTTGCAGAACACAGCCAAGTGTCAAGGGTGTTTTGTTTCTGTTGGTTTGACATTTTGTAATTTACATCATTACATTTTTTTATTTTTCCAATGCTCCACCCAAAGGCACTACATAGGCCAGGTAGCAAGTTTTTTTACCTGGAAATTTTGAATTTTGCCGAACTCTTGCTGTTCCAAGCAAGGTAGGGATCTTTAGCGTGCATGACAACACACACACTCCATTTTATCTCTCATCCGAACGAGGGCGTATTTTTGTGAAAAATGCTCGCCTTACATTTTTGAAGTGGACCGTGTCGGTATTCAAACAAGAGACCTTGAGCCTAGTAGTCACATGCATAACAACTACGCCACGAAGCCGCATGCAATTTACATCAGCTGTTTTTTATCATTAGTATGTTGTTTCATTTCCTGTTCATAAACAGTTCTTTTTAGAACTAAATTACGTCGTTGTTATTGTGTGCGGGAGTATTTATAAAACACATCCCCTAACATAACAGTAATAACTCAACTACGTCACTGTTACAACATTTCTGTGCAATCTGTCAAATGTCCTTGGTTCTTCTTTAAGTGATTTGCCTCTACATATGCTCGCCCACGTTTGTAGCCAGTAAGGATAGTTGAATGTTCACGACGTAAAGTAACTGATTTTGAATCAATTGTTACAGCATGTCCTAAATCCGTTGCACGAGTTACAGAAAGAAGGTTTTTTCTGCGTCTGGCACACGCCACACATTATTTAAATGACTGCATTGGTATTTATTACTTACGCAAATTTCCACGTTAATGCATCCTCAACCACAGGCCAGCAAAAGTTCTTGTTTTTGCAATATAAATCATCTTCGTTGGTACAAAGTTTCTATACCTCGTGAAAAATCCTGTATATATCGAATAATGTGTTGTGACGCACCAGAGTAACATTAATATTTCGTCTTTGGCAGTATAACCGAATACGTCAAATTTACCGAATTTTGCGTAAGTTTGGTTAGTTTTCCGCATACAGTTACAGTTGCATTCGGAAGCCTAATGCTCCAATTTACCGGTGGAAGCGATCTACAAAAATATCGAAGACACTCTAAAATTCGTGAAAGTTTATGAACATTTAATAACTACAGGAGATCTTAATGCAGCGGTAAGTGTGGGTAGGGAAGGAGCGGTAGTTGGATTATTTGGTTTAGGCACGAGAAACGACGGGGAAATAGGCTTGCAGAAGTTAGCGATAACAATTTAACCATCACAAACACATTATTTCAACATCATGTTAGAACACGATAGACATGGAAGCTACCAGAAGACAGGGAGAAATCAAATAGATTACATTCTTGTTATAAAAAGTTTTAGAAAACGGATGTCACTGATCACAACATAGCAATACTGAAAACCGCGCTTAAATTTAAAAATTTTAAAAAAAAGAACGGAAACTGACTATCAGAAACTAAAAGATGATGACAGCCACAAAACATTTGAGAAAAATCAAACGCACTGTTGAAAGACATCAGGAACATTTCTTAGACTAAAGAAGAAGACGCGGATTATAATAACATTAAAACCAGTTTAGACATTGCGGTGAGACATAGTCTGGAGTATAAACTAAAAGAAAATAAGGAACCATGGGTGACAAAGGAATTCTTAATTTAATAGAAGTAAGACGAAAATACAAAAACAGACCAGACGAAGGAGGAGAATAGAGATATAAAGCAATAAAATGAAAAATTGTTTGTTAAGCTGCAAAGCTAAAACAATGGATTGGGAAAAAGTACAAGGAGGTACAAACTAAAATTCAAATAGTAAAGACAAGCGAAGTGTATAAACTAATTAGAATGAATTTTAGGGATTGAAAACCCTATAGCAAAAATATAAGAGGCGAGGGGGGGAGACATCATTGTAGAAAATGTAGACAAAGTGGATGCATGGCTAGAATATATAGGGAATTTAAATACAGGTACGGGAATCAGACACTAAAAGGGATGGCTTGAGATATCCTAGCATTAAAGAGTCTAAAATATAAAAAGGCACCGGGTATAGATATAGGGCTAGCAGAAATTTTAAAAGTCATTGGAAAAGTCGTGACAGAACGTCTCTTCCAACTTGTGAGCTATATGTATGAGATAATCGCGATATCCAATGATCTCAAATGTTACACCATAGTCACTATACCAAAAAATAAGTTTGACTGCACAAGTGTCAAATATATTAACTCCAATTGTACAAAGGCGGATGGAAAAACAGACAGAAGAAATACTAAGAGAAGATCAATTTGGGTTTAGGCGAAACACGAGTACACGAGAAGTCATTTTAGAATTAAGGGTGATAATGAAGCAAACAGTAGAATAAGATAAAAGCGCGTATATAGGGCTGGCATATCTAGAAAGACCAAAATAGGAATAAAAGTTTGATATACTCGAAAAGGTAAGATTGAGATATATTAGTAGAGGGATAGTGCATAGCTCATTCAAATAGCAAACTGCAATAAAATTCGAGCAAAAAACGTAGAAAAGTAAATATCAGGAAAAGGGTGGAGATGTGCGCTATCCCCATAATTTCGAACTTATATATCAAAGAAGCAATGAATACTCTCAAATGCAGGATAGCATTTGAAATTATGATAGGTGACACACGATCCGCATTCTTATATTTTCAGATGATATAGCGTTATTAGCATCTGGCAGAAAAATGTTAGAAACAGCTCTTAATGAAATGGAAACATAGCTAACAGAGAGACACGGTATGAAGGTTAACAATGTTAAATTTGAATTACTAGCGTGCATAGTAGATGAAAATAAGTCAAAAACTAGAATACAAATAGGAAACTAGAACTTACAAGAGGTTTAGAATTTCTACTACCTAGGAAGCCAAATAACGCAAAATGAGGAAGACAGATTAGCTCACGAACGTGTTGCATTTAACAAGAAAAAGAACTACTATGTTCGAAGACAACAAACACGCAAGCAAAGGAAAAAATTGTCGAAAACATATTTGTGGAGCACAGCACTGTACGACTGTGAAACGTGGACAGTACGAGAAGTGGACAGAAAAAATTAAAAACTTTTGAAAAGTGGTGCTAGATACGTATGGTAAGGTTAAGATCAAAGAGGTACTAGAAATGGTATGGAAAGAAAAAATATGTGAAAAATAGTAAAAAAATGTGGGAGAGGAATAGGGCACCATCTAAGGTATGAGCGAATAGTGCAGGATATACTACAATCAAAGAAAAAAAAAACCAAGGTAGATGTAGACCTACATTTGACTACTACACACAGATGGTGAAAGATGTAGGTTGTAGGAATTTCAAGGAACTGTGTAGAATAGCTCAGAGTGGGAAACAATCGAGGTACGCGTCCAACCAGTTCCACGACTGAAAACGCAATGATGATGATGATGAAGAGTGTAAAAAGGTTTCAAAAATTTGAATAACAATTATTGAAGAAAGTCAAGGTATGTAACGTTAACTTTTTTCATCAGATGGAATGTATAATATAATTAAACAGTATAAAATGATGAATATATTGAAATGTATTGAGATTTCTGGATTTTTAAAGAAAGGGAGGCCTAAAACCGAAAACCAAGTACATACTTCTGAAACAACAATGCAAGAAGTTGTTGATGAAGTTTGTAAAGTAGGTTGTTTCGCGTAAACTAAAAGGCTTTCATCTTATTAAATGAAAGTCTCGACACTAGACACTTGCGGCTCTAGCGACAATATGACAAATTAAGCTGAAACAGTTTGTGATGCATTACAGTTTGGAGAATTCAAAAAAGCAGATCCTGTATTGTGGCCTCCGAACGTTAGTATAAGAAAAAAATGGCTATGATAGAAATACGATCGACGTAGATTTTACGTCTAATTTTATAAAAAATTCAAAAGAAAAAGATTTTAAGAAAAATATTACGGAAGATAATTGAATAATGGTGAACGAGTTTACAGAACATGGATTATTAAACTCTAAGACAAAGATTGTGTCTTTTTCTTTCTGTGCAAAATTTTTGGAAATAATACCATTAAGTGACAGTAATGGCTTCAGTAGCTCGTCCCAACTGTTGCAACGTTTGAATTGGTTCAAAAAACTAATATACACGTTGACTGTTTTAAAAAATTAATTAAAATTAAAAAATTTGGTTCCACTAATGAGTCCGTTCTGAACGTATAATTAATCAAGAGAAAGGATTTTGGAAAGTTATTCTTCAACGTACAATTATTTTAATACAGTATCCATTCAGGCAAAATTTAAGGCTAAAGGAAAAAATATTTTTTTTATAGCAACAATATTTGGCAAAGTAGGGGTTGAATAAAAATGAACTGTTAAATGCCTCAAACTAGACAGTGCGGTGCGAGGGTAATGAGTTAATTCAGATTGCTTCAAATTTGCTTCGTATAACGAACACTTACCTTGGGAACTAGTTTATATTAAATTAATAATCTGTACTTAAATGAATCAGTAACGAAAAAAACATATACTCAAAATTACAGAAATTACAAAATGATCAAGCAACAAAACTATGTGACAATAAATTAAATAATTGCGTTCTGCCGTTAGCAAGAAAAAATACAACAGGGTTAAATGCGCTTTTAATAAGTACAGATGAAATTGCATACTGTAAATATAGCTTTCCCAACAATTTCATGATCATAGTTTGTAAGTATATTTGATTGCTTAAAATTGTAAACAGTGCACCAAACACAATTCTAATATGATAATCAAAAGCAATAGATTTAACACCCAAACAAAAATCAAAATTAGATAAATGTGTTCCAAGCTATTTTGACAATTTACAACGCTAGAGGAACCGATTTAGTAGAACGTATAATTAAAGTTATAGTGATATTATCAAACAAAAATGTTATCGAGTGTCACCTGTTATGTGCAAAAACATATCGATCAAGAGTTAGACAAATTGTTGAAGATAGGTGTAGTTCAAAAAGTACTTCTGCATGGAATCATCAAATTTTTAGAAAGACAATGTTATCGTTTTGTTGTAGATTTTCGAAAAATAAATAAACTAAAAGATAAAAAAGCAAATCCCATTCCGTATGTATCTTCAAATTTAGATAAGTTACATAATGCAGTTACAGAACGCATAACGCGGGAGGAAACGTCATTATAGAAAATGTAGAGAAAGTAGCTAGATGGCAGGAATATATAGGGAATTTATATTCAGGAGAGGAACTAACAGCAATAGAACTGGAATCAGATATTGAAAATGATGACCTGGGATATCCTATACTTAGATATGAGTTTGAATTAGCATTAAAGGGTCTGAAAAATGGTAAGACGCCGGGTACGGATAAGGTGCAAGCAGAATCTCTAAAAGCCATTGGACAAGCAGTAACAGAATGTCGCTTGCGACTTGTAAGCTATATGTATGCGCCTGCCGAGATACTCAAAGATTTCAAACGTAACATCATAGTAACTATACAAAAAAAAAGAGGCGCGGATAGATGTGAATATTTTCGAACAATAAGTTTGACAGCACACGTTTCAAAAATATTAACTAGGATTGTACAAAGAAAAATGAATAACTAGCTGAGGAAATACTGGGAGATCAATTTGGGTTTAAGCGAAACAGGGGAACACGAGAGGCTATTTTAGCTCTGAGGGCGATAAGGAGAAAACAATAGAGAAGGGGAAAAGCGTATATATAGGGTTTATAGATTTGGAAAAAGCATTCGACAATGTGAAATGGAGAAAAAATGTACGAAATACTCAAAAAGATTAGAATAAGTTTTAGGATAGACGGATAGAACATTTTGCTTAATCTTCTTTGGGGATTAAACCACTCATAGTTTTTAAAATGATCTTTATTAACGTTTCGATCCATGACCTAGGATCGTTTTCAAAATTAAACCACTCATAGTTTTTAAAATGATCTTTATTAACGTTTCGATCCATGACCTAGGATTGTTTTCAAAATAATATCCATGACCTAGGATCGTTTTCAAAATAATATTTTGAAAACGATCCTAGGTCATGGATCGAAACGTTAATAAAGATCATTTTAAAAACTATGAGTGGTTTAATCCCCAAAGAAGATTAAGAAGAATACTAAACAAACCACAACAAACATACAGAATAGAACATTGCTTATACGAAGAGCAAACAGCGGTAATAGAATTAGAGAAAGAAAGTAGAGAAATAAATATTAGCAAAGGGGTGAGAAAGGGATGTGCCTTATTCCCATTAATTTTTAACTTGTACATAGAAGAGGCAATGGATACTGTCAAACGCAGGAAGACATTTGGAATTAATATACAGGGACAAAAGATTGATATGCTTAGATTTGCAGATGATATAGCGGTATTAGCATCTAGCAAAAAAGAGTTAAAAGCTGCTCTTAATGAAATGGAAACAGTCTAACGGAGAGACATGGTATGAAAATTAACAAAAATAAAACTAAAATTCTAGTATGTAAAAGAGAGGAAACTAAATCAAAAAGAAGAATATAAATAGGTAACAAGAACTTACAAAAGGCTAAGGATTTCTGCTACCTAGGAAGTCAAATAACGCAGGATGGGAAAAGCACAAAGGATATAAAAAAGATTAGCACAAGGTCGTGCCACATTTAACAAGAAAAAACAACTACTGTGCTCAAAGACCACAAACATAGAAACAAGAAAAAGATTGCTTAAAACATGTGTGGAGCACAGCACCGTATGGCTGTGAAGCCTAGACAGTAGGAAAAGCAGACAAGAAAAAGGTAGAAGACTTTGAAGTGTGGTGCAACAGACGTATGATGAAGATACCATGGACAGACAAAGTTAAGAACAAAGAGGTACTAAAAATGGTAGGGAAAGAAAGAAATCTGTGGAAAACAGTAAAAAATAGGAGGGATAGGATGATAGGCCACATACTAAGACATGAGGGAATAGTGCGGAATATATTAGAAGCAGAGGTAGGAAAAAAGAGAAGTAGAGGTAGACCTAGTTTAGACTACTGCACACAGATAGTGAAAGATGTAGGCTGTGAGAATTTCAGGAAAATATGTAGGCTAGCTCAGAATAGAAATCAATGGAGGTACGCTTCCATAATATTTACTGTACTTAAACATGGTGATTATTATAAACAACTACAGATATTGGTTTTGCAATACTCTTAACTAATGTTAATTGTGTGAAAGGATTTACTGGAAAACTATTAATACGGCAAATGTCTAAGTGTTGGGAGATCTTTGGCAGCCACAGGCTGCTTAACCCTCGTCACATATGACTGAATATCGGTGACATAGGGCATATAATTAGAAAACAATAGAAGAGAATCGAGCGGTATATAGGCTGTTGGGAGAATTGCATGGAACTGTGTAGGCTCTCTTAGAACATAAATAAGCTGAGGTACAAGTCCAACCAGTGTCAAGACGTAAAACCCAATGACGAAAAAATAAGCGCTCTTAAATCTGATGATTATTATAAACAACCACAGGTGTTGTTTGTGAAATATTTTCAACTAATGTTGATTGTGCGAAAGGATAAATTGGAAAAACTATTAATTCGACAAAGTGCTGGGGGAACTTGGCAGCCAAAGGCTGCTTACTCTTCTTCACATACAACTGAATATCGGGGAAGTAGGGTATATAACTGTAAAACAATAGAAGGTGTCCGAACTGCATCAAACAAGAAAGAACAGCAGCTATGTTCAAAGCTAACGAACATAGATACTAGAAGAAAATTGTTCAAAGCATAGTGTGGAGCACAGCACAGTACATCTATGAAACAGGGGCAGTAGGAAAAGCAGATAGAAAGAGATAGAAGCCTTCTGGAATGTTGTGCTTCAGATGTATGTGGATGGCAGCATGGACAGACAAAGTTAATAACAAATAGGTTGTTGAAATAGTAGAGGAATAAGGATATCTGTGGAAAACGAAAAAATAAAAGAAATATAGAAGGACAGGATACGTTCTAAGGCATTTCTGGAAAATAGTACGGGATATATTACAAGTAGAAATAGAAAAATATAGGTAGAGGTAGACTGAGAGCAGACTTTCTCACACAGATAGTGAAAGATGCAGACTGTGCAAATTTCAGGAAATATGTACGTTGGTTCAGACTATGAAAGAATGAGGGTACTCGTATGAACACGTGTACACGCCTACCCTGTTCAACCAGTTCTAGGACTGAAGACTTAATGATGATGACATAATGCAAAATATATTTTAACGTTAGCTATTAGAGCCGCATATTCAAATTCTGCTTAATAAAGATTCTTATAAATATACTGCTTTTAGTGTACCAAATCGAGCAATTTATTGTCATCTTCACGTTTACTTATAGAACTCTCAAATTCACCAAGCACCTGTTCAAGACTTATTGATACTGTTTGACACCCAGAATTTAGTTATTGTAACATATTCATTTGAAAAATATTTAAAAATGTTAGAAGAAACTTTTGCCAGATTATTAAAAGCTGATTTAACAATAAGTACCTAAAGATAAATGTTATTTTTGTAAAAAAGAATTAAAATAGTTAGGTAATGTTGTTAATGAAAATGGATTACTACTAGATTCCTAAAAATAAAACCATTTTAGAAATATTTACCCCGAAAACCGTTACAGATATTCGAAGACTTATTGGTATGATGAATTGGTATCGTAAATTTATACTTAATTACAGTACAATCATTGCACCGTTGATTGTTTTATTAAAAAGGAACAAAATTTTTATTTGGTATGAATACTGCGAAGCAACATTTTGTCTTATTTCAGCACCGATCGGGACTTGTCGGATTACAATCATGATTTTATTATACAATGTGTTGCCTTAGATTTTGGTATCTCTGACGTGTTAATTCAAGATATAGACGTTATTGAAAAAGGTATTTGTTATAACTCTATATCACTCACGCTCAATGAATGAAAATTTACAGAAACTGAGAAAGAATGTTTAGCTGTTTTATTTAGTATTGAAAAATTAAGACCATATATTGAAGGAACGCATTTTACCGTAATTACCGATCACCATTATTCAGTTTGGTTAAATACTTTACAAAGCACCAGTGGCAGATTTTGCCATTGGGCAATATGATTTTCACATTGTACATCAAAACATAAAGATAATGTTATTGCCGATGCTTTACTTCACACTGTTCCGGCATAAGATAATATAAAAATTAGCAATAAAAACCATACTTCTTCAGACGTAAGTTCAGAAAATTTAGAAACGGCTAAGAAAAATGTTTTGGATCTGCAGGCCCAACCAAATAAAGTAGAAAAATTGGACGTAAATTTGAAATATGATAATTGGTGTGAAAAGATTATTAAAACTGGTCAAAAGTATCTTATCAAATTTAATCGTTGGAGAGTCATATACATATGAAAAATTGTATAAACATCTAGCATCTAAATTTCCAAATAGAAAACTGGGAGGCAGTAGCTCCAAAATCACAACGCAGAGAAATTTTAAAACAACTTTATGATAAAGTCGCAGCCCGTCACTTAGGTAATTTTAAAGCATATATATGCATAGCGCAAAAATTTTTTTGGCCCAAATTACGTGCGGATGTTGCAAACTACGTAAATCAATGTAAAATCTGTATTACCATTAAGCCTGAGCAAAACCTCGCAAGAGGAGAAGTGTCACGCCACCCTATATTATCGAAACCCTGGCAGATGATTGCAATATATTTATAAGTCCTTTACCTAGGATTACTATAGGATAATAGTTGACACTTTTACTAAATTTTCACTATTTTTCCCGTGTAGAAAGGAAACGGTCTCAACTATAGTTAAAAAATTGAATAATTTATTATTTTACTTTTTGGAGTACCCCAAGTATATTAGTAGATAACGGAGTTGAATTTCGTAGTCATTTGTTTACAAATTTAATGAAAAAATATAATTCTAAAAATATTTTTAATGCCTATTATCATCCACAGGCAAATCCCGGAGAAAGAGTATATCTAGTTTTAAAAACCACGTTAGTTTAATACGTATTTGAAAAGCAAAGAAATTGGTTACTACCAATGGTTTCTCGAGAGGTTCGTACAGCTGTGAACGAAGTCCTAAGTATGTAACCTTATTTTTAATTTTGATCGAAAAATGATATTAGAAGGTACTTGTTTTGGCGAAAGTTTAGATTCAGAAAATTTGACAAATATTCAATTTACAGATAGAAAACCGAATCTCGAGTTAGAAAAAATTTATCAAGACATTTTGAAAAAACTAGAAATAGCATATAAAATGTCAAAGCATAATTATGATTTAAGACAAGGTAAAGTAATTTACTCAATTGGAAATAAAGTCTGGAATAAACATTTTTCTGCTTCAGACGCAACAAAACATTTTTACGTTAAATTATCACCGAAATTTATAGCTTCGTTTATAATTGTTAACAAGGTTTTTACCAATACATATGAATTAGTTGATGATACTGGTCACGAGGGATTTGGCATGTAAAAGATATAGAACCGGATGCGAATAGAGTGAGTTATAGGTTAAGATTCTTGTAAAGATAGGTTAGGTTAGAGTTAGGTTAGTTAGGTTTTCTGAATTTTTTTACAGTCTTGTTTTTTTATTCTTTTTGTTTTAATTTTAATTTAGATTGACGAAAAATAATGTACGTAAGACAGATACTAAACTAACGTCAGAAGTGTTAGGGTAATAAATTTTTGGAAAAATCTCGGTTTTGGAATAATTTATGGACCTGAGCTACATTCCAATATGTATTACACAGTAATAAAACTATGCTTTTGTGTTGTTGAGTTCATTATCCTTTATAAAACTAAAAATTTATTTAAACGCCTTGTTTAATGAACACTACTATTCATGAAATCAGAATACATAGGGTGCATCAATATTAATTTTTTTGAGTTAAGATTAATTTTCTCCTTTTCTATCCGGTTTTTATTTAATGTAACGCCAACACGTTAGAAGCTTACGATGGAAAGCCACTTCAAACGAAGTTCTTATTATGCTGAAAAGGGGTCAGTATTTCTTTTACTATTTTACATTGAAAATTTATGCTTTATGCGAAACGAAACAGAAAGTTATGTTGTAATAATTATAGATTGCTTGCTTTGCAAAGCACACTTTAATTAATTGTTAGATTAAGTTATGAAAAATAGAAAATTATTTTTAGGATACAATTAGGAAGGGTTTGAAATGCGGGTATTTTTCTTTAAATTAATTATTTTAAATGCTTCATTATTGCGGTACAAATCTACGCTAACGAGAACTTTCCACGTAAAGTATATTTGGTATCTACTTCTTGTACTTCAGAGAAAGAACTGTGTCATGTTTAAATATAAAGATGTGACATTTTCTATTTATTGATTTTTTGCCTAACTTTTATTTCTTTCAGGAACTATTTGTAACGTACCGTTCCTGCATAAAATATTTTTGTTAGTATCTAATTAAATCTTACATTTCTTGCGTTCTTTTCACGGTCATATGAGTATTAATTAACAATTTCAACCACCTTTTCAATTTAAACGATTGCTTATCCATCACACTGTAGGATTTTTATTAAAATATTTAAATATAAATTTAAATACTGCAAATTCATTCTGTTTCAATATAGTTTAAAAAACGTGATATTTGATTATCAGAACATTTGTTTTCAGAGATATTACAATGTGGTGTACGTGTTTCTACTAGGTTATTTTCTCTTTAATATTCTTTATACAAATTTTTAATTGATATGTTATATTTCTACAATTTTATGCGAAAGCTAGGCAACACTCTTTACGCTTCGTCTACAAATACTTGAACTGGATGTACTATCGTGTTGTTTAAACACGTGTTGTTTTGAAGTAATACGACCGGTTGTGTTCCGGAATCAGACTTTAATCGGACTTTCTTTATCGAAAGGTAGTTCGCTTTGAGTCTTTTAATGTTGGTGATTCGGGTCATCTATCTTGTATAGGTTAGTTATACGATGGATATATCTCATCAATTTAATTTTAAGAAACAGTTTTAGTTTTTTGATAACTTTTGATTAACTTTTCAAGATGATGATTATTGAAATTATTTAACTCAATTATAAAAAAGGAAGTCATATTTAGAAAGTGCTTAAACATTTCATAAATTGTAAATATTGAGAACACTATAATAATTGTGCTTAATGATATTTTTGGTTTAAGAGGAAACAACAAATAGAGGTAGAAGGTTAAAAATATAAAAACTTTGTTTGTCGTATTTTTGCAAGCCCCGTGCGTGGTTAAAGCTGAGCTAGCCGAGGCAAATCAAAATTAAAAATAAAAATCTGTCAAAGAGGAAATTTTAACAAATAAATTTCACAAAAGGGGGCACCAGGTTATTGCAACTATATCACAACAGTATATATATAATCACATCAAATAATTTTAATCACCGTGTAGAAGCTTTGGGAAAAGGTACGCGTTATTAAAACCGTGAAGCATAAAAATTCATTCGTTTCATTAAAAATAAGGGAGTTAAATTATTTACAAGACGCTTGCTATAAAAAAAGGAAGCAGTATTAAAATGCTCTACGTGTAATTTAATTATTCCGAGTAAAGAAACAAATGGAAATTACGTGCAAAATTTATATTAATTAACTCAATTTTAAGTAACCGGTATTAAACAAAATGTACAGATAATAATTAATATTTGATTAGGAGTCACTAAAAATTAAAGGGTATTATTTTAATTGGAGTTAATTGGACCATTAGTAACATATAATATGTATAAAAACTAGTAAAAACCCAATAATATTCAGATCGTAGAAGTATTATGTTTGAACACCTGCGTATTTTTAAATGTTTTATGTTCTGCGTAAAATTTGCAGATAACAAATGGTTACAGAGAATGTTGGAGAAACCGTTGCTTAATATTTACGGGAAATGCTAATAAGGAGGGTTATTTCACAAGTCCACGTGGATTGAAAATAACCGATACTAAAGAATATAGATTTGTACCACTCGGAACAGGGTAGATAGAGACAGATAATATGCGCAAGACAGAGACACATATAGTAAAAGGCGTGAGTTGAGCAACGTCACTGGGTTGCGATTGGTTGAAAATAAGAGGCAAACTTGAGAGGTAAAAATAACATTTCTGTATAAAAATTAATTAGTTATTCCCAGACGTTGCAAGCCGTGGCGAAATTTCTGAGATTTAACTGGTGCGAATGCAAATTTAATAAGAACCGACGCACAGGCGGTCGAGATGGGAACATAGTATACGAAATTCTAGAAACTGGCCGTTTTGGGGACAAAACCGACAGACAGGCTAACCACTATATATACCCGGGTTAATATGAGTTTCTCTCTCTTAGATTTTCGATTTGATTCAATGCGTTAAACAGTGCTTTTTAGTTTTCCGATTTTGATAGAATGATTTAAACAGTTTGCTCGTATATTTTGGTGATTTAAAACAGTTTGTTCTTTACGTGCTACAATAAATGTAATTTAGTGCACTTAGAAAAGAAGATACAAGGTAATAAAGTCTAGTATCACTGTACCAATTAGTCAAATTTGCAACGACAAATGAATACACAAAAGTAGGCAGTTTTGGCGTATATTTGTGAAAGAAGTATGAATTTCTTTGCTATTTTTCGGGGGTGTTAATAATTAAATGATTCGTAAACGTGTCTGGATCCACAAAACAAGCTTCAGATATACACAAATGAGTTCCGGAAAAGCACTGAAACAACTTTAGATGAATGGTGGTGTAGAAAATTTTAAAGGCGACCAGCAATACGAGGACCTAAACATAACCCAGTTGGATTGGTGTGATTAACAGAGGACGATGTACATTGAAGCTACGAGTGCATTAACCTTCAGGTAACTTATGCTTTGTTGTTCGATTTTGATGTTTTGGTGTGTGTTGAATAACTTTATAATTGATTTACTTAAAATGGACAGTAGTGAAATTGTACTAACAACAAATTTTTAATTTTAAGGTGAAATTTTCTTGTTTAAGTAGAAAGGGTATTTAGTATTTATGTTCTGGAATATGATGAAAATTTGGGTATGTCTTTGAGCTCAATTAGACGAACCTGGTTAATTAACATAAAGGGGTGGGAGATGCTCCCTTTGTACTCAGACTCAGGTCTGCATATATTGTTATATTAATTAGTAGGCATCTACAAGGACTTTAATTCTGGATGCACATTAAAATGATAATAAATTTAATCTTGAAATTTTCTGATACTGAAATTTATGCTGAATTTTAATTTTGAAATTTTAATGTATTGTGAATATTGATGTAGATAGAGTTAACGTTGGTGTTTGTATAGGAATGTGTTTGTTTTTTTTTATGATTGAGGATGAAAGTTTTAACTAGGTGAGCAGCCGAGGCGGAAAAGAGTAAAGAGGCGATTAACAGAAGAAAGTCAACGGAACAGTTAATTAAAAAGGTTTCACAGCATTCTTGACGCCCAATCTGTGGGCCACGATTCGAAAACCGGAGTACCCGGATTTTGGTGGAATCACAGCAGTCTTGGCGACCCAAAAGTGAGGCTCGAGTTCCAAATAAAATTTTTGTGATTTTATTCCAGGAAACTGGCGATCTGAGAGAGAGAGTTTCTGTTTGTGTATAAATTTAAGAGTATTTTAGAGTGTGTGAGAGTGATTAGAACGTATGCAGAGAAAGGAGTAGTTAAGGAGTCAAGGAGTGGAAATTGGAAGTGACGATAGTGCATTGTGTGGGAAAAATTCGAAAATGGAAGAAGCTGGAGGCAGTAGAGATCAGTCGAGGACGGAATCAGGGATCAAGGAAATGAGTTAATGATGAGAATGTTAGAGGAAATGCGATTAGCTAGGAGGTCCAACAGAAAATTAGAACTGCTAAGAGATGAATCGAATAGAGCTAGGAAGAATCGAATAGAGCGAGGAGGAGTCCAACCAAAAATTAGAGCAGATAAGCGGGAAAATTGAACAAAATACTAAAGAATTTACAGAATTTAAAGATAGTCTTACCGTGAAACTGGGGAAGTAGAAAATAGGGTTGAAAAAATGAGCGTGATATTACAGGTCTTCGACAGGAAATGGGACATTTAAGGTCCGAAGTACGCATTTTTGTGAAGAAGAGATTAATATAAAATGACTGAAGTGACGGACTCATGTAGGGATCAGTTAGGCAGGGTAGAACGCGAAGTTAGTAGTATCAAATACAACATGTCAAATTTAACGGGGATGGTCCCAGATTTTATACAGGTGGAGGATCATTGGACCAACACATGAAGTTTTATGGCGATAACAGGGTAAATCCACAAATTTTTATTAATAGTGTAAGAAATCTAGTGGGAAATTTATTTGACGAACAGACTAAACTGAATACGATAAAGGCTTTATTGAAAGACAACGCGGAAGCATGGTACAATTTAGTAGGACAGGACATAGACACCTACACGGACTTTGAAGACAGATTTTAAAGCACTACTGGAGTGACCACAGACAAGACCAGGTACGAGACGACTTAATCACAGGAAATTTAAGGGAGAATTTTCAGGAAGTAGGAGCAATATGCTATACGCAAGTATAGCATAGCAAAGCAACTGAACCCACCACTGACGGACCGACAAATTATCAAGTATTTATCACGACACTTCGAGGTAGAAGTAAGACAACACGTAGCACTACAGAACATAGTGGACAGAGAAATGTTTTAGAATACCTGCAGAGGTACGACGACGTAAGTAGTGGACGACCTCGGGATAATAGGGAAAGACAGATCAACACAGTTAGGTTTGACAATAGACGGGACAACTATGCTAGAAGGGGGAATAGTTACGGATACCAGCGACAGAATTGGGAACAGCGACGACCATACTTTAGAAGTAATAGTTTAGGAAGGGGACCTGCACCGAGACCGGAACCTACCAGAAGGAATAGTTCACCGGACATGAGGGGGACTGCTAATACAGACACGGAACGAGTGGAAACGCCTAGGACATACGCTGAGGTGACGGCTAGACCAGGACCAAGTAGGGAAAACAGACCTGGACAGGATTTTTAGAACGCGACAGACCACTAGATTTCAGTGTAAATGTATATGAACATCCACGTGAATTTTTCAAAATTGAGGAGGAAGTAGAGCCAGAAACTGAGGAAAAATTATGTTTGCCAATTATTAATATAGAATTTTGAGAATAATGTAGAAGTATTACTTGATACAGGGGCAGAGGCGAGTTTAATATCGGAGGAATTCGTCAGCAAAATTAGGGATAAGGTTTGTGATAGAATTATGCCTATAAAGCGTAGCCATTTAGTAGCTCCAAATAAAAAGAAGTTTGCTGTAGTAAATAGTGTTGTGGTGCTTAGGATAGATATAGGAGGTTTAAGCTGTGAACAGGAGTTTGTAATTGTACCTGGACTGAAGTTTCAGAGCATTTTAGGTGTTGACTGTATGATGCAGTTAGGGGTTTTGATAGATATGGAAAGGAAGGTAGTAAGGATTAAGGATAGGGTAGTGCCATGGAAGGGCAGTTATGAAGTCACAGAGGATGACACGGGGTTTAGTATTAATGTAGTAGAGGTAGAGGATGATGAAGTTAAACAGATCAACACAATAAGATGTCCAGAGGATAGGATAGTAGAGGTTCAAGCTTTAGTACAAAAACATGCAGAATTAGTGGGGGTAGAAGCAACAGCAGCATATCGGGAGCAGGTGAAGGCAGAATTAATTAAAGATGCACGAAAAATTAATCAACGGACCAAACCGCAATTCCATTGTCCACCATCCATGGACACATTTTTGACGAGGTTAAATGGCAAGTTTGTTTTTAATTAAGTAGATTTAAGGAATGTATTCTAGCTGATTCCATTACACAAGAATTATAGGAGGTACATAGGATTTTCCGTAGAGAGAAAAATCGATAACTTTAAAGTAGTGTCGTTTGGTTTGTCGGCAGAAAAGAAAATAAGAATAAATAAGAAACAGACAAGTGTAGGGACTGAAGAAGAAGTAATATTTAAGAGTCAGGATAATAGGGATGATAAGTTTATTTTATGTGAGATAACAGGGATGATAAGTATAGATATAAAAGGAGGAAAAATAGGGATGAAGAGTATTAGGTTGGTGAGAAGAAAGACTTGGAGGGTCAAGAAGAGAGTTAGATTTAAATAACTTGATGAACAAAGGATAGAGATAGGTGAATTTTAGTATAGATATAGAAAATAAAGCTAAGTATAGGATAAATATGGGAAATAGTTTGAAATAGGTGTTTAGGATGAGAATAAAGATTAAATGTAGGAAGAAAATAAGATAGGTTAAGTATAGATATTTCATATAAGATTAGTGGAGAGTTAGGAATAGAGTAAGAGTAGGGGAAAAGGTAAAGAGGGTTAAAGAAGAAAGTAAGGAAAGTTAATTAAAAAGGTTTAAATTTTGAAATTTGGGCCAGTTAAAACCTGTTATTTTTGGAATCCAAATAATATTATTTTATTAAATAAAAATACTCATATTTAGACCAGGGTAGAAATTAAATAATCACATCAAATAATTTTAATCACCGTGTAAAGTTTTTTAAAAAATACGCTTTATTAAAAACCGTGGAGAATAAAAATTCATTCGTTTCATTAAAAATAAGGATTTAAATTATTTAAAGACGCTTTATAAAAAGGAAGCAGTATTAAAAACTTTACGGGTAATTTAATTATTCCAGTAAAAAAAAAGCGTGCAAAATTTATATTAATTAACCCATTTTAAGTATTAAACAAAATGTACAATAATAATTAATATTTAATTTGATTCACTAAAATAAAGGTAATAATTTTAATTGGAGTTAATTAAACCATTATTAAAATAAATAAAATTTTAAAACAAGTTAAAACCAAAAATAAAGTCGAGAAGAATTATGGGTGAACACCTGCGTATTTAAATGTAGTCGGCGAAAATTTTTAAGATAACAAATGGTTTCAAAGAATTTGGAGAAACCGTGGCTTAATATTACGGAATGCATAGGGGTTATTTAACCAAAGTCCAGTGGATGAAATAACGATAATAAGAATTAATTTGACAATGAACAGGTTAGATAGAGACAGATAATAGCCAAGACCGAGACACATAAGTAAAAGGCGTGATTTAAGCAACGTCACGGGGTCCGATTGGTTGAAATAGGAGCAAATTAGAGGTAAAAAACATTTCTGTATAAATTAATTAGTTATTCCGGACGTTTGCGGCCGTGTCGAAATTTCTGAAATTAACTGGGGCGATCAAAATTTAAAACCGACGCCAGCTCGGAATGGGAACATAGACGAAATTCTTTAGAATTGCCTTTTGAGGACCACCGACAGAAGGCTAACCCTATATATACCGGTAATATGAACCTCTCTTAATCCCGATTGATTCAATCGTTAAACAGTGCTTTTAGTTTGATAGAATAATTTAAAGTTTGCTCGTATATTTTGGTGATTTTAAACAGTTTGTTTTTACGTGCTAACATGAATTATTTAGTGCACTTAGATACAAGGTAATAAAATTTAGGATCACTGTACCAATTAGTAAAATTTCAACGACAAATGATACACAAAAGTAGGCAGGTTTGGCGTATATTGGTGAAAGAAGTATGGATTTCTTTGCATTTTTCGGGGTGTTAATATTAAATGGTTCTAAAGTGTCTGGATCCACAAACAAGCTCAGATATACACAATGAGTTCCGGAAAAGCCCGAAACAACTTTAAATAAATGGTGTGGAAAAATTTTAAAGCGGAGAATAGAAGCTTAAAATAACCCAGTTGGAATGGTGTGATTACAAAAGGGACGAGTACATTGGCACGAGTGCATAACCTTCAGGTAATTTATCTTTTTGTTTGAATTTGATTTTTGGTGTGTTGAATAACTTTATAATTGATTTACTTTAAATGGACATTAGTGAAATTGTACTAACAAAAAATTTTAATTTTAAGGTGAAATTTCTTGTTTAAGTAGAAAGGGTATTTAGTATTATGTTCGGGATTATGATGAAAATTTGGGTATGTCTTTGGTTTAAAATTTAAAACGTAAAGGGGTGGAAGATGCTCCTTTGTACTCAGACTCCGGTCTGCATATATTGTTATATTAATTAGTAGGCATCCTACAAGGACTTTAATTCTGGATGCACATTAAAATGATAAAAAATTTAATTTGAAATTTTTAATAAATTTATGCTGAATTTTAATTTTGAAATTTTAATGTATTGTGAATATTGATGTAAATAGAGTTAACGTTGTGTTTGTGGTAGGAATGTGTTTTTTTTATGATTGAGGATGAAGTTTCTAGGGGAGCCGAGGCGATTAACAGAAGAAAGTCAACGGACCAGGTAATTCAAGAGGTTTTCAAAATATATATATATATATATATATATATTTATATTCAAATGAAACCATGAAGTTTAATTGTTAATTGTATAATTAAATGAATTTATAAAAGATTAATGAAAGTTCACAAAACCAGACAGGGAACTGAAACATTACTTTTTTGTATTCCAGGCGTAATATTTTGAGGTGCAGGTCATAGTAAACTATAAGACAGGGTTGTTTGAATTAAGATTAAAAAAATGTAATGCTTTGTATTGTATCAAGAAATAAAGACATGAGACTGCATTTCCCACAAGTGATGTAAAGAGGGATACATAAAACACCCTCGGAACCCGGATGGTCAGTCATTTCGAGCCCCAATTTAACATTTTGGTTGTTCAAGACTCAAGAATTAAATTAATTAGTGAATAAAATTTTAATAATTTTGATTTAAAACGTTAAAACATCATTTTTGAAAAAATTTAAAGTTTCTGTAAAATTTTGATAAAAAGTTTTTATAGAAAGCTTTTTTAGAAAAAATAAAATTTAGGTTGGTTTAACAATGAAAATTAACACTTTTACACAATTTGCAATTTAAATTTTAAGGTATAATTTATTCAGTTTTTAAAAATCAAAAAAGGGACACGATTGATTAAACGTTTGATCCGAAGAAAACACTTAATTTTTGGTTTGGAAAAAAGCGGAAATTCCGGGTAAATTAACCGTTAATTTTGGTTTTGAAAAAGGGACTTCTTGGCCAGTGCCGAAAGATTATCTTATTGTTTTGAACTAAAAAAGTGGGGAAAAACTAAGGGATCAATTTAAAAAATTTTAAAAATAAAATAATAAAGTGTTTTGTGTTTAAGTGAAAGTTATTTAATTTTTCCGTTTGAAAAATGGAAAAGTCGAGCTCAATTAACGGACCTTTAATTTTAAACGAAAGTTTTAAAATTGTCTTGTTAGACTTTGAAATGTAAAATTAGGTTAGGCTCTCAGGCTAAAAGGAAAACCATAAAAATAAAAAATAATTTGAATTTTTAAAAACGAAAATTCGTTTTATAAAAAAGTATGTTATGATGTAAAAATAGAAGGTTAACGGAAAATGGTAAATTGTTTTTTTTTTTGAAAAGATCAGGACACCACGATTAAAAGAGCAACACGAACATTTTAATCAGAATCCTTTTTTGTTATCTTACGAATTGAGACGAAAGAACTTTACGCACCTAAATTCAATCGTACTTGTGCAAATAGATTTCACTGTCAACGCGAATTTATTACATCTCCTTTCTTAAAATTCGGAGATTTTGGTTATGATTACAATCTGATTATTCGGTATGTGACAATTTTTTATCTTCTAATTGTTATTTATGTATTGAGCTAAACGGGCACGAGTTAATTAAATTAGTACAGCGTTTTAAAGATATTTAAGAATCTACATCCCAAAATGTATGTGCATGGTTATTTCCAGCCAATGTCTAATAATAATAATATTTTTAAAGTTATGAAATAGAAACTTACATTTTTTAAATAGAAACAGTTGACTGTCACTTTATTCACAGGTTCTTTTCAAAAGCTTTCGAAAAACATAGCTCAATGCAGTTATTTATTTCAAATGGCTGATTTATTTCATGTTTTCATTATAATAAATTAATTTATTATACTGATATTAAATAGCTGACCGCGAAATAAAAAGTGAACACAAAACGACAATTAAATACATTAAAAAACCTTTAATCGCAATATTCTAAAAAGACACTATAAATACGTATTTCGACCACTTCATCAGTACAAAACAGACTTAGCTAATACTAAAGTGCATAAAACATTTCTAAGGATATTCTAAACTGCACGTTAAAGTGATCCTTACTATGTAGAAAGTTGCACCTTTACTTTCTATTATTGTAAGATTCACTTTAATCTGCAGTTGAGGAGAATATTGAACAGATTTCTTTAATTGTCTTTTTATTTTATTTTAAATAAATATGTATTCTTTGCAACAATACTAACTTAACTACTATTTGTAGGCAAAATTTAATCTTCTAAGTACGACAATTAAACACAATTATAGCACTAGTTTTACTGATAATTTATTTATCTAACACATATTATTATAACCCTATAGTAGTGGATAAAGAATACTACTATAGCAAACCTGCTTATCGTAAAAGGCGATTAAAAAGCGCAGCAAGGGGCAGCAAACTTGCTGGCTAAAAGATATTAAAGGAGAGTCTGTTGGTCTCGGGCGTTCCTCAATAAGTTACAAGATTGTTGGGGGATTGTCCGTGACAGATGCAGCGTTTTGCTGAAATTTTTAAAAACTGCGTTGTGGAAAGATATGGGAACCTACCACAATATTTCCCAGGTATGCGTGGCCTAAAACACGAAATATGTATGATGGAGAGGTCACAAGTAAAATTCTTGTCCCGAGGTAAAATACCCTCTCATTCGGATCTCCGAAAGGGGTTACTTGGGGTTCGTTACCGTAAGAATTTAAAACAACGATTCGATTTAGTAATAGGGACTTGGAATGTAAGGTCACTACTTAGAGTAGATAAGTTAAGGAACTTATTAGTCGAAATGATAAAGGTATTAGTGGGGTAAGATGGCCACGTAGTAATGCCTTTTGGAAAGATAATTATAGAATAATTACAACTTCTTCAACTAATGTACAGGCAGGGGTAGGAATAGTGTTAGGTAAAAGAGTAACGGTTAAAAGTACTTAAAAGTGATAGAATAATTATGGTTAGATTGAGTACAAAACCTACAGACACTGTTTTAGTAAACGGTTTACATGCCAGCAACCCAGTATGAGGATGAGGAAGTAGAAAAGGTATACGAAGACATAAATAGTATAGTGAGAAAAGTAAAGGGAGGTGAGAATTTAATAGTTATGGGCGATTTTAGTGCGTCAGTGGGAGAAGGAAAAATAGTAGGAAAATTTGGGTACGGCAGACGAAATGATAGAGGAGAATGATTCGTTGAGTTTTGCTAGGAACATAAATTAGTAACTCTAAACACCTTATTCGAACAACATGTTAGGAGAAGATATACCTGGAAAGCGCCAGGTAATAGGGTTAGATACCAAATTAAAGAGGTAGATAAGAAAAAGATAGGAGCTTTTGAATATTGGTATTATAGGAGAATGTTGGAAAGATAGAGTAACAAATGAGGAAGTTTATAGAAGAATAGGTGAGGAACCCAGTATGTGGCAACAATTAAAGGTCAGGAGAGATAGATTGATAGGGCACCAGTTAATACATGAGGGACTATTTAGCAAGGTCTTAGATTATAGACTACCAAATAAAAATAGAGTAGGAAGACCTAGACAAAACTATATTAGTCAAATTATTAGAGATTTAGGTTGTGAAGGGTATGTAGACCTTTTTAGACTAGCTCAGAATAGAAAAGTTTGAGGGTCAAACCGACCTTAAGTAAGTTCGAAAACAAAACAAAAAAAATATAAAATAAAAATCAGTTAACTAAATGTCGCCATGACATAACTTACAATTAGTTAGCGGTCTGAAATATTGGTAGCGATTCGTTACTTAAGCCTTACCATAACATATAATTTAACACTTTTCCTTTTTTGGAGGGTATAAGCAGGTAATATTTCAATTCTTTATAAATGGGAATCATATAAACATGTTGGAGTTCTTTAACAACCATCAGGTTGCTAATATCTATGTAGAGCCAGGTAGAAAAGAAAAAGATAGAAGAGTATAGGAAGACCTAGACCAAGCTATATTAGTCAAATTATTAGAAATTTAGGTTGTGAAGGGTATGTAGAACTTTTTAGATTAGCACAGAATAGAAAAGAAGTTAGAGCTGCGTCAAACCGGCCTTAAGTAAGGTCGAAAACAAAATGATGATGGACACATATTACATAAGCGAAGTGATATTTACATTAAACGTTTATTAGGATCGTGTTCAAACTAATACTGATATGTCCCAACGAGGTTCGTCCTTATATACAATAACTTCGCGAAACCGTCTAGAATTTGTGTCATCACACTTTCCAGAACAAGCTTATTATATTGTAATATTAATTACCAATCTTATCGCTAGACAGATATGAGTGCACTACGATACCGATTATTCACCTCTTCTTATCGCTAAATAGGTATGGCTGCTTTAGTAAAAAAACATAATAACCCTACTTTCTAGAATGTGGTATATACTTCTTAATTACGGTTACATTGCCCCCTCATAGAACTGTTCTGCTCCAGAACATTTACCAGGTCGGAAGCTTGATGTCCCAGTGGCAATGAGAACAACCGGAGCCATTCTTACATTTCCCATACTGATGGAAGTAGCTATCGATACTGTTAATAGCGCATGCCGTTCTATTTGCGCTATAGCTGCATACTAAGATTTTGATCCCGGTCCTGTGAAATAACACCTCCAGCATGTTTTGCACTACCCCCAAATCAAATTTGTTTAACCAACGACCAATTTTAGGTATGGCCAACTAATTGTCACTAAACTCCATCATCCAATCTTTGTGATCCACTAATACCCTCCACAGGTCCTGGTAACTGGGTTTACCAGAGGACAACTGTTTTATCACTAGGTAATAAATGAGACAACATCCATCTCTAAGAGAATGGTTTTGCCCACCTTTGGTCCAGACCATCAAATTTACTTTTGAACACCGAAGCAATCTCTCGGGTCATATTGAGATCCGCCGCTACGTAATGTGCAGGAGAATATTTCGACGGCATAGTAAATAAATTACTTTTGACCTTTCGGTGGGCTCAAATCTCGTCTTGCCGGTATCGCTCCACACGGACATGGATCATTCATAATTTGACCAGGTTATGGTTCGTTTTCCTGATTTTCTATGCGCCTTGCTTTATCATATCTTCCGGCATTATCGTAGTCGTCACTTTTGTAAAATGTCACTCTGTTAATGTACACTACTGTTGTTATGCCGTTTACTTACGAATCCCATATACTGCACAGTTGATCCGTTTCAGTGTTTTGTAAGAAGCTTCTCAATTTCTTTGTAATTTTAGTGACAATCTACGTCTTCATTTAGGATTGTACAACCATACACAGTCTTTCGTTTGAAAACCAGACTCCTGCTCTTTGATGTCATACCTGGTCTCCATCCGGTCGCTTGCAATCTGAATATTTTTTCTTTCGTCTACATGGATGTTTTACATTTTCTGCTTCTGCGTCTCAACATAACTTACGCATACAACGCCTTCTCCAGACTTCATACTGAACTCAACTTCACATGTTAAACGTATCTCGGGTCCCACATAGCACATGCAGGAGTTTGTTCAGTACTTTTGTGAACCGCAGATCCGTGGGTATATAAAAGTAGGTGTTTGTACAGGTCCAAGTCCATTTGATACTACTACCTTGGAAGAATACTTTCCCAAGATGCGGTTCCTGCATTACACCATACCATCGGATGGAGTCTGCAATGGTGTTGTTCTGCTCTTTTTCATCCCCAGTAACCGGAAAACTTCTTGAAATAGCGCCGAACCAAAATGTCTGCCCTAGTCAGCATGCATCCCCAAAGGTATTCCAAAATGACACAAACGCTCTTTGATCTATTTGTCGGCGTCGACAGTTGCTGCTTTGTGGTTGGGGTGTCATACGCCTCAGTCCATTGTGTAAAATAGTGCAGGGTCATTAAAATATATTTATTTCCAGAATAGGCTTCGGTATATGAGCCTGCGTTACCAACGGTCACTCTCAAGCGGGCTTTCTGTGTTGTATTGCCTCATGGGCGCTTTCTAGTTACTCAACGGTGCATATGACTGACACTTTGTGCACCATTCTTCCTTGCAGCTACCCAGTAAAATCTTTTTTAGACTTTTTCTATTGTTTTATTGACGCCGAAGTGCTTCCTCCTTCTCCTCCTCTTCACTCCAAATGTTCCAGTGTGGTATTTCCCTACACGACATCCCCTGCTAATTTTAATTAGTTTTCAACTTCATGCGTTACCTGGTATTTATTTTTGTAATTTGAATGAGAGTTGCGATAGTTACTAGATACTGCGGTGCTCTTGTTTGTATCTGTGCTTTTAATAATCGTAGATCCAAAATAAAAGGAATTGTTATACTTTCGGGCAATTGTTATACTGCGCAATTGTCATACCCGCGATAACTACACGTCATTGTCATAATTTAATGCATAACTACGCGGCAATTTTACCCGCCGTATTGAACTTATACCAACCACGCTTTGATAGTGATGCAATTGCTTTTTACGTCAATTTGCAAGCACAATTTAAATCAAGACAAATTACTTATGTGGTGGCATCTAGGAACTTAATCTCAGGGCACCACAATGCTTTGCAGGTTGGGTTCACAGTTACGCCATGTTGAATCAAATTTCCATCCGTGCTTCCTGTAACTTCTGCACTCGTAGAGGAACGACAGAATTTAAAGTACCAGGTACAATAGAAGATATAGGTACAAGGAACCTACATGCCTAAAAAGAAAAGACACACCACACCTCAAGATAGTTGTTGCTTTGTCGAGGGCTCGTAACTTAATGGCGTCTTTTTACACCACGCGCGCACTCCGCATTCTTTTGCGCAGACGCGACTGTCAGGAACGATGGAAATAGACGTATTCATTTAAAAATATACCCGGAAATTTATTTATTTATTTATTTAAATCTAACGTGATACATGCCGGTTAGCATGTGACAGAATGCATACCAATAGTATACTAAATGCGGTTTATTCTTAGGTCGTGATTCAATTGGTAGGTACATTGAATTCGTGAATTAATACAACTAAACCGAATATTCTTCGTAGCAAATTAAACATAAAACGACTTGCAAAACCAATTTATTACTTAAGACTAAAAACCCAATTATTCGCGTCCCCTTCCTTTCCTTTCTTCCTTCTCGATAGCGGCGCGCCACTTCAGTACCTGCACAACTATAATTACGTATGTTAGACGCACTACAATATTTTAAATTCACATTGCCAGGTTTGATAACAACCGGAAATCTTGGAGTTGATTTTTGTTGATATATAGGGTGTGCGTATCGGTGGTACTATCACTGTGACAGGGGGCTTGTTAGGTTTCGTATTAATTTATTCAACATGTTAATTGGATTTAGGAACCCACAAGGTTGACCAAGAAATCGTAGCTACCTCGTTGCGTTTCTTCACGTGCAAGTCACGGATTTATTCTCGCCCCAATTGATGAACTCTGTTACTGTGGCTATTTGTGAGGTTCCGTTGGTTATTTTAACCGCATTGCGGTAACTACAAAAAAAAATACTTTGCTGCTATTTGCACATATTATTTTTAGGGTTCAATTTCAGGGTTTATAAAAACCTCCTGGATCACTTCGGTTTTGCTTCTGATTTGATAGTAAGCCTACACAACATTCGTCGGGGTCACCGACGCTGGATTTTTTCCAAGTACTTGGAGGTACATTTCAAATTATTTGCGGTACAATTGGGTGCATTGCAGGTACAGTTCATTAAGGTCAATTTTATAAAAATGTAAATATTTAGGGGTTATCATTGCTCCAGCCCCTCCTAACGGTTTTCGGAGTAGCTTTTAAATGACAAAGGTACGTTTCAAATTATTGACGGCACATTTGTGTACACTTTAAGTACATTTCATAAATGTCAATTTTATAAAAATTTAAACATAGGGGGGGTATCATTACCACAGCCCATCCTAACAATTATCAAAATAGCTTCTGAAGGACAAATAGTAATGTTGCAATTTATATATTAAATCTAAGAAATTTCTTAAAAACCATCCTGAAGTCATTCTTATCTAATCAGATAAAGGCAACGTAATAGTCTTAATGCAAAAAACAAAATATATTGAACTAGCTACGAATCTTTTATCAGCCCAATTCGCCCTAAAAGAAAAACAATTATTATTATATATATATATTACTCATATTTAGACCAGGGTAGAAAATTAAATAATCACATCAAATAATTTTAATCACCGTGTATAAGGAATTTTATTAAATAATACGCTTTATTAAAATACCGTGAAGAATAAAAATTCATTCGTTCATTAAGAATACGAGATTTAAATTATTTATAAGACGCTTAATATCAAAAGGAAGCAGTATTAAAAAAGCTCTACGTGTAATTTAATTATTCCTAATAAAGATACAAATGGAAATTACGTGCAAAATTTATATTAATTAACCCTATTTTAAGTAACCGGTATTAAACAAAGTGTACACATAATAATTAACATTTAATTGTATTCGCTAAAAATGAAAGGATAGAAGTCAATTTTAGTTGGAGTTAATTAAACCATTATTAATAATAAGCATAAAAGTCTGTGAAAATCCAAGATTATAATACCAGAAAATAAAGCTCTAAGAATGAATAGTATGTGAACACCTGCGTAGTTTAAATGTCACGTACGGCGAAAATTTTATAGATAACAAATGGTTTCAAAGAATCTTGGAGAAAGCGTGGCTTAATATTCACGAGAAGGTGCGATACGGGGTTATTTAACTCAGATAGTCCATGTGGACTAAAATAATCGATAATGAAGAGTGTCAATTTGCATCAATAAGAACAGGTTAGATAAAGACAGATAATATGCACAAGACCGAGACACATATAGTAAAAGGCGTGATTTAAGCAACGTCACGAGGTTCACGATTGGTTGAAAGTAGGATGCAAATATCAGAGGTAGAAACAACGATTTCTGTATAGAATTAATTAGTTATTCTCGGACATGTTTGCGTGCCGTGTCGAAATTTCTGAAATTTAACTGGGGGAGTACAAAATTCGTAAAAACCGATGCGCGAGCTACGGAATGGGAACATAGCAGGCGAAATTCTTTAGAATTGTCCAGTTTGAGGACTCGACCGACAGACAGGCTAACTTCTATATATAGCCAGGTGAATATGAACAAGCTCTCTTACATCCGCGACTTGATTCAATACGTTAAACAGTGCATTTTAGTTTGATAAAATAATTTAAAGTTTGCTCGTATATTTTGGTGATTCAAAATAGTTTGTTCTTTACGTGCTAACATGAATATACTTTAGTGCACTTAGATACAAGGTAATAAAATTTAGTATCACTGTACCAATTAGTAAAATTTACAACGACAAATGTATACACAAAAGTAGGCAGTTTTGGCGTATATTGGTGAAAGAAGGATGAATTTCTTTGCTATTTTTCGGAGGTGTTAATGATTAAATGGTTCATAAATTCATCTGGATCCACGAAACAGCGGTCAGATATACACAGATGAGTTCCGGAAAAGCCCAGAAACAACTTTAAATAAATGGTGATGGAGAAAATTTTTAAAGCGTTGAGAATCAGAAGCTATAAATATAACCCAGTTGGAATGGTGTGATTAACAAAGGGACGATGTACATTGAAGCTACGAGTGCAGTAACCTTCAGGTAATTTATACTATTTTGTTTGAACTTTGATATTTTGTGTGTGTTGAATAACTTTATAATTGATTTACTTTAAATGGACATTAGTGAAATTGTACTAACAATAAAATTTTAATTTTAAGGTGAAATTTGCTTCTTTAAGTAGAAAGGGTATTTAGTATTGATGTTCGGGATTATGATGAAAATTTGGGTATGTCTTTGAGCTCAATTAGACGAACCTGGTTAATTAACGTAAAGGGGTGGAAGATGCTCCTTTGTACTCAGACTCCGGTCTGCATATATTGTTATATTAATTAGTAGGCATCCTACAAGGACTTTAATTCTGGATGCACATTAAAATGATAAGAAAATTAATCTTGAAATTCTTTTTAAAACTGAAATTTATGCTGAGTTTTAATTTTGAAATTTTAATGTATTGTGAATATTTATGTAAATAGAGTTAACGTTGATGTTTGTGGTAGGAATGTGTTTGTTTTTTTTATGATTGAGGATGTAAGTTATCTAGAGGAGCAGCCGAGGCGATTAACAGAAGAAAGTCAACGGACCAGGTAATTCAAGAGGTTTCACAGCATTCTTGACGCCCAATTTGTGGGGCTCGATTCTAGTAATGGAGTTCCCGGATTTTAAAGGTTTCACAGCAATCTTGGCGACCCAAAAGTGAGGCTCGAGTTCCAAATAAAATTTTTGTGATTTTATTCCAGGAAACTGGCGGTCTGAGAGAAAGAGTTTCTGTGTGTGTATAAAGTTAAGAGTATTTTAGAGTGTGTGAGAGTGATTAGAACGTATGCAGAGAAAAGAGTGGTTAAGGAGTCAAGGAGTGGAAATTGGAAGTGACGATAGTGCATTGTGTGGGAAAAATTCGAAAATGGAAGAAGCTGGAGGCAGTAGAGATCAGTCGAGGACGGAATCAGGGGATCAAGGAAATGAGTTAATGATGAGAATGTTTAAGGAAATGCGATTAGCTAGGGAAGAATCTAATAGAGCGAGGGAGGAGTCCAACCAAAAATTAGAGCAGATAAGCGGGAAAATTGAACAAAATACTAAAGAATTTACAGAATTTAAAGATAGTCTTACCGTGAAACTGGGGGAAGTAGAAAATAGGGTTGAAAAAAATGAGCGTGATATTACAGGTCTTCGACAGGAAATGGGACATTTAAGGTCCGAAGTACGCATTTTTTGTGAAGAAGAGTATAATGTAAAAATGACTGAAGTGACAGACTCATGTAGGGATCAGTTGGGCAGGGTAGAACGCGAAGTTAGTAGTATCAAATACAACATGTCAAATTTAACGGGGGATGGTCCCAGATTTTCTACAGGTGGAGTATCATTGGACCAACACATGAAGTTTTATGGCGATAACAGGGTAAATCCACAAATTTTTATTAATAGCGTAAGAAATCTAGTGGGAAATTTATTTGACGAACAGACTAAACTGAATACGATAAAGGCTTTATTAAAGGACAATGCGGAAGCATGGTACAATTTAGTAGGACAGGACATTGAAACATACACGGACTTTGAAAACAAATTTTAAAGCACTACTGGAGTGACCACAGACAAGACCAGGTACGAGACGACTTAATCACAGGAAATTTAAGGGAGAATTTTCAGGAAGTAGGGAGCAATATGCTATACGCAAGTATAGCATAGCAAAGCAACTGAACCCACCACTGACGGACCGACAAATTATTAAATATTTATCACGACACTTCGAGGTAGACATAAGACAACACGTAGCACTACAGAACATAGTGGACAGAGAAATGTTTCTAGAATACTTGCAGAGGTACGACGACGTAAGTAGTGGACGACCTCGGGATAACAGGGAAAGACAGATCAACACAGTTAGGTTTGACAATAGACGGGACAACTACGCTAAACGGGGAATAGTTACGGATACCAGCGACAGAATTGGGAACAGAGACGACCATATGTTAGAGTAATAGTTTAGGAAGGGGACCTGCACCGAGACCGGGACCTACCAGAATGAATAGTTCACCGGACATGAGCGGGACTGCTAATACAGACACGGAACGAGTGGAAACGCCTAGGACATACGCTGAGGTGACGGCTAGACCAGGACCAAGTAGGGAAAACAGACCTGGACAGGATTTTTAGAACGCGACAGACCACTAGATTTCAGTGTAAATGTATATGAACATCCAGGTGAATTTTTCAAAATTGAGGAGGAAGTAGAGCCAGAAACTAAGGAAAATTATGTTTGCCAATTATTAATTTAGAAATTTTTGAAAATAATGTAGAAGTATTACTTGATACAGGGGCAGAGGCGAGTTTAATATCGGAGGAATTCGTCAGCAAAATTAGGGATAAGGTTTGTGATAGAATTATGCCTATAAAGCGTAGCCATTTAGTAGCTCCAAATAAAAGAAGTTTGCTGTAGTAAATAGTGTTGTGGTGCTTAGGATAGATATAGGAGATTTAAGCTGTGAACAGGAGTTTGTAATTGTACCTGGACTGAAGTTTCAGAGCATTTTAGGTGTTGACTGTATGATGAAGTTAGGGTTTTGATAGATATGGAACGAAAGGTAATAAGGATTAATGATAGGGTAGTGCCATGGAAGGGCAGTTATGAAGTCACAGAGGATGACACGGGTTTAGTATTAATGTAGTAGAGGTAGAGGATGATGAAGGTAAACAGATCAACACAATAAGATGTCCAGAGGATAGGAGAGTAGAGGTTCAAGCTTTAGTACAAAACATGCAGAATTAGTGGGGTAGAAGCAACAGCAGCATATCGGGAGCAGGTGAAGGCAGAATTATTTTTGATGAGGTTAAGTGGCAAGTTTGTTTTTAATAAAGTAGATTTAAGGAATTCATTCTGGCGGATTCCATTACATAAGAATTCTAGAAGGTACATAGGAGTTTCCGTAGAGGGAAAAATCGATAATTGTAAAGTAGTATCGTTTGGTTTGTCGGCAGAAAAGGAAATAAGAATAAATAAGAAACAGACAAGTGTAGGGACTGAAGAAGAAACAATATTTAAGAGTCAGGATAATAGGGATGATAAGTTTATTTTATGTGAGATAATAGGGATGATAAGTATAGATATAAAAAGGGGAGAAATAGGGATGAAGAGTATTAGGATGGTGAGAAGAAAGACTTGGAGGGTCAAGAAGAGAGTTAGATTTAAATAACTTGATGAACAAAGGATAGAAATAGGTGAATTTTAGTATAGGATAGAAAATAAAGCTAGGTATAGGATAAATATGGGAGATAATTAGAAATAGGTTTAGGATGAGAATAAAGAGTAAATGTAAGAAGAAAATAAGATAGGTTAAGTATAGATATTTCATATAAGATTAGTGGAGAGTTAGGAATAGAGTAAGAGTAGGATAGGTATATAGGATTAGGTAGGGGGAAGTAAAGTATAGTGAAGATTAATTAAAAGTTAGGAGTAGGATAGGTATATAGGATGTATATAGGATTAGATGGATAAGTAGGATGAAGTTAGGGATAATTTCAGTTAATAAAATTAGGCGAGAGTTAGGAATAGGATAGGGATATAGGATAGGTGTAAATATTTTTTTTTTGATTGGAGACAAAGTAGGTAAGTTAGATAGATAAGGATAGAGAAAGATAGGCAATTTTTTTTATAATTTTTTTGTCTAAATGCTTTATATTTGCATTCAAATAAGTGGGATTATTTGTATTCAAATAGGGGGAAAATACTCATATTTAGACCAGGGTAGAAAATTAAATAATCACATCAAATAATTTTAATCACCGTGTATAAGGAATTTTATTAAATAATACGCTTTATTAAAATACCGTGGAGAATAAAAATTCATTCGTTCATTAAAAATACGAGATTTAAATTATTTATAAGACGCTTAATATCAAAAGGAAGCAGTATTAAAAAAGCTCTACGTGTAATTTAATTATTCCTAATAAAGATACAAATGGAAATTACGTGCAAAATTTATATTAATTAACCCTATTTTAAGTAACCGGTATTAAACAAAGTGTACACATAATAATTAACATTTAATTGTATTCGCTAAAAATGAAAGGATAGAAGTCAATTTTAGTTGGAGTTAATTAAACCATTATTAATAATAAGCATAAAAGTCTGTGAAAATCCAAGATTATAATACCAGAAAATAAAGCTCTGAGAATGAATAGTATGGGTGAACACCTGCGTAGTTTAAATGTCACGTACGGCGAAAATTTTATAGATAACAAATGGTTTCAAAGAATCTTGGAGAAAGCGTGGCTTAATATTCACGAGAAGGTGCGATACGGGGTTATTTAACTCAGATAGTCCATGTGGACTAAAATAATCGATAATGAAGAGTGTCAATTTGCATCAATAAAAACAGGTTAGATAGAGACAGATAATATGCACAAGACCGAGACACATAGTAAAAGGCGTGATTTAAGCAACGTCACGAGGGTCACGATTGGTTGAAAGTAGGATGCAAATATCAGAGGTAGAAACAACGATTTCTGTATAGAATTAATTAGTTATTCTCGGACATGTTTGCGTGCCGTGTCGAAATTTCTGAAATTTAACTGGGGGAGTACAAAATTCGTAAAAACCGACGCGCGAGCTACGGAATGGGAACATAGCAGGCGAAATTCTTTAGAATTGTCCAGTTTGAGGACTCGACCAACAGACAGGCTAACTTCTATATATAGCCAGGTGAATATGAACAAGCTCTCTTACATCCGCGACTTGATTCAATACGTTAAACAGTGTATTTTAGTTTGATAAAATAATTTAAAGTTTGCTCGTATATTTTGGTGATTCAAAATAGTTTGTTCTTTACGTGCTAACATGAATATACTTTAGTGCACTTAGATACAAGGTAATAAAATTTAGTATCACTGTACCAATTAGTAAAATTTACAACGACAAATGTATACACAAAAGTAGGCAGTTTTGGCGTATATTGGTGAAAGAAGGATGAATTTCTTTGCTATTTTTCGGAGGTGTTAATGATTAAATGGTTCATAAATGTGTCTGGATCCACGAAACAGGGGTCAGATATACACAGATGAGTTCCGGAAAAGCCCAGAAACAACTTTAAATAAATGGTGATGGAGAAAATTTTTAAATCGTTGAGAATCAGAAGCTATAAATATAACCCAGTTGGAATGGTGTGATTGACAAAAGGGACGATGTACATTGAAGCTACGAGTGCAGTAACCTTCAGGTAATTTATACTATTTGGTTTGAACTTTGATATTTTGTGTGTGTTGAATAACTTTATAATTGATTTACTTTAAATGGACATTAGTAAATTGTACTAACAATAAAATTTTAATTTTAAGGTGAAATTTGCTTGTTTAAGTAGAAAGGGGTATTTAGTATTGATGTTCGGGATTATGATGAAAATTTGGGTATGTCTTTGAGCTCAATTAGACGAACCTGGTTAATTAACGTAAAGGGGTGGAAGATGCTCCCTTTGTACTCAGACTCCGGTCTGCATATATTGTTATATTAATTAGTAGGCATCCTACAAGGACTTTAATTCTGGATGCACATTAAAATGATAAGAAAATTAATCTTGAAATTCTTTTTAAAACTGAAATTTATGCTGAGTTTTAATTTTGAAATTTTAATGTATTGTGAATATTGATGTAAATAGAGTTAACGTTGATGTTTGTGGTAGGAATGTGTTTGTTTTTTTTATGATTGAGGATGTAAGTTATCTAGAGGAGCAGCCGAGGCGATTAACAGAAGAAAGTCAACGGACCAGGTAATTCAAGAGGTTTCACAGCAATATATATATATATATATATATATATATATATGTATATATATTGTTGTGATACTGTGGCAATACCCCTATGCGCCCCTTTTATGAATTAAAAGGTATAAATTTTTAATTTGTTAATTTTTAATTTATATAATATAGTTTTGATTGCGCCGGCTAGCTCAGTTTTTGTATTAAGCATGGAACTTGCGACATTACGACGAACAAAGATTTAAAATTTACCATCTATTCTCCTTCCTGTTCTAATCTTTAAACCAAAACACCATAAAGCACAATTTATTATAATGTTCTCAAAAAATATTTACAACTTATGAAAAGGTTAAAATTGTTTAACTGGAATTCTCTTCTAATTGAATCAATAAATTTATATAATTATTATTACCAAAGATAATCAAAAAGTCAGCAAAATTACTAGTACTCTTAATTATTAACTGAAGCCTATGAACTTTTATTTAACCTCATTTATTTACGTAATTCTTACAACGTATAACCAAAATTAAATCTTGCCGACCCCTCACATAAATTATCATGAAAGCAATTTTAAAGTATTTGAAATTTGTAATATTTAGTTAGATGTTAAATCTTAAGTTATTCCAGTTTAGAAAAGTGTAAAGAAATATCTACAAATAAAATAATCAAATAATGAAAAACATTCGGATTGGCTAATCTGTTGTTTTGCGTCCACTGAAATTCCGTCACTGGTCCAAGCGTCGTGTGCATCCCTTATCTAGCGCCTTAAATGTACTGCATCAAACTCCTTCACCATTAATAATTGCTTCAGCATTGAGTTAACCTTGTTCCTATATTTATATGTCTCTGCTAATTGTTTGGAGCTTCTTTACGTATTCTTTGGGGTTTCTTTGGGATTCTTTATAGGTTCTCTAGAGGTTCTTTAGAGATTCTGTAGGGGTTCTTTAGAGTTTCTGTAGGGGTTCTTTAGAGTTTCTGTAGGGGTTCCTTAGAGTCGTTTTTCTTTCTTGAACAAAACGACAAACCATAAATTTTCCATATTTTATGCGGAATTATTTCACACTTCATATTAACTTATTTCGATTCATTTGTTTACAAATACGGTCATATTTAGATGCACCGACTATCTATAGACAAGCGCAAAGTTTGCTGTTTGTATAAACTAGATTTTCAGATATTCCACGGAGTTATGCCTGTATATTAATATCAGTGCGTTCATTCTGTCACGTACGATTTCAAGTTAATAGCATTGATTTGCCTAGATTTTCATACTTTTCGATAAGTAAATCGTTGTTTGTTTAAGTAAATTTGGTGAACTTTGATTTTCAATCAACATGCTTTATTTGTTTCCAATAAATCAGGTGTCGTTTTAATTCTCCAGTCACGTAGACAAAATACAATGTATGAATTAAATTATCGGCGTTTTCTAATCTTTCGCATTATTAAATCTGCTTGTATTAATTAGGATTCTTGATGCGTTATCCAGGCGTGTCGCGTTCCAACTTCCATTTATTTTATTTTATTTTATTCAAATAAATCTTCGAAGTATTTTTCATTAACCAAATTAATTACGATTATTATTTATGTACAGGGCGTTGCCATTTACTTTCTAGTCTAATCATCGTTTTTCTTGTTTTCTTCAGAAAACCGTGTGATTTTCTGAGCCCTTATGTATTTTATGTGGAGTGCGCTATATTCTTGGTCCTATTAACACAGCAATATATTTAAATAATTGTTTTTCTTTTAGGGCAGACAGAACACTAGTTCGTCCAATACAATAAAATACACCACTCATCTAATTACACAGAAACACAAACAGACTAATTACGGTGTTTAGTCCAGTTTAAATATATTTATTCCTCGTAACACATATCAATAAAAAACTATAAATATAATATGACAAGAATCTTACCTACTTGCTTACGTCGTTGACAATGACGAACTCGCCCCAATAGAATCCACTAAATCTAGGACACGCCATAAATATTGCAGTTAGGCGCAATAACGAACAATCACCAATAACTAATCAAATACCACAGCTGATGTATAATTGTTAAGTCTATATACAATTTAGAAACCACTGCGCTCAGTTATCCATCAATATAAAAACAATATCACACAAAACCTACACTAAATTCTTATTCTAATAATATCAGCATTGAATAAACAATAATCGTTTGCTGTTTCTGTTTTTGGAGGCAGTCCTCACCGCTTTATATTATTTTTCGAGTGTAGTAATAAGTGTTCTGGATCCAAGAATCTTCATCGCTTTAATTGGACATCAGGTAAAAATCCTGAAAGCCGTATTTGTTTAATATCTGTTTGATTATACGCCCGCTTTTCTCTCCTGAGTATCTTTTTATGTACTCAGCACCAATTATAGAAAAAAATAACTTTGAACATATTTTTAACACTAAATGATAACACAGCGACATTATCTAATTATAATTAAACTAGGTCATTTAATTTAACTACAATAAATATCGAATACTAACATTCATAGGTTGGTCGTATAAATGAGCAATTTTCCAAACGTAAAAGCAGTTATTTATTAAAGCAGGGTATAGAATGTAAAAATGCAAAAAATACTCAAATTGAACGTAACAAAAGAATTAATCAATATTTTAAATTTAGTTTGAAAATTAATAAAATGCTTAAATTAGAAATTAAAACAGTTTTCTATGCTTAGAACGGACAAAAACTAAAGTTAATTTTGAATACAGTTCTTCGTTTGAAACTATGCCTTAAGCACATTTTCTGTTTGAAAGAAATTGCGAACCTTTTGTTATTGTTTTAATATGGAATTTGAGAGAGCTAAAACTTTCAATTGATTTTGGAAGTAACAGGTGATTTGAGTATTTTTGAGCGTACTTTTGAATAATTTTGAAAATAAATTAAACATTTATAATTGTTAATATTTATTATGTCATCTTATTTTAATACTGTAAAATTATTGTGATTAAGTTTCATCCTTGTATTTATACAGAGCGTCTCATATACGAAGAGAAAACATTGCTATATCAGAAACGGCAAGAGACAGGGTCAGCTAAATGGGGAAAAAAATGTACCTACTTTGGAGTTCAGTAAATTGGTTTTAAAAAATTGACGTCTGACGCCATCTTCAAGATATGCGGGAAATATTATGGATCATTATAATAAAAGCGCATGCCCGTATTTAAAAAATTAAGTTGATGGAGCTCCTGAAGAAACAAAAAGTTGCAGTGAAGATTTGATGACACCAAATTTTATATCAAAAAACATTTTCATTTTCTCTTTTCTTTGATATTTTTTAAAATAGAATTGATAGACCCCACAAACAGAAAAATTACATTTTTGGTTTTTCTGTATAACTTAATAACGGCATGAGACACGGTCTATTATTAAAAACCATTTTAATATACTCTAAAGTAAGCAACTGGTTTGCCCATTCAATTGACTATTACCGTTTCTTATATAAGAATGTAATCATTTCATATATGAAACAGGTTATTGTGTGGTGTATTCTAAATTTGAAATTATATAATTCGCAATCTGTTGTCGCATAGTTGGATTCTTAAGTTCAAACAGGTAATTTGAGGATTACTTGATAGTTAAACTGACGGTTGATGTTAAAGCTAATGTTATTGGTCGCAGAACTATCTTTTGTTATACAAATTTTAAAGTTGGAAATCGAACGTATAAGTTTAGTTGATGAGCTATATTTTAGGGTTCCGTACCCTATAAGGTATAACGGAACCTTTATAAGATCACTCTCGCGTCCGTCCGTCCGCCCGTCTGTCACAGAGGTTTTCTCGAAAACTATATTAAGTAGGAATTTGAATTTTAGCACAATGCTAGATGTTTATGGCGCACACATCTATCGATAGTCAGAAAATAGAAAAAATATATGTTTAGGTTAAAATGGCGGGGGTTAATTCGGTTAAAAGAAAAAAAAGTTTTAATAAGTATATCGTGGGAGGAATCATTTGAAAGAGGTTTCTAAAAGGCTTCTAAAAATATTTTTTTTATAATTTTCGGTCCAGTAGTCTTTATGATATAGCTCAAAATGTGTTAAAAATGACCGCCCCCCTGTTCTTCTACATTTTCAAATCTAAAATTTTGATTGTAATAGAGATAGTAGCTATTGAGTCATAGATTATCGCAAAACTACAGGTTTCTTTGACAGTGTAATAGTTGCTGGGAAAAAATGAACCAGTGTAATGTGGGACAATATATTCATTTTTCAGTTATCACAACAAATTTGGATAAGATTTAAATATACATAAAAATAAAAACAGCTTAATTTGGTTTATTGATTGCTCACTGTAGTATTGGTACGGAACCCTAATAGTGCGAGCTCGACTCGCTCTTGGCTAACTTTTTAAATTTTGTCTCAGTTCAACCCTATAGACTCCCGAAGTGATAAACAATGCAAAGTAAATAATGCATCAATTTACCCACCTGGGTGGAGTGAATTAATACAATATCTTTTTAAAAAAAAGGAAGTAAAAGGTCAAAGTGTAATGTTTTTTGAAATTATAATCGTAACATAGAAATGTGATTTTAACTAAAAAAAAATAAATATAATTTTTTCTTGTTGGCAATAACGCTTTTTAAATTTTGAAAGTGTATCACTTCATCCCGTTAGACGATATATAATGTGTTATTACAGAAACTCCTGTTCTACTTCTTTCACCTTTTTTCTGGAATCTTCAGTTCCTAAACCTAAACAAAATATTCTTGATGGAAAGCGCATTCATTAGATGTGAAACAGATAGCTGCTATAGTAGAAACCACGAAAGAAGTCCTCTACGTCATGATGTCTAACTCAATTCAAAACATACGTTTAAGATTATTTAGAAGCTTAACTAATATATATGATAAAGATAGTAATACGATTTGTACGTGTTTTAAATAAAGACATACGTGAACGCGTTCATCTGGGAAAATGACAGAGAAAAGTATATATTCGTATGTTTTAAACTTCATATACTTAACAGGCTATCCTTTGGTAATATGAATGAACTAGATGCTACATCGACTTAAAATTTTCAACTTAATTCGTATCAATGCAAGTGATGACGTAGACGACTTCTTTCATGGTTTCGACTATATAAATACGTTGACAACAAAAATGTGAACTGCTTTGAGGGTATGCTTTCATTGAACCATCGTTAGATGGAATTTACTTATGTTCTTGCAGACAATATTCAAATACAAAAGCAATTTAAAAAAAAATGTATGCCTTTCAGACAGCTATGATTTTTTGAAAATGCTCTCAAGTCCCAGAGCAGGTTAAAATTCATCAAAGTTTTAGTGTTTTCTAAATTGGGACTTCGCTTTAATTTCACTGTTTATTGAAGCACATTTTTAAATATTTTGCTAGAAAAAAATTAAACATAAATTATGTTGTAATACCTCTGCCAAGCAGCGTCTTGTTCTTCTTGCACTTTCTGAGGCATCATAACTAACTAGGTACACATGAAATAGCAAATGCCAAAACATATCTTATATTTATATTAATCATAATACAGGTCTAGCTTCTACGTACAGCAAAAACTTATAATGCTACGTAATAAAAAATGACAGCACCAATTTATATAAACTGTAATTTGTTTATCAAGGTTTGTGTATATCTATTATAATTAAAGACAGTATACTTCACTTACATATTCCAAACGATTTTCTTGTGCTGATTATCTCTAATTACTCTGTGCTGTAAGTAACAATAATACTTCCTGAAAGTTTAGACCTCTGAAATAGTTTTACACATACGTACGTGTTTTAAAAATCCAAATGCTTTTAAGAAATTACTTTAAATACAACTTAGTCTAGCTCCAGGATAAAATTTGTCAAGAACATGACAAGGTATTTCACACAAAAAGTTTATAAATTGCTTAGCTGAAACAGATCGATATCTAATACTTGCAAATATGCATAAAAAATAGTTCCACATTGAGTTTGATTGAAAACTAAAACGAGTGACGCACAAATTAAAAACACAAGGCCATGCTTGAGGCTCTATTTGAGTTATATAATCACAATGTTTTTGTACCATAAAATGTCGCTTTATTAATCAATTTTGTATAAAAAAACTAATTTTAGAAATCATTTAATCTGCAAGATTTAATTATTATAAATTAAACAATGCCTTGGAACATTTTTTTTGGATTGTAGCCTAAACTTGGCGTGTGTGAGTGGCTAACTAAGAAAACTCTTTGCTAAGAGAAGTAGTTTAAAAAAGGTAATCTGCCGACGTACCTACGAACTTTTTCGATAGTGCAATGAGAGATGATCATGGGTTTTCAAAATCTATATCTTATACAGTGCTCTAGAAACCAAAATTATATCAACATTAAACAGGGCGTCACCATGTCTAAGCTCATTAAAAACAAACGTTGTTATCGTTCGAGTGGGTGGCGACTGAAAGCATGTAGGTTTGGCTTGATTATTTGTTTAATAAGTATAAGCAAAAATAATTATAAGTTTCATAAATACATAAAATAAAAGTGAAATTGAATGATTGTAACAGTTTGAGCGGTTCGGAAGTCTTCAGTAATCTTCGGAGCTCTCGGAAGACTTCGGAATTTACTTATGAGGTCCAGTGAGAAAAATATTTACAGTTTGAAGAAGTCCAGACATCTTCGATGGTCTACGGAACTCTTCGGAAGGCTTCGTGTTTACTTGTGGGACAATGTTAAGTTACAAAGAATTATGATATGAAATTAAAAACTACTAATTGTTAATATATTCAAGTATAGAGGGTTCAGAAGTCTTCGGTTGTCTTCGGAACTCTGCGGAAGGCTTAGGAATTTATTTGTGAGGCCCAGTAAGAAATCGGACAGCGATAATTAGAAAATATTTACAATTTGAAAAGGTACAAACGTTTTTGGCGGTCTTCCGAACTTTTCGGAAGCCTTCGTGTTTTACTGGTGGGACAACGTGAAGTTACTAAGAATTATGATACGAAATGAAAACTATTAATTAAACATATATACAAGCATACAGGGATTCAGAAGTCTTGGGTTGTCTTCTGAACTCTTCGGACGGCTTCGTGATAGTGATGCCTTAAGCCTCGTTGAGTGCGTCGCCACGGGGGTGTCGTTTTGGAGATAGAGTTGACAGACGCATTCATAATAACGACTTGTCGGTGTAGTATGGAACAGAGCTTAACGTCCATACCAATTGATTGATGAATTATAATGACTTGCCCTAGTACAGCTGCGGACTGAGTCACCGTCGGAAAATACACAGGCTATGGAGACTACTGCGCGCTGAAGTATATCAGGCTATGGAGAGCACTGCAAGGTGATTCTTTAGACTATGGTGAGCACTAACGAATGTCTTTCGGAGAATTAGAAATTATATTTATACACTTCCATTTCTTATGCTTCTTGTGTTGAAAAACGTTAATGTAGTCTTTAACCAATATAACTGTGTATTTCGATTTTCAAATGTAAAAGAATCTCCAAATTTAGTTTGACCAATGAGCCTGCTGAATTTTGGATATCACAAAAAATGAGTTGGAATCTCTCGCGATTCTTTGGTTTGTTCTGTGTTCAGCACGTGTACTTTGATATAGTCAACTCCATGCCACCGACGTCGTCTCGTGACAATGCACATCTTATAAGAAAGACGCGCGACCACAACAACTGTATATATAGCTTAACTCGGCTCGCCCCTTTTACAATAACCACAGCTCCCAACATAAAAATCGCGAACGCTGATTGGCTGCGCGTTACCCCACCAGCCTCAAGAAAGAGTATAAAACCAGCTGCATTACGACCAGATTGTCACTGGACTCAGTCATCTAACGCTTCTCTTAGCCTAAAGAGAAACAGTAGACACCTCAGCGCTTCTCCTAGCTTGAGGAACCACCGACGACGACGCCCTGACGCTTCTCCTAGCCCGGGGCGCCGTCGAAGAAGACCTCGGCTCTGTTGTGAGTCCGAGGCAGTACGCCGACGTCCTGGTGCTTCTCCTAGCCCGGGGCGTAGTCGAAGAAGACCTCAGCTCTGCTCTGAGCACGAGGCAACACGACGACGCTTTGGCGCTTTCCTAGCCCAAAACCGTCCGCCGCCACAACGCTGAATGGACGACGCCTTGGCGTAGAACCAACACTCGTCCACCCGGACCACCCCAGAAGGTTCGCTGTGAGGAATGCGTACCGAGACGCCGCGGACCAACGCAACACGAGCAGTTTCTTATAACACTGTAAATATGTTCTAATTAGTTTGTAATTACTGTATATATATATATATATATATATATATATATATATAATATATATATGTATGTTCTAATTGGCTTGTAATTACTGTATATATATATATATGTATATATATATATATATATATATATATATAATCTAATTTATTCAAACTGCCAAAATAAAATCAAACCTCATTGTTATACAAATATTGTTGCATAACATTTTGTTATCAGAAAGCTAGCCGGATAACATGCAATTCTTAAGTCTGTTCTGTGTTCAGCTCGGGTGCGGTGACATAGTCAACAATGTACTGTAATGGAAAACTTTAAAACCCTTAAAAAATATCGCATTTGCTGTGTGAACACAGTCATCAACAAAGAGCGCGTAGTATCTGTAATAAAACAATACAATTTGAACAAAGAAAAACATAAGTGGCATGTCCTTATTACCTTGCTATTTCAAAACAAACAACATATAAACACTAGTAAAATATTCTTTAGATGGTATAGCAAAAGAACTATCACTTCCTATAATGAAAATATATCTGTTATCAAATCGCGCTATTGGAACTATTTGAGAACTACTGTAAGACAAGGTTGTTGTTTTAAACTTTTACTAACATATAGACCAAATAGTATTACTGACCAAACGTGACTGAAAACACAATAGAATTAATCACCAGTAAATCACCACTAAGACCTCACTTACTTAGGAATATAGATTAAAGAATTACATTAAATTTCTCTATTTTTGACGCATTTGGCCGAAATAAAACTGTAAATTTAGTTTAAGTTTTCGTTTAACAAATTTGTATCATTTTTCATGTTCAATGATTTGATTTACAAAATATACAACAAATATTCATAAAAATACAAGAACTTTTAGAAAGCGGTAGCAGAGTTAATTTTGGTGGAGTACACTTTTCCTACTGAATTCATAAAAAACAGCAACTTTTATAATGCAACATTTAACAAAGTCTTTTAGTATCCAGATCTGTGTGTGCAGTCTCACAACAATACTACAAATTTCTAAACTACAGGTCAAACGTCAATACAAAGTTAAACAATTTCCTAAAATATTCTTACGGTTTCCCGCGTTTCACATTGTTGCACAATCGTTTAATATAACATGACTACGCGGCAAATTACGCGACATTTGTATCAAATACCAAACACGTTTAAAAGTGATACAATTCTTAATTTGCAATATAAATAAAGCAATGTACTCACTTAAATCGCACATTACCGCCAAATCCCAGGGCCATCTCGTTGTTGGTCCATCACGCCGTCGTTGAGCCAGATTTATTCGTCCATCCTTTATGTTTGTAGGGGGAAGGATACAGGTAGTTGTACGATAAGGCAAGATAAGATACGGAAACCCCTAAAAAAAGAGAAAAGACACCACGACACGGGTAGCTGTTGTCGGCTTCAGGCTTCGTAGTCTAATCACGTCGTATCACATACTCCGCGCACTTGCGCCTTTCAGTCCGCGCCTGCGCATTCTCTTGCGCAAACGCAACTGTCCGGAATGACGGAAATTGACAACTTTATTTGAAAATATTCGCGGAAACTACCTTATAATTTATACTTAGTCTAAAGGTGATACATAGCCGATTTTTGGCATGTTATTCATAACTAAAGGTATAAATTCTCTTGATCATTTACTTTAGTTTCAGGGATTAATCTTTAATAATAATTCGCATAGCCTGCATAATACAAACTGTTTTGAGGTTATAAATATTACTTGAAACGTAAACATTAATACTTAAAGTAGAAAGTCTTATTGCATCAAATTATAAACAAATATTTGATAGATAGTTTTCTCGTGTAAATGTAATTCTGACTTCTTTATCAAACTACAAGACGGACAGGTCGCCGGGCAACGTGTATAAAGTTAAACGTTTACCACAAATTGTGGAACAAATGTTAAAAGTCACAAGGCAACCGACGGAGTCATATGTTTCGAATTGAAACAAGCCAGCAAGCAAACTTCTTACAGAAATTTTTCGAAACTGCAAATTACTAAGGAATTGAATACGTATACTGTTTTTCTTTATTATGGACTACAACTAAAACCACGTAATCCATCAGTATCTTACCTTATGACACAGTAATCTCTTAAAACTATTCCTCAAAAAAAGCACTGTAATTGAAATCAAAGTAGAATAACTAATTAAATACTTTCACCTGATTCGCGTTAATAGAAAAATCTAAACTCATATGAGACTATTCATCTAGCGGTACAAATCAAAATACTGATACACATATCGCTTGAAACCAATGCTACCTGTTTCACGAACCGAAAGCTAATGTTCTCCAATTTGACGAATTAACGGAACAACATTACGGTCTTGTCATATTGAGCAAAGTTCAAACAACCATACAATTAAGTATAGGATTTTATTATTCATTTTAAATAATACTCGATTGTTAATTGGGTAATATTGTAAACGCTTGAATAGAAAGAAATGTAATATTTGAAAATAATTTATTTAAAATTGCCCCAGCAAGCTACGCTAAGTATTTCTAAGTATGTTCTGAACAAAATATAAAACTTAAAGAATACAAAATAATTTTCAGTGAGGTCACCAACAAATCAAAACAGTTATCTTTTTATAGAATAAAAAAATAACCAAACTACATCAGCAAATTATTAAGTAGTCAGAGACTTAATTATAGAACAAGTACATTGTAATATGTCATTTTGGCAGTGGATTATTCTATGCACTAGTTTGTTTACTTTATAGTTCTAGGGGTCGTTTTTAAATTTTTTTTCTTTTGTCAATGAGTTGATTTTTACAAATACTACTTGTGTTTTAATTCTCATTTTGAATTCTGTCTTCATTCAGATTTCCTATATACAATTCAAAGCAATGTTTCTCTACACTAGCATTCACAGTTATGTTTTACTCATACACAATCAAGGAGTAACATAAATAAATTTTTAAAATATGTAATTTAGCATAATCCGATATTTAATTTAGAAAGCAAATTTTATAATCAAAAATTGTAGAATTTACGTCCTTATACTTATAAATAGAATGCACTTTACAAATATCAAGTTTTACGCGATACTCTTATGCTTACAAACGAAATTTACTGGGTTTGTCTAGGTTGCTAGTTAAAACGTAGGTTGTTTAAGAGTCGTGTAAATCGCACTTGCGGCCCGAATACTTTTTTTTTAATCGACGGTCTCATTCGAATCGTCTAATCTGGACACGTCTACGCGATTTGTTGAAGGATTAGACTGGATTGTAATCGAAAATTTGCGTGGAAACGCCGTAAGTCTAGATCTTCTTGCGTGTTGTTAGTTGCGTTTAGTAGTTGGATTTTTTTTTTATTAAAATATAATATGTTTTTAGCTTATTAATATCGTAAATGTGAAGTAAATCAGTTCTAAATGGAATAAAACAATTTTGTGTTGGTAGTTGCGTTTAGTAGTTCGATTATTTTTTTGATTTAAACTATAAAATGTTTGTTAGCTTATTAATATCGTAAATGTTAAGCCAATCAAATCTAAATGGAATTAAACAATTTTGTAATATTAGATTTCATTAATACTATTAATAGAATGTCATATATTTAATTTTCTGGAGATTCACATATCATCTTGACTGCAAACATCTACGGTGACATTCCTCGCGCTAATAACCGCCGACGAAGTTTTGACATTCTGAGTAGACTAAACGTCTTGTCCGCCACATTTTTGCAGTTATGGAAAATTAGATTCTATCAATGAAAAAATTTCGGCATTTGGATATTTTTATATTGTGTAGGTAAAACTGTTGCATATCATAGTTCATATATTTATATATATATATATATATATATATATATATATATACAGGGTGCCCGCAATCTATCTCCGTATATGGGTAACTTTTTTATTATAGAAGATACAATATTGGTTAAATTAGCAAAGCTGAAGAGAAATTTACGAGTAGTATGATGCTTTTTTGAAAACTCACCTAGATGCTCAACTTTTTAGATATTTGAAAAACTGAAATTTGCCATTTTCTTCAAACGCTAATAACTTTTAACGGTTTAACCTATAGAGAAAATAAAACTGCTTGTAAGGTAACTTTTACGTAGAATTCAATAGCGTATATGACAATTTTAATTGGAAATGGGTTTTCAAGCTACAAACATAACCTCACTTTTTAAATGGAAACCATAGTTCAATATAACCCAAATGGAAAGGTTTTTCTTTCTGATTACCCTGATGTAAGGGTTGATGTACTTATTTTCAGTAGTTTCTTCATAATAAAGAAAAAACGATTTATTTATTTGCGGACATCAAGGAGTCCATGGATACATATTACAAACAAACAAAATGTGTAAAAATCAATAATGGAAACACAAGTTTATTGTAACTAAATTTATTATAAACTAAGAAAAATTAAATACTTAAAAATAAACTATCCATACAATACAAATAACTTAATCAAAGGAAACAAAACTAATTAATGCGAATATGCCCACTCCTACATTAACATATGCTCAAAATGACCTCCATTAGCTTGCAAACACATTTCGCACCTTTTAATTAGGTTTTGGTGCACCTTATTTAACGTTTGTGGTTTTATACTTGTAATAGCTGCTGTAATACTATCTTTGAGTTGCTCAATGTTATTGGATTTTTTAGCATACACTACATCCTTTACAGTACCCCAAAGAAAAAAATCCAGTGGCGATAGTTCTGGTGATCTTGCCGGCCATGGAACAGGACCTGCATTGCCAATCTAATTTGGAAAACTATTATCAAGATATTCAGAAACGGCTTGAGCATTGCGAGCAGGTGCACCGTCATGCTGAAAATATTTTAAGTTTTGCAGTAAATGAAGTGGCAAATTATCTAGCATTTCTTGCAATTCGTTTTGTAGAAAATTCAAATAGTGTACACCATTTAAATTATAATTATAGAAGAAAGGCCCAAGTATTTTATTACCAAAAATGGCACACCACACATTTATCGAAAATTGATGTTGATCCCGCCTTTCTTCTGTTAAATGGGGATTTTCCTGACTCAGTAGACTGTATTTTTCTGTTAAACTTGCCTTTGTTAGTAAATTTTGCTTCATCGGTAAATATAATAGTGTGACTAAAACCAGGATTATTATTTGTTTCATTAAGAAACCACCTACAAAACTGTTGTCTTCTCTCACAATCCCCATGATACAGTGTATTGCTAACATGGGTTTTGTATGGTTTGTAGCGGTTTTGTTTTAAAATTAGGCGAGCTTCTTCTGTAGAAGTAGCGCACTCAATTGCAGTTTCTCGGGTGGACGCTGTTGGCTTAAAATTTATGTAGGCTAACACACGTTCTTCATCATCAGTTTTGAATTTTCTTTTATCAGTACTGGGTTTTGTAAAAGCACCAAACCTTTTTAAATTGTTTTCTAATTTAGAAAACAATCGTTTATCTGGCTGCGTTCTTTCCAAATATCTTTCATAATACATATCACCAGCAGCATCACAATTTCTGTTACAGGCATAGTAACAAAAGAGCATGTCATTTTTTTCGTCGTTTGTATACATTCTCTATTATAATCAAATAAATTTAAAAGTCTTCTACACAAAATTTGCAACCCAGAGCAAATAAACACTTTAACTAATAATATCTGACATATGCCAGTTGTTTTTTGTTTATTTAAAATATGTATCCATGGACTCCTTGATGCCCGCAAATAAATAAATCGTTTTTTCTTTATTATGAAGAAACTACTGAAAATAAGTATATCAACCCTTACATCAGGGTAATCAGAAAAGAAAAACCTTTCCATTTGGGTTATATTGAACTATGGTTTCCATTTAAAAAGTGAGGTTATGTTTGTAGCTTGAAAACCCATTTCCAATTAAAATTGTCATATACGCTATTGAATTCTACGTAAAAGCTACCTTACAAGCAGTTTTATTTTCTCTATAGGTTAAACCGTTAAAAGTTATTAGCGTTTGAGGAAAATGGCAAATTTCAGTTTTTTCAAATATCTAAAAAGTTGAGCATGTAGGTGAGTTTTCAAAAGCATCATACTACTCGTAAATTTCTCTTCAACTTTGCTAATTTAACCAACATTGTATCTTCTATAATAAAAAGTTACCCATATACGGAGATAGATTGTGGGCACCTGTATATATATATATATATATATATATATATATATATTGTTGTGAAACCTTTAAAATCCGGGAACTCCATTACTAGAATCGAGCCCCACAGATTGGGCGTCAAGAATGCTGTGAAACCTCTTGAATTACCTGGTCCGTTGACTTTCTTCTGTTAATCGCCTCGGCTGCTCCTCTAGATAACTTACATCCTCAATCATAAAAAAAACAAACCCCTTCCTACCACAAAAATCAACGCTACCTCTATTTACATCAATCTTCACACTACATTAAAATTTCAAAATTAAAACTCAGCATAAATTTCAGTTTTAAAAAGAATTTCAAGATTAATTTTATTATCATTTTAATGTGCATCCAGAATTAAAGTCCTTGTTGGATGCCTACTAATTAATATAACAATATAAGCAGACCGGAGTCTGAGTAACATGGGAGCATCTACCACCCCTTTACGTTAATTAACCAGGTTCGTCTAATTGAGCTCAAAGACATACCCAAATTTTCATCATAGTCCCGAACATCAATACTAAATACCCCTTTCTACTTAAACAAGCAAATTTCACCTTAAAATTAAAATTTTATTGTTAGTACAATTTCACTAATGTCCATTTAAAGTAAATCAATTATAAAGTTATTCAACACAAACAAAATATCAAAGTTCAACAAAATAGTATAAATTACCTGAAGGTTACTGCACTCGTAGCTTTAAGGTACATCGTCCCTTTGTTAATCACACCATTCCAACTGGATTATATTTACAGCTTCTGATTCTCAACGCTTTTCAAATTTTCTCCATCACCATTTATTTAAAGTTGTTTCTAGGCTTTTCTGAAACTCATCTGTGTATATCTGACCCTTGTTTGTGGATCCAGACACATTTATGAACCATTTAATTATTCACCCCCGCAAAATAGCAAAGAAATTCATACTTCTTTCACCAATATACGCCAAAACTGCCTACTAATGGGTATTCATTTGTTGTTGTAAATTTTGACTAATTAGTACAGTGATACTAAATTTTATTACCTTGTATCTAAGTGCACTCAAGTACATTCATGTTAGCACGTAAATAACAAACTGTTTTAAATCACCAAAATATACGAGCAAACTTTAAATTATTTTATCAAACTAAAATGCACTGTTTAACATCTTGAATCAAGTCGCGGATGTAAGAGAGCTTTTAACGCATCGAATAGTCAAAAGTCTAAGAGAGCGAAATTCATATTACCACCGGTATATATAGCGGATAGCCGGCACGTCGCTTTTGTCCTCAAAACAGACAATTCTTAAGAATTTCTCATGCTATGTTCCCATTCCGTCGCTCGCGCGTCGGTTTTTACGAATTTTTCACTCGCCCCAGTTAAATCTCAGAAATTTTGACACGGCTTGCAACGTTCTGGAAATAACTAATTGACTTTTATCCAGAAATGTTATTTCTACCTCTCAATTTTGCCTTTACTTTCAACCAATCGTGAACCTCGTGACGTTGCTTAAATCACGCCTTTTACTATATGTGTCTCGGTCTTGTGCATATTATCTGTCTCTATCTAACCTGTTCTTATTGATGCAAATTGACACTCTTCATTATCGATTATTTCAGTCCACGCGGACTGTTATCTGGGTTAAATAACCCCGTATCGCGCCTTCCGTGAATATTCAGCCACGGTTTCTCCAAGATTCTTTGTAACCATTAATTATTTGCAAATTTTACGCGGAACAAGCTTATTTTAAAAATACGCAGGTGTTCTGTATTTCGTGCTAAAGCATCCGACCGTCTCCAGTATCCGTAGAATCGACATGTTTATCTAAACAAATTAAACTAAAATTGCCTTCTAAAATACGCAGGTGTGCTCAAACGTAACATTTTAAATACCCTTCTACGATTTGCATTTTATGCTTATTATTAATAATGGTTTAATTAACTCCAACTAAAATTGACTTCTATCCTTTCATTTTAGCGAATACAAATTAAATGTTAATTATTATATGTACACTTTGTTTAATACCGGTTACTTAAAATAGGGTTAATTAATATAAATTTTGCACGCTTTGTTTTTTTACTAGGAATAATTAAATTACCCGTAAAGTTTTCTAATACTGCTTCTTTTGATATAAAGCGTCTTGTACATGATTTAAATCTCTTATTTTTACTGAAACGACCGAATTTATTTATGCTTCATGGTTTTAATGAAGCGTACCTTTTCCCAAAGCTTCTACACGGTGATTAAAATTATTTGATGTGATTATTTAATTTTCTACTCTGGTCTAAATATGAGTATTTTCCCCCCTATTTGAATACAAATAATCCAACTTATTTGAATGCAAATATAAAGCATTTAGACAAAAAAAAATTACAAAAAAAATTGCCTATCTCTCTCTACCCTTATCTATCTAACTTACCTACTTTATCTCCAATCCAAAAAATATTTACACCTATCCTATATCCCTATCCTATTCCTAACTCTCACTTAATTTTATAAACTGAAATTATCCCTAACTTCATCCTACTTATCCATCTAATCCTATATATATCCTATATACCTATCCTATTCCTAACTTTTAAACTAATCTTCACTACACTTTACTTCTCCCTACCTAATTCTATATGCCTATCCTACTCTTACTCTATTCCTAACTCTCCACTAATCTTATATGAAATATCTATACTTAACCTATCTTCTTTTCTTCCTACATTTACTCTTTATTCTCATCCTAAACCTATTTCTAATTATCTCCCATATTTATCCTATACCTAGCTTTATTTTCTATACACACCTACTTCTACTCTTCTATATACACCTATTCTATCCCTATCCTATTTAAATTTTACTCTATTATACACCTAGTTCTATCCTTTGTTCATCAAGTTATTTAAATCTAACTCTTTTCTTGACCCTCCAAGTCTTTCTTCTCACCATCCTAATACTCTTCATCCCTATTTTTCCTCCTTTTATATCTATACTTATCATCCCTATTATCTCACATACAATAAACTCATCATCCCTATTATCCTGACTCTTAAATATTACTTCTTCTTCAGTCCCTACACTTGTCTGTTTCTTATTTATTCTTATTTCCTTTTCTGCCGACAAACCAAACGATACTACTTTACAATTATCGATTTTTCCCTCTATGGAAAATCCTATGTACCTTCTAGAATTCTTATGTAATGGAATCCGCCAGAATGAATTCCTTAAATTAACTTTATTAAAAACAAACTTGCCATCTTTACTTAATTCCGCCTTCACCTGCTCCCGATCTGCTGCTTCTACCCCCACTACTTCTGCATGTTTTCGTACTAAAGCTTGAACCTCTACTATCCTATCCTCTGGACATCCTATCGTGTTGATCTGTTTACCTTCATCATCCTCTACCTCTACTACATTAATACTAAACCCCGTGTCATCCTCTGTGACTTCATAACTGCCCTTCGATGGCACTACCCTATCATTAATCCTTATTACCTTCCTTTCCATATCTATTAAAACCCCTAACTTCATCATACAGTCAACACCTAAAATGCTCTGAAACTTCAGTCCAGGTACAATTACAAACTCCTGTTCACAGCTTAAACCTCCTATATCTATCCTAAGCACCACAACACTATTTACTACAGCAAACTTCTTTTATTTGGAGCTACTAAATGGCTACGCTTTATAGGCATAATTCTATCACAAACCTTATCCCTAATTTTGCTGACGAATTCCTCCGATATTAAACTCGCCTCTGCCCCTGTATCAAGTAATACTTCTACATTATTTTCAAAATTTCTAAATTAATAATTGGCAAACATAATTTTTCCTTAGTTTCTGGCTCTACTTCCTCCTCAATTTTGAAAAATTCACGTGGAATGTTCATATACATTTACACTGAAATCTAGTGGTCTGTCGCGTTCTAAAAATCCTGTCCAGGTCTGTTTTCCCTACTTGGTCCTGGTCTAGCCGTCACCTCAGCGTATGTCCTAGGCGTTTCCACTCGTTCCGTGTCTGTATTAGCAGTCCCGCTCATGTCTGGTGAACTATTCATTCTGGTAGGTCCCGGTCTCGGTGCAGGTCCCCTTCCTAAACTATTACTCCTAACATATGGTCGTCTCTGTTCCCAATTCTGTCGCTGGTATCCGTAACTATTCCCCCGTCTAGCGTAGTTGTCCCGTCTATTGTCAAACCTAACTGTGTTGATCTGTCTTTCCCTGTTATCCCGAGGTCGTCCACTACTTACGTCGTTGTACCTCTGCAAGTATTCTAAAAACATTTCTCTGTCCACTATGTTCTGTAGTGCTACGTGTTGTCTTATGTCTACCTCGAAGTGTCGTGATAAATACTTGATAATTTGTCGGTCCGTCAGTGGTGGGTTCAGTTGCTTTGTTATGCTATACTTGCGTATAGCATATTGCTCCCTACTTCCTGAAAATTTTCCCTTAAATTTCCCTGTGATTAAGTCGTCTCGTACCTGGTCTTGTCTGTGGTCACTGCAGTAGTGCTTTAAAAATTTGTTTTCAAAGTCCGTGTATGTTTCAATGTCCTGTCCTACTAAATTGTACCATGCTTCCGCGTTGTCCTTTAATAAAGCCTTTATCGTATTCAGTTTAGTCTGTTCGTCAAATAAATTTCCCACTAGATTTCTTACGCTATTAATAAAAATTTCTGGATTTACCCTGTTATCGCCATAAAACTTCATGTGTTGGTCCAATGATACTCCACCTGTAGAAAATCTGGAACCATCCCCCGTTAAATTTGACATGTTGTATTTGATACTACTAACTTCGCGTTCTACCCTGCCTAACTGATCCCTACATGAGTCCGTTACTTCAGTCATTTTTATATTAATCTCTTCTTCACAAAAAATGCGTACTTCGGACCTTAAATGTCCCATTTCCTGTCGAAGACCTGTAATATCACGCTCATTTTTTTCAACCCTATTTTCAACTTCCCCCATCTTTACGGTAAGACTATTTTTAAATTCTGCAAATTCTTTCGTCGATTTTTCTATTTTATCCCCTAATTCCTGATTTAATTGGTCAAATTTCTTATTCGATTCTTCACTCATTTGCTCAAATTTTCGATTTGAGTCCTCTCTAACCCCGCTTAACGTCTCATTCATTCTTTCTAGCATCCTCATTATCATTTCGTTTCCTTGATCCCCTGATTCCGTCCTCGACTGATCTCTACTGCCTCCAGCTTCTTCCATTTTCGAATTTTTCCCACACAATGCACTATCGTCACTTCCAATTTCCACTCCTTGACTCCTTAACCACTCTTTTCTCTGCATACGTTCTAATCACTCACACACACTCTAAAATACTCTTAAATTTTTACACACACAGAAACTCTCTCTCTCAGATCGCCAGTTTCCTGGAATAAAATCACAAAAATTTTATTTGGAACTCGAGCCTCACTTTTGGGTCGCCAAAGAATGCTGTGAAACCTTTAAAATCCGGGAACTCCATTACTAGAATCGAGCCCCACAGATTGGGCGTCAAGAATGCTGTGAAACCTCTTGAATTACCTGGTCCGTTGACTTTCTTCTGTTAATCGCCTCGGCTGCTCCTCTAGATAACTTACATCCTCAATCATAAAAAAAACAAACACATTCCTACCACAAACATCAACGTTAACTCTATTTACATCAATATTCACAATACATTAAAATTTCAAAATTAAAACTCAGCATAAATTTCAGTTTTAAAAAGAATTTCAAGATTAATTTTATTATCATTTTAATGTGCATCCAGAATTAAAGTCCTTGTTGGATGCCTACTAATTAATATAACAATATAAGCAGACCGGAGTCTGAGTACAAAGGGAGCATCTACCACCCCTTTACGTTAATTAACCAGGTTCGTCTAATTGAGCTCAAAGACATACCCAAATTTTCATCATAGTCCCGAACATCAATACTAAATACCCCTTTCTACTTAAACAAGCAAAATTTCACCTTAAAATTAAAATTTTATTGTTAGTACAATTTCACTAATGTCCATTTAAAGTAAATCAATTATAAAGTTATTCAACACACACAAAAATATCAAAGTTCAACCAAAATAGTATAAATTACCTGAAGGTTACTGCACTCGTAGCTTTAAGGTACATCGTCCCTTTTGTTAATCACACCATTCCAACTGGATTATATTTACAGCTTCTGATTCTCAACGCTTTTCAAATTTTCTCCATCACCATTTATTTAAAGTTGTTTCTGGGCTTTTCCGGAACTCATCTGTGTATATCTGACCCTTGTTTGTGGATCCAGACACATTTATGAACCATTTAATTATTCACCCCCGCAAAATAGCAAAGAAATTCATACTTCTTTCACCAATATACGCCAAAACTGCCTACTAATGGGTATTCATTTGTTGTTGTAAATTTTGACTAATTAGTACAGTGATACTAAATTTTATTACCTTGTATCTAAGTGCACTCAAGTACATTCATGTTAGCACGTAAAGAACAAACTGTTTTAAATCACCAAAATATACGAGCAAACTTTAAATTATTTTATCAAACTAAAATGCACTGTTTAACATCTTGAATCAAGTCGCGGATGTAAGAGAGCTTTTAACGCATCGAATAGTCAAAAGTCTAAGAGAGCGAAATTCATATTACCACCGGTATATATAGCGGATAGCCGGCACGTCGCTTTTGTCCTCAAAACAGACAATTCTTAAGAATTTCTCATGCTATGTTCCCATTCCGTCGCTCGCGCGTCGGTTTTTACGAATTTTTCACTCGCCCCAGTTAAATCTCAGAAATTTCGACACGGCTTGCAACGTTCTAGAAATAACTAATTGACTTTTATCCAGAAATGTTATTTCTACCTCTCAATTTTGCCTTTTACTTTCAACCAATCGTGACCCTCGTGACGTTGCTTAAATCACGCCTTTTACTATATGTGTCTCGGTCTTGTGCATATTATCTGTCTCTATCTAACCTGTTCTTATTGATGCAAATTGACACTTTTCATTATCGATTATTTCAGTCCACGCGGACTGTTATCTGGGTTAAATAACCCCGTATCGCGCCTTCCCGTGAATATTCAGCCACGGTTTCTCCAAGATTCTTTGTAACCATTAATTATTTGCAAATTTTACGCGGAACAAGCTTATTTTTAAAAATACGCAGGTGTTCTGTATTTCGTGCTAAAGCATCCGACCGTCTCCAATATCCGTAGGATCGACATGTTTATCTAAACAAATTAAACTGAAATTGCCTTCTAAAAATACGCAGGTGTGCTCAAACGTAACATTTTAAATACCCTTCTACGATTTGCATTTTATGCTTATTATTAATAATGGTTTAATTAACTCCAACTAAAATTGACTTCTATCCTTTCATTTTTAGCGAATACAAATTAAATGTTAATTATTATATGTACACTTTGTTTAATATCGGTTACTTAAAATAGGGTTAATTAATATAAATTTTGCACGCTTTGTTTCTTTACTAGGAATAATTAAATTACCCGTAAAGTTTTCTAATACTGCTTCTTTTGATATAAAGCGTCTTGTACATGATTTAAATCTCTTATTTTTACTGAAACGACCGAATTTATTTATGCTTCATGGTTTTAATGAAGCGTACCTTTTCCCAAAGCTTCTACACGGTGATTAAAATTATTTGATGTGATTATTTAATTTTCTACCCTGGTCTAAATATGAGTAATATATATAATGCTGTGGAACCTACAAAAAGCCTCACCTGAGTAAAAAAAGATATTCGTGCCTCTCGAATTTGGCACCAAGATTTGCTGTGATTCTCGCCCTGTTGAATCTCTTCTGATAATCGCCTCTTTACTTTTTCCGCCTCGGCTGCTCACCTAGTTAAAACTTTCATCCTCATTCATAAAAAAACAAACACATTCCTACCACAAACATCAACGTTAACTCTATTTACATCAATATTCATAATACATTAAAATTTCAAAATTAAATTGTAGCATAAATTTCAGTATCATAAATTTTCAAGATTAAATTTGTCATCATTTTAATTTGCATCCAGAATTAAAGTCCTTGTAGGATGCCTACTAATTAATTTAACAATATTTGCAGACCTGAGTCTGAGTACAAAGGAGCATCTCCCACCCTTTACGTTAATCAAAGAGGTTAGTCTAATTGAGCTCAAAGACAGACCCAAATTTTCATCATAATTAAGAACATAAACTGCTAAATACTCCTTTCTACTTAAACAAGAAAATTTCACCTTAAAATTGAAAATTTGTTGTTTGTACAAATTCACTACTGTCCATTTTTTAGCAAACAAATTATAAAGTTATTCAACACACACCAAAACATCAAAAATCGAACAACAAAGCATAAGTTACCTGAAGGTTAATGCACTCGTGGCTCCGATGTACATCGTCCTTTGTTAATCACACCATTCCAACTGGGTTATGTTTACGGCTTCTGATTCTGAACGCTTTTAAAATTTTCTACACCACCATTCATCTAAAATTGTTTCAGGGCTTCTCAGGAACTCATCTAAGTATATCAAAATCTTGTTTTGTGGATCCAATCACGATTACGAATAACATTTAATTATTAACACCCCCGAAAAATAGCAAAGAAATTCATACTTATTTCACGCTATACCCCAAAACTGCCTACTTTTGTTTATTCATTTATCGTTACAAATTTGGATAATTGGTACAGTAATACTCGCAAATATAACTGGACTTTATTACTTTGTATCTTCTTTTCTAAGTGCACTAATGCATAATAACTTGTATCGTAGCACGTAAAGAGCAAATTTTTTTAAAGTATTCAATAATCACCAAAATATATGAGCAAACTGTTTAAAGTATTGAATCAAAATCGATAATCTAAGAGAGCGAAACTGTTTAAAGTCCGGGTTTATATAATAGCTCGCCTGTACGTCGGTTTTGTCCCGCGACGGCCAGTTTTCAGAATTTCGCATACTATGTTCCCTTTTCGACAGTAAAAATTTGCACACGCGCCAGTTGAAGATCTAAGAATTTTCACACGGCTCGCAAACACGTCCGAGAACACTAATTAATTTTGTATAGAAATCGTTACGTTTACACCTCTCATATCTGCAACTTATTTCAACCAATCATTTCCTCGTGACGTTGCTCAAATCACGCCTTTTATTATCTGTGTCTCTGCCTTGCGCATTTTATCTGTCTTTTTCTAACTTGCTCCTAGTGGTGCAAATCGATACTCTTTACTATCGGTTATTTCAGTCCACGTGTATTTCTATTTGAGTTAAATAACCCCGTATCTAGCCTTCCCGTTAATATAAGCTACGGTTTATCCGACCGTTTCCAATATACGCAGAATTTTCATGTTTATCCAAACAAATTAAACTGAAATTGACTTTTAAAAATACGCAGGTGTGTGCTCCTAATTAACGTTTTAATATAATTCTCAGAGCTTTTATTTCATGGTATTTTAACCTTGGATTTTCACAGGCTTTTATGCTTATTATATTATTAATAATGGTTCAATTAACTCCAACTAAAATAATAATGAATGGCATTGACTTCTACCCTTTAAGTTTTAGCGAATACGCACTAAATATTAATTTATTATTTGTACACTTTGTTTAATACCCATTACTTAAAAATTGAATTAATTAGTATAAATTTTGCACGTAATTTCTATTTGTTTCTTGGAACAATTAAATTAAATACACGTTGAGCATTTTAATTCTGCTTCTTTTTATAGAAAGCGTCCTTATACACGGTGATTAAAATTATTTGATGTCGTTAATTAATTTTCTACCCTGGTCTAAATTTGAGTATTTTATATATATATATATATATATATATACAACGTGGAAAGAAAATTTATTAAAAAAACGACGATATTTAACATATAAGACAAAATCAAGACATGATTGTAGGTAAAAATTGGCTAATGATTCCCGCTTTTCTAATAAACATTTGAATGAAATCTGTTTCCCTCACTCTATATATTATTTTTACGTAATGATATAATTAAATTTGAGAACACTTTCATTAGAGAGTCTTGTTAGAAAATGTGGGCTTTTTACAAAAGTGCAGATAGTATCAATTTCAAACTTGCTATAAAATTCTAATTACATGCAAGAACTGAATTATGCTTTGTACTTTAAAACAAATTGCGTTTTATTTTTGCTTTATTACCTATTTTAATGCATATTTTAACTTTCCAGATAGTATTTAGTAATAAAATGATACATTTTTAAAGATTCGAACTTTGCAGTTACCTATATAATTGTATCTAAAAAGTTGTAGGCAAGTTATGTATCCCGCAATTACCTATATATATTGATATATTGAATCTAATAGGAATTATTAGAAATTGTTAAATAAAAGTATAAGTTCAATGCAACATTGTAACACAAGGATAACCCAGAGAGGTTATCGACAGTTCATGAGAACGGACATGCAACTTTGCATCCGTGAGGGCAGTGATACTGCAGGTGGCAGGTCACAGGCGGTCAACAGACCGCAATTACTTAGAATTAAGATTGATACATTGTAACAAAGTGTAAAGCAGACATGAGATCTGCAAGTTCCCACAAGCCGTGTGAGGGGCAGGTTATTATAAAAGGCCCGGGAGCTCAATGCCCGGCAGTCAGTCTTCAAACTCCATACTTCGTTGTTGAAGCTACTCAACCGAGTCAGTCTTCGAATTCCATACTTCGTTGTTCAAGCTACTCAACCGAGTCAGTCAGAGTTTACAGCTTTTGCATTGTTGTCTAACTAGACTACTCGCCCAGTACAATTAATTATTTTTATTAAAGTTATTATGAACCAGCTATTCTAAATTTCATTGTAATTTCTGTTTAACTTATTAAATAAATTTGTTAAAGTGTCGAAGTTTTTTTTTAAAAACACAGCTCCAAAGGCCCGAACTTTAACTGGCGCAGTCGTAACGGATGTCAAAAGGGCACTGAAAATCCAAAAATCGGAAGATTGGTGACCAAGAATTTTAATTCGAAATTTTGGCAGAACCCAAACCAAGTTGGAGGAAGAACAAGCATAGTCTAAATCCAACAAACAGACCAAGGTGGACAAGATACAGCATCGATCGAGCCCACCAAAGAAACAGATGAAATTAATGTAAGTTCATTTCCATACCTTTTTTTAACCAGAAACTACAATTGATATATGCTAGTATTATAATTATTGATTACCATTTATTATTATTGTTTTATGAATTTTATTGTTTTGAAAATAATTACAAAGTGAATTATTTCCAAAAAAAGAACGAGACCTTATTTTAAGAAAGTATTAACCTATGAGACGAATGTTAAAAAGATACTTTTTTCTTTAAAAAGCAAATGAGACTTGAATTTAAAAGAGATTTTTTTTTAAAAAGTAAATGAGAATTGATATTAAGAGATTCTTACCACAATTATTAGAACGAAAATAATCCAAGAAATAACGGGCGCACATTCACTAACACCAAAGTAAGAAACACTAACCAGCGCGATTCAAAAGCACGTTTTCAATCCGGTAAAATAAAAACACAGAACGCACTTTAATTTCAAAGCTAAAGCTAATTCTTCAAAAGCAATCACGGAACGATTATTAAAACCATTGACCTTATAGCAAAACTCTGCTACGGTAACCTAAACCCACCTAAGATAAGCAAAATACGCGAATAAATCATCCTTATTACACACTTAAAAACCTCAGAGAAATCGCTTTCAGTATAACTTCAACAACGCAATATCATTATTACCTTAAAGAAATAGCTTTCAGAATCTTGGCACAACGCAATTTGCATCATAAGTACTAATTCCATCACGGGATAATAAAAGCGACGCAGTTTTTGCATTTAATACCCACAAGTAATTAATCCATAAAAGCGCGCATAATTGCAACTATCTTAGTACAAATACAGAATAAAAAGCTAAACGTTTTTCAATTAAAAATTACTCATCAAATTATAAAGTGCAGTTAAACGGTCATCATAAGAAGCTTTTAATTGTAACCTGAAAACGCACATAACGAAGAGTTCAATTACAAGTCGTGAACACCAAGATATTTAAAAATAAATAGACGTAACATTTATACAAGCAGTTAGCAATTACAGAAGCGAAGTATCCAATTTCTATTAACACCTGTAAGTGTTAATAATCTCAACAAGTATAGTCATATGTACGCAATTATTATAAAGTAACAAAGACTACATCCTTTAGTATTCAATTTCAACAATAAAGTGCAGAAGTAATTAACCTCAAGTGATAATTACGCAACTCAGTAAAACCCACGGAAAGAGTATTAATTACAAATTAACAGAATTTAACTAAAACAACGCTAAGCGAGAATAAATCCATCCAATTCAGATTCCTTAAGAAGCAGAAACTCAAGACAAATTAAAAGCTGCATAAAAACAAGCAAATCCAAGACTACGGTAATTAATTATTGAATACAAATCTCACGAGTACATCACCGCACTGTGTAACTAAGCACAAGTAACAACGACTACAACTCTAAAAATAACCAGACGCAGTCTAAACTTAAAATTAACAAATCCTGACCAAAAATAACGCTGAAAAATAGCAAAATAAATCTCAATCTCTACAAAATTTGAAATTACTTAATCTAATTGAAAAACTAATAAACCCAAACCGAAATTAACGTTTCAAATAGGAAAATCATCCCCAATTTTTACAAAATTCAAAACTATTCAATCTAAAAGGAAAATTAATAAAACCAAAAGCAAAGTTAACATCACAAATAGCAAAACCAACCCCAATTTTTACAAAATTCGAAATTATTTAATCCAAAAGAAAAATTAATACATCCCAAGCATAATTAACGTTACAAATAGAAAATCAACCCCAATTTTTACAAAATTTGAAATTTCACAACCCAAACGGAAAATTAGTAAATCCGAAGCGAAAATAACAATACAAATAGCGAAATAAAGCTTAATTCAAAAAAAATTTTTTTTTTTTAAAATTTCCCAAAATCGAAAACAACCCCCAACCAACATGAGTAACACAGACATGCGACTCTATTTGGAGACAATACAGATATTTGATGAATGTTCCTAAAAACCTTCTACAAACCCGGAGATGACCAAAGAAATTCATTGCTTATACGCTTGGTAATAAGTAAACTAACCGGAAGGGCACTAACCTTAATCGCCAGTAGGGACGATTTACAGGAATGGGAACAGTTTAAACAGCTACTAATTGCATATTTTGGAGACCAACGTAACATAAAATGCCTGGTACGAGACCTAATAAACCTTAGAATGGAACACAATCAATCCCCCTACCAATTCGGAATGAAATGCCAAGACGTGAGAAGTTTAATTTTAACAAAATTAAAAATCGAAGAATCCGATCAAAACGTTAGACATTTAAAAACAAAAATGTATGACGAAAAGGCACTAGACACATACATAAACGCTTTACCAGAACGACTATCGGATAAAATCAGATTCCAACGACCCCAAAATCTAGAAGAAGCTATGAGCCTAGTAATAGAAGAAGAAAATGTAATGTATTACCGCAACAGACTATACAACCCCAACGCGAATAAAAGTTATTCACCAATAAAAACTATACAAGCTACAAGACAAACAATCCCTCAACAAAAATTCACACCCTTTAACGCACAAACAAATTAACCGCGAAGTAATAACCCAAGTTTTAACAATACAAATTTTAATAATCAATATAAAAATTTTTCAAGACCAACATTCAACCCAACTTTTACAAAACCCGCATTCCAACCAAGATTTAATCAAAACTTAAACCAACAAAGACCAGCATTCAACGCAAACCCCAATAGAAATACACCAATGACTAATAATCATAACAACCCTAATAATTATTATAAACCAACACCAATGGATACCTCATCTGGTAACACCAGACAACATACAAAAATAACACATATCCGACCAAACCCTCATCAGAAACGCAATTTTACATCAGAGGAATTATTCCATCAAGAAATAGAAAAATTTGACACTGACCAGAATAATTACATTGAGACACCTACGAACAATGAACCAAACCATGCAGAAACTTACGAACGTGACGAACAATACGAAACTTACGAGGAGTACGACGAAGAAAACTCGAACTCAAATTTTCAAATGGACCCATTCATAGACAACCAAACTTAATAAACTTAAATAATATAAATCACTTAGTATTACCATACATAGAAATACCCCACGCCAAATTCAAACTATTAATCGACACTGGATCCTCTAAAACATTAATTAGCCCAGGACCGTACAAAAACATTATTTAGATTATGTAGAAAGAGAACCATTTAAAATTAAAACAGCCCATCAAACAACACTACACCAATTCGTAGCAAATATACCCTTACCGAGAACATTTAATGTCAAAATGAAACATAAATTTAGTGTATTCGAATTTAACGACAAATATGACGGATTAATCGGAATGGATCTTCTAAGAAAATTAGGAGCCAACATTGACATTAAAAATCGCTTATTAAGGACAAAATACGGAAAAATCCCAATTAAATTTCAAAACACATAAATTGAACAAAAATACACTATAGAACCCCGAACGGAAAGAAAAATAAAAATCCCAGTAAAATCTAACAAAAATTTAGGAATAATAAATCATATGACATTTCAACAAGGAGTAGAAACCCCAACTGCCTTAGTGCAAATAAAAGATAACTATGCAACCACAACAATATTAAATTCAAACGACTATCCCGTAGAATTATCATTGACAGACCCAATTAACGTAGAAGAACTAAATTTTAACGAAATGGAAATAGACGAAAATTTAGAAAACGATTACAACCCAATAGAACATGACGAAATGTTAAGAGAAAATTTAACTAACATCCGCTTTAATACCGATATCAATCAAGAAGAAGAAAGAGCAATTAAAAACTTATGTTTTGAATACCGAGACATATTCCATTGCGAAGGAATACCATTAACATTCACCAACACAGTAAAACATAATATCGAGTTAACCGACAATAAGCCAATCTTTACAAAAGCATATAGACTACCTCATGCAAGCCAAGAAGAAGCTGACAGACAAGTAGCCGACTTATTAGACCAAGACATAATCCAGCACTCCAACTCACCATGGAGCAGCCCCGTGTTAATAGTACCTAAGAAATTAGACGCAACCGGAAAGAGAAAGTACAGAATGGTAATAGATTATAGAAAGTTAAATGAAAAAACGGTAGATGACAAATATCCACTACCAAATATAACCGAAATTTTAGACAAATTAGGCAAATGTCAATATTTTACAACATTAGACCTAGCATCAGGATACCATCAGGTAGAGATGGAAGAAAAAGACATATCAAAACAGCCTTCAGCACACCTAGAGGACATTACGAGTACAAACGAATGCCATTTGGATTAAAGAACGCACCCGCTACTTTCCAGAGAGTCATGGACAATATACTACGAGGAATACACAATGAAAAATGCTTTGTATACCTTGACGACATCATAGTTTATTCCACATCATTGGTAGAACACATAGAAAGATTGAAAGAAGTATTCGAAAGACTTAGACAAGCACATTTTAAAGTACAATTAGACAAAAGTGAATTTTACAAAAGAAGTATCATTTTTAGGACATGTAATAACACCCCAAGGAGTAATGCCAAATCTAGACAAAACAAATGCAGTTCTAAATTACCCATTACCAAAAACAACCAAAGAAATTAAAGGATTTCTAGGACTTAGTGGTTACTACCGCAAATTCATTAAAGGTTACGCTCAGATAACCAAAACCCTGACAAACTGTTTAAAAGGAAACAAAATTGAACACACCCGGAATTTATTAAAGCCGTAGACAAAATTAAAAACATATTAACGAATCACCCTGTATTAGAATACCCAGACTTTACAAAACCATTTATACTGACGACAGACGCATCAAATGTAGCATTAGGCGCAGTATTGAGCCAAGGAAAAGTAGGTAGCGTAAAACCCATCAGCTACGCATCCAGAACCCTAAACGAAACCGAACAAAATATAGTACCATAGAAAAGAATTATTAGCCATAATTTGGGCAACAAAATATTTTAGACCTTATTTATACGGAAGAAAATTTTACATATACACCGATCATAGACCACTAGTATGGTTATGCAAACTGAAAGAACCGAATTCAAAATTACAAAGATGGAGAATCAGACTCGAAGAGTATGATTACGAAATTATATATAAAAGGAATTTATAACAACAACGCAGACGCTTTAAGCAGAATCCAACTCAATGCATTAGAAACGGAATCCATTATAGAAAACGTAGACAAAGCAGAAATAAGGGAAGATCCAGACGAGATCGACACAATACATTCGACACAAAACGAAGAACCAAAAAACGCGATTAAAATCTTAAACGAAGCAATCGATATGAAACCTAACCAATTTATAATAACAGAAGTTTTAAATAACCCCAATCCAGTAAAATATACAAAAGTAGATAACAAAAAAATATATCAAATTCAAATAACTAAAGATGACAACGAGGAACAAATAATTAAAATTCTAAAAGAATACACCCCGAGAAAAACGATTTTATTTTTATTTTAACACCGAACATTTATACCAAAGATTTTCAGAATTATACATTAAACTATTCAATAACTCTGGCCCTGAACTCATCAGATGTACTAGAAAACTAATAACACTAGACGACCCTGACGAAATAAACGATGTAATTAGAAATCAACACGAAGGAAAAACCAACCATCGTGGAATTAACGAAACAATAAAACAACTCATAAGACGTTATTATTTTAAAGACATGAAGGACTGACCACAGATTTCATTAACCAATGCGAATTATGTGACAGAGCGAAATACGATAGGAAACCCCAAAGATACCCTTAATGTTAACCAAAACACCCGACAAACCATTTCAAAACTACATGCCGATACTCTAGTAGTAGAAGCGCAAAACTATCTAACAATTGTAGACGCATTTACAAAAATAGGCCAAACAATACCAATCACATTCAAAAATAGCATCGACGTGACCCAAGGATTTTACAATATTTCACATTTTACGGAACACCCGAATCAATCACTTTAGACAATGGTAGCGAATTTAAAACGAGACAATACAAAACACTTTAGAACTCCACAAAATAAAAATTCATTTCATAACGGAAAACCACCCTGAATCAAACGGACTAATTGAACGATTACATTTAACCCTGTTAGAACAAATTCGATTATTAAGAATAAATTATAAAAGGAACATATAACCAATTTAATGTCATACGCACTAATCGCCTATAATAACACAATTCACTCATCAACAAATTTTACACCTTAGAATTAACCTTAGGACATTCAGATTCACGAAATCCCTATGACATACACTACAATAAAGAAGTATATCAACAATATGCGAAAGATCACAAACAAAAACTAAAAATAACTTACGACAAGGTAAAAGATAAATTAGAAAACGATAAAGAACGTATCACCACAACCCGAAACAAAAATACGGACTCAAATAAATTTTCAATAGGACAAACCGTATATGAGAAAAACTTTCAAAGCAAGCGACATAAAACAGCACCCAGAAATTTAGGACCATTCAAAATTAAGAAAATATCAGATAAAAACATAGCAGTAGTAGACAACGGTAAAATAACAAAATACATTCATTTGAGAAACCTAAGACACCCTGTAATTTCAGATGGACAATCATCACCCTTACCGTCAACCTCCGCCCAGGTAGAACGGACAACCCAATAATAATATAACATATAAAAACAACCCCGGTATACTACCAATTAAATTAGGCAGTATGCAAAACCCAATTAACATTTTCAGAACTAAATACCTTACACTCTAGCATTATTGAACCAACCGATTTATTAAACGAATTAATAAGAATTAAATCACTTATAATTAACAGTAAATTACCTTTTGATGTAACAGAATCGAACATTCTAATATTTGAAAAAATAGCTATAGTAAAAGGCTACATTAAGAATAACGAAATAATATTTTTAATAGAAATCCGATAGTAGAAAGTAACAATTATAATTATTATCATTTATTTGCTTTTCCAACGAAAGTTACTAGCACATACCAAGTAATCATACCCAAAACCAAATTCCTATCCCTAAATGAACTGAGATATGGTTATACAAACGAAAATGTACTGAAGTAACACCAAACCAATATTTATGTCAATCGATGACGACAACAACCATTCAAGAAGACAGCCCTTGTGAAGTACAACTATTAAAATTCTCAAATCATTACGAAAACTGTGAAACCAAACAAGTGCAAATAACTAATATGAAAATTCAAAAAGTTACAGATAACAAATGGATAGCCATTTTCCCAACAGAAGTAATAGCAACCATCCACTGCAACCAAGATGAAAATAACCAAGCATTAATCGGAAGCAAACTAATTACCCTCAAAGAAGACTGTTATGTGAAATTGAAAGAAGAAGTAATCAGAGTTTATCAAGATCCCATAGCAACAAAGAAACTTGCAAACCTACCGGAACTACAGTTCAAGATACAAGAAGAAGACGAAGAAATAATCAAGAAACCTATGAAGCTAGAGCATCTAGACTTAGACGATCTCAACCACGCCGTGAAGTTAGTGGAAAGTTATTAAGAACAATTAAGTGAACTCAAAACGCCAAAGTTACATTATAATAATATAAGTGTTTGGACAATTGTATTGATCATTTTAATAATTTTTGTAATCATATATGTATTTTACAAAATGTACCTTAGATATAAGAATGAAGGAAACAGTTCTAGATTTAAGGAAACAAAGAAAAATAAAGAAACGATAAGTATACCATAAGAAATAATGAATTTTAAATGAATTGAAATAATGTATTTTATGTATTTAAAAATGAAGAAAAACCTTAATTTTTCATTTACGGTGGGAGGAGTTATGTATCCCCCAATTACCTATATATATTGATATATTGAATCTAATAGGAATTATTAGAAATTGTTAAATAAAAGTATAAGTTCAATGCAACATTGTAACACAAGGATAACCCAGAGAGGTTATCGACAGTTCATGAGAACGGACATGCAACTTTGCATCCGTGAGGGCAGTGATACTGCAGGTGGCAGGTCACAGGCGGTCAACAGACCGCAATTACTTAGAATTAAGATTGATACATTGTAACAAAGTGTAAAGCAGACATGAGATCTGCAAGTTCCCACAAGCCGTGTGAGGGGCAAGTTATTATAAAAGGTCCGGGAGCTCAATGCCCGGCAGTCAGTCTTCAAACTCCATACTTCGTTGTTGAAGCTACTCAACCGAGTCAGTCTTCGAACTCCATACTTCGTTGTTCAAGCTGCTCAACCGAGTCAGTCTGAGTTTACAGCTTTTGCATTGTTGTCTACCTAGGCTACTCGCCCAGTACAATTAATTATTTTTATTAAAGTTATTATGAACCAGCTATTCTAAATTTCATTGTAATTTCTGTTTAACTTATTAAATAAATTTGTTAAATTGTCGAAGTTTTTTTTAAAAAAACACAGCTCCAAAGGCCCGAACTTTAACTGGCATGGCATGCAATTATACGTTTATATGATAATCAGCTGTTTGAATGCTTACGTCACTTATTCAGCCATTAAAAAATTAGATATTTGGTTGTAATCAAAATAGAGGTACTTCATGCATATTTATTAACTACGAAAATTTATTTCAAGTCGGGATATATTATAACATAATTATTATTGATAGGTTTAGATTCCAAAGTCTATTTCATATTATAAATTATTACAATTTGAAATAGGAGTCGACATGTGACTGCTTTTTAACCAATAGAATTTATCACATAAGAAAGTATGCTTGTTAGGAAACAAAATCCCGCCAACCGTCCGTGCCTCAATATGTCATTCGATTCTATTTATAACTTTAGTTTCAATCATTGACGTGTGTGTATGGCAGAGGGCGCTGAAAAATCAAGTTTTAATTGAACGTCACAGTCCGTTCAAAAAGGTTAGTGAATTTTAATCAACGAGTGGCGCTTTCCACACAACTGAAGTTTATAGAAACGTAGCTTTAATTTTAATCACAACACCGTAGGAGGAGTCTATTGCACACGAATTAAAATAACAATGAACAACGGTAATAGAAGAGATTTAGCTGTGGCGTTCAAGTGTATAGCGCCACATATACAACGAACGCCACAGTGCAGGATTATTTACGTACACACACGCACGCACGCATGCACACACATATACACACACACACACAATAACAACACACACATATATACAAACCACACACACACACACACCACATTTATTTCTCTGTGATGATAGGAAAACCGCAAAAGCCTCACCGTTTCAGTTCTTAAGATCAGTTAGTGGAATGTCGTTATCTCACTTAATAGAACTAATTTTTCATATCTATATATATTGTATGAAAGAAAAATCTGTCGTTGAATTTTGTTATATTTGAAGCTCTGACTTACAAGAAGCTTAGACGAGATTATGCTGTACTGATAACAAAATAAGATTTATAATAAGATTGCTTAAAATTCCTGTTTTTTATTAAATTTGTACATAACTGCTAGATGTGACAATTAATTATAGATCTAAGTATTATGAAACAAAATTTTGTTCAAGTATTATAAAACTGAAGAGTCTGTGATATAATTTATTTGTTGAATATTGCTGTTAATTGATTAAAATTATTTGTTGCAGCATAGATGTATTCTCATTCTACTAATTCTTTCTATGTAGAAGATGTCTAATCAATTATGTTGTAAGTTGATCCAAGATTTTAAATAGATAGATTTATAATCACCAACTACGAAAGGCTTTTCTGGATCCACCCTTTTTTTAATTAATACTTGCTATATTCAGTGGCGTTAAATTGCTTTCTGCTTAACTAAAAATTTTTTAGCCCAGACCCATCTCTAACTCTCCCTTGGGGTGATAGCCAAGATAACCGTCGGTAAAACAGTTTTTAACCTTTCCATCTTTTAAGCAAATAAACTTTAATTTTTTAGAAGTATATTGGTCCCCTACATTTGATTTTTCCAATTCTTTACCCGTAGGTACTACATTGGCCAGGAAGCAATTTTTTTTTTACCTGCAAATTTGGAATTTTTGCCAAACCCTTGCTGTTGCAATCAAGGTAGGGATCTTTAACGTGCGTGACAACACTCACACACGGGACCTCCATTTTACTTCATCCAAACGAAGGCGTATTTTTGTGAAAAATGCTCATCTAACATTTTCCAAGCGGACCGTGTCGCGATATGAACCCGGGACCTTGGACATAGTCACACGCATACCAACTATAAGTATATTATTACCTTACATGTGATTTCCTAATGCTCCACCCGAAGGTACTACATTGGGCAGGAAGCGAGTTTTTTTAGCTGGAAAATTTGGAATTTTGCCAAACCCTTGCTGTTCTAAGCAAGGTAGGGATCTTTAACGTGCGTTACAGCACTCATACAGGGGACCTCCATTTTACCTCTCATCCGAACGAGGGTGTATTTTTTGTGAAAAATGCTCGCCTAACATTTTTCAAGCGGATCGTGTCGGTATTCGAACCCGGGATCTTGGGCGTAGTAGTCACACACATACAGTATATTATTACCGCGTGTCGCGTGCAATAATTGTAAGAATTATAGCAAGATCGACATGTATCACAATACAATACGGTTGTTATCGAAAGGATTTATGATGCACATTCTAGATATTTTCTCGACTTAACTTGAATAAAGGATTATTGTATATAAGCTTGAACCTTATTGGGACAGTTAGTATTAGTTTGAATTTCGTCTTAATAAACGTCTGATGTACATAAATTAACCTAAATTTGCTTGTAATGTATACGTGTTAGACAGATAAATTATCAATAGGCTTAATACTATAATAAATTTAATTCGTCGTATTTAGAAGAATAAATTAGTGTCTACAAATAGTGATTAAGCTACTATTAATGCAATCAAGGCTCTGTAAAAACTCGTGAGTGTGAAACATAATATTAGACTAGTATTTATTCGAAATAAAAAAGAATTCATACAGTATACAAACGAGTTTTTTATGAGTAGAATCCAAAGCCTACAAAATGTGTGCCACCGGTATGTAGTTAGTTACAGATTTAAAAATTATAATTCTGTTTAAGTAGTAAACATGTTCGATAAAAACTAATTTTCAATGGTGTTTAATTATCGTTTGTGTCATAAAAATAAGAGACCTGTTTTGATTTATACGGTTGGCAATAAATCCACTAGCATCTGAATCGCAAGGACAACAATGTTCCTATTTAAGTACATACCTATTACAAAGTTCATTAATTGCTTTTTAATTAAATTTAAAGATGACTTGACTATTAACTGCTATTGCTCATTTAATAAATCAATTTCTTATGTTAAGCTATATGATTTACTCACGGAAATTGGTAGAATGTCTGTTACAGAAAAACTGTCAATTGGTACAAATTTAAAATAAAAACGCTGAGTGTGTGAACAAAAAAATCTTAAAACCAGCTAGGGTACTTGTGTCTCCATTTTCAAAGACAAATCTGATATTCAATTCATTGCTTGCATGTTTAAGTAAATGTAACTCTATTCTAATAAGTCAGACATAACATTCACCTCAGCTATTCTCTTTTTTTATTTGGTACGGAGAAGTCACATAATTCTGGATGTATTGTGGAGGTTGACGTACTATTGTCGATCGCCGTACTCATGGAGTATGTATGGGGTATCTCAACTGGCTCAAAGAGAATCCTGTACGCAGTGTTTGTGAGGGTAACAGGGAGAAAAATTTGGGATTCCTTGCGCTTGTGCTCATCTTCGATACACTCGTTTGTAAACATTTTGTTTTTTGGTACATCTAATGGTCAAAGTTGGTTAATGTGTCATTTAAGCGTATAACTAGAGTCTTACCTAAACTGGTATTGTAAATATCCATATATTTTTTGGTGCTATCCTTCCAAGACATTTTTCACAAAATCTAATATACACTCTTTCCTTCGCGCAAAAATTACGAGTGCTACAAGAACGTTTTGAAACACTTTCAGGTTGTTGTGGTCGTAGTTCATCCAGTTTGATACGAAAAGCTCGGTCCACATAAATTTCTACAGACGATTTTCCATTTTCAACCAATGCGACCCTATATTTAAAAAGAATTTCTTGCACCTCTTTATGCATACTTCAGGTTTTATTTGTCATGACCTGTAGTTAATTTTTGAATGTCTTTCTGCTAACTTGTGTGTAGATGTGTCTGGGTGCCGTAAATTTTGAAAAAATTCAATTTTCCTTGTAATAGGATAGAAATAAGTCGCTTAAGAAGATTGTTGCATCATTAGATACGATCACTGTTGCAAATTCATAAAAACAAAAAATGTTTTGCAATAATTTGATGGTTTTTGCTGATGTTGGCGTATCACGAATAACTTCAAATCATTTCAACGTAGCACTCACAACTAGAAAAAAACAGAAATATTGAAATAGACCGGCATAGTCTACGCGGATCCTAATTTTTGCAGGCACTTCCTAGCGATGGATGAGAACTTTCATTAGTGAATAACGAACGGACGCACATGAGTTGCAATACCTGATGACATGTTCTATGTCTTAATAAATATTTACCGAATAGAAATGTTTTCTAGCTGATTGTTTCGTTGTTACTATCCTTATGCGAGTACTGTGAAACTCAACAAGAACTAACGGTTGGAGTTTTGAGGTATTACGACCCTTTGACCCTTGAATAAAATTCCAACAACAATATGTACTATTGCTGGTAATAAAATTCGATTAATCGATTCATCAAAAATCTCGGTTTTTAAAAATTAATGAATCGATTATTCGAATAATCGATTACTCAACTAATCGGTTATTTGATTATTCGATTAACCGTTGTTAATCAATCAGTCGACTAATAGACACGGTTATTCGATTAACCGACTTGAATCAATAGGAAGAATAATTTTTTATTGTCGTAATTGACTGACTGTGATCCGTGACAAATCCGTTATTCACCTTGATTACCTAATGGATTAAAATTAACTACCTACTTACGTGTTGTGTACAATAATTTAGTAAGGTAACACCTGTATTAATAGATCTCTGATTTCTGATTGCCTGATGGATCCACTATAGTTTACAATTTAGTTATTAAATGTTATACTGATAGCTTCTAATTTTAAAATTGTTTTGTAACTTTGTTTCTAGATAGGGTGTTACGTTTACTTTACGATGGTCCGTTAAAACCTATCCCTGTTTGGTATTTCATTATTCATTTACTTAGATTCTGCACAAATCCTCCAACAACACCCGGTATATTAGACCTTCCTACAATAAGTACGCTTCCTAATAATTTTCATTTTAAACCTATCTACTTCGAAACAAAAAAACTTTTCCTTTATCTCAATCGTCCGTACCTTGTTTGAGGTATCCTTTGACGTGATACACAATACTATAGCGTATAATTACTTTTTATTACACCCAATCTAAAGACTCATTGAAATAATGGATCGTACTAATTTTTTAAGTTTTGTTTCAAGTTTCTAATCACATTTGATAACGCGAAGATTGAAGTTCGAATTTTTGTTATTTAAACAATTTTAATTTGATTCTGTAGTTCGTCCTTATATGTATTTTCAATATTGCTCGTCCTATTACTTCAACAGCGATGCACTTTTTTTTATAAGAAGTGTAGATCTTGGGTGTATCGGTAAGTTCGCTTGCGTTATTAATACTAGTAAGACTTTCATTTTAGCTCTTAGCTGGAGGCCAAATTGTTTTATATAAGCCCGATTATTCTTTTAATGTAGAACCAACTGCGCTGGTATGTGTTCCGCTGTTGCGGTGATTGTCGCAACGCTCAACATATGTTGTGGTGACGCTGCACCAGGGCGCAAGCACCCTGACGCTTAGCTGATTCACCTCCGTAGATGCAATGGGCGCATGATAGTATCTTGGCACATGGAGGTATGTTGAGATAGTCTTCCCATATATTGGAAGCACCTCTTTTTTTCTACTTTTATTGTTAGTGCGTTGCTGGTGCTTTATAGTATTTTATTAAATGATTACTAGAATTTGTAGCAAAAGCTGTGGTAAAGTCTATTGACGATGATGGTCTCTTTACTGTGGAAACTGATGCCTCTGATTTTGCTATTTCTGCGATTTTGTAACAAGACGAGCGACCAGTGGCGTCTTTTTCTAGATCCCTCTCTGGTGTAGAGCAAAAGCAATCGGCTGTGGAGAAAGGGGCTAGTGCTATTGTGGAAACCCTGCGGAAATGGAGACACTTTTTAATGAACAGATATTTTCGATTTATAACTGATCAAATATGTGCGTCTTTCATGTTTGGCGATAAAACATGCAATAAGATCAAGAATTATAAAATCATGAGATGGCGACTGGAATTGTCTTCCTATAAATACGACATTATTTATAGACGTGGCGACAAGAACATGGCAGCCGACGCGTTTTTACGAGCGTGCTTCTTAAACCTAACAGGTAGTGAAGAAAAGTTATGGGAACTTCATAATTCACTGAGCCATCCTGGAATCATAAGGATGTATCATTGGATGCGGTTGATGATGTAAGGAAAATGACTGCGACCTGCAGGGAGTGTTGTGAAATCAAACAGAGGTTCGACAAATTACGAATACACTGATTAAAGCTACCCCTCCCTTTGAGCGGCTGAGTGTGGATTTCAAAGGACCCATACCATCGCGTACGACCAACAGATATATGCTGACCATAATTGATAAATTTTCACGTTTTTCCTTTGCTTTTGCTTGTGTTGAGATATCTTCTCTAACAATAATTAAATGCTTACAGCTCGTGTTTTCAGTATTCGGAATGCCTTCATACGTCCACTCTGATCGTGGTACCAACTTCCTCTCGAATGAAGTTAAATCATATTTGACATCCTGCTGTATTGCTACCAGTCGAACTACTTCATACAATCCGAGGGGCAATGGACAAGTGGAGCGTTATAATGGTATAATATGGAGAAGTGTATTGCTTGCGCTGAAATTAGGGAAAGTGAAAGAAGACCTGTGGGAGACAGTACTTACTGAAACCTTACACTCTATAAGGTCGTTGCTTTGTACCGCCACAAATGCAACTCCGCACGAACGAATGCTTAATCATCCCCGTCGTTCGCAAAATCGGCTGTCCTTGCCAAGCTGGCTGTTGACCCCGGGTATAGTTTTTCTATAGAAGGGTACTAGAAATAGCAAATACGAGTTACCGCTTGAGAAAGTTGAAATTATTAAAAACCATTCCTTATTAGGCTTATATTCCCTACACTTCTGGCAGAGAGGACACTGTTTCTATTTGACGGTATCTATACTCATCTATTTGTAAACATAGTTTTGAACCTGCATCAGTTCGAAATTAATTCATAAGGTTGGTGCAATGTGCGGCTAACCTATCGAGAGGATTGTTGTTTACGTTGTGCTTATGTATACAATATTAAAGAAAAGAAACAAAAAAAAATCACCCTGTTAATCCAAAGAATGCTGTTATTCTGAAAATTCCGTAATATGACTAGTGTGAAATTATACAATTACAATGCATAATAAAATATAGTGTCAATCAAATACTCCTAATTTATCTAAAAAAGGGAAAACATGTTCAAAATACTTCCAAGAAAGTTCGTTTGTATAAACATGTTCGCAAAAACTTCCCTCATATATTTCTAGGGGTTTTAGTAATTCTTCCAGTGAAGCATCTTCCCGAAAATCACTCTTAATCATTGGTAAAGTAGTTACAGCTCCAGCAAAACCTAAAAAAAGAATATTATGTCGTAATAGAATACTAAACATACCATAAACACCCTTTAAATAAAAATCTTTATAAATGTCTACTTTTGACGGAACTTGATCTGTGGGATTACCCAGTTTGATTAATGTTGAGACAAGTTCGTTGTAGTAATGGGTTAAAACAGTATCTAAATGCTGAGTAAATACAGACATCTTTGGCGTTGTGTTCCAGAAGTATTGCAGATCAACACTGGGTCCTGCGTATACCCCAAGTTGGAAATCAATCTAGAATGTGAAAATACTTGGTTTTGGTAATAGCACAGTTACAGGTTAAAAGAAATTTGATACAAAAGTTTTTACAACAATCAATTAATAGTACATATGTTAGAACATTTAAACAAAATCTGTACTTTATTAGGTTGGCAAGTGTCTAAGAAACCTGGACTTTGATATATATATTACTCAAATTTAGACCAGGGTAGAAAATTAATTAATTACATCAAATAATTTTAATCACCGTGTATAAGGAAGCTTTGGGAAAAAGTACGCGTAATTAAAACGCCTAGTGTGAAGATTTAAATCATTCAATTAGAATGTAAAGATTGTATAGAATTCTATTAGATAATACGCGTTATCAAAACCGTGGAGCATAAAAATTTATTCGTTTCATTAAAAATAAGGGATTTAAATTATTCACTAGACGCTTTCTATAAAAAGAAGCAGAATTAAAATGCTCAACCTGTATGTAATTTAATTATTCCAAGTAAAGAAACAAATAGAAATTACGTGCAAAATTTATATTAATTAATTCAATTTTTAAGTAACCGGTATTAAACAAAATGTACAAATAATAATTAATATTTAATTAGGATTCACTAAAAATTAAAGGGTAGAAGTCAATGCCATTCATTATTATTTTAATTGGAGTTAATTGAACCATTAGTAATATATAATATGCATAAAAGCTTTTAAAAACCCAATAATATTCAAATCGTAGAAGTGTTATTTAAAGTATTACCATTGAACACCTGCGTATTTTTAAATGTCAAATTCTAATAAATTTGAATAGATAAACATGAAAATTTTGCGTATATTGCAAACGGTCGGATAAACCGTAGCTTATATTAACGGGAAGGCTAGATACGGGGTTATTTAACTCAAGTAAGTCACGTCGCGAATCCACGTGGACTGAAATAACCGATAGTAAAGAGTATCGATTTGCACCACTAGGACCAAGTTAGAAAAAGACAGATGAAACGCGCAAAGCCGAGACACGGATAATAGAAGGCGTGATTTGAGCAACGTCACTGGGTTTGCGATTGGTGGAAATAAGATGCAGATATGAGAGGTGTAAGCGTAACAATTTCTATACGAAATTAATTAGTTGTTCTCGGACGTGTTTGCGAGCCGTGTGAAAATTTCTTAGATTTAACTGGCACGAGTGCAAAAATTTTGTAGAATCGCGTGCCGGGCTGTCGAAAAGGGAACGGAGAATGCGAAATTCTAAAAACTGGACGTCGCGGGACAAAACCGACGTGCAGGCGAGCTATTATATAAACCCGGACTTTAAACAGTTTCGCTCTCTTAGATTTTCGATTTTGATTCAATACTTTAGACAGTTTGCTCTTATATTTTGTGATTATTGAATACTTTAAAACAGTTTGCTCTTTACGTGCTACGATACAAGTTATTATGCATTAGTGCACTTAGAAAAGAAGATACAAGGTAATAAAGTCTAGTTATATTTGCGAGTATTACTGTACCAATTATCCAAATTTGTAACGATAAATGAATAAACAAAAGTAGGCGGTTTTGGGTATAGCGGGAAAGAATTATGAATTTCAGTGCTATTTTTCGGGGGTGTTAATAATCAAATGTTATTCGTAAACGTGATTGGATCCACAAAACAAGATTTAGATATACATCGATGCGTTCCTGAGAAGCCCTGAGACCTGTTAGACGAAAGGTGGGGTAGAGAAATTTTAAAAGCGTTCAGAATCTGAAGCCGTAAACATAAACCAGCTGGAATGGTGGAATTAGCAAGGACGATGTACATTGAAGCCACTAGTGCAGTAACCTTCAGGTAAATTATACAATTTTGTTCGAACTTTGATGTTTTGGTGTGTGTTGGATATCTTTATAATTTATTTGATAAAAATGGACGGTAGTGAATTTGTATGAACAACAACTTTTAATTTTTAAGCTAAAATTTTCTTGTTTAAGTAGAAAGGAGTATTTAGCAGTTTATGTTTTGATTATGATGAAAATTTGGGTCTGTCTTTGAGCTCGATTAGACTAACCTGTTTAATTAACGTAAAGGGGTGGGAGATGCTCCCTTTTATACAGACTTAGGTTTGCACATATTGTAACTTAATTAGTATGCATCCTACCAGGACTTTAATTCTGGATGCAAATTAAAGCTGAGGACAAATTTAAACTTGAAATTTTATGATACTGAAATTTATGCTGAAATTTAATTTTGAAATTTTAATGTATTATGAATATTGATGTAAATAGATTTAACGTTGATGTTTGTGGTAGAAATGTGTTTGTTTTTTTTATGAATGAGGATGAAAGTTATCTAGGGGAGCAGCCGAGGCGGAAAGAGTACAGAGGCGATTATCAGAAGAAATTCAACAGGGCGTGAATCACAGCAAATCTTGGTGCCCAGTTTGAGAGGCTCGAATATTTTTTTTTACTTTGGTGAGGCTTTTTGTAGGTTTCACAGCATAATTATGACGCCCAATCTGTGCGGCTCGAATGTTTTTTAGAAAGGACCAGTTCCTGTTGACAAGAGAAACAGCATATATGACGGCCCAACGCTGGGGCTCGATTTGAAAACCTTAGCTTTCAACTATCTTACCTTCGTCTAACTCATATTCGTTGTCTCTATTACAATCCCACTCAAGCAACATAAAATCGATATTGTGGTTGACCTCTAAATTTTGTTGTGTACTTTAAACGAGTGTTTTATCCAACGTCTTTATTTGTTTTCCTCGTCTCGCCTATGCTATCGATATCCCGTCTCAACTTGCTTTCAAACCACCTGTTGTTTTCGTAGCCCTCGTATCAACCGTTAACTAAATTTGTACAGAATTATGTTTCAACGTACATTCAGGTTTCTTGAACTTGTTTATTTATTTGTCAGGCCTCCTCTGAATCGTTTTTCCGTTTGAAATCGTATTTTCCATGTTGTTCAACCTGTAGAATTTCTTAGGATTTATATTTAACGAACGCTTGTTTAGTTAAATGGAAAACATGCGTTTACATTATTAATTTTATATCCAAAAGCTCTCTTTATTATTTGATGTGCTTGATTTACAACCTTTAAAATATTACAGCTGATTCTATTCGTATTCTCCTTGAGTTTTCACGTACTACAAAGCTTCTACACTTATGCAAATTTAACAATCCGATTTATTACTACAAATGTATGCTATTATCAGTCCGTTTTAATGTAAAAACTAATTAATTTGGCGCGTAAATAAATTATTCCTATTTTCTATATACACGGTTGTTACAAATTTATTTTCTTGATTTATCTATGCCATAATATATATATATATATATATATATATATATATATATTGATATGATAACGCCGTATTCGGTGTTATGAACGTTTTATAACGCCACCTCTCTGTGTTCTCACTTCAAATTTAATCTTACTAATTTTATTATTATGCCACGGCTAGCCCTTTTTAATCTACAAAGAGTGCACAACGTTACGATGATCAATTTTCTCCTTTTCACTCCTTTATGATTAATTGTTTGAATTGATAAAACGAAGTCAATTAATTTCATATAATGAAAAGAAATATTATTTGCAATTTTTGAAATTCTTTAAATACACTCCTAAACCAATCAATATCATATGTATCATTTATGCCAAAATTTATATACTTTGAATTCAATCTAAAGTCACCAAAAACTATACCCTTTTTACAAAAAAATCTGGAACGTTCTAGACCTCTTTATGATTTGTTTAACGTATGCAATGTTTGTTGTTGACTTCATTACAAGTTTTATATAAATTGAATAAATTCAGTATTCAAATTTAAATAGAAAAATATTTTAAAATAAATAGATCTGACCTGTGATATGTTGTTCGTGTTGCGGATCAACACCCTTTTGTTGTCTTCAATCATCCACCAACGCTCTGCTTAGTTGTACCAATATTTGAGTACAGTTACCCCTAGTTTTCCAAAAAATACTTCGTACTTCTTTATTTTATATGCCTTGAATCTTTTCCTTTATATGCTTTTGACGCAGCTTAGAATTGTACCAGAATTGTACCAAAATTCGATCGGAATTGTCCCCTTAGAATCCAGAAGTATTATAGTCAACACAGACTTGAAATATTATTGTCGACACAGACTTGAAGTGTCCAGTATTATTATCGACGCAAATTTGAATTATTGTCAACGCAGACTTGAAATATCCATACTTGAAGCATTATAAATATTTAATTTAAATCAATTACTCAATTTCTACTCACGTTTTCTATAAAAAAAACAGCAAAAACTCTTTGTAATTGTTTAACTATTATCACTGTAATATAAACTTGGTATTCTATTATACTTTATTTATTTTTACGCGTAGCTTTCTGGTTAACAGTGTCGCAGCTTTGACGTGCATTAGTTGTGAACTGAACTGTCTTATCACAGAATGGATGTTAAATAGCATTTTCCCACTACATGTGGGCTGGGTTTTCAAGCTGTTCTGCCGATTATCTGAACCAACCAGGCCTTTTCTTCAACATTCCCTGCATTTTGAAGTGGTTTCTGATGTAATTAATTCGGATTTCCATGTAATGGTGTTTATGCTATTGATACCTTATTATTCGTTATCTTTGCCATACGTTGTTTTGTGTAGATATCGTCTTATTGATAATTGTACAAAATAAATGATGTAACTTATTGCTGTTTTCGTTCATGTGTGTTTATGCATCTTTGAAACTGTTTATTGTTCAAGCGTAATTGCATAAAGTTTTGTTAGTTTTTATCTACTCTACTGCGTATTTGTTTTATAACTACTTAGAACACTTTTCAACGCGTGTTTAATTGCATGTACGATTATTTCTCTTCTGAATACGCGTTCTATTGTTAAAAGATATTCTTACTGGCATTACTTAAAATTAATAACGGCCTATATACAGATTGTTGAATGCTTGCTATTTACATAATGTACGAATTACTTAATTTTCTGCTAAATAAATGGAGTTTTCGGATTCCTATTGCAATTTATGGTTACTACACGACCCCTGCTACTCAATACACCCCTAAACAACCTCTTATCACAACAATATATATATATATATATATATATATAATATTATGTTATATATTAAGATTTAATTATAATATAGGCTCTTATGTAAAGTCTAAATAATCAATCCAAATCGAGCTAGTAATTCAAAATAACAGTGCTCTAATAAACGATCTACTCGGATTGGTACTTCAATTACAATAATGTAGAAATTGAAACCTTGTACGTCTCTACTATATCAACCTGAACTTCAACTGAGTTTGACACTTTTGTAAATCACATTTAAAGATGTCAAACTTTTTGGCTTTATATCAGATATAGAAAGGAAACGCCGACCAAATCCCTAAAATATTGTACAAATCTTATAGCCTAAAGTATTCCTCTCAACATTTCTAGAATGTCGGCAATCTGCAGACGAGATAAAATTGTAACTAAAGTTTTTATGCAAAGCTTAAATAATTATCTTAAGTCCAGATAATAATTGAGGAAGAATAATATAAGACCACGGATAGGATTTGAACTTGTAACTTTCAATCTATACTTAGATATTCTTACCAGCTGAACCACCTCGACCGGTAATTAAATTGGAAAAAAATACAAATTTAAATCAGATATGTCACTGTTACATTAACTTAATTTTCAATCACTCATGGCCTTTTGTCAATAATATTTGACACTCTCAAGTTTTTTGGTATTGTGTCAGATGCAGACAAGAAGTATCGCCCAAATTTATGACTAATCAACTACTACATACAAAGATAGTTGCACAACTTAAAGGGATATCTAATACTAAGCCATTACTTACTAAAGAAAAAAACTTCCCAACTGAATTACCGGTCGCAAATTCTACGAAGTGCCGTAAATGCTTACCAGTCGAAGGTCTGAAAGCTTTCCATCAGCGTCGTATAAAAACATAAAATTGTTTGTCCAACAATCTCCATGAGTTAATACATTAAAGTCGCCAGCCTTGGGCTTTGTAGCTTTACCACATTTTTCAAAAAAGTTATCTTTGAGCTTTTCCAATTTTGTTACATAGCTTCTCATGCCTAAAAGTTGATGTTATTTTCTAAACGATTATCACTAGTAAGAGGTAAGTACCAGGTCGTTCCTTACAAGCTTTTACTATGCACTCTATGCTAGTGTTCACCCAATGAACAACGAAAGGATGTCCAGAGAACATAGATTCGTTATAATTTGAAAAGATTTTCGGATTCTGTAACCAAATATGAATCAGTTAAACAGCATAAAGTTATGGTATGTAGCAAATACCACTAGTACTAAAAATATAATTTATAAAACCTTAATTAGCACAAAACAAATCAGTCTTTGAACAGGCTCATTTGTTTAAATATCAGCTTTAAGTTAATATTAAATGGAATTGAAGCAGGAACAGGTTTCGTTTACTAACTAATTCTTTATAACAAGACTTCAGGTGGTTTCTGTTTATCCTGTTTTAGCTAGTCATGGTGTACAAGATCCATTTCAAATGGACCTGCACCTTGCCGAAGTTTTAGATTACTAGAACAGGTGAAATGGCGTGCGTGTTCTAATAAGCTAAAGGTCCTACAGGTCCAACCAAAGTAGTAGGGTCGTTAGTGAGGAACCAGACTAAGACAGGCCTCCGAAAAAAGGCAGCGGCTCTTTCGGTATTTAGATTGGCAGAGACCATAGGGGTCGGTATAGAGGTATAAGACATTCTACCGCGATGTGGAAGGCAACGGGAAACCACCACATTACCTCCCATGTACACAGCGTATTTAAATTGTAATAAACGTGATGACATTCTCTGGGGTAAAAGATTCCGGAGTTAAAATAGTCCCAATTCTGATCTCCGGCAGGGGACTACTTCGAAGGATGCGATCGTAAAGTTCAAAATACGAGTCGGGAACATTTTACTAGACGGAGCGTGGAATGTTAGAAGCATGAAATAGGTAAGCTAGAGAACCTGAAAATTGAAATGGATAGCTTAGCACTAGACATAGTAGGGATCAATGAAGTTCAGTGGCCAGAGGCGGGAGATTTTTGGAGTGGAGACTTCAGGGTAATTCATACAGGAGCAGAGGAAGGAAATTCTGGGGTGGGGATAGTTATGCGCAAAAAGATAGGACACTGTGTAGAAAATTACTTCTAAAGAACGAAAGAGTCATGGTCAGATTAGAATATAAACCGGTAAACACAGTAATAATACAAGTATACATGCCCACCTATAGCTACAGTGACGAAGAAGTAGAAGCGATCTACAAAGATATTGAAGACATACTAAGATACTAGAAGACGATATACGTGGAAGATACCAGGCGATATAGGAAGATATCAAACAGAATACATTCTTGTTAAACAACGGTTTAGGAATTAAGTAAAAGACTGTAGAAGCTACCCTGAAGCAGATATAGACACTGACCACAACATCGTAATTATGAAGGCCGCACTTACATTTAAAACTTTGAAAAAAAGGAACGGAAAAAGACAGTTTGACTTTGAAAAACTAAAAGATAAAGATATTCAAGAAAGATTCGAAAAAAACTCAAATGAATTGCTGAAAGATATCGGGAAATTTTCGGATACTAAGGAAGTAGAAACAGAATGGAATAACATTAAATCCAGCTTAGACATGGCGGCCAGAGATATTCTGGCGAATACACAAAAAAAAAAGAAACCATGAATAACAAAGGATATCCTGAATTTAATAGAAGAAAGACGAAAATACAAAAATAAATCAGACCAAACAGGAAAACAGAGATACAAAGCCTTAAAATGAGAAATTATTCGCAAATGCAGAAAAACTAAAGAACAATGGATTGATGAAAAGTGCAAAGAAGTACAAACTAAGATAGCAATAAAAAAGCATACAAACTAATTAGAATGAATGTTAGGGATATGAAACCGTATAGCAAATATATAAAGAAGGCGGGAGGAAACGTCATTATACAAAATGTAGAGAAAGTGGGTAGAGTGCAAGAATGTATATGGAATTTATATGCAGGAGAGTAACTAACAGCATTAGAACAGGAATCAGACATTGAAAATGATGACTTGGAATATCCTACACTTAGAGATGAGTTTGAATTAGCATTAAAGGGTCTGAAAAATGGTAAAGCGCCGGGTACAGATAAGGTGCAAGCAGAAAATCTAAAATTCGCTGGACAAGCAGTAACAGAGCGTCTCTTCCAACTTGTAAACTATATGCATGGGACAGGCGGGATACTTAATGATTTCAAACGTAACATCATAGTAACTATACCAAAAAAGAAGGGCGCGTATTGATGTGAAAATTTTCGAACAATAAGTTTGACAGCACACGTGTAAAGAATATTAACTAGAATTGTACAAAGACGAATGGAAAAACTAGCTGAAGAAATACTAGAAGAAGATCAATTTGGGTTTAGGCGAAACAGGGGAACACGGAAGGTTATTTGAGCTCTGAGAGTGATAATAGAGAAAACAATAGAAAAAGGGGAAAGTGTGTATATAGGGTTTGTAGATATGGCAAAAGCATTCGACAATGTAAAATGGAAAGAGGTGTTCGAAATACTCAAAAAGATTAGAATTAGCTATAGAGATAGACGAATAGTACATAGTTTATACAAAGAGCAAACAGCAGTAATAGAATTAGAGCAGGAACGTAGAGAAGTAAATATTAGAACAGGGGTGAGACAGGGATGTGCCCCATCCCCATTAACTTTTAACCTGTACATTGAAGAGGAAATGAATACTGTCAAATGCAAGAAGATATTTGGAATTACTATGCAAGGACAAAAAAATTAGATTTGCAGATGATATAGCAGTATTAGCATCTAGCAAGGAAGAGTTAGAAACTGCTCTTAATGAAATGGAAACGGTTCTAACAAAGAGATGCGCTATGAAAATTAACAAAGATAAAACTAAAGTACTAGTATGCAAAGGAGGGGAAAAAATCAAAAACAAGAATACAAATAGGTAACGATAACTTACAAGTGGTTAAGGATTTCTGCTACCTAAGAAGTCAAATAACGCAAGATTAGAAAAGCGCAAAAGATATAAAACAAAGATTAGCACGAGGTCGTGCTACATTTAACAAGAAAAAGCAACTACTGTGTTTAAATACAACAAACATAGAAACAAGGAAATGATTGCTTAAAGCATGTGTGGAGCACAGCACTGTATGGCTGTGAAGCTTGGACAGTAGGAAAAGCGGACCTTTGAAATGTGGTGCTACAGACGTATGAACGTATGATAAAGATATCATGGACAGACAAAGTTAAGAACAAAGAGGTACTAAAAATGGTAGAGGAAGAAAGAAACATGTGGAAAACGGTAAAAATAGGAGAGATAGGATGATAAGCCACATACTACGGCATGAGGGAATAGTGCGGAATATATTAGAAGCAGAGATAAAAAAAAAGAGAAGTAGAGGTAGACCTAGGTTAGACTATTGCACACAGATAGTGAAAGATTGTAAGAATTTCAGGGAATGTGTAGGCTAGCTCAGAATATAAATCAATGGAGGTACGCATCCATCTACTCCCAAGATGAATAAACTAATGGCGAAAGAAATAACAATACTTAAAACATTATGATTATTATAAGCAACTGCAGGTATTGGGTGTGCAATATTCTCAAATAGTGTTAATTGTGGTAAAGGAGTTACTGGAAAACTATTAATTTGGCAAATGTCTAAGTGTTGGAGGGTTTTGGCAGCCACAGGCTGCTTAACCCCCTCTACCCGAAAGTACTACATTGGCCAGGACGCGAGTTTTTTTTACCTGGAAAATTTGGAATTTTGCCCAACCCTTACTGTTCCAAGCAAGGTAGAGATCTTTAACGTGCGCGACAACACTCACACACACACACACCTCCACTTTACCTCTCATCCAAACGAGGGCGTATTTTTGTGAAAAACGCTCGCCTAACATTTTTTAAGCGGCCCGTGTCGGGATTCGAACCCAGGACCTTAGGCGTTGTATTCACACACTTACCACAACGCCACGGAATCACCCCCCCCCCCTTACATGCCAATGAATCTCGGTGAAATAGGGCATATAATTAGAAAACAATAGAAGGGAAACCGAGCTGTATATAGGCTGTGTGGGAATTTTAGGAACTGTGTAGGCTAGCTCAGAATATAAATAAGTGGAGGTACGTGTCCAACCGATTTTTAGATAGAAAACTTAATGACGAAAATATAAGCGCAGATAAATCTGATGATTGTTATAAACAACCACAGGTGTTGGTTGTGAAATATCTAAAACTAATGATGAATGTGCGAAAAAATATATTGGCAAAAATAGTAAATCGGCAAATGTTCAAGTGCTGGGGAAACTTGGCAGCCACAGGCTGCTTACCCTCTTCACAACCACTGAACGTCGGAGAAATAGAGTATATAATTGTAAAACAATAGAAGGGAACCGAACTGCATCTAACAAGAAAGGAGAACGCTTATGATCAAAGACAACAAACATAGAAACATGAAGAAAATTGTTGAAAGAATATGTGTGGAGCACAGCGCAGTATGCCTATAAAATAGGGACAGTAAGGAAAGCAGACAGAAATACGGTAGCAGCCTTTTGAATGTTGAGCTTCAGATGTATGAGGTAGATAGCATGGAAAGACAAAGTTAATAACAAATGGGTTATAAAAATGGTAGCGGAATAAAGCTATCTGCGGAAAAAATAGGAGAAATAGAAGGGCGGGATACGTTCTAAAGCATTTTTGGAGCATAGTACAAGATATATTATAAGCAGAGATAGGAGACAGGAGGTAGATGTAGACCTGGATCAGATAGTGATAGATGTAGACTGCGCAAATTTTAGGGAAATGTGTAGGTTAGTTTAGAATAGGAAACAATGAGGATTCGCGTCTAACCAGTTCCGGGATTGAAGACCTAACAATGATGATGATGAATGTATAATGGTGATGGATTAACGCTTGATAAACGTTAGATGAACTATAAAATGTACTATCTTGACATAGTCGCTCTGTCGTTTGGTCATGGAAATGCATAAAACTTGCACTGTTTCTTATATTTCTTGTTTCTATTTTGCCCATATATATATATATATATATATATATACATATATATATATATATATAAGTATATATAAGGGGTCACGAGAGGTCACTGAAACAAAAATTTTAAAAGTAAATCCCACTAAAATATAATAGAATCCGGAAAAATAGAAGTGTCCGTTAATTCATCGTTACGTCCTGGATAATACAAGCGTACTTTTACACATTGATGAATAAGCAGAAAATGTAATTGCGCGTGTATAAATAATCACCCTGTATTGTAAATAAATAGCAAATAAAGTAAGCTGTATATGTAAAAATAACTAATTTTAAGACACCTTAAAAACGCATTCAATGTGAACGCAAATCCACCATTTTAAGATAAATACAAAGCCATTTATTTTTGCTTATTAATTATCAATGCATTTTCGATAAAAATGCTTTTTGTTTGCTGTAAATAGGATAGAATAATGCTAGCTTTACGCATTTAGCATAAAAACTACAATTAATCTTGTATTTTAAACTCTAATTTTAATCTTAAAACACGTTTTACCGCGAAAGCAAATATGTGTTAAAAAATACAACTAATTTGCATTATAAATTCATTAAAGTTTAAATTAATTTCCCTGTGCATTACCTAAAAATATTTAAAATAATACATGTTCTCGTATTTTCGAGAGGAATCGAGAAGAAGTACGTTAAATTCCTAGGAACTAATTAATAAAAAAGAAGCGGCTCGATTAATGAAAAACCCCATAAAATTCATAAAATAACCGATAAAAAATTATTTATTACCTTTCGCTATTAGTATGCGACATTATAATAACCTTGGGTGTTAAATAAAGACGAGCAACGCACTTTACTAATAACTGGAACGATATAATGAGGTAATAAAACTCCACAATTTTGAACGCTAATGAGACTTTCTTACAAAATTACGTAGGATTGGCGTATATTGTTGGAAATAGAATCGAGCAAATACTACTACATTTTAGAAATGGATAATTTTGTATATATAAGGTAAATTAAGTCATTCATAAATTTGATCGTGAAATGTTATCTTGATTTATGTCGCGAGCTATTGATTTGTAAAGATATTTAAAGTATGCAGTAAGCATACTGTAATTTAATAATTATCATTGGTTCGGCGACTTATAGTTAATTTATAAGTGCCTTAGTTCGTGCCAAAAGTATCGTTGTGTATTTAAAATAAACAATGATAGTGCGCGATAAACAGAACCAAATTTATCTTAGAACGAACACCTGGTCCGCAAGAGTGCATTAATATATAAAACGTGGATCGTGTGTGACCGCAGAGTACTCAAGAAGTGCCTAAACTTTTGTTTTACCGCTTAAAAATATAATATAAACCGCAACTGTGTTAACCGTAGATTGTGCGTGCCGAAATCGCCTATAGCACCGAAAGCCAAGAAATTCTGGTGAGTTTTTGACTTTTGTTTATATGAATTTGTGCACTTAATTAACATTAAACATTTATATTGTAACGTGTACAAGACAACCAGATTACAACCGCCATCGCTTCCCAATTTAGTCCCGCAATATTGTATCCTGATAATTTCTTTACACTAAATTGTTTAATCCACTCGCTTACTTAATTAATTACGTGGAGGAAGTTACGCCCCTCCAACCATGTTACAATGAATAGAGAAGCGATGTTTTAAACGTAATCTGATGTTAAAATAAAAGGAAATTATTAAATTTAATTATAGACAATGAAAATGAGAAATGCTTAGATATAAAAAGCTGTTAAAAATTTTATTAAATAATTCCGAAGATGCTCATTGGGTTCTAAATGGAGGTTTATATGCATTATCTGGTAAGCTGATTTGGACGTCAATTATAATAAGAAGATATTTAATTACGAATTGGATAAAAAAGGGCTTTGTGGATTTTTGTAAGTATTAATTGTTAATAACTTATAGTTGAGTATTTATCAATTAAATCTAAACTAGAATAAGTGTTAATTATATAAAATTTTATTTTTGTAAGGATCTTTACCAGCAAAGTTTGCGTTCAGAGTTCGAAGACTCTGACCTTTTTAATTTAAGCGGGAAAATCCAAACCAGGTAAAATATCCATAAGAGAAGAAATATAGTTCTGCAAATTTAAAATAAGATAATGAACATTTTTATTAGTACGTAAGTACTTTTTAGAAATTATTTGATGTTTGAAAGAACCGATGTTGTAAATGTCCTATATGCTTTTGTATGAGAGAAAATATTTTGTACTGTATAAATGCTTTAATATTGCCGTGTTTGATTTTATTTGAAAACCCCATCATTTCCGTTGAGTTAGCCAGGCAGAGCTAAAAGGGAGGTAATTCAATAATTTCAAATTTTGCAATTTGCTGTATCTGTATCACAGCACTCCTTTAGCGGCGCATCACAACGCGGCGTTGTTGCAGCACTCTTTCAGCGGTGCCTCAACGAGCGACCCTTTTCATATCACACTTTTAGTGACGCTTCAACGAGAAGCTTATTGTATCAATATAAATGTATATATATATATATATATATATATATATATATATATATATATATATTGCTGTGAAACCTCTTGAATTACCTGGTCCGTCGACTTTCTTCTGTTAATCGCCTCGGCTGCTCCTCTAGATAACTTACATCCTCAATCATAAAAAAAACAAACACATTCCTACCACAAACATCAACGTTAACTCTATTTACATCAATATTCACAATACATTAAAATTTCAAATTAAAATTCAGCATAAATTTCAGTTTTAAAAGAATTTCAAGATTAATTTTATTATCATTTAATGTGCATCCTGAATTAAAGTCCTTGTAGGATGCCTACTAATTAATATAACAATATATGCAGACCGGAGTCTGAGTACAAAGGGACCATCTACCACCCCTTTACGTTAATTAACCAGGTTCGTCTAATTGAGCTCAAAGACATACCCAAATTTTCATCATAATCCCGAACATCAATACTAAATACCCCTTTCTACTTAAACAAGCGAATTTCACGTTAAAATTAACATTTTATGGTTAGTACAATTTCACTAATGTCCATTTAAAGTAAATCAATTATAAAGTTATTCAACACACAAACAAATATCAAAGTTCAAACAAAATAGTATAAATTACCTGAAGATTACTGCACTCGTAGCTTCAAAGTACATCGTCCCTTTTGTCAATCACACCATTCCAACTGGGTTATATTTATAGCTTCTGTTCTCAACGCTTTAAAAATTTTCTCCATCACCATTTATTTAAAGTTGTTTCTGGGCTTTTCCGGAACTCATCTGTGTATATCTGACCCCTGTTTCGTGGATCCAGACACATTTATGAACCATTTAATCATTAACACCTCCGAAAAATAGCAAAGAAATTCATACTTCTTTCACCAATATACGCCAAAACTGCCTACTTTTGTGTATACATTTGTCGTTGTAAATTTTACTAATTGGTACAATGATACTAAATTTTATTATCTTGTATCTAAGTGCACTAAAGTATATTCATGTTAGCACGTACCGAACAAACTATTTTGAATCACCAAAATATACGAGCAAACTTTAAATTATTCTATCAAACTAAAATGCACTGTTTAGCGTATTGAATCAAGTCGCGGATGGAAGAGCTTTTAACACATCGAATAGTCAAAAGTCTAAGAGAGCGAAATTCATATTACCACCGGTATATATAGCGGATAGCCGGCACGTCGCTTTTGTCCTCAAAACAGACAATTCTAAAGAATTTCACATTCTCGTTTCCCATTCCGTCGCTCGCGCGTCGGTTTTTACGAATTTTGTACTCGCCAGTTGAAAATCTCAGAAAATTTCCACACGGCACGCAACGTCTGAAAATACCTAATTAAATTCTATACAGAAATCGTTGTTTCTACCTCTGATATTTGCATCCTATTTTTAACCAATCGTGACCCTCGTGACGTTGCTTAAATCACGCCTTTACTATATGTGTCTCGGTCTTGTGCATATTATCTGTCTCTATCTAACCTGTTCTTATTGATGCAAATTGATATTCTTTATTATCGATTATATTAGTCCATGTGGACTGTTATCTGGGTTAAATAACCCCGTATCGCACCTTCTCGTGAATATTAAGCCACGGTTTCTCCAAGATTCCTTGAAACCATTTGTTATCTACACAATGTTCGCCGTACGTGACATTTAAACTAGGCAGGTGTTCAAACATAATATTAATTCTCAGAGCTTTAATTTCTGGTATTATAATCTTGGATTTTCACAGACCTTTTTGCTTATTATTAATAATGGTTTAATTAACTCCAACTAAAATTGACTTCTATCCTTTCATTTTTAGCGAATACAAATTACATGTTAATTATTATGTGTACACTCTGTTTAATACCGGTTACTTAAAATAGGGTTAATTAATATAAATTTTGCACGCTTTGTTTCTTTACTAGGAATAATTAAATTACCCGTAAAGTTTTCTAATACTGCTTCTTTTGATATAAAGCGTCTTGTACATGATTTAAATCTCTTATTTTTACTGAAACTAATAAATTTTTATTCTCCACGGTATTTTAATAAAGCGTATTATTTAATAATATTCATTATACACAGTGATTAAAATTATTTGATGTGATTATTTAATTTTCTACCCTGGTCTAAATATGAGTATTTTCCCTCTATTTGAATACAAATAATCCCACTTATTTGAATGCAAATATAAAGCATTTAGACAAAAAAATTACAAAAAAAAATGCCTATCTCTCTCTACCCTTATCTATCTAACTTACCTAACTTATCCAATCCAAAAAATATTTACACCTATCCTATATTCCTATCCTATTCCTAACTCTCACCTAATTCTATAAACTGAAATTATCCCTAACTTCATCCTACTTATCCATCTAATCCTATATACATCCTATATACCTATCCTATTCCTAACTTTTAACTAATCTTCACTATACTTCACTTCCCCCTACCTAATCCTATATGCCTATCCTACTCTTACTCTATTCCTAACTCTCCACTAATCTTATATGAAATATCTATACTTAACCTATCTTATTTTCTTCCTACATTTAATCTTTATTCTCATCCTAAACCTATTTCTAATTATCTCCCATATTTATCTTATACCTAGCTTTATTTTCTATAACTATACTAAAATTCACCTATCTCTATCCTTTGTTCATCAAGTTATTTAAATCTAACTCTCTTCTTGACTCTCCAAGTCTTTCTTCTCACCAACCTAATACTCTTCATCCCTATTTCTCCCCCTTCTATATCTATACTTATCATCCCTGTTATCTCACATACAATAAACTTATCTTCCCTATTATCCTGACTCTTAAATACCGCTTCTTCTTCAATCCCTACACTTGTCTGTTTCTCATTTATTATTGTTTCCCTTTCTGCCGACAAACCAAACGATACTACTTTACAATTATCGATTTTTCCCTCTATGGAAAATCCTATGTACCTTCTAGAATTCTTATGTAATGGAATCCGCCAGAATAAATTCCTTAAATTAACTTTATTAAAAACAAACTTGCCATCTTTACTTAATTTCGTCTTCACCTGCTCCTGATATGCTGCTTCTACCCCCACTACTTCTGCATGTTTTTGTACTAAAGCTTGAACCTCTACTATCCTATCCTCTGGACATCCTATTGTGTTGATCTGTTTACCTTCATCATCCTCTACCTCTACTACATTAATACTAAACCCCGTGTCATCCTCTGTGACTTCATAACTGCCCTTCCATGGCACTACCCTATCATTAATCCTTATTACCTTCCGTTCCATATCTATCAAAACCCCTAACTTCATCATACAGTCAACACCTAAAATGCTCTGAAACTTCAGTCCAGGTACAATTACAAACTCCTGTTCACAGCTTAAACCTCCTATATCTATCCTAAGCACCACAACACTATTTACTACAGCAAACTTCTTTTTATTTGGAGCTACTAAATGGCTACGCTTTATAGGCATAATTCTATCACAAACCTTATCCCTAATTTTGCTGACGAATTCCTCCGATATTAAACTCGCCTCTGCCCCTGTATCAAGTAATACTTCTACATTATTCTCAAAAATTTCTAAATTAATAATTGGCAAACATAAATTTTCCTTAGTTTCTGGCTCTACTTCCTCCTCAATTTTGAAAAATTCACGTGGATGTTCATATACGTTTACACTGAAATCTAGTGGTCTGTCGCGTTCTAAAAATCCTGTCCAGGTCTGTTTTCCCTACTTGGTCCTGGTCTAGCCGTCACCTCAGCGTATGTCCTAGGCGTTTCCACTCGTTCCATGTCTGTATTAGCAGTCCCGCTCATGTCTGGTGAACTATTCATTCTGGTAGGTCCCGGTCTCGGTGCAGGTCCCCTTCCTAAACTATTACTTCGAACGTATGGTCGTCTCTGTTCCCAATTCTGTCGCTGGTATCCGTAACTATTCCCCCGTCTAGCGTAGTTGTCCCGTCTATTGTCAAACCTAACTGTGTTGATCTGTCTTTCCCTGTTATCCCGAGGTCGTCCACTACTTACGTCGTCGTACCTCTGCAAGTATTCTAGAAACATTTCTCTGTCCACTATGTTCTGTAGTGCTACGTGTTGTCTTATGTCTACCTCGAAGTGTCGTGATAAATACTTAATAATTTGTCGGTCCGTCAGTGGTGGGTTCAGTTGCTTTGCTATGCTATACTTGCGTATAGCATATTGCTCCCTACTTCCTGAAAATTCTCCTTAAATTTCCTGTGATTAAGTCGTCTCGTACCTGGTCTTGTCTGTGGTCACTCCAGTAGTGCTTTAAAATCTGTCCTCAAAGTCCATGTAGGTGTCTATGTCCTGTCCTACTAAATTGTACCACGCTTCCGCATTGTCCTTTAATAAAGCCTTTATCGTATTCAGTTTAGTCTGTTCGTCAAATAAATTTCCCACTAGATTTCTTACACTATTAATAAAAATTTGTGGATTTACCCTGTTATCGCCATAAAACTTCATGTGTTGGTCCAATGATACTCCACCTGTAGAAAATCTGGGACCATCCCCGTTAAATTTGACATGTTGTATTTGATACTACTAACTTCGCGTTCTACCCTGCCTAACTGATCCCAACATGAGTCTGTCACTTCAGTCATTTTACATTAATCTCTTCTTCACAAAAATGCGTACTTCGGACCTTAAATGTCCCATTTCCTGTCGAAGACCTGTAATATCACGCTCATTTTATCAACCCTATTTTCAACTTCCCCATCTTTACGGTAAGACTATTTTTAAATTCTGAAACTTCTTGATTCGTCTTATCTATTTTCTGACTAATCTCCTCTAACTTCCTGTTCGATTCTTCACTCATTTGCTCAAATTTTCGATTGGAGTCCTCTCGCTCTATTCGATTCTTCCCTAGCTCTATTAGATTCATCGCTTAGCTGTTCTAATTTTCTATTGATTCCTCCTAGCTAATCGCATTTCCTCTAACATTCTCATCATTAACTCATTTCCTTGATCCCCTGATTCCGTCCTCGACTGATCTCTACTGCCTCCAGCTTCTTCCATTTTCGAATTTTTCTCACACAATGCACTATCGTCACTTCCAATTTCCACTCCTTGACTCCTTAACCACTCTTTTCTCTGCATACGTTCTACTCACTCTCACACACTGTAAAATACTCTTAAATTTATACACACACAGAAACTCTCTCTCTCAGATCGCCAGTTTCCTGGAATAAAATCACAAAAATTTTATTTGGAACTCGAGCCTCACTTTTGGGTCGCCAAATTATGCTGTGATACCCTGTATAAAATCGAGTCTCACGAATTGGGCGTCATATTATGCTGTGAAACCTCTTGAATTACCTGGTCCGTCGACTTTCTTCTGTTAATCGCCTCGGCTGCTCCTCTAGATAACTTACATCCTCAATCATAAAAAAAACAAACACATTCCTACCACAAACATCAACGTTAACTCTATTTACATCAATATTCACAATACATTAAAATTTCAAATTAAAAATTCAGCATAAATTTCAGTTTTAAAAAGAATTTCAAGATTAATTTTATTATCATTTAATGTGCATCCTGAATTAAAGTCCTTGTAGGATGCCTACTAATTAATATAACAATATATGCAGACCGGAGTCTGAGTACAAAGGGACCATCTACCACCCTTTACGTTAATTAACCAGGTTCGTCTAATTGAGCTCAAAGACATACCCAAATTTTCATCATAATCCCGAACATCAATACTAAATACCCTTTCTACTTAAACAAGCAATTTCACGTTAAAATTAACATTTTATGGTTAGTACAATTTCACTAATGTCCATTTAAAGTAAATCAATTATAAAGTTATTCAACACACAAACAAATATCAAAGTTCAAACAAAATAGTATAAATTACCTGAAGATTACTGCACTCGTAGCTTCAAAGTACATCGTCCCTTTTGTCAATCACACCATTCCAACTGGGTTATATTTATAGCTTCTGTTCTCAACGCTTTAAAAATTTTCTCCATCACCATTTATTTAAAGTTGTTTCTGGGCTTTTCCGGAACTCATCTGTGTATATCTGACCCCTGTTTCGTGGATCCAGACACATTTATGAACCATTTAATCATTAACACCTCCGAAAAATAGCAAAGAAATTCATACTTCTTTCACCAATATACGCCAAAACTGCCTACTTTTGTGTATACATTTGTCGTTGTAAATTTTACTAATTGGTACAGTGATACTAAATTTTATTACCTTGTATCTAAGTGCACTAAAGTATATTCATGTTAGCACGTACCGAACAAACTATTTTGAATCACCAAAATATACGAGCAAACTTTAAATTATTCTATCAAACTAAAATGCACTGTTTAGCGTATTGAATCAAGTCGCGGATGGAAGAGCTTTTAACACATCGAATAGTCAAAAGTCTAAGAGAGCGAAATTCATATTACCACCGGTATATATAGCGGATAGCCGGCACGTCGCTTTTGTCCTCAAAACAGACAATTCTAAAGAATTTCACATTCTCGTTTCCCATTCCGTCGCTCGCGCGTCGGTTTTTACGAATTTTGTACTCGCCAGTTGAAAATCTCAGAAAATTTCCACACGGCACGCAACGTCTGAAAATACCTAATTAAATTTATACAGAAATCGTTGTTTCTACCTCTGATATTTGCATCCTATTTTCAACCAATCGTGACCCTCGTGACGTTGCTTAAATCACGCCTTTTACTATATGTGTCTCGGTCTTGTGCATATTATCTGTCTCTATCTAACCTGTTCTTATTGATGCAAATTGATATTCTTTATTATCGATTATATTAGTCCATGTGGACTGTTATCTGGGTTAAATAACCCCGTATCGCACCTTCTCGTGAATATTAAGCCACGGTTTCTCCAAGATTCCTTGAAACCATTTGTTATCTACACAATGTTCGCCGTACGTGACATTTAAACTAGGCAGGTGTTCAAACATAATATTAATTCTCAGAGCTTTAATTTCTGGTATTATAATCTTGGATTTTCACAGACCTTTTGCTTATTATTAATAATGGTTTAATTAACTCCAACTAAAATTGACTTCTATCCTTTCATTTTAGCGAATACAAATTACATTTAATTATTATGTGTACACTTTGTTTAATACCGGTTACTTAAAATAGGGTTAATTAATATAAATTTTGCACGCTTTGTTTCTTTACTAGGAATAATTAAATTACCCGTAAAGTTTTCTAATACTGCTTCTTTTGATATAAAGCGTCTTGTACATGATTTAAATCTCTTATTTTTTACTGAAACTAATAAATTTTATTCTCCACGGTATTTTATTAAAGCGTATTATTTAATAATATTCATTATACACAGTGATTAAAATTATTTGATGTGATTATTTAATTTTCTACCCTGGTCTAAATATGAGTAATATATATTATATATATATATATATATATAATATATATATAATTAATTAGGAAGAATAATCCACATTTGGAATGCAAATGAATGCTTAATATATATTAATAGTTATTAAGATGAATAAAATAACCTTGTATTTAAAGTTGAATTACCATTTCAAATCGAACAGTATTGAAAACCACTAAAGAACGCTACAGCAGGATTTGAACCTGCAACCTCTGATTCACCGGATTAGTGCTCAACCAATAAAGGCCAGATAGCTCAATTGGTTAGAGCACTGATCCGGTGAATCAGAGGTTGCAGGTTCAAACCTGCTGTAGCCGTTCTTTAGTGTTTTTCAATTACTAGTTCGATTTGAAATGGTAATTCAACTTTAAATACAAGGTTGGGTTTTCATTTCATCTAATAACTATTAATATATATATATATATATATATATATATATATATATAGTTTTTTGGTATACACAGCTTGAATAGAAAAATTTGACATTGACATTGACATAAAAATAAATGTGTAAATAAGGTAACTTGTAGAAACTGCAAATTATGGATATAATGTTTTGATCATGTGGGGTGTATAGTATGGTGTGGTGTGTTGATTTAAATATATTTTGAAAATGTAGAGGTAAATTAGTAAATTAGTTTTATGGATGGTTGTCTATTTTGTTGATGTTATATAGTTGTGAGTACACTATACTGAGGTTATTGATGTCTTGTTTGTTGTTGATGCAATTATTGTCTTGTATTATGTAGTAAGATTCTAAAAATAATCGTCTTTTGTGGTTATTGTCTTCTGTTAATATGGTGATTTCATTGAAATTGGCTGCATGTTTGGTAGAATTTAGATGAGAAGCAAGAGCACAATAAGTTTTTCCAATTTTTGCATCGCTGCGATGTTGGGTAAGTCTATTTTTTAACCATTGTGAAGTCTGTCCTATGTACGTTTTTTTGCAATTGCATGTGATTTTGTAAATACTTCCTTTAGTGTATGTTTGTCAACGGCATGTTATTTAAAAGTAGGAGAAGTATAGTATACTTTCCTAATATTGTCAAAAATGCAGAAAATTTGGGTAAGCTTTTTTAATGACCGCATTTTGCGCGTATTTGAATAGCAAGCCATTTAATAAATTATAATTCATAATTAATGTAGCTATTTTTAGACCATCCTTGATTTTTACCTAGTTTTAGTTGTTCGAAATTATTTATTCAAGTAAGTTTTTTAATTTTTCTTATCATTTAATCAAGATTTCCTTAAGTATATGTCTTTTTAGGTCATTACTTATTTATGTAGTAAATAAAATGTAACAAAAACTGAAACCTCTGAAGGTGATTTAAAAGTAACCTCTTAAAATTGATTATGTAGAAGAAGTATGCCCAAATTCTACAAAGGTGAAAACGCGTTTACTCCATTCTAATAATCGTTAATGATAATTGTTTATTCTTATGACACTCTGTAATACAAAATTAATATGCTGGTTGCGGCACTTATCATAGACATAGGGAATAATATGGAAACGCAGCAGGTATATATTTTTTTAATTCTAGGCAGGGTTTCAAGATTAATTTGTTATTTTTAAATAGACATGAAGAAACGTCATTATAGAAAATGTAGAGAAAGTGGATAGATGGTAAGAACATATAGAGAATTTACATGCTGGAGCGGAACTAACAGCATTAGAACAGGAATTAGACATTGAAAATTTGGGACATCTTATACTTAGAGATGAGTTTCAATTAGCACTAAAGGGTCTGAAAAATGGTAAGGCGCCGGGTACAGATAAAGTACACGCAGAGACTCTAAAAGCCGCTGGACAAGCAGTAACAGAACGTCTCTTCCAACGTAGCTATATGTATGAAGCAGGCGAAATACCCAAAGATTTCAAACGTAACATCATAATCACTACACCAAAAAGAGGCGCGGATAGATGTGAAAATTTTCGAGCAATAAGTTTGACAGCACACGATTCAAAATATTAACTAGCATTGTACAAAGACGGATGGAAAACGAGTTAAGGAGATATTAAGAGAAAATCAATTTGGGTTTAAGCAAAACAGGGGAACACGGGAGGCTATTTTAGCTCTGAGGGTGATAATGGAGAAAACAATAGAAAAAAGGGAAAGCGTGCATATAGGGTTTGTAGATCTAGAAAAAGCATTCGACAATGTAAAATGGAAAAAAATGTTTGAAATACTCAAAAAGGGTGGAATGAGTTTTATGGGGAGACAGTTAGTACATAGCTTATACAAATAGCAAATAGCGGCAATAGAATTAGAGCAGGGATGTAGAGATGTAAATAAAAGAAAAGGAGTGAAACAGGAATGTGCCCTCTCCCCATTAACTTTTAACGTGTACATCGAAGAAGCAATGAATACTGTCAAATTCAGGAAGACAATTGGAATTATTATACAGGGACAAAAGATTGGTATGCTTAGATTTGCAGATGATATAGCGGTGTTAACATCTAGCAAGGAACAGTTAGAAGCTGCTCTTAATGCAATGGAAACAGTTCTAACAGAGAGATACGGTATGAAAATTAACAAAAATAAAACTAAAGTACTAGTATATGAAGCAGGAGAAAATAAATCATAAATACAAATAGGTAAAGAGAATTTACAAGAGGTTAAAGATTTATGCTACCTAAGAAGCCAAGCAACGCAAGATGGGAAGAGCGCAAAAGATATAAAACAAAGATTAGCGCAAAGTGGTGCTACATTTAATAAGAAAAAGCAGCTACTATGTTCAAAGACAACGAACATAGAAACAAGGAAAAGATTGCTTAAAACATATGTGTGGAGCACAGCACTGTACGGCTGTGAAACTTGAGCAGTAGCAAGAAGCGGACAGGAAAAAGATAGAAACCTTTGAAATGTGGTGCTACAGATGTATGATAGCTAGACAAAGTTAAGAACAAAGGGGTACTAGAAATGGTAAGGGAAAAAGGCAATATGTGGAAAACAGTAAAAAATAGGAGTGGTAGGATGATAGGTCACATGCGAAGTCATGAGGGAATAGTGCCGAAAATATTAGAAGCAGTCATGTGAAAAAACTATACACAGATAGTGAACGACGTAGACTGTGAAAATAGCATAGAATAGAAATCAATGGAGGTACGCGTCGAACCAGTTCTAAGATTAATGATGAAAAACATAACTGTACTTAAACCTGATGGTTATTATAAGTAACTACAAATGTTGGTTTTGCAATATTCTCAACTAACTGCAAAACTATTAATTTGGCAAATGTCTAAGCGTTGGTGGATCTTGGTAACCACGGGTTGCTTAACCCCCTTCACATACCACTGAATTTCGACATACAATTAAAAAATTACTTAATTGAACCCTATTTTAATAGCGATGGATACCGCCGTCTTCTTCGTAATTAATTACCACTACCCTTGAATGAATTGGACATGTGGTACCAACATAATGCTTGCCCAGCCCATTATTCGCACATTGATCGTAAAGCATTGAATAATATCTACAATGGTTGAAAATAGATCACTCGATTTAACGCCGTTCTTTTGAAATAAAGTTACGCCTTATAAAAAACTCATAAAAATAAGAATGATTACTTTATGCAATTTACTTTTCAGAAAAATGCGCACTATATCTTCGCATATTTAAAAAAAAATAGCTCGAAATCAAAGCTATTTAATGTTTTTAAAGTGGATAAATATAAATCGGCGTATTTCGTTTATTAAATGATAGACATCGACATTATTTACTACTCTTAAAGTGGGTACCTTTTATTCTGCATAAGCGTCATATAACTTTGATTGCTTAGGAGAATAATATTTACACACGGATTTTAATTACACAATTAATACATACTTTGTGTTTTCACTAACTGAAATGTATTTAGTATTTTGAAAGTGAATTAGACTTGTTCCACGATGCAATAAAAATTTGTTATTAAAAGTATTTTCCTAAAGAATATCTACACACGGATTTTGAATTAACAAAATCAATGAATGCTAAATGGGCATTGTTCTTATAATTTATAAATGCAATAAAACTTGTGTTTTGTAGAAGAATGTCTACACACGCATCTTGAAGTTATGCTTCTTTGTAAATGATATCTCACAACAAAATTTGTACTTAATATTTAACATGGAAATACACTTATTATGCTAAAAGAATCTTATGAGAATATTATACAGGGTAAAACTAATTGTTGGGAAATTTTATTATTCTTCTCCGTTTGGGTAGGTTTTTTTCACAAATTCGGTGCTCAACGACCACTCGTGACCTCATTATCACACACATACACACACACACGTAGACACACACACACACACACACACACATATATATATATATATATATATATATATATATATATATATTATAAATATAATGAACTGGTCAGTCTTATCAAATAATACATATAAAGTTTCTCAAATATTTGGGATATCGTCCAATAATAAAACAATTAAATGAAAAATGTTTAATCAAAATCTTGACGTTTCGGTAGACATTTCTACCTTTATCAAAAGCTAAAATGGAAAAACCACATGGGTAAAAATACATAACAAGGCGCATGTAACTTACTATGATTTACATATTTTGTAAAAATATTCATAATATAACTAGATGGATAATTACCACATTAAAAAATGCCAGAAGGGCACATCTTACAGTTGTGACGATTAAAAACGAAAAGTACTAATCTAACGGAAATATTTGAAAATGACAAGGGAAACGTTCCGAAAATGACAGCAGTTACACTTCAAACGAGCATTCGTTACTTCAACAGTGTTTGAAAAGATTAATATTATATAACGCAGAGTAAGCTTTGTGTACTACAAACGAGAATGTAAAAGATAGTTTCTCGTTTGTACATCAATTCAAATATTTCCGTCTGTCCACTGATCACATTTTTATTTCATTGGATATAACTTTGTTCACGAATATTCCTTTACCTTTAGTCATCATTATTATTAAAGATAACTGGAACAAAATTGAATCTTTCAGTAAGTTGTCTGAAGATTTATTTTTGGCTACCCTTAATCTGGTATTCAATAACACATATTTTGTTTTTCAAGATAAATTATATCTACAACTATTTGGAACTCCAATGGGGTCACCATTGTCGCCTATAAGTTGCTCAATTGTTATGGATAAATTACTGCCACTGTTTTACCTCGACTACATTATGATATGTCGTTTCTCGTTAAATATGTTGATGACATCATTTGCTTGTTGCCCTGTCAATATGTTGACCGTTGACCAAACTGTTACAACATTTAATAATTTTAATGAACACTTGGCGTTCACCTATGAAATGGAAGTTGATGGTTTATTACCTTTTCTTGATGTTTTGTCATTAGGAGTTCAGACAATTTTCTAACTTTTAACTGGTACACTAAACCAACTATTCTGGCAGGTATCGCAATTTTTATTCGAACCACTTTATGCATCACAAAGTCAACACTGTGAAAGCCCTTCGTTAACAGATCTTCAATTTATTAAGAAAAATAAGAAAATACTGGTAGACTCTATTAAACAATGGTTATCCAAAAGGAATTTTACACAAGCTAATGTATAGCAATTTTTTAAGTCTGAACACTAATAAAACAGACGTGATATATAAAAAACTTCCTTATGTACAAACGTTAACTCCGTTGTTAGTGAGATTGCTTAAACAACCTAAGGTGGCTATCGTCTGCGAATGCGACAATTGCATTTATTCACATCGTCTACAAGATCACATACAGCCGTAATAATTGATACATAATGCAGACGAGCCAATGCGTAAAGAGTCGTTTAACCCAACACTGGAGTGATTGTCGAAAAAATTCCGCTAAATGTGCGTTGTTTTCCCATGTTTTTTCAACCAAAAGTACGCCTTTGTTTGATGATACCATCATATTGGACAGTGAATCCAATTATAAAACCAGGTTTTGAATAGAATCATTTTATATCAATAAGGATGTTATGTTCAAAACCCTGCAAATAATGTTTTCTGCATTCATATTTAAAACACGCTAACATTTCTCAAGCTCGATTTCCTACCATTTGAAATTAGTGTTATTTAATCAAATTTCTCAAGTAATTGTTCTATAAAATTTTGCCATATAAAATCAAACAGCTGCTTAGGAAACGTTATGTTACAAAGTAGTTGCAATATTTCCTACCACCTGCAGTGACTACATGTTAATTAAAAGCTGCACGTAAATGCATAGCTTTCTTCTAAAAGATAAGGCCACTTACCCTCTGCCTACATCCGCCTAGAATGGGTTTGTTATCTATAAGTATACTGGTATTCTGCAGCTATTAAGATGTCACAAAGTAACAACATTGCTTTCCTGTGTCTAAAAATCGTTTGATAATTGCGTTATCTGCTTGGTGGCAAGCTGTTACAGGATGTATTTTGGCAGCTGTTGTCTGAGAATTTTGCACACTTGATTCTTCGACGATATCCTTGAAAGCCAAATGCCTACCCCCATGCATGATTTGGGCATTATAAATATAGAGACCGTGCTTTAAAAGACACGATTGAAAACAACATCTTCTTACCGAAGATACATGTTGTAAAGTCGCGCTACTAAAATGCTTTCTGTGTTAGCATGAGTTGTGTTAGTGGTTCTCTTTATGTTATTTCAATTACATAAACCTCTAGTAATTTAGGTGTATGTACAGAAAAATTCGAGACGAAAGGTTGAGTACGAATAGATGTATCCAAAAAGCTGATACGAATTTTTAAGTAAGGAAGAACGGTTTCAGAAATATAGCAAATTTTAAGTAAATAAAGAAGAATTCGAATTCGGAACTCACGTTGGGCGCCAAAAATATATGTTACGGTATTCCGCGCAAACACAAAAAAAAACAGTAAGAATCAGTAAAGAAATCGTTTACGCCGAATACCGCAACAAAACGGGGACAGAATGATAGAATTCGGGCTAGCTCAAAAACGTCGTAGAGGGGCGTTGGTGAAATAGAAAGAACACATTGGAAACCTCTGTAAAACTATATTATTAACATACAATTTCGGAAGGCTATTTACCAAACAACAAAATTCAATAATTTGCAAAATCGTTTGTTAAGTGATGGTAAACAAAGCGTCATAACATAGCAATATAAAATTGTTAAGCAAATATAACATCTTAGAATCTAAATACTTACTTAATGGTTTACCTTAAATATACACAAAAGAAAATTAAACAAACTTTACAATAATTCTAGGAAAAGAAATATACATAAGTTATATATATATATATATATATATATATATATATATATATAACGCACAGTTCCGGCAAAACTGAGATGCAGGTTCAAATCCTGTCCAAGGCCTTATATTTTCCTTCTTTCAATTACTAGCTCGATTTGAAATGATCATTTGGGCTTTACTTAAAAAGTCTAAGTTATTATTTCATCTTATTAATTTCAATACGTTAGTATTTATCAACTTACCTTGTGTAAAAAACTACTTATAATATTTATATATTAATACTTGGCTTATAGCCGTGATTTTGAGCGTTGCTTCCTGTCTATATCTGACATAAGTCAAAAACTTGACAATTTCAGATATGATTGACAAAAATGCTAAACGTAATTGAAAGTTAGGTTTATATATGGTACTGTACACGATTTAGATTTGTAAATTTGCCAATTATAGCCATCGGCCTCGGTAGCGTAATTGGTAAACGCACAGTTCCGGCAAAACTGAGATACAGGTTCAAATCCTGTCCAAGGCCTTATATTTTCCTTCTTTCAATTACTAGCTCGATTTGAAATGATCATTTGGGCTTTACTTAAAATAAGTTATTATTTCATCTTATTAATATCAATACGTTAGTATTTATCAACTTACCTTGTGTAAAAAACTACTTATAATATTTATATATATATATATATATATATATATATATATATATATACATACTGCTTTGTGAAGTGCACCTCCCTAAGAAATATTATAACATTAAGATTAGACACCCTAGCTTAATTTAATCAAATATTAACTACTTTTAAATTGATGCGTAAGTTCTTTACCTTAATGTTTATACAAAAAAACAAAAGAAACAGTAAAACGAACTATAATACAAACTTTGATTAATTAATTTTTAATTTGAAGAATGATTATGACATAGTCGCTCATGCATTGTGAATGTAAGTTTGGTAACGTGGTGTTGGTAATTTATTGGATAATCATAAGTAACAGCAAACAAAATGTCTATCCTCTACAGCAGCATAAAAAAATTACAAAAATAGGAAACTGTACCTTGAGCAATCGATTTGGTGCTGGTCTCATCTTGGGGCTGGGAAAATGCGGCAGCATTTCTCTATGGGCTGGCTGCCGGAACCACTAACACAACTTATGCTAACACAGAAAGCATTTCAGTAGCGCGACTTTATAACATGCATCTTCGGTAAGGAGATGTTGTCTTCAATCGTGTCTTTCAAAGAACGGTCTCTATTTTATAAGGCCAAAATCATGTATGGGGGTAGGCATTTGGCTTTCAAGGATATCGCCAAAGAATTAAGTGTGCAAAATTCCCAGACAACAGCTGCCGAAATACAAACTGTAACAGCTGCCAACAAGCAAATAACGCAATTATCAAACAATTTTTAGACACAGGAAAGCAATGTTGTTACTTTGTAACATCTTAATAGCTGCAGAATACCAGTATACTTATAGATAACAAACCCATTGTAGGCAGATGTAGGCAGATGGCAAGTGGCCTTATCCTTTAGAAGAAAACTGTGCATTTACGTGCAGCCTTTACTTAACATGTAGTCACTACAGGTGGTAGGAAATATTGCAACTACTTTGTAACGTAACGTTTCCTAAGCAGCTGTCTGATTTTATAAGGCAAAATTTTATAAAGCAATTACTTGAGAAATTTGATTAAATAACACTAATTTCAAATGGTAGGAAATCGAGCTTGAAAAATTTTAGGGTGTTTTAAAGATGAATGCAGAAAACATTATTTGCAGGGTTTTGAACGTAACAAGGAGATCAATCCTATTAACAACAAAATGGATGTCGATAAAGTTCATAACGTTTGCTCTGCCTTACATAATATTAACCTTTTTAAACACTGTTGAAGTAACGAATACTCGTTTGAAGTGTAACTGCTATCATTTTCAGAACGTTTCCCATGTCGTTTTAAAATAATTCTGTTAAATTAGTTCTTTCCGTTTTTAACCGTCACAACTATAAGATGTGCCCTGCTGGCACTTTTTAATGTGGTAATTATCCATCTAGTTGTATTGTAATATTTTTACAAAATATGTAAATCATAGTAAGTTATTTGCGTCTTGTTATGTATTGTTACTCATGTGGTTTTTCCATTTTAGCTTTTGATGAAGGTAGAAATGTCTACCGAAATGACAAGATTTTGATTAAACATTTTTTATTTTATTGTTTTATCAAAGACAACAAACATAGAAACAAGGAAAAGATTGCTTAAAACATATGTATGGGGCACAGCACTGTACGGCTGTGAAGCCTGGACAGTAGGAGAAGCAGACAAGAAAAAGGTAGAAGCCTTTGAAATGTGGTGCTACAGACGATTGATGAAGATATCATGGACAGACAATGTTAAGAACGAAGAAGTACTAAAAATGGTAGGGGAAGAAAGAAATATGTGGAAAACGGTAAAAAATAGTAGAGATGGGATGATAGGCCATATACTACGGCATGAGGGCATAGTGCGGAATATACTAGAAGTAGAGATAGAAAAAAAGAGAAGAAGATGTCGACCTAGGTTAAGCTACTGCACACAGATAGCGAAAGATGTAGGCTGTAGAAGTTTCAGAGAAATGTGTAGGCTAGCTCAGAATAGAAATCAATGGAGGTACGCATCCAACCAGTCCCAAAATGGATACATTAATGATGAAGAAAGTAACTGCACTTAACATGATATTTATTATAAGCAACTACAAGCATTGGATGGGCAATATTCTCGAATAATGGTAATTGCGTGAAAGCATTTACTAGAAAACTATTATTTCGGCAAATGTCTAAGTGTTGTGGAATCTTGGCAGCCACAGGTTGCTTAACCCCCTTCAAAAAATCTCAGTGAAATAAGGCATAATATTAGAAAACAATAGAAGAAACATGATATTTATTATAAGCAACTACAAGCATTGGATGGGCAATATTCTCGAATAATGGTAATTGCGTGAAGGCATTTACTGGAAAACTATTATTTTGGCAAATGTCTAAGTGTTGGGGAATCTTGGCAGCCACAGGTTGCTTAACCCACTTCAATAAATCTCAGTGAAATAGGGAAAAGTATTAGAAAACAATATAAGGGGAACCGAGCTGTATTGCTGTGTGAGAATTTCAGGGAACTATGTAGGTTAGTTTAGAAATTAAATAAGTGCAGGTACATGTCCAACCAGTTTTGAGACGGGGAAACCAATGACGAAAAAGTAAGCGCAGATAAATCTGATGATTATTATAAACAACTACAGGTGTTTGTTGTGAAATATCGGCAACTAATGTTGACTGTGCGATAAGATATATTGGAAAAAATATTAAATCAGTAAATGTTCAAGTGCTGGGGGAACTTGGCAGCCACAGGCTGCTTACCCCCTTTGCAACCACTGAATGTCGGAGAAATAGGGTATATAATTGTAAAACAATAGAAGGGGACCGAACTGCACCTAATAAGAAAGAACGGCGCCTATGATGAAAGACAACCAACATAGAACAAAAAGTTGTGGAAAGCGTATGTGTGGAGCACAGCACAGACAGTATGCTTACAAAATACGAGCAGTCTGAAAAGCAGACAGAAGAAAAGTAGCAGCGTTTGAAATGCCGTGCTTCAGATGTATGAGGATGGACAGACAAAGGTAATAACAAATAGGTTATAGAAACAGTAAGGGAACAAGGATATCTTTGGGTAAAAAATATGAGAAATAGAAGGGCAAAATACGTTCTAAGGCATTTTTGGGAAATAGTATGGGATACATGACAAGCAGAGATAGGAAAAAAGAGGTGGATGTAGACCTAAATCAGATAGTGATAGATGCAGACTGTGCAAATTTCGGGGAAATCTGTAGGTTAGTCCAGAATAGGAAACAATGATGGTACGCGTCTAACCAGTTTCAGGACTGAAGACCCAATGATGATGATGATGTTTTATTACTGAACTATATCCTAATTCCAGTTTTTAGATCCAAAACAGTATTAATTTTATGATTCGTTAAATGATTTGAGATAAAATTGATGAATCTGTCGGAGTTAGTTGGTTTATTGTACCAATCAAACATTAAAGTATTAGAATCTGATCTGATAACTAATGTGTCCAAAAAAGGAATCTTAACCTTTTTAACACTTTCAATCCAAAATTGCAATTGACTATCCAAAATGAAATACAAGGAAAGATTTAGAACTTTATAAGTAAACTAATTAATAAATAACATTTTATACCAGGAGGCGACCGGTAGCGGAAAACCCACCAAAATCCATGAAATATACGATAAAGTTTATTATCTTTTGCATTAGTACGCGACGCCACAATAATAGTATATGTGTAAAACAAGAACAAATAGCATGCGTCACGAATAGCTGGAACTAGATAATTAGGTTATAAAACTCAACAAATTTGAACGCTAATGAGGATTTCCAAGAATTTACGTAAAATAGGCGTTTATTATTTACAATAAAATCGCGCTAATTCTTCAACATTTTAGAAAATGGATAATTTGTATATAAAAAAGCGTTTATTCATTTGAAATTTATTCATTGATTAGATTCGAAGACATTCGATTCTGAAATGAGACCGTGAAATGTTATTTTGAATTAAGCGCAAGCTGTTGTTATGCGTAGATAGTATTTGAAATATGTAGTAAACATACTGTAATTTAATAGTAGCGAGGTTAGAATGGATAGAGAAGTGATGTTTTTTTTAAACACAAATTACATACAAAAATGGAATTATTAATTACAATGAATAAGCAAAAATCTTCGATATAACGGTATTTTAAGATTTTATTAAATTATCGAAAGGAAGATTTAACCAGAAATGAACTTTGATAATTGCTGTTTTAAATATGCAAAACTTGTTAGCTGATTTGACGTCAATTTAAAATAAGAAGATTTTTAATTACCAGGAACATCTTTGTGTATTCTGCAAGTATTATTTTTAGATTTATTTGTAACTGAAATTTGAGTATTTGTATCTAGTTTAAGATAATTTTTTGTGTAAAGGACTTTTACCAGGATTTTGTGTTCAGAGTTCAAAATACTCTGATTTGTTAATAGATCATCTGTCAAGGATTTTTTGGCCAAAACAAATCTTACAAGCGTGGAAATAATTATAATCAGATAAACAATCTTCAAAAGAAGAAGTTTAATTCTATAAATTAAAAATAAGGTAAGCAACAATTTTTTTGTAGTAAAGATTTCTTCGAAATTATTTTATGTTTGAAAGAAAATATGTTGTAAACGTTCTAAATGCTTTTGTATGAGAGAAAATCTTTCATACTGTATAAACGCTTTGTAATATTGCTGTGTTTAATTTCATTTTGAAAACTCCGTCAATTCCGTTGAGCTTCCCAGGCAAAGTTAAAAAGAAAGGTAAGTGAACGATTTCAAGCTTTACAAATTGCTGTATCTGTATCACAGCACTCTATTAGTGATTCTTAACGCGGCCTTGTCAGAACACTCTTTTAGCGGCACCTCAACTTGCGGTCATTTTCATATTATCCTTCTGTCACCCCTGTCACAGCAATATACATAATACTGAATTCTTGAACGTAAGGCAATAGTTAAAACAAAGGTTGGTGAACTCTTGGGACACACTCGTTCAACAATGAATAGACTACTATGTCAAATCGTTATTAAATTTAACATTTTGGCGACAAAATTCCGTGCCTTCTTCAAAGAATAACTACTAAGACATAACTCGGTGGCAATATCTACTATAATTAGCACAACATATATAATATTTCATTAGCAATAAAATCTAACAAAACAACACAATACTATACCCAAAAAGGATTATAAACAACGAGTCAAAATAATTAATGCAGGAACAACTGCAATACAATACAATACAAGATTGTATTGTAGTTGTTCCTTTCACTCACTGCATTAATTACTTAACCGAGTTATGTCTTAGTAATTATTCTTTGAAGAAGGCACGGAATGTTGTTGTCGAAACGTTAAATTAAATTACGATTTGACATAATAGTCTCTATTCATTGGTTGAACGAGTGTATCCCAAGAGTTCACCAACCTTTGTTGATGTATCTGTAAACAAACTCTTATGAAAATAATAAGAGCTTATTGACGTATACAAATCAGGCTAATAGTTGTATGCATTAACAAAACAATAACTTTAGTACTTCACGGGGGAGGAAACATCCACTAACCGGCCGGTTTCAGCTTCCTTAAGCATCTTCAGAGTGAATTAGTTTCCAACCTGAAGATGCTAAAAGAAGCTGAAACCGGCCGGTTAGTGGATGTATCCTCCCCCGTGAAGTAATAAAGCTATTGTTTTGTTAATGGCTATACAACTATTAGCCTGATTTGTATTGGTCAATAAGCTTTTATTATTTTCAGAAGAGTTTGTTTACATATACATCTTATTTTATATATTGTTCTACACAATTTCTTATTGCGGACTGCAAATAACTTGCTGTGATAATGCCCTTACGATTTTCGCCCCTAAGTTGGGTGTCATTAAAATTGCTATGAAATGCCCCACGATTGTGCGTACCATTAAAATTGCTCTGACATTCCCCTTTCTTGTCCCACGTTGGTCGTTATTAATATTGTTATGAAATTAGCCTTCCATTGGAAGTTATTAATAACACTGTATTATGCCCTTACCTTGATGTGCCTTTAATAGTTTCAGTGAAAATCCTACAAATGTTTCTTCCTTAATTTTGCTGTGAACCCCTTTAAATTTTCTATAATTTGTTCTTTCTCGGCTAGCTCAAAAACGCAACATGCCCTACTTCACTGCAATAAAGATTGTTTAACCCTTTTTCTTTCTACTACCTAACTGTTGAATTAATTTAAATGAAGCAATCCAAAGATTACACAATATAATGATCGATAATATGTACAGTTTTATGTAAATTCAAAATTTAGCCCCTGCATAGAACATTAACATTCACCAAATTTATAATTTCCTGAAAGCCAGCAAAAATATCTTTTTAATTACTCTTAGGTATCTTTCGAACGTTCAAAGGTGCTTTCCCTATTTTCAAATTCTCATTTTTGTCGACTCTTACAGATATATAATATATAGCAAATATTGAAATTGAAACAGTGTTTAACTAATAGAAACATTTAAGATCTCTAACTTGCGTTTTCTTTGCTTGTCACTGGAATTGTCCCATATTATCTGTGGTCAGCACCCCCTTGATTGTTGCAGCACGACTTGCTTCACTTGATTTGCCAGAATGATGGATTAATGGTTGCTCGTATTTTTCCCTTCGGATTTCTGGAGTAACTTTGAGTATCTTCACGTTTATTTTATATTTTCATGTAATAATTTATTTCGGCGTATTTTCAGACGTATTATTTAAATATTCATTTAGAGTATTTATTCTGACGTACATTTAAATCTTTATTCGGAGCTTTTTCCGGACCTTATTCGAACCTTTAATCAGATCTTTCTTCGGAGCCCTAAATTATTAAATATTTAATAAAAAATTTAGTTAATAGTTTCATCTTTGGTTTACGGCTAATTTTTGTCGCACAAATTTGGCACTTTTAATATTTCACTTTTAATAAATTATCGACTTTTTACAAATTATCACTGGTACGTAAATTTTTACTTTATATCGACGTAGTTCGTGCCTTGTTAAAGATGGACTCCCTATTTTCGAGTTTCCCATCATATTTATAAGCTCCACCTTTCAACATTTGGCGCGCATCGCGTGTTTATTGATAAACGTTTGTAATTTCCGCCTATTTCTGTAGAACCTTGATATTTCTCAAATTCCCTGGTTTAATGCTAGATGAAATGTTCTGTCGATCACGTAAGCGTTCTGTATATTACGGTATATTCTTAGAATTTTCAAATATCCATTGCAATTTTGTCACGTATTTTATATTTGTGTCGTTTATAGTCCAAGGCTTATCGTATAACAAACCGTCTGTTATTTATTTGTTATTAAAAATATGTTGGATTTCTCCGTAAATGTAATATTCTTGGTCACGTATTCCTTTTCTAATAATGACGTATTAGAATACGGTTACTTATTCATACGTTGCCATTTTTGAGGATGCTCTTAAATAGCTAGAATGTCAGTTTATCTATCTTTCCCGATAATGTGTTTATATAGATGCAATTAATTGCGTTTAAAACCTAATCTTCACTTGTTTCTTTCCAATTCTGGGCTTATAACTTTAACTTTAAACATATTATACGACGTACACATTATTATTTTAGCTAAATGGTATCGGATTATTGCAAAATGAACTTTTTCTTACGCATTGAATTAAATATATTTCATATACAGTGTGCTCGCTATTCACCTTTTGTAAAATAGTCGATTTACTCCTATAATTGGTGGAATTGTTTGATTTTCTTAACGTTTAAATTATTTACATTTATTCTACTACCCCTATGACTTAATCTACCCTTAAACTATCCTTTTATCAGAGCAATGTATATATTACTGTGATAAGGGGTTGTTTAGGGATGTATTGAGTAATAAGGGTCGTGTAGTAACTGTAAATAGCAATGGTAATCAGAAAACTGCATTTATTTAACGGGAAAATAAGTAATTCGTACATTATGTAAATAGTAAGCATTTAACACCCTGTATATAGACCGTAATTAACTTTAATCAATGCCAGCAAGCATATCTTTCAATAATAGAACGCGTATTCAGCAGAGAAATAATCGTACATGTAATTAAACTACGTTGAGGAGTGTTTAACAAGTATATAAAATAAGGACGCAGAAGATAAGACAAAACCTAATAAATCCTTATGCAATTACACTTGTGATAAAGAACAAACAATAAACGGTTTGATAAGAAAACGCACTTTTAAAGATCAGTTTAAATAAATAGGAAAACAACATTCGTGTTACATCATTTACCTCGTACAATTCTCCAAAAGCTTTATCTATACAAAACAACAGACATAAGTTATAAGTATGTCCACGATGACAATAGCAAATAACAAGCATGATATGAGAATACAAAGGAGTTTTATCAGAAATCAACTGGGAATATTAAAGACAAACGTGGTTGGTTGCAACAAGCTGTAAGACTGCTTGGAAAACCAATCCAAATGTAGTGGGAAAAAGCTATATAACACCCACCGGTGATAAGGCAGGTCAGTCTCAACTTGCAGCACGTTGAATCCACAACACTTTTAATCAGATATGTACGCGTCAGATAAATAAAATTTATGTTATAGTGATGTGCAAAAATTACGTTAAGAATATATGAAGAGTTTTTGCCGTCTTTTTAGAAAACGTGAGTAGAAATTGGGTAATTAATTTAAATTACATATTCATAATGATATAGGGCTTCTAATCTGCGTCGAAAACAATTTTAATTTTAATTTTAATTCTGGACTATTTCTGGTTCATTTCTAATCCGCGTCGAAAATACTTATGGTCCAATTCTAATTCTAATCTGCGTCGAAAACAATTTTAATTTTAATTCTAATTCTGGTCTGGAATTCTGGGACAATTCTAATTCTAATACGCTGTTAATTTATGATCCGAAGTCTGGAATTCCAAGTGGTATTTAAAGCATATACAGAGAAATATAGAATAAAGCATGAGGTGATTTTGAAACAAGGCGTAACCGTACTCTAATATTGGTTCAACGTATGTTAAAGAGTACAAAGCAGAGCATTGATATTCGTTTGAAGATAATGAGAGGTTGTTGATCCACAACACGCAACAAATCAGGTCAGACCTACCTAGTTTTAAGGAATCTTTTCTAACTTAAATTTTAACATTGAATATATTAATTTTCTCACTAATTTGTAAAGAGTCAACAGAAACATTGCATACGTTGAAACTTACGTGATAATCATAAAAGGGATCGAACGTTCCAGATTTTTTTTTGTAAAAGTATTGTTTTTGGTGACTTTATATTAAATTAAAAGTATATAAATTTTGGGATAAATAATCCATATAACATTAATAATCTATAGGAACACTGTGGCACGATTTAAATAAAATTAAATAAAAACCCTTAACCACAAAAAATATTTAAATTACTAAATACGTATTTCGACCACTATGTGGCCATCATCAGTAGAGAAAAAGAAAAAGCTGTTGTTCTGGAACACTTCAGAGGATATTCTCCTCACCACTTAGGCTGAAGTGAACCTTCCCAACCTATAATTTACTATATTGTTGCTTTAAACACTATCGAGGATATTCTCCTCACCCGCAGGCTCGTGTTCTCAACAACAAACAAGTGAATTGTGACATAACTTAAATCTACTTAATTTATACTAATTCTAAACCTACTAAAGCGGAACCAATTTAATCTTGCTTTCTCATTGGTTGTTGACCAATAGGGAAAGCAAAGCGGATGACTCTATTGGCCCTTTATCGGTGTTTAAGAGGGGTCCTTTATGTTTAACAATTTTAATTGATTCATAGGCATTTAAGGAGGAAAACGTTGGTACCGCTTTTAACAATTCAACATTTTCTAGTTTAACGGGGTGGCTTGTTTCAAATATATGTTTGGCGACCTGAGACCTTTCATATTTACCATATTTGAAGTGAGCAATGTGTTCTTTAAATCTTGTTGTTATATTCCTCTTGGTCTGACCAATATATTTTTGAAACACCCTGGCCCTGCACAACTAATTTCATAAATCCCCGACTTTTGCAATTTTTCCCCTTGTCTTTTGGATTACCTAGCAAATCTTTAATTTTATTAGTATTAGTGAAAGCAATTTTGAAATTACACTGTTTGAATATTTTATCAAGACCCTTTGTGGTTTTGTGAAACGGAAATTTAACATATTTAACATTATCGTTAGAGGTGGTTGATTGCAAAGTCGTTGATTTACGGATGTTGATCCTATTTTACACTTTCTAAAAATATTATCTATAATATCAGAAGAGAAACCATTGTAATTCGCTATTTGTTTAATAAGAGCAAATTCCTTATTAAATCTGTTTTTATTTAAAGGAAATTCAATAATCTATTAATTAAAAGTTAAATGAAGCCAACTTATGTTGTATGCTATGATTAGAGGAAGACAAAATAAAGCGATTTACATTGGTTTCTTTTCTATAAATGTCAAATTCTAATTTATTACCATTTCTAATTACTAATGTATCTAAAAGGGTAATTGTCCATTATTCTCTAGTTCATACGTAAATTTTATGCTTTGAAATTTTGAATTCATTTCTTTAAGAAAATCATCAACATTTGATTTAGAAGTGTCAAAAACTGCAAAATATCATCCACGTACCTTAACCATATTCTTGGGAAGTATTTGGAGTTTTCTTTTAACTCGGTTTCAAAACGAGACATACATAAATTTGCTATGAAAGGTGATAAGCTATTTCCCATTGCTGTGCCTTCATGTTGTTCGTACAACTTGTTGTTGAATTGAAAACAGTTCTGGGACATGCAATGCGAAACAAGCTTGATATAGTCCTCAACTTTATCATCATCAATATCACTATCTATAAGAACATCCTTTAAATATGTTAAAGTACGTGGTATTGGAACACTAGGAAGTGAATCTTAAGATTCACAAAAATAATAAATCGATGAGACCAATAGTTTCAGGTATCAACTCACCGACTTACTATTTATCACAATGGCTGTCAAATGAATTTAAGAATTTAAAGTTTAATAGTTTGTCTGTACAAAACTCTTTAGAGTTCATTAATAAAATTAAAAATATCACATTAGAAGAGAACGAAATCTTAATTTCATTTGATGTCAGTTCATTATTCCCTAGTGTTCGAATACCACGTACTTTAACATATTTAAAGGATGTTCTTATAGATAGTGATATTGATGATGATAAAGTTGAGGACTATATCAAGCTTGTTTCGCATTGCATGTCCCAGAACTGTTTTCAATTCAACAACAAGTTGTACGAACAACATGAAGGCACAGCAATGGGAAATAGCTTATCACCTTTCATAGCAAATTTATTTATGTCTCGTTTTGAAACCGAGTTAAAAGAAAACCCAAATACTTCCCAAGAATATGGTTAAGGTACGTGGATGATATTTTTGCAGTTTTGACACTTCTAAATCAAATGTTGATGATTTTCTTAAAGAAATGAATTCAAAATTTCAAAGCATAAAATTTACGTATGAACTAGAGAATAATGGACAATTACCCTTTTAGATACATTAGTAATTAGAAATGGTAATAAATTAGAATTTGACATTTATAGAAAAGAAACCAATGTAAATCGCTTTATTTTGTCTTCCTCTAATCATAGCATACAACATAAGTTGGCTTCATTTAACTTTTTAATTAATAGATTATTGAATTTCCTTTAAATAAAAACAGATTTAATAAGGAATTTGCTCTTATTAAACAAATAGCGAATTACAATGGTTTCTCTTCTGATATTATAGATAATATTTTTAGAAAGTGTAAAATAGGATCAACATCCGTAAATCAACGACTTTGCAATCAACCACCTCTAACGATAATGTTAAATATGTTAAATTTCCGTTTCACAAAACCACAAAGGGTCTTGATAAAATATTCAAACAGTGTAATTTCAAAATTGCTTACTAATACTAATAAAATTAAAGATTTGCTAGGTAATCCAAAAGACAAGGTGGAAAATTGCAAAAGTCGGGGATTTATGAAATTAGTTGTGCAGGGCCAGGGTGTTTTCAAAATATATTGGTCAGACCAAGAGGAATATAACAACAAGATTTAAAGAACACATTGCTCACTTCAAATATGGTAAATATGAAAGGTCTCAGGTCGCCAAACATATATTTGAAACCAGCCACCCGTTAAACTAGAAAATGTTAAATTGTTAAAAGCGGTACCAACGTTTTCCTCCTTAAATGCCTATGAATCAATTAAAATTGTTAAACATAAAGGACCCTCTTAAACACCGATAAAGGGCCAATAGAGGATCCGCTTTGCTTTCCTATTGGTCAACAACCAATGAGAAAGCAAGATTAAATTGGTTCCGCTTTAGTAGGTTTAGAATTAGTATAAATTAAGTAGATTTAAGTTATAATGTCACAATTCACTTGTTTGTTGTTGAGAACACGAGCCTGCGGGTGAGGAGAATATCCTCGATAGTGTTTAAAGCAACAATATAGTAAATTATAGGTTGGGAAGGTTCACTTCAGCCTAAGTGGTGAGGAGAATATCCTCTGAAGTGTTCCAGAACAACTGCTCTTTTTTTTTTCTCTACTGATGATGGCCACATAGTGGTCGAAATACGTATTTAGTAATTTAAATATTTTTTGTGGTTAAGGGTTTTTATTTAATTTTATATACATATAACATTAATTGATTGAAGGGTGTATTTAAAAAATGTTAAAAATTGTGAAGTGTAAATATTATTTCCTTTCATGATATGAATGTTGATTGACTTCGTTTTATCAATTCAAATAGGTAATCATTAAGGGGTGAAAGAAAATTGATCATCGTATCGTTGTGCACTCTGTGTATATTAAAAAGGGCTAGCCGTGGCATAATAAAAGTAAAAGATTAAAGTGAAAGAAGAACACAGAAAGGTGGCGATCAGTAGGACGTATATTACATCCAGCTGCACAAGTAAGGGGGGGTACTACAGCAAATTGATGATGCAACAACATAGGGGTGGAAAACTACATAGCAATAATTGCATATCCGATGTTTAATGTTTTGTAATAAAAAGATTATTTTGATTATTTATCCAGGAAAACGTATAACACAGAATAGGTTTAAGTATATAGTGCCCTCCGCTGTTTTGAAATGTTATGTATAACTCCTATTAATGATTTTGCTGAATGAGCACTCACCTTTTTATGTATAATGAACGATGAGGCATGAAGTTGCGCAATTTTTTTCATTACTAACAGACAATGTTCCAAATCAAGTCCTTCTCTTCTGCTGGACATTTTGTAGACCAGCAGTGACAAATCTTGAAGAATCAGCAATGGTACAGGATGATCTTCCGCATATAAGCACTGTGGTGACAGGGTTCCTAGATTTCCTAGTACAGAACCAAAAGTAAAATTTAGAGGTATAGTAATTGAGGATAATTCGCAATTAATCTCTATTACGAACTAAAATTCAATATAACAGAGCACGCCTTTTAGAGCGAATTCAGTGAGTGAAGCTCCTATATAAACAAGTTACTTGATAAACCATAATCATGCATATATATCCATCACGCCTTTCTGTAAAGGGTTTTAGTGAAACTACATTTTAGCTATTAATTTTTAATTTATCTTGTAGAACCTTCAGTTTCGGATAATAATACCTTTCTTGACTTGTTACACTTACCCCGCTTCGTTTACAATTACTCATAATAATTTAGTCCTGTTGATTGAACTCTAGTTAGTACTATGACATTGGATTCCAAAAAATCTTTAGCAAAAAAGTTTTTCCAAAAAGGTTGTTTTAAAATAAATATATATTGTAATCTGTACCAGGAATCGATGTTTGTAAATGACTAGGTGTTTTTTACGTATTCATATTTCCATCAACGGTGTGTGGTTTATTTTGATGAGTCTATCTATGATCATGTTCGTAATGTTCTCAAATTAGAAGTAATACTGGGTTCCGTCTTTATACTGCCGATACCTTGCACACAGTACCGAATATTTTAAAAATGCTTAAGAAGATACAACAAAATATGTAAAGAAAAATTGCTGATTAGTTACATTATATATACTATACGTATAAGCATAAACATCAATCCAGGATTTGATAATTTTTATACAGTGTATGAATTTAAGTTGGCAGTATATGGAAAACCAGTTTATTATTCAATTTATGACAAAATTACCTTCGTAAATGTTTTGTAAAGTTTAAAATCTAAAATGTGTCCGTCAAGTACCGAATTACTTTAATCATACACCAGGTGCATCAGTTTAAAGCAACTTAGCAAGGACTGCGATTTTAAAGCGACGAATAATGCTGAAGAAAGCCGTGATGATTACATTAGGGATGTCTTTATAAACGGGTTGAATTCACAACGTATCCGACAGCGTCTTTTGGAAAATGCAACCCATACCCTAAATGTCGCGGTTACGCAAGCCTTGTCTCTGGAATCTGCCCTATAACAGCTGAAGCTTATGTTTAACCGTTAGATAACTTAAGTGCCTTACCTGGCGAAAATGATACTGCGGGCGAGAAGTCGTTGAAGCCAAAGAGTATCTGTAATAACGTGTCAATCTCTTCTAATCAGGAATGTTATTTTTTCGGGAACAAAAGACATCCTCGTGCTAATTGCTCTGCAAAAAATGTGACTTGTAGGAAATGCAAAAAGTATGGGATTTGCTAAACTGTGTAAATGGGGGAAGGATATGGATAGGACGACTAATGCTTGCCTCGTCGATGATTCTGAACAAATTGTAGCTGCTACTCCTAAATGTCTATCGAAATCCATGATTAAGATTAAAGTCAATAATTTTGATGTTAACGCCTTGGTAGGTACTGGGAGTTCTAAAACTTATATCGATAAGGAATATGTTTCTTTTCTTAATATCACTACGTATCCCAGTTCGGACCTTATATCTATGGCTTCAACGTAACACCAATCTAGTGTCGAGGGGCACTGTTTTGTTGATTTGGGGATACTGAATCACAAGTACGCTAGAGTTAAGCTGACTATCCTTTCTGAACTTTGTACTGATATTATAATTGGCCATGATATTCTTAAGTGAGTTTTGGAGGTTCTAAAACTAATTTAAATGTATGCAGCACTAGTTGTGCTAAAGTTGATCCTACAGTGTTATTTTCCAACCTGGCCTCGGACTGCAGGCCTATTGCTACGATATCAAGCAAGTATTCATGCGAGGAGGAGAAGCTCATCAATCAAGAAGTTATACAGCTGCTTCAGGAGGGAGTTATTGAACCTAGTCGCTGCCCTTGGCGTGCCCAAGTGTTAATCACAAAGAACGCTAACCACCGTAGAAAAATGGTGATAGACTACTCGCAAACTGTAAATCGTTTCACTTACCTTAATGCTTATCCGCTGCCAAATATAGAAAAATTAGTCTTGGAGGTAGCAAAATTCAATATATTTAGTACTATTGACCCACGGGATGCTTATCTTCAAATACCGCTACGGGAAGACGAAAGGAAGTGTACTGCTTTCGAAGCTAACAGATAACTTTACCAATTTTGCAGAATTCCGTTTGGGGTAACTAATGGAGTAGCTTGCTTCCAGAGAGTTTTAGACGGTATAATCTCTAAAGAAAAACTTTCAGGCGTGTATGCCTATCTCGATGACGTAACAGTCTGTGGTAAGAACCAAAGCGAACACCACGAAAACTTCAAAAATCTTCTTGCAGTTTTCTCAAAATACAACTTTACGTTGAACGAAAGCAAAAGCATATTTTCTGTAAACTCCATAACACTACTAGGCTATTACATTAAAGATAACGTTCTTAGGCCTGATCCTTCAAGGCTAGAAGCACTATTAAACTGTCCAGTGCCTGTTTTTTTAAATGGTGCTTAGGAATGCGTGCCCGTTACTCTAGATGGGTACCAAGTTTTTCTACAAAAATTCGACAACTTGTGTTAACTAATAGCTTCTCTTTGTCACAATCTGCTGTTTCTGACTTTTTTTACTTTCTAGTTGCCGCTTGAAGCGAGCGGACGTGTTTTTGCCGAGCTCCCGCTTCAGCAGTAACAGTAAGTTTTTATCTAGGGTTTTATTATTTATTGTTGAATTATTTTATTTGAAGCTTTGCTTTTTATTGTGTTTTATTTTTATAATTGTGTGCCATCAAATTTTAAATACAGGGCAGTAAAATAAAAATTTTAAAACAGAATTTAAACTAAATAAAACTAAATAAATCGCGTTTTCTTTGTAATTTAAACTAAATCCGCGTTTTAAAATAAAATAAATAAATTACGGGCCAATAAAACAAAAATCTACTAAACTAATACTCAAAATAATTTCGAATAACTTAAAAGGCATTTTAATAATAAATTTAAAATAAAAACCGCGTAAATCGAGTAAAAAACGGGGTAAAACAACCAAAAAGTGTGTGAAATTTTTGTAGTGCGCGTATAATAAAATAATAACCAAAAACAAAAATCTAAGCCTTTTTAAATCAAATAAATATCTCAAAAACTGTAAATTTTAAAACAATTTTAATATAAATTTTCCGTAATTTAAGTACACGCGTACTTATAAGTTCCTTTAAGATCGATTTTGGTGTAATTAAGCGGTGTAGCAGTTACAGTTACCAAGTGATTAAGTGAAAGGTCATTTCCGGTGACCTCATTCCGATTGCGCTCGACCTTATTTTCTTAAATACACGTTTTTAAAATAAAGTGTTGTTGTTTGTAAATTAGATATTTTAATATTTTGAAGTAATTAGTTTATTTAAATTGATTTGGCGGTTTTAAAAATTTAAAATAAATAAATAGTGTTCTTCGCGGTACATTTTGAATCGAATTGCGCTAGGGAATTTATTTGATTCTAGTTGTTATTTTAACGCTTGGTGCTTGTTGTATTTTTGTTAAAATTTGATATTTAATTGGGCGGTTCGAAGTTTAAATAAATACAAGGTTGCTTACGGTTCACCTTTAAACAAAACATTTTTATTGGACCAACGTTTTGCGTTCTTCTAGCGTCTTTCTTTTAGCGTCGTAACGGTCAAGTGGTTTTTGAGCTGCGTTTTAGGTGTCATTTTTTGTCGTTTGTTTTGTCAGCATGGTGGTCCACCGCGACGAGGAGCCGTTGCCCAGGAAGAAAAGGGGAGATAGGTCGGAGTCTAATAGGTCGGAGGCTGAGGGCGCTGTTGGGGGAAAACAGCTAAAGGTAATTTTAAAAGACGTTAGGTTAGGGATTCAGGAGGAGGTAGAGGAGCCTGTGTCTGCGGCGGTCGTGTCGGGGGAGTCGGGGCCCCCTGGGGTGGCTGCGGCGCCTGAATCGCCCTCAACTTCGGGAGCCCAGCTAAAGATGTCGACTAGCAGCGACGTTAGCGTTGCACCTAGCGACCTCGATGAGCTGGACCTCTTGAGATTGAGGGTGAGGAAGGCGCACTGGGTCATCTCCGGGAGGGTGCCGACGACCTCCGCCACTATCGTCGTGGAGGACAGAAAGAGGATTCGCTACGCCCTGGATGATTTCCTCGACGCGGCGAATCAACTTATAGGTATGGTTAGGGCGCTGGGGCTTGTGGCTAGTGATTCTGGGAGAGCTAATGTTGTCGGGGGAAGTCCAGCGGTGGTTGCTTGTGTTTCAGGGCAGCAGTGTTCCAGGAGCCAGGAGGTGCCGATGCCGCGGAAGGCGTTGTATGCTGCTGCAGGTGCGACGCCCACCTTTGCAGTTAGGGTCGACGCCAGACCAGGGGAGAAGGATGACGTCATGTCGACCCTAAAGAAGAAGGTCGATCCCGCTCGTGATGGTTTTGTTGTGGTCGGAGCTCGTAGAACTCGCAAGGGCGGTGTAGTTGTCGAGTGTGCAAACCGAGAAGATGCGAAGAAACTGCAGTCGAAGGTTGTCGGTGACTGCAAAGAGCTCGTGGCGAAGACCATCGAGAAGAAGCGCCCACGGGTCGTTCTTCCGGAGGTCGAAGCGGGGATGAAGGCGGAAGAGCTGGTGCGGTTGATCGCGTGCCAGAATCCCGCTTCGGCGATTTGAAGATTGAAGACCACCTGAGGGAGAAATTTAGGTTTGGCGGAAAGGGCCCTAGGGATCCCTTCGTCAACGTAGTCTTCGAAGTGACCCCCACACTTCGGAGACGTATATTAGCTGACGCTATAAACCTCAGGTGGCGGAGAGTCTGGGCCCGGGACCACTTCTCGATGACCCAGTGCTACAGGTGCTACGAGTACGGCCATAGATCGATGGAGTGCAGGGAGAAGGTACAGTGGTGCGGTAACTGTGCCGAAGTCGGTCACGAGTTCAAGAATTGCCGGAGGGCAGTCCCCTGCTGTGTGGTTTGCGCTAGGGCAAACGACAGAACTGGCGGTGGCGCGAAGGTCGATACGCGCCACGACGCCAAGTCGAGTAGATGCCCCACGATGCTGAGATTGAAGAACGCAATCACACGCAACATCGATTATGGACCGTGAAGAAAAAGAACGATTTAAAGGAGGCAAGAAGATTAAATTCGCGCAATTAAATCTCGGGAAAGGAAAAGGGGCTACAAATAACTTCGTAAAGTTATTTAGCGAAAATAATATCGACATCGGGCTAGTACAGGAACCGCACCTGTACAGCCACAAAATAACAGGTTTTGGGAAGGGGGTCACCGTTTTAAACGCAAACAACGAACGACCGCGTAGCGGTATAATAATAAATAATGGGACGTGCGCCGGAATAATACTAAATAATTTATCCAACGAATTTTTAACAACGGTCGAAATTAAATCAGGGCTAAATACATTTTACGTGATCAGCGCGTATTTTCCGCCGGTTGATTCCCGGCGGGAAAATCCTCAAACCGAGGACTTAGTAAACCAAGTCGAAGACATTTTGCGCAAAATCGGTAGGAATAAAAATTTAATCATCGGGGGAAATTTTAATGCTAAATCGCCACTATGGGGTAGCCCTATCGAAGACGATAGGGGCTCGCAGGTAGTTGATCTTTTAACCGAGTGGGATCTTAGTGTGATAAACACTAATGATTCACCTACGTTTGAGGGGCATAGAGGCAGCAGTTTTATAGATATTACTGCAGCCTCGCACGAGATGTTAGGGAAAATTTATAATTGGGAACTTAGGTCGGACGAGGTAACGCTCTCTGAGCACAAATTAATTACGTGGGATATTGATGCCGAGGAAAGCCAAAACGAGCAACTAACTATCTTACCGCGGTTCTGCAATAAAAAAGCAAATTGGGAGCGGTTTAAAGAAAAATTCGGCGAAAGCTTTCCAGCGCTCGAGAATGAGCTATTAAACTGCCGAGAGGCAGATGACATAGAAACACTCGCGGTAAAATTAAACGACCCGGTGGTAGACGCGTCGTCGTACTCCATGCCGCCAAAGAAAGCATTTAAAGATAGCGTACCCTGGTGGACACGAGAACTAACCACTAAGCGGGCTGAAACGCGTAACCTAAGGCGCCGCTATCAACGCGCCTCGGGAGATATAAGAGAACAACGGCGACTCGAATATAATCAAAGTCACCGCGAATATAAAATATTAATAGAAGAAACGCGAACAAATAAATTTAAAGAATTTTGCACGCGAAACTCAGAGAAAGAACTTTGGGGAACCGCATATCGCGTAATTAGAGGAAAGCAACAAAAAATCGCGCTCGGTAATATAAAGAAAACAAATGGCGAATACACGGACGGTTTCAAAACCACGGCGGAATATTTATTAGAAAATTCTTCCTTCGGATAAACCCGAGGAGGATGAAGGGTCGCACGATTTAGTTCGTCGGGAAGCTGCAGATGCGAAAGGAACAGGTGCCGATAAGGCAATCCTAGTTCACGAGGTTGTCAGGGCTCTTAGGAGGATGAACCCTAAGAAGGCGCCGGGGCATGACGGAATCACCTCAGACGCAGCTCTGGAGGCGTGCCTGTTGGCCCCGTGTGTCTTTGCCGGGTTGTTTAATCTTTGTTTAGAGAGGGGCGTATTTCCGCGTTGCTGGAAAATCCAGAACGTGAAGTTTATCCCGAAACCCAAGAAGGCGGATGCGTCAGACCCGGGCAGCTATCGTCCAATTAGCTTGCTACCGGTGCTGGGGAAAGCTTTAGATCGCGTTATGACTACGCGAGTTGAGCACTTAGTACGAGACAGCGGCGGTTTTAATAAACGACAGTTCGGTTTTATGGAGGGTAAGTCGACTATCGACGCGTTGGAGTTTGTTGTCGGGGAAATTAAACAGGCAAGAGATGCCAAAGAGCACTGCGTTGTTGTTGCTTTGGACATTTCAGGAGCATTTGATGCTGCCTGATGGCCATTAATCGTATGCGAGTTAGAACGTAGAGGTTGTCCGCGGAACTTGATGTCTTTAATCAAGAGTTATTTCTCGGGGCGACTGGCACAGGTCGAAATTCCGGGTAAAGTTTTGTCGCGCGAGGTGGAAAGAAGATGCCCGCAGGGGTCATGCTCTGGTCCCACATTTTGGAAGTTGTTGTACGAAAGCATTTTTAGGGTCAAGTTGCCTGCAGGATGCTCAATCGTTGGATTTGCGGATGACACGCTTTTAATTATTAGATCGCGATTATTAATGGACATGCGAACCAAACCAAACGAGGCGCTAAATAAATTGTACGAATGGTCGCGGAAAGTAAAATTACAATTTAATACATCTAAATCGGAGGCGCTTTATTTCGGGACGAAATCGGGACAGCGACCCCCCAGACTAGAGCTAGGGTGGGAGAAAATCCCGTTCAAAGAAGCCATCACGTACCTAGGCGTTAAAATAGACGATAAATTAAATTGGAAAGCGCACGTACAGTATGTAAAAAGTAAGGGCGGAGAAATATCAAATAGAATGATGGCGGCGGCGAAAATAAACTGGGGTTTCCGAGGCGAATCGCTGAGGACCGTCTATGCCGGAGCAATTGAACCGACAATGCTGTACGCAGCATCCGTATGGGCGGAAGGTTGTAAAGTCCGGGAGATGCGTCAATTAACGAGCGTGCAACGTATAACCGCGGTAAAGGCGGCGAGGGCATACAGGACCACCTCCACGGAGGCTGTCCTGGTGATCAGTAGGACTCTCCCTATCGAATATGTCGTTAGGGAGATTAGAGATAGGAGACTTATAGATATAGGGAAAGGGCGCGAAATTATCGAAGATATTAATCTAGGTAATCGGGACGTTGCAAGAAAGATCGTGGTATCAGAGTTGGGGCACCCGGCCGATATTAGAGGAATCGAGTTTGTCGAAGGTGATCGGGACGCAACGGGTATTAGAATTTACACGGACGGTTCACGTATGGATGACGGACAAGCAGGCGCGGCGTTTGTCGTATATAAACAGGAAAGGGAGGTGTACCGGTTTCAAACCAAACTCGCGAACTGGAGCACTATCTTCCAGTGCGAATTGGTAGCCATACGAGAGGCTATCGATTACGTAATAAATCGCACGGGCAGAGACGATTATTATATAATCAGCGACAGTAAATCAGCGCTGACGGCATTAACTAACATGAACACCTCGACAGACCTCCAGGCGGACGTTTGGAAAATAGCGCATACAGCGCTCGAGTTTCGACGTTTAAAGTTCTGTTGGGTTAGGTCGCACGATGGTAACGCAGGAAATAATAGGGCTGACGAATTAGCTAAAGAGGCCGCGACGGGCGACTTTCGGATATCACATTCGTCGATACCGAGGTCTTTAATTAAAAGAAAGCTGCGCGAAAAATCAATTCAACAATGGGAAGAGAGGTGGAACAACGCTGCCACGGGCAGGTTGACCCACAAATTCATACCGAGCATAGAAGCTAGAGGTAGGATCGAGGTTAAGCTCGATCACAAAATGGTGCAGTTGATAACAGGGCACGGCGCCCTGAAGGCGTATTTACAAAGGTTTAGTCTAACCAACAGCGACCGCTGCGAATGCGGTGAGGGCGCGGAAAGCGCAGAGCACGTGCTCTTCGACTGCCCGCTTGAGGCGGGAAATCGGGGGTTGGCTGATAGCAAACTAGCTATCCTAGGTCTGGCATGGCCAAAGAGCCTAGAGGAAGTCGGGGAAGTGGTTAAACAGAAGGCGTTCTGGACAGCCTTAAAAGAATTCGCGGAAGGGTCGCGAGATTAGATAATGACAACCGCGTGTAAAATTCGGTGGGGTTGGTGGGAGGATTGGAAAATAATTCTAGATTGACTTGGCGTGAGTAAGGATACGAGTATAGATTAACCAAACCTGATATTAAAAAAAAAAAAAATACTTATACCCAAATGTCCAATATGCACAAGAAACCCCCGCACCATTAATACAGTCACTGCCTATCTTCATAATTATGCGCGAAAATCGGGAAATCGGGAATAAATAATAACAAATAAACAATAACAAATAAATCAGAAACCCTCATTAAATTAAATCAATAAAATAAACAAAGATAATAAAATAAAGTGAAACCGCGCATCCCACCAGGACTTGAAAGTGAAGTGATAGTGATTGTGATCCCCCCCAAGAACATTTAGTGCATACCCACCAGGACTTTAACAGTGCACCACATCTCCCCTTAGACGTAAGTTACAGTTAGATGTAGGCAGACGACCAGATCTTCGGATGCTGGAGAATTTTATTATCGAGGTAAGACTTAATTGTGGCGGCTGTACTCGCATAAGCATTGATTTACATTAATTAGTAGTTTTCGAAATAATATAACAAGCACGTTTGGTGTGTAAAGGCGCTAGCCGACATAATGCTTGTGCGAGTGCACCTGATAAATAGGGTGATGCTTTTGCTATTTTGTGCACTGCTATATGCTTAACGCTTAATGCTTATTAAACATTTATTTATATATTTATATAATTATATTTATTTATATTTTATATTTACACTATATATTTATTTATTTATTAGCATGTATTGTAGCATTTTGTGGCATATTTATTTTGTTTGACGTTCTGTCGCCATTTTGGTTGCAGTATATATTTAGGAAGGAAGAGTAGATGTGTGAAGATTGTAATCATAATATAAATCAGTTAGGGAATGATAGGGAAAGCTAGGGATGAATTTAAATTAGTTAGCTAGATTTGGATAGTTTTAAGACGACCCTTAAGGTCGCACTGGAAAGTAGAACCGGCGTCTGCTATCCGGTATTACGGATCCCTCCCCCTCTTATTTTTTGCTTGTATTCTTGTTGATCGGGTATACTCCAAAGTCAGCGCTAGGGATACCATTATTTACAACCATGTTTTTAGTTTTTGTTTTTAGTTTGTTTCAGTTGGTCAGATTTTTATGTTTGTTAGATTGTTAGAGCTTGTTAGGTTTGTTAGATTTTTATTTAGTTTTTATTTAGGGTGGATCAAATATGAAGTTAGTATAAATTAGAAGCACGTTTTTTTTTCGCGTTTAAACCCAATGTAGTACCTCCGGGTGGAGCATTGGGGACGTGGCCGCAAGTATAGCGGCCCTAATTCAAATTATAATGTTTCTGACTTTGAAAGCTTAAAACAGGAAATTACAAAATCTGCCGTTACAAGCATTTGTAATGATGTACCGTTCATAGTAGAAACTGATGCTTTAGAGCACTGTATCGCCGCGACTCTAAGACAAGAAGGAAGGCCTGTGGCATTTTTTTCTCGTACGCTACCTAAAAGTGAGCAACGACACTCATCGGTCGAAAATGAGGCTTATGCTATTGTAGAGGCATTGAAAAAATGGCATTTTCTTGTTGGAAATTATACATTGATTATACACTGATTATACACTGATCAGCGATCTGTTTCGTTCATGTTTGACCAGAGATATAGCAGCAAAATAAAAAATTATAAAATAGCAAGGTGGAGGCTAGAGTTAGCCTGTTATAATTTTGACATTGCGTATCGAAAAGGCAAAGATAATGTTGTGCCTGATGTTTTTAGCAGAGTATGTAGTTTGTTTAACGGTCCTAAATATCTTTATGAACTACATCGAACGTTATGTCATACTGGTATTACGAGGATGACGCACTGGATTCGTTCTAGAAATATGCCCTACCCTATAGAAGAGATTAGACGCGTCATATCCTCTTGTCCAGTATGCGCTGAACTGAAACCTCGATTTGTAAGAAAAGATTATGGACACTTAATTAAAGCAACTGCCTCCTTTCAAGGATTGAATGTAGATTTTTGTTCCTAGCACCAATCGTAACATATACATGCTGACCATTGCTGACGTGATCTTTCGTTTCCTTTTTTTGCATATCCTTATGCCGATGATGTGATATTAATATATTTTTAATCAAGATTGCTATTGCAGTGGCATCTGTTATTGAACTTCAAATACTAATTGAGATTCTAAATAAGTGGAAAACCGGCGATGTTAAGTTTGGAAAAATAGAGGTTGAATCAATCGTTTGGGAAAATTATATAAGTTATCAGGAAAAATCAAAAATATTTAATGGAAAACATCCAGACAGAAATAGATGGAAATGGAGAATGAGTTGTTGAAGCATTAGTAAAGTGAACGAAAAGATGTTACTATTTTTTTTTAAGTTATGATCTTTATTATGTAATTATGACAATAATAGTACGCAATTTAAGTTATTATTTTTAAAATAACTCGTTTTGTAATTTGTTATTTAAATCCGTTATCATAAATGAAGCAATATGGAAGTTGCAAAGCCAAAGATTACCAAATATTTGATAAATACAAGGGATAACTGTTTATTAAGAAGATGTGCAAAATTAAAGATAATTCTTTTTCTTCTTAAGCTTCTTTGGGAATGAAACCACTCATAGTTTTTAAAATGATCTTTATTTACGTTTCGATCCATGACCTAAGATCGTTGTACTCAAACCAAATATTTCAAACATCAATAAATCAAAGTAACCTTCAATTTATGTCATAAACGTCAAACTTGAAGTTTTTATTATTTTGACAACGATCCTAGGTCATGGATCGAAACGTAAATAAAGATCATTTTAAAAACTATGAGTGGTTTAATTCCCAAAGAAGCTTAAGAAGAATGCTAAACAAACCACAACAAACATACAGGGAGTATTTATAATTCCTTTTCTCTAAGAAAATCCTCTATAAATATTGAAAAACGTTTTTCGTAAGTAGGAGACATTCAATAATATTTTCGTTTCTGAGTAATATTTTATAATTACCACGAATTAAGATAAAACTAATAGATATTCATAATCCAGATACATTCCATTTTTTAAATTTGGACTAGTTTGTACATGCTATCTCAAAATAGAAACTTTTAATGTAGTTTTTCAAACTTTTTATAGAAAGTAGCTTTTATTCTTAAAATTTATAAACATGTGGAGTATGCTGTCAACTTGAAACGGTTCTAAGCCGTTGTTATCGTTCGAGTGGGCGGCGTCTGAAAGCATGTAGGCTTGGAATGACTATTTGTTTACTATGTATAAGAAAATAATCATAAAGTTCATAAATATATACAAAGGAAACTTAAATACTCAAAAATGAATGATTTGTACAGTTTGAAGCAGATCGGAAGTCTGCGGTAATCTTCGGAACTCTTCGGAAGGCTTCGTTGTTGCTTATGGAACCAAGTAAAACTTATACGCTTATTGAATAAATATAGAGAGTTTAAAGAGGTGTAAAAGTCTTCGGTAGTCTTCGGAACTCTTCGGAATTGGCTTGTGAGGTCGAGTAAGAACTTGAATAAGGATAGTTAGAAAATATTTACAGTTTGAAAGGTGCAGACGTGTGTCGAGTGTGTCGCTGTTGAACTCTACGGGGTGTTTTCCCGGAGGTAGAGTTGACAGACGCAATCGGTGTTATCACAATAAACGACTCCTCGCACGTAATTTATTAACTATTTATTGATGAATTATAGTGGCGTGCCCTATGTACGGCGGCGGTCAGCGCCACTGTCGGAGAAAAAGTAGCCTATCGGGAACACTGCTCGCTGAAGTTTTAGCAAGCCATGGAGAGCGCTGCTCTCTGAAGTGTTAGCAGGCTATGGTGAGCTTTGCCAGTTGATTCTTTAGGTTATGGGGAACACTAACGAATGCCTTTCGGAGAGTTCGGAAGATTATCGAAGACTTCCGAACTACTCCAAGCTCTACATACTTCCACACCATAATTCTTTACACTCTCACGTTGTCTCACAAGTAAATCACAAAGCCTTCCGAAGACCGCCGAAGACGTCTGAACCCTTTAAACTGTAAATATTTTCTTACTATCGTTATTCAAGTTCTTACTCGACCTCACAAGTCAATTCCGAAGCTTTCCGAAGAGTTCCAAAGACTACCGAAGGCTTTTACACCTCTTTAAACTGTATATATATATATATATATATGCATTCAATAAGTGTTTAAGTTTTACTTGGTTCCACGACCAACAACTAAGCTTTCCGAAGAGTTCCGAAATATACCGAAGATTTCTGAACTGCTTCAAACTGTACAAATCATTCATTTTTAACTTTTTAACTTTCATTTGTATATATTTATGAATTTCATAATTATTTTGCTTATACATATTAAACAAATAATAGCTTTATTATTTGTGGTGAAAACAATTATTGGTACATAGAAAAATTTTCAAGACACAAACGTATCTTCTACTAACAATACATCTCATAAATAAAGTTTGTGCTTAAAATACGCACGTTTTTCTTAAAGTTTTAAAAGTTCAAACTCCTTTCCAAAAATATTATGCTTAAATTCAAACGAAACTTGCTCCGTCGCTATATCATAGTCCAACAGAATAATTATTTACGGGATTATTAATTTCCTATCACATAACTACGAACCATTCACAACTTATATTTACAATTTCACATATACATACTTTCACAGCGTAATAGAAAAACTTCAAACGGTACTCAAAGTTAAATTGCACTAAATTTTTCTTTTAATTGAGGACATGTCGAAAAGTAAAATCAGTTCATTGCCCTTTTATTGACTATGGCCACTCCCAATGTCCGACCAATAACATATAAATTGCACAGTACACACGTACTTGAATTTTCTGGTCTACTTATCCAACAAACTTCAAAAACAATTCTAGGAATATAACCGTTTACACCTCCGCTGATACTTATCCATCAATTTCTTCTTAACTCTCCAACTTTTTCGAAGATCGTTTTTTACGGTATTCCGTACAGACAAGAAAAAAAGCAGCAAAGTAAGTAGAGAAAATCTTGTACAGCGAATAACGCAACAAAAACCAGGGACAGAATGATAGAATCGAACTTCAAAAGATTTAGAGTTCGGACTAGCTCAAAAACCCTCGTAGAGTGGGGGGATAAGTAATCTAGAAAAAAAAGAATTGGAAATCTTAGAAAAAACTATATTACAACCTGTAAGTAGGAAATACAGTCTTAAAAAGATATTTACAAAAGTCAAAACACATTTACGTAATCGTTCGTTACAACGTGATGTTCACAAAGCGTTAATTTACATATAGTATAATATGAACCTAAACATTATAAAATATCAAGAATAAAATCTTATTATCTAAATACTAGATACTAACAACATGATCCAACCCTAAATATATACAAGAAAGAAGGAAATACTACAGTAGCTTCTGCTTTAGGAAGCGGTCCTTGGAAACATTAAAATTTTAAGCAGCAAGCTATTGACAGTAGCATTAATTTATATAGAAAAATAAACAGTAGAAAGTGCTCAACGCATTAAAATTTTAAACAGCAAGTTGTGTACGTTAACATTAATTTATAGTGATAGGTACACAGTAGAAAGTGCTCTAACGCATTAAAATTTTAAGTAGCAAGTTTTAAGAATAAAGTACATAATTAGTCGTGTTGTGAACGTGTGTTTAGTAGCGTATAATTTGCAATTTATTGGGGAATCAATCTAAAAGAAGTGTCTATTTATCAAAACGGCAACACAAATAAAGCAAACAGAAAAATTCACTGTACCTGGAGCTGTACCATTTTAGGATGAGGAAACGCGGATGTTTTTCTCTACTTCTGGGCGTTAGATTCGCCAAATTAACTATACTTGCACATAACGCATTTTAAAAGCGCGACTATATAACGGTCATAGGACGTTGTATAACAGTAAGAGAACAAAGAAGTTAGGAGATGTTTAAAAGTTGAACTTTTATTTATATAACATTTAGAACGATGGAGTTACGTAACGAAAAACCGTTCTCACCTATATTAGTGTAAATTACTCTGCGAAAGCAAGCGAAGGTATATATTCCAGACAACAACGTTTCCATTCGTAGAATATGAGCAATAAAAAAGGCAAAATACGATAATTAATTCCATTGAATTTTGTTGTACGTTTGGGAAAGCAGAATACATTTTAAAACATCCCCGCGATTTAGGCAACCAACACACTGCCAAACCAATCAGTGCCTCACTTTTTAGAAAAAATTGAGGTTTGTATACTATCGATCTGCGCTACGGGGATACCACGAAATAACTTAATTAGAATGAACGATTTTATTACCCACAGAACTTTCGCGATCTCGGACGTGCAGGTATCAAAATAAAATTTCTTAGTAAACGAACATGAAAGCCAACTTAATTAAAGTATTTAATGACCTTGAAGCTTTTCTGCAAAGCAGTTGTTTTCGAACATTTTTGTAGAATACACTATGGGAAATAACTAGCACTTATTTCAAGGAATTAAAGTGTTTAGAAGAAGCAAAGGCTTGCTTGTTTTAACAATTTGTTTTAACGGTTATAGGATATATTTTACGTATGGAGGGAAATACAGGACATATTCGCTAAGTTTGAATAACTTGAAAATAACATAAAAAGTAAATACCACTAGTACGTGAGATGTATATATATATATATATATATATATTATTGTAGAGATTCACATAAATTAACAATTAGTGCTTTCATTGTTAATTATAAGTGAATTAAACAGTAATTAAGAAAATAGCATTGTAGCTTTAAAGAAGTTAGTATAATACTGTTAGCGACTAGCTAAAAATAAATTGTTCTGAGTACATTGCAATTTCATTGCAGCTACGAGTAACTGAAAAGGTTTGTGTAATTAGTACAGTAATAAAAAAGCTGTTGCAAAATGGTTTTCGTTACACTGGTGCCAGACAATGGGATGGTAGTAAAAAAAACATTTAAACACACTAAATTAGGAGTTCTTCACCTCTAGTTCGTAGAAAGTGATAACCGCAAGTTTTTATACGTACTAACCTAATTAAACTAATGCTGAGAAAAAGCTTTCTCCTTTTGGATTTTAGAACATCCCTATACTTAATACTATAACGATATTTTGTGCAGCCAATAACATGTAACATTTGCCGTTGGCGAGTAATACAAGGTGACCGTCGAGTTGTAGAAGCCTCAATCGATATTTAATCGTTCGTATCACTGTATCCAGTGATTTCAAAAAGAATACCGAAAAAGTACGAGTATATAGGAATGTGCTGAAACATTCATATATAAGTTCTTTTATATGTTTTCTACCAAAGCGAGACTATCACTAGTGAGTGAATATCGTAAAATATATTTTTAGTTGAATACAAACGAGCATCTGATGATGGTGAAGCATTGAAAAGTGTCCAGGAAACAAAAACAATGCCAATAACCTTTTATTCATTTTAGGTAACCATCTTCTTTCAAACTTAAATAACAACTGTTACGGCAACTTTCTGAAAGTGAGAGATTCTGCATTAAATTGCAACAACCTTAATTGAAAATGCTAATCTAAACACTTTCTTATGTAATTCTCCAAAATACAACTTAACAAATATTCAAATATTGAAACCGTCCTGCATAAAAGTGTTCCTCAGTACGTGACATGTATTCTAAAAAAATGTATCAGTTCGTTAAAAATAAAAAGCATTTGCTTCTCCTGAACACTTTTTTTCAAATACGCTTTTATTATTTCAAATAGTTATTCGTTGAAATAGTTGCTAGGGTAAACCGCTTCTAAAACATTAAAGCTCGCCTTTAGCAATGCTTAGTAAAACATTCTAACCGCCGCTTGTTGTTTCAATAGTCAATTCGTTAAAATAAACAAACATTTTGCTCCAATAAGTTCTTTGGAAAGATTAAATACTTCAATGGTTGATTATTGGCGCGTTTGCCGTGAAATTCTACTTCATTATATTTACACATACTCGATCGCTCAAATTTTATAGGCAATAAGAATCATCTTCATAATTGGATTATTTCGTGGTATATTGGTAGCGTGAATCGATAATCATATACCTCTATTCTTTTCTACAAAGTCATGAAACTTACTTGCATAGCCGTGTTTCTGGTGGTATAACTCGCGAAAATGCTTTAAAATGTATTTTGCTTTCCCATTCTAGCAACGAAATTCAGTGAAATTAATTATCATTTTTGCTTCTTTATTGCTGATATTTTACAAAGGGATTTTTTCGTTGTCGTCTAGAATAAATATTTTCACTTGTCCTCTCAGAATAGTCTACACAAATATTGGCGGGAATGGTTTTATGTTTTCTTTCCATGGTTTCAAAGCTGTATAAAACAAGTTCAACTTTGGGAAAGCTCTCTTTTATTTATTCGACTTCTCACTTACTTATTCGACTTCGCTCTCTGCTTCGATACTTCTGTTATATAACGTCCTGTGAGCGTTGTAAAGTTGCGCTTGTAAAATGCGTTTGTGCTGGTACAGTATTGTTAAGTTGTTCCAGCCCCCAGCCGCATTTCCTGAGAAGGTACCAAAAAGCAGATAGCTCTAGGTGCAATATGTTTTTCTGTTTGCTTTATTTTGTGTTGCTGTATTGGAAGGTAGACACTTGCGTTTAATTGATTCCGCAATAAACTGTCAACGTTAACGCACGCTCACCACTATGTACTTATTTTCCAATTGCTATTGAAAATTTTAATGCGTTAAGAGTTTTTCTACTGTTTGATTTTTATCGTATACATTAATCTGAACGTCAACAACTGACTGTATAAAAATTTTAATGTTACGAGATGCGCTTCCTACAGCAACATCATTATATTATTTCGTCATTTTTTGTACATATTTAGGGTTGGAACATATTGTAAGCATAATTATATTTAGATAATAAGATTTTCTTCCTGATATTTTTAAATGTGCTATATGTAAATTGGCGCTTTATATACATCACGTTGTAACGAACGATTACGTACATATATATCGGAGTTTGTAAATATTTTTTTAGGACTGCATATTTACCTATGTGTTCGTAATATAATTTCTTTGTTACTGAGGTTTCCAATTCTTCTTTACTAGCACTATTCCCCACCTCTATGACGTTTTTGAGCTAGCCCAAACTTTAATTCTATTGGGGTTTGATTCTGCCATTCTGTCCCTGCGTTTTATTGCGGCCGAAATCAAATCAGGGGAATGCGTTCTACGTAATAAACGCGTACCTCCCGCCTGTCGATTCCCAGCGAAAAAATCCCCAAACCGAAGACTTGATAAATCAAGTAGATAATATTATTCGTAAAATCGGTAGGAATAAAAATCTAATCATCGGGGGAGATTTTAATGCCAAGTCGCCACTATGGGGCAGCCCTATCGAAGACGATAGAGGCTCGCAGGTTGCTGATCTTTTTACGGAATAGGACCTTAGTGTGATAAACACTAATGATTCACCTACATTTGAGGGGCATAGAGGCAGCAGTTTTATAGATATTACTGCAGTCTCGCACGAAATGTTAGAAACGATTTGTAATTGGAAATTAAGGTCGGACGAGGAAACGCTCTCTGACCATAAATTAATAACATGGGACGTTGAAACCAAAACAAACGCAAACGAGCAGCTAACGATCTTTCCGCGGTTATGTAATAAAAAAGCAAATTGGGAGCGATTTAAACAAAAATTTGGCGAAAGTATCCCTTTGCTCGAAAATGAGCTATTTAACTGCCGAGAGGCAGACGAAGTAGAAACACTCGCGAAAACATTAAACGACGCGGTGCTAGACGCGTCATCGTATTCCATGCCGCAAAAGAGAACATTTAAAGACAGCGTACCCTGGTAGACCCGGGAACTAACCACCAAGCGGGCAGAAACGTGTAACCTAAGGGCCGCTATCAACGCGCCTCGGGAGATATAAGAGAACAACGGAAAATAGAATATAATCAAAGTTACCGCGAATATAAAATATTAATAGAAGAAACGCGAACGAATAAATTTAAAGAATTCTGCCCGCGAAACTCAGAGAAAGAACCCTGGGGAACCGCATACCGCGTAATTAAAGGAAAACAACAAAAAATCGCGCTCAGTAATATAAAAAAAACAAATGGCGAATACACATAAGGTTTTAAAACCACGGCGGAATATTTACTAGAGAAATTTTTCCCATTGGATAATCCCGAGGGGGATGAAGGGTCGCACGATTTAGTACGTCGGGAAGCTGCAGAGGCGCAAGGAACGGGTGACGATAAGACAATCTTAGTTCACGAGGTCGTCAGGGCTCTTAGGAGGATGAATCCTAAGAAGGCACCGGGGCGTGATGGAATCACTTCAGACGCAGCTCTGGAGGCGTGCCTGTTAGCCCCGTGTGTCTTTGTCGGGTTGTTTAATCTTTGTTTAGAAAGGGGCGTTTTTCCGCGTTGCTGGAAAATCCAGAACGTGAAATTTATACCCAAACCTAAAAAGGCGGATGCGTCAGATCCGGGCAGCTATCGTTCAATTAGCTTGCTACCGGTGCTGGGGAAAGTTTTAGATCGCGTTATGACTACGCGTATTGAGCACCTAGTGCGAGACAGCGACGGTTTTAATAAAAGACAGTTTGGTTTCGTGGAGGGCAAGTCGACTATCGACGCGTTAGAGTTCGTTGTCGGGGAAATAAAGTAGGCGAGAGATGCTAAAGAGTACTGTGTCGTTGTTGCTTTGGACATTTCAAGAGCATTTGATGCTGCCTGGTAGCCATTAATCGTTTACGAGTTAGATCGTAGGGGTTGTTCGCGAAACTTGATGTCCTTGGTCAAGAGTTATTTCTGGGGGCGATTGGCACAGGTTGAAATTCCGGGTGAAGTTCTGTGGCGTGAGGTGGAATGGGGATGCCCGCAGGGGTCATGTTCTGGTCCCACATTTTGGAAGTTGTTGTATGAGAGCATCTTTAGGGTCAAGTTGCCCGCAGGATGCTCAATCGTTGGGTTTGCGGATGACACGCTTTTAATTGTAAGATCGAGATTGTTAATGGATATGCGCACAAAACCGAACGAGGCGCTTAATAAATTACACGAATGGTCGCAGGCGGTAAAATTAAAATTTAACACGACGAAGTCAGATGCGCTTTATTTCGGCACAAAACCAGGACAGAAACCTCCCAGGCTAGAGCTAGGAGGGAAGAAAATCCCGTTTAAAGATTGTATTACCTACCTCGGCGTCAAGATCGACGATAAATTAAATTGGAAAGCGCACGTACAATACGTAAAAAGTAAGGGCGGCGAAATATCAAATAAAATGATGGCGGCGGCTAAAATAAAGTAGGGTTTCAGAGGCGAATCGCTGAGGACGGTTTATGCCGGAGCAATTAAGCCGGCGATGCTGTATGCAGCTTCTGTATGGGCAGAAGGTTGTAAAGTCAGGGAGGTGCGTCAATTGACGAGCGTACAACGCATAACCGCGGTAAAAGCGGCGAGGGCGTACAGGACCACCTCCACGGAGGCGGTCCTGGTGATCAGTAGGACTCTCCCTATCGAATATGTCGTTAGGGAGATTAGAGAAAGGCGATTAATAAATATACGAAAAAGGCGCGAAATTATCCAAGATCTTAATCTTGGTAATAGAGAAATTGCAAGAAAGATCACTGTATCTGAGTTGGGGCACCCGGCTGATATTAGAGGAATCGAGTTTGTCGAAGGTGATGAGGACACGATGGGGATCAGAATTTATACGGACGGTTCACGTATGGACAATGGGCAAGCAGGCGCGGCGTTTGTTGTGTATAAGCAGGAAAGGGAGGTGTTTCGGTTTCAAACCAAACTCGCGAACTGGAGCACAATTTTCCAGTGCGAATTGGTAGCCATACGAGAGGCTATCGATTACGTAATAAACCATACGGGCAGAGACGAGTATTATATAATCAGTGATAGTAAATCGGCGCTGACGGCTTTAACAAACATGAACACCTCGACAGACCTCCAAACGGACGTCTGGAGGATAGCGCGTACGGCGCTCGAGTTTCGACGTTTAAAGTTCTGTTGGGTCAGGTCGCACAATGGTAACGTAGGAAACGATAGGGCTGATGAATTAGCTAAAGAGGCCGCGACGAGAGACTTTCGAATATCACATTCGTCGATACCGAAGTCTTTGATTAAAAGAAAGCTGCGTGAAAAGTCAATCCGACAATGGGAAGAGAGGTGGAACAATGCTAACACGGGCAGGTTGACCCACAAATTCATACCGAGCATAGAAGCTAGAGGTAGGATCGAGGTTAAGCTCGATCACAAAATGGTGCAGTTGATAACAGGGCACGGCGCCCTGAAGGCGTATTTACAAAGGTTCGGTCTAACCAACAGCGACCGCTGCGAATGCGGTGAGGGCGCGGAAAGCGCAGAGCACGTGCTCTTCGACTGCCCGCTTGAGGCGGGAAATTGAGGGTTGGCTGATAGCAAACTAGCTATCTTAGGTCTGGCATGGCCAAAGAACCTAGAAGAAGTCGGGAAGTGGCTAACCAGAAGGCGTTCTGGACAGCCTTAAAAAAATTCGCGGGAAGGGTCGCGAGATTAGACAATGACAACCGCGTGTAAAATTCGGTGGGGTTGGTGGGAGGATTGAAAAAATTTTAGATTGGCTTGGCGTGAGTAAGGACACGAGCATAGATATAACCAAAACCTGATATTTAAAAAAAAATAACATGATAATTATACCCAATTGTCCAATATGCACAAGAAACCCCCACACAATTAATACAATCACTGCCTATCTTCATAATTATGCGCGGAAAATCGGGAAATGGGGAATGAATAATAACAAATAAACAATAACAAATAAATCAGACACCCTCATTAAATTAAATCAATAAAATAAACAAAGATAATAAAATAGAGTGAAACCGCGCATCCCCCCAGGACTTGAAAGTGAAGTGATAGTGATAGTGATCCCTCCCCCCCCGAACATTTAGTGCATACCCCCCAGGACTTTAGCAGTGCACCCCATCTTCCCCTTAGAAGTAAGTTACAGTTAGATTTTATTATCGAGGTAAGACTTAAATTGTGGCGGCTGTACTCGCACAAGCATTGATTTACATTAATTAGTAGTTTTCGAAATAATTTAACAAGCACGTTTTGTGCGTAATGGCGCTAGCCGACATAATGCTTGTGCGAGTGCACCTGATAAATAGGGTGATGCTTTGCTATTTTGTGCACTGCTATATGCTTAACGCTTATTAGACATTTATTTATATATCTATATAATTATTTATTTATATTTTGTATTTACACTTTATATTTATTTATTTATTAGCATGTATTGTAGTATTATGTGGCTTATTTGTTTTGTTTGACGTTCTGTCGCCATTTTGGTTGCAGTATATATTTGAAAAGGAAGAGTAGAATTGCGAAGATTGTGATCATAATATAAATCAGTTAGGGAATGATAGGGAAAGCTAGGGATGGATTTAAATTAGTTAGCTAGATTTGGATAGTTTTAAGACGACCCTTCAGGTCGCACTGGTAAGCAGAGCCGGCGTCTGCTATCCGGTATTACGGATCCCTCCCCCTCTCATTTTTGCTTGTGTCTTGTTGATCGGGTACACTCCAAAGTCAGCGCTAGGAATACCATTATTTAAGCCCTGTTTTTAGTTTTTGTTTTATTTTTTGTTTCAGTTTGTCAGATTTTAGGTTTGTTAGATTGTTAGAGTTTGTTAGGTTTGTTAGATTTTAGGTTTGTTAGGTTTTTTTTTAGAATTTTATTTAGGGTGGATTAATTATGAAGTTAGAATTAATTAGAAGCACGATTATTTTTCGCGTTTAAACCCAATGTAGTACCTCCGGGTGGAGCATTGGGGACGTGGCCGCAAGTATAGCGGCCCTTATTCAAATTATAATATCTCCGTTTCCACCTTATTCTTCATTCGGTAGACCTGTTCTTGTCGCGGATTTATCCCTCACTCCGGGCTACTAATCACATTGGTTGTTTGAGTAGTGCTTTTCTATCCACTTTTTTCTATCGCTTTTGCTCAATGTGAGCCCTTCTTCTATTCTCTTCTACTTGGAAGTGTCACTAGTACATTCCAAAATGCCTACTTCCCTCTTTTTACCTTTCCTATATCTCTATTGCCTTTTCATTTCCGTTAGTTACCGTGTGGTTGCGCAGGAGATTTTCACAGACACCTGTACCACATCTCTGGGAATCGCTCGTAAGGTCATGCGGTGCCGCTGTGAGCCGCACGTGGTGCTAACAGTAAAAGTATGTATGAGTGTGTGAATGTGTGAGTGTAAGTTAATATATGTATGTCTTATCGTATCGCTCAACTCCGGGTGCAAGTGTGCACCCACATGCCTTTTTTCGGTCTCTCGTACCGTTTTACAAATGCGCCTGCTTCACAGGTCGTTCTCTTCTAGGCGGTACGAGTACTTTCCTACAAAACGGCTTTAAGGAGCCACTCTCTTTTGTATCTTTACGATGGAGAACAAAACGGCTTGGTAAGCTGGGGAATTTTACGCTATAACTTTAAAGTGTATAGTTGTAGCATGCCTTGACGTACTGCGACTTTTGGATCTATCTATTGTTATCTAGTTTTATATTAATATCTTTATTGTACCTATTATCTTTTGTAATAGCTTGAGATTGTGCCTTATTGTGTCCTAACGTAGGCAATTTTTTTGTGTTGAGTGAAGAAGCTAACCTGATGGTAGCAATGTAATTTGTTAGGTTGGAAACGTAAGAAATTAGTAAGATGGTACTGTTGGTAAATTTGTTAATTCACAACCATGTCATTAAAAAGTTTTGATGTGTACTGTTTATTAAGCCAGAGTACCAACACAAAAATTTGTAAAATGTATGTAACTTGCTCTCTTGGGCATTTTGAAATTTGGGCATATTTTTGCCAAAGTAAAAACAGTTTAAATGCAATGCTTATGTGCGTGTGCACTCAAAAACTGTAACGTTAGCTTTAGTTATTGTATATATGTTAAGCGACTTGTCCCACTTGTCTTAGTTGTAGTAAAGTGTTTTGTGCTCTCCGACAAATTTGTGCTATCGACTATAACTGCGCCACACCAAAGACTCGTGTGTGCACTTATAGATGTAGTTCGATAATCTTGGGACTACACATTCCGTTTCCTGGTTACTCGCCAGACGCGTTGTCGGTTGAAAAAACCAGGTGGCGCCTAAAATAAATATTTACTAGAATGTAAGTTAGTTTATATGTAAGTAAGTAAGACTTTTGACTTTAAGTTTCTACCGTGCTAAAAGTCTTTTCCTTTTTTTAAGATTTTTTTTTATGGCTTTGTCGCGATTGTTACATGTCAAAATTGGCAATGTACATTTTAGATTTAGATTTAATTTGTAAATAAATTCCCGCGGATATTTTTAAATGAAAATGTCGACTTCCGTTGTCCCTGACAGTCGCGTCTGCGCAAAAGGATTGGGAGTGCGTGCGGTGGTGCTAAAAGACGCCATTAAGTTACGAGTCCTCGATAAAGTAACAACTATCTTCGGTAGTGGTGTGTCTTTTCTTTTCAGAAATATGTAGGTTCCTGTATCTTGCCTTATTCTTCCTTTACCTGGTGTGTTAAGACGGATTGGCAATTTGAAACTGAGCAATATTGTAACCTAACCCACAAAACATGATGGACCCTGAGATTTAGCTACGAAATACCATCCACGTGAGTACTTTGTTTTACTTATATTGTGTATGTAAATTGACTTTAAATGTGCATGAAAATTTGACTATTGCATCATACTTAGAACGTGGTCGGTAATTCGATACAATATGGTGGCATACATAACACTAATTTAATATGCATCGTTCATATTGTTTTGTATTACATTATTTTAGTATGTATATCACATTAAATTTAGTGAAATATGTAATTAGGGCTTACCCTGTATATTTCAATTTCAATAAATAAATAAATAAATATTTCGCGCGTAATTATACGTTTATAGCAATTACGGTTATAACAATTGTATATAGCACGTCTTCTTATACTCAAACTACGTTAATGTGGCGAATGTGATTTCTACTTTATTTAATCTTTTTAATAATAACATGTCATATTTATTACAGTGGTCCGAAACAACCCGTTAATAAAGCCGCCATTGCTACAAATCACCACAAACATGAGAAGTTCCTTACCTAAAATTTTATGTATTTCTGGAAGTATTTTCGTGTACATCTCAATCTCTTTTTGAAACAACCTCATTTCTTTTACCGTATTCACTATTCCATCTCTGGTTTCAGGAGAAATTTTTACAACTACAGACATTGTTTTGGACTCACCACTGAAACTTACTACTAAGAAAAACGCATCAGTAGTTATTTACTCACCTTTTTCCCATTTTATACGTGATATTACTGCGAAGAAGATCACTCGTATAATTATCGCCTGGTGGAACAGCCCATTTGCTCTGATAGTCCTCTATGCACACATCTGTATTGTTGAAGTATGTTCGAAAAGCCTTTTCGAAAAGTTCTTTCGTGACGAAGCGCGGGAACTCCATTCTGCAATTTAAAAACCTTGCAATTTAACAGTAGTAACTATTATTTATCACTCAAGCAAAAGTTATCAAATAGCAAAGTAAAGCAATGCTTTACTTAAAAAATATTACGAAATGTTGGTCGACTTTGCCAGATAAAATGAAAAAAGTATCTTGCGTATGATAAGGATGCTTTCTGTTATATTCAATCTTAAGCCGAATATGTTGCCATAAACTATATTACATCATTTGAGATATTGATTAATATTTATAGTAGATTTTGGTTAATCATACAAGGACTCGCAATTTGAAGGTTCCTTATACAACGTGAAGAACGCAGACACATTTTCTTAAATATTCTTACCACTATTAGAATTAATATAGGTCAACTGGGAAATAATGAAACCTACTATTCATTTCGACAACTTAATTTTTTGCCTTTTAAACAGTGGAACCAAATTTGTAATCCAAAATTCAAAACACTCTATTAGCATAAAAACTAATTATGTGTAAATGATTTTTCTGAAATTAGCGTATTATTTAAATGAATCATTTCTTTTATTTTTAATGTTATCATTGTTTATTGAACTAACAACGATGAATACAAACGCCTCCCCGGAGACACCGAAATTGATCTGCGTGCAACTCTATAATTTGACACCCTCTAGCAAATGAGTTGAGGTACACAAAAAATTTGAGATTTTTAAACAACTAATCATCAATTAAAATAAACCAAATTAAAATTTTCTTTATATATATATATATATATATATATATATATATATATATACTTAGCTTTGGACCTCGCCAGTGTCAAAACAAAATAATTTTCAAAATGTAAAATTTTCACAAAAATTTTCTTACCCGGATTCTGCTTTATCAAATTAATTTCTTCAGCAGCTTCCCTGGCTAGCTCAGCTGTGCCTCTTCTCGGATACCTAAATTTACTATTATTTTCTATACCATTCACACACCACTCAATAAAATCACAAATTAATGCAACAATCATACAATATTTATTTACCGCTATTTATAAATAATAATTCATAGTTATGTACAGTTCGGTGCTCTAGTGACACCTCAATAAATACTATCTTTGTAAATTCCTTGTTTTTAAAATTGTAATTTCAAACACATTTAATGCAATAGAATACCTTATCTTTATTTATTACTACACACTGGAGTATGGTGAGCTCATAATAACCCAGTTTATTAATGTATGCTTTCTACTTTTCATACTATTACTAGAAACTTAATAAACCCATGTACTCATAACAATTAAATTTAAATTCATTATGAAATTTAATAAGTTTTACGTACACCTTTTGTTTTATATTCAAAATATCATAATTATAGTCAGTTATGCGTATCTTTTTCAATACGTTTAATAACCAAAACTAACCATCAAAGTTCACTCACACATCACAAATAATTTCAACAGTTTATAAAAAAAAAACAGCAAATTCAAATAAGTTACCTGGAAAATGCGTTCAGAGTCCATCCCCGTAGATGATGCGTTATTTTCCTGAACCCCTCGGCTTCGTGATTATGCACGCTGCTCTACCAGCTATTTATAGAAGAAAACTCAGTCTAAGCTGAGTTTCGTGCTACCAATTAACATCAATTCCAACATCCAAATCCATGTACATTACACTTGTTTATTATTGCATTATTAATTTACGAGCTTGTTAAGGAATTCGTTGGACCTCGGTTAAATTTAAATTAATTGCCACTACTCGCGTTACTAACTATAAGGCCCCAAATAATCTAATACTATTTTACTGAATTTTACAAATATTTAATACTCACAAGCCTCGTCAGTTGATTATTATACGTCGTTAAGCAATGCGAAATTAAAGAGAGCCCTATTAATTTTCTTCCCGTATTTATACAATAAAAACAGGCCTCTCTTGGCCACACTTTCGTGAAATACCTAATTGAAAATAATATTTCCGCAAATTTTGGATAACCGTCTTAAAACTTCCAGAAATATTCCCTCGTCAACACGCTATATCATACAAACTATCCCATCCACCTGTCGCGTGTTTGTCTGTTATAAAACTATCTATTTTGACCAATGATACAGTTCAGTGACGTCATAAAACTCCGCCTGTAATATCTTTATTCCTGTTTTATGCATATTTGATGTCGCGTTTTAACCTTACTTGAGTTGTAGAAAATCAATATTGCTGACCGCGTCTTATGGACTCCACGTGGAGCGAATACGTGCGTACTCAATCGAATGCTTTTATACCCGTCTCATTCTGTAGCATATTATTGATTGTGCATCCCTTCTGCTCTTTGAAAAACTTTTGTTAGTGTTTCTGCGAAGCCACCGACGGTTGAACAATATTTCCTTGAAGCTCGCCTTATTATGCTCACAAATAAGCAGAAAATGACCTTTCCAACATGCAGGTGTGCTCAATTAATGATCGTTTAAAATAACATTACTCGGAGTTGACTATTCACGGTATTCTATACAACAGATGTCTGTTTGTTCGTTATTTGTTTATTTTACAAGACGTTAGTAGATGTTTGACAGGCTAATCATTTCCCTCATTTCCACCAGCATCCTCATTTCCACACACATCTTGACCAAATAATTTTTTTCGACTAGCCATTGCATCCTTCGAGATAAATCTATCTTGTTTGGTATCAATTAATATTAGATTTTTCTCAGCTACCTGAATTTCTAGGAATTTTGCAGATAGCATCATCTCCCAGAGAGCTGCTCTCATTTTAAGATTTTTTACCGGTAGCGATTTCTGATTGTCTTTATACATATTTTAGCCATGTGATACATCACATTAGTCTAGAATTTTACGCAGAATCCGAATCTGCAAACAGATTTAAAATACGATCACCCCTTACCGTTTAACACACATACCTTCTAGCGAACATACCGCCATCGCACCACTAATCGCTTTTAATGACATATCATACTTTCTATCTTGTTTAGCTCATCTTTCGAGATAAATCTATCTTGTTTAGTGTCAACTTATATTAGATTTTTCTAGACAGCCCAATCTGTAAATAGATTTTAAATAGGGCCGTTCCTTACAAAGTTGCGCCTTTTAAAGGCCCAAACCTCTAATTTTTGCCCATCTATATTTAAGTCCATCTTTAAAACCTTTTTTTTGCTACCCAAGACATATGCTTTGACCAACTATTTCCCGAGAAATCTAAAACCGCTGTGACCAGCGAACGCCACGTGGAGGTAACACGTATACTCTGCCCATCAGGATAGAAGCAGGAAGAATTTAGAAGAAGAGAAGGTGGGAGAAGAACTTAAAAATTCTAGAATCTTAAAACTAATATACACAATAGATTTACAAAATCTATACAAATATAAAAAACTATCTTAGACCTATATCTCTGTGTCTCCATGTGTAGGTTGATGTGCGTCCGGGGATGACGTAACGCTTGTCATCTTCGTCCGATAAACTAATTTTATTAATAATCTGCGTGTACAAATCGTGTTTTTACTCCAGATACATACACCGGCAAGTACTCGATACCACCCAAATAAGAATTATATACTTGGTGACTGTTAACTTCTCTTCCCTCGTAAAAGGTAGAAAAACTCGGTCAATCATCCATCTAACTTATACATCGACCTCCTTCCATTCTGGTAATTTGCAAACATTTTTCAAACGACAACGGTCTCAGAATTTTAAAACCTCCGAGGGAGCTATAAGTCGTAATCAATTACACGTTTGAGCTACCTGTAAACTAACATATTTTATAGGAACAGTGTGCGATATAATACATGCATACCCTCTCTGCGCTACTGCTATTCTCGAAGTTGGTTGAAACAGTCATTCGTCTTTCTTACTGATAGGACCGCTGCAAAGCACCATTCTATACTTTCTTTATAAGTATAGCACATCACGCACTTTTTTTGTCTGATAATTAAATTTTGCTCCTGTAGGCTTTTACACTTTCGCATATTTAAACATCTAATACGATCGATTAACCATTTTCGACTATTCTAACGAGAACCACCATACACTCCGCCGCGCCGTTCTGTTTGAATCCAACGATCCGATAGACTTCCACACACTAACACCTAACGTATCTTTCCTACTAGTTGTTAAACAAAAACTACCGGCATCGCCATGTCCATATGTGGACGTAAGCAGATGTTTGTGGATGTGTACAGGAATATGTAACCATATACATTAATCAGTCTAAGCTATTATATTTAGTCCAAAAAAACTACTATTTTTCTAAACCACAATTAATAATCACCTCTATAGGTTTAACATTTTTACTATTTTCCAATGGCTGGTGCTACGTACATGGAAACTTTAATTTCTTTAATTTCTTATTGGAGAGAATCCTTATTCTCCCACTCACTCTTGCGTAGTTGCATGTCCACCACTTTTGGGAATATATGCTCGTTATCGGTTGTAGGACCCTCGGTTTTAAATGATCTGAAAGGTTCTTTACTAGACAAATATACTGATGCCCTTATGCATAGGATGGTGTGTATTCGAAGTCATAAACACCAACTTTATACCCAATTAATTAACAAAATCAGTTTGTCGGGCTATTGGTATTAAATACGCCTTAAATATTTGTCTTAGATTGAAAAAGTACTAGAATTAGAATCCGCTCAATACTTTTATACAAATGTCAATAAGTTTGATTTTAGGTATAAGGGTACAATTTTGCCGAGGGTTGCTCCAATTTAAAAATTCCAAACAATTCGGGCTCCGTAGAAAAATCCAATATTAGTTGACACCAAACAAGATAGATTTATCTTGAAAGATGTGCTAAACAAGATAAAAAGTATGATATGACATTAAAAGCGACTAATGGTGCGGTGGCGGTATGTTCGCTAGGGGGTATGTGTGTAAAACGGTAAGAGATGGTCGGATTTTAAATCTGTTTGCAGATTCGTGGTTTGCATAAAATTCTAGACTAATTCGATGTATCACATGGCTAAAAAATGTATAAGGACGGTCAAAAATCGCTACCGGTAAAAAATCTTAAAATCAAGTCAGCTCCATGGGGGATGATGCTATATAAAAAATTCCTAAAAATTCAATTAGCTGAGAAAAATCTAATATTAATTGATACCAAACAAGATAAATTTATCTCGAAAGATTAAATGGCTACTTGAAGAAAACTATTTCGTCCAGAATGTTACCGGTAAAAATTCTTAAAAAATTGGGGTACCGCCTTAGCTATCTAAGAAATTCCTAGAAATTCCGGTAGCTGAGAAAAATCTAATATTAATTGATACCAAACAAGATAGATTTATCTCGAAATATGAAAATGACAAGTCGAAGAAAACTATTTGATCCAGATGTGTGTGTAAATGAGGATGCTGGTGAAATGAGGGGCTAATTAGCCTGTCAAACATCTACCAACGTTAACGGCTTCCATGTTTTAGTTTTTATCTAATAAAATTATTACATGGAATTTTGATGTTAAAAATTTAAGATAACCTCTGTATAGATAAATACTACAAAAAGTGAACTTTTTTACTCTTGATTGCTGCAAATGTATGACGTTCATGTTTATAACTTCATATACACATATTTCTCCCTTTTCCATTCTTATTTTGACCAATTTTTTAACTTTATCCTCCGTACTCAAGCATTACTAATCATCGAGCTCTCTTATCATTTATTTCTATGTAAATTTAGTTTTAACCCTTTACGGATCTTATCGCACATTTAAATGATTACCAACCCTTTAATCTACAAATGTTCTAAACCTTGTTATGCCATATGTATTTTTTTTATTTTAAGAAACTGGCCTCTCATTCCCAGTTATTTTTTCTAATGGTCATTGAGATAGATTTTGGGCCTATTGGAGCTTCTTTTTAAAAAGGATTTCTTCCAAAAAACTTTTCTATCAAATTTATTTAAACAGTAACTACAATGGTTTGACAGATTGTACGTTATATTCACTAACGTCTTAGTTTCAAAAACATTCAAAGTTAAATGTTACTAATTAAATTAAAATTACGGCGAGTAGCTTAAACAACCAACAATGTTAAAGTTGTTAAGCTCGAGACTGATTCTCAAGAACTAATAATTACAAAGGAGTAGCTTGAACAACCAACAATGTTAAAATTACGAAGTTCTAAGGCTGACTGGCCATCTTGGGCTTCTGAGGGTATTTATGCTATCCCCGCTCTTACATCACTTGTGGGAAATGCGGATCTCATATCTGCTATTTCTTGATACAATACAATGTATTACTTTTTAATAATCTTAATACTAACAATTGGTTTCTTATAGTCTATTGTGACCTGCACCTGCAGTATCATGTTACATCTGGAATATAAAGTAGTTGCTTCTTTTCTCACGTCTGATTAATGAATTTCCATTAACCTTTTATAATCTGTCCTTCAATTATACAATGTAACGATCTATTTCTTAAGACTTAATAGTTTCACTTAAATATACATATACATCAATTTGGGGGATATGTAACTCCTCCCGATTTAAATAAAAATTAAGGGTTATACTTAATTTTTTAAACTCATTGTCTTTAAGTGTTTGTTTATGATTTCTTTATTCACATTTGTTTCTTTGTTCTTATATCTAAGATACATTTTATACAATAAATATACAGTTAATAAAATTATTAAAATAATCAATAAAATTGTCTAAACACTGATATTGTTGTAATGTAATTTTGGCACTTTTAATTCACTTAAGTGTTCCTTATAACTGACCATTAACTTTACAGCGTGGTAGAGGTCGTCTAGGTGTAGATGTTGTAGTTGCATCGGTTATGTAATAATTTTGCTGTCTTCGGTTTGTAGAATCTTGAACTGTAGTTCGGGTAGATGTGCAAATTTCTTCGTCAATGCTGGGTTTTGGTATATTCGGATGATTTCACTTTTTAATTTTAAGTAACAGTTTCCCTTTATGGTGATTACTTTGCTCTCAATTAAGACTAAACCGTTTAGGTCTTGGTTCCAATGGGCGGTTGCTATTACTTCTTGCGGAAATACAGCAATCCATTTTTTGTCTGTGACTTTCTGAATTCTCATGTTCAAATTTTGTACTAGTTTTAGCACAGAATTCTGATAGTGATTAGAGAATCGTAATAAGTGTACTTCACAAAGGCTGTCTGCTTGAATAGTTGTGGTCGTTAATGATTGGCATAAATATTGGCTGGGTGCCACTTCCTTGCATTTTTCATTTGTAAAACCATACCTATGTTCATTCGGAAAAGAAACTTGGTTTTGGGAATAATAACTTGGTATTGGCTAGTAACTTTCGTGGGGGAAGCAGATAAATGATAATTGTTGTTATCCATCTTTACAATTGGGATTTCTATTAAAAACATAATTTCATGATTCTTTTTACTATGGCTATTTTTTCAAGTATACGTATGTTGGATTCTGTTACTTCAAAGGGTAGTTTACTATTATTTATAAGTGATCTAATTCCTAATAATTTATTTAATAAATTAATTGGTTCTATAACACTAGCATGCAAAGCGTTTAATTTAGCAATGTTACAGCATTTTCTAATGTGGCTAAAATTTGTTGAATTACAGTGAGGGTTGATATCATTTGAGTAAATATCGTGTTAAATCTTATCAGATCACGCATTCCTAACATTGTGGTTTGCATGTTACTTTCAAGGGTTAGTATTCTATTTGTTATACTGTATTGGTTCCTTACTAATTTTCTTAGTGCATCACTAATTTTTATTATGGTTGATTGAGTTAAAGATATTTGATTTTTTACAATAGTTTTTATGTCATTCTGATTGTCAATTAATTTTTGTACCGTGTTCGGAATCGTTCAGCATCTTGGTTGTCTATTTTACCTGTGATGGCTTTTATGATATTACCCAATCCGTTAATTATTTTTCTTTTCTGTCTTGTGATTTGGTCTGTTGGTATTAATCGATCGAACTTGTCGTCTGTGTTCTTTAAGATGTTCTCCATTATGTTTTTTTAATTATGCATTTCTATCGCATACCCTTTTCTGAATTTGGTTGTGTTCATTGATTCTTTCAGTTTGTCGTAATTGTCTTTAATTATATAAAATTCTTGTTATAATTCCGTTAACTCAAATTTCTGTGCGAAAGTCCAATAGCCTACTGTGATTTGCATACTTCCCAATTTTACTGGTAGTATACCGGGGTTGTTTATAATATCTTCCCCTATTATGTTGTTGTTGACCGTTCTACTTGGGTGGAGGTTGATGATAACGGTGATGACTGTCCATGTGAAATTGCAGGGTGTCTTAAATTCTTTAAATGTATGCATTTTATGATTTTCCGTTGTCTACTACGGCTACATTCCTACCTGATATTTTTTTGATTTTAAACGGACCTAAATTTCTGGGAGCCGTTTTCTGTCTCTTCCTTTTAAAATTCCTCTCATTCATGGTTTGTCCTACTGGAAATCTATTTATATTGGCGTTTTCATAACGGGTTTTTGTAATACGTTCTTTATCGTTATCTAATTTATTTTTTACATTATTATAGGTAATTATTAATTTTTCCTTGTGGTCTTTAGCAAACAGTTGATATACTTCTTTATTATAGTGTATATCGTAAGGGTTGCGGTAATCTGAGTGGCATAATGTTAATTCGAGTGGTGAAAAATTAGTTGATGAGTAAATTGTGTTGTTGTGGGCAATTAGGGTGTATGACATTAAATTAGCGATATGCTCTTTCTTATAGGTTGATCTTAATAGTCTAATTTGTTCTAATGATGTTAAGTATAATCTTTCAATTAATCAATTTGATTCCAGGTGATATTCTGTTATAAAATGAATATTTATTATATGAAGTTCTAGGGTATTATGTATGGATTCGTTTTTAAATTCGCTTCCGTTGTCTAAAGTTATTGATTCGTGTGTACTGTAAAATCTAAGCTATTGTAAGAATCCTTCGGTTACATCAATACTGTTTTTTTTAATAATGGGTATCGCTTGGCCTACTTTGGTGAATGCGTCTACGATTGTTAGAAAGGTTTGGGCTTCTATTACCAAAGTGTCTGCATGTAACTTTTGAAAAGGTTTACCGGGTGTTTTAGTTAACATTAAGGGTACTTTTGGTGGTGTGATCTGTCGTATTTTGTCTTGGTTGATTGGTTGATAAAGTCTGTGGTTAATTCCTTCATGTCCTTAAAGTAGTATCTTTTTATGAGTTTTGTACTTCGTTCAATTGGTTTTTTCCAGATAAAAAATTGGAATTGACGACCACCAGTTTTTCTATTTTGGAATCGCGGTGCCCATCTGGAATCCTTCAACCGACTACGCCAGATAGGTTTTGGGCCTCTTGGAGCTTTTTTTTAAAAAGGATTTCTTCCAAAAAACTTTTCTATCAAATTTATTTAAACAGTAATTACAATGGTTTGACAAATTATACGTTACATTCACTAACGTCTTAGTTTCAAAAATATTCGAAGTTAAATGTTACTAATTAATATTTAAAACTACGGTGAGTAGCTTGAACAACCAACAATGTTAAAGTTATAAAGTTCTAAGACTGATTGGCCATTTTGGGCTCCTGAGGGTATTTATGTTATCCCTGCTCTACATCACTTGCGGAAATGCAGATCTCATGTTTGGTATTTCTTGATACAATACAATGTATTACTTTTTAATAATCTTATTTCGAACAATTGGTTTTTTATAGTCAATTGTGACCTGCACCTGCAGTATCATGTTATGTCTGAAATACAAAGTAGTTGCTTCTTTCTCACATATGATTAATGAACTATTAACCTTTTAAAATGTGCTCTTCAATTATACAATGTAACGATCTATTACTTAAGATTTAATAGCTTCATTCACATATACATACATATCAAATTGGGGGATATGTAACCATTGCCGGTAAATTAACCTAATTTCTTTTAAATTTTCATTTTCGATTTAGGTATAATTCCAATATCTGATACAGTCGTTACCGTGGTTGACGAATTTTACGTCTGAACAATCTCCCATTGACGCATTGCTTTCTAGATACACATAAAATCACGAACTATGCCCCTGTAGTAAAAAGCAGTTTCCACAGTTGCGAATAGAAAAAATTTCTATTCGATATGTTTTCGTACGCATATATTTCAATCATTTTTTACAATTTCCGTTATCAATTATTTTATATATTAAGATTGCTAATCCTCTTTTTTTATTTTCCTGAACGTGTTGCAGTATTGCAAATTTCTTATATAATTGTTGCTTGAGTCTATTTAATTTAATTACTTTACTTTTATTTGATTTCTTATCGCAGTGGATGTGCTTGACGGTGGACTTGTTGTTTGATCGCTTTACGAGGGCATATATATATATATATATATATATATATATATATATATATATGTATATATATATATATATATATATATATATATATATATATATATATTGCTATGAACTCCCACAATTATTCGTGCGCCATCGTTTGGGCGGCCATATTAATTATAGCTATGATATTAACTGGAATTATCGTGGACCGCCTTACTCTGTATCAATGGCGTATTCAACCTATAACTGCTCCTCTCTGTTTAAATTATCAAATTACACTCCCACTAACTTTTATCATTCGACCTCGACTAGCTTTTATTTTTGAATTATAAAATGAAGTTAGTTAATTCCATATAATAAAAACAAATATTATGTACAGGTTTTGAAAATTATTAAAATACACTTTTCAATCAATAAATATTGTACATCGTATTTATCTCAAAAAGCATACACTTTTCAATCAATCTAAAGTCACCAAAAAACCTATTATAACGGGGTTGTTATTTTTATATAATTTGAAAGGGGTTCTGCTCGAATTCAATCAACAGATGTTATTTGTGTTAAGCTTTTAATGAACGTAAACCAAATATACATAAATGTAAAACAAACAAACTTAAACATTTAGGTGAAATCACTACTATAGTTCACGGCGCGATCTTAACCGGCCCGCGTACATAGATGGACTCTGTCGACTGACTACTGATAAGGAACGCTCGGCCTTGTTCCGCCTAGATCGTACACTATTCGCAGGGGCGGACTTATTATTTGTTACACTATTGTTTTTATAAAAAGAAGCCTGGAACTTTCAAAACCCCTTTATCATATTACGTACTCTCTACGTATGCAAGTTCGTTGTTGACCCAGTTACACTAATTTATATTAATTAAGCAAATTCAATATTCAATATTTAAATTCAAATAGAAAAAAAATGTCTTAAAACTAAAAAATCTAACCTGGTCTGTTTTCATCGTTATTTCCTTCTCGCAATTCCATGCATTATACCATCCGTTTGGATCAAAATTATTCTCCACCAATTCAGAATTATTATATACCCATTTAAAAGTTTATCTATCCACACTTAGATTTATTACATTTGAATTATTGTCGTCACCCTCTGGATTATTATTATCACCAGCCTCAGAATATCATTTAAATTATTATATTACTTGAATTATTATCGTCAAACTCAGAATCATTATCTCCCTTGAATTATTGTCGTCGCACTTAGAACATTTTCATCCGCCTCCAACTTAGAATATCATCGTCAGACTTAGAATTTATTACATCTCCCTCGAATTATTGTTGTCGTACTTAAAATTATGACTTTTTTTCACCAGCCTCAGACTTAGAATTTATTACATCTCCCTCGAATTATTGTCGTCGCACTTAAACTTATGACTTTTTCTCACCAGCCTCAGAATTGGAATTTATTCTCACCAAACTCAGAATATCATTTAAATTATTATATTACTTGAATTATTATCGCCAAACTTAGAATCATTATCTCCCTCGAATTATTGTCGTCGCACTTAGAACATTTTCATCCGCCTCCAACTTAGACCCCTATTATTATTATATTTTAGTTTAAATAAATTCCCCAAAATCTACTTACGTTTAATCGACAATAGTAATTTTCATCTTCGTCGCACTATCTGTCACTTAAACAATTTTCACTTTTAAATATTATTCTTACGCGTTACTCTTAGGTTCAAAGTGACGCACCTCGGCCTTTGTTGAGTTGAGAACTGAGCTCGTTATCATTGTCGCTGTTAATATATGATTGATATCCCACTTCGTCTGTGGGCATGGCTTGCAAGCCCGTCGCTAATCTTAACCAATGAGGTCTCTTTATTTAAAGTAGTTTTCTGATGTAACATTCTCGTCCTTTCAAGTAATTGTTTGCTTACAGCTGCCTCGTTATCAGCCCATGCGGTGTTTTGAGAAATATTATCGTTTTTCCATATTATACACAAATATCTGATGCAATTCGACTTTCAATTTTCATATATGCTTATTTATTTACGCATTTTTAATCACCTTTACTTATCCAAATTATTAGTTGTTTGTACGCACTTACACTACGCTTTTTTAAGCTTTATTTCTTATCTCCGTATTATCATAACTGATTGGAATTCTTTTGAGTGCGTATTTAATTACATTTATTATGCTTACTTATAAATACGCGTGCTTCCCCTAAAAAATATCGTTATTTGCATTACTTAAATTTACTAAAATTCTATATACAGCGTGTTAAATATTCGTTATCTACTTAATGCATGTATTACTTATTTCTATGCTAACTATGCGTCTTCTTGTCCTAAGATGTGTCTATCTGCGTCGCTTAAAACTACTTATACTCTATATACAGGATGTTGACTATTTACTATTTACAAACTATCCTAATTACTCAATTTTCTCCTAAATAAATGCAGTTTTCTGCTTCCTATTATGATTTCTAATTCCTGCACGACCATTGCTATAAAATACACCCTTAAGCAACCCCTTATCACAACAATATATATATATATATAATTTATATATACATATTTATATATATATATATATATATATATATATATATAATATAAGTAGTGGGTTTTAGGTCTGCTGAATGATTAATAAGACTCTTTTTTATTACCTAAATTTTCGAATATATTTATATTCTTCTTCAGAGGTATTATAAAATATACAAACGCAGTAACAATAAATAATTACATTTAAGATATACTCACTAAATTGAGGTTTAAAATATATGAAATGGCTTCATATAAATAAAATAATGTAAAAGGTTATTGAAACATATAATAAAATTACTTTGTATATATTAAGATGTTCTTTTTGAAGTATATCATTTAAATTTTGGCAATTATTTTGTATACCTTTATTTTTTATATCGTAGTTGTATGCGTGTACATCATCCTGTATGTATTGATAAATATACAACCTTCATCAATACGTATACATACACATTACACATACATATATCAGTTAATAAATATTAATTGATTCAAATATTCAAACATATCATTAATGTTTCAATAACCTTTGTATATCACTTAAATTTAATTATGGTAATAAAACAAACAAGCTATAATCTATCATTTTTCTTTTTGTGACTAAATTTATTATTTATGTATTCATAATTTAGATGGTATGTATAGATAGAGCTTAGATCATCAACATCCGTCATCTTATTCATTGTAATTGGGGTTTTGTAAATATAACACATTTCTAAAAATTTTCTTTTATTTTCATTTTTATCTCTATCAATAATTTTGACATTTTGAAAATCTACATAATGGTCTTTATTTACGATGTGCATTGATAAGGAACAAGCATTAGGCTTTACTCGAACATCACTTTTGTGTTGGGTAACACGTTGTTTTAAATTTTGCGAAGTTTGGCCTATGTAACTTTGATTGCAATCAATACAATTAATTTTATATATAACATGTCTTTCGCTAAGAGCCTCTGATGGATCTTTGATTTTTGAAAAGATTTTTCCGATTGATAGAATATTTTTATTCGCTATTTTGATATTAAATTTCTTAAAGTGTTATATAATTTAGGTGTTAGTTGTTTTATGAAAGGAACAGATTTGTATGAAGATTCATATCTATTTTTATTTGTATTTACATCAGTTTCCGTAATTGAATCTATAGATTCATTGGAATAACTGAATAGAAGTTTACTTATGAGTGATTTGGGGTAGTTGTTATTTTGAAGAATTTTTCTTAATTTGTATAAATTTTGATTATAAAGGGTGATGACATAATCTAATATAATATAATATAATACAAAAATTAACTTTATATTAGGACAAAAAAACAGAATTAAGAGAATCTAATTATAATGCGTTTGTATATATTATAGTACCTCTGAAAAAGAATATAAATATATTCAAAAATTTAGGTAATAAAAAAGAGTCTTATTAATCATCCAGCAGACCTAAAACCCCACTACTTATATTATATAATAAAATAAGGTCATAATATAATTATCTGTTGTGTATATATATATATATATATATATATATATATTACTATGTAGTTTTCGCCCCACTCTGTGTTCTCACTTTAATCTTTTATTTTGATTATGCCACGGGTAGCCCTTTTTAATTTAGACAGAGTGCACAACGTTACAATGATCAATTTTTATTTACCCTTTTATGATTACCTGTTTGAATTAATAAAATGAAGTCAATCAACATTCATATAATGAAAGGAAATAATATTTACACTTCACAATTTTTGAAATTCTTTAAATACGCCATTCCATCAATTAATATTATATGGATTATTTATCCCAAAATTTATATTCTTTTAATTTAAAATAAAGTCACCAAAAACAACACCTTTACAAATAAATCTGGAGCGTTCGAGACCTTTTTATGATTTAATACGTAAGTTTCAACGTATGCAATGTTCCTGTTGACTCTTTACAAGTTTTAGATAAATTTAATAGATTCAGTATTAAAATTTAAATTAAAAATATTCCTTAAAATTAAGGAGGTCTGACCTGCGATCTCTTGATATGTTGTCTCGTGTTGTGGATCAACACGCCCTTACTGTCTTCAATCGAATACCAATGCTCTGCCTTGTTTAACCAATATTTTAGTACGGTTACTCTTTGTTTCCAAAATCACCTCATGCTTTATTCTATATTTCTCTGTATATGCTTTGAATATTTTCCCTTAAATACCACTTGAAATTCCAGACTTCGGATCATAAATTAGCAGCGTATTATAATTATTTTCGACGCGAATTAGAATTTGAATTGTCCCATAATTAGAATTATCTTCGACGCGGATTTAGAATTATTTTCGACGTGGATTGGAATCCCTATACCATTATGAATACTTAATTTAAATTAATTACCCAATTTCTACTCACGTTTTCTGAAAAAACTGCAAAAACTCTTCGTGTATTTTTAACGTAGCACTATTTTCACTACACTATAAATTTTATTTCAGCTGCCTTATATAGCTTTTTCCTACTACATTTGGATGGTTTTCCAAGCAGTCTTACAAATTGTTGCGACCAACCACGTTTGTTTTTAATATTTCAAGTATTTTCAAGCTGATTTCTGATTAAACTCTTTAGGATTTTCATATCGCGCTTGTTATTTGCTATTCTTATCGTGGTCGGACTTTTAACTTACGTCTGTTGTTTTGTGTAGATAGCGCCTTTTGGATAATTGTACAAAATAAATGATGTAACTCTAATGCTGTTTTCGTGTATTTATTTGAACTGATATTTGAAGTGCGTTTTCTTATCAAAGCGCATATTGTTCCTTCTTTATCACATGTGTAATTGCATGAGGATTTATTAGGTTTTATCTTATCTTCTGCGTATTTGTTTTATAACACTTCTCAACGTAGTTTAATTACATGTATAATTATTTCTTTGCTGAATGCGCGTTCTATTATTGGAAGATGTGCTTACTGTCATTGCTTAAAGTTAATTACGGTCTATATAAAGGGTGCTAAATGCTTGCTTTTTACATAATGTACAAATTACTTATTTTTCTGCTAAATAAATGTAGTTTTCTTATGCCCATTGCTATTAACAGTTATTACACGACCCTTATTACTCAATACACCCCTAAACAACCCCTTATCACAGCAATATATATATATATATATAACCCTATTTTAAGTTCCTACGGGATTACTCTACTCCCTCGGGAGTCCTCTTTTTGTAATTATATTTATAGAAAGGTCGGTGTGCCTTGATAAGTAGGTATATAAGACCTTCGAACCAAAATTAGGTTTCACGTTCTTTTAAAGAGTGTTTTTATCTGCAATGCATTATTTTATCTTTATTTTTTGGGTTAAATCATAAATGTCTAGTGTTTATCTTTTTTTAATGTTATCTTAAGAATTTTATTTTATCTAATTAATATGTGACCATAACCGGTTAATTATCTTTTTCTGAAAATATTTTAGGGATCCTATCGTAGCTTAAATAATACTCTAACTTATACGTTCTCCCTGCAATTATCTCCGAGATGTTATCCTGATCTTACCTTGACCTTCAAGAAAATAAATTACCCAATCTTTTTTCTTGTGAAATGCCTTAAGTAACTGTTTTATATAGTTATTCTTCCGAACTTTTGGTATTTATAACCAAAGGCAGGATTTATTATTGTGAGGCAAAACCCTGATTTGCACCTTGGCGCTGTATTTGATAGGATAGGATTAGAAGATGTATTTGATAGGGTAAAGTTTAGAAATTATATATCGTAAATGCAGTAGCAATGGTTAATTTGTCAGCTTAACGTTTCCGCTGCTGCATTATATTTTGTTTTATCCTGTAAAAGCCAGGTAAAGTTTGTTTAGTTTTACAGAACATCTTTAAAAGATCAATCAAAATTTGAACGTATTCATTCATATCTGAATGTGGAAATAACTTTTGTATTTAGATTTATAGTGAAGTTAGGTGTTAGTTATAAGTATGTGAGTCTCATGCTCCCGTCTAAATTTGTACGGTCGGCGCAACGGCAAACAAAACCTGTGCATTAAAATTGGATGGCTACTCATTTCCGTTTCCAGGTATCGCAATTATTGATACGGTTTAAAGAACTAGATGGCACTTATAGACAAATTTAATTTAAGTTTACCGTAAATGTGTGGACTCTCGTACGAAGAGACTTTTTCTTTCCATCTGTCTTCTTTTTTGAAGCTTTGAGACTGTTGCGCTTTTTTTAAAAGCTTTATCTTTTATTGTATTAGTTAGATTAAAGGGATTTTTAAACACCACACGGAAAAATTCTTAGTATTCTTGTTTTAATGTATGCGTTACGTGAACACCACACAAGGATGTGGTTCTCAAGTAAGATCAGACATTGACTTATAATTTGTGGTTGGGAAAATGCTGGGATTGCGGTTTTTATGCTTGACAAGCAGCTGTGTCTACCGATGTGCGTCAGAGAACTTTAACCTCCCTTCGAGGAAAGTGGTGTTTCTTTGGAGCGGATGTGTCGAAGCAAAGGAACTTGACTACCGGTCTACCTTGAGTGTAGACGTGTTTGTAGTGCTCCGACAGCTTGGCGAAGTGGTCCTGTTCCTTTACTAGCGATAACTCCCAACCACTGTTCACTAATGCTAAATATAACTATTTTTTACTTTAACATATATGAATGGTAATTTTCTTTAACGGTATTTTTTTCATCGAAAAATACATTTAAATAACAATTAACATAAACATATTTTAAACTAATCCTCCCCTTATCTACAAAATTAAAGTTCTTGTTTCTTCTTTCTTTCTTTCAGATCTTCATAATTAGGTTTCGTAACAGTCATGTATTGAATTTTAATGTTACAATTGTCAATTTTTTGATATTTGTATTCTCTTCGGTTATGTTCCCTTCTTTTATCCACATTTTCTCCTTTGTAATATGCATTATGCACTCTATCAAATGCTCAGGTAAAATCCTGTTCTTATCTACCATTGTCTCTGTCAAAATGTCCATTTGCTTGTGTCATATATCTTGCCCTATTGTCCTATTTGGTATGCCGTTCATCATATGGATTATATTTTATCCTCGGCTTATAACTCCTTTTTGTTATATCTGGACGTTTTGTCCATCCCCCTTCTCCATATCCGTTCCTCTTAATATTTCAATGGCCTTATCTGTCTTAGAATTTTCCTGCGTCGTCTTCAACATATTTTCTCTCCTATGAGTCTTCTAATGTTCTGGCCATGTCATAATTACGTTTAATTTCAGAAATTCCTTTAAGGTATTCACATTTTGTATGGAAACGGCTCGATTAACTTAATTTTCTATATGTCTGGTTAGTATTTGGATTATTTCCTGTTTCATCATCTTCGTAGTCAAATGTTGGACTTGGTTATATCTGTCAATCACATAATCTTCTTTGCTGCCATTGTAAATTTTTATAATTTCCAGTAATTGGATTCATTCTAACACTCATTCGTTGTGAACTACTCCAGTATTGGTCTTTGAACACATTTTTAAATTCTTCATATATCTTACATGTATTTTTCATAAGATTCCATTTTTCTACACATCTCACTAGGCTGAGATTTATCATTTGTATTTTTCCTGCTTGGGTTTCATGCTTACATGCTTCGTCTAATTTATTCAAGAATACCGTTGGTCGCTGCCACTCATTTCTTTCAAATCTTTGTAACGTTCCTCGATTCCATTTAGAACCGTATATTTCTTAGGATGTGTTTGTTCGTTCATTTTCTATCATTTCCAGTTTCCTTGGTACTTCTAATATATTTTGTCGGTCGTGCTCAAGTTTTTGAAATTGGTTCTGCATTTCAAGTTTTTCGTTTTCCCACTGCTTCTCAAGCGCTTCATCCATGTCTTTTCTGTTCGATTTTTCTTTAATTTCAATATTTAGAATTACTTTCATGGTAGCCTCATAATTTTTGACGTATTTTTCATCTATTAATTTCGTTTTATGACGGGCCCTTGCTATTTCTTGCACGATTACTTCGCTACTTATTTGTAACTTCTCTTCCACCTCCTTCTGGATCTCATTTCGAAAATCTATGAAATTATTTTGTAGGACGCTCATTATACTGTCTATCTTCTCTTCTACTATTTTTTAAAATTGATCTGACGTTCTAAGTTTTTATCTAATTTATCAGCTAATTCTTTTTTGTTTTCTTAAAATTTGTTCGCTAGCTCTCTTTGACTTTTTACTAGCATCTTTTGGTTTTCTTGTATTTTCTTCGTTAGTTCTCTTTGACTATCTACTAGCATCTTTTTGTTTTGCTTCTTGTATTTTCTTCTTGCTTTTTTGGTTTTCTTTTTGTACGTTTTCGTTTTACTTTTGTAGTTTCTCCATTAGTTCTCTTTGACTGTCCTCTTGTCTTTTTCGGTTTTCGTCTTGTCTCTTTAGCATCAATAATATTATCTCCATACGTATCTAATTTCGGTTTTATTTTCTCCATATTTGCTTCATTAGCCCAATGTCTATCATTTGTGTCTCCAGTTCTATGTTTTTACTATATTGTCTTTGCTCTTCTTCTGTGCGTGTCTGTTTAAAAATTCTCGTTTTCTCTTGGGTTTCCTTCCCCTTGCATCATTTCTTGTTCGTTTTGAATTCTATATATCCTTTCAGATCTGGTACAAAATTCTGCTTGTGTAGTAATTTGTGATTTTATACATTATTTATCTTTATGTATGGGTCCCGCTTATACCCTACCCTAAATGAAACACACTAAATCTAATCTTTATTGCTTTAAAACGTTTGTTCCACTATATATAAAATTGTCCTTGTTCCGTTGTACTAATATCAGTTCATGCACCACGTTGGGCGCCACTTCTACATTGATGTAAAGTTCTATAATGTATTATGAATCCCCTTCTATTGTAAGTATATGAGGTTTGCTTCACTAAGGTGTCATCTCATCTCAAGGGTCGTCTAACTAGTTTCAACAATCTCAAAATTTTTACTCACAGCGTGGTTCTATGTAGAATGAAAGTAGTTATGTCATTTTTCTTTTAGTACACAGTATTCAAAAACTACCGCCGACATTAGAGGTATTATCAAATTTAAATTTTTATATGAGCAGATATAGACCATAATGTTAAATTCGCCAAGTACACAAAATTTATGATTCAAACCTACTTTTACTCTAAATTTACTTGTGGTCAAAATTGAAAGCGATTAAGTACCTTATTGATATCCTATAGTATTCCTGATGTTTTGTGTATTGGTCAGCTTAATATTGAAATGTTCTTTAATTATATACGCCTCACGTTGCCGGCGCCTATGAAATATCATTTTATTTGAAAATGAAGTTTTTCTCTTCTTTACTATATTCGCGGTCTAGTCTGGGAATTACCCCAAGGGTGAGCAATGAGTTTGGGCGTGGGTATATGGTGGGCTCGACTACTAACGGGAACAAAAAAAATAAATGGACGCCACTGCATCTATACAGACAATAAACAAGACTAAAGTATCCTACAGGAAGACGCAGAAACCTATAGGATATAAATGATTACAAGAAAACTTACAAACCTCAATATATAATACCTCTGGAAATCTCTGCTTTAGCTTCCGCGATGTCGGACCTGCAAGAAGATGTCACACAGAAAATAAAATATAAGACACCGTTTGTGTCTTACAGCAACAAAATATCTCGATCTTTATAGATCGATTAGCCTGAATTCAAAATCTTAATAACACCTTACGTATGAGAAAATACTCTACTGGAAATTACTTATTCCATTTCTATTACCTGATATTGTATCAACTTTTTCCACATTCAAAATTTTCTGGTCTAATTTGATCAATGTTAATTTCAATAAGTGAAATAAAAGACAAAGGTATCAATTCAATGTTTAATCTAAATATATATCTCTTTTGTTGCAAAATTACTTGTAAATAAATTTCATTAATCAATATATAAACTTTAAAACTTTTCTTAGAGTGTTCCTCTATAATCAAAATAATCAACATTAAATAAGTTACAGAAGTTTCTGAATATACTTCTCTACATAGAGAGGTATTAGCATTTATAAGTTAGTTAATACAGTTTAGTTTCTTAAACATCCATGAAACAGATCTGTTTTGGCTTACAAGATTTTTATCTAAGGAACTTGTTACATAAACAGTTCATATGGTTTAAGTATGAAAATAATAAACTCAGATTAACATATGTCAAAAACAGCTTAGTTCTTCTACTAATTACAACAAATTGCTAGAAAACACCTTTCATCCAAAGGTGGACTTTATACATGTTTTTATCACTTGACAAGTGCATCATAAAAGCACTTTGAATAACAACTTTTAGAGCATCTAAAGATTAAAAAATTCTCTTATAAAGCAATCTAGTTCCGAATGAAAATATTTGACTAATTAAATTTTAGGTTATGTTTCCAACTAAATTTTTACGTAGTATATAAGCATAAATACATTTAGCAAACAAATTTGAAATTTACGTTATTTAACGAAGGTTTCTCATGATTTCATAAATAGTAATTTAAAGCTTTAACCTTAAACAGCACACGAAATTGATTTTCAGTAAAAAGGTTCATAAGTACCTGGTAGATTTAGTTTTTTTACAGCAACGATGTTGACGAATGTAATCGATGAGCTCGGACACTTTACTTCCCATCTGTTTGATATTTCGAAAGACACAAAACAGGCCTGCACTAACCGCAACTCCTCGGACGCTCCAAAACAGTCAACTTCCCAATGCTCGACCAAAATCCAACACCATCGCTTAGCGTGTTCCTCAAATTGTGCTAAAGGGATTAAATCAAGTATTACTATTAAACACGGCTAATTAATTACACGGTCCTTACCACTAAGGATTTCTCACCACGTGTTGCAGCTGTTGCTTTGAATTGACTGGGCGGCTTCCACGAGAGCTCTTCGTGGAGCCTCCACGCGACAATCCAACAGCCCTACCATTCCTCTAGAGCTATCCTCCTCTTCCACTTACAAGCAGAATTCACCATCCTTGTAAGTGAAGTCTACGTACCCACGGTTGCTTGCAAGATGGCCGTATTCTTTATTTGTCGATGCTCATAGCCTTCGCGTCATTTTCGCGCAGGCGTTATGTTTAACAACGCTCTAGTGGACGCCAGAACGCCCGCAATATATGCAACACAAACCACGCTCAAGGCATCCTCGATATTGAAAGTATAGAAGTCTGTTAAATACTCCTTATAGGTAAAAATAACATAAACGGAAAAGTTGTTCTTCTTTATAGTTCATTAAATTAATTAATGATTACACGCTAAATGACAGATTCGCAAAATAATAGCAGTTAGAACTGTTTTTCTTTATAGATATGAAATGTAACAAAATTTTGTTACACTGCCTCCGATCAAAAAGAAAAAACTTTGAGGTTAATTATATCTTAATATATACATAACCGAGAAGTTTTTTTTATATGGACGAAAACTATCGCCTTAACCAAAAGATAAATACAAAAAGAAGCATTACAACAAATCGAAGTATGAACAAAGTAAGTTTGCACTTTGATTTCTGAACTAAAAATCATGAATGAACTCTTGGATTAAGAAGAGGAAAATGGGGTGCAACCAAATGAGTGTGTAGGTAACTCTGCGTACCACACATCCGTCAGGAGTCAATATAGGTATGTCGTAATCGGTAAAAGTCATAATCGGTAAAAGTCAAAATATTGTAGTCTAACACTCGAGTTGCAACCAAACGGGGACCAAAAAACAACCCACTTCTTAAAATATAAACTGAAATTCAAACAAAAGCCTGACATGAACTATCGCAAAATAACAACAAAAGATTTACTTTCCTACTACTACCCTTGACATGACAACCTTACTAATATTAATAGCAAAACAAAACTCACACCTATATACAGAAATATCAATACTGCTCCAACAATGATTATGTATTTGCTGGTCTCAAAATTCCAGCTTAATACATTCAGCAAAATTTGATTATTGCCTCTACCAAAATAAACTGCTCGTCAAGCCACTACTCATTGTAGCTTACTAATGAATACTTGGCTTCTTCAGCTTATAGCTATTCATAGCCCAATCGCTACTCTTTTCTTTGGGACACTCCAGTCTCAAAAAATCCTCAACTCTACTGTGGCCACACCAAACATCTCGAACCAAAACTACTCAATACTACAATGGCCTCACCAACTAGGTTACTCCGACCTACGACAACAAACAGCACCTACCTTCCTCGCTTACTCTAGACACAACAACACATGACGCGATCAACACACGTCCACAAACATGAAGCAACAAACATTTGACTCACTCCCACTTCGGGCTATAACAACAACACGGGCAGAATAACTTTTTTTTTTTTTGAATAATCCATTAGTGCACATTTAAAACAACACTAGTTGAGAAACTTTCAATCTCTACCAGCAACGATATACTGGCAAAAGCCTTCAATTTGTCTTCACCACTCTATCCCATAACCAAATTTATACTATATTCTTTACGACACAAATACTAAAGATAACCAATCAGTCCTCTGGTACATATTCTGGATCTACGACAGAATAGGGTTTTAGATCCTTGACATGCCACCTGCCTGCTTTTGATCCATCTAGATTAATTAGATCGTACTCCACATTCGAGCACTTCTTCTTGACTACACTCAAAATAAATTTTGGAGCCAGTTTAGCAGCAAATTTATTAGCCGCGCTCGACAACACCTTGTTGGACCTCCACACTTTATTGCCAACCTCAAAAGAAATGTTTCTCCTCCTTAGATTATATCGATTGCTTGACCTTTGATAAGCTACATGCAACTTCGCACGAACGTCTTCAAATACTTTAAATATACCTTGGTGGTCTGAAGCATATAATGGGCGGCTACCAGGAACGATTTCAACATCAGCTTCAGGAATAAATCCACTACCGTAAAATTTACCGGACATGGGGACGTGTCGGCCAAAAACTAAAAAATTCGGAGTATAACCCGTCGACTCATGCTTAGCAGAATTAATAGCAAACTGAATCTGCGCTAACTCAGCATCCCAGGTATCATGTTCTTCGAGATAGGATCGAATAGCTGTCCCTACCGTCCTATTAATCCTCTCAACAAAATTACATTGTGGCGCATAAACAGCATTATACCATATCTTTTGAATTTCAAACCTATTACATAATGACTTAAAAATTCGACCAGCTAAATTTGAACCATTATCGCAAATAATAAATTGGGGCACTCCAAACATTAAAAACACTTTCTGTTCTATAAACTGTTCTATGACATGTGACTTTGCACTGCGTAGAGGATGTAGAATTGTATATTTTGAGAACCAATCTCCTACTACCAACAACCATTTAAATCCTAATTTTGAGCGAGGAATGGACCCATAAGATCTAACGCGATAATTTGAAATGGAAACTTGGCCTCTTTCTCCTTTCCCATTAAGCCTAAAGGACCTGCATTAGAAGATTTTTGCGCACCACACACTAAACATGCACGACAAAATTTCAACACATCTAAATTCATCTTGGGCCAATAATAATGTTCTTGGACTCTAGCATTTGTCTTCGAGAACCCAAAATGTCCTGCAACTGAGGGGTCATGACACGATCTAATGACTTCTTCTCTTTGAACCTTCGGCACTAAATATTTCCACTCTACTACATTTGACAACATAGGCAAATTTGATGGGATAAACTTAAAACAAAATCGTTCTCAACTTTCCATTGAGGGTAATCCTCAGGCGACGCCAAAATTTTCTCACGTAACGACAAATACCAATTTTCTAAATTATCAAGCTTGACCTCTATTAAATTTACAACATGTTTTTCTTCCGGAGTTGCACGACTTAGACAGTCAGGAACTACGTTAAACTTTCCTTTTCTGTGTACTAAATCAAACGAATGTTGTCTTAACCTTACTGCCCACCTAGCTAACTTTCCTGTAGGGTTCTGTAAATTACTCAACCAAAGCAACGAAAAATGGTCTGTTACGACCGTGAAACGAACTCCTTCAACCCATGGACGGAACTTTTCAATGGCAAAGATTACCGCAAGGCACTCCTTCTCCGTCGTTGAATAATTTCGTTCAGCTCGATTAAGGGTTTTGCTGGCATACGATATAACACGTTCTTCTCCACTAACATTCTGAATTAATACGGCACCTAGACCCGTATTACTTGCATCACACTCAATAATAAAGGAGCAGAATAATCCGGCTGCGCCAGAAGTGGTGCAGACACTAAAGCCTCTTTAATCGACACAAAGGAAGCCTCTGCTTCTGAAGTCCACGTAACGACTTGACCTTTTTTTCTTTTCTTGACTAGATCATTGATTGGTGAAACTAACGATGAAAAGTCTTTAATGAAACGACGGTACCAACTACACATACCAAGGAATCTCTTAACTTCAGTGGTGGTCTTTGGGCGTGGAAAATTGACCATAGCTGACACCTTATCTGGATCCGTCCTTAAAGAATTTGACCCTACTATATAACCGAGAAACTTGAGAGACTTCTTAAAAATTCGCACTTTTCTAAATTCAACGTTAAATTTGCCTCTCGAATGCGTTCCTTGACTTCGTACAATAACTTTAGATGTTCTTCAAACGTCGATGAGCACAGAATTATATCATCCAAATAGCAGAAAACGTATGGTTCGAATTTCGGACCGAAAATTGCATCGACTAAACGCTGTTGAGTCTGTGCAGCATTTTTAAACCAAACGGCATCGTCACAAATCTATACTGTCCCGCGAAATAACGCTAAACGCTGTTTTGTCCTTTGATGATTCACTAAGAGGGACCTGCCAAAATGACTTTCGCAAATCAAGACTAGAAATATAATTAGCATTACGTAACATCCCTAGGATTCTGTCTATATTAGGAAGAGGGTAACTGTCATGGATCGTAACATCGTTCAATGCTCTCCGTCGAAGCAAAATCTATATTCTTTACTATCTTTTTCTTGACTAATAACACGGGCGAATTCCATGGACTCTGACACGGTTCTACTACTTTTAATCGAATCATTTCATCTAACTCCTTATCCAACTCTTTACTAATATAGGGAGACATAACATAGGGTCTTTTCCTGAAGGGTTTTGCATCTCCTGTATCGATATCCATCTCAATCATATTAGTACGCCCTAATTTATCAGCACTAGAAATTTCTCGAAATGAATCTATGGCAGTTTGCGCCTGTGACCTCTGATTAATCGACAAATCATCCAAATTGAGTAAACAGTCACTATATTTTAGGGGAACTGATGATGGACCCACATACGGAACACTACTTTCCGCATCGCCTTGCACATGCCACGAATTATTCTTAAAATTTGCTATCAATCCAAATAGCTTAGCAAAATCACTACCAAATATAAATGCGTGTGGTAAAGATGGCACTACGAGAGCATTAAGAACACGACATTGTTTTCCTACTGAAATGGGCAAATCTACGATTCCTTCAACTGGTTTCAAAGCTCCATCTGCTGTAAAAATACCTTGTTTCTGTGACCTGAAAATTTTAACTCTAACCTATTGATTAAAGGAATAGCAAGAGACCCAACTACCGATGTAGTACATCCTGAATCCAAAAGACCAGTGACATCTATGTCAAATAATTTAACCATCACATATGGCCGATTATCACCAGATTTTTCAACAAATAACGAATCAGTTTTGGGCTGAGGGTTAGTACGACAAAATTTTTACTACTTTTAACCATTCAGACCACTCTTTTCTACAAAAATAATTCTTCTGTTCACAAATCATAACTGCCGCCTTTTGAGAAGGAATGGAATGCCGGCCGCGCAACATCCATCTCCTCACTCGTTTTTGAACATGCTGGACACTTATCACGCGTAACTCCTTTATGACCGCAACCGTAGCAAAAATTCTTTTGGGAATCTACAATACCGAAATGAATGACCATGTCGCGAACAATTCCAACACCCTGAAATAATTTTGTTGGACCTGAAGAACTAGCTTGGGTAGGTACTGGAAAAGTTTTATTATTACTTATAGTCTGAACTTGTGGAGCACACGTTTTTTGATTATCAACACGAGCTTCTGATGTAGAAGAATCTTTCAAATAAATAGGGTATTTACTCTTTACTAATGAATTAGCACTATTATGAAATTTAGCTGAGCTAGTCGACTGACTGAAAACTGATTTTTGTTTCAACATCATGGCCTCTTCCAATTTTTTGCATAGTTTTATTAACGTAGCTGTATCCTCAATATCTGAAAGAGCTAGTTGCGATATGAATTCTGGTAATAAATTTTTCCTGAGTATCCTCACTTTTGTAATTTCTGCTGGGGTATGGGGTAATCTACTAAATAAACTTTCTACATGAGCAACGAATAGAACAATTGGTTCATCCCTCTTTTGACGACGATTTTTTATTGTCTCCCAGATCTCTTCCTCTGAATGAGCGGGTAAAAAATCTTCTTTCAAACGACTCTCAAGGGCTTCCCAATCTTTTACGGAATCTCTAATACTTCTAAACCACACTAAAGCATTTCCGACGAACAATTCGACAGATGACTCAAACAAGTCTTTATACGATACCTTACGTGATTGTGCCAACTCCTTTATCCTATCCAAAAGAAATACAGCTGCTTGGGGTCTCCTGAAAATTTAACTGACCAAGAGCCAACAGGGATCGGTGGTGTAAAATATGGAACGTATGCATAGGTGCAGCTACTGCTAACGAAGTTGTGTGATTTGCATCACTTGCACTGCTTGACCCTGGGCTCGGCTTCACCTTCTCGTACAATTCAGCTTCGACAGTAAGGATGGTTGCTAACAATTCCTTTTAGATAGTTCAGCTTCTTTCAGTTTGTCAGACGGGAGTCTCATACGTTTAACTCGACATGATACATGGGCAAGCCTAGAAAGTACCCTTTTAAAGATAGAATCTCCCGAATCACCTTCAAATTCTAACACCAAATGTTTTATTGAATCGATGGTAGCATTTATCTCTCTACATTCTTCCTCAAATTCTACCCTATATACTGACAGATCTACTAAACAATCAGGTTTCCCTACTTCTTTCGCTAACAATCTACCTAGAATTTTTCTCTTTTCCATAACCGGCCTAGCACTTTCTATTCCTCGGATTTTTAATTCGTATTCCAGCTCTTCTTTGAGTAAATGAACAATTTGAAATGTTTCAGCCATTTTAAAAATTTATTTTGACAACCTAAAGTTATTTTATTTCTTGACCAAGCTCTATATGACAAAAATTTCTCTAATGCGAGTCAAACCTGTTGTGACATTCAAATAACTAATGCTTAAGAGACTTGAGGTTCCAGACACGATATAAATCCTATGAAAATTTACAACCAAATTAATTTTGAGTTTACCAACTAAACCAACACAATAAGGGATAATGAAATAACTAATTTTTATAAATCAAACATCAACGAAATCGAGCCCCACGTTGGGCGCCAGTGAAATGTTCTTTAATTATATACGCCTCACGTTGCCGGCGCCTATGAAATATCATTTTATTTGAAAATGAAGTTTTCTCTTCTTTACTATATTTGCGGTCTAGTCTGGGAATTACCCCAAGGGTGAGCAATGAGTTTGGGCGTGGGTATATGGTGGGCTCGACTACTAACGGGAACAAAAAATAAATGGACGCCACTGCATCTATACAGACAATAAACAAGACTAAAGTATCCTACAGGAAGACGCAGAAACCTATAGGATATAAATGATTACAAGAAAACTTACAAACCTCAATATATAATACCTCTGGAAATCTCTGCTTTAGCTTCCGCGATGTCGGACCTGCAAGAAGATGTCACACAAGAAAATAAAATATAAGACACCGTTTGTGTCTTACAGCAACAAAATATCTCGATCTTTATAGATCGATTAGCCTGAATTCAAAATCTTAATAACACCTTACGTATGAGAAAATACTCTACTGGAAATTACTTATTCCATTTCTATTACCTGATATTGTATCAACTTTTTCCACATTCAAAATTTTCTGGTCTAATTTGATCAATGTTAATTTCAATAAGTGAAATAAAAGACAAAGGTATCAATTCAATGTTTAATCTAAATATATATCTCTTTTGTTGCAAAATTACTTGTAAATAAATTTCATTAATCAATATATAAACTTTAAAACTTTTCTTAGAGTGTTCCTCTATAATCAAAATAATCAACATTAAATAAGTTACAGAAGTTTCTGAATATACTTCTCTACATAGAGAGGTATTAGCATTTATAAGTTAGTTAATACAGTTTAGTTTCTTAAACATCCATGAAACAGATCTGTTTTGGCTTACAAGATTTTTATCTAAGGAACTTGTTACATAAACAGTTCATATGGTTTAAGTATGAAAATAATAAACTCAGATTAACATATGTCAAAAACAGCTTAGTTCTTCTACTAATTACAACAAATTGCTAGAAAACACCTTTCATCCAAAGGTGGACTTTATACATGTTTTTATCACTTGACAAGTGCATCATAAAAGCACTTTGAATAACAACTTTTAGAGCATCTAAAGATTAAAAAATTCTCTTATAAAGCAATCTAGTTCCGAATGAAAATATTTGACTAATTAAATTTTAGGTTATGTTTCCAACTAAATTTTTACGTAGTATATAAGCATAAATACATTTAGCAAACAAATTTGAAATTTACGTTATTTAACGAAGGTTTCTCATGATTTCATAAATAGTAATTTAAAGCTTTAACCTTAAACAGCACACGAAATTGATTTTCAGTAAAAGGTTCATAAGTACCTGGTAGATTTAGTTTTTACAGCAACGATGTTGACGAATGTAATCGATGAGCTCGGACACTTTACTTCCCATCTGTTTGATATTTCGAAAGACACAAAACAGGCCTGCACTAACCGCAACTCCTCGGACGCTCCAAAACAGTCAACTTCCCAATGCTCGACCAAAATCCAACACCATCGCTTAGCGTGTTCCTCAAATTGTGCTAAAGGGATTAAATCAAGTATTACTATTAAACACGGCTAATTAATTACACGGTCCTTACCACTAAGGATTTCTCACCACGTGTTGCAGCTGTTGCTTTGAATTGACTGGGCGGCTTCCACGAGAGCTCTTCGTGGAGCCTCCACGCGACAATCCAACAGCCCTACCATTCCTCTAGAGCTATCCTCCTCTTCCACTTACAAGCAGAATTCACCATCCTTGTAAGTGAAGTCTACGTACCCACGGTTGCTTGCAAGATGGCCGTATTCTTTATTTGTCGATGCTCATAGCCTTCGCGTCATTTTCGCGCAGGCGTTATGTTTAACAACGCTCTAGTGGACGCCAGAACGCCCGCAATATATGCAACACAAACCACGCTCAAGGCATCCTCGATATTGAAAGTATAGAAGTCTGTTAAATACTCCTTATAGGTAAAAATAACATAAACGGAAAAAGTTGTTCTTCTTTATAGTTCATTAAATTAATTAATGATTACACGCTAAATGACAGATTCGCAAAATAATAGCAGTTAGAACTGTTTTTTCTTTATAGATATGAAATGTAACAAAAATTTTGTTACAATATTCATGAGGGTCTTGGTGTTTCAACAACTTCTATAGTCCTATAAAGTTTTCATTTATATTGGAGATTAATATAGCAAAGATATTTCCCTTTTTGTCTTTACTTACAATTTAAAAATTCTAATATGATCAAATATGCACTTTTGCGGATTTATATTTTGAATATAAGTATTTATTACCATTTTATATGCTAAACGAATATCAAAACCTCAGATTTACAAAATCTATACACACACGACTTTCATACTCACAAAACTATAACTACTAATCAAATAAAATCAACTGGTCTACTAACTAATACTTGTAACATAAAATTACTTTTCTGAATTGTATTTCTTTCTTGAGCCATTATTGATTCTTTTTCATTCTTTGGTTTTTTCAATATCTTGGTGTTCTTTTGAATGTTGGTTATTTTAACTTATAATTTCCTTTTATACATGTTTATTAAAATAAGACACCGATCCTCGATTTATTCTTCTACATTTTCTATATATTGATACAAATCCAATTTGCAATAGCCAAATTACTTTCTTTTTCAAACAGTATAAATCGTCAATAATGACACATTTTGCTTCATGATCCATTATTTTAAGTGTTTGGTTATTACGTTCTAACTGTATTCCAATTTAAATTTGATTTGATATACACTCGTTTTGCAATAATTTCTTCTATATAGATGTTATCGGATGGGGTAACTATACTAAAGATGTTGATTGGGGGTGGAGGTGAGATAAGAACAGAACCACCTAAACTTCTCTCAGAAGTTTAACCATAGATGTTTTATCCAAACTAATTGTAAGTACTTCTGGAGATTTCCTAACCAACTCTGAACTTTAACTTCAGTGGGATGAGACTAACAGGGAGGGGCGGGGAGATAATATAAATATGCAATGGCGCCACTTAACTCAAAGACTTGTCCTAAGCGAGACAGCATCACTAAAGAGAAAGAAGGAACTTTAGTAACGATTATACGCACCTAAAGCACTAAGGTTAAAATTGTTATATTTAAACAATATTATCTCTGACAGAAAAAAAAATTACATATCAAATATCAAACAGATCGTTGACTGCATCTGAGCACGAATTATGTGCTTATATCAATACATAATATTTTATAGGAGCTTAAACTCATCCATACGCACTGCTTGTCTTTTATATTCTGTTAAGTTTACTAGAGTTTATATATATATATATATATATATATATATATGTATATATACTTTTATATGTCAAATTTTATTACAAGATCACTTTCTAAATAATTTGTTATGTTAGTAAATTAATAAAAAGTCTGAAGAAAGTAATATATGTACATCTATTAAATTATAGATTATGCCTTCGTGTTACAGATATTTACAATTTATTAAATAAATTTTCTTATATTATTATAGCTGAAGATGGAATTTATATCAAGTTGTAATGTTCTATGAGAATGACAATTATTGTATTTAGTAATTTTTATCATATTCAGATCCGAGCACGATGCATATATAATCATTAATGGATCTTAACAGATTTTAATTGTTCACTAAATAGTTACATGAAATATTAGAACAGATTTTAAATAAAATATTCTACATTAGTTTTTTAATTTGATGGAAATTTCATCAACGCATAGAATTCTTATAGAGTATGATTACTGTCATTATGCTGTCCTCTAAAGCGTACCTGAATGTTTTTGCAAAATTTATAATATAGTGGAAGCTTAATAAACATTAAAATGCAAAATAATGAGCTATATACAAATTTTGACTTACCGAGAAATATGACTTTAATTCTAAATAACAAAAAAAGTGTTACCGAACTATAATGATTTATCTTGATTAACATCGTCTTCTCATGGATGAAAGCATAGCAACAACATTACTTCTATATTATTAGCTGTTGTTTCGGCAACAAGTAAGATAGAACATACGTCAAACCGTCTGCATCCACGTTTTGAATCGAAAATTGCTAAATCCATCATTTTGCAATATCACTTTATTTTACACTTATCGCATTGATACAATTTTCAAATTTCATAGTATTAAGGATCGTCCATACAATTAGTTACAAAGAAAATTATTGTAAGTTAAATCGTAGCATAAATTGTATTATGAAAGTTGTACATATTGTCTAGTTTACGATACCATTAACGAGGACACTAAGAGGATTATACTAAAAAAGCTATGCGGAGGTTGCATTTTAACTTATTAATTTGAGGAGATATGTTGTTCACATAATAGCTGGAACACGACTGATTGTTTACGGAAAGGCCACCTATCTGGACTACAAGTGTTAAAACACGGCACATGCAGGTTGATTATACCAGAAATAACCAGTTATGTACCCGTGTATTATAGCTAAACGACATTTTCTATTTCAATAAATAATTTTGAAAATGACTTTTTAATGCTTTTACAACTCTAAAGAAAAGAACTAACAAATGTTAATTTAGAATATTTGAATAGGTGAGCAAAATTTGTTTTCAACAAATAAATTTTAATGTTGGCATTATACATGGTGATATACCAACAATCATTAAATTTAATGTTTTATAAACTGCATAATTACATTAATAAAATAAAAATTCTTCAGTATTTCAACTTTATACAATACTTCTTGAAAGATTTCAGATCTTTATAATTTCTTAAACACTTTTTGTTTACTTTGGTCTACTATTTATTGATATTTTTGAGACATCGTGACTACCAAAATTTTATAACTACTATACTTTGCGGTATCTAGACATGCCAGCGGCTCCGTGGTGTAGTTGGTATGCGAGTGACTACTATGCCCAAGGTCCCGACACCGACCGCTTGAAAAATGTTAGGCGAGCATTTTTCACAAAAATACGCCTTCGTTCGGATGAGAGGTAAAATGGAGGTCCAGTGTGTGTGTCGTCACGCACGTTAAAGATTCATACCTTTCTTGGAACAGCAAAGGTTCGATAAAATTCAAAATCTCCAGGTAAAAAAACTCGCTTCTTGGCCAATGTAGTAGCTTCGGGTGAAGCATTGGAAAATCAAATGTAGGGTATTCTGACATGCCTACTACAAAAACATATTCTAGCTATTTCTTTCTTATAATAATACTACAGAAATACTACAAAAACTACTCACAAGATTAAGAAAAAAGCCCGAAAATGTATTCAAGTTGGAGGACGTCACTTTGAACGTTTACTTAAATAATAAGCGATATGAGCTAAATCCGATTTTGTAGTTTGTAGCGGCTCTGTAGGTAACTTTTAGCTTGTAGAGTCAAATATTCTTCAGTTTGCAAACACTGACAAGTTTCTTAAATGCGTTTTTGCACAGTTTATCCAGTTAATTCAGTCAATGGGAGATGCCTGCGAAGTGTTGTTACGTCTTTTGGCTGCACAAGGGTTTTGTTTTAATATTAGGAATAGGGGATTTTTATCCAAAATTTGAATTAGGTTATTACGTGTAAAGTTTGTAGTTTATGAGTTCATAGGAATTAATGTCAAGAACGTTTAATTTACCGTTGTATTTGTTTAAACACGCATTTTTTCAGACCGATTATATTTGTGGTCAGCGCGTTTAGCTAATGAAAAACGTTTAATGGTCGTGTGGACAGCAACAAGTTCATGAAAAAGGCGTGTTTTAAACTTTACCGTCAACTACAGTACGATATTGACGTATTAAACACGAATACGTGTTTATTGTGGGAAGTATACCTTGTTTCCTTCATACCTTTCCAATTACCTTAATAATGCATTTTGTTCCCTAAAAGTGTATACCCATTTCACTGCCAGTATCTGAATAAAACATAATATGCAAACCATGACACCCTGCTCCATATTTAAGCGTCAGCATAGGCGTATCTTCCCTATAACTGTTTACCAAGTTAAGCTTTTTGTTTATTTTGAAGTACATTGATAGTTAATATAATTAATCAAATAGTCCAAGTTTATCAAGAAACTGTAATAAATGTCCAAAATGTTTCCAGTAACAGTCATTCGTATATACATGTTCACGAAAGCTTCCTTCATATTTATCCAAAGACCCCAATAGATTTTCCAAACAAGCATCTTTTCGTTTATCGCTTTTGATTAAACACAAAGTGATTAAACCTGCAGCAAGACCTAAAAGATTGTAGTTAGATTATATGCAATTTTGTAATATAGACATACCATTAACAGCCTTTGAAGCAAAATCTTTATAAATGTCTTCTATTGTTGGTAGTTTGTCCTTGGGATAATCTAGTTTGATCAATGTCTTTGTAAGTTCCTTTGTGTAATAATTTAAAATAGTATCAAAATGTTCAAGCCGTACAGACATGCTTGGGCTTGTGCTCCAAAAGTATTGTAGATCGACGCCAGGTCCAGCGTATACCACAAATTGATAATCAATCTGAAAAAAAAATGCGTTTTATTCATATGTGTAGTCCGCTGTAATGATGAAATTAGGTATCCTTGACAGACGAAAAGATTTTTTAACTCTAAACTGTAAAGCATTTTTATTTCACCAGCAATCATATTTAAAAAGTTTGCAGTTGCTTCTTCTTTACATTTTTGCCTTCTTGGTCAAGATCAAAGATGCAGATACGAGTCCTTAGCAAAGAACTAGAATCCTTTTGAGACGAAATAACTCTTAAAACGGTTGGTAAAAATTTAAAGATTGTTTGGTGGGTAATTGTTTTCTTTTACAGAACAAAGTTTAAGATGTGATTTGGACAAGGCGTAATAATATACTACCCAGTTACAATTAATAATTGAAAACTTTATTTGGAATCTTCAAGAAGCTGTCAAAGTCGATGACATGTAAAGTTGTTCAAAAACATCAATAGATTTATTGAAGATACTATTCGTCCTAATGTCGTTTGCTTTTAAACTAGTTTCCAAGTTTGGTAAATGACTTGTAACACGGACGCGTTACGCTAACTATAAAATTAAATGGGTAAGGAAAATTTAGTAAATTTGAATGTACAAACTTAAATACGATGCACCTAGTATAACAAGATTCGCAAATATTGAATCATAACAAAACATAATATTTCAATTCTGTTGCCTTTAGAAAATGTAACTTCAATCACGGCAGTTAGTGTAATTAGTGCAATAAAAAATAAATTTTTAAAAATAAATTGGTACAATATAATATTAAGGTAACGTATTAGCAATTCAATAGAATAGATGTAGCGCAAATAAGAACCTAATAAAAGCTATCTTAATCATACAATATAATAAATATGTGATGAATGCAGGGCGGCATGCAATGAACTCAAACTACGAAATCAGAAAGTTATTTATGACAAAGCACATATTAAAACGGAACACAGGTTTATAAATTATTTTAACACCACAAAAAAGGGAAAACAGATTTCAATGATATGCATTTCTCACAAAAGATTAAGAAAGCTATTGTACATGAGTCATTAAAAATAATTCCATTTGTAAGGTAGGCTTGGCTGTCAAGAGAACGTTTTTTAGCAGTTTTTTATTATTAGAGTTGTCAGTTGAGTTTGACTGAACGGTCCTTAAATTTAAAATAGTACATCTATTAAATAACTCTGTACACTTATAGTTATTTGTACAATAAAAGCTTTACGTTTGAATAAAAGTAACTTCTGAAGGTATTCGAAATCAATCGACAAACAAATAAAAGTATTACGGAGATCTATAATGAAGGGAAACTCAAAGAGCACTTTCTAAGAGATCACTATCTCACCCCTCATTAGGATAATCTTGCACATTTAATAATACACCGAAACAGTTACAGCTATAGTTTGCAATGTACCAATTACTTAAAACTCATACGCTTTGTTGGTAGGATTTACAAATGTCAGATTATAGATTTAATTTAATCATTTGATATACAATAAAATGTATTAGTTTACATTGCTGAAGAGAGAAGTAGACACAAACGTTAACCCAGGTAGATTGCATGATACCACAAATACTTTCGTGGAATTAATTCCATAAATCCAATAGAACGACTACCAAGACAAAACCACCGACTGAACGTAAGAAATTAAGACAATTAAATGATAAAAACTACATCCGACGGAAAATGTAGACATACATGTAGACATACACGCGAATAGTAAGGGGAGTGGATGGCAGTTAAAAGATGGAAAGAAACACAGTTTAAAAAGGGAATATAGATTTCATGCAGGGAAAACGCGGCGTGCATCTAAATTTATTTGAACTTGCGTTTTAACAATCTACATAAAAGTACTTTCAGCTCACATGTGTGGGAAACTATCTTCTTTACGACCAATTAAATGAGTTAGGACCTGGAGAGTTCCCCGTCATTAATTTTAAAATTTGTAGTGTGTTGAGTTAAGAAAGCTGTGTTAGTTGTATGTTCCGTGTAATTGTTGTTTGAAAGACGAAAACATGAAAATACTATAAAATTAAAAAGCTTGTGTTTTCTAGATCTTCTTAATGTTGTTTACAGATGAATTGAAAGGTGAGTAATTATAAGCCTTTATGTTTATATTTATTAATTATGTACATCGGCTTTAAAAACATAAATGGTGGCTATTTATGACATAGAAAATTAATCGAATACAAGAGTGATTATTTTGTAGAATGCTGATTTAACGACGGAAGAGTAGTGGTTGCATTCAAGCATAATGTTATCATTTTAAAATATTCACAAATATGTACTTATTGTTTTACATTACCTTGAAATGGACAGTGGCGTTTGTTAATAACTATATTTCCAGAAATGGGGATTTATAAATGTCATGTAATTTAATATGGTAAACGGAAAAATTTCGAGTGATAGTATTGGTGATGGATTAGATTTAAGGTCTTTTACAATTCCTTTTAGCAACATTTGGTCAGAGTGAAGTTAAGGAACCTAGGTTTTTCTTTTAAGGAGAGTATATTTGTATTTAAATTGTATTTAATGTCAATGGAGTTTAAATTTTTGTTAGATTTTATTTGCACTCATTCAAAATCTTGGTAAACAAACACATTTGTAAAGGACATCCAGTTACCCCAGTAATGGAATCTTGTTTGAAGGAGACGTTTTATTATTTAATTCTATTTAATTTGACTAAAATTTTAAAAAGTGTTTTAAGATATTTTAAAGAAAAATAACGCGTTACGTGATAAATTTAGGAACCGAAGCAAAAGTGACCTATGCGAAATAACCGTTTTCCGTGTAGGTCTAGTATCGGAAGGGATTACTGTAACACTGTTTGGCGCCCTTTAATTGTGACAAGTAGAAAAAGCCTTTAGGGTAAGTGATTTTCGTAACATAGTTGTTTTCATTCCAGTCATATTTACCTTTTTTTTTATTTTTATTATTTTTTTATTAATATTTTCCGTAAAAACCCACCCCCGCACCACTGCAGTTATCCGACGGACTCTTATATTGTTACGGGTTCCCCGCCCCTTCAGGGCAAATTAAAATTCATTAATGTATCACTGATTTAACTTGTAACAGACTTTCGAGATATTGTTGTATATTGTTGTATATTTTAGACGTGTTTCCATATTGCAGTATTTATTTTCTGTAGAAATTTATTTTTGGAGTTGAACCATCCTAATCAAAGAATTTAGTCACAATACGATATTCAACTTTTTCATTTTATGAAAATCAGTGACATTGTAATAAGATTAAAATTTTATGTTTGCACAATTTTTATACGGACCTGAAACCCCTTTATTAATCCCTTGCTCTGGAACGTCAAAGGCATAGTACCTACCGAAAAAGAGAGTCAAGATGGTAGATAACATACGGCGTTTGAAAAATGGTAAAAAGCCCTGCAGTGGGCAGGAGAATGGTCCTAGGTATATAACTAGATAACAAGTGTATGGGGAGTGGAAAGACGCAACCACCTCTAATATTTCTATTAGTAGATGGAACAATGCATAAGGTGAGAGGTAGAAATCCATATGCTTAAGATAACAAGACAAACACCATGAGGACAATCAATAGCAGTTTCCACTAAGAGGAAAGCTGCAATTAGTAACTACAAAATCATCACTATTTGTGACGCAATAATGTTATTAAAAGCTTTAACTTTTAACACCTTGTTAAAGACATCCTAAAATAATAAAAATAGCACTCAATGAAGTATTTCGATTTGTCAAATAAAAATAAAAGGTGTTTTTCAATTACAGGTTTGTATAAAATATGTACAAGAATAATGTAAAACCCCCCCTCCCCCCAGATTTAAAATATCGGCTGAGTTTATTCTTATAATTTAATTATTAACATCAGAGGCACAAATCGTTTATATGAGCCCTATTCAGATCTAATTACTTTAGAGATCGTTACTAAACTTATAAAATTCTCTAGGTTAACATTAAGTATCAATAATTTATAATCAATAACGTTTATTTGATATGAAGATGGCAACAGAAATAGTTACTTAAACATAATCATATCTAAATAATTTGACTTATTTTCAACTCAATGCAACATTCGTTGGAAAATACAATTTAGTTATCGAAAAAAATTCCTTTTTATGAGAACAAACAGTTCTACATTGCATGATACTTTCCACAAAATAGAAATCGTTCAGTTACTAACAGTATAATTTGTCAAATAACTTATAATCAATTTTGTATAAAATTTCTAGACATGGGAAATTTAATTACACGGTAAAAATTTTATCCCAGTATTCAATGTAATGAGGTACAAAATCTGCGCCTGTATATTTAAACAATTCGTACCAAAAACCAAATATTACTAGACATAAATTAAAACCGCGCTTACTTTATTAATCGACATAAGCGAAAACGTAATAATATTACCAGACAGTATTGATAAAATATCAGACACAAATCCTTAGTAATGAATCATGTGCACCCCCGCCAGTTTTTGCTTTCATTTAAACATCAAACGTAGATTTGAAATTACACTTGTATTCTTTGACGTCATTGTACTTGTGGCACCTGTTTCGATATTAACTGATGAAACTGTTATTATATATACTTAGTATTATAAATAAATCGTCTCACTAATAATTATTAGTAATTAGTATAAGAAGTTTGCCTTTAATTATAATTAAAGGCAAACTTCTTACCAATCATTAATGAAGAGATCGAATTATACACTAAGAATCACTACGAAATCTTTATCCTTAAACTGGCGCTTTTTTTCGGGATTTGAAGAGGACACACATACGTTCATAAGTTTTTGTAGAAGGCGAACGTTAACTTGGGACGCAAGCGTTAAAGAACACTCTTTCCATAGTATTTTAAGAGACTCACAAATGTGAATAATAAGGAGTTTTTGAGCCTGTAACTCACACAACCCATGAAACTCGCACGTACAATTTAGAAGGTATATAATCTTTTTCAACTAATAATTGGACATTAAAAGATATAAAGCACAAAATACCATAATTAAATCAAAATTGTTGCAATGTAGAGAGGGCGGCAATTAAACAGCGGTTACTAGTCGAGCGAATTGACCGATCGAAATAAAATTTGCACGTGTTTAAAGTATTAATTTGATTCCCTAGCGCCTCTTCTAGCTTTGAGAATTCAACCTATGTATTTTTATTTTGCAACGACCGACTCAAAGGTGAGGAACTAATTTAACTTTGTTACATCTTGTATAATAAAAAAAAGGAAAACCTTCATATGTTTGTAAATTTTATTTTAAATTTCTTATAGTGTTGAAGGTTTCTTTGTTTATTTGTTGATGGATTAGATTTATGTTTTTTTGGTTTTTTTAGCAATACCTAGCCAAAGTGAGGTTAAGAAGTATAGGTTCCTTTAAGGACTCTATTTTATGTAATTTTACTTGAAATTGATTTATGTTGATAGAACTTAAGATTAGATGAAATTTTATTTGAATTTATTTAAAACTAGGTGCCTTCGCCTATTTGAAATGATATCCAGCTACTCCCGTTATGGAATCTTATTTGGAAGAGGCATTCCATTTTGAGAAGTTCTTAAATTATGACAGAACTAATAAGTGTTTTAAGGTATTTTAGGTAAATATAACGTAATAAAGTATAGGATACCGAAGCAAAAGAGATTTATGCGGAATAACCATCTTCCGTGTAGGAATAGTATCAAAAGGAACTGCCGTGACATAGGTTTTAGCTCCCATCAATTTTGACAGAGAAAAAACCTTTTAGGGTAAATGATTAGTGTAACGCCGTTTTATTTTTTATTGTTTTTATTTCTTTATTTTCATAATTTATTTTATAGAAACCCACCCCCGCACCACTTCAATTAGCCGATACATCCCTATACTGTTACGGGATCTCCGTCCTTTCAGGACAAATCAAAATTCATTCATTTAACGTTCATTTTACCCGTAACGGTATACGCCCAACTTGGGTCTTTTTAGCGATAAGGCATTCCTTAAACGTAAGCGCAGTTCTTTTAAATTTTTAGGCAGTTTTTCATTATGGCAGTTTTTAATTAGGACTGTTTTATTTTTCTTTAGGGTCGTTTTTTAGGTGTGATTTTGTTATTTTTTTTATATGGTTAAAGGTTTTTTTTCGTCCTACAATAAGGAAAATTTTTTAACATAAAGCTTTTTTTTTATATTTTAAAGTAGCTTTTCCAACTTCAAGTTTTTATCGTTTAACTGTTTTTTTACATTCGTAAAATTTTTTAGTGTGAGTTTTCAAAATCGTACGAGACTACTATTAATAAAAATGAAGACAAAATTTTTTAAGACGAAACATAAGTTAGCATAATAGCTCACCTAATTTAATTTTAATTCTTGTTTTGGGAAAATTATTTTGTAAGGAGTGTAGTTTGGTAACTTTAACCAGTTTTTTTAGTTTTAAAATAGGAATTTAGAATTTGACTTGGACATACTGAACGGACTTCACGGACATATAGCTTGACACAACATTTTTGTACCGTCTTGACACTTAGTTTTGAAGGTACTTTACTCCAATCCCGATATCAACCGCTACCAGTGAGAACACATCACCTACATTCTTCCTACCTACCCTTCCTTGGCTGTTCGCCCTCAATACTACCCTGAAGAGGAGGGTTTTCAACCGATGTGTGTATTTGCTCGACTAGACATGCCTGTTTTTCTATGTTCTGACAACTTTTATCGCCGTACCTCATCTTCCACGTACAAAAAATTTTTTTCTCTTATTCCTTATATCCCTACCATTTTTCAATTTTACTGGGTCTTTCTCCCAGTAAATTATAGCACTGGACTTTGGGTTCGGGGCTCTACAGAGGGTTACGGTAGTAGTTCAATACATCGCGACCGCGACAGCTCTTTCTGTTAGGGATACTGGGTGGGTCTTAATGCTAGGTGTCCAGAGTAATTTAATATAAGGGGGAGCAAAATATTTTTTTAATTAGGGGTGGGAAAACATAAAGCGATCGAGAGAGTCGGAAATGAAGTCGATTTGTGAATGGACTTGGTGACCAAACCGTCCAATCGCAAATATGCCCGGCGAGTTGGGGTAATACTTGATTGGGTGATGTAGCTTGCTCCATTTCTCAAGTGGTGTTATCGTGTTATCGTAGCACCCCGTGGGTGTTCTGTTATCAAATGGAATAGAAAAGTACGCTTTACGACCTTTCGCCTTTAGCGGTGCTCACGGTGTTGCTTCTTTTAGGGTCTAAGTGGTTCTATTTGTGATTATTTACCTTCTACTTTTATTGTTTGCTTTTTAGTCCTTTTGGAGTTGGTCAATTGACGAAGGACATTCTACGTAAGTACTTTAACTGGAATTGACTTAGTGTGATGTTAGTTTTTCGTATTTCAGCCCTTTTATTTATTATTTTTATTCCTTTATTATTTTTATTTTCATAATTTCTTCCTTAGAAACCCACTCCCGCACTACTACAGTTAACCGACGCACCCTTATATTGTTGCGGAGTCTACGCCCATTCAGAGTAAATCAAAAATTATTCACATAGCACTCATTTTACTCTTAATGTATTCCTTACCCCAGGTTTAAATCTGTGTGGACCTGATCTCAGCTAGCCATATTCCCTTCCGAAGTTTTTCCAACTTTACGTGGCCATTGTTTCCAACTCCATTTAACGGCGAGTTTCGTTTTGTGAAAATTCTCTCTCTAAACGTATACGGAGGTTCTTTAGTAAGACTCATTATTTAAAAAGTTCTGCCTACTACACGCTCGGTAATTCAAATTTGTATTTGTCGCCAATTTGATGATAACTCAAAATATAAATTCGGCTTGTTTTAATCCATTCATCGTGAACAATATGGAACCAAACTTTGGGTTCCTCAAGTTTTTAATGTTTAATGTGTTTTAATTTTAGTCTCTACATGAACGTTTGCACACCTGGGAGTTTGGATGGCATTTGGTTTGCAATTTGATCAGAGCATGTTAAAAGAAGAGTTTTGTTGCTTATCATTAGACATGCGTTTACGTTATCCTTAAATTTTGTTGCAATAACAGTGATATATTTCTTTTTAAATAATAGAGCATTTCCATTTAAACTTTGTCGAGCTTTGCCTCACTTTTTTTTTTAAAAGAGGCACTAAGTTTATTCATTATGGAGTCTTCTGCTGGTTCAGTTGTAGCGAGAAGACTAAAGGATTGGTTTCTTATAAGAAAATCATTTCAAGTAGGCCAGTGAAGGATTGAAAGATTTTAAGTAGGTTATTGTCTAAGAAATCCCAAAAGCCAGGTTGCTTAATTGATCTTTCAGATTACAGTATAGATTTTCAAACTGAAAAGGTTGAAATAAGTTCTTCTCCAGATTCAGTTAAAGATATCTTATACTTGAGAGAGATCGTTCAGAATCTACATACATAAGAATACAGTTTAGGTTAAATCATTTTTCGGGTAGGACCAAATGTATTATTTTATCAACTGATAACTGTGTTGAAGTCGCAAATTTTCGGAATGAAACCTTGTAACAAGTTTATTTTCCAGCAGTATTTTGATGGATATTTGTGCTTTTATTTTAATAAAAGGTTAGTTCAAGCCTTATATCTTTGTAAATTTCTAAGTCATAATTAATTGTACAATTCTGTATACCTCTTGTGTTTATTACTATTGTATTAATACAAATTTAGTCTTCAAAACTGGGAGCATCGCGTGGTTTCATACGAAGCATATCCGTAGACACCTCAACCATAAACGGCGTCTCTAAAATTCTAAATCATCTCGCTCAAAAATACTGAACTACACTTTGTAGAAATAATCTCCAAAGCACTACACAATAAGTGTTTTTTTTTTAAATCAACACCAAATCACTGTTGCTTTAAATCCTTTACAATAATTGATTTCTTCTATACTCAAATATTATTTGCACTAAAACTGTAAACATATCCTACTTGTAAACGAATAAAAAAATTTTTTTGGCACAATCAAAAGATCCCAACGTCAGTGCAACAAAAAGGCATGGCAGAAGATAATTTGCCAGGTCTATGGCGAACATCAAAGGTTAATTGAGAGATACGTAAATTCCATCTTGCCAATCGACTTGCGGGTTGTTTTAAGTTACTTAATCATGTGAGAGCTGCACACTCAGTAATTACTGTAAAATGTGTACCTTCAACATATCCTCTAAATTTTTTAATGCCAAAGGTAACCCCTAGTAATTCACGTTCGGTACCTGAATATTTTTGTTCAGCAGAAGTTAAAGCACGACTAGCATAAGCAATAGGGCGTTCTAGTTCATTGTTTACTTAAAACAACATTGGGGCAGTAAATGACCAGTAAATGAGGCATCGGTTTGAATATAGAATCTTTCGTCAAAATTGGGCGAGATTACGATAGGTGCGGAAGTGATTAATGTTTTAATTTGTTCAAAAGCCTGCTGAGCTTCTAAATTCCATTCAACAGATTGACTTTTTTTTTTAATTAAGGCAGTAATGGGTGTAGATAATAGTTAAGAGATTATGTAGAAAAATGCGATAGTAGCTAATCATTCCTATTAAACGTTTAATTTCGGTAACAGTCTTTGGTGTTTCAAATTTAGTAATAGCATCGAATTTAGCAGGATCTGCCAGAAGACCAGTTCCATCGATGATAAAACCAAGAAATGTAAGAGAGGAACAGCAAAATTGACACTTTTCCCAATTTATTTTAAAACCTTCTGCATTTAAGCGTTCAGCAACTTCATTAAGTGTAGCGATATGTTCTTCAAAGGAACTTGAGATAACTAATATATCATCTAAAAATACAAAGGCACGTTCTTGGTGTAAGATAGGACCTAACGTTTGATCCATAGTACGCTGTAAAGTTTGTGGTTTGTTGCAGAGACCAAACGGCAAGAAATTGTATTCAAACAAGCTCCGACCTGGAACACAAAAAGCAGTCTTTGGACGTGAAGATAAATCAAGAGGAATCTGATAAAAAGCTTGTTTAAGATCGATAGATGAGATAAATTTAGCATTACGGAGTCGACTCAGAATAGAATCGTACGAGGTAAGGGATAGGCATCGGCCACAGTTACAGAGTTAATCTTTCTTTCGACAAAACAAACATGCCAATCGTTATTTTTCTTACGAACTAATAACACGGGAGACATCCATGGCAAATTTGAAGGAGGGATAACACCGGATTCGAGCATTTTATCTATTTTGGAATGCAAATGTTTTTGTAATGCAAATGTTTTTGTAATGCGGACGATAACGAGTATTGACGTTGCTTAAAAAAAACAGCATCACCCGTAGAGATAATATGGGTTGCAGTAGTGACACAACAAAGTTCGTAAGTATTTAATTTACGAAATTTGTCAATTGTAGAGTTTGTAACCTCTTCCTTTTCCAATTTAGTTTAACGAGAATTTCCGATAACTAGGAAAGGAGCCCACGGCAAGTTAAGATGGAAGGTGGCTCTATGTTGAGGAAATCTCAAAGGTAAAGCGGCTAGTCGAACTATATGCTCTGGGTCGAGTATGAGCTGTGGGTCGGAGTGTAATTGCAACCACTAATAATAAAAGTAAGGCGCCACCGTATTTTTTTATACTGGGAAGACCTGATACAAGTCCCTTGTACAAGGCTAATGCGGAAACCCTTCTCCTATAACCGCTATATAATTTTCAAAGACCACCTAATCTTTGAGGTTTCTTACCTTATGGCTCGACCTTGACCTTAGCAATCCTCCACTGCACCTGTGAACAGATCAAACAAAGAATAGCACTGTTTGTGCAATCATACTCAAAAATAATTAAATTCAATCAGAATCATCTTTCATTCATCTTAAATAAAAAAATAGTCTTTAGTCCGAAAATAAGAATCTATTCTTTTGGTATTCAATAATGTACTTTTCTACAAAGTATATTTCTTTCTTTATATGTTAATTCAGATTGTGAAGAATTAATTACAATGGCACTGGATAAGGTCCGTACCATTTACTATTAAATGCGGTTTTATATAACAAATTGACAAAGCATAAAATTGCTTATTTATAGCAAAAAGTTAATTATGGTAGATCTACCTTAATTTCACAGTAGATAATTACAGATAAGTATTCATAAAATATCAAATATAAAAATTTAATTTTTAAGTGCTCATAAAAGTTAGAATTTATTTTATCTAATTAGTAGTGACATCTTTTAATGTTTCATTGAGTTAATAAAAGAACTTAGTAAGAGCGAATTACAGATTCATATCGCATAACATCGAAAAATATAATTGAGGTCTGTCCTTGACCTGTTTAAAGTTAACACAAGTTGAGAAAGTAAAATTTATCTCGTTACTACGTCGATAGTTCAAATAACATATGAACACAATTTTTTGTACATACCAGGACTCCAATTTGCACCAAAATACCTGCTTGGGAGCTTACGTCAGCATTAACTACGGAATCTTCCATTTTAAACCAACAGTTGTGCTGCACTCTAAAAATCACATCACCTTGCCTCCATTTTCTGCGTTTTAAATTTACAGATGCTCCTGGAGTAATTCAAACCACAAGAAAGAGCGAATTACATTTGTAATTAAACAGAATAAATTATATATGGGATTCCATGTTATATAAAAATAGAATTGTTTTCTATAATTTCGATTGAATACCATTCAGAAAAATTTGCTTACTATAATTTACGTTGCATTATATTTTAAATTACACTATGTATAAGTTTTATTAAATTTTAATTCCATTATTCTTTAAAGTTACACTGAAAATTTTTAATTAATATCGTTATAGAAACAAATTTACTTACTGTTCCTAACGGTCCTTTAACAAAACACTTCCTCGTTTTCCACGAGTTGTTTCAATAAAAATGGACCATCTAAAATAATTTTTGGAGATGGCATCTTCTTGTTAGACTTCATTCGTACATGCTTCCAACACAAAAAAACATTCAAAAACATCGTTCCTAAGAACAATTTCGACCTGCTTTTCCCCACAGCTGTGTTAGAAGTGTCGGGTCAAGCGTGTTGCTGCCCGGTAACAACGTCGCTTTGCAATTTCTGAGTAGAGGGGGTTTTAGGAAGGATACTAAACAAAAGCTCTTATCTTGTCACCGTAGAAATTAATTTTTAATTTGAACTAAATGCTAGTACTTTATTGGACAATAGATGATATTAAATTAAATGGATTGGATAGCATTATAATGCATTATATTATTTAATATTAAATAAAAGGATTAATTATACGGATATATATTAAGTGGAAAATAAAATTGCTACAAGTTAAGAATTTCATTCTGGGAATCTGTAAGAGAAATTTTATTAGATATACCCGCTAACGCACAAGAGTTTGTTTTAAGTGAAGCTTACCAAGAAAAATCTTGGAATTATAGAGATAAATTAAAAAGTTGGCAAAAATCAACGCCAAGTAAAAAGGTGCAAGCTAGTGTAGGACAATAAAAATGGAACATCTCGTTCAAGTGACTCTATGCGAATTTTTAACTTAAGAGAACCAGTTACATATATTTTATTATCTTCAGCTAATTTAATAGAGGTTTTTTCTAGAATAACCTGAAATTTAATATTTTGTTTTGATAATTGTCTTAAGTCTTCATTATTTATAAGAGAACATGACGAACTTGTGTCCAATAGAGCAATTACATTTAGAGAACCGATAAAGATGGGTAAATGAGGGCGATTATCGAAGAGTTTATTTACAATTTGTAAGGCAGCAGAATTTTTATGGTAAAAGAGATTAACTGTTTTCAGCCAATTTGACCATTCGGCAGGGGTGGAACGACATATTTCAGATACAGGAGGCGAGTTCTTCTGAAATTTTAAGGTAGCGGTACTATTATTATTAGATACGTTAGATAAAAGTTTAATATTGGAAGTAGATTTAAGCTTTAATTCTGGTAACGTCTGGGTGCGTTGAATGGTTCTTGTTGAGGACGACTTTGGTTCCTTGAGATATTCACGTCCCGAGTAGGAACACCTCTGACAAAGTTTTCCGATGAGTTAGGGTTACATTTTATACATTTTGGTTTATAGGTATTGTTTCGACCACAGCTATAGCAGAAAAGATTTTTTGGACATGTGCAAACATTATAGGTATGTCCACTTTTCTTACAATTCCAGCAGATAACTGAGTTAGTCGCTGGAGAAACAGGGAGATTAATACTAGATAGTTTACGAGAGGGCTCTGATTAACATGCTAAGTCAGATTCTAATAAGTCTGATTGTTTTGTTGGTGGAGGGCGGTATTTGTCTATACGTAATTTTGCCTCTTGAAGAGAGCGGCATAAATCTTTAAATTGAGCTAAAGAAGAGATATGCTGTAAAGCTAAGTGTTCCGAGACATAGGGATTTGAGTTTCTTAAAAGTTGGTCAATAATTTCGGGTTCGGGAAGTTTTTTTATCTAATCTGCCATATAAAACTTCAATTGACGTCATAAAAGAGATTACGTTTTCATTAGGCCCCTGGGAACGATTTTTTATTTCATTCCAGAGATCGGTTATATAGCCATAAGGTAAGAAATCATGTTTTAAACACGTAACTAGTTCTTCCTAGGTGGAAATCTGGTTTCATATGTTTTTATATCAAATCAAGGCAGTGCCAGAAAATAATTCGCCCGCTGAGACAAATAAATCTTCGTCTGTACAGTTACGAAAATTTTATAATCATTTACTCTTTCTAGGAAAGACATTAACGAGATTTAGGAATTGAAGCCCGAGAATGAAAGGCCCCATTTGTATACAGGTATAGATTTCGGAGACAATATAGGAGGATGGGAAATTGTTAAATCCGAAAGAGCGGTGGACAAATTTGCATCTAAATCTAAGTTAAGTTTTTCGAGGACGATTCCTTCAAGTAAGAGAACGTCAGATAAGAAAGTTTGCTTAGTTTCATTAACTTGTTCATTTTTGAATAATGATAATAAATCTATACGCTGTTTTAAATGTATTATACGCGATTTAATACGCTTTAATTCTAAATTTGAACCTTCTGGATTTGTTTTCTAGACTATATTATTAACATCGCCTAGGGATTGTTTAATCTCAAACGTATTTTGTGATAAATCGGAAGTTAATGTACGAGAAAATGAATGTCCATTAGATTCTTGAGTTAAATAGCTTTTAAGTACAAACGCCTGTCATTTTGATTCGTTGCCAGTTGGATATTACACGATTCCAGCTCAAAGATCGTTTCAAAAGATTTGAGGTATACTGGATTTATTGTACTGCTATGTTTTAGAAAGTAGGTATGCTAAGATAAGTTTACATGGAATTTACGATAGTTGTGTTTAAAGAACAAAATTTTCTCTAAGAAATAATCCGTAAACTATAGTTAATTATATAGATTATAAGAAAAAAGTTTAAATCGTGGTAACCAAAGATAATATGGTAGTTATCTAAAGTTTAGAACCAAAAACAATCTTTTAATAATCTAGAGGAGTTTCAGGTCCAAAATAATTATTTAACCAGACTTAATGTGATTTTAAGGATTTTTTTTACCATAATGAATGGTAAATAAAGCCTTTATGGTGATAATTTATCTATGACTAACAATACTTACAGGAGGAATTATTTAAATCCAAAGAAAACACATTTCAGTTCACTCACTAATTAAGTCAGGTTAGATAGCCACTATGCAACACATTTCAAAGGTACACAAATTTTTTGTATATGAAATTTTTAAATATTACTTTTTTTTTAATAAGGAAAATTTAAACAACACTGCTTTTATAAAGGGAAATAAATTACACTAACTTGACTGCATTTTAAGGTAATTAAAAAATGTAAATAAATGCTTAATTAAAGCACTTTTTTCCAAAAGCCACTAAAAATTTTAAAAAAATTATTTTTTGTTACATTACTTGAGTGAAAAAACCCCTTTTCCTAAAAAACATAATTTTCAAAGCTATTTCTTACAAGTTAAATTAGAGGTTAATTATGAACCGAGTTAATATCAACAAAACACATGTAAGAACGCCATTGTTGTGCTTCCGACGTTTGCCACACTGTTGCGCAATTGTTATAATATAACGGATAATTACGCGGCAAATTACGCGCCATTTTGTCTCAAATACCGAACACGTTTAAAAGTGATGCAATAGTCAAATTTTCATGCACAATGTAAATAAAAACAATTTACTCGCTTAAATCGCACCTTGCAGCCAAATCCCAGGGTCCATCAGGTTTTGTGGGTCACATCACATCATGTTGACTCCAAATTTCATCCGTCCAAACACTATTCATTCGTAGGGGAACGATAAGGAACAACCAGGTATGAAGAACAATTAGGGCAAGACAGAAAGGAACCTACACACCTGAAAACAAAAAGCACACCACACAGATAGATATTCAATGCTTCAGGACTCGTGGCTTAATGGCGTCTCTTCACACTACGCGCACTCCGTATCCCCTCTGCGCAGACGCGAATGTCCGGGTGGGCGGAAGTCGACGTTTTTAATTTAAAAAGATACGCGGGAACTACTTTATAATTTATACTTAATCTAAATGTGATACATATCCAATTTTCGTCATGTAACAAACTATTATAATTATTGAGTATAAAATAAATCTTAATAATTTGCCATAAAAGCGTTAGTTGCTTTTTGACAAAGTAGCGTCTATAAACATACTAGTTACTAGAAATATGAGATTTAAATCAGAAATCGAAATGTCTCATCGTCTTCGCAAAAGTATGTTGCTGTGCAAACTATCTAGAAGCATATCGATCCCTAAAGCACACTATATAAATTCTTTTCAGCATCTTAGAAACTATGGTAGCACTGCTTTTGAACCGTTTGAGAATGGAAGTAGTAAAATCATTAATCGAATAATGGCAATCGAATGATTGACAACTGCAGGAGTGTATTTAAAAAGCCAATAAAACGAATACAAATAAAAGACAAACATGTTGCAGTAGATTCTGAAAGGGTATCCAAGGCATTATCAAGTTTAGATACCGTTGCTCCTGACGCGGAGGAAATCTTGTCAGTCTGTCTCAATTCAAGCGCAAGTGACAAATTAAGTTATTTGAACCGCAAACTTGTGATAATACCTGTGTCTGGAGTCATAAGTAAATTATAATGTAACAGTCAGTTAAGGTGCCTGCGTAACAGTAAATTAATGGTGCATCAATATAATAAAACGCATTTAGTTAAATTAGTAGTAAATATAATAGATTCGTGTTAATATAGGTTTCATCGTTATATATTATTATTAAACTCTATAGTACGATTCAGTAAATTAAAGGATCGTTGTAAATGTTTCTCAATAACTACAATTGTATTGGACGAATAAAGGAGTATAAATCGAAGTACGTTACACTGTTATCGAAATAGTAGTACCCTGTTTCCATTTATGAAACGATCCAAGCTCTGAGAAATGAGGTATTCACAGATCTAATAAAAAGTTTCAAAAGATTTTATATTTTCACGAGATAACTAGAAAGAGCAATCTATAAAACTATATGCCAATATGCCAATAATTAATACTCACCAACTTAAGGTCCGTCAGATTTTCATATGCATCATATAAGAACAAAAATTGTTAATCCAGCAATCTGCATGGTTTAACACGTTTAGACCATCTGCTCTAGCCCTTGTAGCTTCGGCACATTTGTGAAGGAGATTATTTTTGAATTCCTCTAATTTTGGGATATATTTCTTCAAATCTAAAAGTTAATAAAATTATTTAGTTCAAATTGTACATTTAATGCAAATATGATATACCAGCTCGCAACCTACAAGGTGGTATTATACAATCTATTGCTACATTGACCCAATTTACCATAAAAGGATGTCCAGAAAATATGTGGCTATCATAATTTAAGAAGACTTTTGGATTCTGTAATTAAAGCACAATTTCAATGTTGAATTTAATAATTTTTATGCAAAATGTATTTGAAGTAAAAGATAAATTATGTACCAGTTAAGTAAAAAAAATTTCTACCGTTAAGAGTATCTCGGAAAAGTATCCCAAATGCAAAATATTTACAGTAGAAGTTTAGGCTTTTGTCACTGTTGAATGAAGCAGCTTCGTCATTATTAATATGATCTATAATATATAATATAATAAAAGCATTTGCATCCATAGCAGATTTGCATGCTTTGCATATCAATCAAGTAATATGGGGATGATATAAGTAAGTAAGTAATAATTTGTTTTGAAAACAGTCAAAGTTGGTAAGATAGAGACCGCAGAAGTCGACCACTGATCGAAGCGCAAGAAAATAAAACGCCGCTGCTGTTTTTTATTTCTTTGAAAAACTGTACAGTACTGTACAGGTGCTAGTAAGTCAGTGGGTATACAATGTGTGTTAATAGGCGATAGATGGCACTTCAATAAACTAACTATTCCAACATAAAAATATTTCCGAAATAGTTGTCACTAACCACAGACAACAAAGCCAAATATTCGTCGCCTGGTGCAAGCTGAACCACCGGTCCTCTCATTGCGAAAAGCCAAATAAAGGATTTGTTTCTAACTGTACGTCTATGTGGGTGTATGTGTGCATGATCATTTGCGTGGCGCGTGTGGTTGTGTGTGTGTGTGTGTGTGCGCGTGTGTGTGTAGCGTCGCCGTGGATCAATGTAGTAAGCGTAAGACTACGGATCCCAAGGTTATGGATTCGAATTCCGACACGGCCGACTGCTTGAAAAATGACAGGTGTGCATTTTTCACAAAAATTACTCCCTCGTTCGGATGAGAGGTTAAATGGAGTGTTGTCACGCACGTTAAAGATCCCTACCTTGTCTGGAACAGCAAGGGTTCGGCAAAATTTTAAAATTCTAGGCAACAAAAAACTCGCCCCTTGGCCAACGTAGTACCTTCGGGTGGAGCATTGGAAATGTAAATGCACGGTTGTATGTGTGTGCACAAGCACTTGCGTTCATACCGCAAACATGTATGCGTGCTTGCGTGCTGTCCAGCCAGTGTCAAGTTGTTGACGTTACTTTAGATATAGACTGGAGACGATGCATAAATTCATGACTTAAACTGGCTATAAAGGTAGTTGCACATGGCAAGTAGATTTTGAATACGAAGAAAGTAGTTAATAAGATGAAAACCCAAGATTAAATTTTATGTTATTTATTATATATAAGTATGCATACATATATAAACGTGTATACACGTACGCGCGCCCTCACGCACGTATGCACAAACGGATACATGAATATTTGTAGGTACGCACACTTACACAAACTCAGACACGCACCTGAGGGCACACATGTACGCTAGCGTGCACTGTGTTTGCACGTGTGCATTCTTACACGCACGTATATACACGCATGCGCATATGACTCTAAAAGTATGAGCTTATGCAGGTACGCTTGCACACATGCATACGTGGGCACACACACAAAACCTATTACTATTCTTCGAGTCTTATTTAGCCTTTTATTTAATTTTAAGCAAACATTTCAAGGAATTTATTATGTTGTCTAAGCTAAAAGAACTTTATTAAATTTATTGTCATAATATTAAATAAATATTAGTTTGTTACTCTATATCAAACTACACGTGCCGACAACGGAACAAAAATCCTGCAGATGCTCGAAACCGGCTCGAATACATCATGCAGCATGCAGAAAGGATCGCTTCACCCCCTAACGCAAACGTAACGTTCCCATTGGCCGAGAAATAATCCTAGCATAAACTTAACATTCGTACTGGCCGAAGAACAACGCTCACGTACGACCAAGAGGAAGAAAAAATCGTGTACAAACAGGTGAATTTCCAGCAAATATCATTCCTTCCGTGCTTGTCATAGCCTGAGATAATCAACAGCGGTGCTTATAATAGTCTGTTACCATCGACGCTAATAGTTGCGCTAACCATCGCCTGCTACCATCGACGCCAATAGCAGTGCTCATCATAGCCTGCCACCATTAATGTCAATAGCGTTGCTCATCATAGTCTCCTACAATCAATACCAATAACTAGCTTCAACGCCACGACGCCGACGCACTAAACCATAAAATTTTGTGTATAGTTACAAATGCCTAATTTGTAGCTTGTAGTTTATTTTTACATATAACTTCAAGCTTTGTTCTTTTATATATTGCTTATTTTTGGTATTTTTAAGCTTGTATATTTTAATCATGTATATTCCTGCGTACTGCATTTATTCTTGCTTTGTATTGTATTCTCATTGCATTTACCTTTGCACATATGTTTATCATTTGCACATAACCGTTAAGTTTTGTTCTTCTGTCGACAGCCGGCCGGTAACAAACTAAACTTTGTTCAGCAACTGACGCCCTGTCAATAAGTAGTAACACCAAACATGATTGGTTGTTCTTTACATAAGAAGCTGCAGGTCAAATCACCGCCACCGGCCAGCCGGACACAAACCAGCCGGCTTCAAGCAAAGAGAACACATCATTAACAACTGGGACTGTAATCATCCAATGGCCCTCAACAACAAACTACCAGGATGGTAATCACTTCTACCACGTCACCAAAGCAACTACATAGGTCCAAAAAGCAAATTCTCGGGCATCTTCCTGGAAGAACCTGGGGAATTCTACTTACGAATAGAAACGGTAGAAATTGACCTACCAACAAACAAAGTCTAGCTGTAAGGTCACACAGCCACATGGTGGACCATGTTTGAGACATTCCAACATAACTAAAAGAGTTCAGAAGGATCTTCTTGGAAAACTACGACAGCCTCGCCATCAAGGGAAAAATAACTGCGGTATGTTACGGAAACGAACAAACATCATTCTATCCAGCAGCTGCCTTCCTTAGCACTAAGGCACGTCAAACCCACCGCCCCAAACTACATGCCAACAACGACTTAGGGCTACACACGAACATTGTCCTTCCCATTCTACAAAACTTATTTCAGTGCTTTATATTTGATTTTCCAATGCTCCAATCGAAGGTACTACATTGGCCAGGAATAAATTGTTTTACTGGGAAGTTTTAGATTTTTACCTATATTTTACCTCTCATCCTAACAAGAGCGTGTTTTTGTAAAAAAATGCTCGCGCCTAATTTTTCTAGCGGTCTATGTCAGAAATCGAACCCGGGATCTTGGGTTTAGTAGTCACGCGCGAATCAACTAAGCTACGATGCCGCCGCAATACAATACTGTATAATTTGAATAAAGACCACTACACTTGCGGCTACGTAACCAGTGCTCCATCCGACGGTACTACATTGGGTTTAGACGCGAATAGAAATCGGGCAACAAAATTAATTAATCGTTAAAAATAATTTATAAAATAGAACAAAAGTTAGGTTTAAAATAATGGTACCCATAGCATTGACTTTAGAGTGTGTTTGATCAACAAGACACTCACAAAAAGTACAGTGCGTGGTGATCCGTAGTACCGGGTAGCAGACGCCTGTTCTACTTACCGATACGACCTGAAGGGTGGACTTAAAACTAATTAAATCTAGCTAAAATTAGTATTCACTAATGGATTCCAAACCAATTCAGTATACACGCCTACAAGGCTATCGGAAGTGGTAATCCGCCTCATCAGGATAGAGGAAAATGTAAAAAAAGCTGCAAAGGGAACAACCGGACCAGCAGCATCGCCAAAACTGTCGACCACACAAGAACAGGTGCCGTCTTTAAATGACTACGCTGTTAGACCATTGTAAAACCACGCACCGGTAGAGTAGCACCAAAACACCGCCTGGCCGGAAGCAAGGAAATGGCGACAATCCACGATGACCCACCACCAAGGATTTCCATTGACATAAAGGTGACCACCTACAACGCTATCTTGGACGCAGAGTCATTGTCATGCATGATCAGGGAATATACAATACATGAAGGTGCGCAAATCGAACAAAACTGCGCCGCCGCAAGCCTGGTTGAAGCGGAAAGTAGAAATGGCAATCAAGAGGAAGTTAAACAAGCCATTCATCCTATAACACATCACAGACTAGGAGACCTTCTTGGTGGTAAATAACTTAGTCAAAAACATCATTTTGGGATATTGCTGGTTTTAACGTCGGAATCTAGTAATGGATTACGTGCAAGGTCCAATACACTTCAGGGCTCACAAACAAAGAGCACTTCATTAGCACGGAAGATCCAGACTCGTTAACACGAGTAGGCCATCCACGCCGAGCTTAAATAAGCAGTCTCCAACCGAACTCCTATCCAAATTTAATAGCCTCCAGGAAGAGCCCTTACAAGTAATTAAAGGGTCAAGATATCCAACAACTACGGCGAGCACCAGTGAAAGTCGCCATTTGCCTTCAAACATTAAGCTATGGAAACCACACACCAATTACATTACCCTCGTCGACTTTCTCAAACGTGTGCATGCTGCGCAACAAGAGAGCGAGTCTATCGGGGACTGACCTGAGATTTTTTCAAACTGCAACAAAGAGAAACCCGAAAATCTGCACGAAGAAATGATTCTCCGAGACATTTTAGAAGAAGACAAATACCACTCGCGACTTAGCCTGCCCCAAAACCGTCGTACTTCTAGGATCACACTCCGACATGATGTATAGCTTTTACGGCGTGACTGGTAATCCAGGCATTTTGTCGCGTTATCAGCAACGATACTTCTGGTAGAAGATTAGCGATTCAATAAAGGAATATGTTGGCCGATATTGAACCTATGCAGCCACCAAGATATGTCAATATCAGCAAAAGCGCCTCTCCGTCATCACCGCCCACCAACCAGATTCCGATTTGGAGCCAAATCGACACGACGACATCATATCCAAAGGAGAATCGACCTAAACACCTACTTGGACCAAGTGAAACGTGGAAAAATGACCTTCACCACTGGTACTCCACTATCACGCATCAACCTAGCTGCATGACGCCCTTCAGCGGGGTAAATTTTACCCTATATCATACTACACGTACCGACAGCAATTAAAATCCCACGAATGTGTCGTGTAGCATCTAGAAGGGATCGTTCCTCCCTCTAGCACAAATCCATCATCCCCTTTGCCCGAAGAACAATCCGATCGTAAAATTAGCATTCTCATTGGCCGAAGAACAACGCTCACGTAATACCAAAAGGAAGAAAAGATCACATGCAAACAGATGAATTCCGAGCAAGGATCATTTTCTCGACGCTCCTCATAGCCTAAGATAATCAACAGCAGTAATCATCACAGCCTGTTACCATCGACGCCAATAGCAGCACCCACTATAGTCTGATGCGATGGCGCCAAAAGCCGTGCTCATCGTAGCCTATTACTATCAACACAAATAGCGGTGCTTATCATTGCTTGCTAACTTCAACGTCACGACGTCGAGGCCCCAAACCATGATATTTTGTGTATAGTTGTAAATGTCTGTATAATTATACATATAGCCTCATATTTTATTCTGGTATTTCTTTTCTCTTTGGTTATTTAAGCGTGTAGGTTTTTACAAGTGTATTTTCTTGCGTACTGCATTTATTCTTGTATTGTATTGTATTCTCATTACATTTAATCTTGCATATATGTTTATGATTTGCACACAGTTGCCAAATTTTGTTTCTCCAGCTACTTCCACCTACTAACAAGCCAAACTTTGGTCAGCCGTCGACACCTCGCCGCTTACTTCCTGTGACACCAAACAGTATATTGGCTGATCGTAAACTTTTACTGTTTATAACGAAAAGTTACCCGTAAGTAAGTCCAACGCAGCCGTATAGTACAGTGTGACATACATACACAGTTTTGTACAGCCATTATGTGACTCAATTCTAAGGGATAAGTTTTAAATGTTAGAAATATTTTGGTTTCTTCTTTTGAGATTTACATTTTATTTAAGAGAAGTAATTGTTTTAAATAAGTTTTCAGATGTTAATTAAATTATAATTAGAAAAACTGATTCGCCCTAGATGGTATTTACACATTGTTGAGTTTATTTTTTAACATAAATTAAATACCCTTTTTCCCTGGTTAAGTCATTACACGCTCGAATAATTCCCTTTCTATTCTTAAATTCTCCAACAATACCCTATATAGTGTACCTGTTCAGAATAAGCCCGCTTTAACATAATTTTAACTCAAATTGATTTTGCTTTTAAAACGAAAATTTACTCGATAAATTAAATAGGCAATACCTTGTTTTAGGTATCTGTTAATTTGTTAAACATTTCGAGAACGTATAATTGCTTTCTCTTGTATTTCCCATTTAAAGCCTTGTCGAAATAATAGATCCTACTATTATTTGATAGCGTGTTTTCCGGTTTGCTAATCGCGCTTTGATAGCGCGAGGATTGCAGTTCAAACTCGTATTATTTGAACCAATTTTTAATTTGATTCTGCAGCTTGTGGGTTGAAATATTTTCTATATTACTCGTCGCAGTACTTCAAGAGCGATGCACGTTTTTATGTTCGACAAGCAGGAGGTATCTTGCGTGTATTGGTGAGTTTTCCGCGCTTACCCATCCTAATCAGATTCCCTTTTTAGCTCTTAGCTGGAGGCCAAATTGGTTCTTTTTTATTTAGGCCCAACTGTTCTTTGCCAATAGATCGCTAGTTCCGTTATGGAAACAGGGTAAATAGATCCCGACGACCGTGGCGATGCGGTGCTGATTCACTCGCGATGGCGTGCGAGCTAAGTATCCCGACACATACACGTATACAACTTGTTTTTTTTGTGTATATCTAGGGTATATTCCTTATCAGCGTTTGGTGTAGTTACGTGATAAGAAAGTGACACTGTAGGACTATTGTTTGTTGCTGCGAATCGATATTATCGCTCTACAGGTGTGATGTATCATTGTTAAAAGTGTTTGGCAAAAGCTCTCACACCTTAATTCTTTTCTACTGATTAGTTTATTTTACAAAAGGTATTATGTGCAATTTTAAAAACGCTTGACAAAAGCTCTCACATTTATTTTCTATTGATTAGTTTTATTTTGTGTAAAATACGAGATGCGCACTTCGTATCTAAAGTACTAAATTGTTCGTGTCACATAATTGTTTGCTTTGAAATAGTAACGCTTAATTTATTTCTTTTGCTTGTTTATACAGAATCCTTTATTTATTCTTACTGTTAATAGATAATTGTGGTCAACGTGCTTTTTTTGTATTTTTGGTATGTAGGTGAATCTCTCCAGACTCCGCGTTTGGTAGTTAGCCTGGTGTATACGTTCCTTCCGGCTACGTCTAGGTACGTAGCAACATTATTAAATGAAAGTTTGATTAATAAATGTAATTAATGGTTATTTTTGAGTCTACTGTCAGTTCTATTTTGTCCGTTCCATTTTACAGTTTCAAAGCTGTCCTCTAGGAGTAAAGGAGCAGAAGCTCTCTTAATTTGAGATCTTTCAAAAGTAAGGATGGCTACGGGCTTTGATGGCATAGAACATAGAATTATTCGCTGACAGTAGTCGGGATTTAGTCTGTAGAAACCCAAGGTGTACCAACTTTATACATTTGTGGTAATAGTATAATTTTGATTATCAGCCTATTCCTGGATATATGACAATCGATCTTGTTAACATTAAAAAGATTTCCTATTATAAACTTCTGCTTTTCTTCAGAGATGATTTTCTGCAATCCTTAAAAGAGACAATTTGATAGTACTAGTCCAATGCGTGATACTTGCTAACTCATTCTGATGGGTATCACTTGTGTTGGTATTTTTGGGATTTTAATAGATATTACATCATAGCTGTATCACATGATTTTGGATCTTTGTTGTAAAAAAGTTGTCAGTTTTAATTGTAGTATATAGTCAAGGTCATTATGAAATCGTATCTAATGGGATTACCTATGACCTATCATATGTATTCATTTGAACCATTTTATGCACCTGGAATTATCAACAGAGATAGTTGAAGTATTTGTATTGTTGAACCAGTCCAGTCATGGCCGTTGAACCTGTTGTCGACCCGAGATATTTATGTAATCTCAGCTGGGAGAAGTTGCACAATCGCAAAAAGTAGTAGAAAACAGTGTTAACATCGCTTATTTGCATTAGTTTAGCTGTGCACTGCTGCCACTAGAGGGCAGCCGCTAACTGCGCGATTAGTGTGGTTTATTTATAGTATGGAAAAGCAAGTGTGAAGTGGGACGAAGCGCCAGTCTACAACAAGTTGTTGATGTATGCTCAAGCTAGCTTTCTATGTATAATGAAAATTAGTTATTATAAAAAAGAGTGTATCTTATTTTAATCATTAGCCACCCTGCGGGAAAGCCAACATCGGGTAAGTGCAAAAAGCTGTTTCTCTGCATATCCGACTTTGCAATTGCTGTACGAAACTGCAAAAAGTTCTCTAGTAAGTTATTCTTATTTTCAATTCTGAATATTTATCACAATTTTCATCATCTCATATCAACGACTGTTATTAAACTGGTGCTAAACAAATTCAGATCCTTCACATTATGCAGATAATAAGGATAATACCGTTATATTTCAAATCATTTTAATTGAAATGCGCCGTAGAGAATGTGAGGTTAGGTCAATATTTACATATTTTCTATATTTTTATTTTTGGCCATAGATATCTAAAATGAAAATAATTCTAATCTCTAGCACGACTTTTACACAAGAATGAGCGCCCCTAAACGACAACAGAACTATAAATCCTTGTGATGGATTTCAAAGCAATTGGATTAATAAATGAATTATGATTCAAGATGTATTTTCACATGACAAGTTGCTTTTTATTGCAAAATAAAAATTTTCAATACATTGTAGTGTATAAGCAAATGTACAACAATGTTAAGTCGTTATTAAAAATAATCCACACAGATTTTTAATTGATGTCACTTTCTGTTGAAGAATCGTCGCCTTCGACTTGGATGAGCAACTAATAAACGGTCACATCTAATGCCTTTTCACGTTCGTAGCATTCTACAATTAATTTTTCAACATGTTGGATACATTTTTGCCATAAGTCTTTGGGACACTGCTCTAAAGCTTCATTCCACATCATCACCATTATCATCCCTCCCTATATGCTTATTATAATAATCTTTTGCATGAGCCCAAATCATCTCAATTGCATTAAATTGGCAATGGTATGGTGGTAGAAGAAGAACTTCATGGCCGTGACTTCTCAGAAGTTCGTCAACTTTAACGTTTTTGTGGCTTATAAAATTTAACTAAAGCTAACAATTCACTTTTAAACATCTGCGGAGTGTATTGAATATTGTTTGTAGTAAGCCACTGAATTGTATCGGCCTTCGTCCACGATGAAGTTGGCACTTTAACTGATAACGTTGAATGATACGGTGCATTGTCTAACACAATTGGCAAAGGTTCTTCTAAATTGTTTATTAACCTCTCGGTAACCCACTGAACAAATTTATCACCATTCATTTCACCATGATAATCACTATTACTTGATTTAGAGGCAAACAGCAAAGAAGCACCTTCAACGAACCCATCATCTGTTCGTTCCAGCATGAATCACCACGAAGCGTTTTCCATCATAACCATTTGGCTTTCTCACACTTTTCGCATCATCATCCTTCGACGACTTTGTTGGATTGCCTTTAGAAAATATCTAAGTTTCGTGCATAAAAACGATTTGGTGTTTTGTACTGAAGTGTAGGTTATCTTTATATGCCCTTAAACATTTAATTCCGGAACTAGCAATATTTGGTTATTTCAGTAAAGCTCTGCGGTTTCCTTCTTTTTAAATTTGAAGCCGATCTGAAGCAATACACGGTTCAAACTGCTATTTCTAAAGATTATATCTCTTTCAAGAAGCTCCATATTCAAAGATTGAACAGTTACATGTTTTTCTACAAATAATAAATATTAAAGTATGACTTGCTTCAAGAATTATAAAACTTACTTTGGGCATACATTGTGTACAAAGCATCTCTGATGTTCATTTGGATGCTGCCTGGAAAATCTACGGTTTTGGTTTTCTTTCTAGGCCTTTTATCCCAGGATTTGGTACAATGGGATTGGTTATCCTTCTTGATTTCACCCGAGTAATAGTGCTGACACTAATTTGCAGAGCTGCAGAACTGCAGAGCTAATATGTAATAAAAATACAATTGGTTATGTTAAAATGTTTACCTCTTGTACTGCTTCTACTGAAATTAAAGGACCGCCATACTGCTTTTCTTGTTCAAAATAGCTTAACAAATTCAACACCAACTGTTGAGCTTGTGCTCCCAAAGTCATACCTTTGGCTGACATTTTAATAGTTAGTGAGTTCTAATAACAACTGCTTTACAATAAATGAATGAAACATATAAACAAATAGAGAAATGAGTAAGCGCGTTAAATACGACTTAAATAAGGTTAGGGTATAATGACAGAAATGAAGCTAAAATATTATTACCGTCAAATTAAAAATACCACTCTAATCAGTTAAATGTCTGTATGAATACGAAACAAGTTCAGACATAAGATATAAGAATTGCTTTATTTGTATTCAGTACGAATCAATTACGTATGAAAATTATTACGGTGGATGTAGAACACATTTCCCTTGCCAACTTTATTACACTCGTAATAAAATCGGAACATCTTGAATGTAAATGCATGTTTTCTACATTCAAGCAATTACCACGTGATCGTCTTCTTTCGTAATTTTGACTATACCTAGTTTGATCTATGGTTTACGTACCTTCCTATACAGGACCATAGAAGCGGCATGCATGTATGCAAGTTTTTTCATCACAAGCAAGCAGTGTTCCAGATCAAGTCCTTCTCTTCTATCTTTCATTTTGTACTTCAGCGGTAGTAGGTCCTCAATAAATAGTAGTTGTACAGGCTGTTTTTCTGCGTATAAACATCTCGGAGATAATGTTCCTAAATCTCCTAGAAGAAGCAAAAATGCACATATTCAGCATTAGCTATATTAAACTAAGGATAGCTAAACTAAAACGAAATAAAATACAATTTTTCTGTTTACTAAAATAAATGCGTTTATCTGCAGAGATAAGGAGTACACTTAGAAAATAAGTAAGAAAAATAGATGTGTGAGAAGGTGTGCATAGAGAATACTGAAATGTTTATACACTCTAGTAGTGTATCCCAATTCTTAAACACTAAATTAAGGTTATGCATTCCTAAAAGCTTTAATTACATTTCATAGATCGGTAAAGCTTCCACATTTACCGCGTGGTGTAACACCTAAACGTGTACAATTAAAACTACACACACACACACACACACATACATACATTCACACACACACACACACACTCACATATATATATATATATAAATATATATACATATATATTGCTATGATAGTAGGGTGATTTAGGGGTGTATTGGGTCATAAGGGTCATGCGATACATGTAAATATCATTAAAGATTACAAAAACCAAACAATTTCATCATAAAATGGGAATAACTCGAAATTAAGCAAAGAGCCAATAACGAGCACACTGTATATAAATCACAACTAACTTTAATTCATGAAAGGTAGCTTATTCTTCAAAAATCACATCATATTTAGTAAGATAAATAACTTGTACGTCGTATAATGCATTTTAAATTAAATATACAGCCATAAAATTGAAAAGAAATACTCAGGAATAACGTTTTAAACGCACCGAGTTTTATTGAAATAAATACGCAATTGATGAAAGGAAATAACCTGGCAAGCTAGCTATAAACAAATCTCATTCGAAATATTAATGCATAAATAAATAAACGCATTTAAATACGTCATTATAAAAACTTTAATACGTGACCAACAACATTGTATTTTCATAAAATCCAACAGATTTTGGAGTACTAAATAATAAATAACAAATGTTTGGTTACACTATAAAATTTGAATAATAGCAAATATAAATAAAAGGACGTGACTTAAACGAAGTTAAAAGTTAAATTTTCTGAGAAATACGTTATGCAAAGTACGTACCTACGTAAGAATATACATCACTGCGACACGGGTCTGCATGGTAAAATTTTTAGAGAGTCCGACGGCTGCAATAATAAAGGCAAAGTACAACGCCTCAATTAACAAAATGCGCGATTAAAACCAATAAGCATAGGTGGAAGGAGGAGTCTTTATATAAAACACAGACTTAGTAAACAATCAGTATATCTTCGACCGAGGCACAAACAATATCAATTTAAAGCCGAATATCACGCGAGTGAAAATAGAAAAATTTAAATAATTATTTAAGTAATAGAAAGATTTTAAAAGTCGTGATAATTCAAGTGCCAATAAATATAATAGAAGTTGCGGTTTACTGTGAAAAACGTAAGTAATAATTGTTAATTAAACCTAATATTAATATTTAATAATTTAGGGCTCTAATTATCCTCTAAGGATACTCTAAATATACTCTAAATATCCACTAAGTACATTCTAACTCTATTCTAAATATACTGGGTAAATCTACATAAACTCCAAGGTGAACGAATTTAAGTCTAAACATTGATAGCTGAGCATTGAAAAAAAATTAATCAACAAAGGGTTATACTGAGTGAAATTAAATGGAAACAAGCCAGGTGTGCTGACCAACCACATGCAAAGGCAGAAGCAAGCAAGGAGAACGCAGGTCAGAGATAAAAATATTACTTATTAGTATAAGGCTTTAGTTAAATTTTTAACCTTTACAATTTTTATATATTGAAGTTTTTAATTTGTGAGAGGTCATCAAAAATCTTTTGAAAATTTATTTAGAGAGAAAGAAGGTCATTTGAACGTTCAAAAATGCTTCTAGTAACAGACAGTGGTATTTTTGCTGGCTTTAAGAGAGTATTGATTTGGGCATAATCAGATAGATATTATTTTAATTTAAAGGTTAATTTTATGAATATCAGATCAAAGTATCAAAGTTATTAAACTATAAAGTGTACATATTCATGATCATTATATAAATTTTGATTTGTTTCGTTTATATCATTAAAATAGAAAGGAGCTAAAGTAAAAGGGGGATTAAACAGTCTTTGCTGTCGTATCAGCGTGCGCTCTGTGTGAATTGGACTGAGCTAGCCGAGGCATATAAAAAGAGATATTTTTAAAAAATTTTAAATATAGGTTATATTAAAAATAAAAAGACGCATAGAGACGATCACCCGTATATCACAACAATAAATATATATATATATATATATATATATATATATATATATATATATATATATATATATATATATTGCTGTGAATCCTCTCTAACATGTATGCTGTGAATACTCTCATATCTGCAGGAACTGGCCCTTTCTAAAAAAACATTTGAGCCCCACAGATTGGGCGTCATGTATGCTGTGAAACCTTCTAAATTAACTGGTCCGTTGACTTTCTTCAGTTAATCGCCTCTATACTCTTTTCCGCCTTGGCTGCTCACCTAGTTAAAACTTTCATCCACAATCATAAAAAAAAACAAACACATTCCTATCACTAACACCAACGTTCACTCAATTTACATCAATATTCACAATACATTAAAATTTCAAAATTAAAATTCAGCATAAATTTCTGTATCAGAAAATTTCAAGATTAAATTTGTTATCATTTTAATGTGCATCCAGAATTAAAGTCCTTGTAGGATGCCTACTAATTAATATAACAATATATGCAGACCTGAGTCAGAGTACAAAGGGAGCATCTCCCACCCCTTTACGTTAATTAACCAGGTTCGTCTAATTGAGCTCAAAGACATACCCAAATTTTCTTCAAGAACCTAAATACTAAATACTCCTTTCGACTTAAACAAGAAAATTTCACCTTAAAATTAAAAATTTGTTGTTAGTACAAATTTACTATTGTCCATTTTAAGTAAATAAATTATAAAGTTATTCAACACACACCAAAACATCAAAAATCGAACAACAAAGTATAAGTTACCTGAAGGTTACTGCACTAGTGGCTTCAACGTACATCGTCCTTGCTAATTTCACCATTCCAACTGGGTTATATTTAGGTCCTCGGATTACTGGTCGCTTTTCAAGATTTTCTCTACACCACCATTCATCTAAAGTTGTTTCAGAGCTTCTCAGGACTCCTCTATGTATATCAAAATCTGGTTTTGTGGATCCAATCACGATTACGAATACCATTTAATTATTAACACCCCCGAAAATAGCAAAGAAATTCATACTTCTTTCACGCTATACGCCAAAACTGCCTACTTTTGTGTATTCATTTGTCGTTGCAAATTTGAATAATTGGTACAGTACTCGCGATTATAACTAGACTTTATTACCTTGCATCTTCTTTTCTAAGTGCACTAAATTACTTTCATTGTAGCACGTAAAGAACAAACTGTTTTAAAGTATTAAATAATCACCAAAATATACGAGCAAATTGTTTAATTAATGGATCAAATCGAAAATCTAAGAGCACTGTTTAAAGCATCGAATAATCACGAATCTAAGAGAGTGAAACTCATATTAACACGGGTATATATAATCGCTAGCCTATACGTCGCTTTTGTCCCCAAAACGGACAGTTTCTAGAATTTCTCATACTATGTTCCCATCTCGCCCGCCCGTGCGTCGGTTTTTATTAAATTTGCACTCGCACCAGTTAAATCTCAGAAATTTCCACACGGCTCGCAGCCTTCGAGAACACCTAATTAAATTTTATACAAAAATCGTTGTTTCTACCTCTCATATTTGCATCCCATTTTCAACCAATCGTGACCCTCGCGACGTTGCTCAAATCCCGCCTTTTACTATATGTATCTCTGTCTTGCGCATATTATCCGTCTCTATCTACCCTGTTCTAAGTGGTGCAAATTGATATTCCTTATTATCGATTATTTTCAATCCACGTGGACTGTTATCTGGGTTAAATAACCCCGTATCTAGCCTTCCCGTGAATATTAAACGACGGTTTCTCCAAGATTCTCTGTAACCATTTGTTATCTGCAAAATTTACGCAGAATGAGCCTTTTAAAAATACGCAGGTGTTCAATCGTCCTACTTCTAACTAACACTTCTACGATTTAAATATTATTGGGTTTTTACAAGCTTTCATGCGTATTATATGTTCCTAACGGTTCAATTAACTCCAATTAAAATAATACCCTTTAATTTTTAGTGAATCCTAATTAAATATTCAATTATTATCTGTACATTTTGTTTAATACTTGTTACCCAAACTCTAATCAATTAATATAAATTTTGCACGTAATTTCCATTTGTTTCTTTACTTGGAATAATTAAATTACACGTTGAGCATTTTAATACTGCTTCATTTTATATAAAGCGTCTTGTAAATACTTTAAATCTCTTATCTTTAATGAAACGAATGAATTTTTATTCTCCACGGTTTTTAATAAAGCGTATTATCTAATAAAATTCCTTATACACGGTGATGAAAATTATTTGATGTAGTTCATTAATTTTCTACCCTGGTCTAAATATGAGTAATATATACAGGGTGCCCACAATCTATCTCCGTATATGGGTAACTTTTTTATTATAGAAGATACAATATGGTTAAATTAGCAAAGTTGAAGAGAAATTTACGAGTAGTATGATGCTTTTTTGAAAACTCACCTAGATGCTCAACATTTTTAGATATTTGAAAAAAACTGAAATTTGCCATTTTCTTCAAACGCTAATAACTTTTTAACGGTTTAACCTATAGAGAAAATAAAAACTGCTTGTAAGGTAACTTTTTACGTAGAATTCAATAGCGTATATGACAATCTTAATTGGAAATGGGTTTTCAAGCTACAAACATAACCTCACTTTTTTTAAATGGAAACCTTAGTTCAATATAACCCAAATGGAAAGGTTTTTCTTTTCTGATTACCCTGATGTAAGGGTTGATGTACTTATTTTCAGTAGTTTCTTCATAATAAAGAAAAAACGATTTATTTATTTGCAGACATCAAGGAGTCCATGGATACATATTACAAACAAACAAAATGTGTAAAAATCAATAATGGAAACACAAGTTTATTGTAACTAAATTTATTATAAACTAAGAAAAATTAAATACTTAAAAAATAAACTATCCATACAATACAAATAACTTAATCAAAGGAAACAAAATTAATTAATGCGAATATGCCCACTCCTACATTAACATATGCTCAAAATGACCTCCATTAGCTTGCAAACACATTTCGCACCTTTTAATTAGGTTTTGGTGCACCTTATTTAACGTTTGTAGTTTTATACTTGTAATAGCTGCTGTAATACTATCTTTGAGTTGCTCAATGTTATTGGATTTTTAGCATACACTACATCCTTTACAGTACCCCAAAGAAAAAATCTAGTGGCGATAGTTCTGGTGACCTTGCCGGCCATGGAACAGGACCTGCATTGCCAATCCAATTTGGAAAACTATTATCAAGATATTCAGAAACGGCTTGAGCATTGTGAGCAGGTGCACCGTCATGCTGAAAATAATATAAGTTTAGCAGTAAATTAAGTGGCAAATTATCGAGCATTTCTTGCAATTCGTTTTGTAGAAAATTCCAATAGTGTACACCATTTAAATTATAATTATAGAAGAAAGGCCCAAGTATTTTATTACCAAAAATGGCACACCACACATTTATCGAAAATTGATGTTGATCCCGCCTTTCTTCTGTTAAATGGGGATTTTCCTGACTCCAGTAGACTGTATTTTTTCTGTTAAACATGCCTTTGTTAGTAAATTTTGCTTCGTCGGTAAATATAATAGTGTGACTAAAACCAGGATTATTATTTGTTTCATTAAGAAACCACCTACAAAAATGTTGTCTTCTCTCACAATCCCTGTGATACAGTGTATTGCTAACATGGGTTTTGTATGGTTTGTAGCGGTTTTGTTTTAAAATTAGGCGAGCTTTTTCTGTAGAAGTAGCGCACTCAATTGCAGTTTCTCGGGTGGACGCTGTTGCCTTAAAATTTATGTAGGCTAACACACGTTCTTCATCATCAGTTTTGAATTTTCTTTTATCAGTACTGGGTTTTGTAACAGCACCAAACCTTTTTAAATTGTTTTCTAATTTAGAAAACAATCGTTTATCTGGCTGCCTTCTTTCCAAATATCTTTCATAATACATATCACCAGCAGCATCACAATTTCTGTTACAGGCATAGTAACAAAAGAGCATGTCATTTTTTTCGTCGTTTGTATACATTCTCTATTATAATCAAATAAATTTAAAAGTCTTCTACACAAAATTTGCAACCCAGAGCAAATAAACACTTTAACTAATAATATCTGACAAATGCCAGTTGTTTTTTGTTTATTTAAAATATGTATCCATGGACTCCTTGATGCCCGCAAATTCGTTTTTTCTTTATTATGAAGAAACTACTGAAAATAAGTACATCAACCCTTACATCAGGGTAATCAGAAAAGAAAAGCCTTTCCATTTGGGTTATATTGAACTATGGTTTCCATTTAAAAAAAGTGAGGTTATGTTTGTAGCTTGAAAACCCATTTCCAATTAAAATTGTCATATACGCTATTGAATTCTACGTAAAAAGTTACCTTACAAGCAGTTTTTATTTTCTCTATAGGTTAAACCGTTAAAAAGTTATTAGCGTTTGAAGAAAATGGCAAATTTCAGTTTTTTTCAAATATCTAAAAAAGTTGAGCATCTAGGTGAGTTTTCAAAAAAGCATCATACTACTCGTAAATTTCTCTTCAACTTTGCTAATTTAACCAACATTGTATCTTCTATAATAAAAAAGTTACCCATATACGGAGATAGATTGTGGGCACCCTGTATATATATATATATATATATATATATATATATATTGTAGTGGTTTTAAAGGGTTAAATTTAGGTATGAACAAAACAATTTCAAACACCCTGTATAGAGGAAACAACCATAATTTACGTGCGAAATTTATTGCGTTTAGTTAATTTAAAGTAACAAGTATTAACAAAATTTTACAATTACTGATTAAAATTTTGTTAGGTTCGTAAAGAAAATAAATTGTATAAGCCAATGCAAATTATTAATTAATTTAATTGAGTTTAATTCAAAGGGATATAACGTCTAATACGCATAAGAGCATGAAGAATCGATAATACCAAGGCGAAACGCTTTACTAACAAACAAACACGTCGAATATATGAAATACCTTGAAACGCTAACTCTTAGAAATGTTATTTTAAAACGTTTGTTAATTGAACACCTGCATGTTTTGAAAAGATCATGTTCCCCTTATTTGTGTAGATAAAAGACAAGTTTCAAGGTATATTGTGCAAACGGTCGGATGTTTTACATAAATGCTAACCAAAAGTTTCCTTAAAGCGCAGAAGGGATGGATAATCAATGATATGCTTCGGAATGAGACAGGCATAATAGCATTTTACTTTGAAACGCACGTATTTAGTCCACGTGGGTTAGATAGCACGCAGACAGTAATATCGATTTTCTACCACTCAAGCAAGAGTAGAAGGAAACATCTAATATGCATAACAGAAGAATAGAGTTAATATAGGCGGGGTTTCAAAACGTCACTGAAATATATTATTGGTCTAAGTAGTTAGTTGTACAACAGACGAACACGGGAATATTGAATGCGGGTTTTCCGGAAAATATCGTATCAACGAGCTAAATTTGGAAGATTTTGAAAACGGTTATACAAAATTTGAAGAACGAGTTAGTTTAATTAAGTATTTCGCGTGAAGAGTGGCCTAGAGGTGGCATTTTGAATTGTATAAATACTCTAAGAGAATTAGCATCGCTCTCTTTGGTATTCTGATCGCTCTCTTTGACTTCGCTCTTTGACTTCGTTAATTTGCATTGCTTACTACGTACAGAAATCTACTAACGAGCTTGTAAGTATTTAAAATTTAAATTAAATGGTACAGTGTTGGCCTCATAGTTTGAAACGCGGAAAGTGTCGAGTTTTATTTTAACTAGAGGTGCAATAGATATTTTAACAAGCTCGTAAAGTAAAGTAAAGTAACGTAAGTTATATTCTGCCATAATAAAAAAGTGTAATATACTTGGATTTCGATTTGGATCGACCTTGAATGAATAGCATGCGGCACAACTTAGATGGTGTTTATCTATAAATAGCTGGAGGCGGCAAGCAGAGCAGAACCACGACACCGAGGGTGCAGAAACTTAACTTCATCGTCAACGGAGTAGGGATCTTCAAGAAATTCCAGGTAACGTATTAGAATTTGCTGTTTTTTATAAACTATGAAAATTATTGTGATGTGTGGGAGAGTGACCTTTGATGGTATTTTGCATTATTTTGCGTATTGAAAATAATACGTATAACTAATTTTGATTATGGTATTTGAATATAAATCTAAAGGTGTATAAGCTTATTAACATTCCTCACGAATTTAAAATTTTATTGTTAAGAGTACATGGGTTTTTTGTGTTTGTAGTAAGAGTATGCAAAGTAAAAAGCATACATTAATAAAATAAACTGGGTCATCATGAGCTCACCATACTCCAGAGTGTACTAATTGGAAGTAATTATAAAAAAAAATAATAATAAGGTATTATTCAGGGCCCATTTACTCCTGTTACATTCAATGTGTTTGATATTTCAATTTAAAATCCTGGACTTTACAAAGATAGAATTTATTGAGGTGTAACTTGAGTACCGAAATGTAAATAATCTTGAATTATTATTTGTAAATAGTGGTAAATAAATATTGTATGATTGTTGTATTATTTTGTGGTTTTATTGACAGTGTGCGTGAACGGTAAAAAGTATGATAGTAAATCTAGGTATCCAAGAGGAGGGCCAACTGAGCTAGTCAGGGAGCTGTTGAAGAAATCAATTAAAGTGATGAAGCACAAAGTTAGGGTAAGAAATTATTTTGTTTTGAAAATTTTCCTTTTTGTGAAATTTCCGATTTTGGTAAATTAAATAAATTTTCGAATGTTTTTTTACTCTGGCGAGGCTTTATAGGGGTTACACGGCAATTTATGACAATTTACTTTGTTACACAATGTGAAAATAGACGTTAATCTTACAAGAGAAAATTGGAATGATTCTTGTTTATGGAGAACCTTGAAGAAATCTTGATAATGCTGTCAACCTTTATACTCAGCGTCTTCTGGACAGGCCGCGATCACGCACTTTGTTTTTCCGTACTGCCGAAGGAAGTGTTCAACCTAAAAAAAAGGATCCGTCGAAAAACAGTAACTGGAGAAGATAATGCAATTGCTGTATTAGCTGCAGTGACTTATAAACTTCACCGTCAGTACACGAGAAATAGCTCACGATTGCGGTGTGTTTCAAAGCAGTGTTTTGAGAATTTTAAAGCGCCATATATATCATCTTTATCACGTATCCTTGCACCAAGATCTTCATCGCGTTGATTTCGAAAGTCGCTTAACATTTTGTGAGTGGGCACGGGAACAAATACAAATGAATCGTAATTTCTTTCGTTGGGTATTATTTTCTGACGAATAGACTTTTACAAACCATGGAGCTGTTAATCCACATAACAGCATTATTGGAGTGTTGAAAAAGCACACCGGCTGCGTCAGGTTAGTATCATCGTCCTTGGTCTATCAACGTTTGGTGCGGGATAATTGGCAACAAACTCATCGGTCCCCACATTTTTAAAAGCAATTTAAAGGATGAAATATGCCAAGACTTCCTGGACAATAAATTGTCACAATTACTTAAAGACGTAAGTATAGAAGTGCGACAGAACATGTGGTTTCAACGTGACGGTTGTCCGGGACATTCTTCAGTAGTAGCACGGAATGTACTTGATCGTGATTTCCACGGTCCCTGGATCGCCAAACCTGGTCGTGTAAATTGGCCTGCCAGATTACCAGATCTGACCGTCAGATTTTTGTGGGGATACCTGAAGGACAAAGTGTACCAACAAGTACCAACCACTCGTGAGAATATGATCGAACGAATCAGGAATGCTTGTGTCCATATTACTAGAGACGTACATCTCAGTTGTGTACAGTCATTTGAAAAGCGGATCTACAATTGTATTGAAGTTCAAGGTCACCATTTCGAGCATTTACTTGAACAGCAAGAGACAAGGGAATTCACGTTAATCATGTACCCCGAAGGAAACAGAGAATTAGTACGTCTCCGTGGTTGTTCCTGGGTTGCTCTATAAGTAATTTATCAATCAACCACCCTACCCACAGAAGGTGGGAGGTCAACAAAAACATCATTGAATAGTCTGTCGAAAAATATTAAATACGTGTTTCTCTGTTTTTTATTCTTTTGACTTCTGTTCCATTTCTTTTGAATACAGCGCCTTCTGTCCCAAATCCAAAACATTTTTTCGGACACATCAAACGTAGCTTTCGACGTAAAGTCAAAATCTGCGATAAAAATAGGGGTTTCTATTTAAGATTTCTAATTTGCCGCCCGCTCCGCCCCCAGGGGGCGTGAGGGCGGTCGTAATTTACTACTAGCGGATGCTCCCTCAGAGATATTAAAGTTTCGATTCGATAAATTTTACTGTACGATGCGTATTTTTCGAGGTATTACAAAGTTCCAGATTAAATAATTCACCCGGTATAGACAAAACGAACATAAGGGATGCCTACGAACAAGCCAGTACAATCGCTCAGCGGTGACCGAACTACAACATAAAACAGGCCATACCATTAACTTTGACAAGACGAAAGTAGTTGCCAGAATTTCATTTTTCTACAACAGAAAGATCAGAGAATCCATAGAAATCACTAAAAATTCTAACAATCTAAACAAGGACGATGGTCACTACTTTTCTCCCATTTGGAAAACGAGCCTATGTCCACAAAAGCTTTACACACTCTTCTTTATTTATGATCACTCATGCATCAAGTTCTCGCTCTATGTAAACTACCACTTTCGCTACTTTCACCAGTTACTTTGCCACAAGACACCTTTTAGCTTAAATGGGCTCATGAGTCTGCTAGTTCAGAAGTAACTTTTCATACTACCAGGTTATCATAAAGTAAGGGATATATTTTAAATCATTACAACTTTTTAATAAATTAAGTTAGTAACATAAAATAAACGAAATCTAGTTGCTTAATGAATGGGATTTTACTGTATCTATGAGAAACAATAGCGTTGTCATAACAATTGTTGACACTAGTGTCAAAACGAAATTATTCAATTTGAAGTTTTATTTTGAAATTAAAACTCAAGTAAACGTTGAGTTCAAACGACTCAACTGTAATAACATGGATTTACAAACAAGAATTGGTTTAGTTCAGTGCTATTATGAATCCGGCAGAAATTACACCGCTGGATTACGAAGATTTCGCACGAGAATGGGTTTGAGAGCGGGACCCTGTCAAATGAAAGCGTACCGCAATTTGATACAAAAATTTGAAAGAACAGGGTCTGTAACTGACTTACCAAGATCAGGAAGACCAATAATTAGTGATGTCCAAATTGCAGGGGTTCTTCATGAAAATCAAGACATAGCCAGAAGCAATTCACTCGCAATCAGCAGTGCAAATGCGATATCCAAGCGATTGAAAATGCCGTATACCACGGTTTGGAAAATTTTACGCAAAATTCTAAACATGTATCCATATAAACTGAAAATGCTGTTTGAATTAAAGGACGCAGATTTGGCTACTAGGTACGATTTTTCTTTGCGAGTAATGGCTCAGATGGAAATTGAACCCGAATGGTTATCCCGTATTTTATGGACAGATGAGGCACATTTTACTCTGAATGATGGAGTCAATACTCAAAACTGTAGAATCTGGTCTGCAGAAAATCCGCAACAAATCGTTCAAAAAGGTCTTCATGACAAGAAAGTCACCGTTTGGTGCGGTTTTACAGCTGATTTTATTATTGGTCCGTATTTCTACGAGGAAATGCAGAATGGACAAGCCGTATCTGTAACTGTAAATGGTGAACGATACTTGCAAATGTTACAAAATTATGTTATTCCACAGCTGCAAAACGAGCACTACGGAATTGAAAACATCATTTTATGCAGGATGGAGCACCCCGCACATTTTCGACCAGTCAAAGAATTGTTAACCAACGTTTTTCAAGATCGCGTGTTAAGCAGACATTTCGTAAATTCATGGCCACCAAGATCACCTGATCTAAACCCAGCGGATTACTGGCTGTGGGGTTATTTAAAAGTTTAGTGTTTAGAAGACGACCAACTACGCTACAAGAATTAAAAGACAGTATTACGGGGCAAATTGGTACAATTCAACCAGAAATGTTACGAAATGCTGTGTACAATTTGGAGGTAAGGATGGTGATCTTACAACAACAAAATGGAGGTCATATTGAGCAATTGCCGTAACCTGTTTTGGGCATACTAAATCCCATTTCATAAGCAATTAGATTTCATTTATTTCTTGTTATTAACTTAATTTGTTAAAAAGTTATCATAATTTAAAATATATTCCTTACTTTATGATATCCTGATATTTGCACTTTAACTTGTCTACTTAATATTTTATTATTCTTTTCTTTATTATTATTATTATTATTATTATATTATTATTTATATTTATATTTTATTTCTTTTTCTTGTCCTGATGAAGCCCCTTACAAAAGTGGGCAAAATGTCGACCGTTTATAAGATGACACGGTTCCAACCCGGCATCATAAATATTTATGATCTACTATTCTTTTGCAAACAGGTACATAAGGCTTCTATTTATTTAAGAGGGTTCCAAAATACAGGCAAGATTAACGTTTTAAAAGAGTCGTTTAGAATCAACATGTGACTAATAATTTTTACATTTCATTAACCAACTGAAGCGCATTATATCAAAATGTTTTATGACTTGCTAGAAATGAAGGATTTTTATATTAAAAAAACCTACTACTTCAAAAGGTTTTCATTTTAACACTGACACTTTCAAAACAAACATTCTACTTTACAAAAAAAGTATAGCACTCTATGTCCTTTTATACACTGTCCAATATGCATCTGAATAATAAAGATATATAAAAAACAAACACTATGTACAAAGTGTTGTGTTTTACAATAAAGTATGAACAAACCGATGAAACACCTGGCGACTCTCAACTGTTATTTAAAATAGAATATGTTCAACATCATTAGGTTTTCAGTTCTGGAATTGGTTAGACGCGTACCATCATTGTTTCCTATTCTGAACTAACCTACAGATTTCCCTAAAATTTGCAGTCTGCATCTATCACTATCTGATCTAGGTCAACATCTACCTCTTTTTTCCTATCTCTGCTCGTAATATATCCCATACTATTCCCCAAAAATCCCTTAGAACGTTTTCTGCCCTTCTATTTCTCTTATCTTTTTCCCCAGATATCCTTGTTCCCCTACTATTTCTATAATCTATTTGTTATTATCTTTGTCAGTCCATGCTCTCGTCCTCATACATCTGAAGCACAGCATTTCAAAAGGCTCCTACCGTTTTTCTGTCTGCGTTTCAGACTGCCCGTATTTCATATGCATACTGTGCTGTGCTCCACACATATGCTTTCAACAATGTTCTTCTTTTTCTATGTTTGTTGTCTTTTCTCATAGGCGTTGTGAAGGGAGGTAAGCAGCCTATGGCTGCCAAGATCCCCCAACACTTAACCATTTACCGATTTAACATATTTTCCAATATATCTTTTAGCACAGTCAATATTAGTTGCAGATATTTCGCAATCAACAACTAGTTGTTTATACTAATCATCAGATTTAGCTGCGCTTATTTTTTCGTCATTAGGTTTTCCGTCTCACAACTGGTTGGACACGTACCTGCACTTATTTATCTTCTGAGCTAGCCTAGATAGTTCCCTGAAATTCTCACACAGCATGTGTATACAGCTCGTTCCCCTTCTATTGTTTTCTAATTTTATGCCCTATTTCACCGAGATTCAGTGAAGGGTGGTAAGCAGCCTGTGGCTACCAAAATCCCCCAACACTTAGACATTTACCGAAATAATGGTTTTCCAGTAAATCCTTTCACACACTTAACATTAATCGAGAATATTGCTGAACCAATTCTTGTAGTTACTTATAATAATCATCATGTTCAAGCAAGTTATTTTATCGTCATTAGTTTATCCATCTTGGGATTAGTTGGATGCGTACCTCCATTGATTTCTATTCTGGGCTAGCCTACACATCTCCCTGAAATTCCTGCAGCCTACATCTTTTACTATCTGTGTGCAGTAGTCTAACCTAGGTCTGCCTCTTCTTATCTTTCTTCCAATCTCTACTTCTAATATATTCCGCACTATTTCCTTATGCCGTAGAATGTGGCCTATCATCCTATCTCTCCTATTTTTTACCGTTTTCTACATATTTCTTTCCTCCCCTACCATTTTTAGTACCTCTTCGTTCTTAACTTTGTCTGTCCATGATATCTTCATCATACGTCTGTAGCACCACATTTCAAAGGCTTTTACCTTTTTCTTGTCCGCTTCTTCTACTGTCCAGGCTTCACAGCCGTACAGTGCTGTGCTCCACACATATGCTTTAAGCAATCCTTTTGTTACGTAATTCGTGGCAGTCCCTGTTCGGGCGCCAAAGTTGTGCTACATTGGCTCGTAGCCGTGCGTAACACAAAGAAAATCAAAGAAATGACCGGGCTCAATCGGAGATTAGGGGGGGTTGTAGAAAACAGACCAACATACAATGTACGCGGCTGTAAGGAGTTAGTGATAATACCTACAAGAAAAATAGTCAAGCAAACCTGAAAAAAAAGGAAAAAGCATAGCAGCAATGATAAGTCTAAATTATTCAGTACTTTGTTGAATGTAAAAAAAACTGTTTGGATAATCTATATAATATAACAACGGTAAAAGCAGTACAAAAATTTTTAGTACAAAGTGCGGTAATATTGGGGAGTAGCAGAAACGTTTCCTCACACCCCAATTAAACATAAATCAGACAAAATGTTAAAAAAAAATAAATAGGTAAGACACAATTGATATGAGTAATTCAGTAGTATTGATCTTTCTTTCTTTCTTTCTTTTTTTTTCTTATGTTTTAAAATATCATGCAAGTCTTTTGTAAAAGGTATCAGAACCACAAAGATATGGTAAAGCAACGGATAGATATTTAAAGTAATAACAAGTAGGAAATAGTTCAACTTACAAAAGTCCTTCAGCAACGCTTCCTTGCAACGGAAGTGTGAGATTCACAATGTCCTACGCTAACGAAGCACTTCACCCTGGACTGTGAGGGTGTTGATGGAACTTATCACACGTCACACTAATCACCCCTACGCATTTCACTGGGGTTAGCTGCAGACACCATCACGCGGCGGAACTATGTAGCATTGATAAATTTCTTGTTAATTCTATTTCCTGAGTCAATAATTTCGAAATATTTTGTAGCACTAGTTTAATTTCAACTGGGATCAAATGTATATTATTTTCATAAACCTCCAAAAAGCAGTGAGAAACTTCAACCAATATCTTTGTAAACCGGTAATCTGTTATATTTCGCAAATAACGAAATTCGCGCAAGCAATGATCTATTTTAGATTCTTTGGTGTTAGAAAAATGCAGAAACTACAGTATCCACTGTAAATAATCCAAAGTATGCACTAATCTGATAAAACAAAGGGACACTAGACTAGATCGCACACACATTAATCCTAAATAAAGAATCGGTCAGTTTAGCAAGTTCTACGACTATTATTTCACAAGACAAACAACTAAAACCACAAATTAGTAAAGTACGCGCATCACTAAAGTAAGTTCGTCAAATGTTCCTTAAAGCATTTGTCTCACAAGAAAAACAACTAAAAACAATTAGTAGGCACGCGTAAGCAATAAAACCGTCCGTCAAATGTTCCGTAAAACACACGTGCCTCAAGTTTAACAAGCTTTACCGCTTTTATTTCCAACAGAAAATCAACTAAAAACATGCCGTGCTTGTTCATGAACAATACGAAAATTAATCCCGCATTAATTCTCACCATTGTCAAAAGCAGAAAGAAGCAGTATTTTCAACGTACTTAATATATCGGAACAAAGAACAAAACTCTACTCCTCGTCTGTTTATATCGATTCGTCGCTATTACCACCGCTTATCGTCTCTTATCTAGACTTGTATATCCACTTAAGGAACAAAATTTATATTTACGGCAAGACAAGAACGATGCAATCTATAATTAATTACAAGCTGTTTAACATTCATTCCTTGGAATTTATTTATTAATGAGAATCAATCTTCAATTTATCTATCTTCTATTAATACACACGAGTTAAATTGCATACAATTCTGAAAACTATTCGAAAGTATTTACTTTATATAAACAGCGATCCAAAACGATGTATTTTAAGTACGCTAACAGAAAATGCACGTTACACTTTCCTTGTTTCTATGTTTGTGGTCTTTGAGCACAGTAGTTGCTTTTTCTTGTTAAATGTAGCACGACCTTGTGCTAATCTTTGTTTTATATCTTTTGTGCTTTTCCCATATTGCGTTATTTGGCTTCCTAGGTAGCAGAAATCCTTAACCTCTTGTAAGTTCGTGTTACATACTTGTATTCTTGTTTTTGATTTATTTTCCCCACCTTTGCATACTAGAACTTTAGGTTTAGTTTTGTTAATTTTCATACCGTATCTCTCTGTTAGAACAGTTTCCATTTCATTAAGAGCAGCTTCTAACTTTTTCTTGCTAGACGCTAACACCGCTATATCATCTGCAAATCTAAGCATATCAATTTTTGTCCCTGCATAGTAATTCCAAATGTCTTTCTGCATTTGACAATATTCATTGCCTCTTCTATGTACAAGTTAAAAATCAATGGGGATATTGCATACCCTTGTCTCACCCCTTTCCTAATGTTTACTTCTCTACGTTCCTGCTCTAATTCTATTACTGCTGTTTGCTCTTTGTATAAGCTATGTACTTTTCGTCTATCCCTATAACTCATTCCAATCTTTTTGAGTATTTCAAACATTTTTTTTTCATTTTATATTGTCGAATGCTTTTTCCAGATCTACAAACCCTATATACAAGCTTTCCCCTTTTTCTATTGTTTTCTCCATTATCACTCTCAGAGCTAAAATAGCCTCCCGTGTTCCCCTGTTTTGCCTAAACTCAAATTGGTATTCTCCTAGTATTTCTTCCGCCCGTTTTTTCATTCGTCTTTGCACAATGCTAGTTAATATTTTTGACACGTATGCTGTCAAACTTATTGTTCGAAAATTTTCACATCTATCTGCACCTTTCTTTTTTGGTATAGTTACTATGATGTTACGTTGGAAATCTTTGGGTATCTCGCCTGTCTCATACATATAGCTTACAAGTTGGAAGAGACGTTCTGTTACTGCTTGTCCAGTGGTTTTTAACGTTTCTGCTTTCACCTTATCTGTACCCGGCGCCTTACCATTTTTCAGACTCTTTAATGCTAGTTCAAACTCATCTCTAAGTATAGGATATTCCAAGTCATCATTTTCGATGTCTGATTCCTGTTCTAATGCAGTTAGTTCCTCTCCTGCATATAAATTCCCTATATATTTTTGCCATCTACCCACTTTCTCTACGTTTTCTACGATGACGTTTTCTTGTGCGTCCCTTGTAGTTTTGCTATACAGTTTTATATCCCTAAAATTCATTCTAATTAATTTGTATGCTTTATCTGTCTTTCCTGTTTCCATCTTCGTTTGTACCTCTTTGCACTTTTCATCACTCCATTGTTCTTTAGCTCCCTGTATTTTCGAATAATTTCCCATTTTATGGCTTTGTATCGCTGTTTTCCTGTTTCGTCTGATTTATTTTTGTATTTTCGTCTTTCTTCTATTGAATTTAGGATATCCTTTGTTATCCATGGTTTCTTATTTTCTTTTTGTGTATACCCCAGAATATCTCTGACCGCCATGTCTAGGCTGGATTTAATGTTATTCCATTCTGTTTCTACTTCCTTAGTATCAGATATTTTCCCGATATCTTTGAGCAATTCATTTCTTTTTTCACATTCTTAAATTTAAGTGCGGCCTTCATAAATACGATGTTGTGGTCAGTATCTATATCTGCTTCTGGGTAGCTTCTACAGTCTTTTACTTGATTCCTAAACCGTTGTTTAACAAGAATGTAATCTATTTGATATCTTCCTATATCTCCTGGCATCTTCCACGTATATCGTCTTCTAATATGATGTTGAAATAATGTGTTTGTGGTGATTAAATTGTTCTTGTCGCAAAATTCTACCAGCCTATTTCCCCTGTCGTTTCTTGTGCCTAAACCAAATAAACCTACTATCGCTCCTTCCCTACCCTCACCTACCACGGCATTAAAATCCCCCGTAATTATTAAATTTTCATGTCCTTTTACGTATCTTAATATATCATCGATATCTTTGTAGATGGCTTCTACCTCTTCGTCACTGTGGTTAGAGGTGGGCATGTATACTTGTATTATTACTGTGTTTACCGGTTTAGATTCTAATCTAACCATGAGTACCCTTTCGTCCTTTTGTAAGTAATTTTTTACACAGTATCCTATCTTTTTCCGCATAACTATCCCCACACCCAAATTTCCTTCCTCTGCTCCTGTTTGAATTACCCTGAAGTTTCCACTCCAAAAATCCCACGCCTCTGGCCACCGAACTTCGCTGATCCCTACTATATCTAGTGATAACCTATTCATTTCGATTTTTAGGTTCTCTAGCTTACCTACTTGCTTCATACTTCTAACATTCCACGCTCCGACTCGCAGAGTGTTCCCGACTCTTATTTTTAACTTTCCGATCACATCCTCCGAATTAGTCCCCTCCCGGAGGCCCGAATGGGGGACTATTTTAACTCCGGAATTTTTTACCCCAGAGAATGCCATTATTTTATTATAATTTAGGTACGCTGTGTACTTTGCAGGTAATGTGGTGGTTTCCCGTTGCTTTCCACATCGCGGCAGTGTGTCTTAGACTGCCATACCGACCCCTATGGTCTCTGCCAATTTAAGTACCGAAAGAGCCGCTGCCCTCTTTCGGGGACCTGTCTTAGTCTGGTTCCTCACTAACGACCCTACTACTTGGTTGGACCTGTAGTTTGGCTCTTTAGCTCATTAGAACACGCAAGCCATTTTACCTGTTCTAGTAATTTAGAACTTCGGCAAGGTGCAGGTCCATTCGAAATGGAGAATATGTTAACATAATTTTTTTAGACATCTCGTTTAGATTTTTACAAAATAGTTATGAACATTTATAGTTCAAAATTTAAAAAATATTAATTAATAAGAATTAAAAGATAGTCGCAGTAACTTAAAAAATCAGATAAAAAATAAAGATAGGCAAGATATTAATAGCATAGAAATTTATAATGAATTATTATCATTCAAAAATTTATTCACCGTGAATAGTTTTAAATAATTTAAAAATTTAAGTTCATATTGTTCATGCTAAACAATAATTTAAATTTAAACTTTGAACATATGTGCATTCACATTATACATATTATTTGCATTACCTGTCTGTCGCAAGCGGGAACCTTTATTTTCTCGATTAAAGATAATTAAAACGTTTCCAAGGTCCAATTTGTAAGATCCTATGGTCGATTTATCTTCAATAGCAATAGAACATGATATTTTCAATGAATTGAATATTAATAAAACTATTGATGAATTTACTGCGTAAAAGCAAGAAAAAATAAATTATAGGTTTGAAAGAAGTCTGAGCATTTATGTAGCCATATTTATTATAAATAAACATATTTTTGCTAGCTGGCTATCTGGTTTTTAATTTGCTTTTATGTATTTTGTATTTCTAACATTAATTTTTAAATTAAATTATATTTTATTTAGATTTAAATTATATCAATGTAGTTCATATAAATAGGTAGTATATTTTTTACTATATATGGCTGATTGTATTATTTCTTACGTTTTTAATATTTATGCAACTCTAAATTCCAAGGTAAATTTATGCATCGAAGCAGATTTCACCTTGATGTGTTCCTGTCAGTAACATAAATAAACGATAATATATGTATATCTATAATACATAGTGTAAAGACAGCTAACTAATGAACATGTTATTTTTAACAAAAAAACTAACTTGATCGTCACCGATTAGCAGTTGATTTATACATGTTAAATGTATAATTTATATATTTTTCCTTTGTCTGTCCCTGAGGGCAACACAAAAATAAAACGATAATCTACATAAATCTATAACCCGTGTCATGAAGTGACTTAATAAATATCTTAATATTAACTTCATCTTTACATTTATTAATTATATTGATTAAAAAAACAACTATTCCTATTATTGCTGATTCACAGTTGCATTCTTATACATTTTAAATTTTTAATAGGTCCTGGCCTACACTTTAATAGTTAATACCTTACAATCAAGTTGTGTTGCAGCTGATTTATATAATCATTTCCTTCTCTTAGTTTATTCTTTTTTATTGTAAAGCTAAATTTCCCGGACTTCATAAGACTAACCTCTTTAAAAGTGACAAATTTAACAATGATGGAGTTCTGATGATTTCGACTTTGACCTAATCTATGGCAACTTGGAAACGATAATTGGAATCTTGAAAACTAAAAATCCCTCTTGAATATTAGATAGCAAATTGGACCACCATATATCATAACGCCTACCTTACCTGATTATCACAAGATCGAGAATTTCTTTTTAATGAGGGAGGCCCAAGGTAAAGATGGATGGAAAAGGCTTGAGGAAAAAAAACTCATTAGAGATAAACGGCTAGTAGAGTGTTAGCTCTAGGTAGATCATGAGCTTGGGTTATGGGATGTCTGTTGACCAAAAATATAGGAAAAGAGTGCCACCGTATTTTTCAATACAACAACATACGAAGATACATGTAAATGTATTAGGAGAATGCGGAAACCTAAAGTCTACACCGTTTATGTAGCCACAAAATCTAAATATCAACCTTGCAAAGCACTTACCAAAATTTCACTTACCAGATGTATTACAGATGTCTCTGCATATCCTGTGAACAAACAAACGCACAACAGGGACACCGTTTGTGTTCTTAAAAATATTCACCAATAAATAACATATTTGATTTTAAGTTCCAAAAATATATACAGCCAGGGTACTTGTTATCATAAGACAGAGTTAATCTTTTACTTATTAAGAATCAAGAAATTTCCTTTGAATTTTTAATAATAAAAGAATTAAGCAAAAAAAATCTATTCAATTAAATTGGTTTAGCTTGTTTCAACATTAATATTTACAATAAAAATTTACATGGAAAGAAACTAGTATTGTTCTATCTGCAAAAACACGAACATCTTTAAACTCAATATTTCAACATATTCTTACTGTAAGGTATTTGCTTTCTTAACACTTTAAATTTCAAATTTAAGTATAGCTTTCAGTAGTACTACAGTCAACTTTACAAGTAAGAATCAAGATTATCTTACGTGGCACTAAAATGTAGCATTCAAACAAAGAATAAGCTTTAACTTTATATCTTTCAAAAATTTATTATGTCTTAAAATTAAATTGTATGACGTCAAAATAATCAAAGATATTATTAATGTAACACCAAGTAACATGTGGTAATTATATCGAATAACTAGATATTTTTGACATCACATATCAATAACAATTTTTTTAGTGAAGCCAAAACTGTCTGCTTGTGAAACAAATATGATAGGCAACTATGGAGCCATCTTTAAAATTTTGTAAAGTTACGAGAATAAAACTGGATGCTTCTTACAAAATGAATTTCAAATTAACTAAATCAAAGTAGAATATCAACCTTTGATCATACGTAAGATATTTAAATAAATATAAATTAAATTAAAGGTTAAATATCACTCACGTGCTTGAAGTACAGTTCAAACAAAAACTTGAACATTCTCACCAGAACCAAACGTCAGATGTAGACAAATCTAGGCACATCTGCGATGCACGCAACATGAATTAAACATACCATTATGCTGAATTTTACGCTGGAATTTTTAAAGACCTTCAGAACAAAATATTATCCAACCAAATAAAATCTCCGTTACATATGACCAATAATTTTCATGTTTTCTAAATTTTAAACTAAAGCTTTATATCTGTGGTATTGCATGTTTTAATGATGGATTACTTCAATATTCTTCGCGTCTGCAGAAATCAACTAACTTTACAGATGGTGGAATACAAAATAAAATCTTTACCAAAAGTTGTCAGGAACCACATCAAGACACGAAGGTATTCCTTAATCAACTTATTTTACGAACGCGACAGCAGGCCATGCGCCTGAGCATATTGACTTTTCTATGCTCTGGAGAGCAGCTTATTTCTTCAAGCGCTAATGGAAAAGTGAAGTCGAACTGACAGACAAACGATTTGTGTTGTAACTTAGATATAGAAAGCAAAGGAGCGCATAATCCATTATACACTTAATAAACTATTTTTAGTGATCAAACAATTATAAATTGTGTTTTTTATATTATCGAAACATGATATTAGATTTATCAGGAATGTGTAACTAACTTGGAAAAAAAAATACGTTTCAATCTCACCCTAAAATGGGTAAGTGATTAACCTTTTCCTAAAGCAAATTATTAAATAAAATGTGCTCTTCTGACCTAGCTATGGGTCTATTCCTGAATAGGGCAATAAAATTAATTTATATAATAATATATATCTATTATTAAATCACACTATTGGACCGATTTGAGGATTACTGTAAAACAACATCACAAAAACCAAATATTATTATTATTATTATTATTATTATTATTATTATTATTATTATTATTATTATTATTATTATTATTATTATTATATTATTGAGGTTTCGATAAATAAGGAAGAGATAAGTAATTATAAAATTCCCGGATATAATATGTACTTCAAACTTCGTAGCGTTAGGAAAGGAGGTGGAATTGTAATGTATATGGCTAAAACTTTAATATTTATTGAAGATGACTTTGCATCAACATCATACGAAAATATAGAGGGCTTATTAACTATTAACAACAATAATACTTTTAAGTTGATTTTTATTTATAGACCACCAAGCAACAGTGAGTATGATTTTCTGCAGGAATTTAAGGTTCAATTAGAAAAAAGTAAACACATCAAACAAATTTTATTTGGTGGAGATATTAATTTAAATTTAACTTCAGAAAAGCAAACAATGGCAATAAATGAGTATGAAGCGGGTTTAAATACAAAAGGATTTTATAAATGTATTCTGGGATATACTCGGCAAGAATTTTATAATGATGTTTTAGTGTCTTCTTGTCTGGATCACATGTTTATTCGTGGTGTGTATAATAAGGTCTGTTCAGGAACCGTACATACTAAAATTTCGGATCACTATATGATTGTAATAAAAATTTTTTTCAAGCCTTGAACGTTCAACAAAGGTTAATTAATAATGAAATAGACGAACATAGAATTAGAAGAGCATTGAGTAACCTAAATTTAAATACCTTAAAAATGATACAAGAACCGGAAGAATTGTATAACAAATTACTTCAATTTTTTAATCAAATATACGTAAATAGTTATAGGAAGGTGTATAAAAGGGAAACAAGCGTAATTAAGATAGGAAAAACGTCTAAAAAGGAATGGATGACTGATGCATTAATAAAATGCATCGGTATTAGAGATAAACTTTATAAAAAATGGTCGCAATCAAATAATGAAATAGATAAAATCGCTTATAAACGATACAGAAATTGGTTAGTCGCAAAGATTAGAAAAAAACGCGAAAGTTTTTACAATAACAAATTTTTAAGAGCTAGGAATGATACAAAAACAACGTGGGAGTTACTTAACAAGTTATCGCAACACAAAAAGAAAAATAACGTGGATAGTGTAATAAGGCAAGCAATGCCAAACGATAATGAAGCAACTATTGCAAATAAATTTGCAAATTTTTTCTTTAATAGTGTTCAGTCTAGTAGGCATGATTGCTCAATAAAATTTATGCAGGGATTTAATTTAATAACACCTCTAAATTGTAGTATTCTGTTACAAATGGTAACTGTTGATTTTGTGAAAACAGAATTAACAAGAATAAATGTTCATAAATCTCCGGGATTTGGGAATATAAGGATAAAAGACATTTTATTTATGGGAACTGTAATGTATGCATTGATATCACAATTAATAAATTCAATTATTAAAACTGCCCCTAACTGTCCCTAATAAACTAAAAATAGCCATAATTCGTCCAATTCATAAAACTGGCAACTTTTCAGGTATTTCTAACTATCGACCAATTTCCATTCTTCCCTTGATAGAAAAATCCTTGAAAAACATCTAGCCAAATTAATTCATAAACACTTAGATGTGAATTCTATTCTGAGTAAAGAACAATACGGTTTTGTGAAGGGACTAGGAACTGATAAATTATTATGTGAATTTTCTAGATTAGTCTATGAAAAATTAGCAAGTAATATAAACATTCTTTGTTTGTTCGTGGACTTCTCTAAAGCCTTTGAAACGATAGAGCACAGCATCCTTCTAAATAAATTAGAAAAGTACGGTTTTAGGGGTCCTGCGTTACAACTGTTTAAATGTTATTTGAAACACAGGAAGTTCGTAGTTAAAATTGGTAACTCTAATAGTCAAGATTATCCGTTAACGTTAGGCGTTCCCCAAGGATCAGTACTGGGTCTATTACTATTCATACTTTATATAAATGATCTACCAAAAGTAATGCAGATATGTCAAATTTATATGTTTGCTGATGATGTACTTCTTTTGGCAGTACATAAGAACTTAAAAGTAGCGGAACAATTCTTGCAATTGGACGCTAATAACTTGGTAAAATGGACCCACGATAATCACCTAATTATTAATAATAATAAAACAAAATTAATGAATATTACTACACCGTATGTAGTAAAGGAAAATCCTAAGGTAATTATACATTCCTGCAGATGTTTTCAGTTGCAAAATAGGAGCATACACTCTTGTTTTAGTGATTGTAATTTAGTAACGGTCTGTACTACGTATCGGTACTTAGGCGTTACTGTTGATAACCACTTTAGATGGGATTATCATATAAAGAATGTATGCAATAAGCTAAAGTTAGTGCTTGTAAAAATGCATTATATTAAACATTTGGTTCCATACAAAATTAGGAAAATCGTCTATGTTGCACTAGCGGAGTCAGTACTTAGATATGGTCTAGAGGCATGGGGATATGCAAATGATATATATTTAAATCAAATTGGTGTAGTGCAAAGACAACTGCTAAAAACAATATGCAATATTGATTCAGGCAGATCGTTGCAAGAATTACTGTGTACCACAGATACATTGAGTGCTAAAGGGCTATTTTATTATAAGATTATTCTAGAGAACTATTTTGTAGACAATTATCTAACAAGAAAGGTTGATGAGTATAATTTAAGAACTGTAGATTATGTTGTACCATTAGCTTTTAACAAATATGAAAAGAATAATTTATGCTATGTGGTACCTAAGCTATTCAGCTCACTATCTGAGGACTGTAAGCGATTTATTAATATGAAAAACTTAAAACGGAACTTAAAAAATTTTTTAAAGGACATAAAATATCAAAATATTTTATTACGGTTCATTATTTAGTATATACATATAAAATAAATTTAAAAAGACTTTAAAAAATTATTATTATTAAAATTATTTTAGTTTAGAAGTTACTAATTAAATTAGAGACGTGTACTGCCTTTGTATACGTTTCGTGCTTATGGTTATTTAAATAGCAAATGTGGGTACTTGTTACAGTTTTATAATGAGAGGGTTGAGTCGATATTTTGTTTTAATTTACTCACTTAACTTTACTTAATTTATTTTACTTACTTTAAATAAAAGCTCTACATTAATTAAATTAGAAATTAGTTTAATCCTAAAATTAATATTAAGTAATAGTATAGCAATTAGAATAAGATGGCAATAAATACATTTTTTTTTTAGTAATCTAGATTTAGCTAAATTGTTTATAATTGAAATATTGAGTTATATGTAAGAATTGCTGTAAGTGTCGCTGCCAACGTGTGATTAATATGTATTAATGAAGTAAATGTGTAGGGTACATAAATTGTTTAGTTGCTAATAATTTTTGTAGAGCAAATGTAATTATTATGTTAATGGAATATACACCTTGTCAAGCAGCTTTGGCTAGCATAAGGTGGATTAATGTACTTTATATAAATAAATAATTATTGAATTGAATTGAATTGAATGGAATTGAATTATTATTATTATTATTATTATTATTATTATTATTATTATTATTATTATTATTATTATTATTATTATTATTATTATTATTATTATTATTATTATTATTATTATTATTATTATTATTATAGTGCCTTTAGTTGCATCGTATTTTACAACACAATGTTAAGAAGTACATGAGGCGAAGTCTAGCTAACGCTACTCAAACTTAACCTCAACTAATTACAATTTTTACAAATTTTAACTAATTATTTGCAATAAATAAATTGTGGATAAGTAAACACAACAAGTGACTTGTAGTTAGTCTACAACAATTACATTATGACTATTCCAGAAATAGTTAACTGTATGGTAAAGCTAGTGACCAAGTTGGGTAAGTTTAATTTGTTCTTGCACTAATTTGGATTTATAGTGCTTTTTAAAATATTTTAGCGTATGTGCTTTTAGATCCGCTGGTATATCATTATATATATTCACAGCATTATACGAAAAGCATCTTTCAAACACAGCACGATGAAATTTAGGCATTGTTAACGTATGGACATGTCGAATACTTCGTTCATGCATGTCACCTCTGAGTACTAACTTTTCTTTAAGATAAGCTGGCGTAGAAGTAGACAAAGTTCGAAAGACTAAAGCACTTATGTAATATTTAAACAAGTTATCTATTTTCAACCAACCAAGCTCATTTATCTTTGCAGACACTCTGTCAAATTTGCGAAGTCTGTAGATATATCTACAACAATTGTTCTGCACTCTTTGTAGACGATTTTTTGTGACCTGAAGCAAACATGGATAATATATAATAAGGCCATAGTTTAAAATCGGTAAAACTAATGTTTCACAAAGTATCCTTTTTAGTGCAAAGTTGAAAATATGCCTATTTTTATACAGTTGTCTAAGAACAAGGTAAGATTTTTTAATCAGTAGCGGAGTTTGTAATCAAAAATTATGCCTAGACTTTTTGAGCACTTAAAATCCTTTAATGGCTGCTTTTGAATTATAATTTCTATGTTGATTGATGATTTCTTTCTAAAGTTTGGAGAGAAATCGATGACGTTGCACTTTCCAATATTTAATTTTAAGTTGTGATCAGAGGAATATGTGACAAGACCCTGAATGTCATTTTTGATACGATTCGAATGAACAAATTCTGAATCGTATGAAAGACATAGTTGAGTATCATCAGCAAAGCATTGGATATTTACATGTTTTATAGCCTTGTGAATATCCGACACGTAAATTAAGTAAAGCATGGGGCCTAAGACTGAGCCCTGAGGTACACTAGATGTAATTTCTGAAAAACAGGACGAGCAGTTCTCGATTACCACTTTTTGAAATCGGTTTGTTAGATAACTGTTGAAGAAACTATAGGTGGTGTTATCAAGACCATAATATTTTAAGATGGCACATAATAAGTCGTGATCAAGAGTGTCAAAAGCCTTTGAGAAGTCTTGTTGAACCATTGAAGTAGCTAGTCCCATATCTAGCGCACGAGTTATGTTGTCGGTTATAGCGAGTAAAGCTGTGGTAGTATTGAAGCCATTTCTAAAGCCGGATTGATAATCGGGAACAATTTTGTTCATCATTACGTATTGGTATAGCTGCCTTAATACGACCTTTTCTAGAAATTTTGACATTGCGAGAAGAATACTTATTGGTCGTAAGTCGGTAAACGACTTAGGGTTACTTACTTTAGGGAGCGGCTTAACAACTGAGTATTTCCAGGATTCTGGAAAATATCCCATTTCCAAACAACAATTGACTATATGTGTCAGATGTGGTGCAATGACTGGTAGGCATAGTATTGTAACATCTTTGCAGAAACATTATCTTGACCAATAACATTTGATTTAAGGTTGACAACAATCTCTTTAATTTCCTCAATAGACGAAAATTGAAATGAGAACTGAGAATTTGGATTAAACTTATTTGCTCTGTAGTAATTTGTAATTTTTGCACAGTTATTTATTGGAGTAAAACCGACAAAAAGTAATCGTTCACTTCGTCAGGATTTTTTAGTTCTTGAGGTATTTCGATAATTGGTTTTCCTTTAACATTTAATAGATTCATTGCTTGCAAGAGATTTTTACTGTTACAGTGTTTTGTCCGATGGGCTAAGTAAGCAAATTTCTCTCTTCTTATGGCACCAGTTACTACATTGCGTAAACTTTTGTAGTAGTTGTAATCAGTGATGCACCCTGGTGCGTTTATATTTAAAAAGTGCTATGCCGCGAGTCTTCATCATACAACGAATATTGTTAGTTAACCACGGAGAAAATGGTTTCGTAACCTTCGATGTAGTCAGCGGGGCATGAAGGTCAAGGAAATGAGATAAATTTTCGGTAAGGTATTGTATTTTCTGTTCAATGGAGTTTATATAGAACATACTATCCCACTGTATATTTATAAGGTCGGTATTGAATTCATCAAAAGAAAAGTTGCGATAGTTTCTGTAAGTAACAAACTTTGGTCGCGGACGAACATAAGTTAAGTTGATAGTACAGAAAACAGCTCGGTGATAAGATATTTCATGATCGATAACACCCGTATGGAGAATCAAATCACTCTTGTTGGTAAAAATTACCTCCAGAAGTGTCTGGGAATTATTAGTTATCCGTGTCGGTTCCGTAACCAATTGGCTTATGTTGTAAGAATCAACACAATTAATCTCAGTTACCAAATCTGATAGAAAACACTGTGAAATGGTTACCAATTGGCCACCATTTATATCTCATCGGTTTAGCAATATCAGTCAAGTTTACCTACATTTGGGCACATTTGTCCAAAATAAAACAGTAAATCTTGTTTAAATTATACATTTAATAAACAATTGATAATTTTACTTACCGAATATACGAAATTTATTCAGTCAATACAAAAGGTTTTCAGAAAGCGGCTGCAAATGTGATTATAGTGGCATAGATTTATAAAGAAAATAACTTTATATACAAAATAAGTCACAAGGTTTTTTTAATATGCAGACCTGTATAAACAAAACAAAAATAGGAAACCATGAGTGACAAAGATTATTCCGAATTCCATAGAAGAAATGCGAAAATACAAAAACAGACCAAACAAAGAAGAGAAACTAAGATACAAAGCCATAAAATTGGAAATTATTCGCAGATGTAGAAAATCTGAAGAACAATATATTGAGGGAAAATGCAAATAGGTACACACAGATGGAACTGAAAAGACAGACGAAGCATACAAAGCTACTAGAATAAATTTTAGGAATATAAAATCGTATAACAAAATTGTATTGGGGGGCACAAGGAGTGATCGTTAGGGAAAATGTGGAGAAAGTAGATAGATACCAAGAATATATAGGGAATTTCTATGCACGGCCGAAAATAAAAGCACTAGAATAAGATTCAAACATTTAAAAGGATGATTTGGGATATCTTATAGTTATAGATGAGTTTGAATTAGCAATAAAGAGTGTGAAAAATAATAAAGCACACGGGATAGATAAGGTGCAAGCAGAAACTCTAAAACCGCTTAAACAAATAGTGGCAGAACGTTTCTTTTAACTTGTAAGCTATCTGTACGAGACATGCAAAATACCCAAAATTTCAAAAGTAACACCATAGTCATTATACCAAAAAAGAAAGATGCAGATGGATGTAATAATTTTTGAACAATAAATTTAACGACTCATGTGTCAGAAATATTAACTAAAATTGTGCAGGGATGGATGGAAAAGCGGGCTGAAAAATACTAGCAGAAGAAAAATTTGGGTTTACGAGAAACAGTGAAACACGGGATGCCATTTCAGCTTTAAGGATGATAATGGAGAAAGCAATTGAAAAAAGAGAAAGCTTTAAGTAGAGTTTGTAAATCTCGAAAAAGTATTCGACAATATATAATGGCAGAATTTTTTTAAATACTAAAACAGACAAGAATGGGTTATAGAGATAGACGGATAGTACGTAGCATATACAAAGAGCAAACAGCAGTAATAGAATTAGAGCAGGAACGTAGGGAAGTAAATATTAGGTAAAGAATGAAACAAGAAAGTGCGCTTTCTCATTAATTTTCAAGTTATATGTCAAATAAGCAATAAATACTGTCAATTGCAGAAAGCCATTTGAAATTATTATGCAGGGACAAACAATTAATGAAATTATGCCCAGAAGTAGTATTCCACGTTTTTCTTGATCCTATCCCTTACAAAAGATGTCGAAACGTTCGTTTCAATGGCATTTAATGAGACACCCAAGACGCGTACTAATAATCATGACTCAAGCCGTGAAAATCTTCAACATTATTTATGAAGTTTTCCGTATATCAGACAGGTGAGTAAAACCTAGATAATTTATAGAGTATCTACATAAGTCTATATTATAGTATTTTAGGTAAACATTTACAACAATCTACAAAAATGAAGCTATACACGTAAATAATAAGTGTTTCAAAAAGGACGCAATACTAAGATTAAGTAGATAAAAGTCACGCAAAGGAGAATTGTTATTCCTCTCATACGTTTATTGGAAAAGCTGATTTGAGTTTAATAGCTTGCTAAAATCAAAATTAGGGCTATTCCAGTATCCATTCGTCCCTGTTGTCCCTGTTCTTTTCTACGAAAGAACATGTATCTATGACTAAGGTTTTACGAGCTTATAAATCTTGCAAACGAGTTTCGGTTAAAATTTCTCGATTCTACAGTTCCTAATAAGTTAAGAATTATTCGTGTGAGTGGAAGTGTACTTGAACTAGGAAGCACAGACCGACCTTCACTGTTAAACGTGGAGAGTCTGATGCATGTGAAAAAACGTTCGACTCGCTCACTCAAAAATTTACTCAAAAAATTATAATCTCAGTCTGGCCTTTCAGCATCTGCTACTTTCGGGTGTACCAAAAAAGGCTCAGTTAACTTAGCTCCCCCACTATATTTACATTTTGCTGATAATGCTAGCGTAGCTTAACTATATGCAGTGCAACCTAACCGATCTCGTACAAAAGTTACAACATTAAATTATTACATTTACGAAACTGAATCAGATAGGAAGCTAAACTAACACCAGCACCCCACCCCACCCCATGTTGAGGAAATTCAATGATACTCCTGGCACAGGTTACTTGTAGCTAGCGCAACCGAGGGCATAGAAACTACATAAAGATAGCTTCTTTTCTTGGGGAGCTATGTTGTTAACGTTAGTCCCCATAGTAGAGAAACTAACTTATACTGCTGACGCAGGTTACACAGAGCTAGTGCAGAAAGACGCACCATAAGAAATAGCTCACGCATCCCGAGGAACAGCTAGTGCAGGCAACAAAACTATATTATTGGAGCTTTTTCTGCGACTAAGTTTTACTGCTGGCTCAAGTTAGCTAGGGCTATCGCAACCTAGGATAAATAGCTAACCATCCAAAGAAATAGATAGCAAATGCATATAAACTACATTAGTGTAGCTTTTTACTAGCGGGGCTAAGTTAACACTTAGATTTCCCATAGAGTAGAAATTAAGTTATACGCTAGCGCAGGTTACTTGGAGCTAGTGCAACCTCGCGCGTCTCAAGAAATAACTAACACAGGCATAGAAACTACATAATAGTAGCTTCGTTTCTGGGAGGCCGCATCTTACCCGCTATGGTGGAGTAACTAAGTTATACTGGCGATGCACAAAGATAGCACAACCTAGTTCACCGCAAGTAATACCTAACGTAGGCACAGATATTATATTGTGCTGGCTTTTTTTAGTAGGATTGAATTAGCGTAGATATACTTCATGTAGAAATAACTCAGTTACACTATTAGTGCAAATTACTTAAGACTAGCATAATCTAGCGCTCCCCACGAATTAGCTAGTCCAGGCATAGAAGCTATATAATGACAGTTTCTTTTATGGTAAGGCTAAGTTAACGCTTACTTCCCTCTCCCAACCACTCTCTGGTTAAGGAACTAGTGCAGAGCACTTAAAGCTGACGCCACCTGGCACTCTCCAAGATTTAGCTTACGCGGGCTATAAACTTCATAGTTTTTTTTCTGGGAAGGCTAGGTTACCACTAGCCCCCCCCTCCCCTCAATTAATGCAAAACTTTCCTTGACGTTGAAGCAACCGCTAATGACGCAGATTGCTTAGAACTATTGCAACCTAGCGCACTCCAAGAAATAGCTAGCGCATCTCGAGAAATACCTAGCGCAAGCAACAAAGCTGTATTACCGGATCTGTCTTCTAGTAAATCTGAATTAATGGTAAATCCCCCCATACTGAAACTAAGTTTTACTGCTGGCACAGATTACTTAGGGTTGTCGCAACCTAGCGTACCTACGAAATAGCTAGCCTACCCAAATAAATAGCTAGCGAAGGTATAGAAACTTCTTAATGGTGGCTTCTTTTCTGGTGTGATTAAGTTAACGTTTAGGTTCTCCATAGTAAAGAAACTGAGTTATATTATTTGCGCAGGTTTCTTAGAGCTAGCACAACCTAGGGCTTCCTAAGAAGTAGCCAGCACAGGCATAGAAAGTACATTTCTGAGAAGGCTAGGCCATCGCTTACCCCCAAGGTGGAGTAATTACGTGCCAGTGCAGATTACTTAGATTTAGCGTCACCTAGTTCACCCCAATTAAGAGCTCGTAGGCATAGAAACTATATTATGGTAGCTTTTTCTGGTAGAACTTAATTAATTTAGACTCCCCTCACGTCGATTCGACTAAGCTACATTGCATGTACAGATTATTTAGAACTATTGCAACCTAATGCACCCCAAAAGGTAGCTAGTGCACCTTAAGAAATAAGTAGCGCACCCGTAGAAGCTACATAATGCTAGCTTCTTTTCCGGAAGAGCTAGGTTAACCTCAGCCTCCGCAATGGTGTAGGAACTAAGTTATACCTCTAGCACTGGCTACTTAGAGCTAGAGCACAACAAGAAATTGCAGATGTAGGCATTAATAGAAGCAGATATAAAATGTATCATCCTGTGACAGGGTTGGAATAGAGTTTGGGTTTATTACTCCGGCTAGTTACAATCTTACCCAGGGCGAGGAACTTTAACGACTTATGAAAGCAAGCACACATTTTGTAACTATTTTAATGAATGTAGTAACTAAACCGTAACTTTACAACTTATGTAAATGTTACACATATTAACAAATTATGTATTTTTATGTGTAATGAATACAAATAGTTTTTACCTATCTCATACATGAATACCGACTCATTCCCGAACAGGTGTGAAAGCGGAGCGTATTTCAAAATGCCGTCATGCCACAAGGACTTAAACAACACTACTCACCGTATATCGCACTGCACGGGACAACGATTATTGACGAATGTAGAGGACCAACGGCCCTATCACTAGAAAGGTATGTTACACTCCATTTTTTATTCAAGGAATAATTTTTCGTCAGGGGTCAAAGTTCTTCGAAACAAAATCAATGTGCCTCTGCTAACTCTCTTTGTGATGCATCTCTGGACAGAAAAGAGATCAGTAGCTTTAGATTAAAATGTATTATAAATCTGAGGCTACATAATCTTAGTGTTTTAAAATTAATCGATCAGAGGCGAAAGCGATCTAACACAGACAGAAACATCTTTTTGATAAGTTTTGGATGTAATGGTACTACTACGTATTGAGTATTTTAATAAGACCTAAAGAATGCAACATTAATATCACAACTTAATCTGAAAAACTATTTAGGCTGCAATTAAAACAAACCGAGTTATGCTCAGCACGGCTAGAATTCGAATCACGCTTCAAACAAAATCGAAGAAAGAAATTCTTAGGTTCGAATCTTACTCTAGCTCAAACCACGAAACAATTTTTTTTTTAAATATTTAGGTAAACGTTGAGCAGCTATTGGTAAATATTTTACTTGAGACAAATACAAGCTTAAGATTGAAGAAGCTCTACTTTATCATAAATACCTAGTATCAGTGTAACTCTAATTATAAAATCAAAAACACAAATATGATATCTAATGCACTGATCATTGATTTTATAAGCATTATATGTGGATAGCTTGAAAACCAATAAATTGAAAAATATTTAGAAATTATATATCAAGAATATGCCGAAAGTCTGCGTGATTCTATGAAAAGAATTTTAGGTTAGATTAGATTACTACAAAATTTTTACTGTAAGTGATAAATCTATAGTAAGGTTATTCCATGTAACCTTTCTAATTCTTTATCTTTCTAAAAAATTATTGAGGTTAAAATTTTCTTGCTAAAATAGACATGAACTGCACTCTTATCTCAAGGCATGCAGTGGGTTCTTTGAATTGTTATTTCTACTAGTAAAACCATACACTTGATTTAATCCAAGTTCAATAAACAATAACACAATGCCACTATTTTAGTGAGTAAAAAATATATTATTAATAATTCTGTAACCAATGTTATTTACAACCAAATTTATACAAAAATAAGTGTTTTGTTTTTACAATATTTCTCGCCATAATTTAGTACTGCGTTCTTCTCGCATTAATTTAATATCACCCCAATCCGTAACTAAATTCCACTCTCTTGAATCCATAACTAAATTGCCACTTTCGGCTTTGCACATTATAACAACGTGAACAAACTACTTGTGAGTAGCAAGGTACTTGATGCTTTTTCAGGCCAAGCTCAACTTCACAAGCTGAAGGCCCATTTTCGTCCAGTGCTTAAATCAAAAAGGAAGACAAAATTCGCGTATCTAACAAAGTAGATAATATCCCTCCTAAGCGCAGATGGTTTTTAAAATTTTGCTTTCAATCAAACACGTTCCTACAAAATCTGAATGTATATGTGGTTGTTTATCTATTAGAAGAAGTAGAATTCATTGCCTAACCAACAGTATTGGTAACAGAAAAATTTAAACTGTTACAATCAAGTGGATTTAAGAGAAACCAAATGGAAAAAGCTGCATACAGTTACAATACAACTCATTTTACTAGCTGCCATTGACATGGTAGAAACAATATTTAGTGATGACCATGCTAAACAACTTAAGAATATTCTTCTGCCAAACGATTCGTTTTTCGGAAGAATTAACCATATGTCTGTGTATATTGACAAGCAATTAGAATTCGAGTTAGTTGGAAATTTTTTTTACATGTGACCTGATAAATTTACGGACGGCAGTAATGATTCTTATTTGATCGCTATGTCAGATTCTGTTATATCAAAGACCTTGCAAGCCCGTTCAAGGACAAATAACTGATGTCAAGTAGATCAGAACTACAAATATTGCTATTATAAACTCAAGCTTGCAGTAGAACGATTGTAGGCGGCTCCGTGGCGTAGTGGTATGTGAGTGACTACTACGCCCAAGGTCCCGGGTTCGAATCCCGACACGGTCCGCTTGAAAAATGTTAGGCGAGCATTTTTCACAAAAATACACCCTCGTTCGGATGAGAGGTAAAATGGAGGTCCCGTATGTTAGTGTTGTCACGCACGTTAAAGATCCCTACCTTGCTTGGAACAGCAAGGGTTCGGCAAATTTCAAAATTTTCCAGTTAAAAAGACTCGCTTCTTGGCCAATGTAGTACCTTCGGGTGAAGCATTGGAAACTCACATGTAAGTAGAACGATTGTGTTTAAATTGGCACCCAAGAAGATAAAGCCATGTCTGTTAGAAATAGCAGTTAACAAGATCTTGTAAAAGAAGAAATCTTCAGTAGTCTGGACATACTCTACATTTCATCAAAACACCTTAGAATAAAATTCGCCAAATCTTAGACTAAATGTTGGTTTGATAGTAATTTTTGATGTAGTTAATTATATCAAAACTAACTCTTCAAAATTAAAGATTTTTGCTGCCATTTGTGAAAATATCGGAACACTTCGCATATTATAGCTATTTTATTCTTCTTCCAAATGGTTATCACTATTGATATTTGGGGTGGATGAGGATTGCTGTCATATAATAAATAACAAAAGGAACTTCATTTATTCTCGGTAATATAAAAGTAACATCCAAAATATCTTCTTAAACCGATTTTGACGTAACTAACTTAAAATTAACAAAACAACCATTCCCGTAACCAAAACGTCCTGCCTACTATTTTTAATCTTAGCGCAGCGTTGCGCACAAAACACTACACTAACACTTCCCCTGAATCTAGTTTTCGTCCATGAAACTGATTCCAATGTCGGTGCACAATTTTCGCATTCTCGGATATGCAAGCCCTTTCGTAAAGATGTCAGCTAAGTTTAATTCAGTCGGCACATACTGTAGCTCCAATCGTCCATCGTTTATGTCGTCTCATATCCTAAAAAGTTTAAGCTCAATATGCTTGCTTCGGTCACTCGTCACGTTGTTCTCAGCTATCTTCTTCGCAGCAGCGTTGTCGATTTTAATCTTCCACGGCATCTTGCAATCTACCTCGCTTAATTCACACAAGAAGTTCTTCATCCAAGTAGCTTCTTTATTGCATTCGTATAGTGCAACAAATTCTGCTTCTGCTGTACTTAGAGCAACGCATCGCTGTTTGCGGCTCAACCATGTTACAGCTCCTCCAAGAACCGTCGTTACGTGCCCGCTATACGATTTACGGTCGTTCTTGTCACTCCCCCAGTCTGCATCAGTATAAGTGACTATCTGATTTCCTGGTTGCTTTTTATAAGTAATCCCGTAGTTTATTGTTCCTTGTAAATATCGTAGTATACGTTTTACAGCACTCCAGTGTTCCTGGTTGGGATTCGATGTAAATTGGCTCAAATACGTGACAGCGAACGCAATATCTGGTCTCGTATTTGTCATTAAATATATCAAACTGCCAATTACTCGTTGATACTTAAGTTTCAAACGTTCGTCTACATCTCCTTCGTTCTTCGAATATTTAACGTTTGTGTCAATCGGCGTACTTACGGGTTTGCAGTCTTTCATATCTACGCTCAACAGCAACTGCTTCGTATAATCAGCTTGATCTATTTTTAATTCGTTACTTTTTCTAGTTATGTTCCAAGAAAGTAATCTCTTTGCTATACCTAAATCTTTAATTTTAAACTCCGTGTCCAATTTGGTTTTCATTTTTGTGATTTCGTTCTATTCGCCATGCAAAGTTACGTCGTCCACGTAAACAGACATCACTAAATTTCGTTTTTCGTTAAAATATACGCAAGGATCTGACTGACAGCGGATCATGTTTTGATTAATCAAAAAATCGTTCAATCGTTTGTTCCATAGTAAACCTGATTCATGTAATCCATATAAGCTTTTCTTTAATTTGCATACGTATCGTCCTCGCTGTTCATTAGTTTCCAAACCCTCTGGAATTTCTATATACACGTCACTCTCAACTTCTGCATTTAAGTAGGCGCAATTTACATCAATTTGTTCGATATGCCAATCGTTTTTTACGCTTAGTGCCAATAGTGTTCGAATAGTTTTCTCATTACAACTGGTGCAAACGTTTTGTCGTAATTTATGTTCTGTATTTGTTCGTTTCCAAGAACAACTAGTCTTGCCTTATACTTAACTACTTGTCCATTCTGATCGTATTTCTTTTTAAACACCCAGTGGCTTCTAAAAATTCTTCTGTCTACCGGTCGCTTAACAATTTCCCATGTTTCGTTTGTGGCTAAATTCTGAAACTCGCCGTTAATAGCCTCTTGCCATTCATCGCGTTCGTTGCTACTTATAGCTTTTTTAAATGATTTAGGTTCTTCATTTCTCACTGCTTCGCTACGAAAGCATCTTTTAGGATCTCGTTCGTAGTCGTTGAAACGTAGAGGTGGTTTTGAAAATCTGCCACTTCTCGTTGGAATACCGTCATCGTTTTGTAAACCTGCATTGTCTAATTCGTTTTCGTCCGCTTGTTTGTGTTCTTGGAAACCTTGCACGTTCGATGTGTCATTTGTACTTACTGATGGTTCGTCTTCAGGTTTGCTTGAATCGTCTTTCTCACACTCTTCCTCGTCGTTTTCTAAATAAATTAGGGCTCTATTCCAGTTAACTCTGGCAGTAACACCTTCGTGTTTATCTTCATCTCTAATTCTGAAAGGAAATTCGTTTTCGTTAAAATTTACGCTTCTACTTATTATCGTCCTATGTTTCAGTCTATTCCATATTCGGTAAGCTTTGGAATTTAAGTCGTAGCCTAAAAATATTCCTTCCGTACCTTTTGGTGCCCATTTGCTTCTATGCTCTGTATTTACGTACCAACATCTGCAGCCAAAACGTTTCAAATGCTTTACATGAGCATCGTAACCATTCCATCGTTTAAATGGGGTTTCACCATCGTTTGCCGTTGTGGTTCTTCGATTTTTTATGTAACATGCTGTTAAAAACGCCTCTCCCCAAAAATTTCCATCTACACCACTATCGTTTATAAGACATCTCGTTATCGTCATAAGGGTTTGATTCATTCGTTCGGCGACACCGTTTTGTTCTGGAGAATATGGTGCTGATAGTTCTCTTCGAATACCATTGTTTCGTAAGTATTCTTTGAAAAATTTGTTAACTTACTCTCCTCCATTATCAGTTCTTAGCGACTTAATTTTACCATCAAATTTGTTTTCTACCTCTTCTTTGAACTCTCTAAATTTGCTTAATACTTCGCTTTTATTTCTCATCACGTATACGGTCGTGTAACGACTAAAGTCATCCGTGAAAGTGATTAAGTAACGATTCCCACCTAATGAAACTGGTTCTATCGGACCTAAGACATCGCTATGTATTAATTCTAAACATTCTTTCCTACGGTTTTCTGCATGCTTTGGATAGAAACCATCTTTAACTTTACAAATTCCACACACGTTACATTGATCATGCTTCTTTGGCTCAATATCGTACAATTTTGTTAATTTTCGATATTCCGCGTTGTTGGGATGCCCGAGTCTTGCATGCCATAATTCAGAGGTTATTGTATGGACTGCACGTGCATTACTTTCGTTCTTATGTTCCGCCACTACGTAAACATTTCCCGTTCGGTATCCTGTAAGAATAGTTTTGTTTGCGTTGCTTACCACTTGCATAGTTTTTGAATCTATGAGCGTCATTTTGGAACATACAATACGTCATTTAATACTTGACTGTTTCCTCCATTTTTATCTGACCACTTAATAGAAACATCGCCTTTTCCTTCACACTCTAAATTACTTCCTCCAGCACAGATTACAGTCTTGCTTACTCGTTTCAACTGTGAAAACTTTTGTAGATCGTTCGTCATGTGGTCTATAGCCCCACTATCTAAAACCCACTCGTTTTGACTCGTTTTTACTGTTAACGCACCAGGGTCAATGCAAATGCTCGTTTTTGCATCGTGTCTCGTTCCCCGCTTATTCGGACATACTTTTCTATTTTCATCGTAGATTTGGTCGCCAAATTTAGGACAGTATCTACCAATATGATCGCCGTATGTATTACACCTGAAACACTTAATTTTACGTTCATTTGGAGTTTTGATCTCGTTTCTAGCGTTCTTGACGTTTGACGTGCTCGGTGACGTTGTCTTTTGATCGTTATGATGATATTTGACGTTCTGCTTAAACAAACACACATTTGCGTTTCCAATTTGGTCGTCTCTCGCATTTATCAATCTCTCTTCTTCGTTTAGTCTCGTTCGTATATGTTCTAACTTGAGATTCGCATCGTTTATGTTTATTGTTCGCACAATAGCTTCATATTCGCTTGGTAGTCCTATGAGTATTACACCAATACTCATTTTTTCATCTATCGTAATTCCGTATTTATTGATCTTTCTTCTAAGTTCGTCTTTGTTATGAAAATACTCATCAAATTTCTCGTCCGGTCGTTTTTTATCGTTCACGTAACTCTTCAACATTAATATTGCGTGGTAGCTATCGAGTTTAGTATGTGACGTTTCCAATTTTTTCCACATTTCGTTAGACGTTTTGCAGTCTTCTATTAAGTTTAAATTTTTGTCGTCTACGTTCAACATGATTAAAGCAAAGCATTTTTTGTCGACGCTCGCATTTTTCCCGTCCTTGCTTGCTTCAAAACCATCCTTAATAGCATCGCTCAGACCTTTCGTCACTAGTATACTTCTCATTCGTAGGGACCAAGCTCGGTAATTGTCGTTTCCCAATTTATCTATGAAAGCATCCATGTCTGCGTTTATCATATCGTTTTCTGTCTATAATCGTACGTGGTTATCTGGTACCTGGGCCCATAAGCTATTGATATTTGGGGTGGATGAGGATTGCTGTCATATAATAAATAACAAAAGGAACTTCATTTATTCTCGGTAATATAAAAGTAACATCCAAAATATCTTCTTAAACCGATTTTGACGTAACTAACTTAAAATTAACAAAACAACCATTCCCGTAACCAAAACGTCCTGCCTACTATTTTTAATCTTAGCGCAGCGTTGCGCACAAAACACTACACTAACAATCACATCATACAATGTTCAAGCAGTCTACGAACTGAGAAGTAAAAATGTAATATTTTTAAACAAGGAGGATGATGAAACTGCGCGGATGAATTCACAGACAATTTATTTCTAACAAAATTGTCCTACTTAATAGACATACTCAAAAACCTAATTCGGTGAACCTCAAACTTAGGGAATGCTACAAATATCTTTGATTAGTAAAAGGCGAAAGATTTATTCGCAATGAAGAGAAACCAGAGTAATATCTTTGATTAGCGCATTTTGGAAGAAAAGCTAGAGAATAACAAACTAAAAAATATTTTCTTGATACAGTTTAGGCAATTTGTGAATTTATTTCAGAGTCATAAAAAAAGAATACTAAAATCAGAGGTGGGGGGGAATTTAGAAAACTTGAGGTTTACTTTCCGCAAATACTTTTCACAGAAAAGAGTATTTTGAATGCCTGGGATTGGATAATTCATCTATTTGAAATGGCACTTAACGGTCTATCAGTTTAATATGATGATTTTGATAGTCCTTTCCTTTTCATTTTTAGTATCTTCTATAATTCTGATTTGTTTAATAAATGATATTTTTTTAAATACCCAGTTTGTCGTAATTTAACCGTTTCACAATCGAACAACGCATTTTAATTGTAAAATCGTTTTATCGAAACTGCGAAAGTGCGGAAGAGATGGTAAGGTGACTACAAGCGATTTTCCGGAGAAGTGAAGTACTCATTTCCTCCACAATTCAATGGCTGATAAGAAAGTTCCAAACAACTCGTTGTATAGCAGAAGCGATATTATCTAGGAGAAATCGCACTCAACGCAAAAAGCAACAAATTCCTGTCGCGCAACAGAGTGCCACGCCAAGTTTGGAAAAAGATTGTTGTCTAACGATCTTGACATGAATGCGTACAAAATTCAATCGGTGCACCAACATAAGCCTGGGGATAATCGAAGCCGAAGTCGATTTTGTGAATGTGTTAAAAAGGATTTCGCAGCGGAAGAAAAATTTTCGAAAAAATATCATTTTCAGTGTTGAGGTCCACTTCCACCTCAGGGAATTTGTGAACAAACAAAACTGTAGGATTTGGAAAATTGAAAATCAATAAATAGTTTATGAGCATGAATTGCATCCGCTAAGGACGACTGTGTGATTTCGTTTTTGGGTCGGTGAGGACAACGAAGGAGCTGCAAATTCAGCAGGATTTGACGACATGGCGCACGTTCCGTGAAAGGGTCGCTTTGTTTTAACATAAATTCCAAGCACGTGTGATCTGTTTGCGTGATAACCAAGAGCGGCTTGCCCGGTCGTGTGTCAACCTTGCAACTTTTTCATCGGTGTACGTAAACAATCCTAGTACAATTCAAAAACATAAAATTAGACTTGTACAAGACTCACAACACGTGCGATTAAATGTATTAGCTCATAGTGCTGGCGAGGTAATATTACAACTTGCTTGAGAATTTAAATTGAAGCTGTCTACCGATATATCCGATAGGAGTGTATGGTTGCTAAACACTTTTCAAGACGAGAATTTATTCAATTTAGAAAGTAGGAATAACCGCAACGCTGTTGTTTTGAAAGAACACAAGTGCTTTAAGCTGTTCCATTTGCAAAAATTAATAATCTACAAATTGCAAGAACTAAACTGCCGAAGTTTTCCTAAATGTTCGAGAAGTTTGTAGGCCTAATTACAACTATAAGCGGAAATACGATAGCAGACGAAGTTAGAACTTTATTGGGAACTAAAATCGAGAAAGTTATTAGTTGTTTAATGACAGAAGCAATGTAAATTATCTAATGTTGGAAATGGCTAATGTCACCCCAATCAATACTTAGAAGATCTGAGTGTGCGACAATCACTTACGCAATTGTTTAGACGATTGGCTATCCCCGACTCACTCGATTCCGAATATGGTATAGGATACTACTACCAAACATAATATGTACGTATTTAATAAAATTTTTTACTGTTTTTATTCTTATATCTGAGATGATAATCCTATAGAAATTAAACCCTGAGATAAAGTTAATTTCTAAGTAAAAAGTAGTAATTAAGATATGCCTGAGTTTCTCCGCCTAAAAAGAAGCAAGTTATTCGTATAGTCTGTTACAAGTGAAGTAAGCATTAAAGCAATTTAAATTTTTATTTGTCCTGAAGAGTCGTGACCCTGTAACAACAAAAGAGTGCGTCGACTAACTACAGTGGTGCGAGAGTGGGTTCTATGGATAAATAAAAACAAATACAGAGAAGCATAGATACAAAAATAATAATTAACAAGGTTTAACTCCGAAAATTTTACATTACGTTAACACTTACTTTGAAAGGTCTTCCAGCTGTCAAAATTGATGGGCGTCAAACAGTCTGTCACTGCAAGACTTTTCATGTTCTTTCTATGTGGAGGACTGTTATTCCGTATAAAAATCCTTCGCTTTGGTGTCCTAAAGTTGATCATAATTAAGCTGCACTGTCAAAATAAAATACTCCTTTCAGATACGACTATTACTGGGGTAGTTGGATATACTTTACAATTTGATAGCTTTAACTATTCTTTAAATTAAATAAATAAATATCAACCTAAGCCTCTATTAACATAAAAAAAATTTCATTCATATACACACATCCTTTTCTAAAAATAAATCTTACCCTGTTGTCTGGCCAGTTGTTGAACTAAATCTTAGAAAAAATCTTAAAGAAAAACTTAAATCTAAGCCATTAACAAAACTATTTACTATTCCAATTTTTCCTGCTTTCTTATTTAATGTTGATATTAGTAAATCCCAAATTCTTGGTAATGTCGTGCGTAAGAGAAAAAAACCAAATAACTTTGAAGTATAACATAACATTGTTCTTTCCAAAATAGGTTAATTTAATATTTTTACTAACCTAAATTTTAGTCTAATTGTCAAAAAAGACAACAATTAACATTTTAAAATTTATCACGCTACATAAAATTCATCACATTACATATCAATATTTACCTATCAGTTTCAAGATTTCTGACCACTTCAGCATTTTTTCTCTTATTCTTTATTAAAAAATATAAACACAGTAGCTCCCTGATTCAGGACATAGCTCACAAGGTTTCATTTTAATGAAGGGATTCCTGTTTCTTTGTTTTAAAATGGTTTGACGACATTAAAACCGCACTTTACGTAAACATACCCTGTATCTTCAGAGGTATTTAATTTAATTTTCACTTGCAGTCTATTCCCTTCGGGAAACACCATACGATCTTTCTTGGAGTTTCTGTACCTTCTATCAAACTCCTTGCACTAACTTACCTCTGTCAACTCCAACCTAGTCTTGTTCTATTCGCACGTATCGCTGCATTTTGAATGTTTTCAGATAACTCTGTTCAATATGACTGACTGCAATCTCATTTGCTTAATTCACTTTCCACATCGTATGTTGCTGCTGGTTCTTCATATTGTTGTTGAATCTTACTGTTAAATTTATAACAAAAGACACATGGAAAGCCCGTGCTATACCAAGTAACTTACGTATGTAAATTTGAAACCATATAATTGCATACATTGTAATCTGTTGTACAGAAACATTGTCTCATTAAAACCCTATATTTTTGTATTCTCAGGCTCAGCGTCTGGATGTTACATTGTAGTAAAGTGTATTTGTGATTTAGCTCTATGATAATTGCAAAAATGTCTATTAATACTATGTTATATTGCAGTAAATTTATTAAACTAACTCCTTAAAGCTCATATTTAGGGCGTAAATGAAAAAATGTCCTATCATTTCGTTCTGAAAGTCTTCTATGACACGCGTTGTTTATAAAATTTGGTGGTTATAATTGATTTGTTTGCATTCTTATAGTGTAAAATAGTCTACAACCCACTACTGAAGTTCCTTTACGTATTTACAGAAATAAAACAAATATCGTTGTGATTTTCAGTTTAATTGGAATAAAAATATGGATTTAATTGCAAGATTTTACATGAAAATTAAAATTATACTGGGTGCTTCAGTAACAGGTTAGTCTATTTAAGATTATTTATTATTTTTTCTCTCTAATTTAATGAACAGTAGTAGTGAATCAAATTATTCGAAAATATGAAAGGAATCCCTCACAGGACGTAAACCTAGATTTAAATTTTCACTGAGTTCGATTTTGTGTATTTATAATTAAGAACATATATAAAATCGTCTTGTGTTTTACTGTGTGTATTACTTGCTTAATCCCTAACATAGGGGACTTGCAATGATTTCTACTACTAAGCTCCCCTATCCAGCCCATCGCTTAATAAACACTCGGGCTCTGCGGTTCCCTTACGCGAACTCTGCACCGCTCCCACTCTTTTCGATTTTATAAAATTCTGTGATCCTATTGGTTGCTTTGCAGAACATTCTCTGCATTATGGTTTAGTGGCGCTCGTTAATAAAAATATACAAGGTGGATCTACAAATTGTTTTAAGATGGCGTAGAAAAGGTGACCGCTGGGTCAAAATGAATGTTGTGACGTAATCGATGTGACAGTTGTATTGAATGTCACATTGTAGGTTAGAAAAGTGATATAGGTGGTGGCGGAGGAGGAAGTGATGGATAGGGTGGATGAGGAAGAGGTGGTGGACGACGAGAAGATGTTCCCCAATCCTTGTATTTCTTCTACTCGTTATTGTAAATTGTTTAATTATAGCCTGAATAACTTTTATTTGGTTAAATTTTTAATTTTAACTCATATCTAAATACAGCAGAAATATGTAATTAGGTTACATCCGGTGTATTTCTGGAAACATAAATAAAAAAATAAATAAATAAATTTTATACTTTCAAAATTAAGGTTGAGATCAAAATGAAAGGAAAGTAATCTTAGACTTGTTTATTTATTTGACGCAGTTCGTTACAATTTTAGCCCCTTTCCCAGCACAAATGAGTGTGACCCTAAGTTTAAGAGTACCATTGTTATGATCGTAAAATTGTAAGATCTAGGCAGTTTCGATTTATTCTTAGAATGTTTATTTGTATTGTATTTCTAAATATTTTGCTCGCACGTTGTCGTTCTAGCCAAACGAGAACTAACAAAGAAATATGAAAAACATATTTTGCGACTATTTTATAATAATAAAAGAATATTGGCTAAATTTTAGACAAAAGTATACTCACTTCTAGGAAATTCCTGCGTTTCAGTATTTTCAATATCTGTAGAGGAATTTAATCTATTTCAACTGTACGATATCAAACTTCGACTTTTGGGACACCCTCTTTTCAATATCCTTAATTAAATTAATTGAAAAATATTCAGATGTGCCCTTGCAGACACTAAAGCTTTTAAAAAATTAACAAGGATATCCCAAACGATTTGATGTGTGGAAACAAAGAGCTTAAAATTTTTTAAGTACATACCTAGAATCGTATGAATTTTTGGCAGTGTTTCCGTATACATCTCAATTTCTTTTCTAAACAGCTGGAAATCCTTTAATGTATTTAATACTACAGCGTCTCTTGATTCGGGCGAAATTTTGATTACCACAGACATTGTATTTACTTCAACTCTAAAACGAAGACAAATGGTATGTAACGATGTACTTGAATGGCAGGTTACTTACTTTTTCCCTAGCGAGTATGTAACACGGCAACGAAGAAGGTCACTTGCGAAATTATCACCCACTGGAACAGCCCATTCGCTCTGATGTTCCAAAATGCATATCTCTTGATGGTCGTAGAATTTTCGGAGAGCTTTTTCAAACAGTTCTTTTGTAACTAACTGCGGAATCGACATTATTTCACTGTATAAATCTTTAAAGCAACAGTCGTATTTATTCTGCAAAACTGTGATACTACAAAGAAGAATGAACAGTGCTTGGATTCAGCGACTTGATTAAAGCAGTTAGCTTTGCAAATGTCAATCAATGTTACACATTTAAAAGTGAAAGGCTACTTCTTTTGAGGGTCAAGATAATTAAGACTGTATAAATTATTGAAAATCTTCAACCAACTCATACCACAAACTACAATCTTGATCTGTGATCACGTGTTTAAAATAATTAGCGAAATTCTTAGATAAAATATTTTCAACCGTTTCTCATCTGATCATTGGTTAAGTGATTGGTGAAGTGAGGTTTCCTAGTCCAAAGAAAAACTAGTTCAAACGTATACGCCTGAAACCTTGAAGATTGCACCACTAGTTCATCTACGACAAAAAATTAAGAGCGCCGTCGTGTTTAGTACGTCAGTATAAGGCGATGTAGCCATAATAATGAGAAAAGTGGCAATTGAAAACCAATAGACGAAAATGATTACGTTGCCACAAATAACGTAGCCTTGACACTTGACTGTAAGATAATATTTATAAACACGTTTGTGTAGGAAAATCAAATTCTTAATTACTAAATATAGCATACCCATACATTAATTAACTTATAAAATAACTAATACATACTTCGTGGATAAATACTTTTTCGTGTAGTTCATTCGTTTTAACATTAGGATGGCGTCAAATGTAGTAATCAAGTGTTAGCAACTGTATGCAAATGTACGAATGTTACAGGTTATTTTTGGCTTTACGAAAATCATTTCAAACAATACAATTATTTGCATTAGTAATTTAATCCAAAGTCCTTGATGTTATTACTGGTTGATAAGTCGAAGAATGCAATCAATTTCGTGCCTTATTTGTAGGTAATCGTGAATGAAATTGGAGGTCATTCCTTAAAAATGTTGCCTAGTGTATTTTTGTTTTGAGTGGTGTATTCCGTATAATCGTGATTGTTATTGGATTTGAGCGATCTGACTAGAGCGTGTTAATTATTAATTGGTCATTTTTGAATGTTCTAATTCGTGTTTCGGTAACCAGCCAACCTGGTGCGATCGTGGATGGTCGGTGGGACATTTGAAAGTTCGTTGTTGGACAAGAAGGTCGTAGTAGAAACGTGGTTTCAGGTATTTTTGAAAGCTGTGTTTGAGCTTATCCAATTTGGGATTTTTATACTTGCAACTTTTACACAAGTTTCCGTTTGGTGTATGAAGACATCGTCTGGCTTGTGGTTTAGCCGTTGGAAACTTGGACCACCCGTTTATTGGGGATTTTACGAATCTACTTTGACCGCCATTGTTGGCAGCGACTAGAGGCCGTTATAAGAAACCTTTTCTGCAGAATTATTATAACGCTCACACTTCTCTGATCATTGCTTCAATCCAGAAAAGGTAAATTAATCAAAATAATTAATTAATTTATTAATCACGAAATTTTCAAATACAGTGTTTACCTTCCTAATAATTAATTTGTGTAAGTTGCATTACAGAACTATGGCTGTTGACTTTTTTATATGTTTTTTATTAACAACAAAAAATTTTAATAATAACACAAAAGGGTGTTGCACCCAAACTTAGTCAGTTGTTTTAGCAAATTGTTTTCGTAGGTTTCGACCTTCGGGAAAAGATTTCAAGTTCAGGTCACAATTAAAAGTAACCTTGCAATTGGAGTCTGTGCGTGCAGCCTGGTGGTGGCTACAAAATTCAACGCTCTCGTTGTATATTGATTGCTTGCAATTCCATTCTGTGCATCCGTACCCACCGAAGTATATTCAGGGCGCCAAGCTGAGCAGATCCTTTAGGCAAAGTAAGGTATATTATGTAATTATAAATAGTCTTGGATCATCTTGATAAGATTGTTTTACTGTGTTGCATTTTACAATATGTATAAATGCGTATATTGAATGTAAATTCTGTAGGTACTTATAAGAGACAAGTTCAGGCGTACACCAGCTGGTTATTAGTAGATAAGGTAAGAATCTAACAAATTTGTTTTCTCCTAATGTTATACTGATTAAATATATTCGTTAAACCTGTAAGTGTTGTCAAACTTTTCTTGCGTCAACCCACTAACTTACCCCCCTTTTGTGTAGAGTTTTGTGCGGCCTCATATGAGCTAGTCGAGGGCACAATTTGGCACAATTTTTAATGGTAACTACCAAGATTATCCCCTCCCAGTTATTATTACATTGAAGGCAATTTATAAATCAAAAGTAGCCGTAACACGAAGGCGTAGAAGGGCCACAAAAAATTGCTCTACTTATTTTAGTTAAATTTCTACTTCGATGTCGAAATTTAGTTAAATTTCGAATTCGATCTCGAAATTTATTAAATTTCGACTTCGATTTCGAAATTTAGTTAAATTTCTACTTCCACCATTTCGTCTTCGAGCTCGAAATACCAAAAAGAATAAACTTTTGACTTTGCCAAAATTTCAAGATAGAAGTCGAAATTTAAGTAAATTCCGACGTCGAAGTCGAAATTTAAGTAAATTTCGAGATGGAAGTCGAAATTTAAGTAAATTTCGAGATGGAAGTCGAAATTTAACTAAATTTCGAGATCTAAGTCGAAATTTAATTAAATTTCGAGATCGAAGTTGAAATTTAACTAAATTTCGACATCAAAGTCGAAATTTAATAAATTTCGACATCGAAATCGAAATTTAACTAAAATATGTGAGCGATTTTTTGTGGCCCTTCTACGCCTTCGTACAAATGAATACATAGAATTTCGCTTAAAGGATGCTGTCATTTAACACATAAAAGCGGCAGTTCTCTACAGTGTTGCCACCAATTCCTCTTGCCAATGGGGAATATTCGTGTATCTTTCATTATATGCATTAGAATTTAAGGTAACATTGACAATGTAGCATTTTTCCAGTTGGGACCATAGATAAATAGGATAGGGAAGAATAAGAACTGCAATACGCGCATATTCAGTAGCGCACAGAGACGCTGCAATATCATGGAACTATATTTAACCTTAGTATGTCTACGCTTGTTTATGATGAAGTATAGACAACCCTAAGCTCTATTCTACTTGTTTTGTTTGGGAAGCCCTTCACCGTCTTGCAGGTAATTTTAATGGTATTGTTGTTTATTACAAAATTCAAAGAATTGATGTTACAGGTATTTCATTCTTTAAGTCAGTGTTTAAATTTCAAATTATAATAATGTTTTAGCATAGTTCTCCATTTCCCAGCGATTAGATTCCTATGTTCAATACGATTAATACTAGTAAATTATTAAATTGTAAGGATTGACTTAGCAGGTACGTTACTTTTCAAATCGGTTCTTAAAATTACTAATTAAATGTTCTTTAAGTGTAGTTCTCCTTTATTATAAATATTATTATTATTGAAAAATTTCAAACGATTGGCATAACAGGAATGTTATTTTTTAAAGGTCATGGATAGAATTACATAACTCGTGTATCTTTATATTATTTCCTATTCCTACACATGCGAGTGACATTAGTATCGAACACTATTCTTATATACCTCTATTTACAACAAATAATTCAAGAGCTTAACAATAACTTTATATTTTTTTATGTTACGTGGTAAATTGGGAATACATCATCGTCATCATTAGGTCTTCAGTCCTGGAACTGGTTAGATGTGTACCCTCATTGCTTCCTATTCTGAACTAACTTATACATTTCCCTAAAATTTGCACAGTTTGCTTCTATCACTAATCTGATCTAGGTCTACATCTACCTCTTTTTTCCTATCTCTGCTTAAAATATATTTCATACCATTCTCCAAAAATGCCTTAGAACGTATTCTGCCCTTTTATTTCTTCTATTTTTTTTCCCCCAGATGTGTTAACTCAAGGTTTAGACGTTAATAAAAAGGTTATTTGTTATAATTCTACATTACTCACGCTCAAGCAATGAAAATCTACAGAAACTGAAAAAGAAGGTTTAGCTGTTCTATTTAGTACTGAAAAATTAAGAGTATATTGAGGAAAGCATTTTACCGTAATTACCGATCATCATTCTTCAGTTTGGTTAAATACTTTACAAAGCACCAGTGGCAGATTATGCCATTGGGCAATATGATTTTTCCATTGTACATCAAATACATAAAGATAATGTTATTGCCGATGTTTTACTTCACACTGTACCGGCATAAGATAATGTAAGAATTAGCAATAAAAACGACACTTCTTCAGACGTATGTCCAGAAAATTTAGAAACGGATAAGAAAAATGTTTTGGATCCGCAGGACAAACGAAATAAAGTAGATAAATTGGACGTAAATTTAAAACATAATAATTGGTGTGAAAAGATTATTAAAACTGGTCAAAAGTATCTTATCAAATTTAACCGTTGGAGAGTAATATAAATATGAAAAATTGTATAAACATCATCAATAGGTCTTCAGTCCTGGAACTGGTTAGATGCGTTCCTCATTGTTTCCTATTCTAAACTAACCTACACATTTTCCTGAAATTTGTACAGTCTGCATCTATCGCTATCTGTTCTAGGTCTACATCTACCTCCTTTTTCCTATCTTTGCCATTTTTTCTACAGATATCCTTGTTCCCCTACTATTTTTATAACCTATTTGTTATTAACTTTGTCTGTTCATGCTATCATCCTCATACATCTGAAGCACAGCATTTCAAAAGGATGCTACCGTTTTTCTGTTTGCTTTTTAGACTGCCCGTATTTCATAGGCATACTGTGCTGTGCTTCACACTTATGCTTTCAACAATTTTCTTCTTGTTCTATGTTTGTTGTCTTTCATCATAGGCGCTGTTCTTTCTTGTTAAATGCAGTTCGGTCCCCTTTTATTGTTTTGCAATTATATACCCTATTTCTCCGACATTCAGGGGTTGTGAAAGGGGGTAAGCAGTTGTGGCTGACAAGTTCCCCCAGCACTTAGACATTTACCGATTTAATATTTTTTCCAATATCATTTTTCACACAGTCAACATTAGTTGCAGTTAATTCACAACCAACACCTGTAGTTGTTTATAGTAATCACCATATTTATGTGCGCTTATTTTTTGTCATTAAGTTTTCTGTCTCAAAACTGGTTGGACACGTACCATCACTTATTTATATTCTGAACTAGCCTACACAGTTCCTGAAATTCTCACACAGCATATATATATATATATATATATATATATATATATATATATATACAGCTTGGTTCCCCTTTTATTGTTTTCTAATTTTATGCCTTATTTTACCGAGATTCAGTGACGGGTTAAGCAGCCTGTGGCTGCCAAGATCCCCCAACACTTAGACATTTACCAAAATAATAGTTTTCCAGTAAATCCTTTCGCACAATTAACATTATTCGAGAACATTGCCCAACCAATTCTTGTAGTTGCTTATAATAAACATCATGTTTACGTTCAGTTACTTTCTTCGTCATTAATTTATCCATCTTGGAACTGGTTGGATGCGTACCTCCATTGATTTCTATTTTGAGCTAGACTACACATATCCCTGAAACTAATACAGCCTACATCTTTCACTATCTGTGTGCAGTAGTCTAAACTACGTCGCCCTCTTCTTCTCTTTTTCCTATATCTGCTTCTAATATATTCCTCATTATTCCCTAATGCCGTAGTATGTGGCCTATCATTCTATCTCTCCTATTTTTTACTGTCTTCCACACATTTCTTTTTTCCTCTACCATTTTTAGTACCTATTCGTTCTTAACTTTGTCTGTCCATGATATCTTCATCATACATCTGTGGCACCACATTTCAAAGGCTTCGACCTTTTTCTTATCCGCTTCTATTACTGTCCAGGCTTCACAGTCGTACAGTGTTGTTCTCCACACATATGTTTTAAGCAGTCTTTTCCTTGTTTCTATGTTTGTTGTCTATGAGCACAGTAGTTGCTTTTTTCTTGTTAAATGTAGCACGGCCGTGTGCTAATCTTTGTTTTATATCTTTTATGCTTTTCCCATCTAGCGTTATTTGACTTCCTAGGTAGCAGAAATTCTTAACCTCTTGTAAGTTATCGTTACCTATTTGTATTCTTGTTTTTGATTTATTATCTCCTCTTTTGCATACTAGAACTTTAGTTTTATTTTTGTTAATTTTCATACCATATCCCTCCGTTAAAACTGTTTCCATTTTATTAAGAGCAGCTTCTAACTCTTTCTTGCTAGATGCTAATACCGCTATATCATCTGCAAATCTAAGCATATCAATCTTTTGTCCCTGCATATTAATTCCAAATGTCTTCCTGCATTTGACAGTATTCATTGCCTCTTCAATGTACAAGTTAAAAGTTAATGGGGATATGGCACATCCCTGTCTCACCCCTTTCCTAATGTTTACTTCTCTACGTGCCTGCTCTAATTCTATTACTGCTGTTTGCTGTTTGTATAAGCTATGTACTATTCGTCTATCCCTATAACTTATTCCAATCTTTTTGAGTATTTTCATCATATTTTTTTCCATTTTACATTGTTGAATGCTGTTTCCAGATCTACAAACCCTATATACACGCTTTCCCCTTTTTTATTGCTTTCTCCATTATCACTCTCAGAGCTAAAATAGCCTCCCGTGTTCCCCTGTTTTGTCTAATCCCAAATTGGTCTTCTCCTAGTATTTCTTCAGCCCGTTTTTCCATTCTTTTTTGTACAATTCTAGTTAATATTTTTGACACGTGTGCTGTCAAACTTATCGTTCGAAAATTTTCACATCTATCCGCGTCTTTCTTTTTTGGTATAGTTACTATGATGTTACGTTTGAAATCTTTGGGTATCTCGCCTGTCTCATACATATTGCTTACCAGTTGGAAGAGACGTTCTGTTACTCCTTGTCCAGCGGCTTATAGAGTTTCTGCTTGCACCTTATCTGTACCCGGCGCCTTACCATTTTTCAGACCCTTTAATGCTAATTCAAACTCATCTTTAAGTATAGGACATCCCAGGTCATTCTCTTCAATGTCTGATTCCTATTCTAATGCAGTTAGTTCCTTACCTGTATATAAATTCCCATGGATTGTCAAAAACTTACTTTACTGATTTTATCAGATTTCAGTGCAGCCTTTAACAGTGTTGACTTTAACATCCTTTTAACTAAATTAAAATGTCTAAATAATTTTTTAGAGTCAGTAATCTCTTGGGTAGAATCATACTTATCACAACGCCCCCAGCAAGTTAAAGATGAAAATGGTCACATCTCACAATCTGTTGACCTTGTTACAGGAGTACCTCAAGGCAGTGTACTCGGTCTCTTTTTGTTTAGCTTGTACATTCAAGACTTTTCCACAACATTGAAGTTTTGTCGTTACCACTGCTATGCAGATGACGTACAGATTTATTTCCATTTTTCTCCAACAGAAATAATTGAAGCGTTCCAGGCAGTTACTGATGATCTATCAAGGGTTGACGATTGGTGTAAAAATAATTTATTAACCATAAATACGGCCAAATGCCAGGCTTTGCTTCTGGGAACACAAAATTTAATTAGATCAGTTCAGTCCGTGGATCTTCCCATGTTAATGCTTGGAAAATCAAACATAAACTTTTCACCTATAATTAAAAATCTAGGTATCCTGTTGGATCTAAACCTCAGATGGAAAGATCAGGTATCAAGCGTGTGTAGAAAAGTTCTATTTACTCTGCATACTCTTAAGCGTCTAAAACGGTTTATACCGACTAAATTAAAGTTAAAGTTAGTACAATCATTAATTCTTCCACATTTCGATTATTGCGATGCATTATATACCAATCTTTCATCTAATTTAAGTTTACGTCTACAACGCTCGCAAAATAGTTGTGAACGGTTTATCTTCGAACTAAAATATTGCGAAAGAGTCACCCCATTTTACACAAGTATGTCGTGGCTTAAACTAAACAATAGGCGAAAACTTCACTTGGCAGTGCTTGTCTATAAACTTATTTCTAACCGCAACCCGTTCTACCTAAGCCAACATTTTTCTTTTCTTTCAAATCGGCGCTATAACACTAGGCGAGATGACTTGCTATCTATCCGCATACACCATATCCATACATTCCATTTGTTTTTTCTTGTTTCCGGTTCCCTCTTGTGGAATACTATTCCTCTTGATATTAGGCAGGCTCCGACCGTGCAACGTTTTCGTAAACTCTTGCAGGAACATCTTTTAAACTTCCAGATGTAGAGGCAAGTGCATTTTCCTAAACTGATGCTCGATGAGTGTGTGCGAGGGTTTGTATGTGTGAGAGAGAGTTGTGTGTGCTTGTGTGTGTGTGTGTGTGTGTTGTGTGTGCATGTGTGGGGCGTAGGGTGCGTTTGTGTGAGGGTGTGTGCGTGTGTGTAGTGATTTCTTTTATTATTATTTTTTTACCTTATTCAAGAGTACAGCTGTACGAAAGTTAGGAGTAAGACAGGGCCTAATGGCCCTAATCGCGCTTGGTGCAGTTTGTATCAAAACTTTATATCTTATAATGTATATTTAGTGTAATAATAAAGACGTTTCAATTCAATTCAATTCAATATATGCTTTTCATCTACGCACTTTCTCTACATTTTCTATAATGACGTTTCTTCCCGCGTCCCTTATATTTTTGCTATACGGTTTTAAATCCCTAAAACCGATTCTAATTAGTTTGTATGCTTCATCTGTCTTTCCTACTTCCATCTTAGTTTGTACTGCTTTGCATTTTTACCCTGAAGTCTCCACTCCAAAAATCCCCCGCCTCTGGCCACCGAACTTCATTGATCCCTATTATGTGTAGTGATAACCTATTCATTTAGATTTTTAGGTTCTCTAACTTACCTACTTGCTTCATACTTCTAACATTCCACGCTCCGACTTGCAAAATGTTCCCGACTTTTATTTTTAACTTTCCGATCGCATCCCCCGAAGCAGTCCCCTACCGAAGATCCGAATGGGGGACTATTTTTACTCCGGAATCTTTTACCCCAGAGAATGCCATCATTTTATTATAATTTAGGTACACTGTGTACTTGTGAGGTAATGTGGTGGTTTCCCGTTGCCTTCCACATCGCGGTAGTGTGTCTTAGACTGCCATACCGACCCCTATGGTCTGTGCCAATCTAAGTACCAAAGGAGCGGCTACTCTCTTTCGGGGACCTGTCTTAGTCTGGTTCCTCACTAATGACCCTACTACTTTGGTTGGACCTGTAGTTTGGCTTTTAACTCATTAGAACACGCTAGCCATTTCACCTGTTCTAGTAATCTAAATTTCGGTAAGGTGCAGGTCCATTCGAAATGGTGGGAATACATAAAATACTATAAAAGTAACTTCAACAACTTATTTTTAATAAACATTAAACTTTATGTTTATATATATTATCGTGTAATTAAAAGGGTCAATAAAATACATGAGGACATAAGTGAACTCATAGGGTTGAAAGCGATTAGGTACAGTAAAATAAATGTCTTGCCGCGTAACTTAACTTATGGCTTTTGCTTGTCTAGATAATACTTTAAGTTTTGTATAAACACCATGTCGAAGATCACGTAGATTAAGTGACGCAAATTAACATATTTCTGTTTACATCCTGCGTTTCCAAAACGTATTTATTTCCAAAGATGCGTTTCTTATCAGAACGCTATGCTATCTCTTTCTACTATCGCATGTTTAATTTTAATAGAATTGTATCTTGATTTCCTAGCCTTTACTGCATTTACTGCGTATCTATTTACAGTTTATGAATGCTTTTTGGTTTAAGACAAGTTTGATTGCGTGAAGAGTTATTTCTTTTGCTGAATTTGTGTTTATTGTTGAAGGATATGCTTCCGGGCATTAATTAAAGTCAATTGCTATCCTTATACAGGATGTTAAACGTTTGCTCTCTGCATAATTTGCAAATTATGTATTTTTCATGATAAATAAATGTAGTCTTCTAACCTCTAGTTCTATTTACATGTATTGTGTAACCATTATGACTTAATGTACCCCTAAATAACCCTCTTATCATAGCATTATATATATATATATATATATATTATCGTGTAATTAAAAGGGTTAATAGAATACATAAGAACCTAAGTAAACTCATAGGGTTGAGAGCGATTGGATACAGTAAAATAAATTTATTTAGTTAAAAGATTTTCAAGTACTATGAAACAGTTTTTAAAACATTGAGCACGTTAAAATTAACGATTTCTAGGTTTCAATCGTAAAAACCAACACGTTTCAAATAACAAGGGGAAAGATAGATATTTCTTAGTAGAGTTGCTGCAAACAAATTTAATAGCTTAGGGCAACGAACATCCGTTAGAATTAAAGCAACCAAGGACGTAAACAAAACCACACAGAATTGGCGTAAACACGATATACGTTAGTTAATATATTGATTTTTAATCTTAGATATAGAGTCTGAAGGAGCAATGAAAAAAACAAGATTGAATAAAAGCCTATGAGTATAAAGAGAAACATAAAGTATATCCAGAGGAAGGGAATTAAAAAATCTATAATTTCAAGGATAGCTGTAAACAAGCACGCGTCGTTCAGAAAGGTGGGAAAGGGACCCAAGCGAAATTATTCGTGAAAATTAAACGAGACTAAAATTCAGGTGGTAGAAGCATGTGCGTGCGATAAAGCGATATGTACAAGGAAAGTAAATGATGTTTGCTTGAAGTTAAAAGCATGTACCAAGCGAAGAGTAGAGGCTAATTCGGAGAATTTAAAACGACAGTTGACGCTTTTAAGTGCATTACCACGTACTGTTGTGTTATGTTATGAAAAATTACGAGAAATCGACGGTCGTTATTGATTTTCAAGGAAAATAAGACAACGGTTAAACAGATCTACGTGCTATTTCGTAAACAGGGGAGGGTACAGGTTGCTTTATATAATCAGTAACAGAAAGGGGTTTCGCTCTCTTTGCTGTTTGATTCCATCTGTGATACAGTGAGTTTACTTCCAAGTAAATTAGTGCAGTCGAATTAAATAAAATTTATGTAAAAGCTGATAAAGCGTTATTAGTAAATAGTAAAGTTGAGATGTAAGTACAAAGATTTTTGTTTGGATACACGTACTAGAATTTGAAAATTGTTTGGATGTGGATCAAAGCGAGGTTTGGGTAGTAGAATTTATTTGCAATAAAAGTAACGAAATTTGGAGATTGGATATTTTGATTGAAATCTATAAAAGAAGAGTTCTTCGAGTAGAGGCATGTATGGTACAAATGGGGATTTGACCATGGAAGTAATGGATAGACGGAGGACCTACCAGACGGCAACATCTGCAAGGGGCTAGTTAGTAGACCGCAGTACGAAGACAACTACAAGGTAGGAGATAGAATAAGACATTTCATGATGAATATTTTCATAGTGTTTGTGGTGTTTTGATGTGTTTTATGATTATTTACTTTGATTTTTATTTGAACATACATTTATAGGACTGTTATAACGAAATTGATTTTTGAACATTATTCATTAATTTGCAGATAACCAAAAGTTGTAAAAAGGTATAGAGGGTTTTTTTTTTATATTGGTCGTGCAGAGAATTTATATGCACATCTATAAAGTTTTAAGGTGAGCTCATGCTAGAACGAATGGTAACGTAAGGTATTAGGAATGCCCTCCCTCTTACTTTAATAAAAAGTTATGTGTTAAAAGGGTTATCAATATGCAAAATGATTGTTATAAAATTTAGTGAACACATGAATGTATATAAAGCAATGGTATCAACGAACTTCGTTCGTTTATGAAATCGATTTGTCGTCCGTCTGTCTGTCCGTCTGTTCGTCCGAGGCCTTTCTAATGGTCGGACATCAATGTGTGATACATCAATCGATTCAGCTCGGTGTCCTGAGCTTAAGTTTTGATGTCAGTTGAAATCGGGCCACGGGGACGCCGTGCCCCCGCGATATTCCGTCGGGAAAATTAAAATTTCAAATAGGTCCAAAATTAATGTGCGATACATATTTGGACTCCCCTAACATAGCTGAGTCGAAATATGGTACCCCTCACAAAATCTGGCCACGGATACCCGACCCCCCGGGGAATTAATTTTTATTTTATCTGAATACTTATAATTATTACAACATAATAATTTTAATTTCTTTAAATTGTTTTAAAGTAAGTCTACATTTGGAAGTTCGTTGCGACAATGCCTTGCATTTTCAACTTGTTTTAAATTTGAAAAAAAAATGTAATTTGGATTTCAGATAAATAGAGTGTGATATTTTGGTTAATTGAGTTGTTTTTGAATGCATGATTGATATGGATTTCTATTTAGGTTTCTATGGTGACAATGAAAGGAAGTTTGTTTGATCAACAGGTGCATGATTCCAACGTAATTCACACAATATTATGGCGCCCAATTCGTGGAGCGAGAATAAAGGATTAATTTCACACAATATTATATATATTTATTTCTTGTAAATAACTAATTTACATTATTGTTTAAGCAAACTAGCAAACAGCACAAAAACTAAAATTGGCAGTATGAACAAAACCACATTTTTCTTGTATAAAGCTTTTTAATCCGCAATAGTGCTTGTGCACTCAAGATTAACATAAATCACATCAAATACTTTTTGTATAGAAGTAACAAGTCATCATTAGGTCTTCAGTCCTGGAACTTGTTAGACACGTACCCTCATTGTTTCCTATTCTGAACTAACCTATACATTTCCTTGAAATTTCTACAGGCTGCATGTTTCACTATCTGTGTGCAACTTATCTAGGTCTACCTCATTTTTCCTATCTCTGCTTGTAATATGTCCTGCACTATTCCCCAAAAATGCCTTAGAACGTATCCTGCGCTTCTATTTTTTTCCACGGATATATTTATTTCGCTGCTATTTCTATAACCTCTTTGTCTGTAAGTAACAACTAATATATATATTTTATAATAATACTTTATATTTTGCTTTTTATTTTCAAAAATCTCTTTTAATATTTTAAATGCATCACTGTGAAAGAATACTTCTATAATATCTGGTGTAGCTTCAGTCTCCATTAGATTCCTTTGTAAATTATGTTTTTGACTTAATTCTTTAGAGGTAATGGTATGATTAGCAAATATAACTGTATGTGTAAAATTAATATCGTTAAAAATTCTCTGCAAAATTTTTTTTTATCTGCTGGCCTCTTCTTACTAAATACAATAGCACACATTTTCTTTGTTGATAAGCCTACCAAAGTTGTAGCAAACCCTTTTGGTTTTCCTCTTCTTTTCATTATAGTAGATAACTTTATGTCTCTTATGGAAATTGCTTTGTTGGCTGTTGCTGATAGATTGGCATAATTATCATTGGATGGTGGTGGAGTAATTTCGGGAAACTTGATAATTTTATTATCCGTCGGCTGGAAATGCCTTTCTTTATCTGCACCAAATTCTCGTTCGAAATATTTAATTATTATATGTGCAGTTGCTAATTATGAAGCACTGTCATTTGTAACATCAGCCAAGTTGGCATCGTTTGCTTCAATTGGATAAGGCATATCATCCATATTGCCATATTCAAAATTATTTAATGCTGGTGTTCTATTTTTGTTGGTTTCGGAGAATGAGATATCATCTCGTTTTCTAGAAAAAGTATTATCTACAAAATTGTCAAACTTATTTATGCATTCATAAAACTCCTCGGTGCCCAATTCAGTTATTGCAGAACGAAATTGTCAACAACGTAGTTTTAACTGGTGCAAGAATTTTCTTCTCATTTTGGTCATGTGTGAATTATTGTAAGAGTACAAATTGTCTTGATCTAGTGTGCCTTGCTCAAGAATATCATTTGCCTCTAAATTTGATTCAGAGTAACAATTTATATAGTGTTGTTTTTTATATTTTTCTGTAAGACTTCACAAAATAGAGGCACTGGTTTATAATGTCTCATTCTAAATATGTGTTCGTAAAGTAAACTTAGATCTATGAAAAATAAACATGAACACCTAGTTTCATTTACGACAATTTCAACTTCTATATTTGTAGCTTGATAATTTTTTATTATCTACAGGTTCAATTTCTACCTTAGGAGGGCATTTATATTTTTTGTTGTACAATTCCAAATACAAAAGGTGTAAGTAATATGCAATAATTACCTTTTGTTTCAGATAGTGTATCATAATTAAGTTTTTATAAACATGTTATTAGCTTTTAATTTTTTCTCTGTGTACATAGTTTTCAAAAAATTAAGAACTTGTAGAACATTTTCAGATTATTAAATTTTGAGCAAACTTTTTTAATTTTATTGTTCAACGATTCTAAATGGTTTGTTGTGTATATTTTATAACTGCCTGCATCCTTTTTATAAAATGTAACCCACTCCTCTTTAATATTATGCCAATTTTCTAGGAAATACTTGTTACCAATGGGCCATTTAAGTTTTGCAATGAAATAAACCGGTTTCCATAGTCATCTTCAGTCTGAAAAGGCAATATTTTGTAGTATATTTAAGATGTAGTCTTTTTGAAAGGAGTTCACTTCCATTCCGTTAACTGTAATGGCAGTTCGAAATGCCTTTAAAGTATGAAATAAACATAGTTTTAGTTTGTATACTTATATTTTATAAAAATGAATACATGTGTGTAAGAATAGGGAAAAATATAAATATACACAATGTGTGTAACTTTAACCATGGCCTTTTTAAATCGGCGTTTAAAATTATTAATTAAATATTATCTACCATTGTATTGTCAAAGGTTGTGAAAATGCGTATTTTACGAAAATAACTAATAACAACTATAGAACCAAAATTTTTTTTCGATTTCCTGATAAAGACCCAGAGCGCAGACAAAAGTGGTTTGAAATAATAGATTTGGCTGTGGTTAAAGGTAGGGCATATTTGTGTGAAAACCATTTTGCGGAAGAAAGCCTTTGCAGCACAATGGTAACTCGGCTATTAAAGTTTGCATTACCAAAAAAACCCACATCAAATGTCAACAGTAGAAGTAATATTTTAATACCTATTTCATCGTTATATAATACACCTACTGGTAATTTTTTTTCATTATCTACAAACTGCAATAATATATCAACTGCTGGTGGCGATATTTCGAACCGATTATGCACTATTTTGATCACGTTTAATATTGCGCAAGTTTTCTACCAAACATTTCGTCGTCTGATCTTCTATGGACTTTGAATACTATGTTGGCCGAAAAAATTGATCCTCCGGGCCCGCTGTTATTAAAATGCGATAACGCAATAACAATTCCCACATATTTCGTTTGTAATTTTCCAATTCTCGCTGTAGTTCAGAGTATACATTTGACACATTTGATGCATGCGTAGCAATTTCCATAGCCATATTTCTTTCGATGCTAAAAACTCATCACAAAGGGAATACAGTCTTTGAACGCTAGACTGTTCATAAATACCCACTCACATGTCTTTTGCTTTCTCCATACGACGAATGTGGACAGCAACTTCAGGAGTAACACACGTGGAAATCATCTTACACGCTTTTGTGTTGCCTTTTGTCCATTCACATCGCAACTTTTCATTGTCGGTGTTATATACTGGACAAGAAGTGACACTGCTTACAATGTCACCCACTTCATGATGCATCAACTGAAAATACATTTGCTACTTCCAATCGGCCCAATTTCCTTCACCTTTTAATTTCACCATTTGAGTATAAGCATTATTTCTCTTGAACATATTTTTGACAAACGAGTTCCTTACAAATATTGACTGTTGTCCCAGGTGGTGGAACTCAAAATTAGATCAAAAAATAGCGATCAAACTGAACACTTTTCTTCTACTAGGACTGGGCCCATAACCAAAAAAAGATAAAGTGTAATTTGGCTAATAAAATCGATATACAGAGAAAAATATATTACTCGCTATTATATTACTATAAGGTGCAAACACAACAGTTTTGTTTTTTGTAACAGGTACCTTTTATCTGCTACTAGGCTACCTAGTACAACATGTACAATCTAGAGTACCGGGTACACAAAAGTACACATGTACAGGGTGGTTTTCTCACTCCTACAAGTCCAATATTCTAAAGGACTATGACATTATTGTCGTTTAAAATAATTTTATGTCTAATGTGGTTCAAGATTTGAGAAATGTAGTGTAACTAGTGTGTGGGTTTTATGCATAAATAAAATAATGCTTGAATGAATTTAGTTTTTATAAGAATGACACTTCTTGGGCTTGAATATTGTTCATCAACTTGGTGCGGTATTATAATATATATATATATATATATATATATATATATATATATTACTCATATTTAGACCAAGGTAGAAAATTAAATAATCACATCAAATAATTTTAATCACCGTGTAGAAGCTTTGGGAAAAGATACATAACTCGCGTTATTAAATAAAAGCGTGAAGCATAAAAATTCATTCGTTTCATTAAAAATAAGAGATTTAAATCATGTACAAGACGCTTTATATCAAAAGAAGCATTATTAAAAAGCTCTACGTACAATTTAATTATTCCTAGTAAAGAACAAAGAGAAATTACGTGCAAAATTTATAAAAATTAATTAACTCAATTTTAAGTAACCGGTATTAAAACGTACAGATAATAATTAATATTTAGTTAGGATTCACTAAAATTTAAAGGGTATTAATTTTAATTGAAGTTAATTGAACCGTTAGTAACATATAATATCTATAAAAACTTGTAAAAACCCAATAAAATAAAGCTCTGAGAATTAATATTATGTTTGAACACCTGCGTAGTTTAAAAGTCACGTACGGCGAAAATGTTGCAGATAATTAATGGTTACAAAGAATCTTGGAGAAACCGTGAGAAGGTGCGATACGGGGTTATTTAACCCAGATAGTCCACATGGACTGAAATAATCGATAATAAGGAATATCAATTTGCACTAATAAGAACAGGGTAGATAGAGACAGATAATAGGCGCAAGACCGAGACACATATAGTAAAAAGGCGTGAGTAGAGCAACGTCATGGGGTTGCGATTGGTTGAAAGTAAAAGGCAAAATTGAGAGGTAGAAATAACATTTCTGTATAAAATTTAATTAGGTATTCTCAGATGTTGCGTGCCGTGTGGAAATTTTCTGAGATTTAACTGGGGCGAGTACAAAATTCGTAAAAATCGCATGCCAGGCTACGGAATGGGAACATAGAATGATGAAATTCTAGAAACTGGCCGTTTTGGGGAACAGACCGACAGACAGGCTAACCGCTATATATACGGAGGTGAATATGAACAAGCTCTCTGAGATCTTTGACTTAATTGAACGCGTTAAACGGTGCTTTTTAGTTTTCCGGTTTTAATATTAAATAATTTAAACAGTTTGCTCGAATATTATGTGATTTAAAACAGCTTGTACTTTACGTGCTACAATGAATGTACGTTAGTACACTTAGAAAAGAAGATACAAGGTAATAAAGTTTAGTATCACTGTACCAATTGGTAAAATTTACTATGACAAATAAATACACAAAAGTAGGCAGTTTTGGCGTATCTTGGTGAAAGAAGTATGAATTTCTTTGTTATTTTTCGGGGGTATTAATACTTAAATGGTGCATAAACGTGTCTGGATCCACGAAACAAGGGTCAGATATACACAGATTAGTTCCGGAAAAGCCCTGAAACAACTTTAAATAAATGGTGATGGAGAAAATTTTAAAGCGTTGAGAATCAGAAGCCGTAAATATAACCCAGTTGGAATGGTGTGATTAACAAAAGGGACGATGTACATTGAAGCTACGAGTGCAAGTAACCTTCAGGTAAATTATACTATTTTGTTTGAACTTTGATATTGTTGTGTGTGTTGAATAACTTTATAATTGATTTACTCAAAATGGACAGTAGTGAAATGGTAATAACAATAATATTTTAATTTTAAGGTGAAATTTGCTTGTTTAAGTAGAAAGGGTATTTAGTATTGATGTTCTGGATTATGATGAAAATTTAGGGTATGTCTTTGAGCTCAATTAGACGAACCTGGTTAATTAACGTAAAGGGTGTTAGATGCTCCTTTGTACTCTGCATATATTGTTATAGTAATTAGTAGGCATCCTACAAGGACTTTAATTCTGGATGCACATTAAAATGATAATAAATTTAATTTAGAAATTTTCCGATATTAAAATTTATGCTGAATATTAATTTTAAAATTTTAATGTATTGTGAATATTGATGTAAATAGAGTTAACGTTGATGTTTGTGGTAGGAATGTGTTTGTTTTTTTTTATGAATGAGGATGAAGGTTTAACTAGAGGAGCAGCCGAGGCGATTAACAGAAGAAAGTCAATGGACCAACACAGTTAAAGTAATGAATAGCTTTTTGGTGGTATCACAGCATTCTTTGACGCCCAAAAGTGAGGCTCGATTATAAAGCGTAGTTCACGGATTTTGTAGGTTTCACAGCAATATATATATAGCTATGCATTAGAAAAGAATCCATAAGAAGTTTGCCCTACAACGTGCATATAAACTTTTAGTAAAAAGTACAGTTACAGGGAAGTTCTTTCGCTTGCGAATCTTGAAACTTTTGAACGTCAGCGTTTAAAATCACATCTTTAACTTGATTCACGGTATTCTGGATTACCTATATCTGTTTCATAGAATTAATTTTAATACAAACCCAATATTTAGGAAAAATTAAGTATATAAAATATATAACTCCACACATGATTACATAAAGAAGAATACAAAGAATAGTAATTATAGGAAAATTTTGGAAACTTCAAAATTAGCTCTTATATACAGGGTGTCCGGAAAATACGTGTACAACGTAAGAACAGAGATTCTTTGGCTCGAAATAGATCGATTTGAGCCAACTTACCTATTATACAAGTTGCTTCATTTAGCCGCTAGAGGGCTTCAAAAATTGTGAAAAATATTTGATATTTTAAAATAACTCGAAAACGCGTCGATAGATTTTGACCATTGTTGGGGTGCGAGTTTCTACTTTCAATTGACATCTTTTGGTGGTGTACGCAAAAATTTTAAAAGCATACGAGTGTCCCAAAAATGAAGTATTGTATAAATATCCGACCATTACTTTTTGCTGTTTATGCAATGACTACCAATTTTTTTGTATGAGTAGCCGACTTCATTTGGAAACTTTTTTGTCTCTTGTAAAATTTTGATTAGACGAGCGGTTTGACAGAAAAAAATAATTTCAAATGTCTGCATACTTTCGTCATCATTGCTGCATTAACTGTAAAACGGGGCAAATAATCTTACATTATGAGTACTTACACAAACAACGAAAAGGTGGATATGCTTTTGGTTTTCGGATTTTGTCAAGGCAATGATCGTGAAAGCGTCAGAGTCTATAGGGAAAGATTTTCTAATCGCCGAATTCCAAACCACCACACATTCGCAAATATTGAAAGACGTCTTCGTGAAAATGGTTGCTTTCAGTCAAGAAATGCGGATCGAGGACGTGAACGTACTACAAGAACTGCGGATGTGGAGGAACAAATTTTGGGTAGAGTTGAAGAAGACCCAAAAATAAGCACCAGACGCTTAGGACTTCAACTACAAGTTCCTAAAAGTATTATTCATGACGTTTTAAAGGAACAGTTACTACACCCATACCACGTTCAACAGGTACTAGACCTTTTGCCCATCGATCCTGAGAGACGTCTAGCTTTCTGTCAATTTATTCAAGATCAGAGAATTCAAAATGCAAATTTCAGTCGCAAAATTTTATTTACAGACGAAGCTTCTTTTACAAGATCTGGTATTACTAACATACATGATGAACATGTTTACGCTGTAGAAAATCCTCATACAACTAAAGTGACTCACTATCAACATGAATTTAAGATTATTGGAAGATCTGCCATTGTTTCTTCGACAAGACATGTGGTTCATGCACGATGGTGCTCCTCCCCACTTTACTCTAGCTGTTCGACAACATTTACACGAAAAATATCCGGATCGATGGATCGGAAAGGGATATGATGCTCCTACAAATTGGCCAGCACAATCGCCGGTCTTGACGCCCTGTGATTATTTTTTGTGCTGTACCTTAAAATCTAAGGTTTATTCGTCTCCACTTGATAGCAAAGAAGAATTGTATAGACGAATTTTAAATGCAGCCAAATCTTTAAAAAATAATGCACAAACAATGCAGAGGGTTCAGTTAAACTTCTTACGAAGAGTTAATTTGTGCATTGAAGAAAATGGCGGCCATTTTGAAAATTTATTGTAATGGTCCAACACTTGTACCGCGCTGTTAATTTTCAATGATAGTAATAAAAAATAAACAAAACAATGAAATAAAAATAAAAAACAGACATTTGAAATTACTTTTTTTCTGTCAAACCGCTCGTCTAATCAAAATTTTACAAGAGACAAAGAAGTTTCCAAATTAAGTCGGCTACTCATAAAAAAAAATTAGTAGTCATTGTATAAACAGGAAAAAGGCAATGGTCGGATATTTATACAATACATCATTTTTGGGACACTCGTATGCTTTTAAAATTATTGCGTACCCCACCAAAAGATGTGAATTGTAAGTAGAAACTCGCACCCCAAAAATGGTCAAAATCTATCAACGCGTTTTCGAGTTATTTTAAAATATCAAATATTTTTCACGATTTTTGAAGCCCTCTAGCGGCTAACTGAAGCAACTTGTATAATAGGTAAGTTGGCTCAAATCGATCTATTTCGAGCCAAAGAATCTTTTGTTCTTAAGTTGTACACGTATTTTCCGGACACCCTGTATATTGACTAATGCATGGCTATAATAGATTTAATTATTTAACGAATAGAATTTCTTTATATTCCAATTATTTGTACCTAATTATTTATTTAATTAAATTTTTGATATGATGAGTATCTATGTATTATATTTATGATACATTAAGGTTATTTATTGATTCGTTATTTTGTACTGTTGCTAAGTGTGATGTATAATAAAGAATATTTACATTAAGAAACCATTATTAATAATTTTTCTGTTTAGATCCCATCAATAAATAAAATTAAATAAAAACCCTTAACCACAAAAAATATTTAAATTACTAGATACGTATTTCGACCACTAAGTGGTCATCATCAGTAGGAAATCTGTAATTAAATAATAATTAGCTGTTGTTCTGGAACACTTCAGAGGATATTCTCCTCACCACATAGGCTGAAGTGAACCTTCCCAACATACAATTTACTATATTGTTGCTTAAACACTATTGAGGATATTCTCCTCACCCGTAGGCTGCTGTTATTAACAACAAACAACTGAATTGAGACATCAAAACTTAAATCTACATAATTTATACTAATTCTAAATCTACTGAAGCGGAACCAATTTAATCTTGCTTTCTCATTGGTTGTTGACCAATAGGGAAAGCAAATCAGATGGCTCTATTGGCCCTTTATCAGTGTTTAAGAGGGGTCCTTTATGTTTAACAATTTTAATTGATTCATAATCATTTAAGGAGGAAAACGTTGGTACCGCTTTTAACAATTTAACATTTTCTAGTTTAACGGGGTGGCTGGTTTCAAATATATGTTTGGCGACCTATTTTGGCGGGCCAAACTCAAATTTTTTTGGGGGTTCTAGCAATTTTTGGGGGTTAGGGTGGGCCATACTTTCAAATTTTGCGAGTGGAGTATACCCCAAATCTTTTTTTTGGAGGCGGGCCATACACGAAATTTTTTGGAGGTCCTAGTAATATTTGGGGGTTAGGCTGGGCCATTTTCCAAACTTTTTGAGTGGGGTATACCCCAAATTATTTTTTTTTGGAGGCGGGTCATATACCAAATTTTTTGGAGATTTTTGGGGGTGGGGTAGCCGACTTCCGTGTGGGACATACTTGTGAAAATTTTGGGGGTATCGTGTAAAAATTCCTGAGTGGAGCGTGGTCCACACGGACCCACCTCTGCCGAAAATATTTTGGGATAATTATCAATATTAATAAATAATCAATAATTGATTGTTATATAATGGATTTTATTATTAACGTCACAGAAATCTGATTGGTGAAAAAAGTCTGAGCCCCGCGCCGGGATCGAACCCCGGGACCGTCCGATCCGTAGCCTAAAGCGGTATCCACTCCACTATCAAACTTATCAGAATAAAGGACGTAAATATATTTCTTAACCTGCTCGCGTGTATCCTATGTATTTAACAATGCTATAAAAATAGTTACTACATACAAAGGCATTGCTACAGCATCAACGTATTTTGAGGGTGGGGTATAAACCAAATTTTTTTTGGCGGCGGGCCATACACCAAATTTTTTGGGGGTCCTAGTAATATTTGGGGGTTAGGGTGGGCCATTTCCCAAACTTTTTGAGTGGGGTATACCCCAAATATTTTTTTTTAGGCGGGTCATACACCAAATTCTTTGGAGAATTTTGGGGTGAGGTAGACAACTTCCGTGTGCGTCATACTTGTGAAAATTTTGATACCGTGGGAAAATTCTTTTAGGGGCGTGGTCCTTTGATGTTTGCCGACTTCCGGGTGTGGTCCACGCAGGCCCCCTGCTGAAAATATGTTAGGGTAGTTATCGATATTAATCAATAATTGATCGTTATATAATGGATTTTATTATTAACGTCACAGTCACCCCTTCCTCCGCTGACGTCGCAGCTACACAGCTCTTGCAGAAAAAAGGTTGACTGAAGCGCGATTCGAACTCGGGCCGCCTGCATTCAAAGCAAGTACTCTAACTACTAGGCCACGGAGTTGGTCGCTATAAATACATTCACTCTCTTAGTAATGCAGTACGAGCACATAAAGAATTTAATTTATTTTTGAACATTAGCATAAAAGTGCGTCTACTTCTAATTTAAATGTAAAAATCTTTTGGGTAAAATTCGCATGATTAACAATGCGATTGTACTTATTCTGGGGTACAGCCGTTCTAATTACATCCGTATATTGACGGATTTAACGACAATTGAAAAGCTATTAGAATATACTTGTTTGGTAAGATTTACATTCCATTTTAAACTTTCAGTATAATTAAATAAATATCGGCCCTTGTAATTATTTAATAATTTTTCTACATTAGGTTAAATTTTTGATATTGCAATAAATAAACACTATACTACTACGTATAAATGAGTTGCATCATCAACAAATAAGAGTCAACGTCCTTCCTTGGATAACTGACGAGATTTTCAGTTTACTTCGAGTGTAATATAACAGTCTCATAGATACCTAGTTAGTACCTATCGATTATTAATTTCTTGTTAATTAATTTACGATACAATACAACAAGATTCGGAAAATGGTAATAAAAATTAAATAATAATGGTCGATGTTCATTGTGTTAGCGAGTAGTGTCCACTTACCTGTCCGACCTTAACCTACATTTTGTATAATCATACGTTGCAAATTCAAACGCTTTATAATCATGAATATTCTCTTCAATCAAATGCACAAATGTCCATTCGTACGTATTGTAACGTTTGTTTAGGATTTTCGTTTTGTTATTAGTTTGAAAACTACGACAATGCTTTCGGCGACCTTTAGAAGGTAGTTTAAATGCGTAGGAGAATACATATTTGACTGTATTAGAATACGCTGAGCATTCTAATTATTGTCATTATTAGGGCACCTCCAACAATTTATGTTTTTAAGTTCTACACGACCGATTTTCAATAATTATGAAATAGAAATAAGGTTAAAGTTTTTGTGTTAATTCGAAATGGTTAACAGTTTTATTTAAAAAACTGCGTATGATCATACCTCGATAACAAATACTAGCTACATAATATTAATAACGATTACGTCATCGAACCGCATAGTCGGTGACAGACAAGTTTATACAGGTTCTGCACTGTGATCACCTGATTTGTTTTTTTCCTGGGTACATAAACTATAAAAGATAACATCTTGCGATCGCTTAATCAGTCTTACGTCATTTGTTTAACTAACCTGATCGGTTGTTAAAAGCAAGATCAAATAATGGATACATTTATTACGTGCAGAGATTTTGTAAAAAGAATCCGCCGTTTTAACTTAATGGGACGTACGCTTGAATTCAAAATAAAGCCGTTGCCCTAAGGTGAAGAACCTGTGGCGTGGATGAAAAACGCTGTCAGGCAAGTGATAGAAACCGCCACCGAAGGACTTGCAGCTGGTGATCAAGTAGTGTTTAGTTTCTGCTCCAAGGATTTGCAGAGGGGAGATGGATGGGTTCGCTAGAACAGCTCACTTACGATGACGTTTGGGATGTTATAAGCAACATATACCAATCCCAATTCGGAAGGGTGCAGTACCTTTTGCCTATAATACTTCTAACGAAAAGAACGGTATAAGACGTGGAATTATTGTCATCGGTAACAAAGACAACTTGTGTTTACCGCGAGCTTTAGTGATGGCCATTGCTTGCGCAAATAAGGACCCAGATCGTGCCAAACTACGACGCGACATGGCTAAAATACAAACCAAAAGAGCTGTTCAACTGTGTTTTAATTTCGGTGTAGTTGTTCCTGAAGTAGGATGTGGAATATCTGAACTACAGCAATTTCAAGAGCATCTTAAAAACTACAGAATTGTTGTTTACAGTTATGGCACTAAGGAGCGCGATATAATTTTTGAAAGGTCTGCAGAAGGCACATTGTTAAGTTTATTATACCACAAAGGACATTACAATGTTATAACGTCCCTCACAGCAGCATTCTGTTGTACGTACTTTTGTGAGAAGTGCCACACACCATACAATACCAAAGACAAACATAGGTGTGGAAACACATGCCCCTGTTGCTTGCAAACTCCTCCTTGTGAGAAGGAATTTAATATTGTGTGTGAATTGTGCAATCGGGAATTTAGGGGTCAACCGTGTTTGACGAATCATAAAACAAAAGATGTATGCGAAAAAATTAAACGGTGTAAGGGATGCTCAAAAACGGTGAAAAATAATCGCCAGCGCACTTGTGGCGAAGTAAATTGTAAAATATGCTGCGCTCACGTTCCAGAATGCCACCTCTGTTATATGAAACCTGATACCGGAAAGCCAAATTTAAAAGGTGTTCTTTTTGTTTTCTATGATTTAGAGACGAGACAAGAAAGAATATTAGAGAACGACATCACCTACATGAACCTAACTTATGTGTATTAGCTTCTAGATGTGATATGTGTTTAAATAAAGATCATCTTTACTTTTTGCCAGAAATGTGGTTATAGACTGATTGTATATAGGAACAACGTCATTCGTAAATTTATGAAATATATTTTAGCATCAAGAAAAAAAAAAGTTCAAACACCTGGTAGTTATTGCTCATAATGGACAAGCATTTGACCATCAATTTTGTCTAAAATTATATATTAACAGAAACAGATTTAAAGCCGGAACTCATCCTGAGAGGAACGAAGATAATATCACTGACGATGAAAAATGTGCATTTTTTGGACTCCCTTAATTATTTTCCAATGGCTCTAGCCAAACTTCCTAAAGCGTTTGGACTGGGAGAAAGTTTTAAGAAGGGGTATTTTCCTCACCTGTTTAACACCGCCACTAACGCGAATTATGTGGGACTTTTACCTCCCATCAAATTTTATGAGCCAGACACTATGAACAAAGATGACAGGGAAACATTTATGAAGTGGTACCAAGAGCACAAGGATGACGGATTTGAGATGCAGCGCGACCTAGTCGACTACTGTATTTCAGATGTGGAAATTTTGACTACCGCATGTCTAAAATTCAGACAGCAAATGCTTGAAACAAGTGGCGTGTGTCCATTTACAGAAGCGTGCACTATTGCTTCAACTTGTAACAAGATATATCGACGCAATTTTCTTAAACCAAATACCATTGGGATTGTCCCCTAAAGGTGGCTTTAGGTGGCGCGATAACCAGTTTAAAAATAGCTATTCAGTGGCTCGTGTGGCAACAAAAGCAGCGACAAATTAACATCATGCATGCTGCTAAACAACAAGAAATCATAATCCACGGTCTCAAAGTCGACGGCTTTTGTTCTGAAACAAAAGAGGTATTCAAATGTCACGGATGCTACTATCATGGTTGCTTCAATTGTTTCAAATACGGCAGAGACAACTCTTTATACAATGATCCCGGTCAAACACTGAGTACACGACGAGAGACTACTGTGGCTAAAATGGAGAAACTAAAAGAATTAGGATATGATGTTATTGAGATGTGGGAGTGTAAGTTTCGATCACATGTAATCGAAAATAGAGAATTACGAACATACGTCTTACACCATCCGTTGGTTGTACAAACGCCACTAAACCCACGTGATGCTTTCTATGGTGGTTTTACGGGAAACACTTTTGAATACTATAAGGCTAAACATGATAAAATAATTAAGTACATAGACGTCTGCTCTTATATCCGTGGGTATGCAAATACGGAAAATTTCCCATGGGACACCCTATAGTTTGCGTGGGAAAAGATTGTGAACAGCTAGACTTAGAAGTAACAGAAGGATTAATCAAATGCACGATCCTTCCTCCGCAAGATCTTTATCTTCCGGTACTACCTACAAAGATGAACGGCAAACTCATGTTCGTTTTGTGCCGTACATGTGGGAGTAAAATGAATCCGAATGACTGCACTCACGACAAACAAGAACGCGCACTCACAGGTACATGGGTGATTGATGAAGTGCTAAAGGCTAAGGAGTGTGGCTACAAGATAGCAAAAATTTATGAGGTTTGGTCTTATCAAATTAACCAATTCGACAAGATTAAAAAGATTGGCGGTGTTTTTCGAGAGATAATGGACAAGTTTTTAAAAATAAAACAACAAGCGTCAGGGTGGCCCGGAAATTGTTCAACAAAAGGTAAAAGAGATACATACATTGATGACTTTTTAACCCACGAGGGGATACAAATTGAGTACAGTGAGATTGTAAATAATCCCGGTCTACGATCTTTAGCTAAACTCATGCTTAATTCATTTTGGGGAAAACTGGGGCAAAAAGAGAACCAGCCAAAAACAAATATTATTAACGACCCCGGAGAGTTTTTTGGAATGTTGTCGAACCCTAGTATAATTATAAATCATGCAATGCCTGTTAACGAAGACACTGTGATTGTTAATTGGCAGTATAAGGAGGAGGCTTACGATGTGCAAGCTACGGTAAACGTCGTCATAGCAGCATACGTAACTGCACAAGCAAAGACTAAAACTCTACAGTTATCTTGAAAAGTTAAAACGAGGGTTTTGTATTTTGATACAGACTCTATAGTTTATGTTTCTAGACCAGGAGAATACGACGTCCCACCGGAAAATTTGTAGACGACATGACGGACGAGTTGGAAGCACACGGATCAGGAAGCTATATTACTGAATTTGTGTCTGGAGGCCCAAAAAATTATGCTTACAAGTTCTTCTCAATGGATAAACTACATGAACACTTTGTTTTCAAGGTGAAAGGTATTTCACTTAACTACTCAGCTGTCCAGCTCATAAACTTTAAGAGTATCAAAAACATGATTTTTTAACCACGTCGGAACCTGTAAATATTATTTCCGGAAACATCAAGGGAACAGGACACGTCGAGGTGGTTACAAGAACTGAGACAAAAATCTACAGACCCAATTCCACCAAACGAAAGTTTTTTCAAAATCACACTGCACTCCCTTATGGATACAAAAAATTGAAGAGTTGATAATCTATGAAATGTTGTAAGAAACTTTTATATTCCATGTATAGAAGTTGAAAGAAAATATACTGAAAACTACGATTGAGTACCTTACAGTGTTAATAAAGGAACCAATGCTATTTGTATTTTTTGTATTTATTTTGCTATAAAATATTTGTTATAAATTTTTGTCCTGATGTATTCAAATACATTTTAAAAAGACATAATAATTTTAATTGTATTAATTCTTGCAGCTTGCGGCAATCTCTTAATCGTGGCTCTCCAGCTATTTCCTGCACGCGTATCTTGTTGGCTCGGTCGATATCCTCTTGATGGTATTGGGGACAAACCTGATTCTCCCACACACAATTGAATAGTTGTATGTCTACTACCTTACGGAATATACAACCCTTATAGGTTGTAAGACCATCAGTTTTAAATAATCCGAAAGGTTCATTATTGGGCAAATAGGCAATGTTTAGCGGAACCCCTTTACGTGTGGTGTACGTCAGTGTTACGAACCCCACCTTCCTTAGTTCGTCTATGTCATCTGCCAATGTGATAAATACGTTCTAAGAAAAACCTTTTACATAATATACCAGTTTAATACTATCCCTTTCCCCAAGGACACCCACATAACTAAAAGAGTCTTTCTTACGAACCACAAATGCATATAGCTCGTAAAATCCAGATGTAATTAAGTCGGTCCACCGACACATAAAATAATCTTCTAATTTTTCTCATTTTCTCTAAGATGTTCTTTGTCCAACACATCTTTGTACTGTTCTCGCATTGCCGGGGTATTTTCCATATAGTCCAACGCCCGTCTTTCTTTTGCATCCATTTCTTCTTCTAATTCCAGCTGTCTTTTTCTCCCACTTACAGCGTATGGCACGCATAAAGGGGTAATTTCTTTTAGCGTAAACGGATAGAGTTTGTTACCAATAGTTATGCGTTGTCTTACAACCTCGGGGAAGTGTTAGGTGTATTCACTAACCCTGATTCACAATGATTATGTCTTTAGAGATTGTAGAATATGCGGCTGCAGATTGTGTAAAATATGTACTACCTGCTTTAATGTAGCAGCTGTGTAAGATTTTTACTTTATGTTGGCTGTCTTCTTTCTCTACTATCTTCCAGTAATTTACAGGTAAATAGTAAGCCGAAAGCATATACTTTATCAATTTTTCCCTTTCTTCTGGTTTGTTTGGACAACTTAATTTGTAAGCTAGTCAACTTTTTCGTATTGCTGTTCCCCCAATATGCGTACTGTAGTAGGTTATTATACACTAAACAAAAGCTATTTTGTCGCTTGTCTGACAGCTTACTCCGCATTTTGACAAGCTGTACCGAGTACATAGGCGCCTTTAGGAAGTATAACTTATATTCTCGTAATAAGTCTAAACAGTATTTTAATGGATTATAGATCTGGTTCGCATTGAAATAGTTGTGCAGTTGTATGGTGTCGCCTCGAATCGCTTAATACCATGCTCTTTAACCAAAGTAGATGCGAATGTTTCCCTTAAACGTACATCCGGACAACGTAGAAAATCTATTATTATATGATCCCCAAGTCGTTTATTAACACCGGGACTTGTTATTTGACACACAAATTTGTAGTATATTTTAATTCTTGCATTAGCTGTTATTCATGTTAAACAATCGATTCCTCGCAATTTTTTGTCAAACCGACGGTACTCCGCGGTTTCGTCAAAACTCGTCCATCTGGAAACTCATTGTACAGCGAGTTACCGCTTTGTTGACCTATTTTGCACATACTTGCAATAGAAATACTGTTCTTTTTTCATTATGTTTCTAGTGGGGTAAAGATGTTCCAAACGTAAATGATGAACGAATAAAATTTTTAAAAATGCAATTTATGGAAATCTGAGACAACAAAACCGTACCTGCCAAAATACATTTTTGTTTTAAAATCGAATAAAACATAACCAATTTTACTAAAAGTGGTTTGTATACCTACCAACATCGGTTAATCAGAACTGATATTATTAAAAACCGATTTTTACAAAACCGATTTTACTAAAAACAATTTTAACCGGTTTTTACCGAAGCGGGTTTTAGCAGAACCGGCTTTCGGTTAATAAAACCGCCTTATCAGAATCGATTTACCAATGCCGATTTTATCAAAACAGATTTTAGTGAAAACCGATTTTACCAAAATCCGGTGTTACCAAAAGCGGTTCTATCAATATCGGTTTACCAACACTGCAAACACTATATGGTCATTATTGTACAACATTTTAAAATAAAAGTATACTTTGCAGAAAATAATGTTGTTCCAGTAGTTATACGATACAGATAACTGTGCGTACATTTATTAACACAATCTTTAGGAAATATACAGTCAGTAAACTATCATGTGGAGAACGTGGCATAAAGTACCTGCATGTGAACGCATTTTCTATAAGTGGAAATTATGAAAACTGGAAGATTTAAATACATTTGAACCAAAAATAATACTTGTATACGGTTACACCTGTTAATATTGATTTCTAATTACAATTGTACATAATTACATAAAATGTTTATAAAAATGCAAATTTCTATAAATATTCCCAAATTATGAAGAGTTTTTAAGTTTTTATATCCAAATGGCAGTGAAATATGGTTATCAAAAAATTTACGGTTTGTAAAATTTGGTTTCTTTGGTTCTTGTCACTACTTCGTACTCCTCTGTTCTTCTGATACTTTTTTGAAACTATAAGTAGAGGCCGCGATGGGATTAAAACCATCTTCTTGATGTTCTTAAAGTTTAAAAGTTGCGCGATTGCGTAGGTAAGCGATATACCTTTTACTTTTGCAAACAAAAACTTCTTTTTGTGTGTCTCTAGAGTAAACTTTATATGCGTAATTTTTTGGACCTCCAGACACAAATTCGTCGATGTAACTACCAGGCCCGTACGTCTCCAATTCATCTGTCTTATCGCCTATTAATTTTTTATTAGGAACATCAAATTCTCCTGACTTAGAAACGTAAATTATAGAGTCTCTGTCGTAGTAAAGAACCCTGTTGGCAAGGTGATCAAGATAACTGTACAGTTTAAGTCTAGCTTGAGCGGTTTCAAAAGCTGCTATTACAACATTTACGGTAGCCTGTACATCACAGGCTTCTTCTCGCCTGTAGATCACAGGCTCCTTCTCCATATTGCCAATTAACAATAACAGTATTTTCGTTAATCGGCAATACGTGATTTATAGTAATGCTTGGATTTGATAGTATTCCAAAAAACTCGTTTGGATTGCTGACAATATTTGTTTTAGGTTGATTTTCTCTTTGGCCTGGTTTTCCCCAAAACGAATTCAGTATAAGTTTAGCTAGTGATCGCAAACCAGGGTTGTTTAGAATTTCAGCATACTCCATCCGAATACCTTCGTTGTTTAAGAAATCGTTAATTATATTTACCCCTCTCTGGCTGCGAAGAACAACTTGCTGGCCACCCCGAAGCCTGCTGCTTTATTTTTAGAAATTTGTCCATCATTTCTCGAAAAAGACCGCCAACTTTTTTTACTTCTATCAAATTGATCTACCTGATAAGACCAAACCTCGTAAACCTTTATTATCTTGTAACCTTTCTCGATTCCTTTTTTTTTAACACCTCGTCGATTACCCACGTACCGATTAGTGCACGCTCTTGTTCGCCGTGATTGCAAGTCTCCTGATTCGTTTCTTCACCACGTGTACGACACAATACAAACATAAGTGTTGTGCATCTTTTTTGCAGGAAGTACAGGGTGATAAATGTCTAGTGGTAAGAGGATTGTGCATTTAACTAATCCATTTATATTTTGTAACAGCAGCTGTTCACATTTTTAACCTACGTAAACTTCAGGATGTTTTATGAGAAATTTTGAATATCTGCATACCCAAGGGTAGAGGGAGCATATATCCACGTATTTAATTTTTTCTCCCCTGGTCTAGTTTTATAATACTCAAAAGTATTTCCAGTGCGACCTCCATAAAATGCGTCACGGGGATTTGAGTTACTAAGGGATGCATTTCAGTGTAAATTCGTAATTCTTTGTTTTTATTTATATACTTTTAAAAGGTACATTCCCAAATCTCGATAAGTACGTATCCTAATTTTTTTAACCTTTCTGCTTTAGTTACTGTAGCATCATGCCTCGAGTTTAATGTCTCGTTTAGATCATCATGTAGGGGATCGTCTCTGCCATATCTAAAACAACTAAAACAACCATGGTAGTAACACCCATAAAACTCAAACACCTGCTTGGATTCGGAACAAAAGCCGTCTACTTTGACCCTATAAAGCCTAACTTCTTGTTGTTTAGCGGCATGCAAAATGTTTATTTGACGTTTCTTTTCTTCCGACACAAGCCATTGAATTGCTATTTTGGATTGATTGTCGCGCCACCTATAACCACGCTTCGGAATAATTCCTATAGTGTCTGCTTCGAGAAAATTGCGTCTGTGTATTTTGTTACAAGCCGAAGCAATTGTGCACGCTTCCGTAAAGGGGCATACCCCGCCTGTTTTCCAGCATTTGTGTCTGAATTTTAAAAACAAGCAGCCGATAACATTTTAACATCTGAAATGCAGTAATCAACCAGCTCGCGCTGCATAACAAACTTATCTTGCTTATATTCCTGATACCACTTTAAAAACATTTTTCTATCGCGCTCTTTCATACTGTCAGCATCATAAAACTCAACCGGTAGTAAATATCCTACGAATTTGGCGTTGGCGGTTGTGTTAAAGAAATGCGGTAAATATTCCTTTTTAAAACCATCGTCTAGCCCAAATGCCTTGGGAATCTTGGAAAGAGCCATAGGGAAATAATTAATTGAATCCAAGAATTGTACATTTCCCACTACCATTGATATTATTTTTGTCCCCCTCATAATCAGTTCCGGTTTCAAATCGGTTTCGGTTAATATGTAGTTTAGACGAACCTGATGATCAAATGCTTGTCCGTTATGAGCTATTACCACCACTCGTTTGATTTTTGTCTTGCAGCCAAAATATATTTCATGAAGTTACTTATAACATTTTCTTTGTAAACCACTTGTCTGTATCCGCATTTCTGGCAAAAGTATAGGTTGTGTTCATAGATACATACGTAACACCTACCTGCTAATACGAATAAGTTGGGTTCGTGTAGATAATCGGCGTTTTCCAGAATTTTTTCTTGCATTGTCTCCAAGTCGTAGAAAATAAAACTAACATCCGTAATTTTTGGCTTTCCAGTATCGGGTTGCATATAACAAAAATGATCTTGAGGAACGTGAAGTCTGCATATTTTATAATATACTTCACCACAAGTATGCAGTCTTCCCCCTTTCCACCGTTTTTAAGCATTCCGTACAAAGCTTAATTTTCTGGCAAATACCGTTGTCCTTATGGCTTTTAACACAAAATGGTCCTCTAAATTTCTGACTGCAATCAATACAGACAACATTAGGCTCCCGCTGACACGGAGGAATTTGTTGACAACATGGGCATTTAGCTTCGCACCTATGGTCGCCTTTAGTGTTGTAAGGTATATGGCATTCTTCGCAAAAGTAACCACAAGAAAAAGCTGCCGTAAGTGATGTTATTACGTTATAATGTCCTTTATGGTAAAACAAATTTATTGAGGAGCCTTCTGTAGACCCGTCAAAAATAATGTCTCGGCCTTTAGATCCGTATTTGTAAACCACGATTCTATATCGCGTTAAGTGTTCTTGAAATTGTTTTAATTCGGGTGCACTGCATCCTACTTCGGGAATTACAACTCTAGAATCGATGCGTAGTTGATGAGCTCTCTGTGTTTGTAACTTTCCATTGTCTTATCGCACTTTAGTTAGATGTGGATCCTTGCTTGCGTCTGCAATAGTCATCACTAGAGCTCGAGGTAAACACATATTGTCTTTATTATTGATAGTGATAATGCCCTGTTTCATACTGCACTCTTGAGCAAAGCTGTTATAATTTTTACGATTCTGTCGGCATTGTCACAGACGTTACACTCAAACAGAAAGTAGATGTGTTAGGTCCCATGCTGTTGGACTGATAGATGCTGGAAATAACATCCCATATACTGTCGTATGTTATTGGCGGCTCCGTAGCGTAGTGGTATGTGTGTGACTACTACGCCCAAGGTCCCGGGTTCGAATCCCGACACGGTCCGCTTGAAAAATGTTAGGGGAGCATTTTTCACAAAAATACACCCTCGTTCGGATGAGAGGTAAAATGGTGGTCCCGTGTTTGGGTGTTGTTACGCACGTTAAAGATCCCTACCTTGCTTGGAACAGCAAGGGTTCGGCAAAATTCCAAATTTTCCAGGTAAAAAAAACTCGCTTCCTGACCAATGTAGTACCTTCGGGTGGAGCATTGGAAAATCAAATGTAATGTCGTATGTTATTTCCTCAACAGGACAGAAAGGAATCCAACCTTCTCCCCTCTTTTAGATCTTTAGAGCAAAAACTAAATCCCACTTGATCACCTGTTGCGAGGTCTTCAGTAGCTCTTCGTATCACCTGCTAAACAGCTTCTTTTATTCATCCTACGGGTTCTTCGCCATCGGATATTCGTTTTATTTTCGAATTCAAGAGTACGCCCTACCAGATTGAAGCGACGTACCTTTTTTTACAAAATCTTTGGTTATAATATATTTTTGCATTTTTAATTACACTCGGAGTAAATATTTACAATGTACAACAAAGCTGTTGCGTACCAAAATTATTTTTGAGGAATAAATTAATAGTCCTACACCTCCGAAAGACAAACAGATACTGAACAAATTTAGCACCAACGTACAATTGGAATGGTACACCAGATTATACCTGCCAAACTTGTTTGTTAGAACTAACCAATTAAAAGATTACGTCATGCTTTAAATATTTCATATTCATTTATCAAATTTCGCTGCTCGATCCGTATATTAGCGAAACTCCTTATTGGGTTTTACATATGAAAGTAAAGTGTATGCGTTTCCAAGAATTGAACTAGGTCAGTTCGTAACAAATAATGCCATATATATTTAACACCAATGTGATGACTAACGCATCTTTATAAGATATTAATAAAATAACTGATTAAGAATTTAATCGCATGTAGCAAATCAACAAGGCGTGTTTTAGAATAATTTAAGCCATCATTTTATTAAAATTGGGAAAATATTTACACGCAAGGTCGCTTCAATCAGACATGAATTCCGGAGCCTCAAAAAAAAAAGTGCTGACCAGCAATTTACATTTGGCCTCCTGTGAAGCAGGGCATTGGTGCAATTACAACAGACACACGGGTGATGATTCACATTATTGTATAGGTTTGAAATTCTACAGTACAATAATAATTGTTACAAGAAATAGATTTTTGAAAAAACTGTTCGTATATATTAATGTATTGCCATGATCTTATTAAGCAGTGCGGAAATATTTGTACGCAATGACGTTGATGCTATAGCAATGCCTTTGTATGTAGTAACTATTTTTATAGCAGTGTTAAATAACGTGTTAAATACATAGGATACACGCGAGCAGCTTAAGAAATATATTTACGTCCTTTATTCTGATAAGTTTGATGGTGGAGTGGATACCGCTTTAGACTACGGATCGGACGGTCCCGGGGTTCGATCCCGGCGCGGGGCTCAGACTTTTTTCCCCCAATCAGATTTCTGTGACGTTAATAATAAAATCCATTATATAACAATCAATTATTGATTATTGATTAATATCGATAATTATCCCAAAATATTTTCGGCAGAGGTGGGTTCGCCTGGACCACGCCCCACTCAGGAATTTTCCCATGATACCCCCCAAAATTTTCACAAGTATGTCCCACACGGAAGTCGGCTGCCCCACCCCCAAAATTCTCCAAAAATTTGGTATATGACCCGCCTCCAAAAAAAATAATTTGGGGTATACCCCACTCAAAAAGTTTGGAAAATGGCCCACCCTAACCCCCCAAATATTACTAGGATCCCCAAAAAATTTGGTGTATGGCCCGCCTCCAAAAACAAAATTTGGGGTATACCCCACCCCCAAAATTTGGGAGTATGGCCCATCCTAACCCTCAAAAATTGCTAGGACCCCCAAAAAAAATTGTGTTTGGTCCGCCTCCAAAACAATTTGGTGTATACCCCACCCCCAAAATTTGGGAGTATGGCCCACCCTAACCCTCAAAAATTACTAGGACCCCCAAAAAATTTGGTGTATGGCCCGCCTCCAAAAAAAAATTTGGGATATACCCCACCTCCAAAATTTAGGAGTATGGCCCACCCTAACCCCCAAAAATTACTAGGACCCCCAAAAAATTTGCGAGTATGGCCCACCCTAACCCCCAAAAATTACTAGGACCCCAAAAATTTTGGGAGTATGGCCCACCCGGAAGCGGCAAACATCAAAGGACCACGCCCTTCAAAGGAATTTTCCCACGGTCTTCAAAATTTTCCCAGACTCAAGTAACCCCATACCTACTAGGGCCGTATAGCCCAATCACAAGTCATATATTACTTAATGATATTTATTGGTCTAGTTACTATTAGTAAACGGCGGTCGTTTGAATTGCATCTCCAATGTCAGGCGATTTTGATTCGAGTTGTGCGCATCGCATTGAGCGGACGATTTAGTATGCACGACCACTTGTAGAGTTACAAGCGCCAGCAATCTACGTGTGGCAATAAAAGTTGCCGCTTAACCAAGTGCAAGATGCACTTGATGTTTTGTGTATTCTGATAATGGTAAGCAGATTAAATTATTATTACGTCAATCTAAATGATTTTGTTATAGCGCTCTATGGTTTTCTAATAATTATTTCGTTAAATTTGTCAATATTAATTTCAATGGATTTATAAAATGCGTTCTAAGGATTTCAGATAATAATTTGTTTAAATTTGTTAATATTAATTTCACTGAATTTATTTAAAAAATATAATCTAACTGGTTGGCGAATTTTAATCTCTGTAAATTGTCAAGTTTCATTCTCACTAACGTAAATGTAAGAAATATTAATTCTGGACATTCAGCGTTGATAAGCGTGCGAGTTTATGAGTTCAAACATAATGTTTAATTTTTCAAATTACCGTTAAATAATCTCGCTTTAACACAAGTTAAAGAAGTGTGTATGTGTTTTCGGTTTCATACTAGGCATTTGTTTAATCATTTAGTTAATTTTATACCATATTAAAGCGTTTGCAACTTAAAACATAGAGTTATTATCAAAATAAGGGTTTTATTTGTCTAAATTCTGTTTATGGTGTAATAATACAATATGTGTATGAAAATGTTTACATTACACAAAATTGCCAGTCACCCAGCATTAAACTATAGGCCTACCAGGAAACCTTGTTTTTAGCCCTATGTAAGTTCCACATGAAAGTCTATTTCACCATTAGAATCTTCAATGTCATCATGAATATTCTTGTTAACAAAAAATAATTTGTACAAATTTTTTGCGTCACTCGGAATCAGATGAAGTAGTGACTTTAGGTCCTTTATTTTTGGCTCAAATATGCCTTTGCCATCTGGCCACGGTGGAGGTAGACTTTTAGAAAATACAGTAATAGATGAGGATGGTCTGCCCTTGGTAGCTTTCTTGAAAATATTAACTTCTTGGTAGGGTTGATCCAAATCAGTTTTTGCATAAAAGGAAAAAGATGCATATTTTCGAACCTCAAATTCACGAAATGTAAACCAGTTCAGTTTTTGTTTGTTTTTGTCAGTTTTTCTGTTGGTGATGTTTTTTTTCGAGTAGCGATGTTCTCAAAAAGTCATATTTTGACATTTTTATAACAATGAAGGGGTTTCTTTCTCTACATATTTTTATTATTGTAATGTAATCCTCATCCGTATAAACTCTCTGATGGGTCTTTAAGTGACTTTCGACATCGCCAAACTCAAAGTCATTTGGCAAGAAGAAATGGCCAGGAATCAAAAATTTGAGACTTATTTTCTTTAAAGTCGGATGACAAACTAGGATATGCTTTAACATCAAAGTGATTTTAATGTTTCTATTTTGTTCCCCACAGGAATCAGACCACAACACCAACTCTTCAGCATCTGTACAATTTTGCATCACGTGCTTTTTAAGGCATGACCCTACTTCTTGAGTTCCTCTTTCTGCTGTCTCTTCCATCCGCAGTTAGGGAATAATAGGGAAAGTCAGGGACGGATTTAGGCTAATGACGAATTTGTAACTTTATAGAGCAGGCAAAATAGCTGGATTCGCTATTAAAATATTTGGCGAATGCTTAGAAAATTTGTATCCATTTTAAAATTAGCTAGCTAGATTTGGATAGTTTTAAGACAACCCTTGAGGTCGCACCGGTAAGTATAGTTGGCGACTGCTATCCGGTATTACGGATTCCTCCCATTCTACTTTTGCTTGTGTCTTGTTGATCGGACTCACTCCAAAATCAACGTTAGGGACACCATTATTCAAACCCTATTTTAGTTTTAGTTAGTTAGTTTTTATTTAGCATCGATAAATTTCGAGTCTGAATAAATTTGAAGCATGTTTATATCTTCGCGTTTAAGCTCAATGTAGTACCTTCGGGTGGAACATTGGGGACGTAACCGTAAGTATAGCGGCCCTTATACTAATTATAATGTCTCTTCCATCCAAATATAGAAGTGGCTTTGGTTGGTCTTTTCAGAGTGCACACCGCAGTTGTCTTTTGCAGTACACTATATTCGCCTGAATCCTGGGCAAAGGCAAAGTCTTTTGTAAATCAAATATCAGTGTTTCCTTTTTAGCTTCTTCTCTGGCACACTTCAAATCCTTGTTAAAAATTTCCCTTACAGACTCGACTAACTTTAGATGTTCCTCATGTTTATTTTTAAGCTTTTCCTTTGCATTCACATCTTTTATAGAATCAAGTTGAGATTTAAAAGAATCACATGTAGAACAAGTGTCTTTTTTTAAAGGTTTCCTTCTAAGATTAAATGTGTAGAATATCTGATTATACTTAGACTGAGAGATCGGATTAGAAGTTTCTTGTTTGTACAACTCATAAAGTTTTGTTAGAGTAAATTCTGAAGGGATAAAACAGGACTCTGTTGTAGTACGGCAATAATGGGATCTGTATTTCGGTATCTTTTTAATGTGATTTCTGACTGTTTCATGTTGTAAAACCAGTAAACAGCTATTGCGTTGATCAATTATAATTGCTTTCAGGGTCGAGAGACCCATTTGTGCTGACTGAGTTTAATTTTTTTTTCTGCAGACATCAGCATTAAAAATTTCTTACTGACTACAATAATACAGACACAATCTTTCTATTGTTTTTTATTATTATTATTAAACCATTCTTTTAATAATAAGGTATTTTGTTTTGCACATTGCAGACTATTGTTGTGTCTATAACAATGGATGTTACATAGTAAACGATTGTTGATTTTTAACTCCGATAGCTTAGGACAACCTAGTGCAAGCATATCAGTCACAACATTTTGCATTAGATAGGTTTCCATCCATTTCTACTTTTCTGGACTCTTCACACAAACTTCTTCACCGGGTCGGATAATTTGCTTCAAATAAAGCGCTATATATGATGACACCATTCCAGCCGTTAAACTTTATTCCAAGAAATACCATGAATATTCCTTGTCACCCAGTCGTTATGTTTTATATGATCTTGGCTCAAACAACTAGACTGCATTGGCAGTTTAAAAATTTGGTGCCAAACAACACCTTCCAAGTCCAAAACCGCAATTTCTTTGCACACAAACTCGTTTTTCTTGTATTTAGATCCCTGAATATCAATTACATACATGTTTGTATATGTAGGTATGTAAATATACGCAGTAAACTTTGACTAATTAAATTAATATTAGGAGCAATCTCCTTATATAGCAGATTACCACCATCTGCGCACTTTGCCAACCTACTTTTCAACCTATCACAAGAGTGAACACATTTTGAATTGAAGCCGGCCCATGTGTATTTGCAGAGTGGTCGCACTTTGAATTCAAACCGGCCTTAGCACATTTTGCATCTGACTTATTTTATAACTTCTCGCTAGAATTCAATACAGCTCCACATTTTTTCTGCACGCATCTACATTTTTTCAACGTAGCATACGTGTGTGTGTGTGGACCCGTTTTGAAGTCAAACCGGCCTATGTGTATTTGCAGCCTCTAAACACAAGTAAAAACATAAATCAGAATCCACTTTAATTAAATACAATTGACTTAGATGCGATATTTTGCTTCTGACCTACTTTATAACTTCTCGTTAGAGAACATGTAGTACGAATTCAAAACAGCTCCACATTTTTTTGCAAGCACCTACATTTATTCAACATAGCATACGTGTGGACACGTTTTGAAGTCAAATCGGCCTATGTGTATTTGCAGCCTCTAAGCAAAAGTAAAAACATAAATCAGAATCCACTTTAATTAAATATAATTGACTTAGATGTGATATTTTGAATCCGACCTACTTTATAACTTCTCACTAGAGAACATCTAATGCGAATTCAAAACAGCTCCACATTTTTTTTCTGCACGCACTTACATTTTCTTTCAACGTAGCATACGTGTGGACACGTTTTGAAGTCAAACCGGCCTATGTGTATTTGCAGAGTGACCCATCTAACCTACTTTATAACTTCTCGCAAAAGAACTGAATTCAAAACAGCTCCACATTTTTTCTTCACGCACCTACATTTTTCAATGTAGCATACGTGTGTGATATTTTGAATATGACCTACTTAATAACTTCTCGCTAAGCAAGAATAAAAAATTGATGCAATCAGTCTGTCTGTCTTTGAAAAATCAGTATATATTTCTTGCAGATAACCGTGTTCGCGATTTAATAACTACGACTTGTTATTTTTTAAAAGCGAGAATGAGAAATTGGTGCAATCAGTCTGTCTGCCTTTGGCCATTTTTTCAACGTAGCATACGTGTGTACACGTTTTGAAGTAAAATCGGCCTATGTGTATTTGCAGTCTCTAAACAAAAGTAAAAACAAATCAGAATCCATTTAATTAAATACAGCATTCTTTATACAATTGACTTAGATGTGATATTATGAATCTGACCTACTTTATAACTTCTCGCTAAAGAACCGAATTCAAAACAGCTCCACATTTTTTGCATGCACCTACATTTTTCAACGTAGCATACGCGTGGACACGTTTACAAGTCAAATCGGTCTATGTGTATTTGTAGCCTCTAAACAAAAGTAAAAAACATAAATCAGAATCCACTTTAATTACATACAATTGACTTAGATGCGATATTTTGCATCTGACCTACTTTATAACGTCTCGCTAGAGAACCGAATTCAAAACAGCTCCACATTTTTTTGCATGGACCTACATTTTTTCAACGTAGCATACGTGTGTTTTGAAGTCACACACGTATGTTCCATTGATAATAATATAAGGCCGGTCCGGCTTCAAAACGGTGCACGCGTATGTTACATTAAAACTTTCAATGGAAAAACACACGCGTTCGCCGTTTTGAAGTCAGACTGGCCTTACTTACCTATTATTATGGTTAAAGCTTTTAATAAGAACTGAACTTCAATACTCTTAACAGCAATTTATATCTTATCCAACTGTTTTATTCCGAGAACGTAACTGAATTATACAAATATCATCTAGAAAACTCCTAGTGTAAGATCAATAAAGCACTTAAATACAAACTCCTGTAACCTGCCAATCAAGTCCATCTGAAAATATCACGTCATAGGGTGGCTATTAATTATCCTTTGTGTAAAATACCTCGTTTACGTTTTGCTATATTATTCTGGTCAAAAGCTAGACTAAGCGACGTCTCAATACAATACTTAATTTTCGGAAAACAGGTGCAATTTTTGAAATTTTGCTATTATGATCCATAAAAAACAAATACGAGTTCTTGTGACAATAAAATAACTACATTTTAATTTCAGTGTAAATCTTGAAAATCTTGATCAATTTTAGGACTACAAACTTAAAAAACCTTGTCTCAAAAGTAATAAGAACTAAAAACGTAGTAAATGTGATATAAATTTAATATTTTTCCAAACATAAAACAAACTCTACAGCGCTCTAAGCGTGCATTATTCTACCATACTGGATTGTCAAACCACTGATACCGTTGTTCTTCTAAATGGTTCAAAACGTACGAAGTGCATCGATTCCTAATTTGTAAACATTACCTAAAAGTAAGCAAAATAATATACACTTACCACTTTCTTGAAGAACATCTGACTATCGGGTGCTGCAATTTAAAACATTGCCGACCTAACACTGTAAAATAAGTAAAGCCGATATTATTTGAAATAAATGTGTTTTCTTCTTTAAGACACCAGTAAAATTTTTCGTCACACTCACAATTTAACCTAAAATCAGAAACGATTTGTAAATAAAAGTTATAACTTAAGCCTATTTACTAATATAAATTAATCGAAACCGTTACCTTATTTTTCTAGACACACATTTACTAGATGTTTCTGCATAGACGACATAACATTTAACGTCAATATAAAATGGAATGAAAGTATTTTATACCGTTAATTAGGAGTTGGAGAAGCGCTATTTGATTCGTGAATACAAATTTCAGATTTCTTTGTCTATAAAAATATTCAAATATTTGTAAGCTAGAATAAATCCTAATCCTATAATATTTTTGCTTTGTGTAAGGATATTCATCAACAAGCGCTTTAACGTCGAAGTTTGAAACATTTTGACTCTTAATAGATTATCTGTCAGGCGTGTCAAGCGTGTTAATAAAAGGAAAGAGATTTGAGTCCTACAAATGTTAACAAAAATTAGGTAAGGATTATTTATTAATATTATAGGAATACGTTTATGTATGAACTGAAGTTCTAAACTGTTCTACATTATTTGGATGAAAGCTAATTGTTTTTGAATGTATAGATGTTGTTTTGAGATTAATGTGTTTTATTTCATTCTAAATTCACTATCTTCCGTTGAGCTAGCCAGGCAAAGTAGAGAAAAGGAAGATAAGATAATAATTTCAAATTTCGCATTTTTGTACCCGTATCACAGCATTCTTTTAGTGACGCGGCAACTCGACCATGTCATAGAAATATATATATGTATATATATATATATATATATATATATATATATATATGCTGTGAAACCTTATAAATCACCTGGTCCGTTGATTCCTTCTGTTAATCGCCTCGGCTGCTCTTCTAGATAACTTCCATTCTCAATCATAAAAATTAAACAACACATTCCTACCACAAACATCAACGTTAACTCTATTTACATCAATATTCAGAATACATTAAATTTTCAAATTAAATTTGAACATAAAATTCAGTTTTAAAAAGAATTTCCGGATTAATTTTATTATCATTTTACTGTGCATCCAAAATTAAAGTCCTTGTTGGATGCCTACTAATTAATATAACAATATAAGCAGACCGGAGTCTGAGTATAAAGGAGCATCTACCACCCTTTACGTTAATTAACCAGGTTTGTCTAATTGAGCTCAAAGACCTACCCAAAGTTTCATCCTATTCCCGAACATCAAAACAAAATACCCTTTTACTTAAACAAGCAAATTTCATCTTAAAATTAAATTTTTATGGTTAGAAAAATTCCACTAATGTCCATTTAAAGTAAATCAATTATAAAGTCATTCAATACACACAAAAATGTCAAACAAAATAGTACAATTTACCTGAAGGTTATTGTCCTCGTAGCTTCAGTGTAATCGTCCCTTTTGTAAATCACACCATTCCAACCGGATTCTATTTACAGCTTCAAGTTGTCAACGCTTTAAAAATGTTCTCCATCACCATTAATTTAAAGTTGTTTCTAGGCTTTTCCGGAACTCATCTGTGTATATCTGCCTCTGGTTCAGTGGATGCAGACACATTTACGAACCATTTAGTCATTAACACCCCGCAAAATAGCAAAGAAATTCATACTTCCTTTTACCAATATTACCAATATACGCCAAAACTGCCTACTTTTGGGTATACATTTGTCGTTGTAAATTTTACTAATTGGTACCGTGATAATAAACTTTTATTACCTTGTATCTAAGTGCACTGAAGTACATTCATGTTAGCACGTAAAATAACCAATTATTTTGAGTCACTAAAATATACTAGCACACTTTAAATTATTTAATCAAACTAAAATGCACTGTTTAATATCAAGTCGCGGATGCACGAGCTTTTAACGCATCGAATCGTCGAAAGTCTAAGAGTCTAAGAGAGAAACACATATTCCCGCCTGTATATATAGCGAATAGCCGACACGTCGCTTTGTTCCCTAAAACGGGTAATTCCAATGAATTCCTCATTCTACGTTCCCAGTCTGTAGCCTGCACGTCGATTTTTATGAATTTAGTACTCACCCCATTGAGATCTCAGAAAATTTCAACACGGCCCGCAAAGTTGTCCGAGAAAAACTAATTACTTTTATACAGAAATTGTTGTTCTACCTCTGATATATGCATCCTATTTTAACCAATCGCAGCCCCTTGACGTTGCTTAAATCCCGCCCTTTTACAATATGTGTCTTTGCTTGACGCATTTTCTTTTCCTTTTCTAACCTGTTCGTATTGGTGCAAATTTATATTCTTTATTATCGATTATATTTTAGTCCACGCGGACTGTTATCTGGGTTTAATAAACCCGTATCGCACATTCTCGTAAATACTAAGTCCCGGTTTCTCCAAGATTCTTTGAAACATTAATTATTTGCCAAATTTACGCAGAATGAGCTTTTTAAAAATACGCAGGTGTTCTGTATTTCCTGCTAAAGCATCTGATCGTTTCCAATATCCTTAGAATCAACATGTTTATCCAAACAAATTAACTTGAAATTGCCTTTTAAAACACGCAGGGTGTTCAAACGTAACATTTTAAATAACCTTCCTACGATTTGACTATTATTGGGTTTTCACAAGCCTTTTATGCTTATTATATGTTATTAACGGTTTAATTAACTCCAATTAAAATTGATTTCCATCCTTTTCATTTTTTAGCGAATACACCTTAAATATTAATTATTATATGTACACTTTGTTTTACTACCGGTTACTTAAACTAGGGTTAATTAATATAAACTTTGCACGTAATTTCCATTTGTTTAGGAATAATTAAATTATCCACTGCGCTTTTCAATACTGCTTCTTTTGATGTAAAGCGTCTTATAGATAATTTAAATTTCTTATTTTTACTGAAACGACCGAGTTTATTTATGCTTCAAGGTTTTAATAAAGCGTATTATTTAATGAAATTCCTTATACACGGTAATTAAAATTATTTGATTTGATTATTTAATTTTCTACCCTGGTCTAAATATGAGTATTTTCCCCCTATTTGAATACAAATAATCCCACTTATTTGAATGCAAATATCAAATATTTAGACTGCCAAAAAAATCTTTACAAAATTTTGCCTATCTCTCTCTATCCTTATCTATCTAACTTACCTACTTTGTCTCCAATCCAAAAAATATTTACACCTATCCTATATCTCTATCCTATTCCTAACTCTCACCTACTTCTATAAACTGAAATTATCCCTAACTTCATCCTACTTATCCATCTAATCCTATATACATCCTATATACCTATCCTATTCCTAACTTTTAACTACTCTTCACTATACTTTACTTCCCCCTACCTAATCCTATATGCCTATCCTACTCTTACTCTATTCCTAACTCTCCACTACTCTTATATAAAATATCTATACTTAACCTATCTTATTTTCTTCCTACATTTACTCTTTATCCTCATCCTAAACCTATTCCTAATTATCTCCCATATTTATCCTATACCTAGCTTTATTTTCTATAAACACTTACTTCTACTTTTCTATCTACACCTATTCTATCCCTATCCTATTTAAATCTAACTCTCTTCTTGACCCTCCAAGTCTTTCGTCTAACTAACCTAATACTCTTCATCCCTATCTCTCCCCCTTCTATATCTATACTTAACATCTCTATTATCTCACATACAATAAACTTATCATCCCTCTTATCCTGACTCTTAAATATCACTTCTTCTTCAGTCCCTACACTTGTCTGTTTCTTATTTATTCTTATTTCCTTTTCTGCCGACAAACCAAACGATACTGCTTTACAATTATCGATTTTTCCCTCTATGGAAAATCCTATGTACCTTCTAGAATTTTTGTGTAATGGAATCCGCCAGAATGAATTCCTTAAATCTACTTTATTAAAAACAAACTTGCCACTTAACCTCGTCAAAATAATTCTGCCTTCACCTGCTCCCGATATGCTGCTTCTACCCCACTAATTCTGCATTTTCTTGTACTAAAGCTTGAACCTCTACTCTCCTATCCTCTGGACATCTTATCGTGTTGATCTGTTTACCTTCATCATCCTCTACCTCTACTACATTAATACTAAACCCCGTGTCATCCTCTGTGACTTCATAACTGCCCTTCCATGGCACTACCCTATCCTTAATCCTTATTACCTTCCTTTCCATATCTATCAAAACCCCTAACTTCATCATACAGTCAACACCTAAAATGCTCTGAAACTTCAGTCCAGGTACAATTACAAACTCCTGTTCACAGCTTAAACCTCCTATATCTATCCTAAGCACCACAACACTATTTACTACAGCAAACTTCTTTTTATTTGAGCTACTAAATGGCTACGCTTTATAGGCATAATTCTATCACAAACCTTATCCCTAATTTTGCTGACGAATTCCTCCGATATTAAACTCGCCTCTGCCCCTGTATCAAGTAATACTTCTACATTATTTTCAAAAATTTCTAAATTAATAATTGGCAAACATAATTTTCTACAGTTTCTGGCTCTACTTCCTCCTCAATTTTGAAAAATTCACGTGGATGTTCGTATACATTTACACAGAAATCTAGTGGTCTGTCACGTTCTAAAAATCCTGTCTCATCCTGTTTTCCGTGCTTGGTCCTGGTTGTCCTTCTACAACCTGTGCGTACGTCCTCCTCGTGTTAATATCCGTGTCCCTATCTCTATTCGGCGTGCTGGTCACAGTCCTGTTTACTTCCGGTAAACTGTTCTGTCTCGTGTAACTAGGTCTTGGCGTCGGTCCCCTAGTCGCACTATTGCTCCTGTATTCCTGTCCTCGTCGTTCCCAATTCGGTCGAAAATTTCTGTTGTAGTCAGGCCGTCTCGGATAATTCGGTGTCCTGTTGTCAAACCTAACTGTGTTAACGTTTCGTTCTCGTATCTCTCTTGTCCGTCCAACACATACATCGTCATATCTCTGTAAATACTCTAAAATGTCTCCCGTTCTGTGATGTTTTGTAAGGCCACGTGTTGTCTAATTTCCTGTTCAAAATGTCGTGATAGGTACTTGATAATCTGTCTGTCCGTCAATGGTGGATTCAGTTGTTTGGCCACACTGTACTTGCGGATGGCATATTGCTCCCTAGATCCTGCAAACTCTCCCTTAAATTTTCCTGTAATTAAGTCGTCCCTAATCTGATCCTGTTTGTGATCACTCCAGTAATGTTGTAAAAATTTGTTTTCAAAGTCCTGATACGTGTCTATGTCCTGTCCTACTAAATTGTACCATGCCTCCGCATTGTCCTTTAATAAAGCCTTTATCGTATTTAGTTTAGTCTGTTCGTCAAATAAATTTCCCACTAGATTTCTTACACTATTAATAAAAATTTGTGGATTTACCCTGTTATCGCCATAAAACTTCATGTGTTGGTCCAATGATACTCCACCTGTAGAAAATCTGGGACCATCCCCCGTTAAATTTGACATGTTGTATTTAATACTACTAACTTCACGTTCTACCCTGCCTAACTGATCCCTACATGAGTCCGTCACTTCAGTCATTTTCACATTAATCTCTTCTTCACAAAAAATGCGTACTTCGGACCTTAAATGTCCCATTTCCTGTCGAAGACCTGTAATATCACGCTCATTTTTATCAACCCTATTTTCAACTTCCCCCATTTTTACGGTAAGACTGTTTTTAAATTCTGTAAATTCTCTCGTCGATTTTTCTATTTTATTCCCTAATTCCTGATTTAATTGGTCAAATTTCCGATTTGAGTCCTCTCGCTCTATTCGATTCATCGCTTAGCTGTTCTAATTTTCTATTGGATTCCTCCTAGCTAATCGCATTTCCTCTAACATTCTCATCATTAACTCATTTCCTTGATCCCTGATTCCGTCCTCGACTGATCTCTACTGCCTCCAGCTTCTTCCATTTTCGAATTTTTCCCACACAATGCACTATCGTCACTTCCAATTTCCACTCCTTGACTCCTTAACCACTCCTTTCTCTGCATACGTTCTAATCACTCTCACACACTCTAAAATACTCTTAAATTTATACACACACCAAAACTCTCTCTCTCAGATCGCCAGTTTCCTGGAATAAAATCACAAAAATTTTATTTGGAACTCGAGCCTCACTTTTGGGTCGCCAAGAATGCTGTGAAACCTTATAAATCACCTGGTCCGTTGATTCCTTCTGTTAATCGCCTCGGCTGCTCTTCTAGATAACTTCCATTCTCAATCATAAAAATTAAACAACACATTCCTACCACAAACATCAACGTTAACTCTATTTACATCAATATTCAGAATACATTAAATTTTCAAATTAAATTTGAACATAAAATTCAGTTTTAAAAAGAATTTCCGGATTAATTTTATTATCATTTTACTGTGCATCCAAAATTAAAGTCCTTGTTGGATGCCTACTAATTAATATAACAATATAAGCAGACCGGAGTCTGAGTATAAAGGAGCATCTACCACCCTTTACGTTAATTAACCAGGTTTGTCTAATTGAGCTCAAAGACCTACCCAAAGTTTCATCCTATTCCCGAACATCAAAACAAAATACCCTTTTACTTAAACAAGCAAATTTCATCTTAAAATTAAATTTTTATGGTTAGAAAAATTCCACTAATGTCCATTTAAAGTAAATCAATTATAAAGTCATTCAATACACACAAAAATGTCAAACAAAATAGTACAATTTACCTGAAGGTTATTGTCCTCGTAGCTTCAGTGTAATCGTCCCTTTGTAAATCACACCATTCCAACCGGATTCTATTTACAGCTTCAAGTTGTCAACGCTTTAAAAATGTTCTCCATCACCATTAATTTAAAGTTGTTTCTAGGCTTTTCCGGAACTCATCTGTGTATATCTGCCTCTGGTTCAGTGGATGCAGACACATTTACGAACCATTTAGTCATTAACACCCCGCAAAATAGCAAAGAAATTCATACTTCCTTTTACCAATATTACCAATATACGCCAAAACTGCCTACTTTTGGGTATACATTTGTCGTTGTAAATTTTACTAATTGGTACCGTGATAATAAACTTTTATTACCTTGTATCTAAGTGCACTGAAGTACATTCATGTTAGCACGTAAAATAACCAATTATTTTGAGTCACTAAAATATACTAGCACACTTTAAATTATTTAATCAAACTAAAATGCACTGTTTAATATCAAGTCGCGGATGCACGAGCTTTTAACGCATCGAATCGTCGAAAGTCTAAGAGTCTAAGAGAGAAACACATATTCCCGCCTGTATATATAGCGAATAGCCGACACGTCGCTTTGTTCCCTAAAACGGGTAATTCCAATGAATTCCTCATTCTACGTTCCCAGTCTGTAGCCTGCACGTCGATTTTTATGAATTTAGTACTCACCCCATTGAGATCTCAGAAAATTTCAACACGGCCCGCAAAGTTGTCCGAGAAAACTAATTACTTTTATACAGAAATTGTTGTTCTACCTCTGATATATGCATCCTATTTTTAACCAATCGCAGCCCCTTGACGTTGCTTAAATCCCGCCCTTTTACAATATGTGTCTTTGCTTGACGCATTTTCTTTTTCCTTTTCTAACCTGTTCGTATTGGTGCAAATTTATATTCTTTATTATCGATTATATTTTAGTCCACGCGGACTGTTATCTGGGTTTAATAAACCCGTATCGCACATTCTCGTAAATACTAAGTCCCGGTTTCTCCAAGATTCTTTGAAACATTAATTATTTGCCAAATTTACGCAGAATGAGCTTTTTTAAAAATACGCAGGTGTTCTGTATTTCCTGCTAAAGCATCTGATCGTTTCCAATATCCTTAGAATCAACATGTTTATCCAAACAAATTAACTTGAAATTGCCTTTTAAAAACACGCAGGGGTGTTCAAACGTAACATTTTAAATAACCTTCCTACGATTTGACTATTATTGGGTTTTCACAAGCCTTTTATGCTTATTATATGTTATTAACGGTTTAATTAACTCCAATTAAAATTGATTTCCATCCTTTTCATTTTTTAGCGAATACACCTTAAATATTAATTATTATATGTACACTTTGTTTTACTACCGGTTACTTAAAATAGGGTTAATTAATATAAACTTTGCACGTAATTTCCATTTGTTTAGGAATAATTAAATTATCCACTGCGCTTTTCAATACTGCTTCTTTTGATGTAAAGCGTCTTATAGATAATTTAAATTTCTTATTTTTACTGAAACGACCGAGTTTATTTATGCTTCAAGGTTTTAATAAAGCGTATTATTTAATGAAATTCCTTATACACGGTAATTAAAATTATTTGATTTGATTATTTAATTTTCTACCCTGGTCTAAATATGGATATATATATATATATATATATATATATGAAATATGATTGCTTGAGGTAGAATGTATTTATTTATATACCTGACGTTTCGAATCCTGACTCTTTTTCGAAGGATATAAATTTACATCAGCATTTAACTTCAACTAGCAAAATCTTCAAATTAAAACTTTAATAACAAGAAAACTATAAAGAAGAATAAAACTAGATATTAATCATTAATGTAAAATTTTGTTTGAAACTTATCGAATTTTTTTAATTTTTGGATAAGTTTCAAACAAAATTTTTTTAGATTAATGATTAATATCTAGTTTTATTCTTCTTTATAGTTTTCTTGTTATTAAAGTTTTAATTTGTGAAGATTTTGCTAGTTGAAGTTAAAATGCTGATGTAAATTTATATCCTTCGAAAAAGAGTCAAAAAAGGATTCGAAACGTCAGGTATATAAATAAATACATTCTACCTCAAGCATTTCATTTCGAACTAAATAGTTCCCAATAATTATATCCAACAACAAGTAGTTTTTATATATATATATATATATATATATATATATATATATACAATACTTTTTCTTTGTAGGTTTTTTTAGGTCTGCTGGATTTAAATAAATACTCTTTTTTATGGCCTAAATTTTCGCATATATTTTTTTTATGCTTGATCACAGGCTACAACTGTATTAACGCTTTATAAAGGATGAACAAAGATAAAAAAACTTACAGTGAGGATGATTGAAATTGACATCAGTGTTTGGAATAAAATAATGTTTTTTATAGAATAAATATTAATGTAAATAGTGAAAGTAAAATGACAGTGTCATTTTTGATAAAAGTTTATTATTTGTTTTTAACGAGACAGTGTTGGTTTGTGAGTGTATGTGCATGCAGGTGTGTGTGTGTGTGTGTGTGTGTGTGTGTGTGCACGTGAGGGTAAATGTGTTTGTGAATTTTTGTATGTTTGTGTGTGTGTCTGTGTGTGTGTGTGTGTGTGTGTGTGTGTGTGTGTGTGTTGTAATAGTGATTTAATTAAAATCTGTGTTATCAACAATTGAGTATATATAAATGTAAAATAAGCAAAACAAAAAGAAACAAATAAAAAGTGATTGAAGGTGAGCGGTTTGAGTATTATTGGAGGCATTTAATGTTTAAATTTTAATAAATATGAATATATGACGCTTAGGTTGTCAATGTCCGTTTTTTGTTGAAGTTGTTTGGGCTTTTATAGATGTAGCACATCTCCAAGAAAGTCCTTTGAAAAAGATTTTGTTCCGCCAAATGAGAAGTGTTTAGAACGAGAATGCTTGAGGTTTAGTAATTACGTAAGATGATTAGCTTGGTCTAGACAATTATCGTGGTTGAAACACTGAAGGCGACTGCAGAGATTTGGATAGCGAATGGAAATGGGTTTGATCTATGTATAATAGCAAAGTGTATGCAAGCACGACGAGGTTTTTTTGGACAACATCTCCAGAGGTGATGATAAAAACAATAAGCTTACTCCAGGTAACGAAATTAATTTCTATTGCTTTTGCTTAAACAATGTGTGCTGTTATTTTGTGATTGAGTGATTTGACATATTGGGGGGTGTATTTTATGACCATACAAATTCATTTGAAAGGGTATATGTAAAAGACAATTGGTATTTATTATTTAAAAGAGTAAATAAGTGACATAAAAATTTTGATGTAAGGAGTAAACGGGTCTTTAAGGTTGTTTTAAACAAAAATGCAATGTATTTAGGCATTTAGAGCAACTGGGTTTATACTGAGCTTACCATAGACCAGAATAAAAGTCAATTTAGCGTTTCACGAGGGGCTCATTTACTCGTATAAAATAAAACTGTTGAAATAAATTGAAATCATGAAATTTTAAAAGAATGTTAGGACGGAGATTGTACTATTTTATAAAGCTGTATATACGAATGTGTAAATATTTTCTTGGTAATAAAAACTGTTAAACTTGTATAAATAAAAGGTTGTATGTTTTGTTGCATTATTTGAGTTGTGGTTTTATTTGACAGTATATGTGAGAAAGAGTGATCTTAGGATGGTAAGTATCCAGGAAGAAGCAAATTTTAGAGCTAGCCAGGATGTGCAGAAATAAGGAGACGTTCCTGAGGTATTGAAGGATTTTTTTTTATTAAATTTTTTAGAAAAATTTTATGTTAGCCCAACAAGCGTGGGACTCGAAGGCGATCCTAATATTTTAAGAGTTAACCACAGCACTTTTATGGTTATCTCAACGTTAGAGGTCGATTGGTTTAAAGAAATCCACTGCAATATATATATATATATATATATATATATATATATATATTGTAGTGTCAGACGGAGCTACCAAGGGTTCTAAGGGTTGTTTAGTAGAAGGTAGTGTATGCCAAGTAAAATGATCCATATATCTGATCCCATAATTTAAAAATGTATGTTTGCCGTACTTTACATATGCTAAAGTATTCAAAATGGTAGTTGAAATGTAAGTGCCTAGAGGTAAATTAAAATGACTTGATGACGTGATAAAATACACAGTGCTCAAGGGTTTATACTGAGTTAGAATTTAATAGGCCATTGAAAGTACATTTGCCATCCGAAAACCGGATGCATCTATGGATGTCCACTATCAACCACGCCGATCCAGGGTCATGTGTGATTTATTTTGGCTTTTGTTTAATTAGAATCAACTTTTGGACGAATATGTAATCTCAAAATTATAAGTTATAACAGTGTCAAATGTGATTGAAGGATTGTAAAATATTTAGGACCAATGCTAGAATATTATGTGTAAACTATGAAAGTGTAAAAGGACATAATTTATGGTATGTGTCACACAAACTTAGTGTTTAATTATTATTGGGCGGTTTTAGTTTATGTAATTTGTAATGTAGTAGGCAAGTAATGTTGTAATTATCACCTTGGAAAGTAAACAAGGGGAGTCTATTTTGAATATTTTTGGTGTAAAGACGTATTTTATATAACTGCGCTAATTTGTGTAAAGATTTTGGAAGATTAATAAACGTGTTTGAATTATAATAGTTTGATTATTAAAGAAGAGTAAAGAACAGCATCGGTACATAAATAAGTAATAGCGACGACAAAAGGGCTAAAGATTTGTATTAGTGCGACGGCGAAGCGACGGATAGTAAGATAGATTTGGAACGATATTGGTAAAGGCAGAAGGCATCGAATTGGAATTGTAAGAAGGACGAATATTTGGGATCGATTTGGATATAGATTTATAGGTAGCAGGGCATTGAGTGGTTATAAACAGGGACGAAGATTGATTTTGATATGGATGTATATGTAGCGGAGCATTGAGTGATTTTGAATAGGACGACGAAAGATTTGGATTGAGTACGGATTAAAGGCGGACGGATTAATTTGGAACAAGAGGAGCGAAATTAGGAGAACACGTAAGAGCAGCAATTGGAAGTGGAAGAGTCAACGCGGAAACTACGACGGAAGAATTAGCGCAGGGGAAGTAAAATAAACGGGTATTCTAAATTCTAAAATTCGGGTCATTTATTTCAGATATTGGGAGCAACTAAAATTTAAGGAAAGATACCTGGAGGCGAAACGAAAATTCAACAGGATAGTGCAACCGTGTAAAGGCGCATACGGCGACGAGGATTTTGAGCCAGCAGTAAGAGAGGCCGGAAACAAAGTATAATCCAGGTGAGTGCTGTGAAATATCTTATAACGTCAAAAGTAATAAATTTGTGGTATTAAATTAATTTGGCACAAGGCAACGTTGATCATAAAATAAAATTTAGCATATACAAAACTAGATTCAAAAATTAGTACTAAAACAAAAGAGAGTGCAGTTTGGTTGGGCATTGCACATCTACTTACCACTGAACCCACGGTAAGTAGGTGGACACCCTGAGAATAGAGAGTTCAAATAGTCGAGGCATCTTAATAATCATTTTGATTAAATAACCAACCAAACGTTGCAAAAGTACGGGGCGTGCAATAGGTGTTTGCACATTATACAAAAAATCATTGAAATTTATAAGAAGGGGCGCGCGACGACGACGAAATTAAAATAAAGTAAATAAAAAGGGGGGTGGAGTACAAAAAGGTGGCAAACCCACGTGGGGCTAGATAAAAAGCTAGATAAAAAAGCTAGATAGATAAAGAGCTAGAAAGAAATAGTAGTAGGATACGGGATCCCGAGATTAGGTGGGGCCCGTAGTTTTTATAATTTTTTCAGGTAAAAAGGAGTTCAAAAATAGGCAGCAGAGATGACGGACGCGGACACGAAGAGGATTACGAGATCAGGAAGAATATACGGAGTTGGAGCGGAATTTGTGACACGAAACGAAGCGACGAATATGGAAACGGACCAGGCGACGGTACAGGAGGTTAAGGTAGCAGAAACTGTTGGATACCAGGATATTATGGTGCCCTAATGAGTTTGCAAGAAAAAATTGAAGACTGGCAGACAGGTATTAGCACGGCGATTGACGAGTCGCGGACGGTTTTATCTAACAAAATTGACGAGTGGCGGACAGTTATTAAGACAGCACCCACGGAACTACAAACGGACTTAACAGACAAAACCGAACAGTCGCGGACAGATGTCAAGACATCACACGCGGAACTACACACGGAACCGACAGACAAAATCGAAGAGTCACGGACAGAGGACGTACTAAGAACAGAATTACAAGAAAAGGTAGACCGCGTAGACGACGAGATGGAAAATACACGGGTACAATTGCAGGGACAGGCGAACATACGGACAAATTTAATCACGGGACATTACAGTAGGACACACGGATCGCGCGAAGAATACGCGATCGACAAATATAACCAGGCACAACATTTGACACCAAAATTGGGCGAGGACGACATAGTGTTACTACTTGCGGGACACATGGAACCAGAAGTGACAAAGATGGTCGTGGTACAGAATGTAAAGACACTGCGGGAATTTTTAGGAGTGATGCGAAATTTCGATTTAGCGACGGCACTGGAGGCAAAAACGCGGATAAATTATTGGGAGCAAAACCGGGGTTATAGGGAAGACAACCGACGACATGCGTACCACGAACACAGACCTAACTACCGACAGGACAATTTCAACCACGGACAGCGAAATCATTGGGGACACGACGGAAACAGACGACCATATTACAATAGGGAACACCGGGTGAACGACTTCCAAGGACAAAACAGGTACCAGCACGGCAACAACGAGGATGACGGCCGTATTACGGGAGGCGGAACACAGAACGGATACAGCCGGACGGACAGGGACGCAAACGTCCACCACATGACGACAAGCGCGATGACACAGGACACAGATAAAATTGAGGTGGTGCAGATACACGAGGCGCCGTCGGGACAAAAAAAAACGTCAATTTTTGGAAGACCGAATGTTTAGGGTTGAATATAAACGTATGTTATAGTTTAAGAGATTTATTGTTAAATAGTTATACCTTTAATAAAAAGAACCTGTTGTTTATTAATATTAGTCTAAGAGATTGTTTATATGTTGCTTTAGTTGATAGTGGTTCGCAGTTGTCGCTGGTAGATGAAAATGTGGTGATAAAACATGAAGAATTTTTAAAAGGACGAATAGGAACAATTGATGGGGTTAATTTATGGTCGGCAATGAACAAAAAGCTAACGACGATTTATAGGGTTATCCGTGTACCGATATTTATAGGGAATAAAAAGGCAGGAGATGCAGAGTTCTTGATTACAAAGGGGTTGCAGCTTGATTTTAAATTAGGAATGGATTTTATAGAGGATTTTGGATTGAATATAGATGGAAAGGATAGGTCGATTCGGATATTTGATAAAGATAAGTTATGGGTGGTGCCTACGGTTAGTTCGGAATATAGGAATAGAAATGATATAGATAATTCAGGATTAGGAATGATTAGAGAGAATAATTATAGACGGGTTGAAGTGAGATTATGTAATATGTTTGCGAGAATAATTAATGATGAACAGATAGGGAAAGTGAGTATTGATATTAAGGCGAAGCTAGAAGAGTTATTTAATAGATTTATAGAATTGTTTAATGAAGAGCCGAGATTTGCGAAGCGATATACGCATAAGTTAGAGGTCACGGAAGATAGTGGGTTTAATACCAAAGTGTATCCAATCCCATTTGCAATTAGAAATAGGGTTAAAGCCGAGATAAGCAAAATGTTAAAAGAAGGTATCATCGAACCAGCGAAAACTCCATATGTGAACCCGGTAGTTATTGTACCGAAACCCAATAAAAGAAATATAAGAATTTGTTTAGATGCGAGGAAGTTGAAATCCATACAAAATAGTGCAAGAAGAGGGTTTAGTATGATAGTTTGTTATATAGTTCATGCGACGGAAAGTTTAGTTTTGTTTTAGTTTATAGTGTAGGTTAGTATATAGCGTAGTTAGACAGACGTGTGAGAAAGGAAAATAGGGGTTGAATAATTAATTTGTAGAAATGCGAGGGGGTTGATTTTAAATAAAACTAGAAATTATGCACACCAAGGAAAGAGTAAAAACAGACGAAATTTCCACTTTTATTCAAAGTCAGTGGGGCCAGTGTAGTGTCAGAGGGAGCTACCAAGGGTTCTAAGGGTTGTTTAGTAGAAGGTAGTGTATGCCAAGTAAAATGATCCATATATCTGATCCCATAATTTAAAAATGTATGTTTGCCGTACTTTACATATGCTAAAGTATTCAAAAGGGTAGTTGAAATGTAAGTGCCAAGAGGTAAATTAAAATGACTTGATGACGTGATAAAATACACAGTGCTCAAGGGTTTATACTGAGTTAGAATTTAATAGGCCATTGAAAGTACATTTGCCATCCGAAAACCGGTTGCGTCTATGGATGTCCACTATCAACCACGCCGATCCAGGGTCATGTGTGATTTATTTTGGCTTTTGTTTAATTAGAATCAACTTTTGGACAAATATGTAATCTCAAAATTATAAGTTATAACAGTGTCAAATGTGATTGAAGGATTGTAAAATATTTAGGACCAATGTTAGAATATTATGTGTAAACTATGAAAGTGTAAAAGGACATAATTTATGGTATGTGTGACACAAACTTAGTGTTTAATTATTATTGGACGGTTTTAGTTTATGTAATTTGTAATGTAGTAGGCAAGTAATGTTGTAATTATCACCTTGGAAAGTAAACAAGGGGAGTCTATTTTGAATATTTTTGGTGTAAAGACGTATTTTATATAACTGCGCTAATTTGTGTAAAGATTTTGGAAGATTAATAAACGTGTTTGAATTATAATAGTTTGATTATTAAAGAAGAGTAAAGAACAGCATCGGTACATAAATAAGTAATAGCGACGACAAAAAGGCTAAAGATTTGTATTAGTGCGACGGCGAAGCGACGGATAGTAAGATAGATTTGGAACGATATTGGTAAAGGCAGAAGGCATCGAATTGGAATTGTAAGAAGGACGAATATTTGAGATCGATTTGGATATAGATTTATAGGTAGCAGGGCATTGAGTGGTTATAAACAGGGACGAAGATTGATTTTGATATGGATGTATATGTAGCGGGGCATTGAGTGATTTTGAATAGGACGACGATAGATTTGGATTGAGTACGGATTAAAGGCGGACGGATTAATTTGGAACAAGAGGAGCGAAATTAGGAGAACACGTAAGAGCAGCAATTGGAAGTGGAAGAGTCAACGCAGAAACTACGACGGAAGAATTAGCGCAGGGGAAGTAAAATAAACGGGTATTCTAAATTCTAAAATTCGGGTCATTTATTTCAGATATTGGGAGCAACTAAAATTTAAGGAAAGATACCTGGAGGCGAAACGAAAATTCAACAGGATAGTGCAACCGTGTAAAGGCGCATACGGCGACGAGGATTTTGAGCCAGCAGTAAGAGAGGCCGGAAACAAAGTATAATCCAGGTGAGTGCTGTGAAATATCTTATAACGTCAAAAGTAATAAATTTGTGGTATTAAATTAATTTGGCACAAGGCAACGTTGATCATAAAATAAAATTTGGCATATACAAAACTAGATTCAAAAATTAGTACTAAAACAAAAGAGAGTGCAGTTTGGTTGGGTATTGCACATCTACTTACCACTGAACCCACGGTAAGTAGGTGGACACCCTGAGAATAGAGAGTTCAAATAGTCGAGGCATCTTAATAACCATTTTGATTAAATAACCAACCAAACGTTGCAAAAGTACGGGGCGTGCAATAGGTGTTTGCACATTATACAAAAAAGCATTGAAATTTATAAGAAGGGGCGCGCGACGACGACGAAATTAAAATAAAGTAAATAAAAAGGGGGGTGGAGTACAAAAATATATATTGCTGTGATATACTCCTTACAAGCCCCACGATTGGGCGTCGATTTTTATTGCTGTAATATTTCCCTTACGTTTGTCGTTATTATTATTGATATAAAATTCCCCTACGATTAATTGGAAGTTAATAATATTGCTGTACTATGCCCTTACGTTGGTGTGCCTTTAATATTTTCAGTGAAAATTCCTACGAATGTTTCTTTCTTAATTTTGCTGTGAACCCCTTTAAATTTTTTATAATATGTCCTGCCTCGGCTAGCTCAAAAACACAACATGCCCTACTTCACGACAATAAAGATTGTTTAACCCTTTTTCTTTTGACTACCTAACTGTTAAGTTAATTTAAATGAAGCTATCCAAAGATTACACAATATAATGATCGATAATATGCACTGTTTTATGTAAATTCAATATTTAGCCCCTAAATAGAACATTAACATTCACCAAATTTATATTTTCCTGAAAGCCAGCAAAAATATTTTTTTAATTATTCTTAAGTATCTTTAGAACGTTCAAAGATGCTTTCTCTATTTTTCAAATTCTCAATTAACCTTTTTGTTGACCCTTACAGATATATAATATATTGCAAATATTAAAGTTGAAACAGTCTTTAACTAATAAAAATATTTAAGATCTTTAACCTGCGTCTTCCTTGCCTGTCACTGAAATTCCTCATATTATCTCTGGTCAGCACCCCTTTATTGTTACAGTTCGACTTGCTTCACTTGATTGGCCAGAATGATGGATTAATGGTTGCTTGTATGTTTCCCCTAGGATTTCTGTAGTAACTTTGAGTATCTTCACGTTTATTTTATATTTGCATGTAATAATTTATTTGTACGTATTTTCAGACGTATTATTTTTATATGCATTTAGAGTATTTATTCAGACGTACATTTAAATCTTTATTCAGACCTTTTTCCGAACTTTTCTTCGGATCTTTATTCAGATCTTTAATCGGATCTTGTTCAGACCTTTAATCGGAGCCCTAAATGGTTAAATATTAGTATAAAATTTTTATTAATAGTTTCATCTTACGTATACGCGTAGAACCGCAATTTTTTTGTCGCAGAAATTTGGCACCTTCAATTTTTCACTTTCACTAAATTATTGACTTTTTACAAATTGTCACTAGTACGTAAATTTTTACTTTACATCGACGTGATTCGTGCCTTGTTGAGGATAGACTGTCTATTTTCGAGTTTCTTATCCTATTTATCAGCTCTACCTTCCAACGTTTTAATTTGCGTGTTCGTCGATTAAGGCTTGTGCTTTGCGCCTGTCTCTTGCAAAAGTCGGTATTTCTCAAAAATTCCTGATTTAATTCTCGATGAAATGCTCTGCCGATCACGTAAGCGTTCTGTATATAACAGTATATTCTTAGAATTTCCAAATATCCATTGCAATTTTAAATTTGTGTCGTTTATAGTCTAAATCTTATCGTATAACGAACCGTCTGCTATTTATTTGTTACTAAAATTATGTTGGATTTTTCCGCAAATGTAATATTTCTGGTCACGTATTCATTTTCTAATAATGACGTATTAGAATGCGTTTACTTATTCATGCGTTGACATTTTTGAGGATATTCTTAAATAGCTAGAATATCAGGTTATTTATCTTTCCCCAAAATGTGTTTTATATTGATGCAATTTGTTGCATTTAAAAGCTTATCTTAACTCGTTTCTATTCAATTCTATACTTATAAATTTAACTTAAAACATATTATACGACGTACACATTATTAATTTAGCTAAATAATGTTTGCTTATTGGAAAATAAGCTTCTTTCTTATGCAATAAATTAAATATAATTTATATACAGTGTGCTCGATATTGACTTTTTGTAAAATAGTCAATTCACTTCTATAATTGGTGGAATTGTTTGATTTTCTTACTGTTAAAATTATTTACATTTATTCTACAACCCCTATGACTTAATCTACCCTTGAGGAACTACCCTCTTATCATAGCATATATATATATATATATATATATATATATATATAGTAAAAAGGAATTATTGGCAAATGACTCAAATTCAGCCACGAAGGCATCCTGTCGACGCGTTTCGCCCTAATTGGGGCTCATCAGGACAGGAGTAGCAAAGTTGTAATATTTAATACAAACACCTTATGGCAAGTACAGCATCACCTAGCTTACAATTTGTGTCGTCGTGCCGTTACACCTGACATCGCGGGTTTTTAGCAACAGCCGGCACGGAGGAGATCCGGCTCAACTGCCTTGTTCCATAGCCAAAAGTTATAATTTAAAAGAAAAGTAGGATTAATAGGTCTTAATTTAATACAAAAGAAATCTATGGAACAGCGCAGACTGTTGTCAAAAACAAATTAGACCTTTTTTTAAGTAATACAAGCTGTACAAAATAACATATTGTTACGAACTACTGTTAGTCAACCCGTCAAACACACAGCTGCATAACCAAAGATATATGCTACAGAAGTCTCAAACGTTCCGGCAAACAGTAGACTATGAGTCATTTATTTAATTATTGGGTATATATAAGATCGGTGATGAATGTAGGAGTTAGTCGATATCCAAATGACGAATATAAATTATATCGTGTAAAGTTAATTTGTTACGCTTTTGAAAATCCAATAGTAAATATAAATTTGTGTTATGTGAACGTGTATATTGTTCCGACAGCTTGTACATAAATAGACAAAAGTGTAATAAATAAATTATAGTAGTGTTTAGTGTTGCTAAGAAAACCTATGGTTAAGGAATTAGTTTAAGAAGATATTAATGGTTGTAAAAAACATTAATATTATAGTACTTCATTGTTAATTAGACTGAAAACATTTATAAATAAGGCATATACTGTTAATTAGACATGTGAATAGTGAGTAATAAAGACTTTTGTTATTACTTGTTTTAAATTGGTGAAACGTGTTAATAGTAGCCCGCCACACTGGTGTCAGGCTGTGTGAGGTGTATAGTGATTAACTAAAAAAAAACACAAGTCTAAAGACATTTGAGTAGTTTGTATATGCCTGTTACAAAAAGCCAAAGTAAAATGGACGCGGAAACTTTAATGAATTTCCTTAAGGATTTTAAATCCGGTATTGAAGAAAAGTTAAGTGAAAATGCTGCCAAAATGGAAAGGTTAAATGAAAATGCTGAGAAAATGAAAGAGAGGTCAGCTAAACTAGAAGTGACACTGAATGGAAACATAGTGAGGTCAGTTGAACTGGAATCAACCCTTAAAGAGTTTAAATACGGTATGGAAGTGACACTTAGTGAAAATGCTGCGAAAATGAAAGGAAAGTTGAATGAAAATACAGCCACGCTAGAACAAAGATTTATGGAAGGTTCTATTGCATTGAAAGAAAACTTCACTGAACAGGTAAAAACAGTTGAGCAAAAGTTTGACAGTAAATAGGTAAAAATGGAAAAAGATGTGATGAGGCTGCAAGAACAAATGATTTCACGAACACGCGGCCACTTGAATTAGCAAACCAAGTTGTAAGTCAGAACATGCCAGAAATAAAAAGCATGAAGGAAAGCGAGTCAATCCCGTCAAAATTTAGAGTGAAACAACCACCACCATTCGATGGGAAAACACATTGGCCTACATATTTGAAGCAATTTGAAGCCGCTGCAATAGCCAACGGTTGGTGCAACAAAGAGAAGGCTATCTCCTTAATAGTGGCCCTAGGGGGGAGCTCTTAACATCTTGTAAACGATTTCCGATCACCAACAGAATGATTATGCCCTCTTAACATCGAAGCTTGAAATGAGATATGGTGACGCTCACCTTCAACAGTTTTACCATGAACAAGTTAAGAACCGCTCGCAAAAGACAAATGAAAACCTGCAAGAATTCGAAGCTGAAATTGCCTGATTAGTTAGATTGGCATACCCAGCAGCACCAGATAGCTTCTTTGAACATTTGGCTGTTCAAACATTTGTGGATGGCGTTAAAGACAGCGAAATACGGCCAAAATGTTAAATGACGCACTGGCCCATGCGCTTGAATTTGAAGCAGCTAAGCAGACATCACACACGATGAGTAACAAACTTCGGTCTGCCTTGGAAGAACCTGGTCAATCGCAGAACAGCATAGAAGAAATAATCAACCGTATGTTTAAAAAGGAAAAAGCGGAAGGGCTGGAAGGACGACGACCGCGGACATGGGATCTGCAATGCTGGAGCTGCGGTATAGTTGATCATATACAGAGACGCTGTACTCAACCAAAAAAACAACCGGTTGAGCAGCAGCAATATGACTTTGAAACAGAACATCGTGTAGGAACTATCCATCGGAATGCAGACGCTCTGTCAAAAAGACCTTGTCCGGTAGACTGCAATCATTGCTCCAAAATGGAAGGAAAAATCCATAGAATGACGGTAACTGATGATACTTGGCAACCTGAAAGAATATGAGAAGACCAGGAGAATGACACCAAATTGGGACGTATTATTGAGTGGAAAAGTAGAAGACAACGACCAGCTTGGGAGGAAATTAGTATTTCAAGTAGGAGCCTGAAAACATACTGGCCACAGTGGGACTCCTTGGTGATTGAAAATAGAATCTTGAAACGGCGCCTGGAATATGAAGATGGCACTGCGAGACTTTAAATGATATTGCCGAGAAGCAGATTGCCGGAAGTGTTACAGGATTTGCACGATAGTATTTCCGGAAAGCACTTTGGCGTGAAAAGAATTCTCGAAAGAGTGAGAGAAAGATCCTATTGGGTGAACTGCAAAGAAGATGTGAAGGAGTGGTGCCGGAAATGTGAGTTGTATACCTCTGAAATTGCCTAGTTACAAAATGGAAAGCCCCAATGAGACAGTATAACATGGGGAATCCTTTTGAGAGGGTGGCCATTGATATAGAAAATGGAGTAACAAAACTAGCGGTGTCCAAGCTAGGCTGTGGATTGGATCGTTTAGATTGGAGAATAGTCCGAAGTAATTTTCCAGGGAACCAACGTCCAGGTCCTTGTTTGTTGCTATCAACCGGATGCCTGCCAAAACCAAGAAAAGGGTGTTGACTGTTAATTCCAACGACGTGGTGGATGCACCAGAAAAGATAGCTGTCGATACCGTCATCAATCATCGAATTGACGCCAAAATGCTTTTACAGTTACGGGACGTAACGGTTTTAAAGAGGGCAGTGTTATGAACTACTATTAGGCAACCCATCAAACACACAGCTGCATAACCGAAGGTATATGCTACAGAAGTCTCGAACGTTCCGGCAAACAGTAGAATATAAGTCATCTATTTAATTATTGGGTATATATAAGATTGGTGATGAATGTAGGAGTTAGTCTATATCCAAATGTCGAATATAAATTATATCGTGTAAAGTTAATTAGTTACGCTTTTGAAAGTCCAATAGTAAATATAAATTTGTGTTATGTGAACGTGTATATTGTACCACCAGCATGTAAAATACATAAATAGACAAAAGTGTAATAAATAAATTATAATAGTGTTAGTGTTGTTAAGAAGAATTATGGTTAAGAATTTATTTTAAGAAGATATTAGTGCTTGTAAATAGCATTAGTGTGATAGTGCTTTATTGCTAATTCGGATGAAAACATCTATAAATAAGACATATACTGTTAGTTAGACTTGTGAACAGTGAGTAATAAAGACTTTTGTTATTACTTGTTTTAAATTAGTGAAACGCGTTAATAGTGGCCCGCCACAATATATTATTCATTTTCACTAGGTTTACGTTTCATTTAATACAAAAAAAAAAAGTGGATTAACATCCAACACCGCCCTCGATCTCATAAAGAGCGGTCACATTCTCATAAGGTGTAGAGAAGAAGCTTGACGTTGAAGAAGAAATCTAACTATAGTTTTGAAATCACCATACCTTTCTATTTCTAAAAAAAAAAACAAAAATCGCACTCAACAGAAATTGTGTTCAAAATTGTCCCCTTGTGTATACAGCGTTGTACAAATGTGTCATTATTAACAGATGACTCTCCTGCATTACAAATGCGTACATTTTTTAAAATCACTCACTGGTTTAATAACGAATGTCATTAAATGGTATTTTTTGGTAATATTTGTTTTAATATCACGGCATTTGCTGTACACTATAAGAGTGCTCAGTTGTAAACAAAAATTGCAATTGCGCAAATTTACTGACCTGGTAAATAGACCATTGTTTTGAAGTTCATAACGAAATTGGCCGGCTAGAATTACGTCGTTACATTTGTCATGCTCTCTGCAACAGTTATCAGCTTGAGAGAAGTATCCCAATTCTTTAAAAGTTTTTGCTCTGCTGCCATCTCCGCACCATAGTGTACCTAGGGCATGAAACTCTTTTAATATTATGAACTATGAAATAGCATCTGCATTACCTGGATATATAAGTTGAACGTATTTTTAAAATTAGATGTTACATTGTGAATAAAATTTTTCTCCAAATCTAAACTTTTTGATGTTGATATTGTATGTAATTTTTCTCGAATGTAGTCATACGCTCTATTAATATTGCTTCCACTGTTCTTACTTGATGTAGTTACGTTCTGAATTTGAGTCTTGTCAGGTGAAGTCAATTTCGTAAAAGAATCGGATAGACGGTTGAGAAGTGCATTAGGAAGAGCCATCACTAGTAACACAAGTTAAAAATATTTTATCTATTGGAAAAAGTAATTTTCCGACGACCACTTGTGAAAACAACAGATTACACACTACTTATTTATGTAGAAAATAAAGTATATCACTCTAGAGTGCGAAAGTACATATCACTCTAGTGTTGAAATACTTTTCAACTCTAGAGTGATATGACTGATGTTAGTATGCTAGTTACCTAGGCAACCCAAACGACTACCGGTTTCTACCTTTTTGCATTCATTCGTTTCGTTTTGGCTAATAACAGTTTAAAATACCCATAGTTAAATCGATACTGACAGTTTCCGTTTTACTTCAAGATGTAATTACTCGTATTAGTTTGTAATTGAAATGATTTCTTCAATAAAAATTGAGAATGCATACGCTAAAAGCAACAGATTCCCGGATTTTATAAAGTAGGTGTTCGAATTTTCAACATCAAAACGTCAAATAAATTTTATAGGTGTCTGTCTGTCTTGCATTATTGCGTACACATTTATTGCAAATAAGCATAAAAATAACTATTTCGTAATTGTTTTTAGTGGTGGTCGTCGGAAAAATAGTGTACAGTACTCGCGTGGAAAGTGACATTTCACACTCGTGGAATAGTCGCACTCGGCTGACGCCTCGTGCGACAATACTCTTCCACTCGTGTGAAATGGGTCACTTTCCACGCTAATAATGTAATATACTAATACAGCTGCATTCTATTTTTTAAATAAGAGTAAATCTATAAGCCCGATTTATAATAAAAACAATACATAATCAAATTATTAGCGAAAAATTTTAAGGGTGTGTTAAAAATGAAGTCTATATGGTCTTAAAACCACGCGAAGGGTATAGAGTAACGTAAAAAGAATCACAAATATAAATAGCGACATGTGAAAAATAGGTTAAGTGCAGTAACTTGATGTGGAAACACGTCACTCATGACTGGTCGAAAATAAGTTTTAGAGTCACTCGAAAACATTTGACACAGTTAGCAAGTATTCGTTGTATAGTTCGTAGGGCCGATAGAATTCAAAATTGGCGTCTTAACAAACAACATACACTTTTAAAAGTTGGGTGCAAGTATTTGAAATGTATGGATTGTGTAATCAGTACCGTAAACCTATAAGAACGTAGCAGTAATAAGAGATGTGACTCGTAAGGTAGATCGGAATTCTTGTACACCGCATCCTAAACTTAGGAATTCATCACCATCCAAAAATAGGGAAGGGAATCTGAATTTTTTGGATAATAATTGAGTAGCCTTAATTTTTATAATAATATTCTGACCGATTTGAACATGCTTAACGAGAAATAGTAACACACCTTGCAACTATATGCAGTGACAAATTCCAGTACGTTTTAAGAATTCCCACAAAAATTGAATAAAACTAGTAAATAATACGCTAAAATACAAAGAATCTTGGCTAAACATAAATGATTCGATTAAGCCAGCTAAAACGTGGCATTTTGGGATCACAGCAAATGCATTAGTTTTTTCTTTCAAATCCGCATCCTAACTGGTATCGAAGACGGTATTCAAAAATTATTGGAATGATAAAAAATCCTTTGAAATTTGTTGAAACCGGTTCACAGGTTCGATTTTCAGTAAATGTGTAAATGGCTCGCGTTTATTGTACATAAATATCATTACGCATAACTTACATTTTGCATAAAAAAGCAAACACTACACATAATTTTCGAGATGCATAAATTTATTTTCCATAATAGTTACTGCACGGAACTTGAAATGTGCATAATGAAAGTGTACCTAAAATATTTCGAACCTGAATAAAATTACGCATAAATTCATTGCACATAAAATAATCTTCCATAATACAGGAGTGATTTTACCGATCAATTTGATTTATCTACTTGCTCTCAGATGGGACTAATCAAAATATTAAAAAGAGGCCTTGTTGTTATGTGTTTATTCGTATATCATAGAGGTTAAAAGATGAAACTTACATTATAAAACGAAAATTGATCTTTAGTTTTACGGACCGACCCCTGTGGGAAATTTTAAAAAGACGAATTTATCTATGAGTGTATTAGACAATATAATTATGTGAAGCTACATGTTTAATATCTTGCTGATATTTAACAGTAAATATAATTTTTGGTACACCTAGCTAATGAATTATCATTCTGAATAATTGTTTATTAAAAGTAAGGTCTATTTTACTAATATGGAAAGTAGGGTAGCTAAGCCGGTTTGGCAACAGAGATCCACAGCAAGATATGTATACGCCGGTTCGAGAACAATATGAACAGCTAAGCCGCTTTGGGAAACAAAACGTGCAGCAAGATATGTATACGCCGCTTTGAGAACAAAATTGTCTTTGTGTGTAAATTTGTTGCGTCGTGGGGTCGTTAGGTCTTTGGGGTGTGCGTTCGGCGGGGTCGTTAGATTTTTGTCGTGGGGTGGTGCGCGTGCGCTGGGGTGGAGATATTTTCTTAGGAAATTTTTAGCAGCGTTCCCGACGTTAAATATTAAATATTAAATTTTAAAAAATGTTGTGTGTGTAGAAAATGGAGTTCACGTGTTGGTTCGTATTTTTCTGGGGTAGGTTAAGCTAAAAATTAAAACGCCGCTGTGAAGAATTTTTAATATTAGGCAAACGCGTGCAAGTGATAAAGAGTGTTTTAGCTCTCCTCATAAGCTGCGTTTTGTACGAAGTAGCAAATAAAATTGAGAAAATATACGAAATGTTATATGATGGAGGTCAAATTTTAAACGTTTGCAGGTAAAATCTTGTAAAAAAGAAGTCGTTCACATCTCGCAATTTCAATGTCGCGATAAAATACTAAGAATTTGCATGCAGTCGAATATAACAACGTGTTTGGAATTATAAATCTATGGTTATATGATGGAGGTCAAATTTTTAAACGTCTGCAGGTAAAATCTTGTAAAAGAAGTCGTTCACTTCTCACAATTTCAATGTCACGATAAAATACTAAGAATCTGCATGCAGTCGAATATAACAACGTGTTTGGAATTATAAATCTCTGGTAATATATATGTAAATCGCGCCGACATTCGACTTTTAATATAATGTATTTAATTAACATAAGTGTGTGTGTGTTTGCAAAAACATTTCAAGGCAGGTATGTCGTATATCCTTTTGGTTACATCATCCCAAAATAATTTATACAAGTACACTGAACTTGCTATTATCAAGGATTTCTTGCTTATGGATTAACTTTTACAACTCAGGGTGTAGCATCAAGGTTTTAACATCACTCTCAAACTATATAACTTAATAATAATAGCTTTCCTTAGCACCAATATCATTTAGAAAATATGTGTTTCTTTAATATTTATTTAATGAATACTTCTTTCTATAAATTCATTTAGCAAAGTAAGTAAATCTTCGCCATCATCTGGGGACCATGGTTGTGGTGGTTGTGGTGGTGGTGGTGACATTTGTGCTGGCGTATGTCGGTCTGCCACCTCCGTATATCGCATATTACTGTAACAATAAGAAAAAATAAACCTAAGTTTTATTATATAACAATTTTTCAGTAGTAAATATAAATTGAAAATTAGTTTATACAAATAAATATTTGTTACTTACGGGTTTAAGAGTCTAAGCATTTGACGCTTCACTGTCGGCTTTGCGAACCACGGCACCCCAGTTCTATTTGTTGGCGATATAATTGCAGTTGGTTTCATTTTGTTAGTTAATGGTTAAATTTACTGTATTATATATACTTAGAAATGTTATAAACTTATAAGCAAGGTTATATTTTAAATTTTTATTGCTAAAACCATGAATAATTTTATATCCACATCAACCGTGTACTATTCAGAATCCTGTTTGATATATATTCAATTGATGTAGTTATTTGGTCATGATGAAACATCAACACTGTATTTAGCATACTAATTTTTGAAGAATTTACATGTATTAACTTTTTATAATTCAAGGTGTAGCATCAGGTATTCTTTCTTTGCGTCATTCTCAAACAATAGAAGTTAATAATAGCGTTCATTAGCATCAAGGTTACAAAGTTGCAATGAGATTAAAATGTAAATTTTAATGGTTTTCTACAAAACGTGAATAATTTTATAACCACATTGGAATGTTTTAATGCATACATTAAATATAATGGGATTGTATATAATTATACAATCGCATAAATTTAAAGTAATCACGTCGTTTCTATGTGGGAATCTTGTTGCAAAGCATATATATATATGGAGACATTGAGTTAAGATGTTAGTTTCTGTTTGTTATTGAACAGCCAGCGTCAATATTGCAAAATGAATACTTCAATAGTGTTAGATGTTCAAGGGTTCAAAACTGTAAACAATAAGTTCATATATAAAGAAGTCGCTATTGTTCCATTATTGGCATCATCAAATGATGTAAGTACTTACATACTAAAACCACCGCATCCATGGGGTGAATTATTGCTAGACCATAAACGTCAAAATGCATGGCTAATAGAACATTTTCATGGTATTAAGTGGGAGTGTGGTGAGTTGCCCTATGGATGCTTGCAACATGTATTAAGTCCAATATTAAATGAAGCGACGAATGTATATGTAAAGGGGTTAGAAAAACGGGCATGGGTAATGTCCGAATTTTCTAACCTCAACATCATCAATGTTGAAGCTTTGGGATGTCCACCTTCTTTACAAGAGTTAAAGGAGTGGAATTGCCCCAACACTTCAAAATGTTCATATCACGCAAGACATTGCACATCATTCAGTTGTGCAGCGGAAAATGCGATTGTACTGAAGTATTGGATGAATAATTATAGTCAATAATTCAACCGGTAAAATCCACCATCGTAAATAGTTAGAGTTTTGCGTTCAAAGTAGAAACATGTATGCTGCAACAGTTAATAAAAACTTGAATAAGAATGGTGGTAATGCAAATTGTTTATCGGTCGATGCAATTCAAAATGATAATGCAAATTTTTCATGGGCTGATGCAAACGCAGAATTATCACTAAAATCAACACGTCCTACAGCATTTAATAAGTATCGTGAGGAATTAGTATCAACATGGTCAACATTTTTACATGTGGAATTGGGTTTATTACTGGAAGTTGGTATTTCAACGCGGTATGAACTAAATGCAGTAGTGCAAATATCTAATGTTATTGCTCCACAAAGCTTTCTATGTTTTAATGTTAAGGAATGGAATGAAATTTCAAGTTTAAGAAGCGAACATTTCCTTCGTAATATGCTAATTCTACAAAAGGAACCTGAATATAGAGATCAAGAAATATCCATTGGTTATGGAATAAAGCTGCATGCCATTTACGATATCTGCAGCAACTTTCCATATATTGGAATAAGTCATAATGGTAGTGCTACGCTCGTGTTTTCTGAGGAAGCAATTAATAAATTATTTTCAATGGCATTCATAGTTAACGATTGTTTATTTACAATTAATGATTCTTCAATTGATTACATCTATAATCAATTTATAGATAACATAGCGTCCTCTTTTACCAAACAGTGTGGTGCAATCAACGATGATTGTATTATATCTACAGGTAAATTGGTTGCGGAAAATATGCAAGCACTTACGAAATTATCAAGAACCAGCTACTTTATTCAACATTCTTTAGAATTTAAGTTTTATATGAAATTATTGTTGCTTTTCCAAATAAATTTTTATGTGATGTAAAAATAAAATGAACTAAAAATTAATTTTTTATTATATTTTGTACATTTTTAACATTACGATAAACTTTCATCATCATAATTATCATACATACTGCTAGATTGTAAGTACGAATTCACTAGTTTGTCCAATTTTAATAACTTTGTCAATACATCGTAAAGTTGTTGCATTAATCCTTTGTTTGCACAATAAATGTTAAATATGGATAGATCAAAGTGGCCAGATTGAACTACTTTGCCTAGAAATTCACTATATTCGTGAAATTTGTTTTATTGATAAAATATAGATGACCATTGGTATATCGAAAAATGGTTGTAATATGCGAAGGAATATCTGGAAATGCATGTGATTGTAAAAAATGTGCTTTGGGTTGCTTAGTACATTCATCGTATTCCATGAGTTGATTTTCGCCATAAAATATCAATGTACGTCCAGTATAGGTATTTACAGCCGCATTGACCCGAACACGATTAGGAATGTAAAGTGAGTGTATGCTCTAGGCCATCCATTGACTAGCTGCATGCTAGGAAATTGCAACAGATATACTTGATTGTTGCTAAAGAAAACCACATCACCATTTGGTTTCTGATATACGGCATCTAAACGTTTAAACGTGTGTGTGGAAGAAAAGGTAGCCAATCTATTATGTTCTTAGCCGGTTCAATGTAAGTGCTATTTAGAGCTGATATCCAAACCCATTTTTCATAAAACATATATATGCGTTTATTTAGAATTAGAAAATGTTCAATTTCAATGTTACATAGGTCTGGCGGTAGTTTGTTCGGTGAGGTCGGCTTATTGGGGGAGTTAGGTTTAAAAGCAGCGGTAGTTGATTTAACGGTGGTAGATGCTGATGATGGTGGTGGGTACAGGGACTGTATTCCTGCAATATCATCCTCATGTAAATCAAGATGATGATTTTCTAAATATGAATACATAACTGCATTAACATTATTTGAATGTCTTAACCCTAATGTATGACCAATTTCATGAAGTAGCACCTCATAATAACTTATATATCCACTGGGTGGTGAATTTGAGTGTTCCATATACCAAGACTCATCATAATCCATGTGTATTTCAGACACAACATCGCCGCTGGATGGAAAGAAAGCATGTGCTAACCCACCACCAGGTCCATCAAAATCATCCTTACACCGCTCATTAGGGTTTGTTGAAGCCCTCATGTAATGATTTTGTTGTTGGAATGTTATTAATATATCATAACTCTGTGGATTGTATATAAATACAAGATTTGTGTGTTTTGCCCAAACTTTAAATGCTTCAACCGTCCGAGCTAAGATGCGAAAATCATTCGTTAATACTGTGTAATTTAAAACACGCTTTGTCAATTTGGTTTGATGTACATTGTATGCTTCAGAAATATTGTCTTTATTTGTACATCTAGGTTTTGACATTAACTTTAAAGTTTCTTTATTTAGTTCACCATCAACCGGCAGTTGGTAATATGTTTGAAATGCTTTTAAGGCATTTTAATTATCGATTTGCGATTTTCAATAGAGGCCCCACTAACATTATGAGTTTCAATATATCCATATTTGTTTAGATAAACGTTTGCCATTTCTAAGCCAAATTCACTGTTTGTGTAAATTTCATCTTCACACCTCACTTCCCTGCCGATGGGGAAATTAAGGAAGATTAAAAGCACTGCGAGTGGAACAGCAACAACCTCCATGACTATCAATAATATACTAACAAAAACACTGTTATTTAAATAATATATTACATATGTATTTCAATCATCTTTTATAAGAAATAACGATTTTTAAAGTTTACGTATAATGCCAGTAAATGGTTCATATTCAATAAGTACGTCATGCATAATCATGCAGTAAGCAACAGTTTCAACTTCAAATGCTTTTGATGCTTCAATTTCAATTTTAAATCTGCTACTATATTATGGATGCTTTCATTTTGTCTGGTGCAGTTGATTACAAAAATTGGCTGCTGTTTAAACTCCTCATAACTGAGAAGAGAACATACCGAACTCTCGAACGGTTCATAATATTGAGATCGATAATTCAAATATTCATTATAAGCATCCATGTACTTGTTGTCGGTAAAAGAAAGGTTTTGCTGCTCATACGGGTATCTTCTATTGTTGATATTAGCCTTTATATTTGTAGCGTTTGCATGATTAAATGTAGACGCATCTGCATCCTTATGGTTGCGCTTTTGGTTTGAAAGGTGATGAATATCCATTGAGGGCGCTGAAAACCCGTACTACTCTTAACAGGCCAAACCAAAGATGTAGTGGACGGTAGGCTTGGATAGGTATACAAGTCACGTGCATGAAAAGCTACTTGTATTCGCGAATTTTGTTAATTTCTTTGTAAATAGACAATTTTGTGGCATCGTTGAGCATTACGTGTGGTACTTTCCATACTACTTTTGTGAGAGTAATTTTGGTATAGAAGTACCCTTACAACAATCAATATCAGACTTTGAACGTACCAACGTTAATTCTTGTCGAACGTTGAGCAACGGTGTTTTGTATCCTTCGGCAAATCCAAGCACGTGCTTTAATGGTATTGAAGCGCAAAAGAATCTTTAGCTTCATTAAGCAAAGGTAAGGGTTTATTTTCCACACTCCATCCTGCATGCATCATACAACGACTTTGCTCGCGTGTATACGAACAAACGCCTTTGATTGTGCTGTTAATTCCGGGCAATCTAACCGTTTCGATAACCTGATCACCCAGCGTAAATCTAATTTCTTCAAAAGAAACAACATGGCATTATTCGTGAAAGCATAATCCTTAATTTGAGCTTCTGTTGGACTAAGAGTACCTTCCAAGTATATAATGCTGTCATAAGTTGCAGTCATAAGATCAGCTTTTGGATAACAATATTGATTTCATCCGAGTTTCCATAGGCGTTTGTCGTATATGGGTGATATGTTCGACGATCATATTCTGTAATCGTATCTTCGGACGCTACACTGTTGAATAGCCCTCTTATTGCGCCTTCCATGTTTATTAAGCACTTTATAACCGAGATATTCTAAAATTGAACGTCCTGATCTGTTAATGCACCAGGTGTTTGCTGACCTGCAGGTTGAGGTGAACTGATTGAGTATACTCTAGCACCAAAAATATTAAGCCCCATATTTTTTAAGTTCTAATCTAATAGATACTTTCTCTGCACCAAAGTCCACCAATTTACCCTCTTGATTGACCAACCGTAGCGTAATGTTATCTATTTGTTGAACGATCACAGGCAAGTATGTGATGGATACAGGTTCTTTAATTAATTTATATCCAGGCTCTACGTGTACATCAAATTCAAAAATTGTATGTGACTGCTCGCTATTCCTATACGCTCCACCAGTAAGATTACACTCCACATGTATATTGGTCGCATCAAATATTTGTACTGATTGTTGAGAGAAATGATTTTATTTGCCTGATATGTGCCAGGAGTGAACCCAAGCATTTGACCAATAGCATCATTGCGTTTAAAAATCACTGTGTACATGGATTTCATTTCGCATTGCAATGTGTTATTGTTAGCCTTTAGAATAAACTTCAATGCACTACTTGGGGGGCTATCTATTGCATTGTTTATATATTTTCCAAGTTCAGAAATTTCATATGCTCCAGGTGGAATTGTAATCATTTTTATTTTAGCATTATTATCATCATCGTTATCAATAACATTATTATTATTATCCTTTTATCATCCAAATAATAAAACTTGTTATTACCTGCATGAATATTGCGTATAGAGTTGCATCCGTAAAACCCCACCAAACCTAACCCATATTTATATTCTGAATCAAGTTCAATTGGAGGAAATAGTTGGCAGAAAGCACGTTTCCACACCTGTCAACGTAAACGTTTGTGTCATGATACCATTAAATTTAAAAATCAAACAACTATATACCATAAAATTATTTATTGTATAAGAAGTTCAAACATAAATGTCCACATATTGAGGTATTAAAATTTTGCTCCCGATTGTAATTATAAGTAAGATTACAGTCTCTTAAGTATCTCACTATTTCAAGCGGTGGTGTTAAATCTCCAAAACTATCATAGTAAATAACTTTCTTGCCACGTTTTTGTATGCAACCCAGTGCGTTCCATTTCCAACGTTGTCATCTAAGTTTACAATAGCAGATTCGTTAACATGAGGCTTTGCTGGCAGTGCATCACGCATAAATACTCCTCTAAAGAAAGGTAAACCTTTAGCATATTTCTTTAGATCTGAATCAAATAGTGCTCTACGTGGCAAGTTTACAAGTTTTTCGATTGGGTTTTAAGTATAAGGCAAATCCTTTTTTATTGCGCGATGAAAGATATAACCCTTCACCTTTTTTACCTAAAGCTATATCCTCTAAGGTGACATTATGACGTCGATTTTCCTCCAATTGTTTTTTAGCTGCCGAAGCATCGTTGACAGCTTTAGCGACCCTGCAACACCGCCAGCTAGTGCTCCTGCAGCTGAAAGACCTGCAAATAGTGGCACTAGAAATGGAAGAAAGCCTCCTGCTTTGGGTATGGGAATAATTCGAGGAAATCGCACTCTTTTTTCCACCTGCGGTTTTAACTGCTTTTCTTGCAGCAAGTAAACTCATATTGATAAATTTCTTCACATTTGAATCTTTGACAATATGCTTTACAGCAGTTCTAATTGGTGTCAATATGCCCCCTTTAAATGAACAACACTGTCTCTTTTCTTCCTCTTTATCCTTCTTGATGTAACCCCCATACCCAGTTTGGTTTTAATTTTCATTGCATTGGTTACGGCCCAAGCGGCTGCTTTCTCTCCAAACTGAGCGTTGTTCGATTTCACTCGGTTCCAAGCGCCTTCTGCTAGAACTTTATCAGCTCTGTGTCGTGCGGTCAAGTCGTCAGGGTTTTGAGCATAAGCAATATCGTGATCGCGACACAATCTATCTAGATCGTTAATGCCGGAATCACCTCGTACTAATCGTTCTTGTAACTTGGTGCCTGGCCCACAAAATTGGTATCCCGGTACATGAAGCTCTACCGGTAATTTGTTTATCAAGGTGTTTAGAACACCCTTCCTTTACAACGTTTAGCCATCAACTGATTAGTATTATTAAAACATTCGACTTAATATGAAGTTTATACGGCAGCCTCAACAATTAAGTATAGACGATCATAATTTTTAAAATCTGAAGTCGTGGAAAGCATGGACCTTTATTTCCAACATCAATCAGGGCGATAATATGCGGACCATCAGGATGTGGAAAGACCAATGTAATGATTAGTTTATTGGAGGCACCACACGGATTAAGGTTTGAAAATGTGTGCGTGTATTCCAAATCATTGGAACAAGCTAAATACAAATATTTAGAGCAACTTTTAAATCTATAAAGGGCATTAAGTACTACGCCTATAGCGATAAAGAGAATGTCACCCTCCAGAAGCAATCAGTAAAAATACGATAATGATATTTGACGATATTTCATGCTTAAATCAGGATATAATTCGCGAATATTTTAGCAGGGGTCGACATTCGGTGTAGATTCATTTTATCTGTGTCAAACGTATTCTAAAGTACCAAAACAATTAATACGTGATAATGTTAACATAGTTGTCCTATTTAAACAAGATCATTTAAATTTAAAACACATATATGATGAACATGTTGGTACCGATATGACTTTTGATCATTTTAAATTAATGTGCTCGCGATGTTGGCTGGAAAAATATGATTTTCTATGCATTGCAAAAGACTTTAATTATGGACGATATCGAAAGGGATTTGATTGTTATATAACAATATAAACTTTCTATAACCACTTTACTGCAGCTCAGTTTCTACTCTGCAAGCCAACAAGATGGATGTCACTGATAGAACGATTAAAGAAAGATTAACGAAAACTAGACGTTCAATTAATCGTAAACTTAAAGCTCTTAAGAGGGTGAACTTGATACTCAGCGAATGGTTGAAACAGCATATAAACCAATAATTGAACCATTACTGCAGATTGCTAAAACAAAAAATATGCATCTGTTAACCATAAATTGAAATCAAAGTTGGCAGTTGCAGATAGTTCTGCTGATGTTGCTGCTCTTGGCATTTTGCCTAAAGTTGAAGTAAAGGATGATGATGATGATGATGATGATCATGTTGTTACTGGTGAATTTCTAGAGCGATATGAGCATCCTTTACCTAGAAAATATATAGAACTAATCATTCAAAATTCAGAAGATGAAATCGATTATGGTCATAGTGCCCTCCGATACGATGCTAGTACAGATCACTGGAGTATGGGAAATGCTTTAGTTACCATAACACCTAAATCAGCTGATTTAGTTATAAATGGTAAAACTTATAAAGGCACTCCAGGATTATATGAACTTTTAATACTTAAAAACCTGAAAAGTATACCAAGAATGATCAAAAGGAGTACAGAAAGATTTTAGAAGCTACTAACGCTCTTAAACGGAACTATGATCCTCAAAACAAAATTATTGGCTCCAGATCGTATAAGTACATCAAAATTATTAAACCAATACTAGATGCACCAGTAGGATATGGTCTGTTGAAAGAAGTCAACGCTAAAACAAAGGAGTATGTGTACTGGAACACACCTCACGAACTAGTTGAGCGACTTAGATTGTTACACGCATCAAAATCGGCAGGTCATACTGGTCACAATAATGAAATAATTAGTATTGAAGAAGAGCTCAGAGAAGAAGGGATCATTGCATAATAGCATTTTGAAAGATGAGTATCGATAAGTTTGGTACACATTCATCCACAAAATATCGGCTTCATTATACATTTGATGATCAATATGATATGCAATACAAAAACTTTGTAATGTTATAGAACCACAAGCTGATTATGATGCTGCCAATAAGCGATACGTGGATACCTGTATTAGTAATTTACACAAACAGCTGCTGAATACAATTGAGGAAAAGTGTAATGTGCAAACAACATCAACTTCAACAACATCACCGATCTCGACAATAACAACTTCACCAGCATCAACCTCTATAACCTCGTCAATCTCACTAACTACAACACCAGCTTTGTCATCTCCAACATTGCAAGGTTCTAATCGTTAGTATTATTATTGATGTCAACGGTTTCGACTGTCGATTGCACATCAAGAGAAAAAATAATAGTTACCCAGTATTGTGCACTTTCCTTATAATGTCAAAGCTTACCGTTGTTGAAGAATTGTATAAAGCAGCCAGAAAAAATTTTCCTAGAAAACGTACCATTATTAAACACAGAGACGATCTCTGGCAAGCCGACTTTATCGAATTTGATCAATATTTTAAGGAAAATGCCAATTATAGGTATGTGTTAGTGGTGATAGATTGTTATTCAAAATATCTATGGACACGTTCTTTAAAATCAAAAATGCAATTGATGTTTGCCGGGCAATGACATCCATTTTAACGAAGGTCGTGTGCCTGATAATTTACAAACCGATAATGGTAAAGAATTTTACAACAGCAGATATGAAAAATTAATGAAGATGCATAACATTAATCATTACTCTACATTCAGTACAAAAAAGGCTGCCATAGTTATACGAGTAATTAGAACGTTAAAGAATGAATTATTCAAACAATTTAGCCTTAGACGTAAATGTAAATGGTTGGATGCATTGCCTAATATTACTCAACAGTATAATAACAAAAAACATTCGAAAATTAAAATGAAGCCTAAAGATGTCACCGAATTCACATATTTACCACAGTTTAATGCCTTGAAAGTAATGGGGGTGATAAAACTTAAAGTTGGCGACCATGTTCGAATTTCGAAATATAAGTCTGATTTTCCCAAAGGTTACATGCCAAATTATTCCACAGAAATCTTTAAAATTGTTAAAATAGTAGTTGGCAATCCTGCTACCTATCTACTTCAAGATTACAAAGGTGAACCGATTTTGGGGCAATTTTATGCAGAAGAACTGCAGAAAACCTCACATCCTGATGTTTTTCTTGTTGAAAAAGTGTTACGCCAAAAAGGAGATCGTCTATTTGTAAAATGGTTGGGGTTTGATAATTCTCACAATTCATGGATAAAAAAATCCAATTTGTAATGGCGGGGAAGTGGGGTTTCGCAAAAAATATAATGAACATTTTTCTCACGTGATTTCAGTATCGCAAAAGGTCTTTGCAATCATGGTTGAAGAAAGTAGTGTTGAAAGTGATTATTATGATTTTGATGTATCATCATCATCCGAAGATGTTGATTATGATGCTGCAATCAATCAATATCTAGATAAAGTTGAACATGCTAGCAAAAGTGAACATTATTTACTGCTACAAACCACATTTCCACTCTCATACTATAACATCAAAGTAGGTTTATCTCCAGCTCGACAGTTTACACCTGCAATTGATTTAAATCGACATAGCTACTTAAATGATGATGGTAACAATAAAATTAGTTTAAGCGATGTTGAGTGGAATCACCTTATGGAATTGCTTAATAACAAAGTTAACTTCTTTACTATGCAACAACCATTGGATGGCAATGGTAATGACGATGATTCAATCATTGACACGTGCAAGTTACAACAAGTCGTATACAATGATGAAAAGTTTTAAAACTTACTAAACATGATGTTGAATATATGCTTTGTGAAAATGATGTAGTTCAGATTTTGGAAGCAAATCAATGTATAGTGGTTGATCAAGTAAACCTCTTAAAAGAAATGAACTTTTATGCATACTATAGAAATGTTTTAGATTTAGTGAAAAATTATTCTAATAATGATGAATATTGCATGTTTCAGACTTTGGAGACTTTTAATAATTTATGCAGTTTATGCAGTTTGTGTATTGGTCTAAAGCAATGCATCTTTTACTATTATGATAGAATTTTATGCGATTTGAATGATTTAAAATAGTGTATTCAGTTCAATAATATACAAATTGAGAAAACATTTTTATTTCTATTATTACATATACAACAACCGCAATCCATTATACAACATTTAAACTTGTGTAATATAATCAATATGAGTATAATATTCTGACTCATCGATTACTTGAAATAAAGGCATTCTTTCACATCTGCAACACCAATAACTCATGTTCCATATAAGATCTGGTACTATACAAGCATCTTCAAATACCATAAATTTTGTATTTTTAATTACACCCTTAACACCTCTCATACATTCCTTGCAACATGAATAACTCTCAGTAGAAGCTGTGATAGTACTTAATTTTTCCCAAGAATGTACAACTACACGATTGTATCGCTCTGCAAATTGAGGCATGCGATTTGTTGGAATATACATTAAACACATGTATTGCTCTTCAGACAAAGGTTTTGTAAAATCCCACTTATGAAGTATGTCCTCTTCACCTGTTGTTAAAACAGTAGCCAAAAATGATCCCATCCAATTTCCTCAAATATGTATAGGTATTCTGCCAGAAAATTGGAATACATTATTGGATTGATGTGTTCTTTTATATACATTATATTGATTCTAGTTGGATCGTTGTGGCAGTTGACCAACTTCTCCAAATACTTCGACGCATGCTTTTCAAAATCATTTTGTAGTAGCACAGACTTAAGAAATTTGAGGTTAACTTCATAAATATCTGCACTATTAAACATTCCAATAACGGTTCTTTTTATGTCTTTGTATACTGTTTTGGAAGTATTGATTTTAACATACCAATATGACTCTGGTTGGTTAACCCAATTTGATTCAGTATTGTTTTATGCTAATTGTCAGTAAACTAGGCACTTCAATTTCTTTTGATTTTCTACTAATTGTTCAACATCCATACTGTTAACTATAATGGGAAGCGGTTATCTGTAAAACAAATAAAATATTTAGTAAGTTTTTCTTAATAATTGCTTGTTTTAAACTTCTAAAAAATATATTTATTCCATCATCGCGATACTATAATGTCCCCACGGTAATGTATCATGTGAATGTGGTATTAGACTACGTTTATCATCATATGGACTTAATGCAATTTTTCCTGAATTATTGTAAATACATCATGAGCGTAGGAACGGAACGTGGCTTGCTTAAGTTTCTTTTCTTTAAAATCTTTTAAACATGAAACATAGTCTTCAAAAGTTATTTCATTTTTACTACATTATATTTGATACCTTTGGATTTTTTATAACACCATGATTACGTGTTTTATTTTCCTTCTCATTTGGATTGCATTCCAACTTGTAACTATACATTTTCGATCGTAACCCAGCAAAATGTGTTATTATTACACCGTTTGTTTCATCCTTCATGAGCCCCAAAGCTTTGTTGTTAACCCGAGGTATTCCATAGCGATTATTTACATCATACCCAGAAGTGTCAAACTTTGAGAGATTTGACTTAATAAGTTCGTTATATACATCGTCACAAGTTAACTCATAAATAAACGAATCGGTATCGCTATACATGAGCTTGCAATTTTCCACCTTCATGATTGGAAGCATAAAATTGTAGTGAAAATTGTACATACAAATTTTAGAAATATCTAATATGGACATACCAACATATAATGGTTTATTAAAGATTAATTCGGTTTTGTTTAGCTCAATAGCCATTAACTCATCATCGAAAATTGTGTAACTATGAAACATGGGGCTTGCCATCCAATTTTTGCTCCATAACGGCCCTCCCAACGTTTAACTAGCTTTACAACACGGTGCTTTCGAATATTTTCCATTGTTTTTCCAAATACCGCATTGTTCATTAATTTGAATAAATTTTCTCGAACTCATTCTTTGCAAGTTTCCGAAGCTCAGTATTCAAATCAATATAGGGTTTTAACCAACAACTTTGTTTAAATTTTAGAACTCGATGGATTTTGTCAATTTAAGTCCGTTTAACAACGCCTGTTTAAGATTCCTGTAATGTAAAATGTACTTAGTTTTATTGGATAAGGTGGTCATTAATTTAGGCAATTTTGATCCTGGAGGGATCTGATGTTCTGCACAAAACGGCATATCGCGGTGTAAATCATGTAAATATTCAGGATACTCCAAATCAACCTCCAAAATATATCCATCTGGAGCATCATCTGGAATTGAAATAATATCGAGATTAATGTCAACCCATTCAAAGTCTCCGTATGGTAATGCTTGCGACATTGCCCACCCGTAAAGATTGTTAGCATCCAAATATAAAAGATATTTGGATTGTTTAGATGCATCATAATTATGCATGTATCTATTGTTAGCTTCGGAATATCGGTTGCTCACCTGACTAATACCACCTCTAATAGCGTTTTCAATAAACATAATTTTATCAATGTCCATAAGCAACTCTAACTTATATTTTGTATGCTTAAGCATGCAATCCCAAGCATACCCTGGTAAGGTGAAGTACCAAGCAGGATCGAGCCCATATGTGGCAAACGACTTTTCATGAAATTGTTCAAAACACACGTTAACAACATTATATCGGTTTTCATATAAAGTAAGGCATACTCCGAAATGTTTTTATTTGAAATGCATTCCAAACTTTTAGAGCATGGTTATACATATCCTCAGTGACATGTTCACCAGTCAACATGCTATAGAAGTTTTCAATTTTGGAAGTTCAAATTCATCCAGTTTAGACAATGAATCAATGTAGTCGTATGGAAATACACCTTTTCTTGTTAATAAGTTCAATTTATTTGAACAGACATTTGAAAATTCTTTCGATAAATATTTGAAATCTGAAGGTTGCAATGTGGCCACTAAACTGTCTAAAGATGAATTTAAAAATCTCAAAGAATCAATGAAACGAAACTTTATCTTAGCATCACCATCATCATCAGCATCTAGATCGTTCAGAGTAAATGAAATGTATTTCTCTTTGTTTAATGGCAATAAACTAATATTACCCTTTTTTGATAATTCTCGTATCATGAAATGGGAATCGTATCCACTCATATTATGAAACACAACCGGTACAACAAAACTATTTCTAAAGTTGAGGTTACAATGTTGGTGTGCAAAACCTCTGAAGTTGCCAGTAAAGTGGCAGTGGTCTCTAACGATGATAGCGTTTTCAGAAAATGCATTTTCACATATAGAGCAATGTGTTGCAATAATGTTATTATGAGGTTCAATCATTGGTTCAATATGTTTGAATTTACTTCGAACAAATTTTGCAACTTCCACCATTTCGTTTGCAAACCAATCTATACAATCTTCCCCAAATAATTTTTAAAAATGATAACGATTCATCATAGTCACATTTTAAATAATAACCAGCACTAAAAGCTTTATGATGTTGATACTTTAAAGTGCTTGGAATATTTTGATAACTATGATTTTTAACAGGTTTTAAAATAGTCTCAAAATCGGAATAAATTATAAAAGGTACTTTTGCTTATAAACATAATTCTTAAATTCAACATGACGATGCCTAGGATATGAAATTCTACAGATATTTACTTGTTCGCAATATTTAGAGTGATCATTTAATTTATCGAGGGTGTTAAAGTAATTCAGACAACGATCGCAAATATATTTTTTATGATTATGTTTATTTAGTTGACTGCCAATAAGCCGCGATAAACTTTTTATCCAAACATAATGGTATTTTATTTCAACATTTTCAAAATCCTCACTTGGAGTATTATAATTGTTTACGTTTGGAAAATATTGATTTTGAATTATGAGTAAATTTACATGCTTCTCAGCTTTCTGCATAGTAAGCCTTGTTGGCACCACACTATAGAACGATTTTTCTTTAGCGCAATTTAATTCTAAACTGTATACATTTATGGAAATTTTATTCATATTTTCAAATTTTGAAATATTTTTAATCGACATCGGCATTTCCAATCCTTCAACATTCAAAACTAATCTGTAGTGTGGATATGAGGATGTGAGATTACTTCTTATTTTAGAGGAAATAATGCTGAAACAATTGCCCAAAAAAAGCAACACTCATCTGAATTTTTCACGTTGATGCATGCATATTTATTTGAAATTTGCTTTGGAAGCGGAATAAAAGATGAAACACGTCCATTGCCCATTTCGTATTTATTAATATTAACTTCCATCGATACAATTTTTTCAAAGCCCAGCCTGATTTTGATTCCTGAAACTCCGATAGTTTTGTTCTTAGTTTATCAACCACATCATCACGAAACCATGATGTTAAATCCGTCGCTACGTCAATCGCCACATTTTTCGTATTAAAATGTTTAAAATCCGTTATATTATTTTCATCAATATTAGATGTTTTAATGAATTCTCCGCAAAGTGTAATATTAATTTTTATTAAATTTAATTTTTTTAAACTATTTTTTATTTTAATTTTAATTACCTTAAAGCAATCATTAAAAATGCCATTAAGTCCTTATGATGCATGTTTATTATAACGCCTGTTCTAATTCTTCTTGCAAAAGCGGAAACCAAATCAATCCATTTGACCCCAAACGTGATGGTTGTGAAACCGATTGAATGCCGCTTCCTACATGAAAATTTTTAATTGATGATTGGATGCTTTTAACAATCCCATATTGGTTTGAATTTGCCTTAACTGACCTAAATTTAAGTCGCCATGTCTAACCGCCTTTACAAATAACCTTAAGTATCGTTTGATATATTTTAACAAAATTTCAGCTTCTTTAATTGTATACCTTTTAAATAAAATATTGCATGCGTTATTAACTTTAAAAACAATTTCGCTACTTAAAGTATTAATATGTTCAGTCATTATTCAAAACAAGCAATAATTATAAAACATACCAATTATTTTTTGTTTTTCTAAATGTGTTCTATTCTGTAGGAAACAAGATGATTGGGTCTTTTAATATCTATTAGTTCTAATACGGTTATTGCGTATTTTCCAGAACCCAATTCCTCAATGTTTTTTCTCCACAATTCCGTGTTGCGTTGTGGTAGAAATGAAATATTGTCCGCTAACTCAATCAGTACACAATCACCATATTTGGAATGTACTATTCTTGCTCTGTAGATTCTTTGTGGAACGTTTAGTGGCAATTCAGCTAACCTCTTTGCCTCTTTTCTAGGGCCTACAACGGACTGTTTATTATTGTTTTGTATTACTTGATCCATCTACAAACAACAGCAATGCTGTTACGAACTTGCAAATATTATAAAGTAAAATATTCTTTTACAAATAAAGAAAAATGTAACTTACTTTTTATACTAACGCTGCACGTATACTGAGCACTTCAAAAACGCAGGTTCAAATAATGGTGAAATTAAACGAGTTATATATATATATACAATGTCTAATGCGTCATCTACATTCAATCACCAAACCGCTAAAAGTAAAAGAATTTTTATTGCCACATAAATTAAATGTATAATTACATTTAAATATTTAAATATATTCAAATTGCTAAAATGTAAGCAAGACATCCTTGATATAAGATTAAATTAATTTTTTATTTAAAAGTCAAATAAATCGTGATGCAAGATGGTATAATTTGCATACCAATAAGGAAATATACGGCATACCTGTCTTGACATGTTTTGCAAACACACACACCTTATGTTAATTAAATACATTATATTAAAAGTCGAATGTCGACGTGATTTACATATATTACCATAGATTTATAATTCCAAACACGTTGTTATATTCGACTGCATGCAAATTCTTAGTATTTTATCGCGACATTGAAATTGCGAGATGTGAACGACTTCTTTTTACAAGATTTTACCTGCAAACGTTTAAAATTTGACCTCCATCATATAACATTTCGTATATTTTCTCAATTTTATTTGCTACTTCGTACAAAACGCAGCTTATGAGGAGAGCTAAAACACTCTTTATCACTTGCACGCGTTTGCCTAATATTAAAAATTCTTCACAGCGGCGTTTTAATTTTAGCTTAACCTACCCCAGAAAAATACGAACCAACACGTGAACTCCATTTTCTACACACACAACATTTTTTAAAATTTAATATTTAATATTTAACGTCGGGAACGCTGCTAAAAATTTCTTAAGAAAATATCTCCACCCCAGCGCACGCGCACCACCCCACGACAAAATCTAACGACCCCGCCGAACGCACACCCCAAAGACCTAACGACCCCACGACGCAACAAATTTACACACAAAGACAATTTTGTTCTCAAAGCGGCGTATACATATCTTGCTGCACGTTTTGTTTCCCAAAGCGGCTTAGCTGTTCATATTGTTCTCGAACCGGCGTATACATATCTTGCTGTGGATCTCTGTTGCCAAACCGGCTTAGCTACCCTACTATGGAAGTCCACAAAATAATCATTGTGTCAAATTGGACATTGAGCATAAAGAACATTTAACGTTTGGAAATAGATAAAAATTACGGTTGCTGTATGTACATCAGGTCGATAATTTTCAGCCTTGTAGGTACTTAAACTTTCTTCTTTAAAGAACATAGAAGTAATTCTGACAACTTACTGCGAGCTAAATAGTAATAACAATGCAGGAATTCTTTCGCAACCATCTACCGAGCCAAACGATGATATATTAATCGTTATTGATCTACACGATACATCGATAAGTGGAACTTGTAGCAGTGAAACAAATTTACAAAATAGAAATGAACTACCTAGTAAAAAAGCTATATTTGTACAAAAAATATGAGAGTGGTAAATATTCGGTAACATCCAACTGACACACTTACTAATCTGCTGAAAATTTTGGTAGTTGATGTATATCATGCACTGAACTTTCCACAAATGCAAGAATCCTACTACAAACACCTCAAAAAGTAAATGTTATTCTATTAATAATGGATTCTATACTATCACGCCTGGTGTTAAAACTTTTCTAACCACATTCTTTAATCTAAGATAGGCAAACATGTCCTTCATATATTGAAAACGATAAAAAAATACATAAAAATTTTTCTTTAAATGTAAAATAAATAAAGTAAATAGCTCGAATACAAAGAAGCTAATTTAAATCGAAATAGAATTTAGTATATGTCACGGAATAATAACACAAAATACAGGCAATTAATTACATGCAAATAGGTTCTTGTTAGTATGTAACTGTACACGCTTTTGTAAAAAACATTTTCGTGGGACAGCTAAATCGTACAAATTGTATAGAAAATTGACACTCGTTGCTACGCGTTTGAATAGGTATTTTTAAATTATTTTTTCGTGATGCAGAATAATCACACAAAAATGGCATGAAATGGAAGTTCTTATGCCTGAAGGAACAAATAATCTTTTAAAGTATCTTTTGGAGATACTGATTAATCACACAAAACTGCATGCCGTTGAGCGTTCGTTGGGACACGACAGCATATGTTTTTGTAAAAGGTTCTTTTTTGATGCGGCATAACTATAGAAATTGCATGAAAAACTATGCGTATTGACGTTCGTTATTATTTTGAAACGCATGTATAAGGAAATGTTCAATGTATTAATTTATACGGCAAATAAACAATAATCACAGTTTCCAATTAGAATTCTATTATTTGAACTATTTAGTGCGCTTTGAATAGAAATCATTGATTGTGGCTTATTGCCGTAAAGACAATTTCCAATAGAGTAATTTTTCAAAAAATATTCAGGATTTTTATTTAAAAAAAGTGACATAGTGATAACATAGTATTGCTCAAATATAATAGGCCATGAAGTCTACTTAATGCCTTATATTTGTAGAGAAAACATATATAAAAGACCTACGAAAGGTCATTGAAACCCAAATTCTACAAATACATCCCACCAAGATATAAAGGAATCCGGAAATAATATAAATTTCTGAAAATTCATGGATGAACCCTGTATGATACAGGCGTACTTTTATTCACTGATGTAGAAGCGAAAAATGCAATTCCGCTTGTATAAATAATCACCCTGTATGATATAATAGTACTGTAAATACATAACAAATAACATAAGCCTTATATGTATAAATAAATATTTTAAGATTCCTTAAAACGCATTAAATGCGAATGCAAATCGATCACTCTAAAATAAATACAAATCCACTCGTTTGTAATAAAAATGCCCTTCCCGTGCATAAAGATAAACAATTTTTGTTTATTTAGAACCCCAATTTTTAATCTTAATTTTGTGTATTAAAGCACGCTTTACCGTGAAAGCACATATTTTCTATAGAAGAGCACCTCGATTGCATTATTGAGCTTTAAATTAATCATATAAATTGAATTTAGTATTACATAAATTTATTTTATATAAAGAATTTTATTAGGAATAGAGAAAGAATGCATCATCTGTCCTTAGAACTATGTAAATACCTAATTAATAAACAAAAATTTATTCCAAGAAGCGGCTAGAACATAAAAACCCCATAAGAATAAATAAGAACGCGATTTAATAGCTTTACGTAGTAGCGAAGGAGATCGGGGACCATTAACCTTATATGTGTTAGAGAAAGACGGACAGCGCACATAAATCATCCTTAACGAGGTAATGAAGCACGACGATTTTGACGCTAATGGGAAATTCCTAAAACTTGGCATCATTACAGTGTACTACGTTCTGTATAGAGTTAGAATGTACTAGAAACGAGATAATTTTTGTATATACGGGAACTTTTTACATTGAATAAAGAAGTGATTTTTTTAGACGTAACTTACATAAAAATGGAGATTATTAAATGTAATTATATACAATGTAGAGGGAAAACGTATCAGTTAGTTTGCGAAGTGCATTTATTTGTAATAGATAAAAATTAGCGTGTAACTTTGTACTCATATTTTTTATTTTCGAGCAATAAATTAAGCTTGATAAATTATATTAAAAAATATGTCACATGTGAAACGCCGACAGAATGAATTAATGAATTAATTAATTACAAATTACTCAAAACTCACTTGTTGCATGTTGTAGGATTGAATCAAAGAATAACCCCGTTTTAATTTATTTCCGTCTTATATAAAAATTATTTTAATACGTCATCGTTCCTCAAAGTTCTCGAATCTTAATCACTCGCATGATGTAACATTACCCACAATTCCGCTTCTTTATCTGTTTAATGAGCTGTCAGTTTTAAATGTTATGGCGATAGGAAATTCTTCCAATCTTTGCTAGCAGACGAAATCAAACGCTGTTATTTCTCTCCTACGACCTTAGAGCTACTAACCTCGTTCTTATCTGTTTTATAGCCACTTCAGTACTATTATGTTCAACGACTTGGAAATATTCATTGTCAGAAAATATAATTTATAACTGTAATGACACTTCTCGAAGAATGTGACATATTCTTTTATTTAGTTAACGTAAATATTTAAAAATTCTGAACTATTTTGCTTTCAATAAATGCAGCGCATTACGTATTGAATAAATAATATTTTTCGACTGATACTTTGACAGTGGACGCCACTCATTTTTCAGTCTGAATAAGCAATAAAACTTATTTAAAAAAGAGGAAAGACAGATACCACGACACAGGTAGATGTTACCGTCTTGAAGTCTCGAAGTATAATAACGTCGTATCACACCGCGCACTTGCGCCATTTACTCCGCGCCTGCGCATTCTTTTGCGCAAACGTAACTGTCCGGAATGACGGAAATTAACAAGTTTATTTGAAAATATTCGCGGAATTCACTCACATATTTAAAAAATGTATATTACCAAATTTGGAATGTAACAATCAAGCACCTAGAAGTCTGACCTTAAAATTGGTGAAATAATCTATCCATTCACAAATAACGTTCTATGCGCAAAATAAAAACTTACTAGCTTAATCTACTTATTTATACACGAATTGTCTCTCTAGGTTTAAAACAAAGATATACTTACGTTTTGAATTATCAAATTCTTGCTGGTATTCTTATTTCTATCGGTATCCAAAAATTGTTTTCATTAGAATTTACCACATCAAAAAATTTTTAGTTCCATTTTTATATTTCTATTTTTTAATCAATCCTCATACGTCGAAGTATCAGTTTACAAAAGTACCTTTATTTTTAATAAATTAAAAATTGTTGGGGACCTTGCACTAAGATAATTTAATATTTATATTGGAGCAATAAGTTGTCGTTGCACACCATAAAACACAACAATGATCGAATGTCGACTGATTTATGCTCAAAACTTCAATGCTATATATTGAATGAATCGCTCACATTAATTCCGCCTTTTATATAAACACATCTTCAATACGTCATTTATTCTCAAACTTCGCTCATATACGCTCGTTGTTTATCTTTTAATGGCCCGTCAGTTTAAATTTATTGGGATTATGCATTGTAGAATTTATATGTTAGGAGAGTACGGATTTTTACATTTTCGCCGGTTGAATCTTGCGTTAATTGATATGTTGAAGAAGATAACTTGACATAAAGTTATTTAGTATTTTTAAAGTGCATAAATGCAATAAACTAGATATTTTTCAGATATTTGGCAGGAGAATAAAGTATTTACATACGGATATTTGAATCAACGAATGCTTTTGTATTTTCACAGATTTTAAAGTTGAGCTTCTTTTTCAAATGGTATTTCACAACGCCATATGTACTTAGAGCGTGCTATCTTACATGGGACTCTTACAACAATATTATACAGTGTGAAAATTAAGCATTGGAAAATTTTACTTTTTTAGCTTTAGGTTGGTATTTTCTCACACAATGTGGTGTTAAATGACTTTTGTGACCTCCTTATCACATCAATATATATATATATATATATATATATATATATGTAATACGATAAAATAAAAATAATAACTTAGACTTTTATGCAAAGCCCAGATGATCATTTTAAATCGAGCTAGTAATTGAAAGATGGAAAATATAAGGTCTTGGACAGTACTTGAACCTGTATCTTGGTCTTGCCGGAACCATACGCTCACCAATTACGCCACCGGGACCGATGACGACAATTGGTAAATTTACAAATTTATCAACCTACCTAGTGTAATTAACTACCTAATATATATATATATATATATATATATATATATTCCTGTAATACTTCACCAGCCCCTACGATGGTTTTATTTATTTTTAGCCCCACGGTTGGGCATGTCATAAAATGCTGTGATATTTTTATTATATTTAGTCCCACGATTGCTTAATGTAATATAATGCTCCCTTTATATTAATCAAGCACCTATGATGTAAAATGTTAAGTTAGGGATTTTTGTGCCTCAACTAGCTGATTCAATTAAATAAAGCAATTCTACAATACACAATATAATGATTAAATATTTACAACCTTTTTAAAATCTTCCCTTTTTTCAGAATATTTACATATACCAGATTTAAGAAATTGAAGCCAGCAAAACGAGCCTTTTGTTATATTTAGAGATCTTTTGAAACGTTTCAAGATACCTATTAGCTTGTAACATGTTTAATTTCAGCAATAATTATTCGCATTGAATTACGAGGATAATGCGCTAAGCGTGCCTTATTCCTTATTAATCTTCTTATATTAAAATATCTATGTGACATAAAGTTATTTCCACGCGCAACTCTAGTTGTTTCTTTCGTATTCCACGCCTCTAACGTCGCGACCATTCGGTTTTTGCTACGTCAAGTTAGTCGCTCGCTAGCAACCGCCTTATCAAGATGGCTAGGGGCAGGCGACCTTCAAATAAATTACTAATGTAAGCAGGTCAGGTCGTGCTAGACCTGAAACTATTTTGATACCTTCTATTAACGGTTGGTAAAGTATATATTTTACGAACTAATTTAATTTGGTATAATTTATTTAGCGCGTCATGTAGAATTCATCATTTAAGATTCATCATTTAAGTTAGCTGGTAATTTTGTTTGAAGAATATGAATTTCCATCTCGATTTGTCGTGGAGCAACAGAGGCAGTTTGGTTTGTTATTAGATATAAGATATTTTATGCATGTGTTTTGAATGTCATAAAAATTTGATAAACAGACTATCATATAAAGCACGTAAAGTTGCTATTATGTTTTCAACATGTAATCTGTGTAATTCTCAATTATTGTTGAACTGGTTTTATAAGCCGTAGAACGAAATTTTGTCAGGTTAGGTTTTTATAATTACAAGCTTTGTTCCATCTGAACCTTAGATAATTTCAACGTATGTTTTCGACGTCATACTTTTTTTTGTGTTGCACAGCTGACAGATGTTGTCATGAAAGCAGATGCTTCATGCAGCTGTCATTGAATTTAAACTAAACATTCCTATTTTTGTGATTAGAATTTATCTACAAGTAAATTATAAAATTTAAATCTGAAAATTTAAAGACACTCTGTATAAGAATCTAGAAATTGTAATCTACGTGAAAAGATCTGCCCAGGTTAGAACGTTAATTCAGTGTATTATGCTTTCAAATTATTTTCACTCAAATGTTTAAAGCGGGTTCATATTTGAAGTGTAGTTGGTTGTTTTAAAAAGTCAAAACCTTGACTTTGATATAGATGTTAATGATGAAATTTTTTTTACTTGTTAAAAAGTTTCGAAATTTAAAAAAAGAGAGTTTTTTTTAGTAAACAATTAGTTCAACTTTGAGGCTTTTATTTTGGTCAAATGCGATCAAATCTAATTACACAAAGGTAAAATTCTTGAGTAATAATTTGGTGCCAATATCATATTGGATATACATTTTTTTATTTTTTTTTATACTTTTATAGGACACAAATGGTGTTCTACATTTTTATTTTGGGTTTCCACGTCCGCCCTTAGAATTGTGCTATGCTATTATCGTGATTATCTCAGGACTTGGTTTAGCTTTGGTTTGCAAACAAAATTCGAGTTACCCCCCCCCCCCCCACTTCTTATTGCTCTACCCAGGAATATACCCCTAGCTATGTCGGAAAATTTTTGGTCACTGGCGCACATTAAGAAAAATAAGTTTCACTAGCGCCCATCATAATAAAAACTACAAAATTCGGATCACTGACATCCAAAGTGGGGCTAGCAAGATAAAAAATACGTATCAAGCTTTCATTAATTGATCAATGAAACCCCTGTTTTGTTGACTCTTACATGTACCAAAAATATTGAATTAACACAGTTTTCAATAATAAATTATATCAATATGGCTAACCTGGAATGGTCCCATAGTTCTTCTGCATCCCCCGAGAGTTTTCGTTCCCAGTCTGAATATTTAGAGTCGAATTTGGAAGTCGACATCAAACCAAAAAACTATCCAAATCGTTATTCAAAATCCCATAAGTTAATCCAATTTAAGATTCATTTTCTATATCTCCAAAGTAATTTAACAGGAGGTGATTAACCAGATAATATACCAGAGTATTCTCCAGAGTATCTCCAGTGTTGTCTCCAGAGTCGTCTCCAGAGCCTTCTATAATAGATCGGCTCACTTGCACAATTTTTACACTTTTATAAAATGATTTCATTTACTTTTGTATAATTGGTTACGTGAAGAATTTAGCACTTCTGAGTATCGTCTTAGCCCAGTTTAAAATGTATACTCAACCCGTCGCTCAATTGTTATCATATCTATAAGCCGTACCTCTTGTTTTCTATTCGTTTATTCACGTGTTGGGGCGATACCTTTTGCGTTTATTTTTTGGTGTACTCCGGGAAATTTTACCAATTGTATGGTTTAAATACTTGTATGAACGCTTAAATTGTCACGTATTCATTTACATACCATGCTGTTTAATTGAGAAATCTCACGAATTTTCGTTTATTTAGTCACATATTCATTGTTGATTGCTTATTCTAATCTAAACTGAAATAAATTTGGTGTTTGTTTATTTCCTAGTTAAATTGGATCTTTGAACAAATGTAATACTTTATGTCTTGTACGATTTATTCAAATAATGCATAATTTTAGCCTGCGTATACGATGATATATTTAATGCACTTGTTAAATATTTATCAATCCAATTCACATAGGTTTTCCGTTGATTTAATTTTGATGTATTTTGTTACGTTTTAAATCTTATCTTTGCTCGTAACTACTCTTGAATATTTCTATTTCTTATGCGTTTAATCTATTGTAATTTTATATATAGTGTGCTCTCAACTAACAATTTGTATAGTGACCTATTTACTCTTATAGTACCTGTAATTATGTGCTTTTGTTAACTGGAAGTTTCTTTTATTTATTCTACGACCCCTGTAACTTAACCTACCCCTAAACTACCTTATAATTATAGCATTAAATATATATATATATACTGCTGTGACACGCACGCACTGAGCGTCGCTGAAAGAGTGCTATGATACAGATACAGCAATTTGTAAAACTTGAAATTGTTCACTTACCTTCCTTTTTAACTTTGCCTGGCTAGCTCAACGAAATTGACGGTGTTTTGAAAATGAAACAAAAGACAGCAATATCACAAAGCCTTTATACAGTATGAAATATTTTCTCTTATACAAAAGCATTTACAACCTCGTTTCTTTCAAACATAAAATAATTTCTAAGAAGTATAAAACTAAATGTTCCTTACCTTATTTTAAATTTACTGAACTAAATTTATTCTTATGGATGGTTTACCTGGTTAAGTTTATTGCCACGCTTGTAAGTGTGTTTGGCTAGAAAAATCCTTGACATTTGACGCATTTTCAAAGAAACGTGTCACATATATAACTGTCCAAATAGTATAAATAAAAAACAGATTTCTCCAATCTAAGTTCGATATGCACTCACTTGGTAATTTTCAAGTTATCCAAATATAAGAAATATATTCAAAAAACTTAGGTTCTATTGACAAATAATGTAGATACATTCAACATACACACGCACGTACGTACACGTACACACACACAAACACACACACACACATAACTCTACACAACAAAACAAAGCTTACCAAAGACACACATACATAACCTACATTAATATACAATATACAATATATTGCATATAGGCAAACACTTTAACCTGCAGTCCAGGTATCATTTACTAGTACATCCCATTCATTATCATTTACCATAAAGCGTATTCATAATTTAAATTTAGTTCTACTCTAGTTTAGTTTGCATGTTTAAATACAAATGTTTTAATTTATATGTCATTTGTCAGAAACTGTCAATTGTATAATTGTTCGAAATAGCTTCTTCAAAATGTTTCCTGTTGCACATGCCAGTAATTACACAATCTCGACTATTGTAAGTTTATATATTAATTTGCAGAAACTATATTTGTACAGCGTGTAACTTTTAGTAATCTGTGACCAAGAGTAAAATATACTCAAAAATTGAGATGGAATAAAAAGAGTACACCTTTTATTATTTTTTTAAACAGGACCTATAATCCATAAAAGAAAATGGATATCTATAGCAATGTAAACAATCACCTACTATCTTGTTCATTGCAGTTACATTTTTTGAAAAAAACCATTGTACTTGTATACCGCAAGTATTTAATAGATAATGCTTTGGACACGTTTTTTCAATTAAACTTGTATAGTGATAACATAAATCCTGATCATTTTTAGCACGTATTACCACCACCTCTAAACTAATCATTCGTACCAAGAGTAATAAATATCTATACTATTAAAAAATTTGTAAATATAGTTGTTATCAGGAATATTTTTAATTCACCCTTACACACTTTTACCATTGTTTGAATTTAATTAACATGTGAAAATTCCAATACATACCTGTGTCCAATATTAAATGGCTTACTACGACATTAATCAAAGTTAATACTATTAAGAAAAACTTCATATTGATTTTACAATGTATAACTTGAAACTTCTGGAACTATTAATACATTCCACACATAACCGAATGAACACTAACATAAATTAAAAACATCATTTTCACTATAGTCGAATGTAATCTTTTGTTTGAAATACCTTGTCCAAATTAGCATGAATAAGAAACAAAACATTATTCAATAATATAAAAACATAAACACATAAGTTTATTGTAATTATTGCAAATATTATTATAACCGGGTCTTTGTAATAGTTAGCCAAAGTAGGTGAAGAAATTGCATAACGTCATTACCACAGAAATTGCTTTATAAAAATACTATAAATATACAAAGATACTGCAAAATGTGTTTTTTAATCGTAGCGTATATGCATCTCCTTGTGAGCAATGGACGACCTTGTTTCACCTGCTCTGAGAAGAAGTTGTCTTAATGTTAATAAAATCACTACCTTGAAAAATGATCTGAGGCATATTTGTAATGCAAGAATGATTGTCATATAAATCTAAATTTCGAAGAATGTTTATAAGCGATTTCAGTAAAGCTGACATTGGAATGGTATTCTTAAAACCAGTGTTCAGTTTTGCAAGTAAACTTTACAAATTATTGTCGTTAATTACAGTTTTTTTAAATGATGTGGCAATAAGTTGATGTAAACCAAACATGGTATATAATTATGTAATGAAGTCTTCTAGGACAAGGTTTATAACACACATCCACGATAATGTATTTAAGAATTAAAAAGTGAAAAGTTTATCCTTGTAGGTTTTTAAGTATACTATTAGAGAGAAGTTAGTAGCAGTCTTTTAAACATTGGGGCAGCTCTAAGCAGTAACCGAAGTAAACATTGTTACAGAGCGCTTAATTATTTACGGCGCAAAAATTTCTGGTAGGTACATAACATTTGTAAGACAAAATGTAACCATTTTTTTACAATTTAGTTTACTGATAAATAATAAAAGTTAAAATATTGACTTAAAGTTGTTATTAAAAGTCAACCTTACGAAAAAAAAATTATAGCAATAAAAATTTTAAATAGGATAACTTGATTTTCACGATTAAGTGATAAAAATGGTATAGGATTGTGCATATTTGATTAAGCTATAAAATCGTCATCACTCAAAAGATTTTGATAAAATTTGGTAAAGGCGCATTTTGAGGGGTGCTCTATTAGATGGCGTGTACAGATTAAAAACTGACGTAGTAGGATTTTGTACAAAGGTGCCACAGTTCATCAAGCTCTACAATTTAAAAAAAAATGATTAAAATCGCACGATAAATAAAGATTTTACAGGGTGTCTCAAAAACACATAGGTCACACTGTATATATATATATATATATATATATATATATATATATATATATAGGGTGTCTCAACCCATACGAAACGCTCGATTACTGCTTAATGGTAACGTTTAACAAAAAAACTTTCAAATAAATTTTATGTATACTCAAAATGGCTACAACGTAAAATTAATTAGTACTATACAGGGTGCTCAATAAAAAAAATATTTACCAAAGTTAGGTTTTTTAAATAAAACACCCAGTATTTTATTACAAATTCTGATTTCCTGTATCAATCTAAGGTAACTTTTATCAGGATTACCTATACCTAAATCTCATAGTTGTTGAGATATTCAACTTTTTTCAAAATTGCATGATTCATTAAAAATGTTTGTAACACCATGATTTAGATGATACTGAACATTTAACTTTTGTAGGGGAATAGTATAAACTTGTGGTTACTAGAAACATAACACTAGTTATCAAAATAATATACAGGGTGCCCATTGCATCGTTTTCCGTTTATTGAACAATTAATGCAATTAAGTCGCTTATTTCAAGTGGAACACCCTGTATATTTTCAAGTAGTTAAATGCAGAATTAAGTTATCCATTAAACAATATTAGATTACCCCATATTCATATTCAACTAAAGCTTGTTCTTAATTTCGATTTTCAATTACGTCTTGCATTTAAAGAAATTGATTCAAGTTATATACATAATTCATGTACCAATAACTTGATCATCGTATTTTGCTGCGTTCGGATAATACAAAGATGTAAGTATATTATTAAATAGCGAGTAAGAATAATCCACCTTTGGAATGCAAATGCATGTTTGTTAATATATGTTAACAGTTATAAGATGAAATGAAAACCCAACTTCATTATGTAAAGTTGAATTACCATTTCAAATCGAACTAGTAATTGAAAACCGCTAAAAGAACAGCTGCAGCAGGATTTGAACCTGCGAGCAATGATTTGCGGGATCAACGCTGTAACCAACTGAGCTATGCATCCAAATGATTGGATTGTGTTATAATTTATACTACCGAAGCTTATTCTTATTTTTGTATTAGGAGAGAATTTAGCATAAGGTAATTGCTGAGTTTGAAAGTGTTTTCGATAAACGAAGCTCGACGGTTACGATAGACACGTTTTGGATAACGATTTATTTTCAAAGATAGGGCACGTTGTCAACAACCTCATAAAAAATCAATATTTTCTACGAATTCAATGGACGTTAAAGCTGGCAGGGAGCGATATAAAAACAAGGACAAATTGGTTTTAGCATATAAAAGAGGGAGATGCAAATGTCAGGTGTCGACAGTAGGGGGGCTAAGCCGCTTTGGCAACAGAGATCCACAGCAAGATATGTATACGCCGATTCGAGAACAATATGAACAGCTAAGCCGCTTTGGGAAACAAAACGTGCAGCAAGATATGTATACGCCGCTTTGAGAACAAAATTGTCTTTGTGTGTAAATTTGGTGCGTCGGGGGGTCGTTAGGTCTTTGGGGTGTGCGTTCGGCGGGGTCGTTAGATTTTTGTCGTGGGGTGGTGCGCGTGCGCTGGGGTGGAGATATTTTCTTAAGAAATTTTTTTAGCAGCGTTCCCGGTGTTAAATATTAAATAAGGTGGGGAAAGGTGTTATACATTTTTTCAGAAAATGTTGTGTGTGTAGAATGGAGTTCACGTGTTGGTTCTTGGCCGCTTCGGAGATTTTTCTGGGTAGGTTAAGCTAAAATTAAAACGTTGCGGTGAAGAATTTTTAATATTAAGCAAACGCGTGCAAGTGGTAAAGAGTTTTTTAGCTCTCCTCATTAGCTGCGAATTGTACGAAGTAGCAAATAAAATTGAAAAAATATACGAAATGTTATATGATGGGGATCAAATTTTTAAACGTTTGCAGGTAAAATCTTGTAAAAAAGAAGTCGTTTACTTCTCGCGATTTTAATGTCAAGATAAAATAACAAGAATTCGCAGTCGAATATAACCTCGTGTTTTTTTATTGGGATTATAGATCTCTGGTAATATATATGCAAATCATGCCGACATTCGACTTTTAATATAATGTATTTAATTAACATAAGGCGTGTTGCAAAAACTTGTTAAGACAGGTATGCCGTATATTTCCTTCTTGATTACATCACCCCAAAATAATTTATACAATTACACTGAACTTGCAGTCGGATCTAACGTATAATCTTTTAATTATACTCGTATGAATTTAAAATATATGCAAATTATACCACTTTTCATCACGATTTATTTGACTCTCAAATTATTTGATTTGATCTTATATCAAGGATTTCTTGCTTATGTATTAACTTTTACAACTCAAGGTGTAGCATCAAGGTTTTTACGTCACTCTCAAACTATAGAACTTAATAGAAATAGCTTTCCTTAGCACCAATATTATTTAGAAAATATGTGTTTCATTAACATATACTTATTTATTAAATATTTCCTACCAAAATTTATTCAAAAAATTTAAAAGTTCTTCATTTTCATTTTCATATAGGTAAAATCACCACTTTGCTATGCTCTCGGCTACCTAGTTCCGGCTATTTTTCCAAGGTCGTTGTGACGTCATAGCCCTTTATAAATATAGAGCAATGTAATACTATTCTAAAATTCTAAAAAGTCTTTCTTACTAACCACAAATACGTACAGCTTGTAGAACGCGGATGTATCTAAGTCAGTCCATCGGCACATAACATAATCTTTTAATCCTTTCTTCTTTCTCTAATAAGATGTTCTTTGTCTAACACATCTTTGTATTGTTCGCGTATTGTCGCAGTGTCTTCCATTTAGTCAAACTTTCGCCTTTTTGCATCCATTTCCTCTAATTCCAGCTGTCTTTTTCTTCCACTTACAGCGTAAGGCGTGCATAATTGTGCAATTTCCTGCAGCGTCAACGGAGAGAGTTTACTGCCAATATTTACGCGTTGTCGTACAACCTCTGGGGGAATGTTAGGCGTACTTATCAACCCCGATACCGAAATGATTATTTCTTTTGGAATTGTAGAATACGGTGTTACAGATTGTGTAAAATATGTTACCTGCTTTAATGTAGCACTTATGTAAGATTTTTATTTTATCTTGGCTGTCTTCCTACTCTACTATCTCCAAATAATTTACAGATAAATAGTTAAAATTAAAAGCTGAAAGCACATACTTTATCAATTTTTCCCTTTTCTCTGGTTTTTCTGACAACTTAATTTTCAAGCCCGTCAATTTCCTTGTATTGCCGTTCCCCCAATACATGTACTGTAGCAGGTTATTATACACTAAACAGCAGCTATTTTGTAACTTGTCCAATAACTTACTCCACATTTTGGCAAGTGGTACCGAGTACATAGACGCCTTTAGGAAGTATAACTTACTATCTTCCAATAAGGTTAAACAGTCTTTTAAGGGATTGTACACCCGTTCCGCACTGACATAGCTTCCAATTGTACAGCTGTATATTGTCGCTTCCAATTGCGTAATACCATGTTCTTTGGTCAAAGTAGACGTGAATGTTGCTCTTAAACGTGCATCTGGACAACGTAAAAATCTAGTATATAAATTCCAAGTTGTTTACTAACACCAGGATTTGTTATCTGACACACAAATTTGTTGTATATCTTTATTCTTGCATTGGTTGTTAGCCATGTTAAACAATCGAATTTATATTAAAATTAAGTTTAAACGGTTCCATGCTTGGCATTAAATATTTTTAAATTTTGTTATGTATAATGCCAGAATATAAATTTTAGAATAGTATTACATTGTTCTTTATTTATAAAAGGCTATGACGTCACAACGATCTTGGAAAAGTAGCCGAAACTAGGTAGCCGAGAGCATAGTGAAGTGGTGATTTTACCTATATGAAGAATTTTGTTATGTTAAGTAAAAACGTACAAGTGGTAAAGAATTTTTAGCTTTCCTCAAAAGCTGTACTTTGTATGAAGTAGCGAATAACATTTAGAAAATATACGAAATGTGATATAATGGATCTAATTATAAAGTCTGCATGTAAAATCTTGTAAAAACAAGTTGTTCATTTCTCACAATTTTATTACCAAGATAAAATAACAAGAATTCGCAGTCGAATATAACCTTGTGTTTTTTTATTGAAATTATAGCTCTCTGGTAATATATATGCAAATCATGCCAACATTCAACTTTTAATATGATGGATTTAATTAACATAAGGTGTGTTGCAAAAACATGTTAAGACAGGTATGTCGTATATGTTGTTCTTGACTACATCACCCCAAAATAAGTTATACAATTACACTGAACTTGCAGTCGGATCTAACATATAATCTTGAGCTTTTATTATATTTAATTATACCCGTATGAATTTAAAATATATGCAAATTATATCACCTTTCATCGCGATTTATTTGCCTCTCAAATAAAAAAAATTAATTTGATCTTATATCAAGGTGTTCTTGCTTACATTTATCAATTTCAATATATTTAAATATTTAATATGTGTGTATGTGTAAAAAACATGTTAAGACAGGTCACTCGTTATTTTATTCATGATTGCATCACCAAAATAATTTATACAACTACACTAAACTCGTACCCGGATCTAAAATATAACCTTTAAATGTATTCAAATAATGTCGTTATTTAAAACGTGGTGAAGAATTTGGATGGCGATGTACTCATTCTCAAATGCGGATTGGGATTCCATAAGGTTTCTGAACGGGGGATTTGCACCCATTAAGTGATTGAATACTTGAGAGATTTTTAGGTTAAGCAAAAACATGCACGTGCTGAAAAATCTCCCGAGAATTTCAAAAAATTATTTTTGTATTAAATATATAATGTTAAAAGAAACACACAATATTTTAATGTTTTATTTACAAAAAATTACATTCTTTAATTGTCTCTATCTTTTTGTAGGTGGCGGCAGCAGTCTTATTTGAATAAAATATAGATAAGACTTCCACATTAAGAAAAATGCATCTTAGTTAAATGTACGGGGATTTTATTAATTATAGTTTAGTAAAGTGCATGGTAGTTAATGACCTCGAGGTTGTGATATTTATAACAACATACCGATATATGTAAACTATATATGGAAACTGCATAACCTCAAATCATTTTAGCATAATTGTTAATTACCAAAATTCACAATTTCTACTTCCGTTAAAAACACATTAAGTAAGTGCATCTTAAAGATTTTAATAACTATAGTAAGTAAGTTTATACTTACTGATAATACAATGGTAAAAATTCTTCTGCAACACATTAAACAGCTTATTTATATTTGCTACCTTAAACATCATGACTGTAAATTCCTTTAAAGATTTGATATTAATAGGTAGTAACAATGTTGGTGCTATGTATATAAACGACTTTTTATGAGCATAGTTTAAATTAAAATAACACCGAAATTTATGTAAATTTAATAGTTCTGGTTTATAGTTGGTTGATCTTTGGAGAATAAATTTTATGAAACTTAGGTTTAAGAAAGTAATCATTTTACAGGTGGGATTAAATAAAAATGTACTACTTTGATGATAAAAACCTATTCAATACCTTTTTTTTGTTTACACAACTATAACATACTTTAAAATTTAATACCTCGGTAGTGGAATATAATTTTTTAATTGTATTATTGTAACATAAAGTTTGCATAAAAAATGCAAAATACATATCCGTTTTAAGAGGAATTTTTCAATATGATACTTACAGATTCGTTAGTAAGTTTTACAATTAAACTTATTTCGAGACGTTTTTTGAAAAACATCTTACTAGTCTCAAGGAATATGTATGTATGTAGGTATAAAATATACAAATAAAAGCACTACTTAATGTAAACATTATTCTTTATTAAAAATGAATAATTTTTTATATGTACAAACCAGTTTTTGAGTACAATTACATCTGTGGTTGCGCAATTGAATGACGAATGTCGTGTGGTATGCTAGAAACACTTGTGTGGATTGGTGTACTACTTTAATTTATGTAAAGAAGTACACCCTAAATTTTCTAGGTTAATAACATTTAGGTGTGGAAATTCATTGTAAATTGCCATCATCCCAAGATATACCGTGAAAGTTTCTGCTTAACCCTATCTTTTGGTATTTGAAGCGAGCTGATAGACAGTTCCAAGAATATGGTGGTTTCAGCACATATGTTATTGCAACTCCATTCGATAGGGATAGTTATAAAACAGCCATTTCTTTAAACACAAAGTTATTATGTGCAATTTGAAACTTTTGAGCGTCGACAACTAATGGACTATTAATTTTAGACTTCACTCACAATATTGGTTGCAGGATTGTAGCGGACCAAACGATCGTGTAGAATGAGGCAGTACGCTGTAGTGTGAGCTTTAAGCGCTTCTTTCATGTGAAATTCTAATCGTACGTCAACCGCTCCCACTTTCACTATTTCGTTTTGATGGGAACAATCGATGACTACAAGTGGAGCGTGCGTTTGAAATTCATTGGATGTTAATATCGGCTCGCTGATAACCCCGTAGTACGATTGTTGAAACTGTGCATACATTTCATATCGTATAGAATAGCGATTGGTATCGAAATCAATGTTAAGATTATCGTAAGGATACATAGATGATCACAGATGTAATTTCATATTGGTCAACTTACAGTGGTCGAACTGACTGCGCCCCTTTTTGCGCGATGTATCGGTTTGAAAGCAGACAATAACAAAACGTGGTTTCTCCACTTGAGAAGCCGTCTTCACAGCCCACGTATGCGTGTGTGTTGTATGTAATTCTGGATATTCGTGTAGTTCCCAACTGCGAAAGCTTATGTCCATGGTGACATTGCGTTGAATATGTTTGAGTAGTTTTAAGCGCTCTGCATCTGCAACGGTTATATGTGGAATCCGCCATGATATATGTGTAATAGTAATTTTGATTGACTCTTTGGTATCAGAATTCGATATAGCTGCATCGTCAGCACTACTTCTAATAAGAATAACTCCTGTTTGATATTCAAAAGAATTTTTCGATAGCCCTCAGCAAATCCTAAAACCATGCGCAAGGGAATGCATACGTTGAAATGACCATTAGCATCAACGAGATCAAGCTTATCGATGGGGGACCAACCGGCGTTTCTAAAGCGACGACTTTCGCTATAATCGTAAGATAGGAAATTTTTAATAGTCGTAGTTATACCTGGATTACGAACGCGGTCAATAGTCTTTCCACTAAGTTCATAACAAATTTCATCAAATAAAAATAAAACTCCGTTGTTGACAAAATTGGCTGTAGGCGAAACGCCACCATCTGACTTATTCATTGTACCCTCAATATAAATTACGCTGTCCCATGGTAGTGTATAGACATCTTCGTTTTCTATTGGAATCCGTACAACATCGTTCTTCTCATACGTGGTATTGGAGTACGGAGTATGCATATGTTTGTCGGCATTGACGATGGTTGTATCAAATATAGCACGTTGCGTAACATTTAAAATATTACTATCCATTTTAGCTATGTAGCACTTTGAGTCCTAATGTTTGCAGAAATTTAACGTTTTCCGGTGTTAATCGGTGCACTGGTGTCTTGTAACTGGTAAAGGTGCTGACAATGAGTCTATTAATAGGTTTTGGTGGTTTATGCTCATAGCGCAAAACCATTGTTTAAAGACGCTTTAGATAAAGTCTAATCGTGATGGTTTCCGACAAAAGTGATGAGATTACCGTTTTGATCAACTATTTTAACAATGATGCGATCGATGATTCGTGTATTAAGTGGCATATAGGTGACGTTCACGGGGTTTTCAATAATCTTGTACCCTGCAGCAACTGCAGGAAAGAATTGATGCAAAATGTGTACAGGTTTGCTATTCCGATACGATCCGACCACAAGATTACATTCAATACATATAGAATTGATTGGAAAGACCTGTGCCGGATGGTCCGAAATAGCAGTAGTGAGAGCTGGTAGTTTACGTTTCTCAAAACCCAGCAACGAAGCAAGTGAATTTGGTTGTGTAAAACCCAATGTATTATTATTAGCTCACCTTATAATAAAGTACTTATACAGAAGAACACCCTTACCGATATAAAATTTATTGACACCGTAATACCTTTTAGTAGTGTAGTTAGAAACCTAGGTATCCATATCGATGATACTTTATCCTGGATTCCACATGTAAATAAAATTAGTCAAAATTTCTTTTTTACCTTCCATAAGCTTGCATTATTAAAAAATTTTCTTCCGTTCCAAGCTCGCTTACGTTTAGTCAATGCACTTTTAGTTCCAAAAATAGAATACGCTGATGTAGTATTTACAGATATGGCTGGGTATCTGCGTAACAAACTCCAACGGTTACAGAATGTTGGAATAAGATTTGTTTATAACTTACCTAAATTTGAACACATTACTCCATACAGGAATGAACTAGGTTGGTTAACCATGGACGACAGACGTAGTATGCATTGCGCTGTATTACTTTACAAAGTGGTAAAAACACATACTCCTCAGTACCTACAAACTAATTTTCACCTTTTGTCAGGACAGTACTCAACAAGATCAACTGATAATGTTCGTTTTACAATTCCAATTCATAGAACTAATTTCTATAATGATTCATTTACTGTTAAAGCTATTCGACAATGGAATTTGCTTCCGATAGATATTAAAATATCTAATTCAATTAGTATTTTCAAAAATAAAATTAAACTGTATTTCTTCAACAAGACCTAACTTTCCTATTGTTCCCAATTCCCATCCGTTTTCCGTCCTTCCCCATCCCTCTGTTTTTCGTTTAACGTACAAATAACTTTGCATTTTTATTTAATAATAGGTATACAAATTCGATTACTAAGTTAATTTTTCTATTGTTTATTAACTTGAGGTTTCGCCAATGGTAAATTGGAAGAAATCGCCAGCTGGCGATAAATTCACCATTTGTGAACTTTGTAACTAGATTATAATTTTTTTGTTTTTCTATTTTATGCACACATGTAGAAATGTACAAGTTTTCAATAAAGAAGTCATTATATTATATATTAAAATCCACTATACCTGATGCTTTGATTTCTGTATGTAAACTGTTATTATTGGCTCGAATATCAATAAGATAACGTTTGGATGAAGTGCGTTCACGGGGATCGTTCAGATTACGTCGTACGAACTTATTAATATCTGCCACTTCATAAGTTCCTTCTGGTAAAGTAAGCACGATGTCATCAATGTAAAATTTATTGTTCGCTTCCGTTACATTGGGAATTGAAAAATATGTATCAAAGTTTGTAAGACCAATAACGTATTCATGATCATCATCGAGAACAATTGGTGGGTTGATGATTGCGGTGAGCGTAGATTCAGTTCCAGTTAAAGTAAATGTGTACATGTTCGGTGGTTGACGATAAACTAACAACTAGTCGTATTCGTAGTTGGGATGGGGTATTAAAAAACAAATTCTTGAAACACTTGCAATATATGGTTTTTATACAAAACAGTTAAAAATACACTAAAATCAAATAATATATAACGTTGTTAAAAACTTAACGGAGGACTATTTTGCAGTAAAAATTTCAATACGAAGTGTCCACAGGTAACAGTGTTAAGCGGTTGAAATTGTTCATAATTATAATAGAGAGTGCATGGTCCTGATGAGGTTAAGTATTTGACAAGTTCCCTCGGAGGTCGTAGATTACCAATGCTATCATAATAGACTGCTCTTGAACCATCTTTTTTGTACGCGGTCCAATGAGTTCCCACACCACGTGTAGTATCATGATTAAGAATACCACATTCTCGCCAACGAATTGTGTTTGGAAGTGAATTGCGCATGAATATTCCACGAAAGTGGGATATTGGTAAACGTTTTATGTATTTGTTCAAGTCAACATTGGTCAACGCTCGCATAGGTAGGTTTAACGAATGCGTTGAGTTTTTTCGTTGTCTTTGTTTACGCAAACCTTGCCCGTGTGTAAGAAAAGGCTTTAGGTACAGTCCATGTCCACGGCGATAAGGTTTCAAATAGAGACCCTTTCCAAGTGTCACTGCTTCTTGTGCCATATTATGTCGTTTCGCTTCATCTAATTGTTGTTGTCCAAGTTTAGCATAGTTGACAGCTTTTGCAATCCCAGCTGCTCCACCCGACAACGCTCCAATTGCGGAAAGGGCTGCAAAATAGGTATCAAAGGTAGGAAACCACCAGTTTTGGGTACAGGGATTACACGTGGGATGCCACGAATTTCATCCGTTATATCTTTAATCGGTGCCACTGCAAGTTTAGCAGTTTTAATAAGATCGGTCGGACGAACGTTTTTAATGCGTTCCCAAATGGTGCGAATTAAACGCTTGAATGGTATACCACTTCCTGTACGTAGACGCTGACCACGTCGTTTGCCTTTACACCTTATCGTTTTCTTGCGACAACCCATACCAAATTTAACTTTGGCATTCATTGCAGAACCAACAGCAAACGCAGCAAGTTTTTCACCTAACGAAGCGTCGGGTGCAGTACGACGTTTTTGTGCTGTTTCGGCAAGACGTCGATCAGTTTGGTGTCGGGTTGTTAAGTCTGTAGAAAGATCGTAGGCGATGTCGTGTAGTTTGCAGGCTTCGTCTAAGGGATTACGACCTATATCACCACGCTCGAGGCGTTTCTGAAGCTTAGTACCCGGTCCACAGAAGCGATAGCCTGGTAAATGTAATTCTACCGGTAAACGATTGATAGCACTATTGAGTAACTCGTAGCCACGATAGGATTTCATTAATCTTGTCAGTCGAAAGGTTTAAAGGAGACTGGTCATGCGTGTAGAATTACTCGCTTAAATGCTTACCATACTGCAATTACGTTTTAGTATATGGATAGAATGCGTCTGGTAAAGCAACAATTGGCGTTGCCAATTACGGACCCCAATTGCAGCAACAACACTAACGTGCAAAAGCATGGACTACTATTACTATCAACAATACGGTGTATCATTACAGGTACATCCAATTGTGGTAAAACTAATGTAGTCATCGGTCTCTTGAAACATCCGAATGGTGTACGCTTTGAAAACGTTTATCTCTACTCAAAATCTTTGTATCAACCAAAGTATCAGTACCTAGAGAGGTTATTACAACCAATAAAAGGAATAGGATATTTTGCGTTGAACAAATAGGATGCAATTGTTACTCCAGCGGATGCAAAACCTAATTCGGTATTTATTTTCGATGACGTGTCGTGCGATAAACAAAATGTAATGCGAGAATATTTTTCTTTAGGTCGACATAAAGCCATTGATTGTTTTTACCTATGTCAGACCTATTCCAAAATACCTAAACAATTGATTAGAGACAATTCTAATGTCCTAGTGCTATTCAAACAAGACGAACTCAATTTAAAACATGTATACGCTGACCATGTAAACACGGATATGCCGTTTAACCGGTTTAAAGAATTGTGCGGCGTATGCTGGCGAGATCGGTATGGGTTCCTGGTGATCAATAAAGATGGCGATTTGCAGAGCGGTCGCTTCCGAAAAGGGTTTGACACCTATATATACTTATAAAGCACATAAATAGCATATCACTTCCTACCCGTTTCTAGACGATGGCAGACGACGTGAAAACCAAACGAGAACTCATAAAAGTACGAAAGGCAGTCAAGAGGAAATTACAAGCGCTAAAAGCAGGTGTGGTTGAAAAGGAGCTTGCATTAAGTAAAGCCTATGCACCTATTACAAAACGTTTACAAACACTTCAGACCGGTCTGCTGAAAGATATTAAACAGGAGTCCAAGATCGAAAGCCAGCACTGGTTACCACAACAACATGACGTACAATCTACTCCTAAAAGACGCCATAAATTTTTCGATCAGGTGCGCAGTTCCACACCAATCGCCGCACCACCAATAGAGGAGGCATGGGAACACAATCCTCATAGCCCAGTCCAGCCTGTGGAGTCCACCTTCGAAGAATCAGAGAGTAGCGGCAACACACCAGAGACCCATACAGAGTACGAACGGTACCTAAACAGCGAAGAACATCAGGCCTACTTACAACGATTCTTACCATCGGTAAGATACTATGTCGATAATCTGTTTTCCAACTTTACTGGTAATTATAACAATGACACGGAGCACTTGCGCAGGGATAAAGTACGTTTTAATCCGGAGACAGGAAAATTAATGATTGGTGATTTGGACATTATCTTCGGGATTGGTGAAAAGGTGTGTGTAGAACGATTTTGCTACAACGGTAGCAAAGGGTTGTATGAGCAACTGTTCCTTCTCAATCCTTTGGGTAAATTCTCACTTAAAGAAATTAACGATTATGCAGACATTAAAAAAAGAAGTAATGCAATGTATAGCTTACGACAGCAAACTATGAACCCAAGTGGTCGTGGTCTACTCATGGATTATAACAAGAAGCCACTAGAGTATGTATACTTTGATGATCCCAACGAACTGTGTGAACGGCTCAGGCTTCTGGCCGCCTCACAAGATGCAGGTAACACCGGTCACACCAATGAAATTACATCGATTATGGAAGAATTACGCGAATTGCGTATAATAGCGTAGATCGTGTAGCTTGTTATTCATTATTACTATGGTTATCGACAAGTTTGGACATGCGTCTGACTGTGCTTCATATATTTCTTATGATGATTACTACGATTTTGACAACATGAGATTAGCGCGCGTCGCTACACCACAAGAAGATGATGATGCAGTCACGAAAGCGTACTTAGAATCGCGGTTAGCAACGTATCACCAGCAAGAGGGCGAACCAACGCTTGGAAGTGGTTCCACTATTCCACGCTTGTGAAGAAGACAACAAACAGTATGATAACACAATTATCGCGCGAGTATGTTACAAGAGCAGACTTTAACCATTTTGAAGAGATGATGAGTAACCTTGTTCCAGTCACTGTGAACGCTAATGTTGCACAAATCGTAACCAAACGGATAGATGATTCTATGAATAGCATATATAAGACATTAGACGCTGCTATTCAACAAGTGAAAGCACAATTTAGAATAGACATTGCACGAATTCAAGCAGATATTCAACAGTTGCAAGAGAAACTTAAAAACGCACGCATATAGCCGTCAACCATACACACACGCACACATATTAGCAATATGTCTGTAAAGGAGCAAATCGTCCACGAGTTACATAAGCCTGCTCGCATTAACTTTCCTAGAAGACATGTAATCACAAAAGGATTAAACGAGCTGTTTCAAGCCGATTTGGTGGAAATGATCCCATATGCAAAGATGAATAAAGGATTTAGATACATTCTAGTTGTTATCGATGTATTTTCTAAATACTTATGGGCCGTACCGGTTAAGCGCAAGACGGGTAAGGCTGTTTCAAACGCTTTTCAATCAATTTTCAACAAAGACCATCGTATTCCACGGTACATTCAAACGGATTTGGGAAAAGAATTTTATAATTCAACATTTAAGGCTTTAATGGAAAAATATGAGATTATACATTATAGTGTGTACAGCAATAAAAAAGCTTGCGTAGTAGAACGCGTCAATCGTACCTTAAAGTCAAAAATGTGGAAACAATTTAGTTTGAATGGTTCGTATCGATGGTTGAATATACTATCCTCACTCGTGACTGCATATAACAACACCAAACATCGAACAATCGGCATGCGACCTGTAGATGTGTCAAAACGCAATGAACGCAAACTTTTCAATACAGTGTACAGTACGATCAAAACAGTTAACTTAAAGAGTAAAAAATTTTCTGTTGGGGAGCATGTTCGCATTAGTAAACATAGAGGTCAATTTACTTAGGGATACACACCAAATTGGTCTAACGAAACTTTTACGGTGTACAAAGTGCATTTGACTAATCCTTTAACGTAAATATTGCGCGATAGTCGAGGACAATCAATATTAGGCGGCTTTTATGCAGAAGAACTTCAACGAACACACTATCCGGATGTATATTTAGTGGAAAAAGTATTGAAGAGAGTTAAAAATCAAGTATATGTGAAATGGTTAAATTTAGATTCTAGCCATAATAGTTGGATATCCAAAAATCATATTTTGTAGATCTGCTGTTACGTGTTTGTTTACCATCATATGTCATTCATCAATAAAACATTTTTTACTGTTATATACCTTATTATAGCGACACACACACACACACAAATTACATCTATGTACTACTAATTACTACACTAGTTCTACGTCAAGAAAGTTGTTTATAATTCCTCATACCCGAAGCGCAAAACGTTGATGTAGGTTGATTTTCGCTGTTTTGGTTGAACTCAAGTATTTCAATGTCTGTAAATATGTGTAAATAACAAGCAGGTAAAACACATTACCTTCTCAGCTAACAATTTCTCCCCGTACTTGACCAACACTCGAGGTATATATATTTATTATAAAAGGTATGCTACACGTACAATAGCATCCTCCATTATATCTAATAAGTGCTATCTATAGCGCATCAGCTAAGACTTCCAAGATGATATGATTTACATACAAAAAATAGTACTAAACTAAAACAATAACTTCAATAGCATATACACTTTTTATAATCATCTATACTATTTGATGGCCATTTTCCCGAATCCGGACCACACGTCCATCCTGGTTGCTGTTTTGAGCCCTCCATTGCCAAATTCTTGAGGAGCCAGTAATACGTTATTCTATGAGGGCCAACTACATTAGGTTGGTACTTATAATTTACCTTATACTTTTAAATTAACTTCAATAGTTTTTCTAATACCATAGGTTGTGCAAAATATACAACATCTACAATCATTTCGTCAATCGCTGTTACCCGTGATTTATAGTTGCATTTTATATTCACGATAGGATATGCCTTCGTACTCAATATAGCTCGGTTGGTTAGTAATTCTTCAAGGAAATATACATCGCTCAAACTATAATTACTATCTATTGCGTCTAGTACACCGCGCACCTGATGACATTTTAACTCTGTTTTGCCGTTGCAAGCATCAATGAAGTTTGATACAAATTGATCGCACCTACTCTGTTGATTAAACAGCATGTCCATTACATCAATGGATGTATCATTGGTCAGCGTTAGCCATTTGAAGGCTTTAAAGGGAACATGAACACCTACTCTGAACAGTATACGTTTGATTTTGTCCACATCATTCAATACTATGGCTTGTTTCAGATGTTGGTGTAAAATGCGTTGTTCACTCTCGAACAAATCGTACAGTACATTGTCCATGTTAACTTGAAAACTTCGCACCACTATCGTCACTATCGTTGTTGTTCCACTCACTGCGAGAACTATCCAAGTACCTAGCTTTTATGGCACATTTATCAAAATAGGTGATGCTAAAGTGTTGTGATACTGAGCATCACCTAGTTATTTGTCTGATAAACCCCCCACTAGTTTTTGTAACAGCATCAACAAATCAACAACCTCGAGATGATCTCTGGCAAGGCGACTCTTGAATTTGAGCAATATATTTAAGGAAAATCCAATTAGAGGTGTGTGTTGGTGGTGATAGATTGTTATTCAAATTATCTATGGGAATATCCTTCACTTTTAACGAAGGATGCATGCCCGGTAAATTGCAAATTAATCAAAAGAGCATAACGTTAATCATTACTCTACATAGAGCACAAAAGCTGTCATAGCCATGCGAGAAATATGTTGCCTGATAAATACTCCCTGTATGATTGTTGTGGTTTTGACAATTTTGACAACGATCCTAGGTCATGGATCGAAACGTAAAGAAAGATGATTTTAAAAACTATGAGTGGTTTAATTCCCAACGAAGATTAAGAAAAAGGTTGCCTGATGTCGCTAAATCTATATATATACCAATGTTTAATACCTTGAAAGTAATAGGGAAAATAAAATTTAAAGTTGTCAACCATGTTCGGGTGGTAATGTTGATTCGGTCATTGATACCTACTGCAAGTTAAAACAAGTCGTATACAATGATGAAAAGTTTCTTAAAACTAACTAAATGTGATCTTGAATACATGCTTTGTAAAAGCGATATAGTTCAGATTCTGCTACGATTCTTCAACAGACGGCGATAACAATAAAAACTCTGTTTAAATTAATTTTTAACAACGACTTAACATTGCGTAATTCTATTAAAATGATTTGAAATATAACGGTATTATTTTTATTGTTTAGCATCAATTTAATAACATTTGTTGATATAAGATGAAAATTGTAAATTTTGGTAATTGACAATTATGTTTTGAAGTTACGTAGTTGCCATATGTTCCATTTAACAGAATTCAAACTCAGATATATTATAGACATTCTTGCAATTATTTACCATATGTGTATATATTTCTTTTGACAATAATTATTAATTTAAGAATAACTTATTAAATTAAAGTAGGTTATTTATAAGCACTAAATTCTACAATAATTGAAACGAGTTTGAAAATAAAAATGTATTGACAATGTAGCTATACTTGTAATTTATTCTGCCAGGATCAACAAAATATAATGCAAAATAGTTGTTTTTAGGTATAAACCAGAACTATATAATTTACATATAGAGATATGTTGTTATAATTATACTATAAATAGCACAATCGCCGAGGTCATTAACTACCATGCACTTTACTGAACGCGGTTGTTAAAGGGCGTTATATGAACGTTCTTTGCAAATAAATAAGTAATATTTATCTCAGTTTGCGAGATGTTGAAACGTTTAGATCTGTAGGTTATGCATATCTTTTAGAAAACATATTTGCTTTTATGGACAAATTTTTGCTTTACATTCCTTAACTTTAATAATTTCACTAATCATGTTTACAGAGTCTTTTTAAATAATAATATCCTTTGAACATACTATCATCTGGAATACACATTTTGTTATACCTATATCTAGTACTAATAATAATTAGTGTCTCTAGCACTGTAAAATTTAACTAGAATAAATAATTCACAATCTTTTTATAGTGTTTAATTAAATCGGTCTTTGAACAACAAAAAGAGGTATTTTGCACATTACAAATTATTATTACCATGTTTGTAGCAATAAATATTACATAATAAATTGTTGGTTATTCACCTAACAATAAAATTTTACACTAAGAAGATATAATTGGTGTATGCTGGGTTGCCTGCCATAGATATGCATATATTTTTTTAGAATTCAATTAAATTTAAGTACACGTAGGTAAATGTGTGAAAGTTACTTTACATTTCAGTATTCAGCTGTATTGTAAATAGTTACTGATATTATATTGGAAAAAACGACACCCAGTATTGCCAGCTGTGTAAAAAATGTTTTATTTCGGCAGTGAATCAATCAAACTGTATGAAAATATATGAACTCATTAGCATGTAACTAAAATATGCCGGTAAGTGAAACTAATATAAATAAAACATTCAAATTTTGTGTTTCTTTTTAACATTATATATTTAATACAAAAATATTTTTTTAAAAATCTCGGGGGATTCTTCAGCACGTGCACGTTTTTGCTTAACCTAAAAATCTCCGAAGTATTCAATCACCTAATGCGTGCAAAGCCTCCGTTCAGAACACCTTATGAAGTACCATTCCGCATTTGAGAATGATTACATCACTATCCAAATTCTTCACCACGTTTTAAATAACGACATGATTTGCATACATTTAAGGTTAAATTATAGATCCGGGTACGAGTTCAGTGTAGTTGTATAAATTATTTGGGTGGTGCAATCATGAACAAAATAACGAGTGACCTGTCTTAACAAGTTTTTTTTTGCACACACACACCAATATTTTAAATTAAAACCATTATAAAATACGAGTCGAATAATTTCTCCTATTCTTTTTGATATTTAATACAAAATAATGGGCAGAGCCCCGTTTAGGACACGTTTAGAAGCTCCCTTCCCTCACCATTCATCATTTTGAGAGTGATTATGTCATCCACCACATTTCCTATTTTTGCTTAACCTAAAAATCTCTCTTTAATTAACTAAACCAACGAGAATAAAAACAAAGACGAAGCTCTAAAGATCACCGCTAAATTCTTCACTACATGCACGTTTTTGCATAACCTATACATTTTTTATCACGTTTGTAAAATTAAACGAGTTATATATATATACAATGTCTAATAGGTCATCTACATACAATCACCAAACCGCTAAAAGTAAAAGAATTTTTATTGCCTCATAAATTAAATGTATAATTACATTTAAATATTTAAATTTATTCAAATTGCTAAAATGTAAGCAAGAAATCCTTGAGAGTCAAATAAATCGTGATGAAAGGTGGTATAATTTGCATACCAAGAAGGAAATAGTTTTAACATGTTTTTGCAAACACACACCTTATGTTAATTAAATACATTATATTAAAAGTTGAATGTCGGCATGATTTGCATATATATTACCAGATAAAAAACACGAGGTTATATTCGACTGCATGCAAATTCTTGTTATTTTATCGTGACATTGAAATCGCAAGAAGTGAACGACTTCTTTTTACAAGATTTTACCTGCAAACGTTTAAAAATTTGATCCCCATCATATAACATTTCGTATATTTTCTCAATTTTATTTGCTACTTCGTACAAAACGCAGCTTATGAGGAGAGCTAAAATTTTTAGCTTAACCTACCCAGAAAAATACGAACCGATACGTGAACTCCATTCTACACACACAACATTTTGTGTATAACACCTTTCCCCATCTTATTTAATATTTAACACCGGGAACGCTGCTAAAAAAATTTCTTAAGAAAATATCTCCACCCCAGCGCACGCGCACCATCCCACGACAAAAATCTAACGACCCCGCAGAACGCACACCCCACAGACCTAACGACCCCCCGACGCACCAAATTTACACACAAAGACAATATTGTTCTCAAAGCGGCGTATACATATCTTGCTGCACGTTTTGTTTCCCAAAGCGGCTTAGCTGTTCATATTGTTCTCGAATCGGCGTATACATATCTTGCTGTGGATCTCTGTTGCCAAAGCGGCTTAGCCCCCCTACTGTCGATTAGACCTGGTAGCTAACGAGGGAACAAGGATAGATTTGAGGCTATAAGCAAGAGTGAGTTAGAAGATGTTTGTATAAGATATCAATTTAAATGGGGAGATTAAGTAAGAAAAGTAATTAGACGTCACAAGTAAAACGAAGGCACGCGTCTGTCAGAGATTGAGATGGTACATATGTGAGTGGGGTTTGTAAACGAAGCTTGGGAGGGAAAATGTTCGTTTATGGGATAGAGAAAGGTGAGGCTTAGTTCGTCATACATGTGGGGTGTGAATATAATAATAATTGATATCAGTCAAGGCTAGTTTTCGGGGAAGCAAAACAGCCATTGGACGGTTAGACGTTACGTTCGTGATAATTTGTTGTATACGAGCGTTAAAATTCCGGGATTTTAAAAGACCGTTGATGTTGTTAACAAAATTACAAAGAATTATAGAAGGCTAACTAAAATTTTTAGAATTTTGTTTTGATTGAGACTTGGGTTTTAGAAGTGTGACAATGGTTAGGAAGTAACCGAGAAAACTTTATGTGGGGTGGAATTGTGAGATAATTAAACAACAGGGGGTACTTTTGGGTCTATGTAAACACCTAGGAGGTGGTGCTAGGCTCTCTTCTTTTCTTCGCTCGTCATCAACGTTAAGACCAGTAGTAGTCAATATTATTGAGTGCTTTTAAAAAGTTGTTATTTATAAATAAACACAAGTTTGTGTGCTTTAGTACTTGTTGTTTTGAAAATTATGAAGTACGTTTTGAAATAAAAGTGAAGCTTATCAGAGTCATGTAAGTACAGACTACTGATACTTTAGTTGTTAGGCTTGCAAGGCGTCCTAAGATGGATTAGCAATTGTAAATGCATCGAGTAGTGAGTTGCTGATGGTATATGGAACAGTAGATGAGTTTGGAAAGTTTGGATGCACTATCAATGGTTATGGTTAGTAGGAAAGATTTGGATAGTTGCGTGCTGACTGTAATGGTATGACTCAACTTGCGAGCGGTTTCATAAGTTATGGTCATTGTCAGGACAACATCATCGATGAGAGTGCAGATGTATGCCGTGGGATGGTTTCTAGGTAACTAATATTAATAAAAACTTTTGTTGTTGTGTTTATTTAATGTCTTTTGACATTTTGTGCTTTTTCGAGTGCATTTTTATGAATTCTAAGGACGTAAGGATTTATTGAACTTTATAATGAAATGAACACATGTTTATGGAGAGAGGGATATTTAAATTAATGATATAAAGGCGGTTTTGTACAAAGTAAAGCGGACTTTTATTATTGCAGTGCTATAATTTTGCACAAATGGTTTAAAGTGTTTTACGGTTAGCTCATATTGAGACAGGGCTTAAAGTCAGGTATGAGGTTAGCCCACTAACTCTAAATAGGGTATTTGTATAATGAGAAAATTTTGATCTAACAATATTTTTGATAATAAATTGTTTCCTAATCAAGGATATGTAATTTTTTTATATCTAAACCGTTAGAATTGGAAGGTTTTGGAAGTAGTAATTACTTTGTTTTGTGTAAATAGAATGTGATGAATTTTAGTAGTTGCGTTTTTATGATAGGATTGTAGGGAAGTAGTTTTCAGATTGCAGCAAAGTTGCAGTTTAGTGAAGCTTGATTTTCAGCAGTCCAGGTAAGCTTCCTAGGTATATTCCAAGATTACTGGGGAACTCAGGAGAGTAGCCCAAGTAAACTGCAGAGTAATTCTGGCGCCCAAAGTGTGGGACACGAATTTTCCTACTTGTTTTCAGCTGAGCTTCATAGGATTTATGGCACCCAAGTTGTGGGGCTCCAATCAAGAGTAAATTCAGACCATTTATGACTCCCAACGGAGGGGTTTTAGTTTTTAGAACCCGAACTGCGTAGGAATTTGTGTGTATTGTAGGGAAATAGTTTTCAGATTGCAACAAAGTTGCAGTTTGGTGAAGTTTGATTTTCAGCAGTCTAGATAAACTTCCTAGGTATATTCCAAGTTTACTTGGAAACTCTGGAGAGCAGCCGAAGTAAAACTTCAGTTTTTTCCAGCTTGTTTTCAGCAAAACTGTATAGCAATTTACCGTGCCATTCTCTTTGCATTGCTAACTCAGCGGAAAATATGCTGTGGAATTTACGAGAATAAAATGAAACACAAAAAACACACTTCAATGAACAATCATCTATACATTCAAATATGTTTTTCTTTTATACACATTATCTCAATAATCTCTTGAATGCACAGATATAAATAACCCTTATACATACAATCTACAGCTTAAGTTTAGACAGAAAATTTACCTTACGGCTATTTCCGTATTAAAATTGAAATAATTAAAATAAATTTAATACATCATCTTTTGATTTCGTTCTATTGTATTCTCGAAGTATTAATCACGGCATGATGTAATAATCACTCACAATTTTGCTTCTTTATGTGCTTAATGAGCTGTCAGTTTTAACTTTTGGCTACCGTAAAATCTCGCACTTTTTCTTATTGCATTAAAATCAATCGTAAAGCTTTGAGCGCAAAACGCCAAAATACTTACTCAATTCATTAGTTAGGAGGTTATTTAAAAACACAGAGTAAAGACACTTGGACGATTCAATAGTTAGAAGGTTGATTGAAGGGTGAAGCGCAAACACACTAGACAATTGAATATACAAAAAGGGAAAAGGGGGTCATCGGACAAAAAAGGGGACATTAGCGTGAAGGGGACACGGGCAAACAGGTAATATTAGTAGACAAGGGGACGAGTATAAGAGCAGAAAGGGGATAGTTACAGAAATGGAACTGTCCTTTAAAGGAGTTCGAGGGCGAAAAGGAGTTTGATGGTGAAAAGCAGAATAGGGCCGAAATGGGGATCGGTGTCAAAAACGGAACAGGGACAGAAAGAGGATCGAGGTGAAAACGCAACAGTGGCAGACAAAGGATTGGGGCAAAAGGAAACTGGACGTAAAGGGGATAGCGACAAGAGGGAGATTGGATAAAAAGATGAATGAAGTGAAAAGGGGATCGAGGTGTTCAATACCGCTTCTAGTATTGTATATTTTTGGTTGAAGTCGTTATTTTGTTTCATTGTATATTTGCATTTTCTAGTTAAGGTTAAAGAAGTTGTTTTGTCTTAGAACACGCCCATGTAAACTAGGCGTGTTTAATTATTATATGTACTGGGTGATCCAAAAGTCAGTTTACCGAGAGATACTGAATATACACTTACTCGGTAAACTAACTTTTGGATCACACGGTACATAGTTAAATATATCGATTCGGAAAACTTTGCATGCACGAGTTTTTTCACCTGATCTGCGCTTCGCAATTCAAAATTAACAGTTGTTATCAAAGGTTTGTTATTAAAATTTGTTAATCATTAAACAGCTTTTGAAAGTCATAAAACGTTGTTCGTGTTTCACTACGGTTGTATTTATTTAGAGAAAACAGCTCTAATGTACTGGTCCTCACAAAATGATGGTCGTTTATGGTTGCATTTAGACACCGCGCGATCATCGTTAGATAGTGACACCAAGGAGGTAACAAACATCCATTAATATTTATATATCAAATAGTCCACTGCTTTATGGAAATTTATTGTCTACATTGTTACTACTGAACATAAAGACCCTTACTTGATAACGAGGTATTAAAAGATCAGCTATCATTTGGAATTTTGAAGTCAGGTTTATTTTCCAGTAGCTGTTAAAGCTTTCATCTCTTCTATATATGTCCATGATTGCTTGGAGGATTTGGACGCGGTTGAAGAGGATGTGTTGTTGCAGCAGCAAGTAGTTGTGTTGTGAGGAAAACATTCTAAAGGTGCTAGGATTTCAATACATGCCTGACGCCGATTGTTTGGCCTTTCACAGTAGTATAAAAGATACAATACCCACTAAATGTAATACTTTGTCAAATATTGCCAGAACGTGAGATCTTTTAGGGTTCTTTACTCCGTCCACATTCTTTGCCAAATATCTTATTTAATATTTAGGGACTATTGGAGGTCAATGGGACAATGTCCCACTTCAAGAAGATATTAATAAATGAGCAGCATCTAAAGATGAACTCCAATATTTCAACATTTTCAAAATCGATCGTTTAATAAATATTAACTACGAAGGCATAGAATTGCATCTTCACGGATATTGGGACTGTAGTGAAAAAGGTTACGCTTGTGTTTATATACGTGCTGTACATACGGATGGTCGTATTTTTGTTTGTTTGCTCAGTGGCAAATCAAAAGTTGCTACGCTTAAAAAAAATTTTTTTGCACGTCTGGAATTATGTGCGACGGTTTTGTTAAGTAAAACCGTAAAGTTTTTCTTGAACACGTTTCAAACAAAATTAAAATTTTGCAAAATTTATGCGTGACTCGATCATAACACTCGCCTGAATTAAATCTTCACGACACACGTGGAAGACATTTATTGCAAATAGAGTTGGCTTCATTCAGGACGTTAACGAACCTGAAAATTGGAATCACATTCGTAGACGACCCGGCTGACATAGCCAGTCGTGGTGTGCTACCACTGGGCTTAATTAAAAATCCACTTTGGTGGCCGATTCTTCTTCGGAACGAATGGTCAATTTTAGATCTTAACCACGTATGACTGAGGTGGAATTAGAGGCACCTAAACCTACTCAAGTAACATTCACTGTAATAGAAGGAAAGGAACATATTCTAGAACCTCCATCTTAAAACTTTCTTCTTTTCGTACGCTTCAGCGTTAAGCGCTGCCCTGAACGTTATTCAGATGGTCCTGCTCAGGTAGAGCTTTATAAATCTACTTTAGTCTTGTGCAAATATGTGCAAAGTAGTTGTATTCTCAAATCGCACAGGTCCTATTAAATCGAATAAGATTTGTGATACTCTCATTCGAAAGTTAGCCCCCTTTCTTAACAAAGATGGAGTAATTAAGGTAGGAGGGCGACTTCAGATGTCAGAGCTCCTCGGTTAAACTTTGTCGTCTGCCTGAGTAGACGATTGTTAGAGACGGGTTGTTTTTATCCAAAAGTCAGCCACCTCTTTAACAAGGTTTGTTGATGTATTTGTGCGCCATTTGTTCGGATTGCATTACCGCAAACGATTAAAATTCTGCCAAAAGTTTGCATTCACAATAACATAAAGGTTAAAAACCAACTAGAATGCTGTTACTGATTTTTCTGTATGCCTAGGGTGTCTATATTTCTCCAGCGACATATGATAAAAAAATATTTAAATATATAGAGTTTATAAAATGAGGTGCCCATTTATTCAGTATTGTACCACAAGTATTTTACAGAACAATTTACGACAGTTAACACTTCCTTATTACTTTCCATTTCCTTCCAAAAATCAATACACTTTTTTTCTAACATATTAAATACACAAGTTATTATAGTATTTTCTGGCTTATTTCCAGTTTGACAGCATTAAAACTTGATTTTTGTGTCGTATGGATTCCAAAACCAGGATAATTGACTGTCTAGAAAGTGACTCTCGGAACACCGGAACAACAATGTTAAAACCGGCATACAATACACAATATGTAGTAAACATTTACAATGACATTACTGTATATAAAAGTGATTACACCCTGATGGAAATACCAATAAAACACTAAATGTATATCATACGGCAGTTTAACTCTGAAGAAGTAGGGCCTTTACCCATACTCTCGGAAAAAGTGCAAGTTTTAGGACCTGATGTCTTCGAGCCAAGACTATTATTAAGTCATTGAGTTCTTCGAAGTTGTATTTCTCAAAGACATTTTAAAAAATTTAATTTGTTTACAGTCGATGCATATTCACAAGAGATTGGGTATTTAATTCTAGAAATAATTGCTTGTAAGTCGATGAGATACTCGCGCAACGTTTATTCGTGCACATCAGTAGCGTTTTGCGGTAATTATATGAGTTGGAATCATAGGAAGCACACCATCGTGCCTTGTCTTCTGCCCCATCTCTTGAATAGGGAAAATTACTTTATTTTCTGAAATAGCGTGCTACTGGAGTCTCTTGAAGACTTGCTGTTATACATCAGACGGAATCAGGTTTCAAAATAATGGGGCACCAGTCCGTACGACGTGAGAAGTCACTACATTGCCAGTTATGGATGCCTAAATAAGTAGATTGGTATGAGAGCTCCTGTTACGTGGCCAGCCCGGAAACCCGACCTATCTTCGCTAGACTTCCTTTACTGAGGTCAAATGAAGACCTTTATATGTTCGACAGCGGTAAATACAGAGTTAGAACTAGTTGCTAAAATCATGGTTGCTGCAAAAGATATAAATGAAAAGCAGACAATCCTTTAAAGGTTTCTGCTCACGCTGATGGACTTGTATTGCTACGAATGGTGGTATTTTCCAAATGTAGTGTACTTGTTTAAACAAATCTTTTATTCTAATGTTCAAGTGCTACTTCGTTTCAATTGTTTTATGTAGTTTGTTAATACTAAGCGGTAACTGAAGTAATTGATTAAAAATGTTGTTTTGATAAATTAAAAATAAGTTTTTAGGGCGATTGTTGTAGTATAGAGTGTACAGATTTTATAAATGTTTTACGCACAAATCGATGGGGGTGGTAGTCAAAAAACCTTGTTTTTAAGTATTTGATCAATCGCCGTTTTGTGATTTGAAGAAAAGGAATAATTGTAAATACAAATGTTTCAGGGAACCAAATGTTAATTATGAAAATTTTTGATTTTTTAATAGTCCTTCAAATAAGGAAGTTACGACTATTTTTCTATAAACAAATAATTCCAATGACTTCAAACCGAACACCAAATCAAAAACTGGAACAACAAAAGTGGTTTGTTTTAATGAGTTGTAAGTGCCAGTTTCCGATGTGCTTGGTTATCCATTAGGCGCGTCTCCAGGTGGCGGATAGGGGAAATCTCAGGATATATGGCCTAGGAATTGGCTATCTGCTCTGGGAAGGATCGTGATAAACTTATCTCTTTCAGTGACCTAGTGACCTGCGTGGCATAAAACGCACAACGTGGTGGAAAGCAAGAGACTGTGCTGATGAGGGATAAAATCCGCTCACTAACCAAATGAAAATGATTCCGCGGACCAAACCCCTCAAGCCAAGCTGTAGTTTCGTGGCTAATGAAACTGCACTGAGTTAAACGATGCCGGTGGGGCAATTCTGCAACCCCGTCATACCGTGCCTTCCCTGCCATCGTAGTCATCTCCCATGGGCAAGAGAATGTAGGGGTCTTGACTTAATCGCCCGGACCAAAAGGAGACAACCTCGTTAAAAATTCCTAAATCCCGTGGTGTAGGACCGATCCCGCGTGGCTGGATAGTTGACCAGTCTCAATCGATCTAAAACTCGGAAAACAGGGCGGCACCCCGTTTTATTCACGCCTTCCATGCCAACAGGGGGCACCTGGCATGGCGACCAATTACATCCCCCATACTCGTGGGAACAATCATGAATAATATTGGCGCCACTAGTAAAACTGAACCAGAAGAGGTGGAACCAGCAATGGAGAACTCCTTTGGTAACCAAAATGTATCCATGGAGGTGGAGCAGACCCGGGATGCAAGTCTGCTTGCAAGACCGGTGTATGAAGCACCAGACATGGAGAATACCATAAAGAAACTTGCAGGCATTGGACTGCAAGCAAAGAGGCTTTCGGGAGCTCAGCGTAGAAAGCTGAGGAAAGCCAGGAAAGTCGAATCTGGGACTTGGACCGAGTCACACCCGTCCACTACGTAAGCTGATGGGGGACTGCGATACAGCTCTTATCTAGGAACCTTGGATTTGCAAGGAAAAGGTGCTAGGACTGAGTTCAATCAGTGGGGCACTTGTATATAGTAGATCCACTGATAGACCCAAAACTTGTATACTAATCAAATTAACCAGGGTCGGCACAATAAGCCTTTTAGGCTGCAGTACGGCGGAGCCGTTTGACAGACGCGCCCGTCAAGGGGAGTGGTTTTAGTGGGTATGCCGCTAGGAAAGTCCCACACTTTGGCTATAAAAACTATCCACTCCACTAGGTCTGAATAACTATCAAAAAAAAAATGAAACGACTTAGTACTTACAACCTCTATACATCGGTAACGTAGTAACGTTTGATTGTATACAACTGCCATATTCAAAAAACAAAAGTACGCGAAAGATGCAGACATCTAGCTTATGTGTAGGTGCAAAGTGGCGCTAGAGAATGTGACGAGTGGTGTCAATGCACTAAAACTGGAACACACCCAAAAGAAACTTTAGTAAGAAAGGAAGTCAGTCTTGAAGTATCAGGTTTCGCTCTTAGTTGTTGATACGGTTTTGGAACTGCCAGCAATATCTGAGCAAAAAGCTTAATGCACGCAAAGACTTTAAAAAAAAACGAATGTTTCCTTCTTTCTTTTTGATGTTAATAATGAAGATTCCTATTAAAAAAATTTCAACATTCGAATGATTGAAGCAAGCAGGTTTTACTAGTTTTAAGACACTTTGATTTTATTGGATAGCTCATATATTAGGTAACTGACAAATTAAAATGTGTGAAACTAACTTAAGTATATTATTTTACCTTCGCATTCATTAAGCACAATTATAATATGCGTAACTTGTTTTAGTCGTAAAAAATTTCTAAACAATATATAAAAAGACATAATTTATGCATATAGAATCCCTAATTATATTTTATGATTATTATATACCAAAAAAATTCAAGAATAAAGCACAAGATAATATTACATAAAGTGAATATGCTAAATTTCGCATATTGTATTTTTAGCTTTTTAGTTAACTTTATTGATGCGTACAGATCGCTTAAGCCTATAATTATTAAAAGTATTTTCGTCTAAAAATGAAAAGTCTTGATCATCTGTGTTCACATATTGAGCGTCATCGGGGGCTTTGTCATCAAGATTTTTATTTGAATTATCCAATTCAACTTCGTTGCTGACAATACCATCATCCACTAAAAACCTACCATTATCTGAAATATCGTTTAACATATTGCCGTCATATTGACGTCGCATAAAGTGTCTTGGTGCACGATTTGAGTTTCTATCAAGTGGAAGAGTCTAAAAAGAAAAATAAATATTAACAGTAACCACAACTATAAGAAGTGAAGTTAGCTAAAACTTGGAATTTGCACGATAAAGTTTTGTTTTATTGAAAAAGATATCCCTTTACATTAAAAAATTACTTTCTTTAATAATCCTCAAGTGTTTATTATTTTTTCGGAATCACTTTTTCTTGGATAGTTCTTCTCTATGATACACATTTTATACAGGCTTCCGTTTATTTTAATTATTTGACACTATAGATCCTACTACTTAAATCTACTTTGGGCACGTCTTATTTATTCGTACATCTACTCTTCAAATAATCCTAATCGCTTTTCCAACTTGATCATATGTCCTTTTACATTTCGAACGTGGATTTTTACGTATTTTATGAAATAGATTACTTACAGATATCGTCCTTTTAAATATAAGATAGGTAAATTCATACATAAAAACTTTTATAACAATTAAGTAACCACAAAAATAAACTTAATTTCTACAGAATCCAAAACTTCAAAACGTGCATAACACTTCCGGAATCGTTACATTTTTAGTACCAGGCGTCCTTAAGCACAATGTAAGGTGCTTAGGTCTCCTAAACATAACAATACGTATGTGAAATATATGTGAAATAATAGAGTTATTGTTTTGTTAACCTCGATTTGTATAAGTGAATAAGCTTTTATAATTTTCATAAGAGTTTATTTAGAGATACATCTTAGTTTTACTTTTGTTGTACACAGATTCCTAGGTGCGGACTGCATATATATATATATATATATATATATATATATATATATATATATATACAGTGTGTCTACTTAAGTTGGCGGCATATGGAAAACTTTTTTATTTTTAATTTTAGGAGAAAAAGTCACTCTTTATAAAAAGTTCTGCTTGTTCTGAAACATAAACTAAAACCTTCAAATAGCTAAATTTATTAGTCATATACGAGGTTTATCAATAAATATGAATTTGGCGCAAGAGTAAAATACCTTTATTTTTGATCATTTCGAAAATTGTTATTATAAAATGTTGTTCAGAATTGTTCACGCGCGGGGGGTCTTATAAATTTATACATCGACTTACCTCCGCGGTGTTTTGTTGTCTAAGCTGCTATCTTTCACTAAGCTGCAGTTCCTGTTTAGGGGTAACAACTAAAGTCTGGCACTGTAACTACGGTACCGAACGAAGAAACCGACGACCGTTCTGCTTCGATATCCATAAGAAAGTTTGTTCACTACTCTGTCCAACTTATTCACATGCAGAAGGAATTTTATGGCAGGATATAAGGAACAAGGGATGACAGTTTTACTATTAGATTTACGACTACAAATTTAAATACTAAATAACCACGACGTGCGACAGAGACAACAAGAATGAAAAATCACGTTCAAATATGCAAAATATCCATCGATTATAAAAAATTTTTTTTAACTTTTCTAAAATAAAAATTTATTTAAGCTTACATGTTATTTCATTTAATCTAAGATGCACTGACAAGAACTGTCCATGAAATGCAATTTCTCAGCATTTCGAAAGACTTTCTTTAATAATAACAGTAGTTTAATAATAATGTAATAGTTTTTGTTACACATACGAATCTTATTATTCCGTCCCTCAATTAATTAGCTTTCTTTTTTCGACAATCTTTTAATGCAGACCGTTATTTACTCTTTCTACAAAAAGAACTAGATGATTTTCTTGATGATCTACCCCTACTTGAACGTCAACAGATATGGTTCCAGCAGGATGGTGCCCCATGCCATAGCAGGTTAGATGTAAGACAATATTTTGAAAATTGTTTTAATGGAAGAGTTGTGCATCAGTTTTTGAAAATTCGTTGGCCATCTCACATTCCAGCTTTGATCCCACTCGACTTTTTTTTTGTGTGGGCTACTTGAAAGAGGTGTACCTCCAAGGGCCATTCACAGATGTCCATTTAGAACGAACCATTAAAGAAACCGTTCAGAGTATAACGCCGACTATGATTAGAAGAGTGTTGACAGAGTTTCGAGATAGAACGATTACCTGTATTTATAGAGAAGGCGGATATGTTGAAGCGGTAGTTAATTGAGGGACGGAATGATAAGATCCGTATGTGTAACAAAAACTATTACATTATTATTAAACTATTGTTATTATTAAAGAAAGTCTTTCGAAATGCTGAGAAATTACATTTCATGGACAGTTCTTGTCAGTGCATCTTAGATTAAATGAAATGACACGTAAGCTTAAATAAATTTTTATTTTAGAAAAGTTAAAAAAAATTTTTTATTATCGATGGATATTTTGCATATCTGAACGTGATTTTTCATTCTGAACAACATTTTATAATAACAATTTTCGAAATTATCAAAAATAAAGGTACTTTACTCTTGCGCCAAATTCATATTTATTGATAAACCTTGTATATGACTAATAAATTTTGAAATGTGAAGGTTTTATTTTAGGTTTCAGAACAAGCAGAACTTTTTATAAAGAGTAACTTTTTTTCCTAAAATCAAAAATAAAAAAGTTTTCCATATGCCGCCAACTTAAGTAGACACACTGTATATATTTATATATATTCCATAATTAATTGGGAGTAAATCGACAATTTTGCATAAAGTAAATAGCGAACACACTGTATATAAATCATAATCAATTTTAATTCATAAAAGGAAACTCATTCTTTAATAACCAAATTCAATTTAGCAAGAATAATAACGTGTACATCGTATAATACGTTTCCAATTAAATATACAAGTCTAAGATTGAAAAGAAAAACGCAAACTAGTTTTATTATAATAAACATGCAATCGGTGAGGGTAAACAACATGGCATACTAGCTACAATATAATCTCATTTAAAATATTAACGCATAAATGTATTCAGAAACATTATAATAGAAAAAAGGATACGTGATCTGCAACTTTGTAAACCCACATAAAATCCCACATATTTGGATTTTTAAATAACAAACAACAGACGTTCGGCAACATGATAAATATTTGATTAACAGCAAACACAAATATGAGGACGTGACAGAATGGAATATAAACTTGGATTTTCTGAGGAATATGCTATACAAAATAAACGTCTACGTGTAAAATTAAACGATTTAACAAGAGTCTTTACAGGAAATTTGTAGAAAATCCAAGGCCTGCAATGATAGCGCAAAGTGCAACGCCTTAATTAACAAACACGCGAGTAAAACTAATAGGACAATAGGAAATGAAGTCTTTATAAATAACGCGGAATTCGCAAACAACTAGTATCTCTGCGACCAAGGCACAAACCACGTCAGTTAAAAGTAGAATATTACGCAAAGCGAATTTAGGCAAAATAAATAATTTAGTGATATAAAAGTGAAAATTCAAGTGCCAAAGATACAATGGAAGTGGCCGTTTACCTTCAATAACGTAAGGTAAATTATTAATTAAATCTAATTCTAATATTTAAAAAGTTAGGGCTCCAAATAACTTTAAGGAACTTTAAGTAACTCCAAGTAACTACAAGTAATTCTAATAATTAAAATAAAACTAAACAAAATCTAAGATAAATCGAAGGTAAAAATTCAAGCAAATTTAATTATTCATTCTGCTCAACGAGTTGAGGCAACTACGCTAAGAATCAAATTGACAGGAAGAAGCTGTACCAGAGAATCAAATTGGAAACAATCCAGGGGTGCTGACAATTCACATACAGAAGCAGTTCTAAGAAACAAACAGGAAAAACGCAGGTCAGAGATAGATTATCCTTTACTGACATAAGACTGTATTTCAATTTTTAACATTTGCTATTATTTATATCGAAGTATTTGTAAGGGTCATCAAAAATCTTTTGAGAATTTATGCAAATAGAAAGAAGGTCATTTGAACATTCAAAAGTGCTTTAAGTAAATTACAGTGGTATTTTTGCTGGCTTTAAGAGAGTATGATTTTGATGTAATCAGATAAATATTTCATTCATGGGTTAATTTTTAAATACCAAATCAAAGTAAAAAGTTATTAAAATACAAAGTGTACATATTCTCGATTATTATACTAATTTTGGTTACTTTCGTTTTCATTATTCTAACAGATAAGAACTAGATATAAAGGGGGTTAAACATTTTTTATTGTCGTGTCGTCAAGCACTCTGTGTCGACTAGACTGAGCTAGCCGAGGTATATATAAAAAGATGGTATAGGATGTAGAGACGCAGAGTAGAACCAAGGACGAAGATAGCAATATATACATTAATTTCTGTCTCAGACTTAAAATAACTTTCTGTCCACTACTAAATAAATTATTTATCTCTAACACTTAACAAAAATTTCTATATACCACATAAAATTTTCCTCCCAGACTTGAAATAACTTTCTGTCCATGACTTAAAAACATTAATATAAAAATTCTAACACCATCTATTTATTAAGAAACTGCCCCGTATACTTGGAATAGTTGTGGTATCAAGAATTTGAATAAATCATTTCTGTTGTGCGCTTTTTAAATTAAATTTTAGAGAAATGCTTTAATTTACTTAATATTCGAAGTTCTCTTCAAGATAGAATGTTAATTCAGAACATTTTTATATTTAAGCAGGAAGAATCTCTTCTAAGTCCTACAATCACTTTTTCCCACTAAAACTGTCGGACATTTCACTACTCTCAAACCAATGATATACCTGAAGTCCGCCAAAATCCATGTTCATCTTCTCCGACTGTTAATATAACACATCAAAAATACTTTACAATCAGGAAATTAGAGTTAATACTAAAGTTGACGATATGTTGCTTTATATCAACATCAAGCTTTTGAATTATTCGACAACATTCCACTAATTTGATGGGGATATGCAGATAAACATCCGAAACAAAGCTTAAATGCACATTTTAGATTCTTTTTACATAGATTCAAAAATCCACTCCAGTATTGTTATTAACTTCTCACATCTTCGAAGATGTTCATGAATAGGAATCTTGCTATTTATCAAAACAAATGCGTTTAGAACTTCAAAATATTATTACAACGTGCGGGAGAACCTATTTTATATCTACGCCATATTAAAATAAAAGCATAAAGATATACAGAATGTTTCTCAAACTTTCAATGTATATATATATATATATATATATATATATATATATATATATATACAGGGTGCCCACAATCTATCTCCGTTTATGGGTAACTTTTTTATTATAGAAGATACAATGTTGGTTAAATTAGCAAAGTTGAAGAGAAATTTACGAGTAGTATGATGCTTTTTTGAAAACTCACCTAGATGCTCAACTTTTTAGATATTTGAAAAACTGAAATTTGCCATTTTCTTCAAACGCTAATAACTTTTAACGGTTTAACCTATAGAGAAAATAAAACTGCTTGTAAGGTAACTTTTACGTAGAATTCAATAGCGTATATGACAATTTTAATTGGAAATGGGTTTTCAAGCTACAAACATAACCTCACTTTTTAAATGGAAACCATAGTTCAATATAACCCAAATGGAAAGGTTTTCTTTTCTGATTACCCTGATGTAAGGGTTGATGCACTTATTTTCAGTAGTTTCTTCATAATAAAGAAAAACGATTTCTTTATTTGCGGACATCAAGGAGTCCATGGATACATATTTTAAATAAACAAAAACAACTGGCATTTGTCAGATATTATTAGTTAAAGTGTTTATTTGCTCTGGGTTGCAAATTTTGTGTAGAAGACTTTTAAATTTATTTGATTATAATAGAGAATGTATACAAACGACGAAAAAAATACATGCTCTTTTGTTACTATGCCTGTAACAGAAATTGTGATGCTGCTGGTGATATGTATTATGAAAGATATTTGGAAAGAAGGCAGCCAGATAAACAATTGTTTTCTAAATTAGAAAACAATTTAAAAGGTTTGGTGCTTTACAAAACCCAGTACTGATAAAAGAAAATTCAAAACTGATGATGAAGAACGTGTGTTAGCCTACATAAATTTTAAGCCAACAGCGTCCACTCGAGAAACTGCAATTGAGTGCGCTACTTCTACAGAAAAAGCTCGCCTAATTTTAAAACAAAACCGCTACAAACCATACAAAACCCATGTTAGCAATACACTGTATCATGGGGATTGTGAGAGAAGACAACAGTTTTGTAGGTGGTTTCTTAATGAAACAAATAATAATCCTGGTTTTAGTCACACTATTATATTTACCGACGAAGCAAAATTTACTAACAAAGGCATGTTTAACAGAAAAAATACAGTCTACTGGAGTCAGGAAAATCCCCATTTAACAGAAGAAAGGCGGGATCAACATCAATTTTCGATAAATGTGTGGTGTGCCATTTTTGGTAATAAAATACTTGGGCCTTTCTTCTATAATTATAATTTAAATGGTGTACACTATTGGAATTTTCTACAAAACGAATTGCAAGAAATGCTCGATAATTTGCCACTTAATTTACTGCTAAACTTATATTATTTTCAGCATGACGGTGCACCTGCTCACAATGCTCAAGCCGTTTCTGAATATCTTGATAATAGTTTTCCAAATTGGATTGGCAATGCAGGTCCTGTTCCATGGCCGGCAAGCTCACCAGAACTATCGCCACTGGATTTTTTTCTTTGGGGTACTGTAAAGGATGTAGTGCATGCTAAAAAATCCAATAACATTGAGCAACTCAAAGATAGTATTACAGCAGCTATTACAAGTATAAAACCACAAACGTTAAATAAGGTACACCAAAACCTAATTAAAAGGTGCGAAATGTGTTTGCAAGCTAATGGAGGTCATTTTGAGCATATGTTAATGTAGGAGTGGGCATATTCGCATTAATTAATTTTTGTTTCCTTTGATTAAGTTATTTGTATTGTATGGATAGTTTATTTTCTAAGTATTTTATTTTTCTTAATTTATAATAAATTTAGTTACAATAAACTTGTGTTTCCATTATTGATTTTTACTCATTTTGTTTGTTTGTAATATGTATCCATGGACTCCTTGATGTCCGCAAATAAAGAAATCGTTTTTTCTTTATTATGAAGAAACTACTGAAAATAAGTGCATCAACCCTTACATCAGGGTAATCAGAAAAGAAAAACCTTTCCATTTGGGTTATATTGAACTATGGTTTCCATTTAAAAAAAGTGAGGTTATGTTTGTAGCTTGAAAACCCATTTCCAATTAAAATTGTCATATACGCTATTGAATTCTACGTAAAAAGTTACCTTACAAGCAGTTTTTATTTTCTCTATAGGTTAAACCGTTAAAAAGTTATTAGCGTTTAAAGAAAATGGCAAATTTCAGTTTTTTTCAAATATCTAAAAAAGTTGAGCATCTAGGTGAGTTTTCAAAAAAGCATCATACTACTCGTAAATTTCTCTTCAACTTTGCTAATTTAACCAACATTGTATCTTCTATAATAAAAAAGTTACCCATATACGGAGATAGATTGTGGGCACCCTGTATATATATATATTGACGTAATAAGGATCACAAGAGGTCATTGAACCCCAAATTCTAAAAATAAATCCCACTAAAAATATAATATAATACGGGAAATAAAAATTTTCGTAAATTCATGGTTACGCCCTGTATAGTACAAGCGTACCTTTATTCATTAAAGTGCTATGCAAAAACGCAAATTGAACGTGAATAAATAATCGTCTTGTTTGATATAAGCATATTGTAAATAAATAGCAAGTAACGTAAGTTGTATATTATGTAAAAATAATTAATTATAGGATATCGTAAAACGCTTTAACTGCGAACGTAAAGCGCATCATTTTAAGATAAATACAAAGCCGTTTATTTTACTTATTAACTATCAATACATTTTCGATTGCTGTAAATAGCATAAAACTAGTTTACGCATTTAGCTTAAGAAACTACAAACAACATATATTTTAAACCTCAATTTTGATATTAAATTTGTGTACGGAAACACGAAAACGGGTGTTTCATATAAAACGTAACCCCTTTTGCATTAATAAGCAATTAAAGTTTTAATTAATCGCCCCGTGGATTATAGCAAATTATTCTAAATAAAGAATTTTCTGGAATATAAAGGGATGAGTCACAGGGATTTAGAACTACGTAAATAAGCTAATTAATAAATAATTGTTTATACCAATAATTTGTATGGATATTTATGCTATTATTTGGATAGAAGGTTAGTTCAAACCCTACATCATTGTAAATTTCTAAATAGTAATTAATTTTACGAGTCTGTTTTACCTCATGTATTTATTACTTATTCTATTAATCTAACTTTATGCTTTAAAATTGTGAGCATCATTTTAAATTGCGCGGTGACAAAAATAACTCCTATATGAGTCATTTCAAGATCTCCTATAAATAGAATGATCGTTGTAACTGTCGAATTGACAATCGGTTGTCTATTTGACAAACACTTTCACGTTGGCTGTTGCATGTGAAAGTCGAGTTCTGATCGGGAAGATGGCCCTGAGCTATTATGCTTGATGCCGCGTTAGAAAAAAGTAGAACAACTAGAATACATCGTCTAAGAACACATTTTTTGCTATTATATATCGGCAAAAGTGACGTCTAAGACACACATGAGGACGTAAGCAACATACCCAGAGTTTTAGAATTCTTATCGTAATCAGGCGATAGATCGGTTCCCTGGCTATAAGGGAAAAGTACTGATAAATAGAGCGATTTCCTCCTAAACTGGGCATAACTGCGCAACGGAATCCCCTTGTTTTGACAGGTTTACATCGTTGGAAGCGAGACACCAAATGAAAAGCAACATTATGTTTAAAAGTATCCCTTCTATGTGAGTACTTAGTTGTGGTAGGTTGTATGTATTTGTGTATGCCGTACTAGACGCTGAGAAGAAGTTTTCTAATGCAATGCATTGTTGTAATAAAAATGTCTGTAGAGTGTCGAATCCTGGTATTTTCTGCGGATCGGCTTGTAATCCGAATCTTTGCGAGTGTCAGAATCAAGCTTTTTGAGCAATCCACAAGGGATCTAAGTAAATACTCTAAGTAACCTAGGATTTTTGATTTTAAGGGTTGCGTTAATGATTTACATTGAATCTTAAATAACGTTATACATTCGGGATGAGTGTCTAAAGAATTATTCAAAGCAGACATTGATCTTTATAAAGGTCCAACTGAGTAACTTCAGCCTTTCTCGGAGGCATTTTGAATGTACTGAATCAAAAATGTTTGCAACTAGAAATTTAATTAGCATAAAAACTCATTATAATAAACTTCGCTTGAAAAGAGACGCGCAAATAGATAATAAATTCCTTTAAGTTAGTGATCAAGTTCATGGTTAAATTGTTGTTCAAGGAACGATAATAGAAATATTACCTGCGTTTAATACGTTGCTATGGAAACAAGTGTGACAGTAATTGTATTCTTGCTGCAGGAAATTGTTAACCCGTGTCTGGAACCGTAATTACGAGATATAATGGAGGTTACTCATTTGTCGTTCGTTGTACAATGCATGCTTAAACGTTTACTTTTTAATTGAAAGGCTATTTTGATTTCATTACTATCTGTGAAGCACATTAAATTATGTTTGACGCAAGTGTAGCGATCATGAATCAGATAATTCCGGCAAAAGCCTTGACCAATAAAGAATACACATCTGTTGATATGGGAAGTTTTGGGAATTTTTAACATACATAAAAGGGATGTATTTTCATAGCAATAATTCAGATTCGACTCGTAAAGAATCAAATGATGCGAGCGAGTTATGTATCCCCCAATCTATATATGTACAAATAAATAGGAATTAGTAGAAAATTATACAGAAACTTAAGTCAAATGCAACATTGTATTTCAAGGATAAAATAAGAAAGGTTATTAAAAGTTTACAAACAAGTTGTGAGAACGGATGTAATACATTGTATTCCATACAAGCGATACTGCAGGTGCAGGTCACAGACGGTTAAGAAACCGCGATTACTTATAAAATTAAGATTGTTACATTGTATAATAAATATAATTAAGAAATAAGCAGACATGGGCTCTGCAAGTTCCCACATACATGTGAGGGGCAGGGACAACATAAATACCCCGGGAGCCCCAAGACCATCAGTCAGTCTTGAGTATTTCAGCTTTAACATTGCCGTTTGCTTAGGCTACTTGCCCTAGTTTTAAATTCAATTATTATTATATTTCGACTTAGAATTATTAATCAATTTTGTCAAAATTCTATTGTAATTTCTGTATAAGAAATAAAATATATTACAAGAAGTTTTGGAAGAAGTAAGACCGCTCCCAAGGCCCGAATCGTACCTGGCGTTCATTAGAAATGGAGTTAAAATTGAATTAGTAGTGTGTGTTTATAAAGTAGGCTTAATTTATAAAGAAGACCACCTCGAACTTCAAAGGTTTCGACGACACCGGCGTTATGCATTAACAACAGTATAATATTCACAATCATAATCGTGTACATGCAAGATATAATGAAGACTAAATACCTAAATGAACATGATGTGATTGAACTTGCAGCTGTTCTTATGTAGATTGGAAAGCACCTTTATTCGCGGGCACCTGCAGATACCCACGACCGGCATATGAATGAATAAGTATCCTGCAGTAGCTGGACGCGACGCTCTCAGCGTCGTTATATGGCTTTATAACTCTAGAGAGTTTTTTGGCTTGTTGGAATTCTTCTACTGGTTGTTGTGGTGTTTTTTATAGGTTGATCTTCTTAAATATATATGTTGGTCTGGATTCCAAGAGACCTGCTCCTGGAATCCTCTTGTTTTGATGCAGTGAGCAGTTTCCCGGGTCTTCCCCTTGGTTGTCCTCCAACTACAGGATATCCGGATCCTGGGTACACTGGCCTGTGGTTTTCGACCGACAGGATGGCTATTCGCCACAGGCCGCTCCATCGTCAGGTAGTTTGTCCAACAGGACTGACGGATGTGCATCCCCAACGACTTCACTTGTGTACCCATTCCTCGGCGCCCCGCATAGCTGAAGAACTCCCTCAGATCGTCACCGTTTCGCTGCTCACCTTTGATCGCCCGGAGGCGGTGGTAGATATATAATATATAATACGATCCGTTCAGACGGCGCTACTTAAAATCTGCGGCCCCAAGATTATTCTAGGAACTCTATTTTTAACTTTATTTGAGATTATACGTACTGTTATATATTCTGTACCACACGACGTTACAGGTTGTGTTTAATTTGTTAGAGAGTACTCTGTTCTAAATCATATTTATTATTTTGATTAAATCTATGTTTATTAATGTTACAAAAAGTCATGTGCTTCAATTATGGTAAAATCAAGAGTGTTCGACATATTTGGCTTTAAACAAATGTCTACAGATATTTATTATTTTTTTACAGTTTAATTTATGTCAGTGCTTGTAATAAATACTCTTACCTGTTTGTAAACTTCAGTTTAAAATCAAATACTTCGCAAACTGTTGATTTTAGGTAATAGAAGTTGACATTTGTAACATAATAGGTTTTTAACCTTGATGTTGTCAAATCACTCACAATAATCTTAAAGTGACGATTATAGTCTTTACAGTTTGCATTCACGTAAAACGTATAATATAGTTTGTATGACGGAAATAAGTAAACCAAAAATGTCATTTTTCGTTTGTGGGTCTATCAATTTTATTTCAAAAAATTTCAGAAAATGAAAAAGGAAAAAGCTCTTTGATATAAAATTTTTGATAGCATGGTGCCATCAAAACTTAAATGCAACGTGTAGAGTTCTGTTCTTCCTCTCCAGCAATAACGCATATGAATTCTGTATTGTGTTACAAAAATTTTTAAATCCCTTTTTAATTCAATATAATTCGTACATCTAGAACTTGTACATAATTAAAAGAAAGTTATCATAATTTTGAAACACTCTATTTATTGTCTTTTTATTTTATTTTATATAGTAAATAAATTTATCGTACTCCAGTTTTGTGTTTAACATCATGTTATAACTCGTACATGCTAGTTAGGATTTCCATAAATTATATTCAAGGTAATGTAATTTAGAGCGATTATGCGCACCTGCTGTTTTGAATACTCAAGTGTTGAAGCCTCGATTGTTCACGAACTACGACAATCGACCCTTTACCGTCCTAGCAATAAGATGAAGAATTTAATATTAAAGGGTGACTTGAGGCTGGCATTTCAATTATGCAGTAAATCGATCTAAATGTGTTAGAAAGTTCATCATGGTTTGTATTTTCTGCTTTGTATAATTAAATTTAATTTTAATTGGTTTCCCTTAGCGCAACACTGAAGTTTTTAGTTAACACGAAGATTTTTAGCCAACACGGAAATTTTTGGTCAACACGGAAGTTTTTGGTTTACACCGAGGTTTTCATCTAATAATGGCTATGCGTAACAGATAATCTATAGCGTATAAACTGTATACGAATGTAAACCTACAGTTAGAGACTTCAACGATAACTCTCCTCTAAGGTAGAATCCACTCTTTATTTTTATGGTTCTGATCTTCAAGATATTGCTGTAATAAAACGCACAACAAGTTTTTGCTGTCATTGTGCAGTATTAGAGACGCACATATGCTTCGAGTTATCTACTAAATGGTTTGTAACAATTTGCACTCTACGTTCGAGGTTGGTAACTCAATTTTCCTTTATTTTGAAAACCATCTGTTTGACGTATAACATTTAGTGGTTATTTTGCTCTAATTAGAAGAAATCCAAGCTTAAACTGTAATCTTTGTAGTTTAAACTATTGGAAACTAATATCTTAATAATTATATTTAAAAACTTAGATCTTTAAACTTTACACTATATTAAACTCTTGCTTTATAGGATTGTTTACCAAAACGATCTGTTCAAAAACTTAAATTATGTTATCATACTGAATAAATTTTATTACTAGAATTTGCTTACTTATGTTGACTATTTATCATACAGTTCAGTAGTTCCTTATACATGATACTTTTTTTAACAAAGCTTAAAATTACTAATTAAAAGATCCTATCACATAAGTAATTTAATAAAAATGTACGTCGTTTGATCAGTACTGGCAAAATGACAAAAGCTAATAATTTTGCTAATGAAATATATAATGCCTATTTACGTTAAAGGCTCTGATATAATCAAGTTTATTACAGAAATAGAAATGATTAACTAAATACTTACAAAATTTATTGTAAATTCCTGTCAGTTTGAAGCAAAATTAATTTTAGTTAATATATGTCTTGGTATCTAACAAGTCTAATCTTTTTTATAAATTTAGAAGTGGTTAATCACACTTTAAGAAATACTTAAGAAGTTGTATTTATTCTACCTCATTCATATTTTTAGATTCTATAAATCTTATATGAACCAAGGGTGTATAAATTTAATAAGTAAAGTGTCCATGCACCAATCGCCAGTAGTAAATTCTATAAGTGCATATAACTTGTCTGATTTATTGATTTTATTATTCTGAGACGCAAAGTGCTGTCTCCAATACATTTTTATGTATTTTATTTTATTTCAGGATAAACGTTTGTACCATCTATGAATACAAAATCTTGCATTCCAAAAACAGAATATATTCGTTGATGTTCCTGTGTTTTTCTTGGCGATATTCCTTGTTCTTATATATTGCATAAGTACAGTGGCGCCTGGCCCATCCGTATTTATTTAACGACCCCCCGGATAGTCTCTAAAAACCGCTGAAGTTAGAGTTCAGAGCTCGTACGGAAGTCTACAAAAGTCAGTTTATGTTAATACGGATAAATCAACATCTTCTGCACGACTTTTGTTAGAAATATGTTTGCCTAGGTATCCCCTAAGTCTAACACAGTAAAAGCTTAGATGTTTCTTTGTCGCTACATAATGTGGCTTGACAACACAGAGATAAGTAAAATTGTTTAAAACGTTTCGTTCCTTCAAGATCAACGTCAACTTAATTTTTATCAATACGCACTAGTGATTTTTATTATTTAAATCAATAAAGCATTTTTCTGTATAACTTGAGACTGGCATGAGATAATGTAAATTTTTTAAAACTCTAAAGTATGTATCTTTTTTCCCATTTAACTGACTTTGTGTCTCTTACCGTTTCTAATATAGCAATATTATCCTTTCGTAAATGTAACACTGCAACTTCATTTTTATATTTTTTTGTTATTATTAGGTGCAAACAGTGTTCTCAATTATATGCTAATAATTTGTATTCTTACAAGTTTCGTAGTGATTAGTGACTATTACGTTAGTTCATCCTTGTGTTTTGTTAGGGTTTCAATATTATACCAACGATATCTTTTTAGTATTATTTGTTCTTAGCTAGGAGTTTGCGAAAAATCAATTTTTGCTCAGACGGTTACTTTATAATAACCTTAAGCTAGTACTCAATCTGTTAAAAACAAACGGTAAGCAAAATTAAAAAGATTGATCTTACCCTATGGCAATCATTGTCGGTACACGTATATTTTGTACCATCTTCACTACATTGGCAGGTATCGCAATCGATCTTGAAGTGGGAAGATGGTTTACATTTTGTGGCATCTAAAACAAAAGAGCAATATAATTACTTGGATATAACTCAACCTAATAAATTTGCAGAAAACAATGAACTACTCTAGTGTCCCAAGTTCTCAACTTTGATAAGATAGAAAAAAACTCTAACGAGTAGCTGTGATGTGTATTTTATTTGGCACTAAATGCATATGCAGCAGGATACTAAACATGCTTAATATTTTTGCAAATGAAAGGATAATACTAAATAGATGATAATTTAAGTGCAATTACTCAACAGTAATTTTGAATAATTACCTTTACATTATATACAAAAGTATTTTTATTACATTTATTAACGCTGGTACGGCTAAAGCTAGAGAAAAACAAGGGTAGAGGGCGGTGTTGAGCCAGATATTTTTATAATTTGACAGTGTGATCGTATCTATGACCCGATACATAATTCAATGTAGACACTCATGTAAATGCTCTGACCATCTAGAGATACAGTGGTAAAACCCTTGGTCAGATGGCTTGAAATGTGGTGCGGTTCTCGAACTAGCAACAGGATTGGCCGTGGGTAAAGATGGGTAAACCACAACAAAACCAAAAGAAATCGGAAGGCGCCAATTGCAGTAAAAAACCCTAACACACCACTGGTATGATATTGAACAACTGGCTCCTGCAATCAAACCAGCAGATCCCAAATATCTTGGGCTTATCCCTATACACATATATTCGTTCGTAGCCAACGTAACTTCTCCCTAGTAATCTCTCTTGCGTAAACACATGGAGAGCTTTATAATAAAACTCCCTTATAATTAACTATCCCTGTTTATTTATATAACATAACCAAAATACACGCATGATATAATCTCAAAATTAACCATGGAGGCGAGTCTCCCCACGAACAGTGTAAGATGGTCTAATATCTATACAGATTCATAAATTAACACTTAGGGCGGGTTGTTCGCTTACGTTCAAACCAAGGTTTTTGTAAAAGAAAGTTCAATTAAAATAATCGTTCAGTTATACTTCGGCTGTATGGAAATAGTTCAGGGTTACCTCAACTGAACTTGCATATTATGTTGGCGATCGTGCTTGCAATGCCGTGTCAAAATGCTGCCATTATTTAATACGCGCGATTTTGTAAAAGTGAGGTTACAGTATATTTACGAGTTTTGATAACTGAACTTCAACTAAATTAAAGTTTAATTTAACAGTATACTTAAAAACATTGTGGTTAGTGTCTATTATTAGAAATTAATAATTATTGACACATTTTGTGATGAATAAAGGGATTCGTTCCGGTAATTTTACACCTAGAGAACAGGATATTCTGCTCAGGCTCGTAAAAAAGTATGCGAAGTACATTGAATGTCGCAAAAGAGACACAAATACTTAAAAATAAAATCACAGACCTGATCAAAAGTTTGTAGTGAGTTTAATATGATCTCGGGAGAACAATGCAAAGAATCGAAATGCTAAAAAATAAATGGGAAAATTTAAAACAAAATGGAAGAAAAGGAGAGCAGCTGAAACTAAAAAGTATTTGTATGCTACAGGAGAGACGCCCAAAGATTTTACTACTACATTTAATCTTGTGGACTCGACAAATTAAAAAAATAGTGGAATCGCAGATAACATGGTTATCTTCTGAGTTTTGCAATGACAAAGGTATATTATAAATAAAATTGTTATAAATGACCTATCGGTTTGAATTTTTAGCAGCATCAACATCTACACCCTTTGACGATATTGATGATACAATGGAAATAGTTATCATGGAGCCAGGGCAAAATATATATTTCAATGATATGTTAGTACTGTATCATCATTAGGTCTTCAGTCCTAGAACTGGTTGAATGCGTACCCTCATTGTTTCCTAGTCTGAATCAACCTACACATTTCGCTGAAATTTGCTCAGTCTGCATCTATACCTATCTGTGTGCAAAAGTCTGATCTCGGTCTACCCCTATCTATCTTTTCTTATCTCTACTTGTAATATATTCCGTACTATTTCCCAGAAATGCCTTAGAACGCATAATGTCCTTCTATTTCTCCTATTTTTCGTTTTCCACAGATATCTTTATTCTTCTATTATTTCTACAACCAATTTGTTATTAACTTTGTCCCATACATCTCATACATCTGAAGCACAACATTCCAGCAGGCTTCTATATCTTTCTGTCTGATTTTCCTACTGCCCCTATTTCATAGATGTACTGTGCTGTGCTCCACACTATGCTTTGAACAGTTTTCTTCTTGTATCTATGTTGATTGTCTTTGAACATAGCTGCTGTTCTTTCTTGTTTGATGCAGTTCGGTCACCTTCTATTGTTTTACAGTTTATACCCTATTTCCCTGATAATCAGTGGTATGTGAAGGGGGGTAAGCAGCCATTGGCTGCCAAGTTTCCCCAACACTTGAACCTTTGTCAAATTAATAGCTTTTCCAATCTATCCTTTCTCATAATTAACATTAGTTGAAAATATTTCACAACCAACAGATTTAAGAGCACTTATTTTTTTAGCATTGGATTTTACCTCTTGAAATTCGCTGGACTTGTACTTCAGCTTATTTATGTTCTGAGCCAGCCTACCCAGTTCCCTGCAATTCTCACAACAGATTATATACAGTTCGATTCCCTTCTATTGTTTTCTAATTATATGCCCTATTTCACCAAGATTCAGTGGTATGTGAAGGGGGTTAAGTAGCCTGTGGCTGCCAAGGATTCCCCCAACACTTACACATTTACCGTATTAATAGTTTTCCAGTAAATCCTATCGCACAATTAACATTAGTTGAGAGTATTGCAAAACCAATATCTGTAGTTGTTTATAGTAATCACCATGTTTAAGTACAGTTATTATTTTTGTCATTAGTTTTTCCATCTTGCGACTGGATGGAAGCGTACCTCCATTGATTTCTATTCTGAGCTAGCCTACACATTTCCTGAAATTCTCACAGCCTACATCTTTCACTATCTGTGTACAGTACTCTAACCTAGGTCTACCTCTACTTCTCTTTTTTCCTATCTCTGCTTTTAATACATTCCGCACTATTCCCTCATATCTTAGTATGTGGCCTATCATCCTATCTCTCCTATTTTTTACTGTTTTCCACATATTTCTTTCTTCCCCTACCATTTCTAGTACCTCTTTGTTCTTAACTTTGTCTGTCCAGGATATCTTCATCATACGTCTGGGGCGCTACATTTCAAAGGCTTCTACCTTTTTCTTGTCTGCTTCTACTACTGTCCAGGCTTATCATCCATACAGTGCTGTGCTTCACACATATGTTTTAAGCATTCTTTTCCTTGTTTCTAGGTTTGTGGTCTTTGAACACAGTAGTTGCTTTTTTTTTGTTAAATGTAGCACGACTTTGTGCTAATCTTTGTTTTATATCTTATGTGCTTTTCCCATCTTGCATTATGTGACTTCCTAGGTGGCAAAAATTCTTAACCTCTTGTAAGGTCTCGTTGCCTATTTGTATTCTTGTTTTCAATTTATTTTCCCTTTTATTACATACTAGAACTGTTTCCATTGCATTAAGAGCAGCTTCTAATTTTTCTTTGCTAGATGCTAATACCACTATATCATCTGCAAATCTAAGCATATCAATCTTTTGTCTCTGCATATTAATTCCAAATGTCTTCCTACATTTGACAGTAATCATTGCCTCTTCTATGTACAAGTTAAAAATTAATGGCGATGAAGTCTTATCCCTGTCTTACCCCTTTCCTAATATCTACTTCTCTACTTTCTTCTAATTCTCTAATTCTATTACCGCCGTTTGCTCTTTGTATAAGCTATGTACTATTCGTCTGTCCTTAAATTCATTCCAATCTTTTTGAGTATTTCGAACATTTTTTTCCATTTCACATTGTCGAATGCTTTTTCCAGATCTACAAACCCTATATATACGCTTTCCCCCTTCTCTATTGTTTTCTCCATTATCACCCTCATAGTTAAAATAGCCTCCCGTGTTCCCCTGTTGCGCCTAAACCCAAATTGATGTTCTCCCAATATTTCTTAAGCTCGTTTTTCCATTCGTCTTTGTACAATTCTAGTTAATATTTTTGAAACGTGTGCTATCAAACTTATTGTTCGAAAATTTTCACATCTATCCGCTCCTCTTTTTTTTTGGTATAGTATTGCCTTTTACTGTATATTAAGGGATTTTTTCTATTAGGTTTCTTTTCTATGTGACCAGCTGAAAGGCACAAGAAAAATTTTACGAGGATTTCCAGTAAGCGGATAGAGTCCACGGCAAGTTCCGATGGAAAATGGCTCGTAGTTGAGGAAATCTCAAAAGGCTAAGCGGCTAGTCGAACTACTTGCTCTGGGCGGAACATGAGCTGTGGGTCGGGGTTGGACTGCGACCAAAAATATAAAGAATATGGCGCCACCGAATTTTTCTATACGAAGAAGGCCTTACTTAAGTCCCTTGTACAAGGCGAATGCGGAAACCTTAATTCAATTACCGCTATACAATTTATTAAAAACAACTCAATTACTAAAGTTTCTTATCTTATGGCTCGACTTTGACCTTTATACTTCACTGCTACACCTGTGAACAGATTAAACAAAGAATAGCACTGTTTGTGCCTTTATACCCAAAATTTAAAAACTTAATTCGAATCAACTTTCATTCATTCCAATTAAAAAGAATAGTCTTGACCAAAATAAAAATCTATTCCTTCAGTATTTAGTTATTGTGCTATTTACAAAACATCTTTTTCCTTTAGTATAATTTTGATTAATTTAATTCTTGAAAAATATTTACAAAAGTACTTGGTATAATAAGTACTTTCCAGTTTTAAAATATGGTCATTTCTATTAGAAATATCTAGCCAAATTTTACTTAAATATGAGTGAGCCTGAAGTTACTTTCTGAATAATTACTTATATATAACAATTTCGGTTTGTTTGAGTAGATCTACTATAACCTCACAAAAACTATTCCACTCAGCTATTAGTGAAATATGAAACGTATAAGTTTAATTTCTAATGATTCGAGTAAATCATATTTCAAATAATTATATCTACTTTCATAAAAGGTAGAATTTAACTTTCCTTATCTCATAATGACATCTTCCGTAATTTCAATGTATTAATAAAAAGATTTACAAATAAAAAATTTACAGGTTCCTGTTGCTTAATATGAAAAATATATAGTCTGTCATTCACCTACTTTGAAGTTCAAATCACGTGATTAAACAAAAAAATTATCTGTCTGCTATATCCATAATACAGCGGACATACGAAAGCAAATTTACATACCAGATGTTCATCTGACGGAAAAATACCTGCTAGGCGTCTTGCTTCAGCATTTAAATAAAGGAAATCTCCAATTCAGTACAAGCAAATTTGCTGCTTATTGAAGCTCCAAACCATATCACGGCGTCCATAATAACTAATCGATACTCGTCAAATCCACATTCGTACAAAGGTTAAATTCTTAAATTTTCTAAAATTTCCTACTTGTATGTTGATTAAATTTACGTTAAACAAAAGTTCTGTTAACTAAAAGTTGCATATAATTTCAAAGTTAAATATTATTTGCAAGTTGCACTGAAAAATCTTTATTTAATATGATTACAGAAGCAATACTACTTACTGTTAACCAAAGACCCTTCAACCAAAATAATTCCTCGTCATCTGCGAGCTATTTTCCAGCAAGTGGACAACAAAAGTGAGCTTCAGAGACGACATTATCTCACGAAAACAACTTTAAATCTCACGTGCTTCCAACACGTAGATTCCTCAAACGTCATCGTCCTTGTGTCCAAGGAACAATTCGACTTCTTCTGACGACAGCTGTATTGGAAGTGATCATATCACGCGGGTTACCGCCTGGCAACAAGCTTAATCTTACAATTGTCTAACAGAGGGAGCTCTAAGAATGACACTAATTGAAAAGTATCTTTTGTCACCGCATAAATTAAAATTTAAATTGAAAGCTAATATTTTATTGGACAATATGTAATATTTATTTAGTGGATTGTGTAGCATTATTATGCATTAAATTGGTTCTTATTAAATAAATAGATTAAATTTCTGTAGACATAATGATAGAAAATAAAATCGTTACAATAGTTACTATAATGTTACGTTTGAAATCTTTGGGTATCTCGCCTGTCTCATACATATAGCTTACAAGTTGGAAGGGACGTTCTGTTACTGCTTGTCGAGCGGCTTTTAGAGTTTCTGCTTGCACCTTATCTGTGCCCGGCGCCTTACCATTTTTCAGACTCTTTAATGCTAATTCAAACTCATCTCTAAGTATAGGATATCCCTGGTCATCATTTTCAATGTCTGATTCCTGTTCTAATGCTGTTAGTTCCTCTCCTGCATATAAATTCCCTATATATTCTTCCCATCTATCCACTTTCTCTACATTTTCTATAATGCCGTTTCCTTCCGGGCCCCTTATATTTTTGCTATATGGTTTTATATCCTTAAAATTCATTCTAATTAATTTGTATGCTTCGTCTGTCTTCTCTATTTCCATCTTAGTCGGTACCTCTTTGCACTTTTCATCAATCCATTGTTCTTTAGCTTTTCTGCATTTGCGAATAATTTTCCATTTTATGGCTTTGTATCTTTGTATTTAAAGGCTGACAAGAGCAATAGGTTGGTTATTCTGGATTAACTAGACTATGTTGATAGAGTAGAAACTTTGCTCTCTGAGGGTCCTTACAGACCAATAGTAAAAAAACGTAAAAATGAGGTTTTTTTAAATACAATGATTAAATCAACAGAGTCAGTTTTGAAAGAATGTCCAAACTTAATTTCGCCCACACTAAAATTAAAATTGACAATTTCAAATCCTGAAATGCCAAAACTTTACTGTTTACCAAAAATTCACAAAAATAATAAATCGATGAGACCAATAGTTTCAGGTATCAACTCACCGACTTACTATTTATCACGGTCGCTGTCAAATGAATTTAAGAATTTAAAGTTTAACAGTTTGTCTGTACAAAACTCTTTAGAGTTCATTAATAAAATTAAAAATATCACATTAGAAGAGAACGAAATCTTAATTTCATTTGATGTCAGTTCATTATTCCCTAGTGTTACAATACCACGTACTTTAACATATTTAAAGGATGTTCTTATAGATAGTGATATTGATGATGATAAAGTTGAGGAATATATCAAGCTTGTTTCGCATTGCATGTCGCAGAACTGTTTTCAATTCAACAACAAGTTGTACGAACAACATGAAGGCACAGCAATGGGAAATAGCCTATCACCTTTCATAGCAAATTTATTTATGTCTCCCTTTGAGACCGAGTTAAAAGAAAACTCCAAATACTTCCCAAGAATATGGTTAAGGTACGTGGATGATATTTTTGCAGTTTTTGACACTTCTAAATCAAATGTTGATGATTTTCTTAAAGAAATGAATTCAAAATTTCAAAGCATAAAATTTACGTATGAACTAGAGAATAATGGACAATTACCCTTTTTAGATACATTAGTAATTAGAAATGATAATAAATTAGAATTTGACATTTATAGAAAAGAAACCAATGTAAATCGCTTTATTTTGTCTTCTTCTAGTCATAGCATACAACATAAGTTGGCTTCATTTAACTTTTTAATTAATAGATTATTGAATTTCTCTTTAAATAAAAACAGATTTAATAAGGAATTTGCTCTTATTAAACAAATAGCGATTTACAATGGTTTCTCTTCTGATATTATAGATAATATTTTTAGAAAATGTAGAAATAGGATCAACATCCGTAAATCAACGACTTTGCAATCAACCACCTCTAACGTTAATGTTAAATATGTTAAACTTCCGTTTCACAAAACCACAAAGGGTCTTGATAAAATATTCAAACAGTGTAATTTCAAAATTGCTTTCACTAATACTAATAAAATTAAAGATTTGCTAGGTAATCCAAAAGACAAGGTGGAAAAATTGCAAAAGTCGGGGATTTATGAAATTAGTTGTGCAGGGCCAGGGTGTTTTCAAAAATATATTGGTCAGACCAAGAGGAATATAACAACAAGATTTAAAGAGCACATTGCTCACTTCAAATATGGTAAATACGAAAGGTCTCAGGTCGCCAAACATATATTTGAAACCAGCCACCCCGTTAAACTAGAAAATGTTAAATTGTTAAAAGCGGTACCAACGTTTTCCTCCTTAAATGCCTATGAATCAATTAAAATTGTTAAACATAAAGGACCCCTCTTAAACACCGATAAAGGGCCAATAGAGCCATCTGCTTTGCTTTCCCTATTGGTCAACAACCAATGAGAAAGCAACATTAAATTGGTTCCGCTTCAGTAGATTTAGAATTAGTATAAATTAAGTAGATTTAAGTTATAATGTTACAATTCACTTGTTTGTTGTGAGTAACACCAGCCTGCGGGTGAAGAGAATATCCTCGATAGTGTTTAAAGCAACAATATAGTAAATTGTATGTTGGGAAGGTTCACCTCAGCCTAAGTGGTGAGGAGAATATCCTCTGAAGTGTTCCAGAACAACAGCTAATTATTATTTAATTACAGATTTCCTACTGATGATGACCACATAGTGGTCGAAATACGTATCTGGTATTTTATTTTTTTTTTGTGGTAAGGGTTTTTTCATTTTATTTTATTCATATGTAATCTGTCCAACTTTCACGAAAATAAGTTTTATCTAAAATTAATAGATGGTTCTACATTTGATTGTTTCTCCAATGTTCCACTCGAAGATACTACGTTGGTCAAGAAGCGATATTTTTACGTGGAAATTTTGAATTTTGCTGAACCCTTGCTGATCCAAGCAAAAAAGAGATCTAGAACGTGCGAAATAACACTCACACGCGGGATCTACATTCAACCTCTCATCTGAACAAGGGCGTATTTTTGTGAAAAATGTTCGCCTAACATTTTTTAAGGGGACAGTGCCGGGATTTAAACCCGAGACCTTGGGCATAGTGGTCATACGCACACCAACTACGCCACGGAGTCGCCTCAACAGATGACAGCACGAACCGAAGTCGCGTGAGATCACAAGCGTATGGTTATACTTAGGCCCCAAATCGACGCCTTCCAAGTTTCAAAGCTCCTTGATGTTGTGAACCAGCCTTAATAAATGTAGTTGGTGAACAAGACACAATGAGAAGATTATAAAAAATTGACATTGACGGTGATCAGTCTGTCAGAAGCCGCGTGTAATAAAAAGGAAAGTTATTTTTTAAATAAACCTATGTAAAACAATTAATAGTGATATTATTATTATTATAAGCAACAACACAACATGACGCAGTCGTACGTTTTATAAGTAGAGATTTATAAGAAAAAGTTGTTTGACTAAAAAAAGTAGACTTAACCTAAAAATGCCCGCACCTATGGTTTTCGAAAGGAACATTACTGAAAATTATAAGAAGTTCAAGCAATTATTTGAAATCTACTTAATGGCATCGGAGAAAGATAAAAAACCGAACTCAACCAAAGTAGCATTATTATTAAATTGCATAGGTGAGGAAGTTGTAGAAATATTTAATAATTTCACGTTGTCTGAAGAAGATAAAAAGAAATATGAACGTGTTCTAGAGGAATTTAAAAAATACCTGAATCCCAAAAAGAACCTGATATATGAGCGATTTAAATTTTACAATCGAAGCCAACAAGAGCAAGAACCTTTCGACCATTTTCTACAAGATATAAAAAACATGTAAAAATTTGTGATTTTAAGGAGGCAGAAGAAATGGTAAGAGTTCGGATAGTTCTAGGAATTACTGATAAATCGTTACAAGAAAAATTATTTTCCAAAATGATGTTACTCTAGACAAATGTGTAAAAACTTGCAGGGCACAAGTAGTAATGACAGTACAAGTTAAAAATGTGCAGGAAAATCCCACAATGGTAGACGTGCTAAAAAAAATAGACAAATTAAAAATGATATCACTTTGTCGGAAAGGAAGGCTGAAAATGTTTATTATTGCAGACGTTGTAAACAAAAGCATACACCAAAAAATTGTAATGCTCATGGAAAAAAAATGTGAACGCTGTGGAATAAAGAACCACCTAGCAGTTGCATGCAGAACAAAGTTAGAAAATAATCAGCGGAAAATATCTGAGCTGTGTGAGAATGATGGCACAGATGATGAAAAGCTGTATGTAAGTGAACTGGTAGTTATAAATGAAGTTCAAACTGTTGAATCAGAATGGAATGAAGACGTGAAAGTGGAAAATCTGAAAATTTCGTTTAAACTGGACTCTGGAGCTGAAGTTAATATTTTGACGGAAAAGGAATTTTGTAAAATAATGGAAAGTAAGCCTAAAATAAAGGAGTCATTGAGATGTACGAAGAACCTTCTAGAAGCCTATCGACGATCCAGATTAAAGCCATTAGGTTCAGTTAAACTAAACTACGAAATTAAAGGTAAAGTTGCTGTTCCGTTTATATGTAAATATTTTATAGCTAAATTTTATTTCTGTCGAGTTTGTTGATTATTTAAATTCGCCGTGTGTATATTTAAATTTATTGGAATGGAATTTCCTTGGTTTTACTTGAAGCACCCGCCAACCAGTGCCGTGAGTGAAAAACGACTACTCCGCATGTGTAAATGGTGTAGTAGTGATTGGAAAAATCCACGTTCTACATAGTAGAGTATCGTTTTGTCTTTCGAACACGCCGCATCGCTTTTACACGTTCTGCTTAGAACAAATTGGATGAACCGCTTTGCTAAACCGCTATCGTTATAAATGTGCTTCGCTTCGCCCGCCAAAGGAAGAGTCGTATTTGTTTCATCGTTTTTTTCGTCTGCACGGCTTCATAATTAACAAGGTGAGTGCTTTATATTAAACGCTTTGCTTTGAATAACTGCTTAAGAACATTTAATTATTTGTTGTTTGTTACACTATTAATTAAAATTTATACAGTGCACTTCTTCTCTCCTAATTAGCTATTTGAAATTTTCACCGCAATTATTTTACAGTTGCAGAAATTCGCTACACTTCCATATAATGGCTGGCTCCAATTTATTGAATGTAATTTTTTTTATATGTAATCGAACCTCTTGAAACCGAATCTTAAAGAATTTATTGGCGAAAATTAATTTTTGACCTTTAAAATGACATTTTGAGATCAAAAGGTCAAAAATATAAAAATTCGAACTAGAAATGGTTTTATAGGTTTTCAACCATGGGGAATCCGATTTTGAGGTCCATTTGACCATACGTGGCCTCTTTAACCTAATAAAAATCTTATTTGACCGAAATCTTACCTTCGAGAGTTCGCCAGCAGCACAAATTTTGATGCACCATGCAATGCTACAAAACACGCTTTTTAAAACATTATTTAGCTTATTGGTAACGAAATATGATCAGCTTTTCAGCAAAATAGTTTTTAAAAAAATAACAATTTTGCAATTTTGACTTATTAAAAATGATCTCATTACGTGAACTCTCAAAAATTTGTGAAACATTTGATTCATCGTTAAAATGGTGTCAAGAAATCGGACTTTTACCTCAACAAATGTGCTGCAAGGAGTGCCAAAGGTACAAAAAAAAACAAAACTTCATGCAAATTAGTTTTGAGTGTGGAATTGCTGTCTTTCGATGCCAATTATTGAAAAACCACCGGGATGGGAAAGCTTTTAAAGTTCCAATGGCACAAAATACGTGGTTTTCAGGTAAAAAATCAATTTATTTTTTATATTTTAACCTAAAAATGGTTTTTATGCTAGGGTCAAAGCTGTCAATTGACCGAATCATGTTCATGACCTACTGTTTTGCCTGGAAATTCAACTATGAAAATACAATCATACAAACTTCCATTCCCGGAACAACAACTTCATCTGAGACGGTGTCAGACTGGTTTTCCTATGCACGAGAAGTTTGCATGGTTGATTTAGACCAGTATTTTGAACAGAATGGTAAAATTGGTGGTGAGGAAAAATAGTTGAAATAGACGAATCGAAGATAAGTTTTTTTCATGTGATTTTTTAGGTTTTTTTGAAAAAAAATTTCAACATATCGTCTTTTGAAGGATCTTACAAAGGTTAAAACTATTTTTTTTGTTTTAAATTTTGACTTAATTGATCCCGGACAATTCCAAATTGACAAATTGACCCATAACACTTAATTTTAACTGATTATGGGTATACATATATATATTATAGAATTAAAAGCTTAGGTTTTAGGTATTCAAATTTGAATACCTATAACCTAAGCTTTTAATTCTATAATATATATGCATACCCAATATCTGAGTATTGTTATTTAAAATCTTATTTTTATAGGTTGGGAAGCGAAAATTCAATAAAGGTCGTATGGTTGAGGGGAATTGGATATTTGGAATGATTGAAAGGGATAATAAGAAAAACTTTCGTCTTGAAATATGCCCAGATAATAAAAGAGATCGTGCTACTCTTTTACCATTAATAAAAAAGCATATTTTACCAGGTACCATAATTTACTCGGATATGTGGAAGGCGTATGATACTCTGGATCAAGAAGGATTTTTCCACCAGACTGTGAACCACTCCAAAGAGTTTGTAAATTCAGAAACGGGAGTCCACACAAATACCATTGAATCAAATTGGAGGCCAATCAAGAATCGTCTAGAACGAGGGGGTGTTGGGGGAAAGGACAAGATTGCTGAGCATTTGTGTGAGTATTTGTGGATGAAATTACACAAGAGGGAAGACAGATTTTTAGCCTTTATTGAGGCAATTAAAAAAATACATACTAATTTACTTTCTAAAATTAAAAATTAAAAAAAAAATTGACTACCTATAAAACTTAATTTTAAAAAATCCATTTAAAATATTTAATCAATTATTTATCAAAATTGTCATAATGTTCATATATTTTACTCTGGTAACTTTTTTGTACATTAAAATGTAAACTAAATCTAAAGAACTCAATAAATCGCTTTATATAAATTGATACATTAATTATTGCATACTTTTAAAACTAATTGAATTGTAAATCTATTTTATTTCTTAAGTTTGACGGGTATGTTTGTTTAGATTATAGAGCTAGGTAGAGCAAACTTTAGTTTTTGAAAATTTGAGTCTTTTTAAGATTTAAAAGAATTTTTTTAGACTTTTATAAGGGTATAAAGGCCTCGTATGGTCAAATGGACCTCAAAATCGGATTCCCCATGGTTGAAAACCTATAAAACCATGTCTATTTCGAAATTTTATATTTTTGACCTTTTGACCTTAAAATGTCATTTTAAAGGTCAAAACCTAATTTTCGCCAAAAAATTCTTTCAGATTCGGTATCAGGGGGTTCGATTACGTATAAAAAACCTACCTTTAATAAATTGGAGCCAGCCATTATATGGAAGATTTTCCCAGAAATTTAACTTATGGTCGTAAAAAGTCCTAGGTCACTATTAGGGTTGAAAGGTTGTCAAAGATTTTGGTTTAATCAAAAGAGTTTATAAATTATCGAATGATGCTATACAACATTTCGTAATTCTAAATGAGGTACTCTTTAAGGGGCAAGGTAAATTTAAAAATAAATGTACTATTAAAATTAAAAAAGGATAATATTCCTAGAACAATGCCACCGAGAAGAGTTCCATTAGCTATAAGAGAAGATTAAAATTGAAACTAGATGATTTAGAAAAAAGAGGTAACTAAACCAGTCGCGTGGTTACATAATTTAGTGATAATTGAAAAAAAAAGATAAATCATTAAGATTATGTTTAGATCCTCAGGAATTAAACAAGGTAATAGAAAAAGAATATTGTTTAATACCTAGCCTGGAAGAAATCGCTGTTAAATTGAAAGGGAAATCTGTTTATACGGTATTAGATTTAAAAGAAAGGTTTTATCAAGTAGAATTAAATGAACCATCCAGCTGGTTATGTGCATTTAGTAGTCCCTTTGGATCATATAAATTTAATCGGTTACCGTTTGGTTTATGTTTAACACCAGAATTTTTCAAAAAATTAATCAAAAGAATTTCGGGGATATAGACGGAGTTCTGTTAACATAAATGATGTGATAATAGCTGCCAGTACTCCTTCAGAGCATGATGTTATTCTAAAAAAGTAGTTGCTAGGGCTAAAACTTTAAAAATCAAATTTAACAAAAACAAAATACAGTTCAAAGTAAATAGTGTTAAATATCTAGGGCATGTTTTTGAGGATGAGGGTATGAGTCCTGATCCTGGTAAAAGTGATTCTATTCAAAACTTGGCAATACCAAGAAATAAGAAAGAGTTACAAAGCATACTAGGCATGATAACTTATTTAATGGCATTTATTCCTAATTTAGCGGAATTAACAGCTTCATTGAGACAGCTACTTAAAAAAGACACAATCTTTGAAACGATGGAGTGCCATACACTGGCATTTAATAAAATAAAAACGATTTTGAGTAAAGTACCAGTGTTATTTTGATGATAATATAATGCCCGTAATTGAAGCAGATGCATCGAAGTTTAGGTTGTTCTCTCATGCAAAATAAAAAATCTGTTACATATGCTTCAAGAGCATTGACAGATACAGAAAAAGAATATGCCCAGATAGAGATAGAATTTCTAGTTGTGGTATATGCATTAAAAAAGTTTCACTATTATTTGTATGGCAAATAAGTTAAAGTAGTAACTGATCATAAACCCCTTATTTCAATTATGTAAAAACCAATATCAAAAATTGATCATTCTAGATTACAACGTATAAAATTAAAACTATGTAAATATAATTTTGATATAATGTACACACCTAGAAAGGACATGCGTATAACTGACTTATTGTCTAGAAATTTTGTTAATGAAGTTGACAAGAGTCAGGAATATGTAAATGAAATTATTCATTCAGTAGTAGTTAATTTGCAAGTAAGCGAAGCTAGAAAAGATGAGTTCAAAAAGTGTACATTAGAAGATCAGGAAATGAGCGAATTAAAAAACATGTTATGGAAGGTTGGCCTAAAAGGTACAAACAACTTAATAATTTAATTAAGCCATACTGGAAGTTTAGAAATGATATTCATGTTGCCGAAAACTTATTGTTTTATAAAACTAGAATGATAGTTCCAAAAAGAAAGAAAGTAGAAACGTTAAAAATATTGTATGAAGGTCACTTTAGCATGACAAAGACAAAACTAAGGGCTAAGGAGGTTTTGTTATGGCCACAGATGTACAATGAGATTGATAACATGGTAGCTGAGTGTAAAATATGTGAAATGTACAGAAATAGTAACGCGAAACAAGGTTTGATACCTCATAAAATTCCCAAATATCCTTTTCAAAAAATAGGAACGGACTTATTAGATTTTGGCAGTAAAAGTTACCTTATTATTTTTGATTATTATTCTAAATGGTTAGAGCTGATACTAATAGCAAACAAAAGAGCAAGTGAAGTTATTTCAAAACTGAAGCATGTTATTGCTACACATGGGGTACCAAGTGTAATCATGGCCGATAATTTGCCTTTCGGGTCTTATAAGTTTAGAGAATTTGACAGATTGTGGGATATAACTATAGTAACATGCAGTCCACATTATAAGAGGTCAAATGGACTTGCGGAACGAGGAGTTCAGATATCAAAAAACATTTTGCGTAAAAGTTGGACATTGACATATCGCTTTTGGAATACCGCACTACACCATTACCAACGCTCAATGTTGCACCATGCCAGCTGTTATTCAATAAACGTGTAAAAGCTAGGTTACCCATTATAGACAAGTTATTAAAACCAGAATTACAAAATACTAGTGATATAGGTGAAAAGATGAAAATTAAACAACAGTTGTATAAAAATTCTATTTCGAAAGGACCTGCACCTTGCCGAAGTTCTAGATTACTAGAAAAGGTGAAATGGCTTGTGTGTTCTAATGAGCTAAAGAGCCAAACTACAGGTCCAACCAAAGTAGTAGGGTCGTTACTGAGGAACCAGACAAAGGCAGGTCCCCAAAAGAGGGCAGCGGCTCTTTCGGTACTTAGATTGGCAGAGACTATAGGGGTCGGTATGGCAGTCTAAGACACACTATCGCGATGTGGAAGGCAACTGGAAACCACCACATTACCTCCCGAGTACACAGCGTACTTAAATTGAAATAAACATGATGGCATTCTCTGGGGTAAAAGATTCCGGAGTTAAAATAGTCCCCCATTCGAATCTCCAGGAGGGGACTACTTCGGAGGATGCGATCAGAGAGTCCAGAATAAGAGTCGGGAACATTTTGCGAGTCGGGAGCGTGGAATGTTAGAAGTATGAAGCAAGTAGGTAAACTAGAGAACTTAAAAATAGAAATGAATAGGTTAGCACTAGACGTAGTAGGGATTAGCAAAGTTCGGTGGCTAGAGACGGGGGGTTTTTAGAGTGGAGACTTCAGCGTAATTCATACAGGAGCAGAGAAAGGAAATTTGGGTGTGGGGATAGTTATGCGAAAAAAGATAAGATACTGTGTAGAAAACTACTTACAAAAGAACGAAAAAGTACTCATGGTTAGATTAGAATCTAAACCGGTAAACACAGTAATAATACAAGTATACATGCCCACCTCTAGCTACCGTGACGAAGAGGTAGAAGCGATCTACAAAGATATCGAAGACATATTAAGATACGTAAAAGGGCATGAAAATTTAATGATTACGGGGGATTTTAATGCAGTGGTTGGTGAGAGTAGGGAAGGAGCGATAGTAGGTTTATTTGGTTTAGGCACGAGAAACGACAGGGTAAATAGACTGGTAGAATTTTGCGACAACAACAACTTTACCATCACAAATACATTATTTCAACATCATGCTAGAAGACGATATACGTGGAAGATGCCAGGAAATATAGGAAGATATCAAATATATTACATTCTTGTTAGACAACGGTTTAGGAATCAAGTAAAAGACTGTAGAAGCTACCCAGAAACAGATATAGACACTGACCACAACATCGTAATAATGAAGGCCGCACTTAAATTTAAAAATTTGAAAAAAAGAAACGAAAAAAGGTACTTTGACTTAGAGAATCTAAAAGATAAAGATATTCAAGAAAGATTCGGAAAAAGGTCAAATGACGTGCTGAAAGAAATCGGGAAAATATCTGATACTAAGGAAGTAGAAACAGAAAGGAATAACATTAAATCCAGCCTAAACAAGCCGGCCAGAGATATTCTGCAGTATACACAAAAAAAAACATGGATAACAAAGGATATCCTGAATTTAATAGAAGAAAGACGAAAATACAAAAATAAATCAGACGAAACAGGAAAACAGAGATGCAAAGCCATAAAATGGGAAATTATTCGCAAATGCAGGAAAGCTAAACAACAATGGATTGATGAAAAGTGCAAAGAGATACAAACCAAGATGGAAGTAGGAAAGACAGAGGAAGCATACAAACTAATTAGAATCAATTTTAGGGATATACAACCATATAGCAACAATATAAGGGACGCGGAGGGAAACGTCATTATAGAATGGATTGACGAAAAGCGTAAAGAGGTAGAAACCAAGATGAAAATAGGATAAACATGCGAAGCATACAAACTTAATTAGAATGAATTTTGAGGATATAAAACTGTATAGCAATAATATATAGGGCGCGGAAGGAACATCATTATAGAAAATGTAGAGAAAGTGGGTAGATGGCAAGAATATATAGGAAATTTATATGCAGGAAAGAAACTGTCATCGTTAGAACAGGAATCACACATTGAAAATGATGACATGGTATTTTCTATACTTAGGGATGAGTTTGAATTAGCATTAAAGTGTCTGAAAAATGGCAAGGCGCCGGGTACAGATAAGGTGCAAGCAGAAACTATAAAAGCCGCTGGACAAGCAGTAACAGAACGTCTTTTCCAACTTGTAAGCTATATGTACGAGACAGGCGAGATACCCAAAGATTTCAAACGTAACTATACCAAAAAAGAAAGGCGCGGATAGATGTGAAAATTTTCGAACAATAAGTTTGCAGCACACGTGTCAAATATATTAACTAGAATTGTATAAAGACGAATGGAAAAACAAGCTGAAGAGATACTAGGAGAAGATCAATTTGGGGTTTAGGCGAAACACGGGAGGCTATTTTAGCTCTGAGAGTGATAATGGAAAAAACAATAGTAAAAGGAGAAAGCGTGTATATAGGGTTTGTAGATCTGGAAAAAACATTCAACAATGTAAAATGGAAAAAAATGTTCGAAATACTTAAAAAGATTGGAATGAGTTATAGGGATAGACGAATAGTACATAACTTATACAAAGAGCAAACAGCAGTAATAGAATTAGAGCAGGAACGTAGAGAAGTAAACATTAGGAAAGGGGTGAGACAGGGATGTGCTCGATTTCCATTAATTTTTAACTTGTACATTGAAGAGGTAATGAATACTGTCATATGCAGGAAGACATTTGGAATCACTATGGAAGGACAAAAAATTGATATGCTTAGATTTGCAGATGATATAGCGGTATTAGTATCTAGCAAAGAAGAGTTAGAAGCTGCTCTTAATGAAATGGAAACGGTTCTAACAGAGGGATATGGTATGAAAATTAATAAAAATAAAACTAAAATACTAGTATGCAGAGGGGAAAATAAATCAAAACAAGAATACAAATAGGTAACAAGAACTTACAAGAGGTTAAGGATTTCTGCTACCTAGGAAGCCAAATAACACAAGATGGGAAAAGCGCAAAAGATATAAAACAAAGATTAGCACAAGGTCGTGCTGCATTTAACAAGAAAAAGCAATTACTGTGCTCAAAGACAACAAACATAGAAACAAGGTAAAGATTGCTTAAAACATATGTGTGGAGCACAGCACTGTACGGCTGTGAAGCCTGGACAGTAGGACAAGCGTACAAGAAAAAGGTAGAAGTCTTTGAAATGTGGTGCTGCAGACGTATGATGAAAATATCATGGACAGACAAAGTTAAGAACGAAGATGTACTAAAAATGGTAGGAGAAGAAAGAAATATGTGGAAAACGGTAAAAAATAGGAGATATAGGATGATAGGCCACATACTACTGCATGAGGGCATAGTGCGGAACATAGAGGCAGAGATAGGAAAAAAGAGAAGTAGAGGAAGACCTATGTTAGACTACTGCACACAGATAGTGAAATATGTATGCTGTAGGAATTTCAGGGAAATGTGTAGGCTAGCTCAGAATAGAAATCAATGGAGGTATGAATCCAAGCAGTCCAAAGATGTATAAACTAATGACGAAAAAACTAACTGTACTTAAACATGGTGATTATTATAAGCAACTACAAGTATTGGTTGGGCAATGTTCTTGAATAATGTTAATTGTGTGTAAGGATTTACTGGAAAACTATTAATTCGGCAAATCTCTAAGTGTTGGGGATCTTGGTAGCCGCAGGCTGCTTAACCCCCTTCACTGAATCTCGGTGAAATAGAGCATAAAATTATAAAACAATAGAAGGGGAACCGAATTGTATATAGGCCGTGTGAGAATTTTAGGGAACTGTGTAGGCTAGCTCAGAATATAAATAAGTGCAGGTACGTGACCAACCAGTTTTGAGACAGAAAACCAACCTAATGACGAAAAAATAAGTGCAGATAAATCTGAAGATTATTATAAACAACTACAGTTGTTGGTTGTAAAATACCTGCAAAAAAACATATTGGAAAAATATTAAATCGGCAAATGTTCAAGTGCTGGGAAAGCTTGGCAGCCACAGGCTGCTTACCCCTTTCACAACTACTGAATGTCGGAGAAATAGGGTATATAATTGTAAAACAATAGATGGGAACTGAAGTGCATCCAACAAGAAAGAATAGCGCCTATGATGAAAGACAACAAACATTAGAAACAAGAAGAAAATTGTTGAAAGCATAGGTGTGGAGCACAGCACAGTATGCCTATGAAATACGGGCAGTAGGAAAAGTAGACAGAAGAACGGTTGCAGCCTTTGGAATTCTGTGCTTTAGATGTATGAGGATGATAGCATGGACAGACAAAATTAATAACAAATAGGTTATAGAAATAGTAGGGGAACAAGGATATCTGTGGAGAAAAAATAGGAGAAATAGAAGGGCGGAATACGTTCTAAAGCATTTTGGGGAATAGTATGGGATATATTACAAACAGAGATAGGAAAAAGGAGGTACATCTAGACCTAGATCAGATAGTGATAGATGCAGACTGTGCAAATTTCAGGGAAATCTGTAGGTTAGTTCAGAATAGGAAACAATGATGGTACGTGTCTAACCAGTTCCAGGACTGAAGACCTAATGATGATGTATACAAATTATTATGATAAGCACACTAAGGAGTTGAAAGATCTTGAAATAGGTAATAGTGTATTAGTTTACATAGATAGGTCACGAAATAAAGAATGGGAACGGGGTGCTATAGTTGGTAAGGCAGAAACACCACGATTATACTTTGTTAAAAATGAAAAAAAAACTTTTGGGCGCCGAAACAGACAGCATCTACGGAAGTCAGTAAATGAACCAAAATTTGAACATAACATCGACAAGGAAAGTGTTACTGATACTTGTAATTATGAGGAACTTAATGTAAGTTTAGAAAATAATAATAGTGATAAGTCGCAAGTTACCAATTTTGATATAACAGATTGTAAGAGGGTACCTAAAATTCCCTCACGTTTTAATGATTATGTTATGTATTAAAATTATATTATTTTTCTTTAAAAAAAAGGTGTTGTGAAACAGCCTTAATAAATGTAGTTGGTGAACAAGACATAATGAGAGGATTATAAAAAATTGACATCGACGGTGATCAGTCTGTCAGAACCCGCGTGTAATAAAAATGCAAAGTTATTTTTTAAATAAACCTATGTAAAATAATTAATAGTGTTATTATTATTATTAAAAGCAACTACACATCACTTGAGGTTGCTGATATTTCTTGCTATATTTGGTATCATTTCATAATGCTATAAAATAAACCTTTCTATCCAAAATATGTAATTTACAAGGAAATAAATTTTCTTATGTATTTTATTAGAAAAGATGAAAATTATTTCTAAATTATTCTTTAAAAACCAAACCTAGCAACCTTGCACGTCTTTTTTGAACCAGCTTCTTTGCATAATTTGAAAAAAGCATTTTTGTTTTGGCGTAACAATTCCAGTAACGTTTTATGTTAATCTTTGCGGTTTTAGCTTTAAATCATTCTAGATTTTATTTCAGGTGTTGGCATACCACATCCGTTATTCGATTTCCGTCTTAGTGTTCGTTATTATCAGTGCGGTTTCCCAGAAATTAAAAACTCTTGTTATCTCAAATTTATGCTTGTAAAATTGCTACAAATTTTCATGTTGTTGGACCATTTAATTTGTAAGAGTAACCAAATGCTTGAAACCAAGCGCGTTGTAATTTTAGATACTTATAAAATTTCTTTATACTGAAAGTGCAAACATGCATAAAGGATATACAGAAATTAATTTGACAGATACCAATTTTAGACGCAGTGAGCACAAAGTTTCTAAATTTCATTTAGCCATTTTATTGCAAAAAAGTTATAAACAAAATTGGTTGGTGTCAAATTAACACAGCGTCAAGCTACTTAAAATAATATATATTTTAAAAATATTTTTTTATTTATTATTGCGCTTAAAATATTCCTTATGATAAAAAACAGATCAAACTGGTTGCGATCATTTCCAAACTTTACACGCAGCTAATACAAACAATAACTACTTAAAAACTTTTTTGACCATTTGTCGAGCCTCAAATGCGCTGCAATGCTCTAAACCGTTCTGATCTGTAACATAAAACTAAAAAATTTATGCACAATTTAATCCTGTTTGTACCAAGTTAACGCTTAGTCAACCCCAAGCAAATTTATTTAATTTGTTATAGTATGCACATCTTTTTGTATCCAGATCACGTCCAATGATTCCCAATATTTTAAATCACTAATTTTAAAAAATAGTCTAAACGGTAAGTGCAAATAAAATGCTTAAAACCAATCGCGTTTTAATTTTAGATGCTTACAAAATTTATTTTTAACTAAAATATACCATTATCTGCAAAAGTAAAGAAAAGTTATACATAATTTAATTTGACAGGTACAATTTTTGACTCAATAAAGATCCAAAATTTAGTATGGCTTTTTCATTGCACCAAGATTGCACTTTATTAAAATCAAGAGTTCAAAAACAATAAGTTTTATGTTTTGATTCACATAACATGCGCCTTAATGCTCTGTAAAATTAAAACATACCGCTACAAACATAGTTATTCACAAAGTTGGTTAACGACAAATTAATCCACAGAGCTAAGCTAATTAAAATACAGGGTGACACAAAAAAAAAAAAACAAACCAAAATTGGAAGAAAACATTTTATCCATTGTAACTAAAACCTTAAAGTTTGTCATTTAAAAAATTAATGGAAAAATTTTAAAATTTGCCCCTTTTCCCCTGAAACCCAGAAATTTCCCCTTTAAACGAACCAAAATTTTTTTATTTTAAACCCTCTAAATTTTTTGCAAAATTTTCCACAAAAAAAAAACATTAAATTCCACATTTTTTTTTAAAAACCCCCTTTGAAAATTTTTCTTTTTTACCAAAGATTAATAACCCCAAAATTTTTTTTAAAATTTTTCCCTTTCCCCAAAAACCTTTTTTGTTAAAAATTTAAAAACCCAACCGGTTTTTAAAACCCAAGCCCCCAATTTTAAGCACCGGCATTTTGGTTTTTAAAATTTTAGTAACAAATGTTAGCCCTTTTTTTTCCAAACCCCATTTTTTTAAATAAACGCCCGAGTTTACCCCAAACGATTTCTTTCCTTTTTAAACAAAAAAATTTTGTTTTAAAACAATCCAATTTAAACATTTCCCAAAAACCCCAAACCCCACCCCAAATTTTAAAACCCTTTGGGCCCTTAAAAACAAAAATTTTAAAACCCTTTTCAAAAATTTACAAAGGGAAATTTTTTTTCCCCAAATACCCCAATTTTTAACAATAAACATTTTCTTAACCATTTAAATTTTTAAATCATTTTTTAAAAACCGGAATTTTCCCAAAAACGTTTTGTCCAAATTTTCCTTAAAACCCGAACTATTTTGGGCCCAAAAAACCCAAAAGTAAATTTCCCCGGGACCCCAGGTTGTTCCCAAAATTAAAACTTTCGGCCCTTTTTGTTTCTTTATTCCCAATTTAAAATTTTTTAAAAATGCATTTTTTAAACCGGGTTTTTATGCTTTTAAACATAAAAGTTCCATTTTAAACCCCCCACCCATGGGACAAAAGGGGGTTTTTTAAAAGCGGAAAAAATTTTCCCCTATTTACATTTTTTTTCCCCACAAATTTTTAAATTTATTTAAACCAAGACATTTTTTCCCCCAAGGCCCCCTTAAAATTCCCGGAACCGTTTTTACCTTTCCCCCATTTAAACCCCAAAAAATTTCACCTTTTCCCCTTTTTTCCTTTCTGAAAAAATTTTACCGTTTCCATTTAACATATTTTTTAGAAAAAAACCCCCTTAAAATTTTTTTAAAAGCACTTAAACCCATTTTAAAACCCCAATTTTTAACCCAAGAAAAAAAGGGGAAACCCAACGGTAATGGGGAAAAATTTGTTCAAATTTTTTTAAAAAAACCAACAAAACCTTTGGGCCCTTCATCTTTAAAACCCAAACCCAAAAAGGCCCGCAAAACCCCCGGGGAACCAACCTTTGAACCCCCAAAACCCTTAAAAAAAACCCCACTTTTTTCCCCAAAAAACCAATTTTAAACAATTTCAAACAAAAATTTTTTTTTTAAATTTTTTAAAAATCCCTTTTAAATTTCCCAAAACCCCTTTTTATGGGCCCCCCCAAATTTATTTTTCCCTGGTAAAAAAATTTTTGAAAAAGTTTTTAAACCTTTTTTATAAATTTCCAAAACCTCCCCTTGGGCCCCTTTTTTTAATTTAAAACCCCAAACCCAAAACCCAAAACCTTTTTTCCCCAAACCCTTTTTTTCCCCTTTTTTTTTTGAAATCCCGAATTTGAGTCCCCCAAAAAGTTTTCAAACCCAAACCCGTTTTCCAAAGAAAAATTTCTTTTTTTAACCAAACCCTTGAAACTTTTCACATATTTTTTTACCCAACCTTTTTTTCAACAACCCCAAATGGGTGTTTTCCCCATTTTCTTTTCCCAAGGAAATTTAATTTTCACTTTAAAAATTTTTTCCCTTTTCCCCATTAAATTTTAAATTGTTAAAATTTTTCCCCCCTTTTTTGGACCCCTAAACAATTCCACCCAAAAATTTTTCCATCCCCTTTTTTTAAAATTTTTTTTTAATTTCCCTCCTAAATTTAAATTTCAAAGTAACCCCCTTTTCTGGGACTAAAAATTTTTCCAACCCAAGCTTAAAACACCATTTTCTTTCCACTTTTTAAAAAAAATTTTTTCCAAATTTTTTACAAGTTTTTTCCCAATTAAACCCATCTTTTTCAAAGGGAAATTTTTTGGCAAATTTTTAAAAAAATTTTCCCTTTAAAAATTTTAATTTTTTGCCCTCATTTCCCCTTTTTTTTTGACTTTTCGCCCACCGGAAGCGTTTTGGGTTTAAAACCTTTATTTTCCCCGGAAAACCTTTTTTTTCCCAAAGACTTTTTTCAATCAAGCAAAAAATCCAAAAATTTTCTTTCCCCAAAATATTTTTTTTCCAAACCCAAAAAGGGGATTTTTTGTGTCATCAAAAATTTCCCTTTACAAAAATAAAAATGACCCAAACCTTTAAATTTTAAAAACCAACTTTACAAATCTTTAACCCTTTTCCCATTTTAAATTTTCTTTTCCCCCTTTTGAAAATTTACCACCCCCGAAACTAAACCTTTCCAAATTTCCCTAAATTTTTTTTAAAATTTAAAAAAATTTAAAATTTTAAAATTAAAAATTTTTAAAAAATTTCAATTTACCACCATCCCGTTCCCACCGCGTTTATTTTTCACCAGCACCTAACGTTAACCCAATGATTTTCCAAAACCACCTGCCGTTGGCAATTTAACCACGTCATTCCCGGCCTGAACCATTCCAACTTTTTTAACAAAGTTTTCATGAACCATCTTCAGCCCCAACTCTTGCAAAGCAATCGTTTTTTTCCCAATTAAAAATCCTTTGTTTCAGGAGATTTTAATTTTTAAACGACGAAATTTTCCAACTTTGGCCCCATCTTCCTTAACAACAGCCCACGGAACGGACCACCAAAGAAAACATTTAATTGGCCAACCCAATTTAACCCATTTTCCATTTTAAACACACCAAGAGCCGCCATTTAAACGCCCAACCAACCCCAGGACATTTTTCTTTACTTCATAAATGAGACTTTCCCCTTTCCCAAAACCAAAAACCAGACGCCGAAGGACGGCGAATGCACCACATCCGAAGATCCAACTGCCAACGACCAACCAAACACAGCCAAACCACGACCGCACATGAACCAACCACACATTTGACACGACCAATAATGCACCGAGTTTCCCCACAACCACCAGTTTTTATTAAACAGGAAGGGATTAAACAGGTTAGGCCAGGCCGCGGCGCCGACCCAACCTATTAATTTTCCTTTATCTAACCTAGGTCCACACTTGTTTTTAATGGAAAAACTCATTAAAATGCAATTAGTTAATGGGTTTTTAAAGAAAAAAGCAATTAGGTCATATGGTCATGTGGTCATTGGTCATTGGTCATGTGGTCATGGTTGGTCATATGGTCATGGGTCATATTCATATGGTCATGGTGGTTCATTTCAACCACCATTTCACCCTTTAAATTTTAACATCCTAATATATCCGGATATATGTCGATGCGCATCCCTGTCGGGCTTAGGTTGGATAACAACATATTCGACTATCTTCGGCAATATACGCCTCACCTCTGTAGAATACGTAAGAGAACAATTTTTTCGTATTCAATTTAGTATTCGATAGTAGCTAGAACGGTAAACATGAGCGTCTCCAAGGTGATTAACGTTTCCAACTTTTGGGAATAAAGTGAAACCGACAAATGAGCGATTTGGATTATGGCTGTTGGCAGAAAATATGTGCAACAATAATCTGGTAACAGATATTGGTAATATTTGTTATGTCGAAGGCGAAAAGATGCTGACTGGTGGACTACACACACCAATTACAGAACCATTTTGTGACAATATAATGTTGGTTAAAATTTTGCGACCTTTTCTGACACCGAACAAGCATCTGCAAACAAAAGGATGTTTATCCTAAAAAAGAAATTTGTGGTGCATTTAACAGCTATCTACGAAGAAAGTTCAACCGATTTGTTTCCGCTAGGCATGGTGTTAAAGCTAAGCCCGTTTTCTCTGGAAAGCACTAACAAGATGGGCCAGAGAGTAAAAGAAATTATCGGAAAAGAAGACCTCGAATGCATTAATAAAAATTCCAAAATCCTATATGTGTTCCATACAAAGTGGAACTAGCAGATGTTGTTGGAAACTTTATTGGAGGAACTACCAGATATATTAGACGAAGTCGAAAAGATTATTTCTATCTTTTTGACATGGATGTAACCCAAGATTTTGCGGGCATATTTAGCAAGATGGAGATTGTAATTATTTAACTACAAAGCATAACTTTTGCTATAAGGGAGAATACGAAGAAAAGTGTAATATTATAGTTGACAACGATAAAACTGTAGGATTGATTGTTTAACATGGCTAACAACCAATGCAAGAATTAAGATATACAACAAATTTGTGTGTCAGATAACAAGTCCTGGTGTTAATAAACAACTTGGCAATCATATACTAGATTTTTACGTTGTCCAGATGTACGTTTAAGGGAAACATTTGCGTCTACTTTGGCCAAAGAACATGGTATTACGCGATTGGAAGCGACAATATACAACTGTGCAATTGGAAGCTATGTCAGTGCGGAACGAGTGTATAAACCCTTAAAAGACTTGTTTAACCTTATTGGAAGATAGTGTTATACTTCCTAAAGGCGCCAATGTACTCGGTACCCACTTGCCAAAATGTGGAGTCTATCGGACAAGCTACAAAATAGCTTGTTGTTTAGTTATAATAACCTGCTACAGTACGTGTATTGGGGAATGGCAATACAAAGAAATTGACGGGCTTGCAAATTAAGTTGTCCGAAAACCAAAGAGGAAAGGGAAAAATTGATAAAGTATGTGCTTTGGCTTTTAGTTTTAACTATTTACCTTAAATTATTTGGAGATAGTAGAGGAAGATAGCCAAGATAAAATAAAAATCTTACACAAGTGCTACATTAAAGCAGGTAGTACAATTTTACACAATCTGCAACACCATATTCTACAATTCCAAAAGAAATAGTATTTCGGAATTGGGATTGATAGATACGCCCTAACATTCGTCCAGAGGTTGTACGACAACGCGTAAATATTGGTAGTAAACTCTATCCGTTTACGCTAAAGGAAATTGCCCCATTATGTATACCATACGCTGTAAGTGGAAGGAAAAGACAACTGAATTAGAGGAAATGGATGCAAAAGGCGAAAATTGGACTACATGGAAAACACTGCGACAATACGCGAACAATACAAAGATGTGTTAGACAAAGAACATCTTATTAGAGAAAATGAGGAAGAATTAAAAGATTATTTTATGTGCCGATGGACTGACTTAGATACATCCGGGTTGTACAAGCTGTATGCATTTGCGGTTAGTAAGAAAGACTCTTTAGTTATGTAGGCGTTCTTCAGAAAAGGATGGTACTAAATCCGTATACTTTTTAAAAGGTTATTCTAAAAACGTATTTATCAAAATGGCAGATAACAAAGACGAACTAAGGAATGCGGGTTTCGTAACCTTGGCGTACACCACACGCAAAGGGGTTCCGCAAACATTGTATATTTACCTAGTAAAGAACCTTTCGGATCATTTAAAACCGAGGGTCTTACAACCTATAACAACCATATATTCCCAAAAGTGGTGGACATGCAACTACGCAACAGTCTGTGGGAGAATAAGGATTTCTCCAATACCGACAAGAAGAAGTCGAATCAAGCTAACAAGATACGTATGCAGGATATAGTGGGAAAGCTGCGATTAAAAGATTGTCACAAGCTGCAAGAATTACACGAAGGAATGGATCTGGTTGTCGGGGAATCAAAGACTTTAAATATAGAGGCAAACTTCGGTACATTTTACAATTCGAAAACCTAGACGGTCTTTATGTATCAAACTATTGGTTAGAAAAGGAGATAGAAGGACTTGGGTTCGATTTAAATTTTAAGCTGCGAATAAAATTAGATAAAATTAAACCACCCAAACAAAACATAAAGAAAGGACTGTCTTCTGTGTATAACTTTGTATTAAAATTAAGTTTAAATGATCCATGCTTGGATTAAATATTTTTAAATTTGTTATGTATAATGTCAGAATAAACATTTTATAATAGTATATAACATTGTTCTTTATTTATAAAAGGCCGTTACCCGAAATAGGTCGCACAGAGGGGGGGCGCATGGGCAGGGTGCACGCGCAGGGGCGCATGGGCAGGGTGTCATGCGCAGGGTGCTCATGGGCTGGGATGTGTCTGGGCGTACACGAGGGAAGCGGATGTTAACAGTCACCAAGCATCCAATTCTTTATTTGGATGGTATCGAGTACTTGCCTGCGTATGTATCCGGAGTAAAGAATACGATTTGCATACGCAGCTTATTAATAAAATTAGTTTATCGAGGGAAGATGACAAAAGGTACATCATTCCTAATAGTACAACAATCTACGCATGGGGGTAAAGATATAAGATAGTTGTTTAAGGGATTTTGTATATATTAGTTTTAAATTCCATAATTTTTAAGTTCTTCCCCACCTTCCAAATCCTTCCGCTTCTATCCTGGTTGACAGAGTATACGTGTTATCTCCACGTGGTATTCGCGGGACATCGGTTTTAGATTTCGGGGAGGTTGGTTAAAGCATATGTCTTGGTAGCAAAAAGGGTTTTAAAGATGGAGTTAAATAAAGATGGGCAAAAATTAGTCTTTAAAAGGCATAACTTTGTATGGGTGGGCCTATTTAAAATCTTTTACAGATTTGGGGTCCCTAGAAAATTTAATATTAGTTGATACCTAGCAAAATATATTTATCTTAAAAGAGTGACTACCCCGCGTATAATAAAAATACAATATAACACTTGTCAACAAAAAAGTTGTAGGAAAATTAAAGACGTATTTAATGGGGGTCCAGTATTAGAATTTGTTGGTAGTAATGTTAAGTCCTACTGTATTGTAGGCGAGAAAGATACGATTAAAAAGATTAAAGGGGTCTCACGAATTGTAGTTAATAAAACCGAGGGTCTTACAACCTATAACGAGCATATACCCAAAAGGGGTAGGCATGCAACTACGCAGCAGTGGGAGAATAAGAATTCTAATAAGAAATTAAAGTTTCCATGTACGTAGCACCAGTCATTGGGAAATGGAAAATGTTAAACCTATAAAGGCGATTATTAATTGTGGTTTAGAAAAATAGTAGTTTTCGTGGACTAAATAAAATAGCTTAGACTTTAATGTATATGGTTACATACTCGTACACATCCACAAACATCTGTTTACGTCCACAATGGCGATACCGGTAGTTTTTGTTTAACAAATAGTAGGAAAAATACGTCAGGTGTTAGTGGGAAGCCCATAGGATCGTTGGATTCAAAAAGAACGATGGGGGGATGTATGGTTGTCTCCGTTAGAATAATCGAAAGTGGTTAATTGAATCGTATTAGATGTTTAAATAAGCGAAAGTGTAAAGGCTACATAAACAAAAATTTAATTAACCGACAAAAAGTGTGCGATGTGCTACACTTATAAAGAAAGTATGGAATGGTGCTTTTAGCGGCCCTAGCAGTAAAAGGGCGACTGACTTTTCCAAGCAACTACAAGAATAGCAGTAGCGCAGAGAAGGGGTATGCATGTATTATACAGTTGCTGCAAAATATGTTAGTTTACGCGTAGCTCGGATGTGTAATTGATCACGACTTAAAGATCCTCGGAGGTTTAAAATTCTCAGCCCATTGTCGTTTGAAAATGTTTGGAAATTATCAAAACGGTAGCGGGTGGAAGTTTAATGGATGATTGACTGAGTTTTTCTACCTTTACGAGGGAATTGGAAGTTGACAGACATCGAGCATCTAATTTCTATTTGGAGGATATCGAGTACTTACCGGTTCTAGAAATCAATACGTGCGGCCGACCGCTATGCGAAAGTGTAAAAGCCTACAGAAGCAAAATTTAATTATCAGACGAAAAGTGCGATGTGCTATAGAAAGTATAAAAATGGTGCTTTGCAGTCCTAACAGTAAAAAGGAGAGTGACTTTTTCTAGCAATTACAAGAATAGCAGTAGCGCGGCGAAGGGTATGCATGTATTATACAGCGCATTGTTGCTCTAAAAATATGTTAGTTTACGAGAAGCTCGAACGTGCACAAATTAAATTTCAATCTATAATTAACCACGGTCGTAAAAATAGGGAAATTAATGGGTAATTTAATACCGTTACATATACTTTCGCTTGGTGATTCATTTGGAAAAATATTCCCCCATTTCCAAAATATGACGTAGAAGTTATTTAAAATTAAATTGTTGTAAGTATCCTGTAGACAACAAGTTGGTATTTTCTTAGTAATGGTTTAAAGTGTTTTTGGTTATAGTAGCATTGCATCTTCTAGCACGACTTGCACACAATTTGTGTGCGTGTGCTACCACCCTTTTGGATTTTTAATATGCACGCGATCCGTATAACATGGAAGACGTTTTCCGGTGTTTCTACTAACGGCATTCGCACCATCGACGAAGCGAACCAGGTGCATGCATTGGCGCTAAATGTATTGGACGAGCAGCAAGGATTATGACATCATTTAGTTCCCCGCCGAATCCTCAACTTCGTTCGGTGTCTTCGGAAACCTTCGGTTTGCATTCTATAGGGTACATAAAGCAGGTCGCGAGAGTAAACTCTTTAGTTATGTTAGTTCGCTTACAAGTCAAGTCTTATAGTGCGGATTTTGTTTTGTACTAAAATGGTACCCAAACGTTTTTAAATGCGAGCCGGGTCCTTCCTTTACCGGAAAAGGGATGCTTTCAAACGGCACCAGAACAAATGTCGTGGTGCAACATCGTCCAAGGTTGCTTTATACATCCGTCCCGCAGCAAAGTACTTAAACTGTGGGACTTGCGGTTTCGCTTTTACGAGAATGGGCAACTTACAGCGACACAAGGAAAACAGCACGGATGTCATTAAGCCGTAAACGTTCAGCTCCGCCAGCTGTTAAAGGGTCTTGTACGAAACAACCACGAATTATGTGTAAAGTATGCGATTTCGAAATGGAAAAACTACGTATGCCGCACATTTAAGGAGCAACAGACATAAAATGCATCAGTTACCGCTACTAGCGACGATGGTGTAGAAATGGTTAGCACTGCGTTTAACAACCGTATGGCTAGCTATCGCATAAAGAACGCCAGTGTCGACGATGGAGTGTCCGAGTTTCTTTGGAAGCAGAAAGAGCGATTTATTCGATTAATAAATGAAAAAGAATACAACATACAGCAGTAAAAGTCTATTGCGAACTCTACGGCGTTTACACCAAAATGGGGAAGAGGCTACCGATGTGAAACCTTTAACACAAAAATGTGGTTATAACGTCTTCTAGTAATCTGGAAAATATGTACGAGGTCTTAAGCGAAACCATAAGAACAAAATCAGAGGAATTTGAAACATGCGGGTCCGGTTGGTCTTTGGAAAAGGTGCTCTATTTAGAAATAAATATTAATAAGTATAAGCCGATATGAGTTCTAGGTTAAAAATAAAAATTGTGAATATGTATTTAGAAATGTGGTTTACAAAATTTAAACTGTATTAGTAAAAATTGTTTGTAATAAAAAGTTTTAAGAATTGTTTTAGATTTTCTTTTAGGTATGAGCCGCAGGAAATTTATAATTTAGAGGGTGTGTTAAAATGGTAAGGGTGGTCCTGTTTTAAATCTGTTTACAGATTCGGATTTTAATAAAATTCTAGACTAACAAGATGTGCTACATGTATAAAAATTTATGAGAACGCTCAAAAGTCGCTACAGGTAAGAAATCTTAAAATGGGGTAGCTCTCTGGGGATGGTGCTATGTGAAAATTTAAAGAGATTTGGGTAGCTTAGAAAATTTAATATTGATTGATACCAAACAAGGTAGGTTTATCTCGTGGGTGGAAATGTGGAGAAAGATTTATCTCGCAGAGGGTATATGTGTAACTTTGCGGTGGGTCCGATTTCAAATCTGTTTGCAGATTCAAATTCTGGTAAAATTTTAGACTAACAAGATGTATCGCATGACTAAAAAATTATAAGAACGCTCAAAAGTCGCTACAGGTAAGAAATCTTAAAATTAGGGTAGCTCCTTTGGGGATGGTGCAATCTGAAAAATTCCTAGAGATTTGGGTAGCTGAGAAAATTCTAATATTGATTAATACCAAACAAGATAGGTTTATCTCGAAAGATGCAATGGATAGACGAAGAAAACTATTTGTTAGGTTTGCTTATAAAGCAAAGAGCAAAATTTAGAAGATCAGGACTTTAAAGGGGTATAACTTTGCAGGGCTGGTCCGATTTCAAATCTGTTTACAGATTTGAATTCTGTTAAAATTTTAGACTAACAAGATGTATCGCATGATAAAAAATTTATAAGAACGCTCAAAAGTCGCTACAGGTAAGAAATCTTAAAATGGGGGTAGCTCCTTGGGGATGATGCAATCTGAAAAATTCCTAGAGATTCGGGTAGCTGAGAAAATTTTATTAATTGATACCAAACAAGATAGGTTTATCTCGTGGGTGGAAATGTGGAAAAGATTTATCTCGGGTGGAAAGAATGCGGGTGTGATGTAATCAAAATGGTTGGGGTAAAAAATTCCACAAGGAGGAGATTCATCTCCACAGGGAGAGCAGGGAGATTCTTAAAAATAAGACTTTATAGTGGAATTTACATGTAAATTTGGTCCAGATTGTGTGGAAATGTGGATTCTGGTGGAAATGTGGTGCTGATTAACCAAAATACACTACCCGTCGAGTCGGTACACTTTAATTGAGAAACAAGAAAATACAACGGACAAATCTGACGATCTAGGGGGCCAGGGAACGTTACCGAATCTTGAGATGATACGGTTACCGAACAATTCTCGCACAGCTTCCATTGATTACTGTGCAGTGTGCGATGTTGCTACATCCTGTTGAAACCAGGTTTCTTGAATTTGTGGAAAATTTCTCAACTCAGGTCTAACGAAAGATTGTAACATCTCCATGTAACGACCCGCATTAACAGTTATTGTGATCCTCTGTTCATTTTCAAAAATATAAGGTCCAATGATTCCATGTAATGAAACAGCACACCGTACTGTCGCCTTACTAGCGTGTGGACTCCATAGGACAAATTCGCGTACAACATCAATGTTCTGTGGAGTACGAGTAGTTCATGGTCGTCCTGTTGGTTTTATCTTGAGGACAGATCCAGCCTCTTCAAGTTATTAATCCAAATTTCTATCGTATGTTTTGATGGACGGCATCATGACGTCAGAACTCCCTCTGCACAGCTTCGAAGCTATCACTGTTTTCATAAAACACTTTTATAGCCAACGCACGCTGATGCATGGTTACTAAAATGACAAAGTGCTTACTTGCTCAAGGTCACTATCCCGCAGTGCTGCCACCTGCATATGACTGCCACTACGCATTTAAAAAATTCCCGTTATTTTGTGTGCTCGTTATTAAGTATTTTTAAAATATCTTTTAAATTATTTTTGCCCCCCGAATGTTCCTTGCAATAATAAACGAAAAAGTTATACACAAATTAAGTTAGCTGAGATCACTATTAAATTCTACACGAGGCTAATACAAACAGTAACTAATTAAAAACTTTTTGTCCGTTTATTCAGACCGAAATACTCTGCAATGCGCAAAAAATCCAATTTGTAACAGAAAGACAAAAAATGTATACATAATTTAATTCTGCTTGTACAAACTTATCTTAGATAGCACCAAGAGTATTTTTCAACTTATAACATAAATCATGTTACGTTTATTTTCAATATATATTAAATACCCCGTTTTTCCTTGTTAATTCAATACCCGTTCGAATAAATTCCGGTTCTACTTTTAAATCCTTCAACATAATTAATAATAAATACCCTTTATAATAATTCCTCAACTTAAATCCACTTGCTTGGAAACGACAAGTTAATGCTATGATTAAATAGTTAATATCCTGTTTTAGGTACTCGTTAACTTGTTATATATTACGACCGCGTATAATTGCTTTGTCTTAGGTTTCCAATCTCAAGTCGCGCCAAACCTAGGTCGCGTACTATTATTTGATAGCGTGTTTTCAGTTTTAATCGCATTTGATCACGCGAGGATTGTAGTAAAGCCTTGCTAGAAAACGATTCTTTGTGTGCTATGATAACTTTAACATTTCCTTTGTTGTTATCCCTACAATTTCGTGTACACACTGTGTGGTGAGTATTTTATTTTAAAAAAAAGGATGTACTTTTCGGCGTAAATAAATTAATCCTTGTCCGTAATTATTGTAGCCTTTTCCGTCGATCTACCTAACTACCAGTGAGATTGCTGCCCCTTTTTGTTATGGTTGGACACCACTGTGTGTTTTCGCCGTTGGACAGGATGGTCTGATGAGTTGCCGCCCCTTTTTGTTGTAGAAGGGTGCACAGGTGGCGTGGTCCCAGGCAGCGACCATAATGGTTTCTATCTATTTATACCTAAACATTACTGGACTATGTTAGAATGTATGGCCGTAATACTGAAGCATTGTTTTTTGTTCCGAATGACCCTGATTGGTGGTGACAAAATAATTATTTTTGGTTCAAGGGGTATGGGGTTGGTAATATTCGCGTAGTTAAGAAATTGCGTTTTCCTTTGCTGGGATTTCAAACTGTTGGTTTCTTGTTAAATTTGTAAATTGGGGTTAATTAAGAGATATATGTTGGTAATATTCAATCAATTAAGAATTGGGTTTTCCTTTATTGGGATTTCAAACTGTTGTTTTCTTGTTAACTTTGTAACTTTATTTTTTAATTAAGAGATATGGGTTGGTACGCTATAATTACTTAAGAATTTTAGGTATGTAGCTTTAAGTTTACTGTGGGAATTACGAGCGGCTGTTTTTAGTGTTGAGTTTTGTATTTTTTTTGCTTTTGTTATTTAAAAGGGGTCGGACCTAAAAACTGCAGCTCGCCATTTTTGACGTAACTTTTGTTGTTCTGCCGAACAGATGTATATTGGGATTATTGAATTTTTTTGTTGAGAGTTTGGGAAATACTGTGCTTTGTATATATTTTGTTTTAATTAGAGGGTGTATAATTATTTTTATGAGTGTGTAATTTTTTTTTATTTCAGGCCTTTATTTAGTTTTTGTAGGTATTTTACCCCACCCACTCGCCGATTGAACCCGGTCAGTTTTTTTCTTCCTGGTTCTTTTTTTTGGTTACATCTAGGTACGTAGCAAGCAAAATGTTTTCTGAACGAGCACTTCTTTGTATACTGTTTACTGATCTAATTTTTTTACACCGTGTTCCTGTGGGCGAGTAGATGAATTATTGAAAATGTCCCTGTTAGTTAAAATATTGTTCTTTTCTTATTTTTCAAGAATGTTTGCTTTGGTACGGAACAGTATTGAGGCCCCCAAAGGGGCATCTTCAAAAATTCACTATCCATTCTCATCTACATACATCGAGCAAAATAATAAAAAAAGTATTAGTTCAAAAAACAAAACGCAAATTAGTTACAAAACCCGCAAAGGAAAGAATATTCTTTAAAAGACTGGTTTCTTCAGCGCAGGCGCATTAACTTTCTTTTAATAATGTTCTCTGTTCTGATGCTTTTTCTATTTTATTCCTAGGTGTGTGTGTGTGTGTGTGTGCCGAGAAAAATGGGCAAGCTAAATTTTTGAAAATTGTTTTATGTTGATTGTTTGTGTATAGTTTTGCATCTTGGACAAGTTTTTGAAATATATTTTCTTCCGTGTGGGCGCTGTAGCGTCTGTGTATTGTTTATTGTTCTATTTTTTTGTATCGTGTTTCTGTGCGTGTGCTGCAATTCCCACCAATAAGAAACCTTCCTTAACCCAAAATCCTACAGTTCCAAATTAAATTCTAAGTCTTAAAATATATATTAATTTAAGTAGCTATTTTTTCAATTTTTTTATGTGAACATTTTGGTAAATTCTGCAAAAATATTTCCAAAAATACACGTAAGTATCCAAACCTTACCCTGCCTACTTGGCATCTGAATTAAACAGATTTTACAAACTTTTCTCTAACTGTCTTAACTAATTATAAAACTAAAGTCAGTTATGTTCTTTCTTTCAACTTTAACTATACACCCCAGTTATATAAAGCTTCGCTTCGAAATATCAGTTAATTAACTTTTCCTTAATATATTGTTCAATTATATGAACAAAAGTATAATTTTCCAAGATAAGCTCAAGATAGCAGTAAAATCCCGAAGATGATTTCTAAAGGTAATCCCAAGATTAAGATAATATCTCAAGGTAATTTCCCAAGTTAATTCTAAGATAAGAGTAAAAATTCAAGTTATTTTCCAGAAATAACTCCAAGCTAAAAGATTATAGAATAAAGGCATAGATGTACTTAAAACTAAAATTAGAGAATGGTTCCTTAGAACCGTTAAAAGAGGATTTTCTTGTACACAGAATGTAAGTTCGAGAAACGATACCGGTTCTATTGAACGCACAAGACACCGGCTGACCGTGGACACAGAATCACTTGTGCTGCAGGTGTGGAATCGATAAGATATACCAACGGCACCCAATTAACGAAAACACTGCCACCGTGTATGGCAAGGACAATGGCGACGCATGGCTAAAAACGATGTCAGCACAACATGACCCAGTGCAGTGGGTTTCTGGTCCCCAGACCAAATGGCGACTAACAGAAAAAAAGAGTAGAGAGAAAAGGTATTACAAGGAGATTGAAATCAGATGGATGCCATAGTAGCTTCTCAGGCGAAAAGAGAAGAAAAAGGGCTCGCATGAGCAAAAATGATATACAAAGTGTATAACAAAGCGCTAGTCAACTCACCAAAACGGAGTAAACCTGGGGTGGTAGATCACTAAGTTTATGTAAGGAGTGGTATACTTTGGGACCTAAGACAAGTTCATCATACAAAAAATAAGCGGAAAAGAAGATAGTGGAATGTAAAAGGTTAAGTTTTCGGACAAGCGTCCCCAAACAAGAGGGACATAAAGTCTAAACAGCTCCCTGCCCAGCAAAGGAAACGAAACTAGAATCGCGCTCTGCTGTTCTCAAAAGTAGGCATACTCAACCCAATGACATAAAATATCGATAAGAGAAAGACATATACGGTAAAACCACACCACCATAATCAAAAAAGAAATAAAAAAGCGACATCATTTCACCCATAAGTTAGACAAAAAAAGAGAATGAAATTTCCAGGTCACAAATGAAGAAAAAGGAGGAGGGGAACGGAATAGGATAATGGGTGAAAACTGCAGAATAAAAACACAAAAAATATAAATTTCCCGTCTTTGCAACTACGAATATTGACTTTTTCCAACATAAGCATACTTGCCGACCACCATGTTTATCCTATTTAAAAAGCATCAACTCAACATCAGCGCCGACAAGTACTAAAGATTTATTGGGCTATTAATGTTAAAGATACATTAGTCGTAAAGAGCATGAGGGGTGAAGGCGTAGAGAAATGGTAACACAAAAAGTATTAGAGAAATTAGTGAATATACTTTGAATATTAAAAGGACCAAAAAAATAAAAAGTTAAATGTTATATTGTACAGATAAAAAAATCAAAGTCACAAGAACGAAAATATTAAAAGCAATTTATCAAAAGAATAAAAAGATCCAGAAAAACCACAATATGCTACCCATTTAAATATTAAAGCTAGAATAGGTTTCCAACATGGCAAATGAAAGCGACCGCAGACATTATGAGTCATAAAATATCTTATAATACAAATTATAATTAAAAAGATAGATCAAAGAGTATTAATTATAGTAGAAAAATGTTATCAGTAAAATGCTTAAGCTCTTTAATACGCCACTTCTCTTGTGGTTTACAATTGAAATTCTCAAATTCATAGAAAAGTGGACTAAAAATCAGTTTCGTTTTACATCAAGCAAACCCTGTAGGTAATTTAATAGAAATATTTTTATGTCCGTACCAAACTTCTTTCGTTTTTAAATGTCGATAATTTATTTTATAGGCTTGAATTTAATTTTCAAAAAAAAATTTCAAAAAAATTTTTATTCGGCAAATAAAAGTTATCAAAAGGTAGGTTAAGTCAATAAACAAATATTAAAAAGGAAATTCTTACAAAATTCCATCTAAATTAGGAATTTTAGCATTTAAATGGGGAAAAAAGTAATTGCCAAACGTCGAAACCTTAATTAAATCCATAGAAATCACTACAAAGTAAATATTTTAAAGACACATTAAAATTTTCAAGTATTTACGCTGCGGAAATCTACATAAACGATAAGTTTACTTTAATAGAAAAAACTTTTATTTAGCCAAGGCAAATCATAGACAGGTTTAAGTCATTTATTTAAAAAAACTAAACTAAATACTACGGTAGATTATAATAAATCAATCTATGCAGGGTTGAATACAAAAATTAATTATTTATTGGGTACTTGGAAAATACGAGATCTAAAAGCGTTATTAAGTTTAGATTTTGAAAGCCCTGTCTTCAAATAGATGTCAATTATGTTAAATTTGTTGCAAAACAATTTTAACTCACTAACTTAATTAAGGTTTAACCATTACTTATTACTTGAAAAACTTTGTTTAGGTATAACAAAATTGCACATTCATACGGGTGACATATTAAAAGCCTGTTTCCGATCATTTTTCAGCTCGGAAAGTACGTTGTTGTCAGACTAGATTGGTAAAGTGACAAGAGATTGAAAAACTGACACAAGAACTCAGAAAAACGATTGCAGTGCTCATGTATGAACGGTTATACTAATAATAATGTCGGCATGTTACGTCAGGGACCATGACAGTACCGTTTGTATCTGCCATTAAATTTTTGTGAATTAATTATTAGAAGTTTATGAATTATTAAAAAAATATAAATATTTTTGTAGTTTTATTGTTTTCATTTTAATCTTAAGAGAACTATGAAAATGGAAAGTATTTTGCGGTCAGATTAGTAGAGTTTATGTAATCAGTTTAGATAGTAGTTCCAATCCGACACAAATCAAGTATTGACATATAGCATTACGTGGTACACAATCTAAACTAATATAGTAGGTTGTATATAACAATTTGGGCAATGATTGGAGACAAGGGTGAGATGATTGGTGTGCCAAAGAGTTGGAAGTAATACCTTTACAAAAAAACTAAGTATGTGTTATTGAAAACTAAATTTATCGTAGGAAATAAATAATATTTTAGAATCTTACAATAAGGTTTGATCATATTCCAGTTACCTTCAATAATGGTGATGACTACAGTTAGGGGATATTAGCGAATAAAGGGGTTACGTCAAGCAATATGAAAATATAATTCTCTGACAAGTAAATATTCTTAACTTTTTTGACAAAAGTAAAGCTGTTCTTTACATTATATCCAGTAAGAGGAAAGACTAGTTGAAGAATGCGGCTTGAATGGAGACAATGCCAACAGCGGTTGTGTTAACTATAGAAAAAATCGGGCTCCGAATGAGAACAAGTTTATGTATTTTAGGAAGTTTGCAGTATTTACCAGGGACAGAATTACATATGCTGAATTGTTTCTTTTCTAAATCATTAAGCATGCTCTTTATATGAAGTACCTTGAAATGATTATTCACCTATTTTTGTATAGTAAATGTGGGATCACTAAATAGGGGTTTATAATTAAACCTGTCTGATAAAAGAGCTAACGATTTATCACTGTGCAACTGTTTATCCACGATGACAGTACCAGCACTTTTATCTGCCCTGATGACAATGATTTCAGGGTTGTCAAATAAGTATTTTTTGACTTTATAATACTGTTTATTCTATTTAGTTTTATGATGATGGCTTTTGGAATTGTTTACTTCTGAAAATGTCCCCTTTTGAAGTAGTTCTTTGGTACCAATGATAGATTTGATACTCCCAATTGACTTCCTGAAACGAACGTCTTTAGTTTGTGGTTGTAAACTAAACTTTGGTCCAAGAAACAGAAAGTTTTTCACAATGTCCGGCACTAAACATCCCTAGCATTACGACCTATATTAATTAGGAAAAAAAAACAAATGAAGTAATTGAGCTGATTTCAAAGAATATTACTTCATCAATAATTTCTAAAACAAAGCGGGCAAGATACTATAGTATAATTTTAGACTGTACACCCGACATTAGCAGAACTGAGCAAATGACAAACATAATAAGATATGTGTCTGAAAGGGAGATCAAACCAAAATTTGTGAAAATTTCTTGGATTTGTTTCCGTGCAAAAAAAAACAACTGGTTTAAGTTTAACTGAAAATACGCTTAAAAAATTAAAGGATATAAATTTGGAAATGCAAAATATTCGTGGGCAGGGATATAATAACGGATCCAAAATGAAATGATCTCAGGTTGGGGTTCAGAACCGTATTCGAGCATTAAATTCACGCGCTTTTTTTGTGCCCTGCAGTAGTCACTCTTTGAACCTTGTTCTAAAAGGTATAGCAATGACTTTCTTGGAAGCTGTAAGTTTTTTCAGTAGTATTCAAAAAGTGTATACTTTATTTTCCGTTCGTCCACTACGATAGAAAGTTTTGCCGCAACGCTTACCTCGTTTAACTGTAAAAACGCACAGCAAGATAGAGCCAAATTGATGCCGTAAAACCTTTCAAATACCATATTGGTAATATATATATATATATATATATATATATATATATATATATATATATACATATATATATATATATTGTCGTGGAAATTATAGGTTAAAAAAGATAGATAGGTCTAGATAATAAAATTTTAATGACTGTGAATATAGGAAATAGGAACAATTTATTTACGCGCCAAATTAATCAGTTTAGACATTGAAAACGGACGGATACTAACATATTTTGTATTTCTAACTCAGAATGTTAAATTTGCATAACGTGTAGAAGCTTTAGAGTACGTGAAAACTCAAGGATATGCATAATTAGTTTTAATATTTTAAATCAAGCGCATCGGCTAAGAAACGGAGCTTTTGGGTATAGAAAATCAATAATTTAAACGTATATTTCCATTTAACTAAACTAAACGTTCGTTGTACAAATCCTAAGAAACTCAAACTCGAAACTATAATTTTACACGGACAGTTTGCTTCATAGAAACACCTGATAGTTAAAATGTCAAGTTCAAAGAACTTAAATGAACGTTGGGGTAGAAATTCTGTAGAATCGTATTTAACGGTCGATGCGAGAGCTACTAAAATAACAGATGCTTTTAAGGCAAAATGAAATGGAATATCCATAGTGTAAAGCAGACAGAGAACACGTATAATAAAACGTTGGTTAAAATACTTGTCTAAAGTACGCGCTAGATTTGGAGGTCAACCACAATATCGATTTTCTGTTGCTTAAGTGGGATTCTAAGAGACGGTAAATATGGGTTAAACGAGGAAAGGTAGCTAGGGATTGAACATTAAAAACGGGGGAAAGCAATTTAATCGGTCGAAGGCAAGAAGTTTGAAGAAGCTCGCGACGGTTACATGTTGTTGAAAAGATTTCAAGGTAAAAGCACTGTAGACTGGGAATTTTTCGGATGTAGAAGTTCGTTACGTACAAGATATGTAGAATCTGTTTTGTAAAATAAGCATTTCGACGGAAATAGGGTCCGTGAGGGGTGTACAAATTCATATAAATACACTAGAAGAGGTATTAAAGATATCTTATCTCTTACTTACTTAGTCTTACTTGCTCTTACTTTGTACTGATTCTCGTACGTCGTTTAGTCGTTGAATTATGGTACAACATCCTAAATTAAAAGTGTGTAAAACGCTGTTAGTAACGTACATCGATAATTTATTAAAAGTGAGATTTGCACAAGTGGGTGCACAGAGTATAGACGGTGCTGTTACTACAGGCAACGATCTAATAAAAGGATGGTACTTGGGTAAGCGAGTCGAGAAATTTGAAACAAGAATGCGTGAAGTGAAGTGCTTACGGAAAGTTAAGCTTGGTCGAGACTATTAACGGGGTAGAAACACTGAAGGCGGTTGCAGAGATTTGGATAGCGAATGAAAATGAGTTGGATCGATGTATAACAACGAAGTGTATGGACACATCGACGAGGGTTTTGGAACACATCTTCAGAGCTAACGATGAAAGAAGCTTACTCCAGGTTAAGAAATAATTAATTTCTTGCTTTTGCTTGAACAGTTGTGCTGATATTTTGTGCTTGAGTGTTTTGACTTATTGGGGGTGTATTTTATTACCATAAAACTCATTTGAAGGAGTATATGTAAAGGACAATTGATATTTATTATTTAAAAATGTTAATAAATGACATAAAAAATTTTGTTGTAAGGAGTAAGCGGTCTTTAGGTTTATTTTAAACAAAAATGCGATGTTTAAAAGCATTTAGAGTAACTGCGTTATACTGAGTTCACCATAAGACCAGAATAAAAATCAATTTAGGGTTGCACGACGGGCCCATCTACTCGTCTAAAATAAAATTAGTGAAATAAATAGAAATCATAAAATTTTAAAAGGTTTAAGGATTGAGATGGTGACATTTTATGAAACTGTATATACAAATGTGTAAATATTTTCTAGCTAATGAAAACTTTTTAATATGTGTATATAAAGAGGTTGTATGTCTTGTTGCATTTTTTGAGTGGTAACTTTATTTGACTGTATATGTGAGAAAGAATGAACTTAGGATGGTAGGTATCCAAGAAGAAGCTGATTTTAAAGCTGGCCAGGGTGTGCATAAATAAAGAGGCATTCCAGAGGTATTTGTTTTTTTATTGAATTTTCAGAAAATTTTTATCACGACCCAATAACGCTGGGCCCAAATGATCATTTCAAATCGAGCTAGTAATTGAAAGATGGAAAACATAAGGTCTTGGACAGGACTTAAACCTGTATCTTGGTTTTGCCGGAACCATGCGTTTACCAATTACACCACCGAGACCTATGACGACAATTGGGAAATTTACAAATTTAAATCGAGTACACAACTATACATATACCTAACTATACATCCTTTAACTCTAAAATTAAGACAAGTATTCAAAAGATATAATTTTAAGTTTACAAAAAAGGGTGTACTAACAGTTGGAAACCTTTTCACAAAACTAAAAGAGTAAACACCAACATTATTTCAAAGAAATATTGTATACCAAATTAATTGCTCAAAATCCAATCCTTAAAAATAAATGGATACGAACACCAGCGTGAATACATAAAATGTAAAATGGAAAAGGAAATGAATAAAAGCTTATTACCGATATTTAAATCGAGAATTGGAAATAGTCGAGATGGGACACTTATTGATACGGGAGCTGAAGCGTCGTTAGTGTCTGAGGACTTTGTTAAACGGGAAAAGTTAACAGGGAGTATGATGCCTTTGAGGAAATTTAATTTAATAGCACCAAATAGCAAGAGATTTGCAAGTGTGAGTAAAATAATGACTCTGGAATGTGAAATGGGTAAGATAAAGTTTGAAAATGAATTTATAATATTGCCGGGGTTAAGAGTAGATGCAATATTTGGTATGGACATAATAGATAAGTTGGGTTTAAAAATAAATGCCGAAGGAAAGGCAATAGATGTAAAAGGGGAAAATATAAAATGGGATAATGAGGAGAGCATTTAGGTCAAAGTAGACTGTATAAATATTAATAAATTTGAGGGTGAAGTTGATATAAAGGGGATATTGATGATAAGATAAAATGTCCAAAAGAAGTAAAAGAAAGAGTAGAGGCATTGTTAATAAAGAAAAGTTCAGGATCCAGAATAATAGCAACGGGGTATGTGCATAAATTAGAAGTCGTAAATATGGAGCCGTTTAACACAAAGCTATATCCTATTCCAGCAGCGTATAGAGATAGAGTGAAGGTGGAAATAGATCAGATGCTAAGTGAGGATATCATTGAGAACGCAAACACGCATTTTGTTAATCCATTGGTTGTTGTTAAAAAGAATGATGACAGCATCAGATTATGCTTGGATGCTAGGAAAATAAATAAAAGGACCAAACCTCAATACAGTCCACCAACTATGGATACAATTTTAGCAACAATAGGTAATAAGAAAATATTTTCAAAAATTGACTTAAAGAATTCATTTTGGCTTATTCCATTGGAACGTGAATCCAGAAAATATATCGGGTTTTATAGAAGAGGGCAAGATTATAAATGTGAAATGGTTCCTTTTGGTTTGTTGAAAAATGAGAATATGATATGGGCCCGAGTGAAGAATTTGGGAATGATGGTTTAAGATTTAGAGAAGTTTTGGAATGTGAAGGAGGACACATTAAGGGGAAAAACTATGACGATAAGTTAACTGTAGAAAATAATGTTGTAAATATGGTTAATTTTGGAAAGAAGAAGGACAAAATAATTTCAGATAAAAAGTTTTTAATAATGGAGAATAGAAATTGTACAAATTGTAAATATGAGAGAACAATAGAACATAGGATAGCTTAACAATAAATTAGAATAGGAGAATTAAACGGGATATTAATAAATTAGGATAGATTCGGGAATAGGTATTGTACATATTGAAAATATTAGAAAACAATAAAGCATAGGATAGGTCAATCATAAACTAGGATAGATTCGGGAATAGGAATTGTACATATTGAAAATATTAGAAAACAATAGTACATAAGATAGGTTAATAATAACTAGGATGGGTTTAGGATAAATAGGAGTAGCATAGGTTGATGTAAATAGGAATGATTCATTGGATATGGGAAAGGATGATGATGTTTATGAGAAATAAGAAAAGGTATAGATAAGTCAGGGATAGATAATTAGGAGGGGTTTATTAGAAACATGGAGAGATGTGGATACGTTATATAAATTAATGATAAATAAGAAGGATTTGTGAATAGAGACATAGAAACAAGAGAAATATGAAGAGATGATGAGGAAGTATATAAGTAAATATGAAAAATATGTTTTATGTAAATAGTAAAAGTATGGGTAGATAGGTAGTAAAATATTAGTAAATCACAATAGGTAGTATGTAAATAGAAGAAGTTTATGTAAATAGAAAAAGTATGGATAGATAGGTAGTGAAATACTAATAGATTATAATAAAACAATAGTAATAAAATTTTAGGATGAATAGGTGTATAGGTATAATATAGATCAAAATAGGAAAAGGGATGTAAAAATAATGTAGGAGTTGTGTATATAGTAAAATAAAATAAAAATAAATAATTTTGAATCAGTGTGAATGTTGTCTCACGTTGGGCGCCAAAAACTAACATTTTTACAAAAAATTTTATTTTAATTTGAGGGATTAATGCTGTAATTATAGGGTTAATTCAAGGGTAGGTTAAGTCATAGGGGTTGTAGAATAAACAAAAGAAACTCCCAAGTAACAAAAGCACATAATTACAGATATTAGAAGAGTAAATAGGTCATTATAAATATGGTTAGTTGAGAGCACACTGTATATAACAGTACAAGCGATTAAACGCATATCCAAGAGTAGCTACGAGCAAAGATAAGAATTTAAAAATGTAACAAAATGCATCGAAATTGAATCAAGGGAAAACCTATATGAATTGGCGAGATAAATATTCAACAAATGCGTTAAATATACCATCATTTACGCAGGCAGAATTTATGCATTATTTGAAAAGCGTACGTAACACAAAAGTATTACATTTGTTCAAAAATCCAATTTAACTAGGAAATAAACAAACACCAAATTTATTTCTATTTAGATTAGAATAAAGCAAACAACAATAATACGAGATTTGATGAACGAAGGTTCCTGGAATTTCTGAATTAAATGTGATGCATGAGAATAAATTACGTGACAAATTGAGCGTTCTTCCATGCAGTTAAACTACACAATTGGTAAAGTTTCCGAAATAACACAAGAGATAAGACAATTTGTGTCACCTAGCACGTGGAATCAACAAATCGCAAACAAAAGGGGCAAGTCTATAAATATAGAAACAATTGAACAACGAGTTAGTATACATTTGAAACTGGGCAGTCATTATACTCAAAAGTGCTAAGATATTCACGCAAATGGTTAATTAAAAGTGAAATCATTTTTATAAGAGTGTAAAAATTGTGTAAGCGAGCCGTACTGCTACAGACGTAAGTAAACTAGATATAATGAAATTATACAATTTCTAAAAATAAATAAAACAGGGCTTTTAGATACGGTCTTGGGTACGACTTTTGTTACGAATCTTGTTACGAGTCTTGAAGTCAGGAAGACTCTGGAGATTACTGCCTGTTAAATTAATTTGGTAATCTCTGACAATGGTAAATATTCTATTAATGTTTCGGTAATTACGGAGATGAAAATCCTTTTATTGGAATAAACTCATTAATAACAATTTGCATAGTATTTTGGTTGGATGTCCACTTTCAAATTCGATTCAAAACATTCAGACTGGACACGAAAACTCTTGGGGATGTAGAAAAGCTACTGAACCACTCCAGGTTAGATATTTTGATATGATTTATTTCTATAAACTGTTTTATTTCAATAATAATTCAAAAATGTAAGAGCCGACAAAACTGGGGTTTCTTAGATAATTTTATGAAAAGCAACAGGCATCTTGAAACGTTTCAATAGGTCTCTAAATGTAAGAATAAAAATCTCGTTTTGCTGGCTTCATTTTCTCAAAATCTGCAGATGTAAATAATTTAAAAAGGGGAAGATATTTAAAAAGGTTGTAAATATTTAATCATTATACTGTGTATTGTAGAACTGCTTTATTTAATTGAATCAGCTAGTCAAGGCAAAGAGATTTATAAATTAACATTTTTACAAGTGCTTGAGTATTCTAAAGAAAATATCATAGCATCTTATGGTCTGCCCAAGTCGTGGGGCTTAATATAAGGGGTATAACAGAGCATTTTATGCACGACCCAATCGTAGGGGCACGATTAACACGGCATTTTATGACGCCCATGCTGTGGGGCGAGAATAACAAAGGGTTTTTATTTTCCTACAGGAAGATAACACAGCAATATATACATATATATATATATATATATATATATATAAAATACTCATATTTAGACCAGGGTAGAAAATTAAATAATCACATCAAATAATTTTAATCACCGTGTAGAAGCTTTGGGAAAAGGTACGCGTTATTAAAAAACCGTGAAGCATAAAAATTCATTCGTTTCATTAAACATAAGAGATTTAAATCATCTACAAGACGCTTGCTATAAAAAAGGGAGCAGTATTAAAAAGCTCTACGTGTAATTTAATTATTCCTAGTAAAGAAACAAAGAGAAATTACGTGCAAAATTTATATTAATTAACTCTATTTTAAGTAATCGGTATTAAACAAAATGTACAGATAATAATTAATATTTGATTAGGATTCACTAAAAATTAAAGGGTATTATTTTAATTGGAGTTAATTGAACCGTTAGTAACATATAATATCTATAAAAACTTGTAAAAACCCAATAAAATGCAAATCATAGAGGGGTTATTTAGAAGTATTATGTTTAAACACCTGCGTATTTTTAAAAAGCTCATTCTGCGTAAATTTTGCAGATAATTAATGGTTACAGAGAATGTTGGAGAAACCGTCGCATAATAGTTACGGGAAATGCTAAAGGTGGGTTATTTCACAGTCCACATGGACTGAAATAATCGATAATAAAGAATATCAATTTGCACCAATAAGAACAGGGTAGATAGAGACAGATAATATGCGCAAGACCGAGACACATATAGTAAAAGGCGTGAGTGGAGCAACGTCACGGGGTTGCGATTGGGTGAAAATAAAAGGCAAAATTGAGAGGTAAAAATAACATTTCTGTATAAAATTTAATTAGTTATTTCCAGACGTTGCGAGCCGTGTCGAAAGTTCTGAGATTTAACTGGTGCGAGTGCAAATTTCGTAAAAATCGCATGCCGGGCTGCGGAATGGGAACATAGCATGCGAAATTCTGAAGAATTGTCCGTTTTGGGGACCAGACCGACAGACAGGATAACCTCTATATATACCCAGGTGAATATAAACAAGCTCTCTTAGATTTTCGACTTGATTCAATGCGTTAAACAGTGCTTTTTAGTTTTCCGAGTTTGATAGAATAATTTAAACAGTTTGCTCGTATATTTTGGTGATTTAAAACAGTTTGTGCTTTACGTGCTACAATGAATGTACTTTAGTGCACTTAGAAAAGAAGATACAAGGTAATAAAGTTAGTATCACTGTACTAATTAGTCAAAATTTGCAACGACGAATGAATACACAAAAGTAGGCAGTTTTGGCGTATATTGGTGAAAGAAGCATGAATTTCCTTGCTATTTTTCGGGGGTGTTAATAATTAAATGGTTCATAAACGTGTCTGGATCCACAAAACAAGGTTCAGATATACACAGATGAGTTCCGGAAAAGCCCTGAAACAACTTTAGATGAATGGTGGTGGAGAAATTTTAAAAGCGTTGAGAATCAGAAGCCGTAAATATAACCCAGTTGGAATGGTGTGATTAACAAAAGGGACGAGGTACATTGAAGCTACGAGTGCAGTAACCTTCAGGTAAATTATACTATTTTGTTTGAACTTTGATGTTTTCGTGTGTGTTGAATAACTTTATAATTTATTTACTTAAAATGGACAGTAATGAAGTTGTACTAACAACAAATTTTTAATTTTAAGGTGAAATTTGCTTGTTTAAGTAGAAAAGAGTATTTAGTATTGATGTTCTGGATTATGATGAAAATTTGGGTATGTCTTTGAGCTCAATTAGACGAACCTGGTTAATTAACGTAAAGGGGTGGTAGATGCTCCCTTTGTACTCAGACTCCGGTCTGCATATATTGTTATATTAATTAGTAGACATCCTACAAGGACTTTAATTTTGGATGCACATTAAAATGATAACAAATTTAAATCTTGAAATTTTCTGATACTGAAATTTATGCTGAATTTTTAATTTTGAAATTTTAATGTATTGTGAATATTGATGTAAATAGAGTTAACGTTGATGTTTGTGGTAGGAATGTGTTTGTTTTTTTATGAATGAGGATGAAGGTTTATCTAGGGAGCAGCCGAGGCGATGAACAGAAGAAAGTCGACGGACCAGTTAATTTAGGAGGTTTCACAGCAATATATATATATATATATATATATATATATATATATATGTATATATATATATATATATATATATATATATAACTACCTAAAATATTATTAATCCATCAAATTTGACTGCTTTCCTCAATAATAAAAACAAATTAAATAATTATTTAACCAGTCGAGATATCTTAAATATATATATATATATATATATATATATATATATATATATAAGAGAAAAGTAGGTTTAATGAGTCTTTAATTAAACAATGATGAGCCCCAATTAGGGCGAAACGCGTCGACAGGATGCCCTCGTGGCTGAATTTGAGTCACTTACCAATAATTCCGTTTTTCCTAAGTAGTTAATTACACAGGGTAAGTTGAAAAATTCTGTCGTATTACAGTGAATAAGATAAAATACTAACTTAGACTTTTATTCAAAGTCCAAATAATCATTTCAAATGGAGCCAGTAATTGAAAGATCGAAAATATAAAGTCTTGAACAAGACTTGAACCTCATCTTGTGTATATTTGGACGTCCGGGGTTTTTGCACAATATTTTGATTTTTTCCCTACAGAATCAGTTTAACTCTAGTAAGAAATGCTTTCACGTACATGTAAGATGCACAATTGTTTATATAATCGAATAAAAATAACTTAACATGTAGCGCACCCTAAATAGCGTTAAAAATAACATTTTATGTTTAAAATGTATTCCTATCCGTAATCTTTTTTAGGAAGGAACATTTAAATATCGCTTTACGCACTACGTCTATAACGGATGTAAACGTAAATGTGTTATCAAATAACATATTATTACGGAAACTCTTAAATCATAAAAATATCTGTACCATATAAAGGTTTCCCTACCAATAAATTATTAAAATCTAGAATTGTACTTACACACAAAGTTTTCGAAAATCGTAAAAATCAAATACAATTGAATGTAAACAAACTTCATCTTGTCTAGTATATTTGAAAGATTCACCAACACTGACTGTTAAACGTGGCTTCTTTTAAAATGATTTTATATCAGTATTTTATAAAGGAAGTGCTAGATTTTACACTGCATTAAATAAAGATTACTTATTAACGGTGTTACTCATCCTGTTGTTGGAGCAAAAATATAGTTGTACGGAATGTAAACCTTGACATAGCTTTACTTCATAGCAAAGGATTGCAGTTATTTTTAGTTTGACAGTCTTAAAAATAGAATTTTGAGTTCTTGCATACTGGCTCTTTTGTATAATATCTATACAATAATAAATATAGTGGGCAAACATTTACGACACAACAAACAAACCTAAACTTGGCTCCGTAATGACAACATATCTGAAAATTAACATTGTACTAAATTACATATTTTGTTTGTAGATAATTAATATGAAAAAAATCAACGGTTCAGGAGAACCTGTGATGCTGAAAACTAAATATGTACCAGGTCCGTAAAAACAAGCTGGGTTTAAATGTATATGGTAAACTATTCAAACTAATTTTTCGAAAATTTATCTACTCGTTTTCCGAAGAGCACGTTTTTGTTAAATTATTCAGTATTGTACTAGTTGCGGTTATATCCAAAATGAACTGCGACTTCATTATATATTCTAATGTATATGGAATTCTTGGAATATACGTCAAATTACAATGTAACTTGATATAAAACATACGTTTAGAGAGCGACATTTTAGAAGTAGCATAAATATTTTCCAGGTTTTCACAAACAGACATTAAGCTTTCCAAATCATTTAAAACTTTTCATAAAATTTATTCAGGGTGCCCAGAAATTTGTGCCGAATTATGGTTACCAAAAATTCGGTAAGCAATTTTTTTTTAAATAACAACGCCATTTCTCTCTTCGCTATTTGATTTCACGTTGAAAAGTAAGAGAACGTTGTGATTACATCCATATTTTATTTAAGAAACGGTTTCGTAGAAACTTGAAAATATTGAAATTTACGTGATTATTAGTATAGTGTATGTACCACGAGTGCGTTGCGTTAAGCAAACATTAGTTGATAGAAAAGAATTTAGAAAATTTAGTTAGATAAATGAGCTTTTATCAAGTAAGCACCTGAAAAATTGTATACAAGTTTTGGTAGTTTGCATTAACAGCGCGGCTATTTCGATGTAATATTAAATTAGGATTCAGAAATATACAGCTAAACACAATATATTAAATACAAACGTTAATGACTATCAGTGTTTTGCCTTCTTCGTATTCAATTTTGAAAAATGCAGATAGACACTCTATAAATCAACGCGCATAGTAAAGTTTATTTGTAAACATTCACACGAGTTTATAAACAAACCACTGAATCAAGGAATTGGAGCGACACACCCTAAAACCATAGACTCATGAATTACAGCCATACAAATTAATGCTTTGCACACGGCAAATGACGTACCTACCAGTATTCAATAAAAAGTGTGGCAACAAATGACCATTCATACGAAAAGAACAACAAATGTTCTCGACCTTAGAATAGTTTAAACGGACAACCTTCTGAGAACTAAGAAACTGAAAAATAACCCTGGGATATTGTAATTTATAAACCCCGCAAATACTAGAAGAATGGGATCGGTTCAGATTAAATGATCAGATACTCAGTTACGCCTTATTTTTTGAATGTAACTACTCCACCTTATAGGCGGCAGAGTAACCACACAACAGAGGAGGGGTTCCTGTTTAAAGTTTAATCCCAGGGCAAAATGTATGGAAAGCGGCTTTTCGTACAAAAGGACCCTCGAATAAGATCTTCCAGCCAGCTAGGTTTCTTCAACTTAGAGCAGAGCTGTGAGCAGGGGTCGTAGGCTGGTATACGATAAAAAATGAAAATTATGGACGCCAAAGTATCTTAATAATAGCTGTAAGGTCTAACAATCCGAAGATAAAATACGGAAATCTTCAAAAAGAAAAAAACATCTTCTGAACAACCAAAACGTATAAACATAATACTTACTTACTTTTTACATTGCAAACTTGTATTGGATCGATGATCTCGTACTATCTGAAAATATAATCACCTCAAGAAATTCATAGAACTAGGGCTTCACTAGAGTCAAGTCAAATTATTACCAAAAAGAATTCAAAAATTAGCAATTCAAAGACATAACTCTAAAATATCTTACCAATAGAATGTTGATGGCCTTTCTTTCTATACTCATGAATTTGATGAATATGTTTGTATTAATTGTGAGAAACTATTATCAACTTCAATAAAAATAAGATTTAGAATAACATAATCCATTTTTTATATGGTTAAAGAAATATATATATATATATATATATATATATTGCTGTGAAATGTGCCTATTAGAATCGAGCCCCACAGATTGGGCGTCATAAACTGCTGTGATCCCTACATGATTAATCTTAAACTAAGGTTTTCAAATCGAGCCCCAGCGTTGGGCCGTCATAAATATGCAGTGAAATGTACAAAAAGCCTCGCCAGTTTCCTGGAATAAAATCACAAAAAAAGTTTTATTTTAAACTCGAGCCTCACTTTTGGGCGCTACGATTTGCTGTGATTCTCTTCTGATAATCGCCTCTGCCCTCTTTCCGCCTCGGCTGCTCCCCTAGATAACTTACATCCTCATTCTTAAAAAAAGACAAACACATTCCTACCACAAACACCAACGTTAACTCTATTTACATCAATATTCACAATACATTAAAATTTCAAAATTAAAATTCAGCATAAATTTCAGTATCAGAAAATTTCAAGATTAAATTTGTTATCGTTTTAATGTGCATCCAGAATTAAAGTCCTTGTAGGATGCCTACAGAATCAGTTTAACTCTAGTAAGAAATGCTTTCACGTACATGTAAGATGCACAATTGTTTATATAATCGAATAAAAATAACTTAACATGTAGCGCACCTAAATAGCGTTAAAAATAACATTTTATGTTTAAAATGTATTCCTATCCGTAATCTTTTTTAGGAAGGAACATTTAAATATCGCTTTACGCACTACGTCTATAACGGATGTAAGCGTAAATGTGTTATCAAATAACATATTATTACGGAAACTCTTAAATCATAAAAATATCTGTACCATATAAAGGTTTCCCTACCAATAAATTATTAAAATCTAGAATTGTACTTACACACAAAGTTTTCGAAAATCGTAAAAATCAAATACAATTGAATGTAAACAAACTTCATCTTGTCTAGTATATTTGAAAGATTCACCAACACTGACTGTTAAACGTGGCTTCTTTTAAAATGATTTTATATCAGTATTTTATAAAGGAAGTGCTAGATTTTACACTGCATTAAATAAAGATTACTTATTAACGGTGTTACTCATCCTGTTGTTGGAGCAAAAATATAGTTGTACGGAATGTAAACCTTGACATAGCTTTACTTCATAGCAAAGGATTGCAGTTATTTTTAGTTTGACAGTCTTAAAAATAGAATTTTGAGTTCTTGCATACTGGCTCTTTTGTATAATATCTATACAATAATAAATATAGTGGGCAAACATTTACGACACAACAAACAAACCTAAACTTGGCTCCGTAATGACAACATATCTGAAAATTAACATTGTACTAAATTACATATTTTGTTTGTAGATAATTAATATGAAAAAAATCAACGGTTCAGGAGAACCTGTGATGCTGAAAACTAAATATGTACCAGGTCCGTAAAAACAAGCTGGGTTTAAATGTATATGGTAAACTATTCAAACTAATTTTTCGAAAATTTATCTACTCGTTTTCCGAAGAGCACGTTTTTGTTAAATTATTCAGTATTGTACTAGTTGCGGTTATATCCAAAATGAACTGCGACTTCATTATATATTCTAATGTATATGGAATTCTTGGAATATACGTCAAATTACAATGTAACTTGATATAAAACATACGTTTAGAGAGCGACATTTTAGAAGTAGCATAAATATTTTCCAGGTTTTCACAAACAGACATTAAGCTTTCCAAATCATTTAAAACTTTTCATAAAATTTATTCAGGGTGCCCAGAAATTTGTGCCGAATTATGGTTACCAAAAATTCGGTAAGCAATTTTTAAATAACAACGCCATTTCTCTCTTCGCTATTTGATTTCACGTTGAAAAGTAAGAGAACGTTGTGATTACATCCATATTTTATTTAAGAAACGGTTTCGTAGAAACTTGAAAATATTGAAATTTACGTGATTATTAGTATAGTGTATGTACCACGAGTGCGTTGCGTTAAGCAAACATTAGTTGATAGAAAAGAATTTAGAAATTTAGTTAGATAAATGAGCTTTTATCAAGTAAGCACCTGAAAAATTGTATACAAGTTTTGGTAGTTTGCATTAACAGCGCGGCTATTTCGATGTAATATTAAATTAGGATTCAGAAATATACAGCTAAACACAATATATTAAATACAAACGTTAATGACTATCAGTGTTTTGCCTTCTTCGTATTCAATTTTGAAAATGCAGATAGACACTCTATAAATCAACGCGCATAGTAAAGTTTATTTGTAAACATTCACACGAGTTTATAAACAAACCACTGAATCAAGGAATTGGAGCGACACACCTAAAACCATAGACTCATGAATTACAGCCATACAAATTAATGCTTTGCACACGGCAAATGACGTACCTACCAGTATTCAATAAAAAGTGTGGCAACAAATGACCATTCATACGAAAAGAACAACAAATGTTCTCGACCTTAGAATAGTTTAAACGGACAACCTTCTGAGAACTAAGAAACTGAAAAATAACCCTGGGATATTGTAATTTATAAACCCCGCAAATACTAGAAGAATGGGATCGGTTCAGATTAAATGATCAGATACTCAGTTACGCCTTATTTTTTGAATGTAACTACTCCACCTTATAGGCGGCAGAGTAACCACACAACAGAGGAGGGGTTCCTGTTTAAAGTTTAATCCCAGGGCAAAATGTATGGAAAGCGGCTTTTCGTACAAAAGGACCCTCGAATAAGATCTTCCAGCCAGCTAGGTTTCTTCAACTTAGAGCAGAGCTGTGAGCAGGGGTCGTAGGCTGGTATACGATAAAAAAATGAAAATTATGGACGCCAAAGTATCTTAATAATAGCTGTAAGGTCTAACAATCCGAAGATAAGATACGGAAATCTTCAAAAAGAAAAAAACATCTTCTGAACAACCAAAACGTATAAACATAATACTTACTTACTTTTTACATTGCAAACTTGTATTGGATCGATGATCTCGTACTATCTGAAAATATAATCACCTCAAGAAATTCATAGAACTAGGGCTTCACTAGAGTCAAGTCAAATTATTACCAAAAAGAATTCAAAAATTAGCAATTCAAAGACATAACTCTAAAATATCTTACCAATAGAATGTTGATGGCCTTTCTTTCTATACTCATGAATTTGATGAATATGTTTGTATTAATTGTGAGAAACTATTATCAACTTCAATAAAAATAAGATTTAGAATAACATAATCCATTTTTTATATGGTTAAAGAAATATATATATATATATATATATATATATATATATATATATTGCTGTGAAATGTGCCTATTAGAATCGAGCCCCACAGATTGGGCGTCATAAACTGCTGTGATCCCTACATGATTAATCTTAAACTAAGGTTTTCAAATCGAGCCCCAGCGTTGGGCCGTCATAAATATGCAGTGAAATGTACAAAAAGCCTCGCCAGTTTCCTGGAATAAAATCACAAAAAGTTTTATTTTAAATGCCTATTATTGGGCCTACGATTTGCTGTATTCTCTCTGAAATCGCCTCTCACTCTTTCCTAGGCTTCCCTAGATCAACGTTCGTCCTAATTGAGCTTAAAAGACAAACCCAATTTCCTACCATCAAAATCCAAACATTAACTACTATTTACATCATTTCTACTTAATACATTAAAATTTCACCTTAAAATTCAGCAAAATTTCAGTTCAGAAAATTAGACAAATTCACTACTGTCCATTTTAAGTAAATAAATTATAAAGTTATTCAACACACACCAAAACATCAAAATCGAACAACAAAGCATAAGTTACCTGAAGGTTAATGCACTCGTGGCTCCAATGTACATCGTCCTTTGTTAATCACACCATTCCAACTGGTTTATGTTTAGGTCCTCGGATTAATGGTCGCCTTTAAAAAATTTCTACACCACCATTCATCTAAAGTTGTTTCAGGGCTTTTCCGGAACTCATCTGTGTATATCTGAATCTTGTTTTGTGGATCCAATCACGTTTACTAATCATTTAATTATTAACACCACCGAAAAATAGCAAAGAAATTCATACTTCTTTCACGCTATACGCCAAAACTGCCTACTTTTGTTTATTCATTTATCGTTACAATTTCGATAGTTGGTACATTACATGTGATTTTCCAATGCTCCACCCGAAGGTACTACATTGGCCAGGAAGCGAGTTTTTGTTACCTGGAAAATTTTGAATTTTGCCGAACCCTTGCTGTTCCAAGCAAGGTAGGGATCTTTAACGTGCGTGACAACACTCACACACGGGACCTCCATTTTACCTCTCATCCGAACGAGGGTGTATTTTTGTGAAAAATGCTCGCCTAACATTTTTCAAGCGGACCGTGTCGGGATTCGAACCCGGGACCTTGGGCGTAGTAGTCACACACATACCACTACGCCACGGAGCCGCCTCGATAGTTGGTACAGTAATACTCGCCAATATAACTAGACTTTATTACCTTGTATCTTCTTTTCTAAATGCACTAACTAACTTTCATCGTAGCACGTAAAGAGCAAACTGTTTTAAAGTGTTCAATAATCACAAAATATAAGAGCAAACTGTTAAGGTATTAAATCAGAATCGTAAATCTAAAAGCACTTTTTAAAGCATCGAATCATCAAAAAATCTAAGAGAGAGAAACTGTTTAACGTCCGGGTTTATATAATGGCTAGCCTGTTCGTCGCTTTTGTCCCCAAAACGGACAATTCTTAGAATTTCGCATTCTACGTTCCCTTTTCGATAGTCGGGCACGCGATTCTATTAACTTTGCACACACGCCAGTTGAAAATCTCAGAAATTTTCACACGGCTCGCAACGCGTCCGAGAATAACTAATTAATTTTGTATCGAAATCGTTACGTTTACACCTCATATCTGCATCTGATTTTCAACCAATCGCCGCTCTCGTGACGTTGCTCAAATCACGCCTTTTACCATCTGTGTCTCTGTCCCGCGCATATTATCCGTCTCTATCTACCCTGTTCTGAGTGGTACAAATCTATACTCTTTGCTATCAGTTATTTCAGTCCACGTGGACTGTTAAATAACCCACTTTATTATTTCCCGTGAATATTAAGCGACGGTTTCTCCAACATTCTCTGTAACCATTTGTTATCTACAAGATTTAAGCAGAACGTGACTTTTAAAAATACGCAGGTGTTCAAACATAACACTTCTAAATAACACTTCTACGATTTGAATACTATTGGGTTTTTACACGCTTTTATGCATATTATATGTTACTAACGGTTCAATTAACTCCAATTAAAATAATAATGAATGGCGTTGACTTTTACCCTTTAATTTTTAGTGAATCCTAATTAAATATTAATTATTATTTGTACATTTTGTTTAATACCGGTTACTTAAAATTGAGTTAATTAATATAAATTTTGCACGTAATTTCTATTTGATTCTTTACTTGGAATAATTAAACTACATTAAAATTGAGCATTTTAATTCTGCTTCTTTTTATATAAAGCGTCTAGTAAATAATTTAACTCCCTTATTTTTAATGAAACGAATGAATTTTTATGCTTCATGGTTTTAATAACGCGTACCTTTTCCCAAAGCTTCCTTCTACACGGTGATTAAAATTATTTGATGTGATTAATTAATTTTCTACCCTGGTCTAAATTTAAGTAATATATATATATATATATATATATATATATATATATATATAAGTAAGATGTATCTGTAACAAACTCTTATGAAAATAATAAGAGCTATTGACAAATACAAATCGGGTTGGTAGTTATATAGCCATTAACAAAACATTAGCTTTATTACTTCACAAGGGAGAAATCATCCACTGGCCAATGGTTTCGGCTTGTTAAGCCTCCTCAGAGTGAAATAATTCCCAAAAACCCTATGAAGTAATCGGAGAGCTATTATAATGATATAATTTCGAAATAATCACTGTACTATGGCAAAAGTAAATAAAACCGCCATCAGGTGATAAAACACCAACACTACTAAAGTGTAGAAGTACAGAATTGAACCGAAACTACATAATAATTATATCATTATAATAGCTCTCCGATTACTTCATAGGGTTCTTGGTAACTATTTCACTCTGATGAGGCTTAACAAGCCGAAACCATTGGTCAGTGGATGTTTCCTCCCCTGTGAAGTAATAAAGCTAATGTTTTGTTAATGGCTATATAACTACCAGCCCGATTTGTATTTGTCAATAGCTCTTATTATTTTTATAAGAGTTTGTTTACAGATACATCTTACTTTATATATACTATTTCTTATTGCGGACTGCAAATAACTTGTCTTTATATATATATAGATATATATATATATATATATATATATACACTTCTTTTTTGCAACTTTATATACACTATTGTTTTCTTTTTTTGTAATCAAGCTATCAAGGTAATTATACATAATCTCTCATTACTTAAGTGCATTTCAAAGATCTTAATTATTTATTAAAGTTCTTTAAGGAAGATATTGTGTTTTTTTAATAATAAGGAACAACTGTTTAATTATCGCCGAAAAAGAATTCTGTTTTGGTTTACAAACAATTATGATATATGATTGGGACTCATTTCATGTAAGATTAAATTTAGATATTTATAAAAATGTATACTTTGAACGAAAAATCAAATAGATTTGTGGTATAAAATAATCTGTGTATAATTATACTTTCGAGTAAAAAAAACTGGATCATAGAATGTGACAAACAAGCGTTAAAATGTCACCTGTTAAGTTACAAACAAATTCTTGTTTAACCTTTTTGATTCTCTGAAACTTATCTTTAAATTTTCAACGTTCTTACGAACATTTATACAAATCAAACTGTTAAATATTGAACAAAAAAGATATTCACACCGATTTAAATTACTGTATAAATTTACAAAAAAAACAACCGGTATATTTCCTGTAGTTTCTTTGTTTAACGAGTACTGAGTAAAGAAATCACTCACCATTGAAGTTTGCTTGACCTCTATCTAACTTCGGTAGCAACTATTTACCAACTTATTTGAGAATGAACTTGGTACTATCGCCCACCAATTTTTGTGTTCAACTCCAACAACAGATGCGCGTCTTTTATATATGCCTAGGACTACGAACTTGATATCCATTCGAAAATAAACGTTTAAATTTTTGTATGTTTACAACAGGGCACCTTAACATTTCAACTTTGAAATACTTAGTAACATAAAACTTACACTACAAAAATCAACAACCATTAATTTAAATTCAAAATGAAAATAATTACATACCGTCAGGACGTTGCATCAAAACTATATAATTCATCCCAAGGGTCGACTAACCAAAGAAGAAAACTAAACAAAAATTTCTACACGACTCTCTAGCACCTACCCTAGTGATGGTTTCTACTTCAAATCTAAAGGGATTCTTCTTTTCCAAGCCACGCGCCTGTTGGACGCCATGACTTCAAAAAACTCTACTCGACCACGCGTCGAAAACTTGTCTATCGATTACATCCTCAAATTAAAATAGACTAAAGTGTTTTACTACGCGAGCAAGCGCAGTGAACCGAATTCTTGCATCAACACGAGTTATGTATCCCCCAATTAAGATATGTATTATAAAATAGAATAATTAGGAAATTATTAGAGTGTTAAGAATACGCTAAGTAAAGTGCAACAAGTAACACAAGGACAGTGAATAAAGTTTATTAACGGTTCATGAGAACGGAAGCAATATTTTGTATCGCAGACAATAGTGTCACTGCAGATGTCAGGTCACAGACGGTCAAGATACTGTGATTACTTAAAAATTAAAATTACAACATTGTATTTATGAATAGTATTAAGAAATAATCAGACTTGAGATCTGCAAGTTCCCACAGCTATGGGAGGAGGCAGGGACATTATAAAAAGCCCGGGAGCTCAAGGACTCGGCAGTCAGCCAAAGTATTCAGCATTAACATTGCAGCTGTTTAGGCTACTCACCATAGTACAATTAACTAGTGTAATTTCGACTTGTCAAAAACTTGCCAAATTCTGTATTAATTAATAAATTTGTTAAAGAGTTTTGGAACAGGTTTTTAAAAAGGCAGCTCCCAAGGCCCGAACCTAACTCACGTTCACAAGTATCAGGGAAACCGAAATGCTACATTAAATTTATCAACACAGATGGAGTTCTACAAGATAACGAATAAATAAAGCTATTATACTAATTGAATAAAAATTTATACTTTCAATACTGTAAGGAATATTTGTAGATTAATAGTTATAAAAAAATGTAAATTAACTGGGAACGAAATCGATTCGTTACAACCCTCCAGAAAACTCTCAAAACTAGATCGCAACGTGAGCGACAGATATACGGGACGATGTTTCAAATATCGAGACTGTCAGTGATTGAACAGTTCCTCAAACGCAATTGACTGGATATCAGGTACCGGTCTCGAAGGAAGAATGACAAGTGTTGGAGAATTTTTATCAATCACAACAGGTTGGAATTTTACGTGTCAGGAATTCTGCCCGCTGAAGTGAATGGAGTTTTTAAGGAATTATAACCATCGCATGCTGTATGTTGTGTATAACAATTGAAATTAATTTTTATTTTCATACCGGTGTGAAGCTTATTCTTACAAGGAACTATTAATGTTGGTGCACGCTTCCATACATTTAGAGCGTATTGCGTCGAATTTGTATACATATAAGCACGTTAGTTTAGATAGTAAAAATTACATTGAATAAATTTCGACGAAGCTGTGTTATTAATAATCTTAAATTGTATAGCTAAACGTGAATTTGGCCAAACTAAGGTAGATTATAGTTCTTGTTTGTTTTTGTTGCTGCTATTTGCTATCTTGTAAATCGTGTTTGAAAATATAGGTCAAATGTACAAGACGCGCAGTTTTTTTTATTTGTGTTTATAGTAGACTAATAGAAGGTAGTAAGAAAGGTGTAAATTGATGCATAGCAGTGGAAACCTCTAACCCTTTTTTGGAATACCTACCTGTTCAGAAGGTTTTGTGAGTGTTGAGTCCTTTTAAGTGGGTTGACGCCCAAAGTCTTATTAAGCAAAGATAGTTTGAATACGTTCCAAGTTAAGTGTAAAAGTATTTAGTAAAAGTGTTGGAATTTAATAATAATAATAATAATAATAATAATAATAATAATAATAATAACAATAATAGTGCTAATTATAATAATCCATCAGGGTCTCCATACGTCCGAAACAGGTACGTGCATACAAACGCAAGGTACCCGAGTATGGCATTCCGCTGTCACACCTTAATCTTCCATCAACACCCATCCTATCGAACCAATCCTTTTCTCTCCCTTTTTTCACCTCCATCGAATCCCTACCTTTTGGCCCGAGGTAAAAAAAGTGGCATAGCGCATGCTTCTAGAGCACCAGGCGACATTCTAGAGTAATTAGCCTTACCTGGTCAAAGTGGCTATGCTCTGCTCTGTTACAGTCGGGCAACAGTTATACTGCGCAATTGTTATACTTGCGGTATAATTCCCGCCAATTGTAACTTATACCGACCATATTTTAAAGGGCATGCAACCGCTTTTAAAAGTCTATTTGTAAGCACAATTTAAAACAACAAATTACTTACATCTCAGGGTCCCACGATGTTTTGCAGAATGGGTTCAATTCACACCTCGATGATTTCCAGATTACATCCGTTCTTCCTGTGTCTTCTATGCTCGTAGGGAATTAAGGATCACCAGGTAAAAGTACAATAAGTGGTAAAGATAGAGCAACCTACATGCCTAAAAAAGAAAAGACACCACACCAAGATAGATGTTGCTTGCTCGAAGGCTCGTAATTTAATGGCGTCTTCTAACACCACGCGCGCATTCCGCCATATACTCTGCGCAGGCGCGACTCGGGGACGACGGAAATTGGTATTTTTAATTTTAAAAGTACGCGAGATTTACCTTATAAATAATAACTAAAACCAGGGCATGCTACATGCCATTTTGGCATGTAACAGCTCTGTTTACTACCGCCGTAGTTGTGGGAACACGATGAAATTAAATAAAAGAGAAACAAATACCATACGATACCAAGATCAGGGATGTCGTACAGCAATCACACCTGACAGAAAAATACAACAGCCGCAGAAATAATTGAAAATCCAAATAGAGGTGTTCTGCGGGGCATGTTCCCCGCAACCACACTCCGAGGAATACAAAGTCAGCGAATGAGATGGTCAGACGAAATCAATCGACATCTCATTCTATGTTATTACCAAACAACTAACTGCGAAACCAACTTAATGAATTATAGGTTTCTTCTACACAATGCATTCACAAACAATTACCCAGAACTGCAATTCATCGTATAACAAAGACTCTCGGACCAAATACGAGTAATAACCAGAAACAACAAAATACTAGAACAAGAACTAGATCACTTAAAAGAGCAAGTACAAGTACAAAATACTACAGAACAAGAACCCAACAGAAACATACACCAAAAGCAAGCAGACAAAGTAAATGATACACAAGAACACACAGAAACACATAATAACTAGAAAGAATAACAAATAAGCACACAACTGCAACAAGATACAAACAAAAAAATCACTGAAATAGAAGAAAAGTTTGAAATAACACACATAGAGTTTAAAGACACAAACAATGACTTCAAACCGTCCATACGCAAAATACCAGATAACGCAAAGATAAATACAACATTTTTCTTAATCTTCTTTAGGAATTAAAAATCATCTTTAATTACGTTTCGATCCATGACCTAGTAGTGGTTTAATTCTCAAAGATGATTAAGAAAAATACTAAACAAATCACAACAAACATACAGGGAGTATCAATACAACAATTACACACATCAACACTATCATAAGGAACAAAATACAAAATGACACAACTGTGGCAGAACTACAAAAACTAATTTACACGGAAGTACTCACCACAACAAGAACCTATAAAAAAAGGCAATCAACAGACAAGAAATAAAAGAAACAAACAATATGACAAAAATTACAAACAATAGCCAAAAGACTCAAAAAAATACCAAACAAATAATAACAGGAAAGAACACAACACTACATTCATCCACAACCAAACTATAGACAAAACCGAAATTATAATAAACAACTCTCCAAACATAACAGACACCGAACACTTTTGGAGCAATCTCTGGTCCAACCCAACCCAACACAAACAGCACGCACAATGGATCCAAACAGACATAAACAAATACAACACAATAAAAGAAATGCAAGAAATAACCATCACACACGAAGAAATTGATCAAACCATTAACAAATCATAAAACTGGAAAGCACATGGCAACGACAAAATAGCAAATCTCTAGCTAAAAAAATGTATGACACACACGCCCAGAAAAATTATTCAACGAATATATCAAACAACCATACAAAACACAATATACATTAACAGTACAAATAACATATCTTAAACCAAAGGATGAGGAAGGCACAAAAACCTGTCAATACACCGTTCAATAACATGCTTACCAATAATATAAAAAATACATCCATCCATAATAAGAGAAAAACCAGTCGCACATACAGCACAAAATAACATAGTAAACCAAGAACAAGAAGTATGTAACCAAGAAACGCCAGGATGTAAAGAGCAGTTGATAATAGACACAGAAATAACACACCAAGCTAAAATTTAAAAAAAAGAGCTTTACACTACGCATACATGGACGATCAGGCCACACGGCAGAATACCACATTTATGGCTAATACACATACTACTAATATAAAAAGCAAACACAATAATGAAAAACTGGAACAAAACATTGATCATAAAAACAATCACAGGTAACGTAAAAACGAAACCAATAGGAATCAGAAGAAGCACATACCAAGGGAACTCTCTAAGTGCTTTTTGGTTATAAACCTACTAGCAAACGCACTAAACAACACACAATACGGATACATTACAGGTACACACCCACACAAAACAACTTACCTTGTACATACGGACGACCTTAAACTAATAGCATCAACAAACTCACAATTCGATCACCTACTTAAAATAACAGAAACATACAAAAACGACTAAACATAACATTTAGAACAGACAAATGTAAGAAATACAGTAGAGTAGAAAGTAACTAACAAAACACAAAAGCTACATGCTAAACAACAACAACAATTACATACAAGCAATGGACGCCATAGATACATGCACAGATCTAAAATACAAACGAAAACTAGGAATAGGGCACGCACAAATAAAAAAGGAACTGAAACAGACATACGATCAAAGACTCAATAAAATACACAAAACAAAATCACGGCAAGATTGAAAACAATAGCAATAAACACATATAAATTTACTCTTTTGGCATTACAAGATGGAGCAATACTGACCTAGAAACAGTCAACACACTTACACGAACACAATGTCATAAATACAAAACTCACCACACCCACTCAGCAATTAAAAAGATTCAAGCTCAATAGAAAATATGGAGGTGGAGGATTTGTCGCTATAGGAAACATGTCCATCAAACAAATAGATGCTCTAAGAAACTACTGCATAAAAAGAGCAGAAGCGATAAACATACGCAAAGACATCATACACACAAACACATCATCCACACGAATACAATTTAACAACAATTACTTTCATCACTATGGAAGGAATCATAACACACACAAAGCAAGAAAACTGGAAGACAAAAAATACCACACGGAAAACATCCTTACTACCTTACACAATCACATATCGACAAAGAAGCATCAAATACATCATTCAAGAAAAACTAGATAGTCAGTAAAACAGAAAGATTCATGGTTGCGAGACAAGACCAGATAATCAACACACACTATTACAGTAAACACGTCATCGAAGACTCCAACACAACAACAGACAGATGTAGGCTATCTGAACAACAAATAGAATCTATAGAAAATATTACAAGCGCATTATAGAAAATACAAAATACATCAAGAAGCTTATAACGCCACAAAAATAATACACTAACAACTATCCCTCAACACAAACTCACAAAAGAGCATGCACCAACATACAAATACGCACCGCAAAACATACTTGAAAACACAGAGCACAAGCTATACTGGTACAAAAGTATAATATCAGACCAAACAACACCACCCAGCAAGCCAGACAATACATTCATTCACAAATAACAGAAAATCAGACACGATAGAAATATTTATCCCAAATACGCTCAATATACAGAAGAAGAGAGGAGAAAAAATAAAAAATACATACAACTAGCTGAAGAAATCTAAGACATGTGACACGAAGATAAAGTAGAAATAATATCGATCGTATTACCAAGTACAGGAGTCATATCAAACAACCTACAACATCCAAAAACTACAACTAGTTGCTATATTATGAAATTTATGGAGATATTACTAGGGTAAAATTGTATTTCGACGATATTGATTTTGCGGTAACTAATAAAAGTTAATATGACATTGCGTTAAAAACAATGATTGAACGAGCTTTAAGATACAAAACTCAGTTCAATTCTGAAAAGCTACAATATAAAAAAAGACTGTAGAAGCCATCCAGAAGCAGATATAGACACTGACCACAACATCGTAATTATGAAGGCCGCACTTAAATTTAAAAATCTGAAAAGAGGAACGGAAAAAGGCACTTTGATTTTGAGAAGCTAAAAGATATAGATATCCACGAAAGGTTTGAAAAAGAAAGTCAAATGAACTGCTGGAAATTTTCGGAAAAATTTCTGATGCTAAGCAAGTAGTAACAGAATGGAATAACATTTAATCCAGCTTAAATATTCTGGGGTATACACAAAAATAAAATAAGAAACCATGGCTAACAAAGATGTGAAAATTTTCGAACAATAAGTTTGACAGCATACGTGTCAAAAATATTTACAGACGAAATACTAGAAGAAGATCAATTTAGATTTAGGCGAAACAAGGGAACACGGGAAGGTATTTTAATCTGAGGGTGATAATGGAGAAAACAATTAAAAAATAATAAAGCGTGTATATAAGGTTTGTAAATCTGGAAAAAGCATTCGACAATGTGAAATGGAAAAAAAAGTTCGACGCACTCAAAAAGATCGGAATAAATGTTTGGGATAGACGGATAGTACATAGCTTATACAAAGAGCAAACAGCGGTAACAGAATTAGAGCAGAAACGTGGAGAAGTAAATATTAAGAAAGAGGTGAGACAGGGATGTGCCCTATCCCCATTAATTTTTAATTTGTTTATTGAAGAGGCAACGAATACTGTCAAATGCAGGAAAACATTTGGACTTACTATGCAAGGACAAAAGATTGATATGCTGGGATTTGCAGATGATATAACGGTATTAGCATCTAGCAAAGAACAGTTAGAAGCTGCTCTTAATGAAATGGAATTAGCTAACAGAGATATACAATATGAAAATTAACAAAAATTAAACTAAAGTACTAGTATGCAAAAGAGAGAAAAATAAATCAAAAGCAAGAATACAAATAGGTGACAAAAACTTACAAGAGGTTAAGGATTTCTGCTACCTAGGAAGCCAAATAACGCAAGATGGGAAAAGCGCAAATGATATAAAACAAAGATTAGCACAAGCTTATGTTACATTAAACAAGAAAAGGCAACTACTGTATTCAAAGACAACAAACACACAAACAAGGAAAAGATTGCTTAAAACATATGAGTGGAGCACAGCACTGTACGACTGTGAAACCTGGACTGTAGGAGAAGCGGACAGGAAAAAGTAGAAGTCTTTGAAATGTGGTGCTACGGACGTATGATGAAGATATCATGGACAGACAAAGTTAAGGCCAAAGGGTTACTAGAAATGGTAGGAAAGAAAGAATTATGTGAAAAACAGTAAAAAATAAGAGAGCTAAGATGGATAGGTCACGTACTAAGGCATGATGGAATATATTAGAAGCTGAGATAGAAAAAAAAGAAGTAGAGATTAGGCTATTGCACACAGATAGTGAAAGATGTAGGCTGTGGGAATTTCAGGGAATTGTGTATGCTAGCTCAGAATAAAAATCAATGGAGATAAGTGTCCAACAAGTCCCAACATGAAAAACCTAATGACGAAAACAATAACTGTACTTAAACATGATGATAAGCAACTACAGGTATTGGTTGTGCAATATTCTCTAATACTGTTAATGGTGCGAAAGGATTTACTAGAAAACTATTCATTCGGCAAATGTCTAAGTGTTGGGGATCTTAGCAGCCACAGGCTACTTAACCCCCTTCACATAACACTGAATCTCGGTGAAATAAGGCATATAATTAGAAAACAATAGAAGGGGAACCGAGCTATATATAGTCTGTTGCGGGAATTTCAGGGAACTGTGTAGGCTAGCTCAGAATATAAATAAGTAGAGGTACGCGTCCAAACAGTTTCAAGAAGGAAAACCTAATGACGAAATAATAAATGCACTTAAACTGATGATTATTATAAACAGCTACTAGTAATGATTGTGAAATATTTTCAACTAATGTTGATTGTGCAAAAGAATTGGAAAACTATTAATTTGACAAATGTTCAAAGGCTAGAGGAACTTGGCAGCCATAGGCTGTTTATCCCCCTTCACATATCACTGAATTTCGTGGAAATAGGGTATATACAGTATTGCCCGAAATAAACAGTACTGAAACTAAGTTGGCGGTGTTTTTATGCGTGCGCTGTCACACTCAAGTTAGCTAGTATAGACCTGTCAAGTAAACCTCAAACAAGTAATTAGTAGGGCCTAATTGTTAAAAATGGTGTTAAGTACAGAGGAGAAAGTGTTTCTGGTAGAGCATTATTTTCGTTCATACGGAATCGGCCGACATAATGGTGCAAGTTTGCTATACGTGTCTGATCAATTCACACAAAGGTTTAATAAACGTTCTCCAAGTAATGCTGTAATTTTGAAGGTTATTGAAAAGTTTAGAAATACAGGTAGTGTATTGTGCCAACGAAAAGGAAACTCAGGGCGTCCCAGGACAGTTAACAACAACAATAACCATGAACGTGTTTTGAGCAAATCTTAGAAAATCCGAAAGTCAGCCAGGCAAGGACAGCGTTACAACTTGATTTAAAAAGAACTTCCTTTCAAAGAATCCTGAAGGAGCTGGGTACATTTTCGTATGTGATTCAGGTACATCAACAACTACATCCTCGGGATTATCGCAGTAGAGTGGAATATTGCGCCAGAATTCTCGCGTTACAGTATGAAAATCCTGAATTTTTGAAAATGTTTGGTTTTCAGACGAAGCACATTTTCACTTGTCAGGCTATGTGAATCGTCGCACAAATCGATTTCTGGGCTTTGCCAGACCCGATGAGGTTCAAGAGATTCCTTTACATAGTGAAAAAGTGAGTGTCTGGTGTGCTGTTTCCGGACACGGAATCATTGGTCCGTACTTTATCGAAGAGAATGGTAGGCAAGTCACACTTAATCAACAGAGGTACAGACAAATTTTAACACGATTTATCCCTGATCTACGTCAATTCTGTCGTGCACGTAACTTGGCACTTCGAAACCAATTTTTTCAGCAGGACGGGGCAACTTGCCATACTGCTGCCGCAATTCGTCAATTTCTTCAAGAACATTTTCCAAGCAAATTCATATCACGATTTACTGACTTCCCTTATCCTTCACATTCTCCAGACCTCACACCTCCAGACGCATACATTTGGAGCATGGCTAAAAATGCCGTTTTCAAACGGGCACCACAAACCATCGATGAATTAAAGGATGCCGTTAGAGTCTTCTTCGCAGCCCTGAGACAACCCTTATTCAATAACATGACCAGAAACTTAGAACATCGTTATGAAGTCTGTCTCGAACGAGGAGGTGCACATTTAGAACATATAATAAAGTGTCAATAATATGTATTTTTTAAATATACAAAACAATTACAATTTCAGTACTGTTTATTTCGGGCAATACTGTAATTGTAAAACAATAGGAAACCGAACGACATCTAACAAGAAAAAATAGCGACTATGTTCAAAGACAACAAACATAGAAACAAGAAGAAGATTATTGAGAGCATATGTGTGGAGCGCAGCACAGTACGTCTATGAAATATTAGCAGTAGGAAAGGCAGCCAAAAGGAGAAAGAAGCCTTCTGAAATGTTGTGCTTTAGATGTATGAGGATGATAGCATGGACAGACAAAGTTAATAACAAATAGGTTATAGAAATAGTAGAGGAAGAAGATATCTATGGAAAACAAAAAAAAATGGGGAAATAGAAAGCCAGGATTCATTCAAAGAGATTTTTGGGTAATAGTACGGGATATATTAAAACCAAAGATATGAAAAATAGGTAGAGATAGACTTAGATGAGACTATCGCACGCAGATAATGATAGATGCAGACTGCAAATTTTATGGAAGTGTGAAGGTTTGTTCAGAATAGAAAACAATGAGGGTACGCGTCTAACCAGTTCCAGGACTGAAACTCTAATGATGATGACAATATAAGCATATCGGAATACTGTTTCTGAGTCAACCAATTTCTAAAACAAACAAATGAACATATACAAGCAGTCACAGTTATAACGCTGCCAAAACAAAGAAAATTGTTAAGAACATAGGATTATTTAAATTTTTCATCAAATTTATTTCTCAGTTATCTATCTCAATTAACTCAATAACTACAAGCTTCTAACTTTGCCAAAATAATATACCTTTTCTGGACTAACTTGACAATAAAGATGTAGAGAATCCGTATACTCAAATAAGTAGAAATTGGAATGATTTATAAAATTAAGAAGGCAGTAAATTTACAAATACAAAACGAAACGTAACAAATCTCTCCTAACAAAACTAAAAGATCAGGGTAGCAAGCTAAAAGGAACGGTATAGGATAGCAATCAACTAGGAGGAAGATGGAATGGCATCAATACCTCAAACGACGGATACCTCTAATAGAGAAGCAGTAAAGGTTCTAAAACTCTGTAAAAGAATCGGTTTCTCGCGACACTAAAAAAGTAATAAACGAAACGGGGAAGAAAACCAACAATAAAGGTCAAAAGGAGACAATTACTAATCAAACTTCAAAGTATGCTAGAGAACATCAAAAACGTAGGAAAAAAAATTGTTGTACCTAAAGCTGTGGTAACAAACGTATCAAACAGACAATCGAAGAAAAGAATAGCAATTAGACCGAAAGTCAACTAAGTTGTAAGTTCCGCAGAAAAGAAGAAAGGTAGGGAAATGAAATTAACAGTTTTTTATATTAAATATAGGTCAATCAATTGAGAATTGAAAACAGTGAGAGTAGGTAAACCGAGTATACTCTTTAAATTTTTGAGATAGTATCTCTTATTGTTATCTCTTTGGTTTTCTTAGATTGCCTTCTTTTTTGTCGATTTAAGTCAAAGGTTATGCCACACACTCATTAATTTCTTTGCAAAATAATATAGCAAACTAACGTCAAATACTATTTTGACGTGCAATAAGGCTCTGATATTAATTTGGTCACTAGTACAACTGTGATTAACGCACAATACAATTAAGTATCAAACTTGGCTCTGTTGTGAAGCCGTTTATCTAAAAGGTGTAAACTATGTGAAGTCCAATAATCATTTTCTTTTGAGCGAATAAAGTTAGAACTTTAGGTGTCTAAATTTGAAATTTGGTATCTTATAGTGATTATAATATGGCGTAAACCTTTCAATGCCTTCTAATACATACGCTGCACATTTTAACTTAGTTAACTAATCCAGGATTTATAACTTTTGCTGATATCAAGAGGTTCTTCCTTTTTTCTAATTGAAAAGGTTTTTAATAACAATTTGGGTTATAATAAATCATTTCGAAAGAAGTCACTCAAGATTACAAAATCATATAACGTTTGAATAATTTTAACATTTCTTTGCAAAACATTTATTAAAGCAACACAATAATTTTGTAGCAATGAATAATATTTTTGTATATAAGCATACAACAACATATAACCAATTAACTATAAACGACCTTATAAGCTAGTAAGATTAAAATTAAAGTTAAGATTGAAGCTTGTAAATCAAATGCAGCTTTTCCTTACGACGGAATATCTTTATCATTCAATTTTGAAAATCCCCATGCTCTCTTGTTTTTGTAATAATCAATGTTATTTTCTTCATCTTTACTATCTTGGTTTTCATTTTCATCATTACCGATAACTTCTACGTAGTTCCTGCCAAGTTCATATTTTGGGACACCTCCATTTACTAATAACTTTGTCTGGAAATTAGAACTATATAAATAAGATAAATTATATTAAAATTGTTTGATTATACATGGTGGTCTAAACGTCAGGGTATCCTAGATATTTTGCTACGAGACATATTTCAGGATTACCTCTATTTACTACTCTAAATGTATAGATGTGAGTTCGATATTATGGGTTTTAGGTCTACTTGTACAAAATTACAAACTACTTTTTCAATTCCTAAATTTTCGGGTCTATTCGTATCCTTTATTACAGACACGCCTCTACAAATTCAAAAATAATTAGGCCAAGTTATACAAAAATTAATGAGAACCTATAAGATGAGATTATTTTTAAGAGATGACTCACAAAGTAACTTATAATAGCTACTAACATTTTGTTGCTTCAATGTTAAGTTTAAGAAAAGAGTAAAATTATTACAAGAACAATAAAAACTAAAAATAACGTGAAATTTGAAATTTTTTAAATTCGATTATGTACCTATGTTATTTTAATATGTGAATTCAAGATGCCTGATAATTTTATTTTATGTATATGTATATATGCTAAATGTGTGAGTAGATGTTTGCTTGCTGTGTTGTGTGTATATGCGCGCGCGTATGTGTGTGTGCGTGAGTGTGCGGGTGTGTGTGCGCGTGTGTGTAAGTATGCAGATGTGTGAGTACAACATCGGACAGTGCATTAACAAATTATACATTAGTCATATTATTATATTTTAAAAATAAATAAATAAGCGCAAATCAAAATTGAACGACTAATATCATTTTTGATTCAGAGTATTTTCTGCACAAATCTGTGATATATTTCAAAGAATAGCCTTTATTGTTTATCTTTGTTTAATTCTATAGTTTTTGGTTTTTTGAAGTTTATTGTCTGATCTTAATTAATCGAGTGGCTCGATGAAGCACAAGAAATTGGTTAGACTTTAACGTTGATTTAAGAATTATAATGTTAGTCCAATATACAAGCTGTTATGACCATCATTAGATTTTCAGTCCTGCAACTGGTTAGACAGGTACCCTCATTGTTTCCTATTCCGAACTAACTTACACATTTGCCAGAAATTTGAACAGTCTGCATCTATCACTATCTGCGTGCGAAAGTCTGACCTAAGTTCACCTCTACCTCTTTTTCCTATCGCTGCTTGTAATACATCCCTAACTATTCCTCAAAAATGCCTTAGAACGTATTCTACCCTTCCATTTCTCCATTTTTTTGTTTTCCGCAGATATCTTTATTCCTCTACTATTTCTATAACCTATTTGTTATTAAACTTGTCTGTCCATGCAAACATCTTTATACATCTGAAGCACAACATACCAGAAGGCTTCAATCTTTTTCCGTCTGCTTCTCCTACTGCCTCTACTTCATAGAGTTGTGCTGTGCTCCACACATATGCTTTAAACAATTTTCCTCTTGTCTCTATGTTTGTTGTCTTTGAGCATATCCGCTGTTCTTTCTTGTTAGAAGAAGTTCGGTCACCTTCTATTGTTTTACAGTTATATACCCTATTTTCCCGATATTCAGTGATATGTGAAGAGGAGTAAGCAGCCTGTGACTATCAAGTTCCCCCAGCACTTGACCATTTGTCGAATTAATAGTTTTTCCAATATATTATTTCGCACAGTTGAAAATATTTCACAACCCACACCTTTAGTTATTTATAATAATCATCAGAGAATAAATGCACTTATTTTTTTGTCATTAAATTTTCCGTCTTGAAACTAGTTGAACGCGTACTTCCACTTATTTATGTTCTGAGCTAGCGTACGCAGTTCCCTGAAACTCCCACAACAGCCTATGTACAGCTCGGTTCCCCTTCTATTGTTCTAATTATATGCCCTATTTCACAGAGATTCAATGGCATGTGAAGGGGGGGGGGGCTCAGTGGCGTAGTTGGTATGCGTGTGACTACTACTCCCAAGGTCCCGGGTTTGAATCCCGACACGGTCCGCCTGAAGAATGTTAGGCGAACATTGTTCACAAAAATACGCTCTCGTCCGGATGAGAGGTAAAATGGAAGTCCCGTGTGTGAGTGTTGTCACGCACGTTAAAGATCCCTACCTTATTTGGAACAGCAAGCGTTCGGCAAAATTCAAAATTTTTTCAGTTAAAAAAAACTCGCTTCCTGATCAATGTAGTTCCTTCGGGTGAAGCATTTGAAAATCACATGTAGGGTATGTGAAGGGGGTTAAGCAGTCTATGGCTGCCATGGACCCCCCAACACTTAAACAATTGTCGAATTAATAGTTTTCCAATAAATACTTCCATACAATAAACATTAGTTGAGTATATTGCAAGACCAATACCTGTAGTTGTTTATAATAATTATTACGTTTAAGAACATTTATTTTTTTCGTCATCTGTTTTTCCATTTACTGGTTAGATGATTTCTATTCTGAGCTAGCCTACATATTTCCCCGAAATTCCCACATCCTACATATTTCACTATACTTGTGCAATAGTCTAAACTAGGTCTACATCTGTACTTCTTTTTTTTCTATCTCTGCTTTTAATATATTTCGCACTATTCCCTCGTCTTAGTATGTGACTTATCATCCTATCTCTTTTATTTTTTACTGTTTTCCACATACTCTTTTCTTCCCCTTCCATTTCTAGTAACTCTTTGTTCTTAACTTTGTCTGTCTATGGTATCTTCATAACGTCTGTAGCACCACATTTCAAAAGATTCTACCTTTTTCTTATCCTCTTCTGCTACTGTTCTCGCTTCACAGGCGTACAGTACTGTGCTCCACACATATGTTTTAAGTAATCTTTTTCTTGTTTCTATATTTGTTGTCTTTGAACATAGCAGTTGCTTTTTCTTGATAAAAGTAGCACGACCTTGTGCTAATTTTTGTTTTATATCTTTTGTGCTTTTTCCATCTTGCGTAATTTGGCTTCCTAGGTAGCAGTAATCCTTAACCTCTTGTAAGTTCTCGTTACCTATTTGTATTCTTGTGTTTAGTTTATTTTCCCCTCCTTTCCATACTAGAAGGTTAGTTTTATTTTTGTTAATTTTTATACAGTTTCTCTCTATTAGAACTGTTTCCATTTCATTAAGAGCACTTTTAACTCTTTTTTGCTGGATGCTAAATACCGCTATATCATCTGCAAATCTAAACTTATCAATCTTTTGTCCCTGCATAGTAAGTCCAAATGTCTTCTTGCATTTGACAGTATTCATTACCTCTTCTATGTACAAGTTAAAAATTAATGGGGATAAGGCACATCCCTGTCTCACTCCTTTCCTAATATTTACTTCTCTACGTTCCTGCTCTAATTCAATTACCGCTGTTTGCCCTTTGTATAAGCTATGTACTATCCGTCTATGCCTAAAACTCATTCCGATATTTTTGAGTATTTCGATCACTTTTTCCCATTTTACATTGTTGAATACTTTTTCCAGAATTACAAACCCCACATACACGCTTTCCCCCTTTTCTATTGTTTTCTCAATTATCACTCTCAGAGCTAAAATAGCCTACCGTGTTCCCCTGTTCCACTTATTTTCAAATTGATCTTCTCCTAGTATTTATTCAGCTCCTTTCTCCATTCGTCTTTGTACAATTCTAGTTAATATTTTTAACACGTGTGCTGTCAGACTAATTGTTTGAAAATTTTTACATCTAACCGCGCCTTTCTTTTTTGGTATAGTTATTATGATGTTACGTTTGAAATCTTTGGGTATGTCGCCTGTCTCATACAAATAGCTTACAAGTTAAAAGAAACGTTCTGTTACTGCTTGTTCAACAGCTTTTAGAACGTCTGCTTGCACCTTATCTGTACCCGGAGCCCTACCATTTTTCAGGCCTTTTAATCCTAATTCAAACTCATCTCGCAGTATAGGATATCCCAAGCCATCATTTTCAATGTCTGATTCCTCTTCTAATGCTGTTAGTTCCTCTCCTGCATATAAATTCCCTACATTTTCCTACCATTTAACCACTTTCTCTACATTTTCTATAATGACGTTTTTTTTCGCGTCGCTTATATTTTTGCTACACGATTTTAAATCCTTAAACTTTATTCTAATTAGTTTGTATGCTTCATCTGGCTTTCTTTCTTCCATTTTAGTTTGTACCTCTTCGCTCTTTTCATCAATCCATTGTTCTTTAGCTTTTCTGCATTTGCGAATAATTTCCCATTTTATGACTTTATATCTATGTTTTCTAGTTTCGTCTGATCTATTTTTATATTTTCGTCTTTCTTCTATTAAATTCAGGATATCTTTTGTTATCCATTGTTTCTTATTTTCTTTTTGTGTATACCCCAAAACATATCTGGCCGCCATGTATAAACTGGATTTAATGTTATTCCATTCTGTTTCTACTTCTTTAGCATCAGAAATTTTCCCGATATCTTTCAGCAATTCATTTGACTTTTTTCAAATCTTTCATGGATATCTTTATCTTTTAGTTTTTCAAAATCAAAGTGCCTTTTTCCATTCCTTGTTTCAAATTTTTAAATTTAAGGGCGGCCTTCTTAATTACGATGTTGTGGTCAATATCTATATCTGCTTCTGGATAGCTTCTACAGTTTTTTACTTGATTCCTAAACTTTTGTCTAATAAGAATGTAATCTATTTGATATTTTCCTATAGTCTCTGACATCTTCCACGTGTATCGTCTTCTAGCATATTGTTGAAATAATGTGTTTATGATGATTAAATTGTTTTTGTCGCAAAATTCTACAAACCTATTTTCCCTGTCGTTTCTCGTGCCTAAACCAAATAAACCTACTACCGCTGCTTCCCTACCTTCAACTACCACTGCATTAAAATACCCCGTGGTTATTAAATTTTCATGTCCTTTCACGTATCTTAGTATGTCTTCGATATTTTTATAGATCGTTTCTACCTCTTCATCACTGTAGCTAGAGATGGGCATGTATACTTGTATTATCACTGTATTTACCGGTTTAGATTCTAATCTAACCATGAGTACTCTATCGTTCTTTTGTAATGGACCTGCACCTTGACGAAGTTCTAAATTACTAAAACAGATGGAATAGTTTCCACATTCCAGTGATCTAAAGAGCCAAACTACAGGTTCAACCAAATTAGTAGGGTCTTTAGTGAGGAACCAGACTAAAACAGGTCTCTGAAAGAAGGCAGCGGCTCTTTCGGTACTTAGATTGGTAGAAACCATAGGGGTCGGTTTGGCATTCTATGATACACTACCGTAATGTGGAAGGCAACGGGAAATCACGACATTAATACTCAAGTACAAGCGTACTTATATTGTATTTAAAATGATGGCATCCTCTGAAGTAAGAGATTCCGGAGGAAAAATAGTCCCCATTCGTATCTGTGGGAGAGGACTACTTCGGAGAATGTGATCGAAAAACTTAGAAAGGAATCGGAAACATTCTGCGAGTCAGAGCGTGGAATGTCAGAAGTATGAAGCAAGTAGGTAAGCTAGAAAACTTAAAAATTGAAATGGATAGGTTAGCACTAGACATAGTAGAAATCAACGAAGTTCGGAGGCCAGAAGCGGGGGATTTTTGGAGTAAAGATTTTAGAGTAATTCATACAGGATCAGAGAAAGGAAATTCTGGTGTAGGGATAGTTATGCGAAAAAAGATAGGGCACTGTGTAGGAAACTGTTATAATATAAACAATTAATTAATTAATTTTTTAAGAAAAATTAAAATACCATATTAAAAGCGCCGTTTTTGCTGATAATTTTTGTAAAACCGTTTCCAAATAACAAGAAGATTATCGAAACTTAACAAAAACTATAGCGAGCAGGAGGCACAATTTCGCCCGAAAATATAGCCTATTATAGATTTCTTTGGCTAATCTATACAGAGCACATGGTCATAGAGCGCTTTGCAAATATTGTGTGCCCTTTTCAAGCAAAATTGTCGGTGAAGACGAGACACAGAAAGCATGTGCCTTAGTAAAAAACCTTTTTGGTGTTTATAAAGTTGTAACAGAAAAATTTATGTACCATGAAACATAAAATACCATATCAAAAGCGCTTCGTTTGCTGATAATTTTTGTAAAACCTTTTCTAAATCACAAGATGATATAGTATCGAAACTTAACAAAAACTATAGTGAGCAGGCAGATCAAAATCGCCAGTAAATAAAACCTATTATAGAAACTATCATTCTTTGTGGGCGACAACAATTACCTTTGTTTGGAACTTCAGACTGCGGATCAATAGGTCTTACTAATCTAGTGTTGCATAATGAGGGTGCGATTCGGGCTCTTCTGCGTTTTCGTGCTAGTGCTGGTGATCTAGTATATCAAGGATATTTAAATAATTCTGTAAGTAGTGCAACACGTCTTAGCCCTCAAATACAAAATGGCATAATTGCGTTATGCAAAAATATAATTTGTAAAACAAATTACTTACTTTAAAGGATTTTCTATTTTAGACTATGAAACTTCTGATGATACACGAACAGAACAATGATCACTTTACGTGCGATATTTGGATGAAATCTTTCAATACGAGAACATTTTCTGAGATTTGTTTCAATAAAAGGAACAACTGGTAAGAAAACTTTAGGAATTAATATGAATTATCTTGGTAAACCAGGCTACAATGTAGCGGCGGCCATATCAGGCACTTTTAAAGGAGTACAGTCAATTATTAAAAGAGATTGCCCTGCAGCTCTATATGTGCATTATAGTGCTCACTAATTAAATTTAGCAATTGCTCAGTCTTGTCAAAATCGATATATTGAAAATTGCAGTTAAGTCCGTCGGAAACTTTTCTAAGAGATTCGCCTAAAAGATCTGAAATTTTAAAAACAAATATAAGAAAATATCTGTCAAATTTTAAATGGAAAGCGCTGATTGCTATGCGTGCGACCAGGTCGCTTGAAAACCATAGCGGATTTTTACATTTTAGATAAATGTATCAACCGATCGTGGACTCATTTGAACTTTCTTCAAAGGCTACGCAATATTTAAAGTGCATAACCACGAGAGTATTGTCGTCAGTATATGTGTTTCTGACTATATATTTTTACACACAATAACCCTTTGCAAACTTTTGCAAACAGTAGAATGTGATTTGTCTACCGAGCTCGGCTATATTGAGGACATGAAAAATATATTAAGATCTAGAATAAACGTAGATTCGACGTTTGCAAATATTTCTCGGACGAAGCTTGTATTAGAAAATATTGGCTGGACACAACTTCCCTAGATTAACATAAAAAAAGATGCAAATATAGTCCAGAATATTATTACAGAATATCAGTCGCAATCGCTTTTTTTATTACCTTTTAACGCAGTTAGATTTATGGTTTTTAAATCACAAAGATGTTATTAAAGATTTAAGTTGCATTTTACCTAAACAATGTATAAACTTAGGCTTTAATGATGATATTATGGAACAGTTTTAATTATATAAGCATTTTTTGATGAAGATACTTGTAGTGATCCGTGGTGTTTCTAAGTCGATTCTCATTGGTTGAAAATTATTGCAAATATTCGATATTTGAAGGTATTTGTTAGAATAGCTCAGTAACCACTGACAGGTTTCTGAACGCATTTCGTGACGTCAGAATTTACGTTATAAGAGGTGCAGATGTAGGGTGTAGGGACGATCGAGTTAGTGGACGAGGTTAAAGGACTTTGATTTTGAGATTTTTAAAAAGGAAGGATTAAAAGTTTTACTTGGCGGTTTTATAAAAAGTAATGTTTTAAAAGTTTATAATGTAGTTGCTATTTAGAGTAATCTGATTACATCTTGTAATTCTAGTCTTATTTTGAATGTGATGTTGGTACTTATTGTAAAACATTGAAGAAAAAATTGTTATGATTACATGGTGCTTTGTCTCTGAATTTGCCGGTTGTTTTACTTATCATGTGTAATATGTAATTTTGATGTGGATTTACGATTTTATTGAACATGTTTTATGTATAAAGGAGTGTTGTTTGATTTAACAACCAAAAACTAATACTTATCTATTTGAATTGATGTTTATTTTGTATCTAATACAGAGTTGTAACTCCAATTGCAGTGCACTTGTTGCAGAATTAATAGTAAATGTACCATTACTGTGATTTTATAATAATTAATGAAAAGTACTGACATCATATTAAATCAAATTATTAGGCGAGTTTGAATATGAACAGTATTATATTTCTATATTATATTTGTTTGATATTTGTGACTCATTTGACATTTTTATTATGAGTATTTGTTTTATTTCAGCATATTAACCACATTTACAACTACATCGCTCACATCTTGGTTTAAACTTAATTATATGTTTGTTGTATGTTTATCCTATTATCTAGCCGATGTTCCTATATAATTAACTAAAATTTAACGTTTGTGATAATTGTTGTGATGCAATTAAATTGAACCTTTGGTATGACCGACCATCTTGTGCCTTAGCGTTTGCATTTATGACTATGTTGGAGATAGTCTATTCAATAATTAGCGCCTTTCTAAGTATGCGCAATCATACCATAAGTTTATTTCAGTGATTCATGTAGTCTTGTCAATGTACTTGCAGTGTACCTTTTGTATATAATAGAAAGTCGGCTAGCGTTTGTGAAATATTTTGTAACACGGGTAGGAAACTGTTAATGCGTGTATGTGGGCGCGTGTAATCAAGTCTTGTTGAATATTACTAACATTTTATGTTCGTGCGTTGAGGAACATTGGTATATAATAATTTATAGATGAAGTATTTGTTTAGTGGTTAACATATTTTAAAGAAAGTAAACATAGGTGAACAAGTACGAGTACTGATGTTTGACCTTTATTTAAATTCATATCATTAAATTTTTTAGATTGTTTCTAAGTGAAAGTAATTTTAAACAAACTTGAATTATTTCAAATGGACCTGAATTATTCATTTCAAGTGAACTTGAATTTCTGAATTGGAAAGTGAGCTTGATTAATTGAGTTATTAACCTGTAAGTAAAAAGAACTTTAGCTTTAGCATTATTTTAACGTTCAGTTGGATTGATCTTTTACTTATATCTGAAAAGGGTATACGGAGTATATTTTTGAGAAGTTCATATCCTAAATAAAACAGTAACGCCGATACAATTAAGAGACAAGGTTTTACGCTTTTGTGTTATAAGAAGTTAATTTACAATTTATAACTTTTGTATTTTTGAAAGAACACAAATAGTGCCTCCAATGATAAATTTAATATGAGACTTTCCTTCAGGGTCAACGCTGAAATCAAGCTGTAGTACGTTGGTACTCAGCCTGATTTAGAATATATTTGTAGTATTATTGATAATTTATTTGTGGTTCTTGAATTAATTGCTAGAAAGTTTCTGCTTCTGAAGACTAATTAAATTTTGAAGACAATGGGAAAACTAAAATAAATATTTATTTCAATTAGTTGATTTTTGATTCCAATTTAAAATGATTTTAATTTTATCATTTCAAACTAATAAAGCAGCAGATAACAGAAAATCACATTGATCAAATTTTCAATTCTTTGGATATTGATTTTGATTTCGATGCCATACTAATAAATCAATCATTTTTAATAAAAATTTATAAACGACCACGTCTGTAGCACCAAAAGTCAATAACACTATATCTTGAATTATTTACGTGATAGTACTTACTCTGCAAGGTGTTTGAACACACGTATAGCTTCTTCTATCAAAATTGCAGACACATTCCTGACAATATCTAGATTCATGCTGACATGATGATGCACTTTCTAAAATAAAAATATTGCAAGTAAATTATAAATTTAACACAAATAAATTAGTAAATATATTAATTGTATCAATTAAAAAATTTAATTACTAAAAATATAAAGCACCCGAATTCGATCAAGGAACCTCTCTAATTGCTGTTTGTCAGCTTCTCCGTATACGCTATATGGCACTGGATGAAAAACATTTATGGTTCTAATTCTGTGCTGCTTTATTATCGATGCATGTTCAGAAATTTCTGGTTGTTAAATATCCAGTTTTGGCGTAATTATAACTACAAATACTCTTGCAACGTTTATATTTTTGAATAATATATACTTAATTTATATTATTACTCGAGTGCAAAGTATTTGCATAGAATTGGTATCTTTAATAAATAAAATTGGAGATGGAATTGTAATCCATTTTTTGACTATAGAGCTAAATTATTGTTTGAAATCGAACTTTGCAATTGAAAAATTGAATATAGAAACAACCTCGTCCATGACATAAGAAAACAAGATAGCAACAAATTCTAGACATTGAGGCACCGTTAAAAGAGTGCTGTGTCAACGCAGCTCTTAAGGCGTCAGTAGAAGAGTGCTGTGACAACGTCTCGCTTTGATGCGCCGCTAAAAGAGTGCTGTGATACAGATACAGCAAATTGTAAAATTTAAAATTATACACTTACCTTCCTTTCTAACTTTTGCCTGACTAGCTCAACGGAAAGGTTGGATTTTATAAAATAAAATCAAACACAGAAATACCACAAAGCATTTATACATAAAATATTTTCTCTGAAACCAAAGCAGATAGAACATTTACAGCTTGCGTCTTTTAGACATCAAATTATTTCTAACAAGTACTTATTTACTAAATTATAAAAAAACGTTCCTTAACTTATTTAAATTTACAGAGCTAAATCTCTTCTCATATAGATAGTTTACTTGGTTATGATTCTCACGCTTGTAAGGTTTGTTTGGCCAAAATACCCTTGACTGATAATCTATTAAAAGGTCATAGCCTTACAAAAATAAATATTATATGATTAAGACTTATTCTTTCTTAAACTAAATGACAAATACTCAAATATCAGTTATAAACAATATTTTAAAAGTATTACTTGCAAAGATCCACAAAACGCTTTTCGAAATCGTAACTAACAGTATTAAATATCTTCAGTTTCTTGGCTTTATTTAAATTGACGTTCTAATTCCAGTTTACAAAATCATGTCTTCGCTTATATCTCCATCCAATTAATTAATTTCAAGTAGCGTTGTATCGAAAATTCCCCCCCCCCTACATTCAATAACTTTCAAACTCGTATGAAAACTTTGCAGGTTATTTTGGCTTTGTTTAACATTTACTTCTTCATTCACTGCTACATTATCATTATTAATTGCGATATGCATATTGCATACTCAAAACAACATCTTCGCAAAGCAACATGCTCGCAATTTCATCAAATCGAATCGAATTTCTTTACATCTTGCTTGGTTGACGCGGATTAATTAGTTAATCCCAACGTCGATTACTTCCGTTTTTATATAAAAATTAGCTATTTTCTAGAATGTACGAGTGTTTACGTGATTCCATTCCAAATACTATATACCTATCTGACGTAATATTTTGAGAATACCTCATTAGCGTTAAAAATCGCCGCGTTTTATTACCTCGTTAGTGTAGATTTATTTGCACTGTTTATCTTTCGCTAATACAAATAAGGTTATTGTGGCGTTGCATCTCTCCTGCAGTGATTGCGAAAGCTAATAAATAATTCTTATCAATTTTTATAGGTTTTTGAATGTTCCGGCCGCTTCTTGGAATAAACGTTTCGTTATTAATTAGGTCAAACAAAATTGACGTATTTCTCTGCAATTCCTCTCGAAATTTCGAGAACATATTTTATTTAAATTGACTTTACATTATTACAGAGTCAATTTGGCTAGTTATTTTAAACTTTAACTGTTTTATCCACGGGTTTTAAACATGCCGAAAGACCCGCATCTTCATAATTGTAATAAAAAAGATTGATTTTCACGGCAAAACGTGTTTTAATACACATAAGTAAGATTAAAGCATTATTTCTTTAACAAGATCGATAAAGTTTATTATACAAAATGCGTAAAGCTAGCACTATTCTATGCTATTTATAGCAAATGAAGAGCATTTTTATATGCATCAGAAATGTATTGATAATTAATAAATGAAAATAAATGTCTTCGTTTATCTTAAAGTGATTATTCAAAAACAGGGAATTGTGTTTTTGCGCTACTGTACATTAATTGCTATGTATCTACAATACGCTTATATCCTACAGAGTGATTTTTATACACGCGGAACTGTATTTTTGCTTAGTAAAAAGTAGGCTTATATTATACAGGGTGTACCTATGACTTTTCGAAAATTTCTATATCTTTAGGATTCTTTCATATTTTGGTGGGATATATTTGTAGAATTTGGATTTCAATGACTTCTCGTGACCCCTTACCACGTCAATATATATATATATATATATATATATATATATATTTTTGTAGTGGATTTAAAGGGTTGAATTTGGGTATAAACAATGCAATTTCAAACACCCTGTGTAGAGAAAGAAACATAATATTTACCTGCAAAATTTATTTCATATCATTAATTGAGCACACTTGCATGTTGGAAAAGTCATCTTCCGCTTATTTCTGAAGATAACGAGGTGAGCTTCAAGGAAATATTGTTCAACCGTCGGTGGTTTCGCATAAACGCTAATAAAAGTTTCTTAAAGAGCAGAAGGGATGAACAATCAATGATATGCTACACAATGAGACGGGCATAAAAGCATGCATTTTAGTAGGCACGTATTTGATCCACAAGGAGTCCATAAAGACGCGGGCAGCTACATTGATTTTCTACAACTCAAGCAAGGTTAGAATGCGACATCAAATATTCATAAGACAGGAATAGAGATATCACAGGCGAAGTTTTAAGACGTCACTGAACTGTATGATTGGTCGAAATAGATAGTTTTAGAACAGATAAACACGCGACAGGTGGATGTGATAGTTTTGTATGATATAGCGTGTTGACGGGGGAATATTTTTGGAAATTTAAAACGGTTATACAAAATTTAGAGAAATATTAATTTCGATTAAGTATTTCGCGTAAAGTGTGGCCAAGGGGGCCTAGTTTTATGATATAAATACTCTGGGAGAATTAGGAGGGCTCTCCTTAATTTTGCATCGCTAAACAACGTATTATAATCAACTGACAAAGCTTGTGAGTATTAAAAATTTGTAACATTCAGTGAAATAGTATTAGATTATTTGTGGTCTTATAGTTAGTGAGCGCGAGTATAATAGAGTGTAATTTAAATTTAACTGAGGTCCACAAATACTTTAACAAGCTCGTACGTTAATAATGCAATAATAAACAAGTATAATATACATGGATTTGGATGTTGGAATTGGTGTTAATTGGTAGCACGAAGCTCAGCTTAAACTGAGTTGTCATCTATAAATAGCTGAAGGCAGCAAGCGCGCATAACCACGAAGCCGAGGTATTTCAGGAATATGGAGCTTCTTCAACGGAGATGAACTTTTGACGCTTTTTCCAGGTAACGCATTTGAATTTGCTGTTTTTTTATATAAATTGTGGAAATTAATTGTGATGTGTAAGTGAACTTTGATGGTTATTTTTGGTATTTTAACGTATGGAAAGAGATACGTATAACTGACTATTATTATGGTATTATGAATATAAAACAAAAGGTGTACGTAAAGCTTATTAAATTTCTTGATGAATTTAAATTTAATTGTTAACAGTACATGGGTTTTTTTAAGTTTGTAGTAATAATATGCAAAGTGGAAAGCATACATTAATAAACTGGGTTATCATGAGCTCACCATACTCCAGTGTGTGGTAATAAATAAAGATAAGGTATTATTTAGGGCCCATTTACTCCTGTTGCATTTAATGTGTTTGAAATTTCAATTTTGAAAACAAGGACTTTACAAAGATAGCATTTATTGAGGTATAACTTGAGCACCGAACTGTACATAACCATGGATTATTATTTGTAAATAGTGGTAAATAAATATTGTATGATTGTTGTATTATTTTGAGATTTTATTGAATGGTGTGTGAACGGTAAAAAGAATGATAGTAAATTTAGGTATCCGAGAAAAGGCACAGCTGAGCTAACCAGGGAAGCTGCTGAAGAAATTAATTTGATGAAGCAGAATCCGGGTAAGAAAATTTTTGTGTAATTTTATATTTTTGAAAATAATTTTCTTTTGAAAACTGGCGAGGTCCGGAGCTAAATCAAAGTTCCACAGCAATTTATGACACCCAATCTGTGGAGCTCGAATGTTTTTTAGAAAGTACCAGTTCCCGTGACCTAAAGGCACATTCCACGGCAGTATATATATATATATATATATATATATATATATATATATTAAAATTAGTAACGACCTTGCGTTATTAATTGTATATAATTCTTTTTGGAATTTAAGTTAGCAGAATTAATGGATTTTCTTTTTTATAAACTCAAGCCTTTGGAAATTATTTTTCCGTTATCAAGAGCCCTACAAGTAAATACAGTTGTTAGTTATAAGAACGGGATTGAAGGAAGTTTCTCTACGACTAGTTAGTTAGCAGGGCATTCTTGCTTTCTCTTTCTTTGTTGGCGGTAATCGATGCGGACTACCTTATTTGCTCTCTCCTTTGCCCACCTAGTATGCCGTAAGAAAACACCGAGCAAGATATGGGACCTTCAATGTGGTTTTATGCCTGGAAGAGGATGTGTGCATCAGATGTTCACAATGCAACAAATTGTTGAAAAGTATATTCATGCCAGAAAGAAAATGTATGTAGCATTTGTAGATCTGGAAAAAGCGTATGACTCTATGAACAGAAGTGAATTATGGAAGGCGCTGCGTAAATACGGTGTTAGCAAGTACTTGATAAAATCTATCGAGCAATGTACGAAAGCAGTAGAGCATGTGTACGTGTGAATGGTTACACGGGGCAACACTTTGACATTGTGGAAAGTGTAAGACAGGGCTGTGTGATGTCATCATAACTGTTTAATGTATTTATGGATAAATGTATCAGGCAGGCTTGCGAAGGAATGTAAGGAGAGAAAATTGGTGAAACAAATATCAGTGTGCTGTTGTATGCTGATGATGCAGTGTTATTAGCCGAATCGCCACAAGATTTGCAACAAATGCTTGTCAGACTATCGGAAGCGTGTGGAATTATTGCAATTGAAAGTGAATGTAAATAAGACGAAAGTAATGATTTTTGACAGAGATGGTGGAATTGATGCCTTTTTATTTAGAATGGACAATGGCACGATAGGGAAAGTAAATGACTTCGTGTACCTCGGTAGAAGGATTTTGAATAATGGAAAGCTAAATGGTGAAATACAAAGGAGAGCAAATGCTGGAATAAAACTGTCTGGTGGTATGTGGGCAGTGAACAGGAATGAAGGGTTGAGTATAAATGCAAAGCTGGCCATTTGAAACAGTGTGATTCTGCCAACTGTTCTGTACGGAAACGAAACTTGGGTGTGGCAGAAGAAGCATGTTAGTCGTATAAATGCTGCAGGAATGAAGTTCCTTAGATGTATGTGCGGTAAATAGTTGAAAGACAAAGTGCCAAACGAATGGATCAAAACAAAATATGGGGTGCAAGTGACCCTTAAAGAGTTAAGCGAGCGGAGCACGCTTAGATGGTTTGGACAAATGGAAAGAATGAACGAGAATAGAGTTTCCAAACGTGCATATGCAAGCAAAATGACTGGTAGAGCTGTAAAAGGCAGACAGCGTAAAAAATGGTTGGATGTAGTAGAGGAGGTTCTGAAAGAACGACAGGTGAAAAGTATGGGGAATAAAAGAGCATGCCAAAAGCAATGTATGAATGTTGCAAAGAAAGTGTATAGAGAGCAAAGGATGTGAGAAAGATTGTGAATGGTGCTGGGAGTATAAGTATTGTAGTAGTCTAGAATTATACCGTGCATATCGTCCCATAAAGAGGTGCTAGTTACCCCTAAAAAGAATACCGTGATGCGTAATTCAATAATGGATTGATAATATTAGTTAATAAGGTTAAAGAATAACTTGAACTTCTGTACGTGTCTTATGTGATTATTTAAAATTTTGCTAGTAATTGAAAGATTAAGAAAATAAAGTCTCAGACAGGATTCGAACCTGTAACGTTCTGCTTTGATCGCCGATATGCTAACCAATTGCACCACTTGAACAGGTGATTACAATTGGAAGGATATACAAATCTAAATCTTGGACACAACCAACATTTATCCAACATTCAATTACAATGGGTTAAAACACTTTTCCCTGTGTTGAAATCAAAAAGTTCCAGATACTGTTGCCAGTGGACAACTGATGGAATGAGTGTTATAAAACTAGATCTGAACTTCACACAGCGTTTGAGCGATGAGCAGAGAATCAGAGGAAAGCAAAGAAAACGAAGATGATATAAAAGTTGAGCCCCATTACACCTATATGTACATACATATATATATATATATATATATATATATATATATATATAGAAATTAATAAGATGAAATAATAACTTAGACTTTCTAAGTAAAGCCCAAATGATCATTTCAAATCGAGCTAGTAATTGAAAGAAGGAAAATATAAGGCCTTGGACAGGATTTGAACCTGCATCTCAGTTTTGCCGGAACTGTGCGTTAACCAATTACGCTACCGAGGCCGATGGCTATAATTGGGAAATTTACAAATCTAAATCGTGTACAGTACCATATATAAACCTAACTTTCAATTACGTTTAGCATTTTTGTCAATCATTATATATGGTACTGTACACGATTTAGATTTGTAAATTTCCCAATTATAGCCATCGGCCTCGGTAGCGTAATTGGTTAACGCACAGTTCCGGCAAAACTGAGATGCAGGTTCAAATCCTGTCCAAGGCCTTATATTTTCCTTCTTTCAATTACTAGCTCGATTTGAAATGATCATTTGGGCTTTACTTAGAAAGTCTAAGTTATTATTTCATCTTATTAGTTTCAATACGTTAGTATTTATCAACTTACCTTGTGTAAAAAACTACTTATAATATGTATATATTAATACTTGGCTTATAACCGTGATTTTGAGTGTTGCTTCCTGTCTATATCTGACATAAGTCAAAAAAACTTGACAATTTCAGATATGATTGACAAAAATGCTAAACGTAATTGAAAGTTAGGTTTATATATGGTACTGTACACGATTTAGATTTGTAAATTTCCCAATTATAGCCATCGGCCTCGGTAGCGTAATTGGTTAACGCACAGTTCCGGCAAAACTGAGATGCAGGTTCAAATCCTGTCCAAGGCCTTATATTTTCCTTCTTTCAATTACTAGCTCGATTTGAAATGATCATTTGGGCTTTACTTAGAAAGTCTAAGTTATTATTTCATCTTATTAATTTCAATACGTTAGTATTTATCAACTACCTTGTGTAAAAACTACTTATAATATATATATATATATATATATATATATATATATATATATATATATATATATTTTGAACCCCCACACTTTAGTGACCTAATATTCACTAGTTGGAAAAGAGTATAATTTCAGTTATCAGGATATTGTAGGTCAAAGAATAAATAATTAATATAGTAAAATTGTTATATTACTTGACGTTTCGGCAACCATTTTGAGCCTTAATCATAAGTCTAAAAATGTTTTGTTAGTCAATCAATTAAAAAACAACAGTTAAAACTCACTCATAGGTGAAATGAATTAAATATCTTCTGAATTGCATTGTACAGTATATAAAGATTGTTTAAATAACTTACATGTTGTTAAATCTAGATCGATGACCAGAAAGAATGCGGATATTGATTATGCAGGAAATGTATTGTTAATGGTACATGCGCACCTGAACGTAACTAAAGTTTGTAAACAAGTGCGTTCCAACAAATGCAACGAGTACACTATACATATGAGAGTATATAAATTACTATTTAAGTGTAACACATCAATACCATGTTAACACAATCACTTCTAAAACTGATAGAGACGTGAATACAATATACTTAAATTCTCTAAATCCTGCTTGTTATTCATACAATTTGATTCTTTCTTAATATGGAAAGATTCTAAAAATAGGCGTTTTCTATAGTTGGATTCAGTTTCCAATATTTTAACTTGATCATACATAGGTGTATGATTGGTAGTATATACATGTCTAGCTAAGGCGCAAGAGTTTTTTCCTAATTTTCCGTCACTACGATGTTGTGTTAATCTATTGCGGATCCACTGATTCGATTGCCCAATATAATTTAGCTGGCAATTACATTGAATTTTGTAGACTACATTGTTACATAATGGAATATCAGTTTTATCTTTCAATCTAGTAAAAAGATTTTTAAGTGGTTTAGTATAATTACTACTTATCATTAGATTTTGATGTTTTAATATTCTAGCAAGCAGAGGAGTTAACTTTTCAATATAAGGTAACTTCTTGTATATAAGTTGTGTCTCTGTATTCTTAGGTGTTGTAAATGTATTGCTATATAAGAGTTTCTTTAGATAAGCCGATGGGTATCCATTATTCAACAAGGTAACTTCCAATTCCTTGATGTTTTGTTAACAAAGAAGGATCACACAATCTTATAATGCGAGATTTAAGATTGAGTACAGTATTCAATTTATGAAGATTGGAATGACTGGAAAAATAGTTTATGTATCTGCCCGAATTAGTAGGCTTTTGTAACAATCAAATATCAACTGGTTTGCATCATTCCTGATGACTAATGTGTCCAAAAAGGCAATTTTTCTTTCATTTTCAATTTCTATTGTAAACTTTAAATGTGGGTTAAAGTTGTTGAAAAGATTTAACGTTGTATCAACCAAAGTAGGTGGTAACGAACAAACAATATCATCCACATATTTTGTTAAAATACCATCTCAAATGGAAGTGTTGGAATCACAGTATTAAGTAGAAGATCCATCACTAATTGAGCCACAATAGGTGATAACGGGGATCCCATGGGTGTACCAAACAATTGAAGGTAATAAGTTTTGTTGTAGACAAAATATGTGTTATTGAAAATCAAATTAATAGTTGTAATGAACATGGATTTTGACAGTTCACAATGAGGTTCAATAAATTCCCACTTGTCTGTAATAATATTAATGACCAAATCTAATGGAATATTAGTGAATAATGAAGACACATCTAACGAGATCAAAATATGATCTGCTGGTAATTGAAAATTCTTGTATTTTTCAACAAAACTGAAACTGTCTTTGACATTATATCCTTCCAGTGGAAAAGCACGTTGTAAAATAGTTGAGCACCATTTTGCGATAAGGTAGGTAGGAGTATTGACTGATGAAATAATTGGACGAAGCATAAGAGTAGGTTTGTGTATCTTTGGAAGACCATAGTATTTTCCAGGTGTCGAACTATTATTAGTTAATGATTTTCGCAAAATATCTGTAATCATATCTTTATTGTGTAAGAGTTTTAAATGTTCATTTACTTTTTTCTGAATGGTTAAAGTTGGGTCTCTAGGTATGACTTTATAAGTGTTATTGTCTGATAGTAATTCCAAAGATTTATGTAAATAATCCTGACTTTTCATAATCACTGTTACTTCTCCTTTGTCTGCTTTCATCACCATTAAATTTTTATTCAATTTTAAAAACCTGTTTACTTTACAAAAAATAGTTCGACACCTGGAAAATACTATGGTCTTCCAAAGATACACAAACCTACTCTTATGCTTCGTCCAATTATTTCATCAGTCAATACTCCTACCTACCTTATCGCAAAATGGTGCTCAACTATTTTACAACGTGCTTTTCCACTGGAAGGATATAATGTCAAAGACAGTTTCAGTTTTGTTGAAAAATACAAGAATTTTCAATTACCAGCAGATCATATTTTGATCTCGTTAGATGTGTCTTCATTATTCACTAATATTCCATTAGATTTGGTCATTAATATTATTACAGACAAGTGGGAATTTATTGAACCTCATTGTGAACTGTCAAAATCCATGTTCATTACAACTATTAATTTGATTTTCAATAACACATATTTTGTCTACAACAAAACTTATTACCTTCAATTGTTTGGTACACCCATGGGATCCCCGTTATCACCTATTGTGGCTCAATTAGTGATGGATCTTCTACTTAATACTGTGATTCCAACACTTCCATTTGAGATGGTATTTTAACAAAATATGTGGATGATATTGTTTGTTCGTTACCACCTACTTTGGTTGATACAACGTTAAATCTTTTCAACAACTTTAACCCACATTTAAAGTTTACAATAGAAATTGAAAATGAAAGAAAATTGCCTTTTGGACACATTAGTCATCAGGAATGATGCAAACCAGTTGATATTTGATTGTTACAAAAGCCTACTAATTCGGGCAGATACATAAACTATTTTTCCAGTCATTCCAATCTTCATAAATTGAATACTGTACTCAATCTTAAATCTCGCATTATAAGATTGTGTGATCCTTCTTTGTTAACAAAACATCAAGGAATTGGAAGTTACCTTGTTGAATAATGGATACCCATCGGCTTATCTAAAGAAACTCTTATATAGCAATACATTTACAACACCTAAGAATACAGAGACACAACTTATATACAAGAAGTTACCTTATATTGAAAAGTTAACCTCTGCTTGCTAGAATATTAAAACATCAAAATCTAATGATAAGTAGTAATTATACTAAACCACTTAAAAATCTTTTTACTAGATTGAAAGATAAAACTGATATTCCATTATGTAACAATGTAGTCTACAAAATTCAATGTAATTGCCAGCTAAATTATATTGGGCAATCGAATCAGTGGATCCGCAATAGATTAACACAACATCGTAGTGACGGAAAATTAGGAAAAAACTCTTGCGCCTTAGCTAGACATGTATATACTACCAATCATACACCTATGTATGATCAAGTTAAAATATTGGAAACTGAATCCAACTATAGAAAACGCCTATTTTTAGAATCTTTCCATATTAAGAAAGAATCAAATTGTATGAATAACAAGCAGGATTTAGAGAATTTAAGTATATTGTATTCACGTCTCTATCAGTTTTAGAAGTGATTGTGTTAACATGGTATTGATGTGTTACACTTAAATAGTAATTTATATACTCTCATATGTATAGTGTACTCGTTGCATTTGTTGGAACGCACTTGTTTACAAACTTTAGTTACGTTCAGGTGCGCATGTACCATTAACAATACATTACCTGCATAATCAATATCCGCATTCTTTCTGGTCATCGATCTAGATTTAACAACATGTAAGTTATTTAAACAATCTTTATATACTGTACAATGCAATTCAGAAGATATTTAATTCATTTCACCTATGAGTGAGTTTTAACTGTTGTTTTTTAATTGATTGACTAACAAAACATTTTTAGACTTATGATTAAGGCTCAAAATGGTTGCCGAAACGTCAAGTAATATAACAATTTTACTATATTAATTATTTATTCTTTGACCTACAATATCCTGATAACTGAAATTATACTCTTTTCCAACTATATATATATATATATATATATATATATATATATATATATACATAGTTTAACCTAGGGACTACAGTAACGAAAGTCAATAATTACAGACATGGGAGTTATACCTGAAAGAAACACATTTTAGTGAATAGCAAACACGAGACCACAACTTGCGTCTCATAATTCAAACATAAAACAAACAGTAAAAGATACTGATCCCGAAAAAGGTACTAAATCCTTGTTACATAAAAGTTTAAACTTTTGTTCAAATAATTATACAACACGCCCAACTTGGAAGGTTTTATTTAAAATGTCACAGAAAATGATTTCTGAAGTAGGCTCAAAAATATTAGTATTTTCATTTATGAACACACAAAAAACTAGTTTTTTATTATGTATACATACAAAATTTTACAATTAGCTATTTTTAATTTAGTTGATTTCTCACATGAAGCACTTGAATTGTAAGAACGTGTATATGAAAATTGACATTCAACAATATTCAAAAAATATAAATACTTTTTATAAATTTTATTTAAAATATTACTATCAACACAGAAGATAATCTTTTGTTGAACTGTTCTACAAATATATAAATTCAGAAGCTGAAGATAGACAAAATATGAGTCCCTTTCGTAATGACCATTTTAGTAAACATGTAAGTGTTTACAAAAGATAAATATAAACCCCTCTTAATATTTCTCTTTTCAATGTGTTGAACTTTAAGCAAAACATTTCATCCGGTAACTTTTATTATTCCAACATTGCTACGACAAAAACAATCTTTAAGTGTTAAATGACTGTTTGCCACCTGTGAAATAAAAGCGGTAACTGGTTGGCTGTAATATATAACTCACTTACCACGTTTGTAAAAATTCAACAAAAAAAAAAGTGTTTTAGAAATCCAAAAAGTTGTGAACATCCATAAATTCTTAATTTTCAACGGAAACTGGAAACTTTCAGAGGACTACCCAACAAATGTTACGAATACCTATTGGAAATTAAAGTTCAACTTCTAGACGGTATACTCTTACAAAGAAAAACAGATCTCCAGTGGCGCTTTGATTTGTGATTCCATAATTACCAAAGGATAGAAATAACACCGCCAGTGCCAATACAAAACAATTACGATGTAAATTTCGATGCTCCTTTAAATTTAAGAAATTGATTTTTATCTTCAATAGTTATGCAATAAATTTTAATACTCTGAAATTTAAGCACGAGTAAAAATATTTTAGGTTAGATATTGAGGCTAATATGTAAATCTCATTTAGCGTTCAACATTCTGAAACTCTTCCAAATCCAGCTCACCTATGGCTGATCGACCATACTAGTGAGCATCGGGAAAAATCGACGTAGATTTTAAACTAAAGATAACAAATCGCCATGTACTACCTATAGAACACGAAAAATACACTACAGGAAACGATCCTTGCTATGTGTATTGTTAAATGCAAATCAATGCTTTAACTTAAATGCTATTGTATGAGAGAACGACTACAATTATTAATGAATAAAAGTGTCTGCACTTTGAAGCTACTTTAAAGCATTTTTGTCAATCATATCTAATATTTTTGAATCCTGTTCTGAACATTATATTTCTATATTTCAATTTCTAGCTCGATTTGAAATGTTCGATTAGGTTTTGCATAAATGTCTAGGTTAGAATTAGTTAGATAAGGTCATAGGACAATATAGGGTAGGCTAGCATGTGTAAATACCACTATGTAATTTGTAGGTTAAAATTAGTAAATAGGGCATAAGACAACTTAAGGTAGGCTAACGTAGGTATATATCACTTATTAAACAGTTAAATAGGTGTCTAGTGTAACGATTAATTAATTTAGAGTAGGAATTTTAGAGTTAATTGTACTTCAATTTCAGCTTTGCACTTATTTGCAAGGACATTTCATAATATTTAAGGAGAAGAAACAATTAATGTTAAGTATTCATCATAAAGATCAATTCATTAGTGTGCAGTGTAAGGATGCCGTGCTAATTATAGTATAATCAGTGTAGAATAGGTAAAAAGCTTTTTCATTTTACTTTAGCGTAAGATCAATAATTTTACAGGCATAGTTTTAGTGAAGTAGAAACGCTTATTTAATCTCGTTTAGCTAAAATAAATATTATATCATAAAGATCAATTCATTAGTGTATAGTATAAGGATGCCGTGCTAATTGTAGTATAATCAGTGTAGAATAGGTAAAAAGCTTTTTCATTTTCCTTTGGGGAGAATTTAGCATAAGATAGCATTTAAAAATATGAGGTCGGTAGAAGGAGATAGTTTCCGAGTTTGAAAATGTCTTTGATAAACGAAACTCGACGGTTACGATAAGCACGTTCTGGGTAACGATTAGCTCAAGGACAGCGCGCGTTGTCAACAACCTCATAAGAAAATCAATATTTTCTACGAATGCAAGTGAACATTAAAGCAGGCAGGGATCGATAAGAAAACAAGGAGAGGCTGGTTTTAGCATATATAAGAGAGATGCCAATGTCAGGTGTCGGTTAGACTTTGTAACTAACGAGGGAACAAGGATAGATTCGATGCTATAAGGTAGAAGGGAGACGCGCAACGGTTTAAGATTAACAGAGGGTACATATGTGAGTGGGATTCGTAAACGAATGTAAGATGGGGCTAAGTTTGTCTTATATGTGGGGTAGAACTCTAATCTAGTTTCGGGGAAGTAAAGCAGCCGTTTGACGGTTAGAAGTTATTTTACGGTAATTTGTTATGTTCGAGCGTTAAAATTTCAAGATTTTAAAAGACCTTTGCTGTTTGTTACTAAATTACGAAGAATTATGGAAGGCTAACTTGGGGTTTTTAGAATTTTGTTTTGGTTGAAGATTGCGAGTTATGAGAAGTGTGGCAACGGTTAGGAGGTTACCGGGAAAGCTTGTTTATGTGAGGTGGAATTGTAGAAAATTAAATAACAGGGAGGTACTTTTGGTCTATATAAACACCTAGGAGGTGGTGAAAAGCTTTTCTCTTCTCTTCTTTTCGTCGCTCGTCACCAACGTTAATACAAGTAGTAGTCAATATTTTTCAGTGTTTTTTAAGAAGTTGTTATTTATAATTACACACAAGTTGGTGTGCTGCAATACTTGTCGTTTAGAAAATCTTGAAATACGTTTAGAATTAAAAGCAAAGCTTTTCAAAGTCATGTAAGTACAGACTACAGTTACTTTGGTTGTTGGGGCTTTCAAGGCGTCCTAAGATGGATTAGCGATTGTGATGATTTGCTGATGGTATATGGAACAGTAGAGAAGTTTAGGAAGTTTAAATGCATTATCAATGGTTAGTTGTAGAGATTTGGATAGCTGCGTGCTGGCAGGAATGGTGTGACTCAACTTGGGAGCGGTTCCATAACTTATAGTCATTATCGAGGGCAACATCATCGTGGACTGGATTGCAGATGCATGCGGTGTGATGGTTCCCAGGTAATTAATTTTTATAAAAACATTGCTGTTGAGTTTATTTGATGTGTGTTGATATTTTGTGCTTTCTGAGTGCATTTTTGAGAAGTCTATGGACTTAAGAATTTATTGAACTTTATAATTAAATGAAAAAAATGTTTATGTAGGGAGGGATATTTAAAATAATGATATAAAGATTGTTTATGTACAAAGTAAAGGGGACTTTTTGTTGTTGCAGTGCTATAATTTTGCACACATGGTTTAAAGGGTTTTACTGTGAATTCATATTAAGACAGGGGTTAAAGTCAAGTATGAGGTTAGCCCACTTACTGTAAATAGAATATTTGTATAATGAGAAAATTTGATCTCAGAAAATTTTTGAAAATGAATTGTTTCCTAATCAAGGATATGTAATTTTATGTATGTGAACCGTTATAATTGAAAAAGTTTTGGAAGTAGTAATTCTTTTCTTTGTGTAAATAGAATGTACTGAATTTTGCTAGTTGCGTTTTTTTTATAGGATTGTAGAGAAGTAGTTTTCAGACTGCAGCAGAGTTGCAGTTACGTGAAGTTTTGATTTTCAGCAGTCCAAGTAAGCACCTTCGGTAGATTAACAAGATTTATGCAGTACCAGTTGAGCAGCAGAGGTAAACTTCAGAACTATATATTTAGAAATGCTAATTCAACAAAATAACAGTGTGCTGAATATTTTCTTTGGTCCACTTCATATGCGACTGGTCTTGTAGATATTACATTTCCATCTAATCCTTTTACAGTTACCTAATCTTTATCTATTGGTACGTTGTTAAAATATGTATTATACACATTTCCTCTGATTACTTCCGGTATCAAACAGCGCATTCAATTGAATATTATTTATTGTTTTACTGAATTCTTTGGTACTGTTTCAGCTACGTTGATAGCGAGTCTATCCTGCCTACTTTTGTTCACACCTGGCGTAATTCTTTTAGAACATTTCTTAGACGTGTGCCCAAAAGAATCGCAGTTAAAGTACTTGATTCTCCTTTCTTTATCTATACATCTCCTAATTTGTGATTTTTCATTCCGCAGTTAACAATTAAATCGTCCTGTTCTTTTCCTTTATTTATACCGCCGTAGCTTTCACATTTTACCTTAGAAAAATTAGTTTTTTTGTAACAGGCCATTTGCTCTGGACATATTCATATGGTTTCACTTTTTCCGTAAATTTTGAAAAGTTTGTTACTCCATATAATACTATAATATCACTTTACTACATGTTTCGTCAGGTATCCCGTCTATTATGTATTGGATAAGAACTTCTGTTCATCTACACGACTGCTATTTCTCTCATTACCAAAACTTATTCTTGTACGGATTCTTCCTTTTTCCTTTTGAAACATCAACATTTTATGTACTTGTTCGTGACATACTTTTATTTCGAATACATTAATTAGTTTTTTTTAACACAGATTAATGTAAACATACAACCAATATAGCAAATGGTTTTTCATTTAAATATTTGACAATTTATAACGATTATAACAACTAAGAATAAATAATAGACACTTGTTTCATATAGAGTTAGCCTCAAATAAAAATAAAGGAAATTCGCTAATTCGTTGCGTTACGCAAGAAGTAAAAATTAAATGCGTAAGGAAGAGTTAATCTTGCGTGAACAAACTTATTATTGAAGCACCCTGAATATTTGTAATTTCAAGTATAAAATTAAGAAATCGCAGAAAAATTGTTAGTTCTAAGTCATAAACTTAAAACTACAAAAGTAATTGTTTTACCTCTGTTAACTACATATTGCAACTCGACTTAGGATTGTAAATTATTTTAAACCACACAAATATAAACGAAACATGTATAATTGTAAACTTTGGTAGTGGAAGCATTGCATTTTTTTAAAAAAGCTTTCAGAATTATTAAGTAAATAACAGTGAACTCATTAATAGGCATTCCAAATATTAGTCTCTGGAAGTTTTAGTTGAATAACTTCCATGCAATGTGACAGTTTTAATAGACGCAATTGCAGTTAGAATAAAGAACGCTCCAGACATACTTAAATACAATGTAAAATTCAGACCTCGACAGGACAATGCACGGATATTAAGTTATGGATGACAATCATTTCAATTAATACATTACAAGGCGTTAATTTTATATTGCTGCATTCAAGCAAATACAAATGTAAACCTAAGTATATGACATGATCACACGTACTTTACGCGTTTCATTTCATAAACTCAGTAGCAACATTGTGCGATGACAAAAATATTCCCAAACTGAAAACATAAGAAGGAGAATGAGAAAAATAATATTGGAGTTAGACTCCAACTCAGAATAAAGAATTAATTAATTGTGAATCGGTAATCGACCACCATCAAAGTATGGAGATGCGCGTAAATAGAAAAAAGGGGTTGGAATTCGATATAATGTTAGTTTTTATAGGAGGGATTCATATAATGTTCGTTTAAAAGTAAAATTAAAGGTGCAGAAGCTCCAAGAAAAATTTGATTACATTCCCGAAGGAAAGTGGGGGATATGAACTAAATTGTTTAATGGTTGTCATTAATGTAATAAGAAGTTAATCAAAGTAAAAATAATTATTGGGTTAGACGAATTAGTAACGGAATTATGCTGTTACGTTGAAAAAAGGGGAAACGTACATTAAAAAACAGTAAAAAAAATGTAGATTAACCGAGCTAGCTATAAAGGTAGAGAGTAGGGTGAGTCAGGGGGTACCAAATTTCCTTATTTAAGAAAAGCAGGCGGCATCCTGGTATAAATTTTATTTACAAGCTATTTTTTGTATAAGGTTAAACGAACGGTTAAACTAAACGTAATGAGCACAATTACAACAAGAGAAAAACCTGAAGGAGACTATCAACTGCGTTAGGATTTGCTTCTTTTCCAACATCGGTAGACTAAGACATAGAAAGGTGTAGAACATCGGCTTGCAATCGGGTTGGCTTCCTAGCCAACAGCAGATATACGAATGGGAACAGGCAAAATCTTCACAGTCAATTTTCTTTCAGCATTGCACGTTGCCATCATTTTAATTGCATTTATCGTGTCAGACACGACGAAAATTCCTTTGGCGGAATCATTTCGGACGACAATAATCAGCTTTTTAGTAATTACGGTAAAGATCCAAAGGGGCCTGTGACTAACGACAAATCTGACTATACCAAAGAGCTAAAACGAAGAACTCGCTAACATGAATCAATGTTCCAAAACTTTCCAATGCCTTCAGCAATATTTCTTTGTTCGTAAAACCGAAAAATGGGCGCATTGCTCCTGAAGATAAGAACGGTGTTAACCCTATAAAGGGTGTGTATTGCACCGACGAGAGCAGAATTAAAAATGAATGAAATTCCGAACCACGAAAAGATAAGTAATCCCCATATTTTACTAATGTGTGTTGTTAAAACACCTTTAAACGTCGTTTTTAGATAACCAAATCGGCAATTTGATTACAATTTCTCTAATTAAGCACTTTTGAAGGAATCTTGTTATTCGAACTCGTATTTCTGTTTAAAAATAGAACGAATGCATGCTTTAGAAATCACTAATTGTAGATAATCTAATATATTTGCTAGAATAATATTTCTGAGAGCCACGTTTCTGATAAATAGACTGTTATTCTATTATAAGAGCTATGTTTATATTCCCAAGATAATAATTGTATAAATTAAATCATACAGGATGTTTAATAAGCATTTATTTCCAACGTTTTAGAATGCGCTTTAAAAGAGTAGACTGAGAAGTTTAATTAGCAGGAACAGTCAGCGGTGTTTCTTATGACAGGAGTTACATATCCCCGATATTAAAATGTATATAAAATTAAACGCATTTATTATGTCTTAGTAATAGCCTAATACATTGTATTAATTGAAAGTTATAATATTAAAGATTAATCAAAGTTCATATCAGACATGAGAACGGAAGCAACTGCTTTGTATTCCAGATCCAACCTGATACTGCAGGTGCTTACACAATGCACTGCAATAAAGCAGTCTTAATTAAAATTACTTAGAATAAGACAATGTATGTTTATCAAGAAGTTACAGACGGTGAAATCTGCACTTTCCCAAGAGATGATGTGAGAGCAGGGTTTCCATAAATACTGTGAGGAACCCCTGATGGTCAGTCAGTCCTCAAACTTCAAACCTTAACATTGTTGGTGGTTCAAGCTATTCACCGTAATTTTTAATTATTAATTATTGATTTATTAACTTCAAGTATTTTTGGCAATTTCAATTACTTAATGTATAATGAATATAAACGTCTAAGTTGTTGTAACAGAAATTAGTTGTTTTTTGTAAGTATACTCGTACAATTAAAAATAAAATTGATAGAACAGATTTTGGAGTCAAAACTTTTTAGAAAGAAGCTCCCAAAGGCCCAAAACCTATCTGGCGCAGCCAGTAGGATTCCAGAAGGGCACTAGCGATTCCAAAATCGAATAATTGGTGACCGTGTATTTTAATTCTTTACTGGAACAGAACACAAAGATTGGACAAAGTACAAAATCGACCGAATCCAATACAGAAGGAAGGCTAATAGAACTGGCAATCAAATTATTGTGAGTACCTATAGTTCTTTTTTCTTACTATTTTTTTTTCAATTGCATTTGATATTAGCAAGTAGGATTTGAAACAAGAAAATTTATGTACAATTTATTATTACAATTACTACTGTAATAATTTATTCAGCAAAAGTCTGAATTTGATGAGATTTATAACTATACACATATTATGTACAATTTATTACTGCAACAATTATTAATGAAGCAATTAATCATCAAAAGTCTGAAATTAATGTAATTATAGCAGAAGTTTATAGTTGCACACTATACAAGTAACAGTAAGTGACTTTTTAAATAACTTTAGTTCAAACTTCACTGAAGTAACAGAAAATAAGTAATTTATAAATATGAATTCCGAAAACTTAAGGTTATATTTGGATTCAATTCTAATGTACGATGGTAATCAAGTGTTGTTGGGGATATTCATTACCGCATGCGAAACATTTCTGAAGAGTTTTTACAAACAAGGTGACATTGACCGGAATATGTGGCTTTTAAGATTGGTCCTGAGTAAGGTAACGGGCACAGCTTTGACCTTAATAGCATGTAGAAATGACCTAACAGACTGGGAGGATTATAAAAAGATATTGACTGCGTATTTCGGCAACCAGCGCATTAGGGACTTATTGAACCTAAAGATGGAAAATAATCAATCACCATATCAATTTGGTATGCGATGTCAAGACGTGAGAAGTCTAATTTTAAAAACAAACTGAAATTAGTAGAATGGGACCCTAGCGTACGTTTAATTAAAACTAAAATGTACGACGAAATGGCTTTAGACGCATATATAAACGCGTTACCCGAGCGGTTATCGGACAAAATAGTATTTAGAAATCCACAAAACTTAGAGGAGGCGATGAACTTAATTATAGAAGAGGAAAACGTAATGTATTTATATGAATAGACTTCAAAATCCAAATATTACCAAAAAGTATAAAACAATTAAAACTATACAAGCAGCGAGACAAATACCAGCACAGCCCAAATTTACATCATTTAACACACCGACAAATCCATCGAGAATTAGTAATCCAAACTTTAATAATACAAATTTCAACAATCAATTCGACAATTTCCCAAACCTACATTTACACCCAAATTTAATCAGAATGCAAATCGAATATGGCAAACATTTGGAGTAAATTCTATGAGAAACGCACCCGTGTCGAATAACAACAACCCCAGTAATTATTACAAAGCAACCCCTATGGACATTTTATCTAGTAACACCAGACAGAACACTAAAATATCTCAAATTAGACCCGACTATACACAAAAACAAAACTTCACTTCCGAGGAACTATTTCGCCAAGAAGTAGAAGATTTTAATAATCAAGCAATATCCGATGACAGTAATTATACGAAACCAACTAGAGTCAAAATTATTATGAAAACTGCGAATGTAACAACCATTACGAAAATTACGAAGAGGACGATGAAGAAAACGCGTACTCAAATTTTCTGTTGGACAGAACCAAATACGATCAGACGTAATAAATTTAAACAATATTAATCAAACTTTTTACCCTATATCGAAATACCTCATGCTGAAATTAAATTATTAATCGATATAGGATCTTCACGAACTTTAATTAGCCCCAAAGCCGTGCAGAAACATTATTTAGATTTTATAGATAGAGAACCTTTTAAAATCAAAACAGCACACAAAACGACACTACACCAATTTATTGCAAGTATATCCTTACCCAAAAACTTTCAATGGTTATCGATTACAGAAAACTCAACGAGAAGACTATAGACGATAAGTACCCACTACCAAATATTACAGAAATATTAGACAAGTTAGGAAAATGTCAATATTTTTCTACATTAGACCTCGCCTCAGAATACCACCAAGTGGAAATTGACGAGAAAGACACGACCAAAACAGCTTTCAGTACACCCAGAGGACACTATGAATACAAACGCATGCCGTTTGGTTTAAAGAACGCACCGCTACTTTTCAGAGGGTTATGGATAATATTTTGAGAGAAATACACAACGAGAAATGTCTTGTGTATCTTGACGACATAATTGTATATTCAATGTCACTCAACGAACACATTGAGAGATTAAAATAAGTTTTTGAACGTCTAAGAAAAGCTCACTTTAAGGGACAATTAGATAAGAGCGAATTCCAGCAAAAAGAAGTAGCATTTTTAGGACACATAATAACGCCACAACGTGTTATATCAAACCCAGATAAAACAACTACCGTATTAAACTACCTTTTACCAAAAACAAAAAAAAAATAAAAAGATTTTTAGGGCTCGGTAAATATTACAAAAAATCATTAAAGGTGACATACAAATAACCAAACAACTAACCAATTGTTTAAGGAAACGTAATAAAATCGAACACACACCGAAATTTATTAAAGCAGTAGAGAAAATTGAGTGTATTCTTACGAATCACCCGTTGTTAAAGTACCCTGACTTTTCAAAACCGCTTATATTAACAACAGACGCATCCAACGTTGCTTTAGGCGCAGTATTGAGTCAAAGCAAAGTAGGTAGCGATAAACCAATCAGTTACGCATCACGAACCTTGAATGAAGCAGAACGAAAATATAGTATTATTGAAAAGGTACTATTAGCCATAATTTGGGTAACAAAATAACTTTGGCCATACCTTTATGGAAGAAAATTTTATACAGACCATAAACCATTAGTATGATTATGTAAACTCAAATAAACAAACTCAAAATTACAGAGATGGAGGATTAGATTAGAGGAGTACGACTACAAGATCACATACAAGAAAGAAATGTATAACAATAATGCAGGCGCATTGAGCAGAACACAACTCAACGCCATAGAGACAGAATCAGTTGCAGGCAACGTAGACAAAACCGAGCTGAGGAAAGACCCAGAAGAAATAGAAACTATACATTTGACCCAAAATGACGAACCAGAAACTGCAATTAAAATTTTAAACGAAGCAATAGATATGAAACCAAATCAATTTATAATTACCGAAGTTATAACCAACCCCGACCCGGTAAAATATACAAAAACAGACAGTAGGAAAATATATCACATTCAAATAACGAAAGATGACAATGAGGAGCGAATAATTAAAATTCTAAAAAAGTATACCCCGGAGAAAAACGTTTTTACTTTTATTTCACAAAGGAACATTTATTCCAAAGGTTTTCAGAACTATATATTCAAATATTTAATAATTCAGAAATTATAAGATGCACACGGAACCTAATAACTTTAGATGGCCTAAACGAAGTAATCCGCAACCAACACGGAGGTAAAACAAATCGTCGTGGAATAAGCGAAACCCTAAAACAACTCATAAGGAGATATTACTTTAAAGACATGAAAGAACTAACTACAGATTTTATCAATCAATGCGAACTATGTGACAGCAAAATACGATAGTTCACCACCGAAAGTACCCTTAATGTTAACTAAAACACCCGACAAACCTTTTCAAAAATTACATGCAGACACTTTCGTAGTAGAAGCTCAGAACTTTTTATCAATCGTAGACACATTCACAAAAGTAGGACAAGCGATACCCATTACTTCAAAAAATAGTGTTGATGTAACTCGAGGATTTTTGCAGTACTTTACATTTAACGGTACACCTGAATCAATAACTTTAGATAATGAAAGCGAATTCAGAAACGAGACAATACAAAATACCCTACAACTTCATAAAATAGATATTCATTTTATTACACCCCTAGAATTAACATTAGGACACTCAGACTCTCGCAACACTTATGATATACATTATAATAACGAAGTATATCAACAGTACGCCAAAGATCACAAAGAAAAATTAAAAATCAATTATAATAACGTCAAAAATAAATTAGACAGCGATAAGGAACGTATTACAAAAACACGCAATGAAAACACCAATATAAATAGATTCGCTGTAGGACAGACCGTTTATGAAAGAAACTTTAAAAGTAAACGATACAAAACGGCCCCCAGAAATTTAGGTCCGTTTAAAATCAAAAAGATTTCAGACAAAAGTGTAGCAGTTGTACACAACGGAAAAACCATAAGATACATCCATTTAAAGAATTTAAGACACACTTTAATTTCAGATGGACAGCCACCACCCTTGCCGTCAACCTCCACCCAGGTAAAACAGACGACAACGAAATAATAGTAGAAGATATAAAAAAACCCGGTATACTACCAGTAAAATTAGGAAGTATGCAAAACACAGTAGAACTTTCGCACAGAAATTTGATTTAACTGAAATAAAACGAGAATTTTATATAATTAGAGACAATTATGACAGACTGAAAGAATCAATGACTACAGCCAAATTTGAAAAAGATTATGCGATAGAAATGCTTAATTACAACAGTATAATGGAAAATATCTTTAAGAACACAGACGTCAAATTCAATCGATTAATACCAACAGACCAAACCATAAGACAGAAAAGGGGAATTATTAATCGATTAGGTAATATCATAAAAACTACCACAGGTAACTTAGACAATGAAGATGCTGAACGATACGACAATGCAGTCCAAGAATTGATTAACAACCAGAGTAACATAAAAACTGTTGTTAGAAACCAAATTTCCTTAACTCATTCAACCATAGTAAAATTTAATGATACACTCCGAAAATTAGTAAAGAACCAGGACAGTATAACAAATATAACTCTTGAAAGTAGCATGCAAACCACAATGTTAGGAATGCGACATTTAATACGATTTAACATGACATTTAATCAATTGATAGCAACCCTTACTGTAATTCGACAAATTTTGCTACATTAGAAAATGCTGTAACATTTGCTATATTAGATACTTTACATGCTAGTATTATGGAACCGCTTGATTTACTAAACGAATTACTAGGAATCAAATCACTTATAACTCATAGTAAATTACCTTTTAAAGTAACAGAATCTAACATACATGTATTTGAAAAAATAGCTATAGTAAAAGATTATGTAAAGAATCATGAAATTACATTTTTAATAGAAATTCCAATTGTAGAGATTAACACTTACAAGTGTTATCATTTATTTGCTTTCCCAATGAAAATTAATAGTCAATATCAAGTTATTATCCCCAAGACCAAGTTCCTTTCCCTAAATGAACTTCGGTATGGATTCACAAATGAGAAATGCAAAGAAGTGGCACCCAGCCAATACTTTTGTCAATCGATAACGACAACGGCTATACAAACAAGTAGCCCTTGTAAAGTGCAATTATTACGATTTTCTAATCATTATAAGAATTGTGTGTCAAAACCAGTACAAGTTACGGACGTGAAAATTCAGAAAGTTACGGACAACAAAGGAATTGCTACATTTCCTCAAGAAGTAATAGCAACCGCCAATTGCAACAAAAACGAAAATAATTTAGCCCTAATTGAAAGCAAAATGTTCACCATAAGGGAAGATTGTTATTTGAAATTAAAAAGTGAAATTATTTGAGTATATCAAAATCCAGCAGTGACGAACTACAACTCAAACTTCCAACCAAAGATAGCGGAACTATCCAGAAGCCAATGCAACTAGAACACCTAAATTTCGACGACCTAAACCACGCAGTGAAACTAATGGTCAAATATAAAGAACATTTAAACGAGTTAAAAGTAGCAAAAGTTACATTACGCCAATATCAGTGTTTGGACAATTTTATTGAGAATTGTACTGTTTTTATTAGCTGCATATTTATTGTATAAAATGTATATTAGATATAAGACCAAAGAAACAAAAGTGAACCAAGAAACCACAAATGAAACTTTAGAGACAATGAGTTTTAAAAATTAAGTACAACCCTTAATTTTCATCTAAGTCGGGAGGAGTTACATATCCTCCATATTAAAATGTATATAAAATTAATCGCATTTATTCTGTCTTAGTAATAGCATATTACATTGTATTAATTGAAGGTTATAATATTAAAGGTTAATCAAGGTTCATATCAGACATAAGAACGGAAATAGTTACTTTGTATTGCAGACGCAACCTGGTACTGCAGGTGCTGACACAATAAACTGCAATCAAGCAGTCTTAATTAAAATTACTTAGAATAAAACAATGTATGTTTATCAAGAAGTAGCAGACGGAAAGATCTGCACTTTCCCACGAGATGATGTGAGAGCAGGGTTTCCATAAATACTGTGAGGAACCCCTGATGGCCAGTCAGTCTTCAAACTTCATAACATTAACATTGTTAGTGGTTCAAGCTACTCACCGTAATTCTTAATTATTAATTACTGATTTATTAACTTCAAGTATATTTGGCAATTTCGATTACTTAATATTTAATGAATCTAAACGTCTAAGTTGTTGTAACAGAAATAAGTTGTTGTTTGCAATTATAGAATTAAAAATAAAATTGATAGAAGAGTTTATCGCGACAAAATTTTAAAAAAAAAGTTCCCAAAGGCCCAAAACCTATCTCAGGTAGTTACGGAATATTGAAACAAAAGTGTGAGCGTATTTATACGGAACCTTAAAATAAACAAAAAGCGTTCGGCAGGGTGTAATTGAACGTAACAATGCATATTGGTTTTAGAATGCAATTTTAGTGATAAAATTTAATATTAGCTGAAGTACAAAGAAATACTTAGTATATTGGAATGGATAAATAAATGATACAGCAAAAACTTTTTATTATAATATTTATTTTGTTGTGTTAATGTAGCAGCTCCCCGGCATTTAATTTTCTGAAGTCGTATTGATCAATAGTGTTCCTTGAAATTTTATTTCAGTTGTTTTTATAAATAAATTCTTTTTAAGATAGTCATAAATGAAGAAAAAAGAAAAATATTTAGAAAACTTAAATTTTTGAAATATTTTTTTCGTATGGTCTGATGTAGAAATAGTGTTTATACGAAGATCGTTTGCTTTCTAATAACTGTTACTATAATTAATACTAGATTTTATACATCGAGAAAAATTTTTAATTACTTTTTTTGCAATGAGCTATTCAACGTTTTATCTTACGTGTGGAATTACTTTCCGGATGTTTCTCAACGATCGTGTGATACAGTAACTTAAAAGCTTTTCCTTTTTATGTACAAAATAACTTAGGCTCTATGATAGATTATAAACAAAAATATATTTAAATTAAACTAATGTACTTACCAACACCAACTTGCACCAACGTAACCAAAACTAACAAACACAATAAAAAGAAATACTTCATATTTCAAAAGCTCAGCTTTCTTACACCACTTAAAAGTATCAAAGTGTTTAAGTCATTTGACTGTACGGTTTTCCTATATATTTACAAAGAGAGGAAGTTTAGTTATCGCTTATCAAAGAGGTTTCCTAATCATACCTCAAACTAGAGCTAAATGCGTATTAGACACAAGCATTAAAATTGGTAAAACCGCATGTCAATGTTTTGTTTACTGATTCATAACTAATTATACGTTTTATATGGTGCCTAAAAATCCGAAATTCAGAGTTATGAACATTTAATTTAGAATAGGCGGTGTTGGAAAAAGATGACATATGTAAGAATCGTTGAAATAGACAGATTAAGGTTATTGATTTTGATTACATGTATTTATTTGTAGAATTGCCTTCCATATCAGCAACCTACCCTTGTGACTAGAGTGAACAAAAGGTTCATTTTTTGTATTTGAATCGAACCAGTGGTGACGACTGCAATAAGCGGGTAGCTCATTGCCGACAGAATTCATACATATTTTTAAATAAAACGTGAAATATTCTGCGTTCGGCAATCAAAATTACCAAGATCTGTTTACTTCGAAATATCCTGCCACCGATAGATTATATAGTGTGCACTGTACGCGCCACCTCACTTAAGCTAACGCACGCTTTTTAACAATATTTCACCGAATATTTTACTAATGCACATTAGGCCCTCTTTTTCTATTATGTCTAATTTATATTTCAAATATTTAGTTATTAGAGACTCTTATACTCCTTGTTCATATGTGATAGCTGTATTTTCTTGAATGCGAGACTCACAGACGTTTCCTCCCGGAAACGGTTATTAGTTTAATCTTTTCTTTAAGTAATGTTTACCTGTATGATCAATAAGATCGCCAATATTACTACCTTTTTCATTCAGAAACGGAATCTCAAATATCCTGTTTTTATAATCAATATCAAAATAGCAAAGCTTACAGATTTATTTTACGATCCCACGATTTCCTTGATGCGATCCTGGCTTCTGTCAATTCTTGTTATTGATGTTGATGTTGAGATGCTGTAACTAAGATTTGAAGCCCTAGAACACACAGACACACACACGCGCGCGCACACACACACTATAGTGCTACAACTTTTACCCACACAAGTTAAATATTTACAAAATACTAATATTCACCACGGTCTACTGAAATTAAATAAAATATTTATTTTGCACTTTCCTAAAATATTTGGTGTTTTCTGGATCATCCTGTACTTTCTTCTGTAGTTGCTTTTCTAGGTAAGTATGTTTAAGTCTTTAACAACCTGTTACGTTAAATATCCGCAATTGTAACATGTCAATTCATTGTTTCTTTGCCATGTTGCATTATAGTCCCATTTCCTTCACTATAAAAGCATTATTCGTCTTAATTTTATGCTAATACCGTTTACAATCACAAGTTAGTTTTGATTTGTGTAACATTTCCCTTTAGTATTATTAAATAATACACTATATACATCTATCTTTAGTCTTAATTTAATTTTCTTTCTTTTGTATAAATAATATAAATAATTAAGATCAGATGTAATTTTCCTATTGGTTAACCTTTGAATAATGTTCATAAAATACACAACTGGTGTATATATGAATCTGTTATTTAAGATAGTTTTCGTATTTTGCCCCTCTCTCAAAGTGTGTTATCTGTAAACGAGAACAAATTTTAGTTTGTCTTCATATCTAACGGCTTTTTGAGCACATGCCGTCTTCCGATAAAGATATCCGTTCTAAGGCCATGATGTCGTACCTGAATATAAGCAAAATGCTTATGAAGAACTTCTACCTAAATAACCCGTTCAAAATTTTAATGGATGGTAAGCTGTTTATAGATAAATTTTTAGACTGTTCCTCGTGGCGTATTGCAATATTTCGTTTTTGTAACACGTTTATTTATAGGACCTACCGTAGCACATCCTATCGTAGCACATCCTCCCGTAGCATATCCTCTGATGGCATATGCTCTGATGGCATGTCTTCCAGTAGCAGCTCTTCTGATAGCATATGCTCTGATGGCATGTCCTCCCGTAGCATATCTTCTGATGGCATGTCTTCCCGTGGCATATTTTTTCCTGAAGTATCTTCATATGATATATTCTCCTGTAAAATATTCTCTGATGAAGAATTTAATTATCTATGCTTGGCTATCTAAGCCTATGCATTAATTTTACTACCTACAAATATTATCTTTTATCGTTCAAGAATGTTATGTTGACGTTTTATGTACCTTCTAAAATAAATTAAATGTTCGTTGATGAAACATATGGCTGTGGAACAAACAAGGATTGGCTCTTACAAATTAGAAGTTTGAAGTTAACAACCAAAATAATTAACGATGGTGTTCGTCTCAACAAACCGTAAGAAGATTCTATAGTTCTAAACAAGCCGTAAGCTCAACGTTTAAGTATACGTTTCCTTTCATATATCTGGAATACAGGTACGAGTTTATATTATTTATTTCTGTAACGGAACGATGTGCATGCATTACATTTTAAATCTCGATTACCTAGAAAAATAATGCATGTAAAATATAGTCATAACTTTATTTACCGATTACCTTAAATAATTTAATATTATCTTTGCTTTCTATATAACCTTATGGTTTGTAAATAGAAAAGCTTTCATGAAACCTTTTTTTGCGCATTTTGGGGTTATGTTCAATTTAAATGTTCAATTCAAATTCTCTTAACTCATGTTAAACACTACAAAGTGTATTTATAATTTCCTTCTATTTAGAGCGTTAATTTGAAATTGTGTCTAAGCACAATAGTAATTTCAAATTTTCTGATATCTTATCTGGTAGCATTTAGACAGAATTTTAAAATTATGAGAGTGTAGATATATAAACTACACTTAGTGTTTTTGTCGCATGAAAACTTGGTTGTAAGAAAATAACGGTATACATTTAATTTTTTTATTAATGTTATTAACTAAACGTCAATATATAAGTTGTATTAAGGTATTTTCTATTGTCACGTTCTAAATTGCATCCCTTTAACTTGTCTGGGTAAAATTTAGCTTTGTTCTTTAAACCCCTGAGATATAGTCTTTTGCAATCTACCGTAGCCACAAACGGTCGACGCTAGTCCCGCCAGAGTTTTATTTAGACTCAGTTGTACATCCATTCCTATCTGTAAAAAGGAAGGGTGCAAAGTTCCAACTACTTAGTCTTTACTTTTTATTAAAAATCGTCTCATAAAATTTCTAGCTAAACTACTTCGCACTCCCTGTTATTTCGAACCATTTCATATTATATAAAACCCGTCAGGGCGAATTCGAAAAATCGTTTCTTTTTATCCGTTGTAAATTTTCCTTTAATGATTTATCAATTAAAATTGTATCGAGGTTTCTTTCTTTATTTTTTTTAACCCACACGACTTTAAGACTTTTTAGCTTGCTCGGTAAGTTTTTACAAAAAAGCAAAAAAATACAGTACATCGTCCACGATTATCTATTAACACATAAAAATAAATAAAAGATTCTGTGCAAACCAGCAAAAGGAAAATAAATTAAGCGTTATTATTTTACAGCCAACAATTATATTCGACGGACAATTTAGAAATTTAGCTAGAAGTGCGCATCTCGTATTCACACAAAATAAAATTAATCAGTATCGAATAACAACTGTGAGAGTTTTTGTCAAGCGTTTTTAAATTGTTGCCTAATAATTTTTGTAAAGTAACTAATTAATAAAGCGAATGAACATGTACGTTCTTTTGTCACGCAGCTTTAAAAATAGTACATCGCACCTGTAGAGTGATAATATCGGATCGCAGCAACAAATAATAGTTATACTATGTGGCGTTTCTTGTCACTACCCCAACCGCTGATACGGAATATGCCCTTGACGCACCTAAAAGGAAACCAGTTGCATACCTATAGGTATCCTGATACTTAGTTCGCAAGTCGTCGGGGTTGATTCAGCATAGAAACACCATGGTCGTCAGCCTACATTTACTTTGCTACCATAATTGCAGCAGCAGTATAACTAAAAAAATTGTTTTACATAACGAAAGAAGTTGTTTTACATAACGAAAAAAGTTGTTTTACATAACGAAAGAACCCATTTGGTCTCCAGCTAATAGAAAATCTAAAAAGGGCATCTGATTAGAATGGGTACGCGCGGGGAAAACTCACCGAATACACGCAAGACACCTCCTAGTTGTTGAACAGAAAGACGTGCATCGCTTTTTGAAATACAGTGACGAATAAAATGTAGAAGACCCTTCGACGCACACGCTGTAAATCAAACTCAACAATGGTTCAAACAACACGAATTAAACTGTCAATTCCTAGCTTAGCAAAGCGCGTTAAAACTTGTAAACCCGGGTTTATATCGGATCGTGCGCGATCTTATGTCAACAAGTCGTTACCTTGAAACAATAGAGAAAACCATTATACGGTGATCGTAAGATATACGAAGATAGCGGGTACCTAAAAACAGGATATAACTGTTAACTTGTAGCATAACCTTGTCGTTTCGAAATAAATGAGTTCAAAATGAAAGCGTATTTATTATTGTAAACAGGATGTTATTGAAGAATTTAGGGTATGACAGGGTACCTAACACAACGCCTAGACTATTTAATTTATAGAATAAATTTTTGTTTCAAAAGCACTGTAAGGTGACGGCGTACTGCAGCTCACTTTATGTAACGAGAACACAACAGTGTTTTACCAATATTTTCTTTTATATTAAAATAAACAGGAGACGAGATTTGAGCATCCTTGTTGTGGTACGAACACAAGAATACTGACTATAGACATTTACAGCCACCGCACGGTGGGATGAAAGAGCAAAACTGGCACGCAGGCCGACTCATTTCCTAGCTATAACGGTACATTAAAAAGAATGTACTAACATACTACCAAAGTACAATTTATTGTCATGATGGGACGTAACAAGCACAAAGGGGTTTGAGTTGAGGAGTTTATTTGGAAGCGTGTTTATTATGAATTAGGTTGAAGAATTTAACAGATTTATGGTAAAACGGGCTTATAAAGTAACAAGTAAACTATATAGGGGTTATTGAAGAATTTAAGAATTAAAACGGAATCTATTCGAACGAGTAATAAATTAACAAGGGAAAAAATTTAAAAACGAAATTGGAATGTAACAAAATGCTATTATAAACAGACAATTTGTAGCGCTTCACCAGCTATTGGTAAATGAATGTTATTTCTATTTATTTACCGGCTTTTATATAATAAAATCTTCAATACGTCGCAGGTTTTAGAACTTTTACACTCCTCTAGGTGATATGACTCATCAGGATGATGTAATAATTTTATTCATTTTACGTATTTCTTGTCTTAATTAACTCAGTTTAATTTATGGCAATCGCAAAAGTCTTACTATCTCTTTTTAATGAATGCTATGTATACTTGATAGCTAGTCGTCGCTTTCGATTATAATTTTTGATCATTAAACCGTCTTATTTTATCTGAATTATATAGTCTTTACTTGTCTTATCGTGTTCACGAATTCACTTAATTGTCGAATGGTTAACATAGAGATAATTACTGTCACCTTTATTTGCACATAATTTATGAATTTACGAACAATCTCGAATGAAATGGCTTTGTTCAAAATTACTGGATTGGTTTCCAAATAGATCCTTGTTACACGGTCAATTTTCAATCAAGGGGTAACTTCTTCAAGTTACATGACTTGCCCCGCATTTCAATTCGAATTGTTAATTTTAGTGAAAGAACATGTACCTTTTAGGACTCGTTTGAAAAATACGGGGTTTAAATAATGTTTTACAGAAAATATGTAATCCGTTTTTAAAAAGAGAGTATTTGATCTTCTTTAGCAGGACTTCGCCGATTGCGTAATTATTCAGAACGTGTTTTAATTAAAAACGCTGATTTCACTTATGTACTAGCAAATACTACACTAATCCTATCTTACTACTAGAATATTATACCGAGGCTTTCGGAAGAATAATTTCATTGGAGCGTTTTGCGTGCTTCATTTTCTAAATGATTAGAATTCAACGAATACGACATTTTCTATAACAGTTTTAATACAGAGAAATAAAAACTAATTTTTGAACACTGAATTTGAAGAAACGGTTTAGAACAAATCTACAAAGTGTATTAAGATCCTTGAATGATTAACACAGGTGTTAGATAAATCATTAACTAATTTGAAAAACAAGAACCGCCTCTTTATGACGTCGATATTTTAACATATAAATATAAGCGAATTGATACAATCGCTTTCCATTAGTATCGTTATCACCTTTAATCTTTCATGCTTTTTTAGTTCTTTGAATTTGTAACGCTCGGATCGTTGTTTATGGAACAAAATTAATGTGTAATCATATGTACTTCCAAAGCCTTGTCTCGAGCTAGTCTACATATTCTTCCTGATACTTTTAAGTCAAAAGTGTCTCTACCGTTGATTACCCTCCCTACTTTTGAAAGGGATGGTTACATATTTAAAAGTTTTATTAAACGCTTTGATAGTTTAGTCCATCTAAATGAAGAGCTGTCAACCGTAAATAAATATTCATACTTCAGTCAGTGCTGAAGAGTCCCGCATTGCTTATCATTAAGAACTTAAATCTTACGTACATTGATTACCATTTTGCGTACAATAAGCCCCAAGAAGAATATCGTAATATTCTTCGTATTGCATCCGCTCTTTGGGAAAACATTGCTAAATTTCCCAAAATGAATTCTGACCAGAAGTGGACACTTTTGTCGATAACTTGCAAGTGCAAAAGAAATTTGATCTATCTGTAGAGGAATAGCACTTTACTCTGGTACACACGATTCTAGACCGTTTTGATGTACATAAGGCTCGAAATTTTAAATTGCATCTGAATCCTGCTCTATCCCAACATATACAGAGGTAATTGCTTACTTAGAAAAGCCACTTTAAACAACGTTATTCAATTTAACAACATGTCCAGGTCTCACTCCACTGTTTTCATATTAATACATTCCAGTCCTAATGTTATTAAGTGTCCGCTTTGTCATCGAGATCATAGTCTTTATCGTTGTAATGAGTTCGATAAACTTTCTCCACAAGATCGCTTCACCTTGTCAAAAGACATAAACTTTATATCGTCATCACTCGTTATTGCACTTTAACTCCATTTTACCTAAGTCCACTACTGCTACTAGCAACAAGGTTTGTTTGAGCTCTGCTCTCGTTGCTTCTGCGGTTTCATCTGCTACCAGTTCCGCGCTTCCCTTGCTTTTGAGGAAACGATTACTTCGGCTAGCAGTAGTGACCCGTCCACTTCGAATGTTGTCTTGTTTAATTTTCTCACTAAACCTTCAATTGTGCTATTCTCCACCGATCAAGTAAAAATTGCTGATCTTTCGATTCTTTCCAAAAATTTCGGTGTTTACTCGACTCGATTAGCATGGCTGCCTTTATTTAGCAAAATAGTGTGAAACGTTTGAGTTTCCGCAGTATTCCACATTTTCTATCCCTTAATGATTTAGGCTCCATGCGCTCTGCGGCTATGAATGTCGCTATAACCGCCTCGCCCAAACCCATAGATGCTTCCTTACCTATCATTAATTTCGAAGCTGTTGTATTTCCCAAAATTTGCAAAAATTTACCTACTACTAATATTTATTCTGAAAATTTTGCTCATCTTCCAAATATTAAACTGGCCGATTCGCTCTTCGCTCAATCTGGACCTATTGATTTATTACATGACGGGGATATGTTCCCTAAAGTCTTATTAAATGGCTGTATCCAAGGTTCAAGTGATCAACTATAGCTCTTAACACTATTTTTGGATATGTTTTAATGGGAGCATACCGGCCTCGTCCGCTTCTGAAGCCAATAGCTTGTTTTGTATAATCGAATCTGCTTCCCCCTTGAAAGATGTTGTTGCGAAATTATTGGAAGCTAAAAAGGTTTTAGAAGCTAAACCCTTCACACGTAGTAAATTCTTAGTTGAAAAATATTACGTTGACACTCTCTGCCGCAATGAGCAAGGGCGGTATGTTGTCTCTCTGCTTTTTAAAGATTCAAAACCTTTCTTTCCCGGTCGCATTCTCGCTCTATAGCGCTTTGTTTCTTTAAAAAAATCGTCTAACCAATCAACATTTGATTTATAGACAATACGTTTCGTGCATGCGCGTCTATTTAAATTCCAAACACATGCAACCTGTTCAAGCAGGGTCTGTTTTTGATTTTTGCTATTATATCCCGCATGCCGTTTGCTATAGGTAGTTTTCTCCTAAAACACTATCTCGATCGTATTTAAATGATCATTAGTTTATGGACGCAATGTTCAACGAGATTGAGCGGGAAACTCAGGGAAGGTGGAGCGAAGTAGGCACCCCTGAAGTTCCACCTCCCGGAGCAGTGAACTGTAATCGTCGAGGGGGACACTAGTGGAAGAAATGCGAAGATAACGAAGGACCGAGAAGTACGAAATGAACACTATTGCCATATAACAACTCACAACGATAATCTGGTGAACTTTATGGAGTAAGTAAATTAAACAATTAATCGTACACCGTGTAGTAAGAGGATCATATATTATAACGTCAATAAGAATTAGAAATACAGCGAAAAGCACAATTTACAGTGTATTAAATTTCTGAATTATTCGAACTTGTATAAACATAATACTTTTATCACACTATTATGAATTCATAGTACATATGCCGCGTATCAAGTTCACTAACGTATTTTGTATGATACGTCAATGGAAAGGGTCATTGCATTAATATCACACAAGCACGAGGTAACTTGTTGTGATACCAGATTAAGAAAAATGGTTATTATTTACTATTATAACCGGAAAGATCAATAACTATTACGATTGTAAGAACACGCACCTGTGTTGAGAATACAAATTACTATGCATAATGATCGCCTCGTATTTCAGTTAATCAATAACTATTACGATAGGAACGATTCATTACAATTTGCACACTAGAAATAATTTATAGAACAAAGATAATCACAGCCCGCGCGAATACGACTGTAACCTAGGAAAGTTGAAGCAAAACTCTATTGTTTGTCTATTAAAACCAAGGCAGGTGAGCGCTGCACGTGCTCAAGGTTATCTTCCTGCCTGTAGGGCAGGCTATTACATAGAATTGAACATTAATATGCTCTAAGAAATAATAATAGAGCATTTTTGAACGTAATTAATCTTATTGAAAATAAAGAAGATTTTACGAATACGAAATAATTTAGGAAACTCCAACATACTCCCCCGCGTTGAAGCTACGCTTCAACAAGAAAAGAAACCAGAACAGAAAGGAGAGCAACGAAGGAGGAAGAAAGAAGAAAATGTTTTGTTCATTCGAGCCGGATCAGGGATCACGAGTCGAATCTTGACTTGAAAATGAATTTGATTTGGCAAAAGACACAATTTAGTTATTGGTCTTATGTAGTCGCCAGTTGTTGTATGAATTTTGACAGCACGAACTTTTCCGTCGCAGCCAGGAATTGTCGCTAAGACACGGGCGAGAACCCATTGAAGAGGAGGAGTGTCATCTTCTTTGACTAACACTAGGTCATTTTCCTTTAAGTTTTCTTTTCTTCAAACCATTTTGGTTTATTTTGCAAACGATTGAGATACTCTACAGACCAACGTTTCCAGAAGATTTGCTGAATCTGTGATATCTTTTGATAAAGTGAAAGTCTATTTTCAGAAATATTTGAAACATCTTTTTCTGGATAAGAAGTTAATGCAGAACCAATTAAAAAATGTCCAGGGGTTAAACAGCTCAAATCAGAAGCATCATTAGATAAGGGACTTAGAGGTCTAGAGTTCATTATAGCCTCTATTTGACATAATATTGTTAGAAATTCTTCATAGGTGAAACTTTGGTTACCTATGATTCTTTTCATGTGGTATTTCGCACCTTTTATGGCGGATTCCCATATACCACCCCAATGAGGGGATTTTGAAGGAATAAATTTCCATGAGGTTTCATTTTGAGAAAGAAAATTAGAAATAATCAGAGAATTATTTTTATTTTGAAAAATCATAAAGATCTTTGAGTTGGTTTTTGCACCTGAGAAATTTGTAGCGTGATCGCTATAGATTGTTGACGGATTTCCACGTCGCGAAATAAATCTTTTAATGTAGATAAAAGGATTCAGTAGATAGACTTGTAACTACTTCGATATGTACAGCTTTTGTAGCCATACAAACGAATATTGCTATATAGGCTTTTATTTTGGGAGCTTTACGCAGCCCAGAAGATTTTAAAGAAAGGGGCCACCGAAGTCGACACCGATTTGTGAAAGGGCCTCGCAACATTGACTCTGTCTTGAGGGAGGTCTGCCATTATTTGTTTAGAAAACTGATTGCTAAATCTGAAACAAGCAATACAATTTCGAATTAGCCTTTTGGTTTCTCGTAAACCATTAAGTGGCCAAAATCTCAGCCGAACGTTTGATAGGGTTGTTTGAGCACCTGCGTGTCCTAAACGCTTATGCTCATACATAAGAATCAATTTAGTTATTTGATTTTTGGAAGGCATTAGTAATGGATGTTTTTGTTGATAAGAAATGTTAGCGTTTCCTAGACGACCGCCAACTCGTAGAAGTCCAATGGAATCTAAAAAGGGAGACAAAGAATGCAACTGTTTATTTGACAGTTGCTTATTTTTTGAGAGTTCCGACAGTTCTTTTGAGAAATATTTATTTTGTGTTTGTTTAATAATGAACTGTAATGATACCTCTAGTTCTTGAGGTGTTAGGGCACCGGAGATTCGATTGCCTTTGGCAATATCAATAAAACGAAATATGTACGCATAGGTGCGTAACAAACGAGAGAAATTAGAAAAACGCAAGAAAGTTTCTTCAATGTAAGTTAGGAGTTGTGAATCATTGTGAGTCACAAGATGCGATTTTCTTTCTTCAGGTAATTCTAAGGTAATTAGAGATTGATCTACTGTTAGATCTAGACAAGGATTTAACAAAACTTAGGACCTTGCCACCACGAATCATTACTAAGAATCTCGCGGACAGACAAGCCTCGTGATAAAGGATCGGCTGCATTTTCGGACGATTTTACGTGTCGCCACTTAAAATCAGCAGTTGTTTCTTGTATTTGAGAAACACGATGTGAAACAAAATAGACCATCTGCTGGCGTGACTTTTACACCAGGCTAAGGCTATTAATGAGTCAGTCCACAAATTTACCGAGTCAAAATTTATTTTATTTTTGAAAATTTTAATAGTAATCTTACGAGTTTTGAAAGAAGGAGCATAGCACAAAGCTCAAGTCTAGGAAGTGTAATTGTTTTAACAGGAGCTACCCTTGACTTGGAAGAAATTAACTTAGAGGAAATGGTGCCGTCTGCATATATAGCACGTACATACACACAGCCACCGTATGCGGCTAAGCTTGCATCAGCAAAGCCATGAAGTTCAGTTTTGAAATGGTTTTATTTAAGAAATAGAACCTTGGAATGTTTTGTTCTTTCAGCAATGAAAGATTTTGTAGAAATTGTTAAATTCGTCAAGCATTTTGAATCTGAGATAATTGTGTCCCAGTCCAGTTTAAGAATCCACAACTTTTGTATTAATATTTTACCCTTTACTATAACAGGATTTATTAACCCAAGAGGGTCATAGCACTGGGCTATTGCTGACAGAATTTTTCTTTTGGTAAGTGGGAAGATTTGCTTATTTTCTGTTGTGGAAATGTAAAGAGAATCAGAAATAGGGTTCCATTATAGCCCTAAAACTTTATTTGGAGCATCTTGCAAATTAATGTCGTAGTCCAAAGAATCGGATTTTTTAGCGATATTTTTAGAAAAGTTTTGGAAGTAGAACAATATTTGTGAAGTTCAAACCCATGCTTGTTCAGAACGGCGTTTAACTCAGTGTGAAGTTTGAAAAGAATGTCTAAATTTTGCGCGCACACAAACCGTCATCCATATAAAATTGAGAAGAAATTGCTTCCGAAGCAAGTGGAAATTCATTTTACTCAAAGATGCTATTTCTTTAAGCACTCGAGATGCGAGAAAGGGGCACTGTTAGTGCCGTAGGTAACAGTGTCTAACTGAATACATTTCAGATCATCCTCAGGGTTTTCACGCCAGAGGATATTTTGTAAGAACGTTTGTTCGGGATTGATTAAAATTTGTCTAAACATTTTCTGTATGTCAGTGGTGAAGACAAAGGAACATTCTAAATCTACAAAGAATGTCGAATAAATCCGGATGAACTTGGTAACCCTTAAGAGAGATGTCATTTAAGGAGTAACCAGAAGAAGTTTTACAACTTGCGTCATACACAACGCGTAGTTTAGTAGATGTGCTACATTCACGAATAACACACAAATGAGGAATGAAATATTTATTTTCTAATTTGCAGTTTTGCAATATTAAGGGAACATATTTAGCATGTCCAAGAGAGACATACTCTTGCAGGAAATTTTATATTCATGAAATAAAGTACTATTTGTTTGGAACCTTTTTCTAAACTCAAAAGCGTTTTTAGCAATGGTAAAGGAATCGCCGAGCTTGCTAGGCTCTGACGAAGATTTTAGTGGAATATCTACCTGAAATCTGCCGTTTTCTAATATTTTGTTGTAGAAGTAAAATGTGTTCGGATAATTGGTGTTCTTCAGAAGGAATAGATATTTCGGAAATGTCTTCCATTTCCCAGAATTTTTAGAAAAGAGTCAACTTTTGAAGTCGCAAGAAAGGAAAATTTTGACTTATCTGAATTTTCGTTTTCAGACAGAGACATATTAGAATGAGTGTAGTTTTTTGGGACTGTACCTGCTACAATCCATCCCAAATGGGACTCTTGTAAAACAGGAAGATTTTTACCTAGTTTAATTATATTTTCAAGAATTATATCATAGTAGCAATCTAGACCTATCAAAATGTCAATTTCTGCCGGCAAGTAATATTCGTCGTCAGCTAAGAAAATATTTTAGGTATTTCTATTTTGTCATTCATTATCTGAGTTTGAGGAAGCTTGCACGTTATATTAGGTAAAACAGCACAAGTTATTTTGAAGGATTTACTTAGATCTTTGTTAGAGAATATTTTAATAATCACCAATTTATCGGCGATAGTAGAGCTTTCGTTGATGCCAGAAATATTCATAGTTGTATTGTAAGTTTTACAGGGTAGTTGATCAGCTAATTTTGTGTGATAAATGAGTTTTGACTACCAGTATCAAACAACAGCTTGGCCGAAATAATTTCTCCGTATTTAGAGCAGAGAGTTACTTTGGCTGTAGCTAGGAGGACATGGCAATATTTTACCGAATGGGCTGAATGGGTAATCAAATTAGACATATGCTGAGCATCGTCTTTAGAAATTGGTGCACAAGCATTTTCTTGTTGTGCGAAGGAATCATCATTTTGCGAACTCGGAACTTTCTTGTTTGTTTGTGAATTTTATTTTGGAAATTAGATTTAGGAGAGAGTTACTTTTATAACTAGAACTTGTAATCGGAAGAGATTGATCGCCCAATCCTTTGTCTATGTGTAACAAAGAATTATGCGATTTAGAACAAAAGAACATTTTGGGTAGAAGAACAATTTGCAATATTGTGCTTGCCTAAGCAGTTAAAGCACAACTTATTCGATTTAACGTAGTCAACTTTTTCTTGATATCTTAGATTTTTGAAGGAAATACAGGTGTAGATTCTATGACCTGCTTTTTTGCAAAAGGAACACTTAAGAACTTGTTGGAATTTTTCGTGATTGGCAACTGGAGCAGAGTGATAAACAGAAATTGATTTTCTTTGCAATTTGGGACTTGCAACATCAATATTTTCTAAGACAGAACTCCTTTTTTCTAAGAATTTTATAAAATTTTCCAAATTGGGAATTATAGAATGATCTCTTTCCATTTCATAAGCACGTTTTGTATTGAAATCCAACTTTTTGAAAAGAAATATTAAAATAATATTCCATAAATCTTCGTAAGAAAAATTTAAATTTTGAGAGATTGAATATTTTTCTGAATGGTAGCTGCGAATTCACGCAGTGAACTTGACTTACATTTTGTCATGATTGGAGATTCTAACATTGCTGATAAATGAGAATTGACTATAACAAATTTGTTTTCAAATCTACTTTTCAAAATATTTAAAGCGATATGGAAATTTTCATTTGTAATTGGCAAGGAATCAATTAAATGCAGAGGTTCATTTTTTAAATAACTTTTAAGATATACTAAGCGCTGAATGTTTGATAATTGAGAATTTTTTATTATAAGAGCATCGAAAAGTTGATAAAAGGATTCAAATTCTTTTATATCTCCCGAAAAGTTTGAATTTTGATTTCCGGCAACTTGACTGCCGTTGATTGAGGATTACTTAAAGAGGATTGAAAACTATCATCTTGATTTTCAATGGCTTCCGTTTGCTTTCTTCTTAAATTGGCAATACATTGAGTAATATTGCTTGCTAGAGAGAAATATTTGTCTTCTATGACGGATCTGTCTTCTACGTCAAGAACTTCTTCCGAACAGAGAATTTCTATTTCATCTTGAACTTTTCGTATGAATTAAACAAAGAATGCACCCGTTGCAATCTGATTTCAAATTCGAGTGGTGTGTTACAAGTGTCCGCACTTTGAGCGAACCACGATTCTATTCGCGTAAAGGAACCTTTGACCGAAGCTCTAGACTTTTTTAAATTTTCTAAGCTCATATTGAATTTTTAGACATTAATGTTTATAGAAAAATCATGCACTTTTGCACAACAGTTTAAGAGATAAGACAAGTAAAATGGAATAAGCTCACCCAATTAATCGCTGCTTGTTGAGTTTCCAGGAATCTTCCAGAAATCTAGGCGAACTTGACAATGTGTGTTCAGGAACTAGTGTCTTCTTTCCAATAGAAAGGCTGGCTTCCAGGAATATCCAGGAAATCCGGCTCGAAGGACCACTATATGAGCGGGAAACTCAGGGAAGGTGGAGCGAAGTAGGCACCCCTGAAGTTCCACCTCCCGGAGCAGTGAACTGTAATCGTCGAGGGGGACACTAGTGGAAGAAATGCGAAGATAACGAAGGACCGAGAAGTACGAAATGAACACTATTGCCATATAACAACTCACAACGATAATCTGGTGAACTTTATGGAGTAAGTAAATTAAACAATTAATCGTACACCGTGTAGTAAGAGGATCATATATTATAACGTCAATAAGAATTAGAAATACAGCGAAAAGCACAATTTACAGTATATTAAATTTCTGAATTATTCGAACTTGTATAAACATAATACTTTTATCACACTATTATGAATTCATAGTACATATGCCGCGTATCAAGTTCACTAACGTATTTTGTATGATACGTCAATGGAAAGGGTCATTGCATTAATATCACACAAGCACGAGGTAACTTGTTGTGATACCAGATTAAGAAAAATGGTTATTATTTACTATTATAACCGGAAAGATCAATAACTATTACGATTGTAAGAACACGCACCTGTGTTGAGAATACAAATTACTATGCATAATGATCGCCTCGTATTTCAGTTAATCAATAACTATTACGATAGGAACGATTCATTACAATTTGCACACTAGAAATAATTTATAGAACAAAGATAATCACAGCCCGCGCGAATACGACTGTAACCTAGGAAAGTTGAAGCAAAACTCTATTGTTTGTCTATTAAAACCAAGGCAGGTGAGCGCTGCACGTGCTCAAGGTTATCTTCCTGCCTGTAGGGCAGGCTATTACATAGAATTGAACATTAATATGCTCTAAGAAATAATAATAGAGCATTTTTGAACGTAATTAATCTTATTGAAAATAAAGAAGATTTTACGAATACGAAATAATTTAGGAAACTCCAACAGAGATATTACAGCAATTATGTTACATTTCGTGTTTATTTCTGTGTTATTATTGCAGATATTCAGCAGATGTATAGATAAATCCTTGACAATCCTGACCAGAGTGATTATCAACGAATTATTTGGCGTCATTTTTCAGGTGAGCCAATTCAGGACTTCAAGTTAAATACCGTTACCTATGGGGTAAATTGTGCCTCTTTTGTTGCGATGCGCATCCTCCTGCAGTAGGCTGAAAACGAAGGAAATTCCTTTTCTTCGGCCTCCTTTGCCCTTTACAACCATACCTATATCGATGATATCGCTTCAGGTGGAGACTCTATGGAATCAATCTCGGCATTACGGAATCAACTAGGCGCTTTTTTAAATCTTGGTGGTTTTGAACTGCATTAGGGGTCTAGCAGTTGTCCTGAATTGCTAAAGGATCTTCCCGCTTCGCAACAATTTGCACTACCTCGCTCCTTTGCGGATCCTGACACTCAGCCTTTGAATGTTATTCAATGGAATCCCGCCTCAGGCACCTTTTGTTTTCTAGTTCAGCCACAGTGCACCGGCACCAAGCGCAACTTACTTTCCAGCTTAGACCATATTTTCGACCCTATAGGAATTTTATCTTCTCTAACTTTATGGTAAAGCACTTAATTCAACGCTTGTGGTCTTTGAAATTAGACTAGGATTATCCCCCCCTTCCCCCGCCCCGGCTTACTCCGTTTGCGGGAGAGATGAATTACCACTCCATTCCGATTTTGTATTACCACACCTGCTACTTCCACTACAATTTTCTAGGTGTGAAGTTTATGACTTGGTGGACGCTTCCGATTGCGACTATTGTTTTGCCGTTTTCTTACCTATTACTCCGTTGAGAATCGTTTAATTTCTGCTAAGTTCAAAGTTGCTACTCTTCGTAACCCCTCTCTACTTACTCGATCTGTTAGCCATTGCTTTGGCTTTGAACCTATTAACATTTATCTTCAATACCTGTGATCTCCATATTACCTTTGAACAAAATTTTTGTTGGTCTGACTTCATGGTCGTTCTTTCTTGGATTTGATCCCCACCGCAGCGATGGAAAGCATTCCTCGCCAATTGAGTTTTTTTATATATTCAAGAAAATACTTTTCGCGCTTCTTGACATCATACTTCTTCCACTGAGAATCCTGCCGATGTCGGTTCACGTGGTTTGCTACCTCCCGATTTGTGTCACTAGTGTTTATGGTGGCCGGTATTGCCTACCTTGCATCGCTTGTTCGACACTTACACCACACTCATTCCGCTTTTTAATTCTTTGGAAGTGCTCATCGATGAACGTTCTGTTGTTTTGACCAATGTCGCACCCCCTTCTTGGATTGAGACTATTTTGGAAAATCATTCGTCTTTTCAATTTATCACTCGCATTGTCGCTTGGACTCTCCGGTTTGTCCATGTTGGCAAATTACATTACACCTTTGTCCTGTTTCGAGCTCCATGGCGCTATGAACTCTCTAATTAAATAAATTCAACAGACTCACTTTTCTATTGATTTTGGAAACCATCCAATCCGGATCAGTTCTAAAAAAATGTTCATCGCAAATTGTCCCTTTTTATTAGAGGGAGCATTATACGGGGTGATGGTCGCCTATCTCACGCACCCTTATTCTTCGACAGGAAGTTTTTCGCACTTTTACCTAGTAAAAATCGCTTTGCGGATTTATATATCAACTTTGTTCATCTGAGTTACTTCTACGCTGGTGTTCAAATGGTTGATTTTATCGTTCATTAACGTTTTTGGATTGTTTCAAGTAAACAGTTATTCGTCGAGTTCTGAGGCAGTGTGTGACTTGTTGAAAGGCTATTCCTACCGCATCGCAATCTCCGATGCGCCACCTTCCTTCATGCCGAGTCACTCAAGCCAAGCCCTTTATGACTCCGGCGTTAATTTTGCTGGCCCTTCTGTACTACCATGATACATGTACGGGGGCTAAAGTGTTGAAAGCATATTTATGTCTTCTTATATGCATGACTACCAAAGTACATCATCTTAAATTAGTTTCTGATATCAACCGACGCCGTTTTATTGCCAGGCGTGGCCGCTGTAAACATATCTACAGTAATTGCGGCACAAATTTTGGGAGTTCCCATATTTCTCCCGCAAAATCAGCTGCCGCGAAGAAACATATATTTGGCACTTTATACCAGCCTCTACGCCTCATTTTGGTGGTTTGTGGGGGTCGGTTATGAAGCCAGATAAAGCCATAGGTCAGCAAGTTCTGACCTACGAAGAACCAGCGACTGTCTTTGTTCAGATTGAAACCATCTGAAACTCGCGTTCTCTCATTTCCGTGAGCAGTGACCCCATCGACTTGATTTGCCTGTCACCAGGTCACGTTCTGACTTTGTCCTCTTTAGTCGATATTCCAGAACCTGCTCTTTCAGACCTTCCGCTCAACTGCCTGCCTCGTTGGCAATTGCTCAAGAGAATTCATCAAAATAACTGGTCTCGTTGGTCTAAGCAGTATTTACGTACACTCCAACAATGGTCCAAATGGCATAAATCTCCGCAGGTTCAGGTGGACACCTTAGTGCTAGTTAAAGCCACGTTAGAATGATGTCCCAGTTACGAAAGAAACTGTCTTCAATATACAATTATATGGTATAAGTCTAGGCTATTGCGCGTGACAATTAACTAACCTTACTTACTTTATAGCTAAAACCATACTCCATTGGTGAAGCGGCAATGATGATTCTAATGAGATTATCGCCAGAGCTTTTTTAATTATAACTGTTTGGCATCGAAGAAATCTGTTAGGCATTTTATAGCATTTTTGGTGACATATGATCACTTCATATCATTTTTGGTTTGATATTTACATTATCAAAGTTTCTTTCCTTGTATCGCCTATCCTATAACAAATATATACAACCTTGGATATTGGAAAGTGTGCGCGCAAGTGCCTTTTTGAGTTCGTGGACAGTCGAAGTCGAGCAACGGACAGAGCATTATTAACTTGGCAACGGGAGTGACCGTAACAATCAGTTCGGTGTGCTTGACCATGGCACTTTCAATGGTGAATACCCTTGAAGAATAGTGAACTTTGGTTTATGCAGTTTACGGCGGCCGTGCAGATACAGATTACAGTCCACTACATTTGTTCATACCGGCGCAACTGGCGACCATTACAGGTTAGTGTATTTTTAATTGATTAACTGTTTTAAAATGCCGTTGGTCGATAAAAACACATACAAAATCCATAACATGTACTTTAATTAACAGTATTTGCATGAAGAGCCAACTACCTTAAAGCGGTTTTGTATAACAAATGTTTAAAATTAAATACAAATTAAAAGCGCATGAGTTCTAAAAGCTTCGGATCTTCTAGGGACAAATTACTAAGTAATAATTGCTCAAGTAATTACATTGAGTGTATACAGGCTGTGTAATTAAATTTATTTTACTAAACTCAAAATAACCTTGACAAAATATTATTAATGAATAAATTCTATCACTACCCATATGTCATCAATTTCTTCATAATCCTCGTCCACTTCGTTTTTAGCTCGGTCTTCATTTTCATCGTTATATAAATATTCATAGTCATCGTAATCAAAATTCCCAATATCAGTTTCCAAGTTTTCTACAACTCCTTCAAATTCCTTACAACATTCTCCAAAACTTGATTCTGGTAGAAAGACATTTATATATTGCTCATCATTCTTCAAAGTTTCTGAGTTTTGAAGTTGCACTAGAGCTAAAACATCGTCGGAATGGTCTGTAGCTTCACTACTTTTTTCCGCCGAGCTGCTTTTCAGATTGTTTGATGTATTATTGGTATCTGTGAGTTTGATAGAATCGTTTAAGGTTTTGCCATTCTCAAATATCGAGGCATCTGAGAAATTTTGTGAAATTTCGGATATGTTGTTGTTTTGGTCTAAAATATCGGTTCTCAAAACATCACTTTTACTTTGAAATGTTGTTCTGTTGGATACATTATTGAAATTGTTTGGGGTTTGAACAAGATCATCAGCGAACATGGTAGGTTCCCTGACAGCTGATAATATATTATCAATGTCGTTTTGACTACTGTTTGAAGATAACTCAGTGACAGTAGTGGAGGTAGTCAAGTTGTTTCTTAAAGCATTATTTTGAACAGAGCTATCATTTTGAGAAACGTTAGAGTTGTTTATGATATTATTTACCAACAATTCTACAGTGAACAAATTTTCTGTACTAAATGAAGTATTATTTTTCAGTGCTTCAACGTCAGAGACGGCGAAGTTCTTCATGCTAACATTATTTGTAAATGGCAATATAGGCGAAGTGTTATTGAATACCTCTTCAGCATACGATTCCACTACAATTTCAAAATTGCTAGTTCCATTTGAATTAATTGATAACGTACTGTTGGGCTGAATTGCAGTACCATCGAAGGATGGAACTACATTTTTAATATCCTCTGGGTTTTCATACTGATTCGGAAATTCGATAGTTGAATCTTTTGTGATTTGCCCCACTGATATATTCCAAACGTTAGATTTGGTAATCTCACTTGGACTATATATACTTTCTTCATTGGTGTTCCCTTGTTGCGTAAATGATGCACCTATTGCTGCCGCGTTTTCATTTCTGCTCTCTTTCGCTATACCAAGAAGTTGAAATCAACTTTAGTATAATTTCACCAAAAGTATTTACCTGATGGTGCTAGTATCACACTAATGACGAGCACGGCCAATATAGTAATTGTATACATTTTGTGCACAGAAAGCGAAGCGGTTTCATATCATACTAAGGAAAATAATAATCGTTTTTGCGGTAAAATATAAATACATTATTAATTAGTGGTTAGTTTTAGATTTGATCGTATAGCATTTCTTTTGGACTTTCTATTTAGATAATCAAAAATCAAATAAAATGTTTTATTAGTTCTAGTTGTAGTAGCGGTATTCCTCTTTGTTAGTACGTCATGTTTTTATTTTCATTACAGGAAAAATGTAAAACAATGGTGAAAGTAGGAATTTTGCCCATTTTTCATAAACGAAAATATGGATAGATTGTAACAATCGCATGCACAACACACTTTTAAGCGCAGCTGCTGAAAAATAGCTGTACGTGGTGTCCTAAAGTAAATGTTTTAATAGGAAAACTCATTAATTATAACAATTACAAAAAAATCGACCACAGTTCCTGACCCCATTTTTCAAAAAAACTACGGTGTAAACCAAACTTAAAGTTTGTTTTCGACTAATAGCCGAAAGTTTATTTTTTTCAATTTTCGATACATGACAATATTGCGGTTATTAATTAATTTAGAAAAGAAACGGTTATGTGCTTTTCTGGCACTTTTTGAATAGAATACCATGGTCTACTCGGTTTAAAAAAAAGTTTGATTTATGATATATAGTTGTGTTTTTTTAAACACAGATCATAGTTGCCTATTACATAATTAAAACCTCTTCTTTATTTCTCTTCAATAATATACAACATGAGGGTCTGTGATTCCGTACTAATGCCATTTCAGTAAAAACTAAGTGTTTTCATAAGAAACACATATTCCACATATTACAAGAAAATCGTCAAAATGCTCTCCATTTCTACCAACACATAAATTACACCTTTTTGTAACGCTTCTAAATAGGGGTGGGCGATACGGGATTTTGCGTATCGAATATCGATACATATTCTATATCGATATATCGATATATATCGATACGTATCGATGCGTATCGATACGTATCCATATGTATCGATGTGTATCGGCGCGTATCGATACGTATCGATACGTATCGATGCGTATCGATACGTATCGATGCGTATCGGTGCGGATCGATTCCTATCGATACGTATAGATATATATAGCGATTCGTATCGGAACGTATAGATTAAATATACATATCGAGACGTAGCGATAGGTATCGGTACGCAACGGTACGAATCGATACGCACCGATAATTTGTCTACTTTTTTTTTGGAATAAAATCACAAGATCGTTTTAAAATAATGTATTTAGTGACAATTCGAACTTTCACTTAAGATTGTTTAAAGTTTCAATATAGGGGTGGGCGATACGGGATTTTGCGTATCGAATAGCGATACATATTCTATATCGATATGTATGGATATATTGAATACCGATACATATCGGTGCGTATCGATACGTATCGATGCGTATCGATACGTATCGATGCGTATCAATACGTATCCATACATTTCGATATATCGATATTTATTTTTCGCTGTATCGGGGGGGTCGATACGGGGGTCGTATCGATACGTATCGATATATCAATACGCCGACCCAGCTCTACTCCTAACGGCATTGAGAATATAGATATTTGAAACGCAATTAACACATTCAATAAAATCCTCTCTTAGTTCATGTATGTTGTTAGAGGTTTGTAACGGGCATTTTTATAGTTTAACATTTTACGCTATACTCAATTCTTAAAATACATCGTTTTTGGATCGCTGTTTGTATAAAGTAAATACTTTCGAATAGTTTTCAGATTTGTATGCAATTTAACTCGTGTGTATTACTTTAAAAATAGTTTAATTGAAGATTGATTTTCAATTAATAAATAAATTGCAAGGAATGAATTGTAAATTGGTTTATTCGTAAATTACTTTTCAACTTATCGAAAATGATAAACAACTGTAATTAGTTATTAGATATGATGGCTGCATTCACGTTTTGGATGTTCCTTATGTTATTAGCGAAGGAGATAATAGACGATAAGAGGTTGTAATAGCGTCGAATTGATATAAACAGACGAGGAGTAGAGTTTTGTTCTTTGTTCCGATATATTAAGTACGTTAAAAATACTGTTTTTTTCTGCTTTTGACAATAGTGAGAATTAATGCGGGATTAATTTTCGTATTGTTCATGAACAAGCACGGCATGTTTTTAGTTGATTTTCTGTTGGAAATAAAAGCGGTAAAGCTTGTTAAACTCGAGGCACGTGTGTTTTACGGAACATTTGACGGGCGGTTTTATTGCTTACGCGTGCCTTACTAATTGTTTTTTAGTTGTTTTTCTTGTGAGATAAATGCTTTAAGGAACATTTGACGGACTTACTTTAGTGATACGCGTACTTTACTAATTTGTGGTTTTAGTTGTTTGTCTTGTGAAATAATAGTCGTAGAACTTGCTAAACTGACCGATTCTTTCTTTAGGATTAATGTGTGTGCGATCTAGTCTAGTGTCCCTTTGTTTTATCAGATTAGTGCATACCTTGGATTATTTAAATACAGTGGATGCTGTAGTTTCTGCATTTTTCTAACACCAAAGAATCTAAAATAGATCATTGCTTGCGCGAATTTCGTTATTTGCGAAATATAACAGATTACCGGTTTACAAAGGTATTGGTTGAAGTTTCTCACTGCTTTTTGGAGGTTTATGAAAATAATATACATTTGATCCCAGTTTAAATTAAACTAGTGCTACAAAATATTTCAAAATTATTGTCTCAGGAAATAGAATTAACAAGAAATTTATCAATGCTACATAGTTCCGTCGCGTGATGGTGTCTGCTGATAACCCCAGTAAAATGCGTAGGTGTGATTAGTTTGACGTGTGATAAGTTCCATCAACACCTTCACAGTCCAGGGTGAAGTGCTTCGTTAGCGTAGGACATCGTGAATCTCACACTTCCGTTGCAAGAAAGCGTTACTGAAGGACTTTTGTAAGTTGAACTATTTCCTACTTGTTATTACTTTAAATATCTATCCTTTGCTTTACCATATCTTTGTCGTTCTGATACGTTTTACAAAAGACTTGCATGATATTTTAAAACATAAGAAAAAAGAAAGAAAGAAAGAAGATCAATACTACTGAATTACTCATATCAATTGTGTCTTACCTATTTATTTTTGTTAAACATTTTGTCTGATTTATGTTTAATTGGTGTGTGAGGAAACGTTTTGCTATTCCCCAATATTACCTCACTTTGTACTAAAAATTTTTGTACTGCTTTTACCGTTGTTATATTATATAGATTATCCAAACAGTTTTTTTTTACATTCTACAAAGTACTGAATAATTTAGACTTATCATTGCTGCTATGCTTTTTCCTTTTTTTCAGGTTTGCTTGACTATTTTTCTTGCAGGTATTATCACTAACACCTTACAGCCGCGTACATTGTATGTTGGTCTGCTTTCTACAACCCCCCCTAATCTCCGATTGAGCCCGGTAATTTCTTTGATTTTCTTTGTGTTACGCACGGCTACGAGCCAACGTAGCATAACTTTGGCGCCCGAACAGGGACTGCCACGAATTATGTAACATAAATTTTTTGCGCCCAACGTGGGGCTGCCACGAATTACGTAACATAAATTTTGGCGCCCCACGTGGGGCTTGATGTTTTTGATTTGCTTTCGATTTTCTTGGTTTGCTCTTGATTTTTTTTAAATTTTTTTATGACCTTGATGTTTTTTGACTGTGACTTTTTTTTGTATATCGGCTCGACTTTCTTTTTACCTATATTGGCTGGCTCTAATTTTTTTTTGTGGTGTAGTCTTGATTTTTTTTTTGTGTGAATTATCAGAGTTGTGTTTTCGCTGATAATTTGGTTCTGGAAAACACTGGCGCCCAAGTTTTCTGTACACCACCTTTTTTTTCTTTTCTTCACGTCACTTTCGCTACCTCACTTAAATATAATCCTAATGTCCCTGATCTAGATCTACGTTATACGATTCCTTGAACTCATTAGCTTTATCTGTCATATTTGACATATTTCGTAGTATTGTGTGATGACTTTTATTTTTTTCTTCTACTTTTTCCGGGTTTTCTTTCATTCCACATTCCTGTCCATTTTTTTTCCTGACTGGTTTTCCTTGCGGTTAGTCGATGTACTGACTTCGATCACTCGTTTTATCTGCTCCTGTGGTAGTTGCTCTTTAGGCCTACTTTCTGTCCTTTAGGAAACACGACTTCGTCGACTTTTGGGTGTATTAGCAGATTACTTTTCTTACTTGGTTGTATTATACGACTTTTTTTTTCTTCCCTTCTTGGTACCACAGTTGAAGCCTTTCGTTACTTTTCACAGTTTTCCGTTTGTCGTTCCCTAGCTTACTTGAGGCTTGACACTTGTGTCTTATGTTGGCTATTGCTGTTGGTTTTCTTCCTCGCTACTTTTCTTTTCTTTTGGTTTCTACGCGCGCGAAATCAATTTCTTGAGGTTGAAAACTGTGCTGTTTCTTTTCTAAAAAGACATCCGTCCTTTGACGACTTTGGCAGCGTTTATGTCTTTACACCTTGGTCCTCTTCGATTGCTACTACTTACCTATCTTTCCCTGTGGATTTCTTTACTCTTAGTTTTGTCCGACATTTTGATCCTGAACCTCCGGATCCTAAAGGGCTTCCTACGGCCGATTCTATTTTGACCCCTACGTGTCGCTATCCCTAATGACTTGTAATTTTTTTTGGCTTATAGGTCTTGTGTTTTCTCTAATAAGCTTGTATCCGAAAACACTGGCGCCCATTTCGTATTACTATTCATATTTTTGTAGCTAGCCCATCCCGTGACTTTTTCTTCTGGCTAGTTCCATCATTTGTTCACTATTTGACTATTATAGTCGTTTTCTACATCCATTCCTTGAGGTAGGCTTCAGATCTATTTTCTTTTCCTTCAAGTATTTCGACTTGGTCGCTTTTGTAGGTCTGTTAGCCATACTTTGCTTGAGTAATCGTTTCATACGAATCTGTGTTACCTCAGTTGGAAGTATTCTAGATTGTGTACTAGCTTGCCTTTACTCTTTGCTTTGTCTTGGTTCTTTCTTTGCTGCACACTTGAGGTTGACAGTTGGGTCGTCTAGTTGGTTTGCTGCGAGTTTTCTTCTTCGTTTTTTTTCTATCCTCTTGGTTTCTCCGCGGGAAGCCAAAACTTTTCTTTGAGGTGGAGAACAGAAATGTCCCTTTTGGAGACATCCGTCTTTTGACGTTTTTGAGAGTAGCTAAGACCTTTAATCCTCATTGGGTGTTTACTTGATGCTTTCTTTACCAGTTTTGTCGTTGTTGGTTACGATAGATGACTTTGTCTTCTTTTGGAAAAATGTTCCTTTTCTTATACTAGAGTTGGTCCTTCGAACCGGATAAAAATTTTTTGTTTGGTTCCTTGTCTGTCGTTTTTTTTTTTACCCCGACGTCTTTATTTTGCTAGGGGGGAATCTGTAACGGGCATTTTTATAGTTTAACATTTTACGCTATACTCAATTCTTAAAATACATCGTTTTTGGATTGCTGTTTGTATAAAGTAAATACTTTCGAATAGTTTTCAGATTTGTATGCAATTTAACTCGTGTGTATTACTTTAAAAATAGTTTAATTGAAGATTGATTTTCAATTAATAAATAAATTGCAAGGAATGAATTGTAAATTGGTTTATTTGTAAATTACTTTCCAACTTATCGAAAATGATAAACAACTGTAATTAGTTATTAGATATGATGGCTGCATTCACGTTTTGGATGTTCCTTATGTTATTAGCGAAGGAGATAATAGACGATAAGAGGTTGTAATAGCGACGAATTGATATAAACAGACGAGGAGTAGAGTTTTGTTCTTTGTTCCGATATATTAAGTACGTTGAAAATACTGCTTTTTTCTGCTTTTGACAATAGTGAGAATTAATGCGGGATTAATTTTCGTATTGTTCATGAACAAGCACGGCATGTTTTTAGTTGATTTTCTGTTGGAAATAAAAGCGGTAAAGCTTGTTAAACTCGAGGCATGTGTGTTTTACGGAACATTTGACGGGCGGTTTTATTGCGTACGCGTGCCTTACTAATTGTTTTTTAGTTGTTTTTCTTGTGAGATAAATGCTTTAAGGAACATTTGACGGACTTACTTTAGTGATACGCGTACTTTACTAATTTGTGGTTTTAGTTGTTTGTCTTGTGAAATAATAGTCGTAGAACTTGCTAAACTGACCGATTCTTTCTTTAGGATTAATGTGTGTGCGATCTAGTCTAGTGTCCCTTTGTTTTATCAGATTAGTGCATACTTTGGATTATTTAAATACAGTGGATGCTGTAGTTTCTGCATTTTCTAACACCAAAGAATCTAAAATAGATCATTGCTTGCGCGAATTTCGTTATTTGCGAAATATAACAGATTACCGGTTTACAAAGGTATTGGTTGAAGTTTCTCACTGCTTTTGGAGGTTTATGAAAATAATATACATTTGATCCCAGTTGAAATTAAACTAGTGCTACAAAATATTTCGAAATTATTGTCTCAGGAAATAGAATTAACAAGAAATTTATCAATGCTACATAGTTCCGTCGCGTGATGGTGTCTGCTGCTAACCCCAGTGAAATGCGTAGGTGTGATTAGTGTGACGTGTGATAAGTTCCATCAACACCCTCACAGCTCAGGGTGAAGTGCTTCGTTAGCGTAGGACATCGTGAATCTCACACTTCCGTTGCAAGGAAGCGTTGCTGAAGGACTTTTGTAAGTTGAACTATTTCCTACTTGTTATTACTTTAATATCTATCCGTTGCTTTACCATATCTTTGTCGTTCTGATACCTTTTACAAAAGACTTGCATGATATTTTAAAACATAAGAAAAAAAAAGAAAGAAAGAAAGAAAGATCAATACTACTGAATTACTCATATCAATTGTGTCTTACCTATTTATTTTTTTTAAACATTTTGTCTGATTTATGTTTAATTGGTGTGTGAGGAAACGTTTCTGCTATTCCCCAATATTACCTCACTTTGTACTAAAAATTTTTGTACTGCTTTTACCGTTGTTATATTATATAGATTATCCAAACAGTTTTTTTTACATTCTACAAAGTACTGAATAATTTAGACTTATCATTGCTGCTATGCTTTTTCCTTTTTTTCAGGTTTGCTTGACTATTTTTCTTGCAGGTATTATCACTAACTCCTTACAGCCGCGTGCATTGTATGTTGGTCTGCTTTCTACAACCCCCCCCCCCTAATCTCCGATTGAGCCCGGTAATTTCTTTGATTTTTTTTGTGTTACGCACGGCTACGAGCCAACGTAGCATAACTTTGGCTCCCGAACAGGGACTGTCACGAATTATGTAACATAAATTTTTGGCGCCCAACGTGGGGCTGCCACGAATTACGTAACATAAATTTTGGCGCCCCACGTGGGGCTTGATTTTTTTGATTTGCTCTCGATTTTTTTGGTTTGCTCTTGACTTTTTTTAAATTTTTTTATGACCTTGATGTTTTTTGGCTGTGACTTTTTTTTGTGTATCGGCTCGACTTTCTTTTTACCTATATTGGCTGGCTCTAATTTTTTTGTGGTGTAGTCTTGATTTTTTTTGTGTGTGAATTATCAGAGTTGTGTTTTCGCTGGTAATTTGGTTCTGGAAAACACTGTCGCCCAAGTTTTCTGTACACCACCTTTTTTTTTCTTTTCTTCACGTCACTTTCGCTACCTCACTTAAATATAATCCTAATGTCCCCGATCTAGATCTACGTTATACGATTCCTTCAACTCATTAGCTTTATCTGTCATATTTGACATATTTCGTAGTATTGTGTGATGACTTTTATTTTTTTCTTCTACTTTTTCCGGGTTTTCTTTCATTCCACATTCCTGTCCATTTTTTTTCCTGACTGGTTTTCCTTGCGGTTAGTCGATGTACTGACTTCGATCACTCGTTTTATCTGCTCCTGTGGTAGTTGCTCTTTAGGCCTACTTTCTGTCCTTTAGGAAACACGACTTCGTCGACTTTTGGGTCTATTAGCAGATTACTTTTCTTATTGGGTTGTATTATACGACTTTTTTTTTCTTCCCTTCTTGGTACCACAGTTGAAGCCTTTCGTTACTTTTCCCAGTTTTCCGTTTGTCGTTCCCTAGCTTACTTGAGGCTTGATACTTGTGTCTTATGTTGGCTATTGCTGTTGGTTTTCTTCCTCGTTACTTTTCTTTTCTTTTGGTTTCTGCGCGCGCGAAATCAATTTCTTGAGGTTGAAAACTGTGCTGTTTCTTTTCTAAAAAGACATCCGTCCTTTGACGACTTTGGCAGCGTTTATGTCTTTACACCTTGGTCCTCTTCGATTGCTACTACTTACCTATCTTTCCCTGTGGATTTCTTTACTCTTAGTTTTGTCCGACATTTTGATCCTGAACCTCCGGATCCTAAAGGGCTTCCTACGGCCGATTCTATTTTGACCCCTACGTGTCGCTATCCCTAATGACTTGTAATTTTTTTTGGCTTATAGGTCTTGTGTTTTCTCTAATAAGCTTGTATCCGAAAACACTGGCGCCCATTTCGTATTACTATTCATATTTTTGTAGCTAGCCCATCCCGTGACTTTTTCTTCTGGCTAGTTCCATCATTTGTTCACTATTTGACTATTATAGTCGTTTTCTACATCCATTCCTTGAGGTAGGCTTCAGATCTATTTTCTTTTCCTTCAAGTATTTCGACTTGGTCGCTTTTGTAGGTCTGTTAGCCATACTTTGCTTGAGTAATCGTTTCATACGAATCTGTGTTACCTCAGTTGGAAGTATTCTAGATTGTGTACTAGCTTGCCTTTACTCTTTGCTTTGTCTTGGTTCTTTCTTTGCTGCACACTTGAGGTTGACAGTTGGGTCGTCTAGTTGGTTTGCTGCGAGTTTTCTTCTTCGTTTTTTTTCTATCCTCTTGGTTTCTCGGCGGGAAGCCAAAACTTTTCTTTGAGGTGGAGAACAGAAATGTCCCTTTTGGAGACATCCGTCTTTTGACGTTTTTGAGAGTAGCTAAGACCTTTAATCCTCATTGGGTGTTTACTTGATGCTTTCTTTACCAGTTTTGTCGTTGTTGGTTACGATAGATGACTTTGTCTTCTTTTGGAAAAATGTTCCTTTTCTTATACTAGAGTTGGTCCTTCGAACCGGATAAAAATTTTTTGTTTGAAAAAAACGACTTGTCTGTCGTTTTTTTTTTTACCCCGACGTCTTTATTTTGCTAGGGGGAAATCTGTAACGGGCATTTTTATAGTTTAACATTTTACGCTATACTCAATTCTTAAAATACATCGTTTTTGGATTGCTGTTTGTATAAAGTAAATACTTTCGAATAGTTTTCAGATTTGTATGCAATTTAACTCGTGTGTATTACTTTAAAATAGTTTAATTGAAGATTGATTTTCAATTAATAAATAAATTGCAAGGAATGAATTGTAAATTGGTTTATTTGTAAATTACTTTCCAACTTATCGAAAATGATAAACAACTGTAATTAGTTATTAGATATGATGGCTGCATTCACGTTTTGGATGTTCCTTATGTTATTAGCGAAGGAGATAATAGACGATAAGAGGTTGTAATAGCGACGAATTGATATAAACAGACGAGGAGTAGAGTTTTGTTCTTTGTTCCGATATATTAAGTACGTTGAAAATACTGCTTTTTTCTGCTTTTGACAATAGTGAGAATTAATGCGGGATTAATTTTCGTATTGTTCATGAACAAGCACGGCATGTTTTTAGTTGATTTTCTGTTGGAAATAAAAGCGGTAAAGCTTGTTAAACTCGAGGCATGTGTGTTTTACGGAACATTTGACGGGCGGTTTTATTGCGTACGCGTGCCTTACTAATTGTTTTTTAGTTGTTTTTCTTGTGAGATAAATGCTTTAAGGAACATTTGACGGACTTACTTTAGTGATACGCGTACTTTACTAATTTGTGGTTTTAGTTGTTTGTCTTGTGAAATAATAGTCGTAGAACTTGCTAAACTGACCGATTCTTTCTTTAGGATTAATGTGTGTGCGATCTAGTCTAGTGTCCCTTTGTTTTATCAGATTAGTGCATACTTTGGATTATTTAAATACAGTGGATGCTGTAGTTTCTGCATTTTTCTAACACCAAAGAATCTAAAATAGATCATTGCTTGCGCGAATTTCGTTATTTGCGAAATATAACAGATTACCGGTTTACAAAGGTATTGGTTGAAGTTTCTCACTGCTTTTTGGAGGTTTATGAAAATAATATACATTTGATCCCAGTTGAAATTAAACTAGTGTTACAAAATATTTCAAAATTATTGTCTCAGGAAATAGAATTAACAAGAAATTTATCAATGCTACATAGTTCCGTCGCGTGATGGTGTCTGCTGCTAACCCCAGTGAAATGCGTAGGTGTGATTAGTGTGACGTGTGATAAGTTCCATCAACACCCTCACAGTCCAGGGTGAAGTGCTTCGTTAGCGTAGGACATCGTGAATCTCACACTTCCGTTGCAAGGAAGCGTTGCTGAAGGACTTTTGTAAGTTGAACTATTTCCTACTTGTTATTACTTTAATATCTATCCGTTGCTTTACCATATCTTTGTCGTTCTGATACTTTTTTCAAAAGACTTGCATGCTATTTTAAAACATAAGAAAAAAAAAGAAAGAAAGAAAGAAAGATCAATACTACTGAATTACTCATATCAATTGTGTCTTACCTATTTATTTTTGTTAAACATTTTGTCTGATTTATTTTTAATTGGTGTGTGAGGAAACGTTTCTGCTATTCCCCAATATTACCTCACTTTGTACTAAAAATTTTTGTACTGCTTTTACTGTTGTTATATTATATAGATTATCCAAACAGTTTTTTTTTTACATTCTACAAAGTACTGAATAATTTAGACTTATCATTGCTGCTATGCTTTTTCCTTTTTTTTCAGGTTTGCTTGACTATTTTTCTTGCAGGTATTATCACTAACTCCTTACAGACGCGTACATTGTATGTTGGTCTGCTTTCTACAACCCCCCCTAATCTCCGATTGAGCCCGGTCATTTCTTTGATTTTCTTTGTGTTACGCACGGCTACGAGCCAACGTAGCATAACTTTGGCGCCCGAACAGGGACTGCCACGAATTACGTAACAGGTTCTCTTCTATAAAATGCTTTTAACGTGTCCTCAAAAAAATTAATTAATTGGTGTTAAATCAGGGGACCGTGATGGCTATCTAATTGGTCCATTATTGTCTATCTAATTAGTTTATCATCATTAAGTCTTCAGTTCTAAAACTGGTTGGACGCGTACTCTCCATGTTTCCTAGTCTGAACCAACCTACACATTACCCTGAAATTTGCACAGTCTGCATCTATCACTATCTGTGTGCGAAAGTCTGATCTCGATCTTCCTCTACCTCTCTTTTACTATCACTGGTTGTAATATATTCCGTACTATTTCCCAGAAATGCCTTAGAACGTATCATGTCCTTCTGTTTCTGTTTTTTTTTTCGTTTTTCACAGATATCTTTATTCCTCTACTATTTCTACAACCTATTTGTTATTAACTTTGTCTGTCCATCCTCATACATCTGAAGCACAACATTCCAGTAGACTTCTATCTCTTTCTGTCTGCTTTTCCTACTGCCCCTATTTCATAAACGTACTGTGCTGTGCTCCACACTATGCTTTGAGCAGTTTTCTTCTTGTATCTATGTTCGTTGCCTCTGAACATAGCCACTGTTCTTTCTTGTTTGATGCAGTTTGATCACCTTCTATTGTTTTACAGTTATATACTCTATTTCCCCGATATTCAGTGGTATGTGAAGGGGGGTAAGCAGCCTTTGGCTGCCAAGTTCTCCCAGCACTTGAACCTTTGTCAAATTAATAGTTTTTCCAATTTATCCTTTCGCACATCAACATTAGTTTTACAAGTAACACCTGTAGTTGTTTATAATAATCATCAGATGTAAGATAACTTACTTTTTGATCATTGGGTTTTACGTCTTGAAACTGTTGGAGTTGTACCTCGGCTTATTTATGTTCTGAGCTAGTCTACACAGTTCGCTGCAATTCTCACAGAAACCTATATACAGCTTGATTCCCTTCTATTGGTTTCTATTCATATGCCCTATTTCACCGAAATTAAGCGGTATGTGAAGGTTAAGCGTTGCCGTGGATCAATGTAGAAAGCATAAGACTACGGATCCCAAGGTCCTGGGTTCAAATCCCGACACGGCCGACTGCTTGAAAAATGACAGGTGAACATTTTTCACAAAAATTATGCCCTCGTTCGGATGAGAGGTTAAATAGAGGTCCCTTGTGTATGTGTTGTCACGCACGTTAAAGATCCCTACCTTGCCTGGAACGGCAAGGATTCGGCAAAATTCTAAATTTCCAGGCAACAAAAAACTCGCCTCCTGGCCAATGTAGTACCTTCTGGTGGAGCATTGGAAATATAAATGCACGGTATGTGAAGATTGTCCAGCCTGTGGCTACCAAGAATCCCCCAACACTTTTGCCGTAATAATGTTTTCCAGTAAATCCTTTTGCACAATTAACATTAGTTGAGAGTATTACTAAACCAATATCTGTAATTGTTTATAATAATCACCATGTTTAAGTACAGTTATTATTTTTGTCTTACATCTTGCGACTGGTTGGAAGCGTACCTCCATTGATTTCTATTCTGAGCTAGCCTACACATTTCCCTGAAATTCTCACAGCCTACATATTTCACTATCTGTGTGCAGTAGTCTAACCTATGTCTATTTCTACTTCTCTTTTTTCCTGTCTCTGCTTCTAATATATTCCGCACTATTCCCTCATGTCTTAGTATGTGGCCTATTATCCTTTCTCTCCTATTTTTTTACTGTTTTCCACATATATCTTTCTTCCTCTACCATTTCTAGTACTTTTTTGTTCTTAACTTTGTCTGTCCATGGTATCTTCATCATACGTGTGTAGCACCACATTTCAAAGGCTTCTACCTTTTTCTTGTCTGCTTCTTCTACTGTCCAGGCTTCAGAGCCATACAGTGCTGTGCTCCATACATATGTTTTAAGCAATCTTTTCCTTGTTTCTATGTTTGTTGTCTTTGAACACAGTAGTTGCTTTTTCTTGTTAAATGTAGCACGACCTTGTGCTAATCTTTGTTTTATATCTTTTGAGCTTTTCCAATCTTGCGTTATTTGACTTCTTAGGTAGCAGAGATCCTTAACCTCTTGTAAGTTCTCGTTACCTATTTGTATTCTTGTTTTTGATTTATTTTCTCCCCTTTTGCATACTAGAACTTTAGTTTTATTTTTGTTACTTTTCATACCATATCTTTACGTTAGAACTGTTTCCACTTCAGTAAGTGCAGCTTCTAACTCTTCTTTGCTAGATGCTAATAGCGATATATCATCTTCAAATCTAAGCACATCAATCTTTTGTCTCTGCATATTAATTCCAAATCTTTTCCTGCATTTGACAGTATTCATTGCCTCTTCTATGTACAAGTTAAAATTAATGGGAATAAGGCACATCCCTGTCTTACCCCTTTCCTAATATTTACTTTTCCACGTTCCTGCTCTAATTCTATTACCGCTGTTTGCTCTTTGTATAAGCTATGTACTATCCGTCTATCCCTAAAGCTCATTCCAATCTTTTTGAGTATTTCAAACATTTTTTCCATTTATCCAATTAGTTATAAAATAATTATTTAACAGCTGTGAATTTATTCTACTATTATGGGGTGGTGCACCATCTTGTTGAAATAATATACTTCTTCTCTCATCTAATGGCGTGTAATCAATTTAAAAAAGACTTCAATAACATGTTGGTGCAGTATTTCATGGTATCTTTAGCAACGCTCGCGCCTTACTTGAGCAAACATTAAGTCGTAGAAACAAATCAATACAATTTAGTTAGTTCCGTAAGCTATTGTAAGAAACCATCATAAAAATTTATAAATCTTGTGTAGTTTACATTCTATACAAGATCTATGTCAATATGATAGTAAATTGGAATATCACCGTACACAATACTATTTGTATAAATTCACATCGGGTTTAAAATACTACAGAATTATAGAATTTTATAAAGTTAATGCGTTCACACGGACAGATGACATTGAACTCAGCTATAAAACTGATTTAGACGCACAAAATGTGAGATCGGAATTTTTTACAGAGAGAGATTGAAATTTAGAAATAAGTGCCAGAAAGTTCGTGAGTTAGGTTGACAAAGGAATAATGTTTGAGTAACAACGAACGTGTGTAGGCCGTGGGTTCTCGAATTGTTTTGAGCTTTGCTAAATACGTAGACCAGAAAGATCAAATACGTGAAAAATAGAATTTATATTCGAGTTGATTGTGGTTACTAAGTAATAAAAGGGTGATAAATTGGTTTGACTCTTTAACGGAAGTTGTAGTTTAAATAGATGGTATTAAATGACCTACCGCGTCGAGGAAGTAAAAAGCAGGTAATCATTAGAGTCTCTAAACACCCTTTATTTTTTGTTTTAAAAATAATCTGAAGAATTAAAATCGTGAGCACCATATGGGCTTTTTATTTGTTTATGATGTATAATTTGTACCTGTAGATTTTAAATAAAAATAGCAGTGGACAAATTAATATTCCGTTACATTATTATTCTAATGGATTATGTTGCACGTAATAGGAACTGACCAGTAAGAAAAGAACGAAATCAGTAATGGAATGCTCGTTCGAATTCAGGGTAACAAGAAAAAAAGAAAAAGAGCAAGAAAACGAATGCAGCGCTCAACATAGTCGGAGCTTTTGGGGAGGGGGGGTCTTGCAAAACTAAACGACAGTACACATAAACGACTTCGATGGTGTAAGGATAAATATCTGTATCCTCCACACTCGCTCCTTAAATACTAATTATATCTAATAACAATCAAATCGAGCGGTATTTTGTAAACTACACCAGTGGAGGGTCGTAACTTCCTTCACGTAATTAATTAAATAAGCGGATGGATTAAACAATTTGGTGTAACGAAATTATCAGGATACAATATTGTGGGACTAAATTGGAAAGCGATAAAGCGGTTGTAATCTGGTTTTGTCTAGTACAAGTTACAGTATAAATGTTTAATGTTAATCAAGTGCACAAATTCATATAAACAAAAGTCAAAAACTCACCAGAATTTCTTGGTTTTCTGTGCTATAGGTGATTTCGGCACGCACAATCCATGGTTAACACAGTTGCGGTTTATATTATATTTTTAAGCGGTAAAACAAAAATTTAGGCACTTTTTTAGTACTCTGCGATCACACATGAACAACGTTTTATATAATAATGCACTCTTGCGGACCAGGTGTTCGTTCCAAGATAAATTTGGTTCTATCTATTGCGCACTATCATTGTTTATTTTGAATACACAACGATACTTTTGGCGCAAACTAAGGCACTTATAAATTAACTATAAGTCGCCGAACCAACCAGTGTAGACCCCTTAAATACTGCCGTACATTTTAGAATAACAAAACTAACTGGATTTTATCACCGTAATTAATAATAATCTGAATTGGCACAGCAATCGCTTAATAATAATCATACATATACAGCGGTAGAAACATACACACTTACTTACTATATTGGTGCAAACCGAAATCATTCTGACTAAAAGCAACTGAAACATATAAGTCCACAAAAATGCCTGTATACAATAGTACATTTAAATACAAAACCCCAAATTATTGGAGACATCTTATAGCCTAAGGTGTTGCTCTTAAAAGTTTTAGAATGTAGGCAATCTAAATACCGTCCAGGAGTAACACCAACAGCTGTTGATTATCATCATGCACTATTCCTTCACGCAGGCTGTGGAGGAAAGGGTAGCTACAATGGGTACCCACTTCATCCTAACTTGATCTACATACAATAGGGCAGCGGGACAAAATGTGTTGTATCGATAAAGTAAATTTCTGTGCTTCGACCAAGCAAACATTAGGTCGACGACCGAAGAATAATGGTTAAAAAGCGGACTGAAAATATTAACATTTCTATTTAAGGCCAATCCACTCTTCGATTTACTTACACAAAAAGAGAAAGAACGTTTTTTATAATAAGGATTTGTAACTGCCTAATTAGATTTTTTTATTAAGCATGAAAGGATCAACGCAAACTAGCGCTAAATGTCTAGTGAAATCGTTCAACCAATGTAGTTATATAATTGCTTTCTAAAAAATAATCACAGAATTTCTATATAGAATAGAAATAAATTTGAGCTTATGTGCATTTTTCATAGATAACAGAACTGCATTATCTAATTACCATTAAATTAGCAACATTCGGTAAATTCTTAATTATTAAAATTACATATAAGAAACCAGACGATATAAACAAGTCTCGTGAATTAGATAAAGAACGAGCAACTTTGGTTGCCTAACGAAGCTAACCCGTACTGATAAAAGTAAATAAAATACGAGCACGATTGGCTACCTAACTGAGCGAACTTGAAATAATAGAAGTGTAGCAACCCGTGTATACAATAAGTAAAAACTGAAATAGTTTTTAAAGTAAGGAGGTAGTAAATTTTAAAATAGGGAATGAGACCAAGTAAAATAGCAATGAAAATAGTTTCGTTTAAATTTTAGCAAAATATTATTAGCCAAAAAGTTTGAACATTTTATAAGAGTAGGGTTACATAGATGTAAGCTCAGTTGTGCAATCATTGTTAGTTAAAGAGTACATGCTCAGTATTTTTAATAGACATCGGAATGGTTGAGAAAAAAGTTGGCATTGCGTTCTTTTTCTCTGTATTGCTGTTAAAAGCATTTCACAATAAATGGGATTTAGTATTGAGAATAGATTAATCTGGGATATTACAACAAAGGAAAGGTGGATTAATCTTTGTTTTTAAGGAGTTTTGTTGATAATACTTAGTCAGTTGGAGGTAGATTAGGTTAGTTGTTTGAGGGTACGTACGATTACTTTTTCAAAATGTTCTGTTAATAGAGTTTAAACTTAAATAGAACTCTACTTGGAGTTATTTATAATATAAGTAAAAATTAAAATAAAAATTGTAAGAGAATAGCCACGCACTCTGGTGATAAAGTCGTATTTAAGAAGAAACCGTGCATTTACATTTCCAATGCTCCACTCGAAGGTACTACATTGGCCAGGAGGTGAATTTTTTGTTGCCTGGAAATTTAGAATTTTGCCAAACCCTTGCCGTTCCAGGCAAGGTAGGGATATTTAACGTGCATGTCAACACTCACACACGGGACCTCCATTTAACCTCTCATCTGAACGAGGGCGTAATTTTGTGCAAAATGCTCACCTGCCATTTTTCAAGCAGTCGGCCGTGTCGGGATTTGAACCCGGGACCTTGGGATCCGTAGTCTTACGCTTACTATATTGATCCACGGCAACGCCTTTTAAGAAGAAACCGCTATTTTGAAAATTTCTTTAATTTGATAAAAACTACTGAGTATTTTTAAGGTATGGTAGATAAAGGTAGAGTATGAGGTAATGAGATTTAGATAAACCGAAAACACGGAAACATATCCGAAACGACCGTCTTCAAGATATGCAAAATATCGAAAAGAATACTAGGATAAGACGGTTTGGCGTCTTTTATTTTTGACAACTAATGAAACCTTTCAAGGTAAGTAGTACTTATAAAGCAGTTTTGTATTTCGACCAATTTTACACGTTTAGATTTATATATTTCTATCATTTCTGTCATAGGACCCCACTTCCGTACCACTGTAGTTAATCGGTAGACTTGGTCTCTTCTGGGGAAAATTCGTAACGTAACGTCACTGTTACCCCAAACAATTTGCTTCTTTAAATTTCCGTGAAAAATGTTATGTCAGAATCCAATTTCCAATCAGAGCTCAAAAATTGGATTATGACTAATGTTTTGTAGATATCAATGACAAAATTGAATTCGTCGATCAGGATCACTAGGTTGCAAATGTTGTTGTTTTCTAATTGTTTGCATAAATTGGTTTTTCTTCAATATATAGAAAACTCGAATCTCTAAAATTTCAGATTGTGTTTCAAATTGGCGACAGGACTTTCAAGGATTTGCTACTACGTTAGTAGAGGCTTTGTCCTTATCTTAAATATTGAAATTTTTTGCTTTTTGTTTGTAAAAATATCTTTCATTGATCAAATTTTCTTTCGATCTGTTAAAAATGAATTTATGAGGTTGTTTTTGTTTTGGGTAGCAATCAAAACAGTAGGAATTCAATTGTAGCATTACTTTGAATAAAGCATTGTAACATATCGCATTTTTCGTAATTTTGAAAATCCATTTACACCGTAATTCAAATACCACTAAGATAAACTACATTGTCCCTGAAATAACAAGCTTATATTCAGTAAGCTACCGACGGAACATGTGATTTTTATAAAAATATTTAGTTTTGGATGAGATGGTATTAATATGAAATCATAGGGTTGTAACGAAATCAAATTTACGGTTTAATTAAATAAACAAAATTCTTATTGTTAATTTTTCGCACTGCATTTTTTACTTATAAGCAATATTTCATTCTATCCAGTTCGTTGTCTTTAGAAAAGGGTCGTTCAATAAATTGGCGAGCCGTGCATTTTATGTTGCATATAATTAGGCGGAGTATCGTCCTTATTACAACGCTTGTTAGTTAAGCATCACTATCAGATGCGTGATATGCGCGTGCATTTATGACGAGTCAGATTTTAAGAAAAAGCAGACAAGTTTGTTATTAAGTACTGGTGAGACAAAAAGATGACCGTGAAAGAGTCTTCCTGGAAAAGGCGCATAGCCATAGTCATTTAGAACGGTGCAGTGCAACTCATAATGGAGGTTCGCGAGGCAGAGCTTGCTAAGGTGTAACTGAATATACAAAAATCAAAACTGAAATTTAAGCTATTAAAAAATTGTAAACACGTGGTCCCCAACAAGAAATGCAAATTGAGTTTTGCTGCTATAAAATTTATCTTCAAGCTTCAGTTCGTTTTGGTTTGTGGTACATTAAAATTCCACTTTGTTTGGACTTTCAAGGGGTGAGTAGATCTTTGTGCATGCCTTTGAACCAGCTGTCATTTAAATTTATTCGCTCAATTGCAAGACTATAACTACTGTTTGAATTTGAATTTATATTAAGATTACGTTTAATATTCATAAAATCGAGATCAAGTAGTTTGAAATAATAGTATGCTTTAAAATATTGCTGTACAAAGATAACAGTTGCTTTCAATTTAGTCCATTTAACTGACGAAGGTGCAACTTTTATTGTAGTCACGTGTCTCGTTCGCGAACTTTGTTTTTACCTCAGATAAATATGATCATATCTAAATCGTAAAAAAATATTGTTTGTTCATAAAAATTGCTGTTATATAAAATACTATAGAATACACATGTTTTAATTTCTAATTTAAAGAAAATTGAAATTTTCACACACAAGTCAAATCCTTATAACAAATCTGATATGGGATATTTTTATAACTTTTGTCAAATTGATAATAACTGAACTTTGATCTAGAATCTTCTAATGCATAGTATAAGAACCTTTCAAGTTTTATGTCAAATTGAGAATTATGATTAACATGTTCAAATATCTAATTATTTTCTTGTAAATACGTTTATAAAATATTACACGAATTATTAATTACAAGCACAAAATTTAATTGAATCTTTAAGTGTTTTATTTGGTTTACTTTTTTTGAGAAAAATCTAGAGGAAAGTACATAGAGCTGTTTACAAAAGCGAGTGTCGTACAAAGGACAAACCGTGTATGAAAAAAACTTTCAAAGCAAGCGACATAAAACAGCACCCAGAAATTTAGGACCATTTAAAATTAAGAAAATATCAGATAAAAACATAGCAGTATTAGACAACGGCAAAATAACAAAGTACATTCATTTGAAAAACCTAAGACACCCTGTCATTTCAGATGGACAATCATCACCCTTACCGTCAACCTCCACCCAGGTAGAACGGACAACCCAATAATAATAAAGATATAAAAAAAACAACCTCGGTATACTACCAATAAACTAGACAGTATACAAAATACAATATTTACTCAAATAATATCAACCCCTACTTTAATGCAACAAATTTTAGCAACATTAGAAAACGCAGTAACATTTGCAAAATTAAATACCTTACACTCTAGTATTATTGAACCAACCGATTTATTAAAAGAATTAATAAGAATTAGATCACTTATAATTAACAGTAAATTATCATTTGATGTAACAGAATCAAACATTCTAATATTTGAAAAGATAGCTATAGTAAAAGGCTACATTAAGAAAAACGAAATAATATTTTTAATAGAAATCCCGATAGTAGAAAGTAACAATTATAATTATTATCTTTATTTTCTTTTCCAACGAAAGTTACTAGTACATACAAAGTTATCATACCCAAAACCAAATTCCTATCCCTAAATGAACTGAGATATGGTTATACAAACGAAAAATGTACTGAAGTAACACCAAACCAATTCTTATGTTAATCGATGACGACAACAACCATTCAAGAAGACAGCCCTTGTGAAGTACAACTATTAAAATTTTCAAATCATTAGAAAAACTGTGAAGCCAAACAAGTGCAAATAAACAACATGAAAATTCAAAAAGTTACAGAAAACAAATAGATAGCCATTTTCCCAACAGAAGTAGTAGCAACCATCCACTGCAATCAAGATGAAAATAACCAAGCATTAATCGAAAGCAAATTAATTACCCTCAAAGAAGACTGTTATGTGAAATTGAAAGACGAAGTAGTCAGAGTTTATCAAGATCCCATAGCAACAAAGAAACTTGCAAACCTACCAGAACTACAGTTCAAAATAGAACAACAAAAAGACGAAGAAATAGTCAAGAAACCCATGAAGCTAGAGCATCGAGACTTAGACGACCTCAACCACGCCATGAAATTAGTGGAAAGTTACAAAGAACATTTAAGTGAACTCAAAACGCCAAAGTTACATTATGATAATATAAGCGTTTGGACAATTGTGTTAATCATTTTAATAATTTTTGTAATTATATATGTATTTTACAAAATGTATCTTAGATATAAGAATGAAGGAAACAGTTCTAGATTTAAGAAAACAAAGAGAAATAAAGAAACCATAAGTATACCCTTAGAAACAAGGAATTTTAAATGAAATTAAATAATGAATTTTATGTATTTAAAAATTAAGTAAAACCTTAATTTTTCATTTACGCTGGGAGAAATTATGTATCCCCCAATTATCTATATGTATTGAATATATTGAATCTAATAGGAATTATTAGAAATTGTTAAATAAAGTATAAGTTCATTGCAACAATGTAATACAAGGATAACCCAGAGAAGTTATCGACAGTTCATGAGAACGGACATGCAACTTTGCATCCGAGAGGGCTGTGATACTGCAGGTGGCAGGTCACAGGCGGTTAACATACCGCAATTACTTAGAAATAAGATTGCTACAATGTAATAAAGTGTAGAATTAAGAGAAAAGCAGACATGAGATCTGCAAGTTCCCACAGCCGTGTGAGAGGCAGGTTATTATAAAAAGCCCGGGAGCTCAAGGCCCAGCAGTCAGTCTGAGTATTACAGCTTTTGCATTGTTGTCTACCTAGACTACTCGCCTTAGTACAATTAATATTATTTTTGATTAAAGTTATTATATTTTACAGTTATTCAAAATTCCATGTTAATTTCTGTTTAAGGATCAATAAAGAATTATTAAGAGTTTTTGGAATTGTTTTTAAAAACACCGCTCTAAAGGCCCGAACCTTAACTCGCGCACCAATATTAAATTCGGCAGCAAAAGAATATTGTTAAAGAAAATGTCTAATGTGCAGTAGATTACAAATATTTGAAACACATGCAGGTCTATACTTGTTGAAAACTGTTTAAGTGCTGGTTCCAAGCTTACCTATATATTACGCTGTTCACAATTATATGAACATTGGATTTGCTACAACCAATGATGACCTATTCAGAAATTGTTTAAAAAAAATAACAAATGTAATAATTGATGATATGACATTCGCTCAAGCAAATCTGTTGTTTTTCCCTGTTAAACTCCAGATTGTGAATACAAGTCTCTGCATAAACCCCAATTTTTAGAACTGCTGCTGTGTGCTGTTGACCAGTACCCTTGAATTGTTTTCAGTTAGATTTTCTTGTTGATTTTGTTTGGTAGTTGTTTATTGAATCGCGTGGTACACCTTGGTTAAACGCCCAGTTTAACACTTAATCGTTTGAATTTAGTTCAATCCTTAGTTCAATCTTTAGTTCAATCTTCAGTTTAGTACTTCGTTCAACAATTAGTTCAATATTTAGTTTAATGCTTAGTGCTCTAAGTTAATAAAATATTAAAGATTATGTTTAATTAGAATTTAGGACTTACGTTTTAAATGTCAACGGCGAATTTCTGTGTACATTTGCACTTGTACTAGTATTTGAAATTTTCATTCACCATCTTTCACTTAAATTTTATTATTTAATTTGATAGTTTAACTTCACGTGTTATCTTGGTTCAGACAAGTAGAGAGCCTGCCTTGGTTGTAGGAAGACTGATCCTTTATCAGCCCGTGCGCTATTTATAGGTACGCCTGTTATAATTGGTTTACCAAGATCTAGTTGACTGAAGCGTTGCACTTGTCTTATCGTGCAAGCTTTCGGATTTTCATGGAGTGACCATCCTAAATGTTGTTGCAATGCTTTTGCAAATCACATAGACATCAAATTTTGTATTATGGATTTTGTTGACCATGAAACTTTGTACCTTCTCAAGGCACGTCTTCTTGTTTGTATAGGAATTTATTACTTGAAATCGCACGTAGTCAAACGTATGGTTCCTTGTTTTCGTTTTCGTAATGTGTTGGGTTTATGTGTTGATTTTATATTGAAGATCACGTATGCAAATTTTATAATAACGTAAATTAAATTTACTTTCTGTGTTTATATAACATGTTTGTTTTGAAATTCTGTATATTGTAAGCATTAATGCGTCGAGTTTAAAAAAAATTTGTTTCATGTTTGTTTGACTTTTGATGTTCCTGATGCGTATTTATTTAAAGTTTATGGATGCATTGCTATTCTTAAAAATGAATTGCATTGCGTACAAAGTTATTTATATTACTCAATGTGATTGAATTCTTGTAGAATGAGTTTTCTTTCTTTGATTAAAGTTGGTTGTCAGTTTTATACAGTGTATTTGATATTTGCTTTTCGTATAATTAGTAAATTGCGTACTCTTTATGATAAAAATGTTTAATTTTCTAGACTTACATGTCGTTAACATGAAGTGTACGACTCTTGTGACCCTATATACCCTATATAGCCTTAAATATATTGCTGTGATAAGAGGTTGTTTAGGGGTGTATTGTATAGCAAGGGTCGTGCAGTAACCATAAATTGCAATGGGAAGCAGAAAAGTGCATTTATTTAACAGAAAATAGGTAATTTGGATATTATGTAAATAGTAAGCATTTAACACCCTGTATATAGAGCATAATTAGTTTTAAGCGACGCAAATAAACACATCTTTCAACAATAGGACGCATATTTAGCATAGAAATAGGTAACTCATACATTAGGTAAATAACAAGTATTTAACACTCGGTATATAGAGCTTTATTAATTTTAAGCAATGCAAGTAACAATATCTTTCAGTAAAAGTACGCGTATTTAGAGGAAAGGATGGTAGATGTAATTAAACACGCATTGAAAAGGAGTCTAATTAGTTATAATATAATACGGAGATAAGAAATAAAACCTAACATAGCCTTGTGTAAGTGCGTAGATACAATCAACATTTTTGATAAGTAAATACAGTTCAAAAACGCATAAAATAGACGAAAGTAAAATTGAAATTACATCATGTATTTTTGTTTAATTATGGAAAAGGCGATATCTACACAAAACAACGTATTGTTTAGATAACGAAGCATTTGTGGCACATAACCATTACCCGGTAAACCAAATATATTACATCAGAAACCACTTCAAGATGCATCAAATAGAAAGACCTTTTGGTAAAGATAGCTACAGACTTGTTGAAAACCCAACTCACATGCAAGTGGGATCGGCCTATATTTAACAGCGAGCCATGATAAGAGATTTCAGTTTTAACTCAAGAGGGCAAAGCTGTGCCACTCTGAATCAAGAAGTCACGCGTAATTTTAAATGTTTAATAAAGTAGATAGTGACAAATACGGGCTACAAATATGCAAATTTCTGTTGCCGTTTAACGTGAGTAGAATTTGGGGTAATTTATTTAAACTAATAAAATAATAATAGGGTTCCGAGTGTATGGATAATCCTAATTGGGTGACAATAATTCTGAGTGTATGGATAATCCTAATTGGGTGATAATACTTCCGAATGTAATAAATCTGAATGGATGAATGTTTCGAGGATAGGTAGAATAATTCAAATCCTAGTTGGTTGATAATGAATGGGATAATAATATAAATGCATGGAAAATTCTAATTGATGGTATAATATTTCAAGTGTATGGATAATTCGAATGTCGGGATACTTTAAATGGAATAAAATAATATTTCAAATCAGCGTCGACGATTTTGGTACAATTTTGAGTTGCGAGATTCAATGCAAATAAAACAAAGAAGCAAGAAGCAATTTATGGAAACCAAGGGGTTCAATGTAACAGGTCAGATCTAATTAGTTTTAAGATATTTTTTCTATTTAAATTTGAATTTAGGTAATTTACATAAAAGTGTAACGAAGTCAGCACAAACATTGCATACGTTAAAAGTACGTAACATTATAAAGGGGTTTAGAACGTTCTAGGTTTCTTTGATAAAAAGGGTAGTTTTGGTGACTTTAGATTGATTGCAAAGCATATAAATTTTGGGATAAATAAGACTTATGATATTGATTGATTGAAGGGTATATTTTAATAATTTTCAAAACTTGTACATAATATTTCTTTTCATTATATGAAATTAATTAACTTCATTTTATAATTCAAACAAAGAGGTAATCATAAAAAGGTGGAGAAGAAAAAAATTGATCATCGTAACGTTGTGCACTCTGTGTAGAATAAAAGCTAGCGTGGCATAATAATAAAAATTAGTAAAATTAAATCTGATTAGAAAACACAGAGAGGAGAAAGTATAGTAAAACGTCCATTGACACCGAGTACGGCGTTATCATATCAAAATATATATATATATATATATATATATATATATATTGATATGATAACGCCGTATTCGGTGTAATGATGTTTTTACTTAACGCCACCGCTCTGTGTTCTCAAATCAAATCTAATCTTACTAATTTTATTATTGTACCACGGCTAGCCCTTTTTAATCTACACAGAGTGCACAACGTTACAATGATCAATTTTTCTCTTCTCCACCCCTTTATGATTACCTATTTGTTTGAATTTATAAAACGAAGTCAATTAATTTCATATGATGAAAAGAAATATTATTTACAAGTTTTGAAGTGATAAATATTTAAATACACCCTTCAATCAATCAATATCATATGTATCATTTATTCCAAAATTTATATACTTTGAATTCAATCTAAAGTCACCAAAAACTACCTCTTTTACCAAAGAAACCTGGTACGTTCTAGACCCCTTTATAATATATTACGTAAGTTTAATGTATGCAATGTTTGTTGTTGACTTCATGACAAGTTTATGTAAATTGAATAAATTCAGTATTGAAATTTAAATAGAAAAATATCTTAAAATTAAAAATATCTGACCTGCTACAGGTTGTTAGGGTTATAGATCAACACCCTTTTGTTGTTCTCTTTCGTTGAACCAGTGTTTGAGCACAGTTACCCCTCGTTTTCCATAAATTACTTCGTGCTTCTTTATTTTATATGCCTTGAATCTCGCAACTCAAAATTGTACCAGAATTGTATCAAAATATAATTGTCGACGCTGATTTGAAATATTATATTGACCCAGATTTGAATTATTCAGAAATACTCCACACATTTGAAATGTTATATTATAGATTCGAAAAGTTATATCATAGATTCGAAATATTATATCATAGATTCGAATTATTGTTAACGCAGACTTGAATTACACCACAAATTTGAAATGTTCAGAAATACACCAGCAATTCGAATTATATCATCAAGTTTCGAATTATTGTCAACGCAGACTTGAATTACACCACAAATTTGAAGCCCTATTGTTACAAATATTTAGTTTAAATTTAGTTTAAATAACCCCAAATTTTACTCACGTTATACGGCAAAAGAAGTATTTATAATCTTTGCACTTATTGTCACTATAATATACACTTGATATTTTGTTATATTTAAATTACGCGTGACTTTCTGATTAGCAGTGACGCAGCTTCGCCCTGCCTAAGTTGTGAACTGACCTGTTTTATCATTGCTCTGTATTATATAGGCTGTTCCCACTTACATGTGGGCTGGGTTTTCAACCAAGCAGATCTTTAATATTCCCTGCACTTCGAAGTTGTTTCTGATGTAATTTATTTGGTTTTCCGTGTAAAGGTGTTTATTTGATACCTTATTATTCGTTATCTTGACCATACGTTGTTTTGTGTAGATATCGCCTTTTCAATAATTGAACAAAATAAATGATGTAACTTCAATGCTATTTTCGTTTATCTATTTTTATGCGTGTTTGAAACTGCGTTTTCTTATCAAAAATGTTTATTATTTCCGCATAATTGCATAAAGCTTTGTTAGGTTTTATCTTTTATCTTCGTATTTGTTTTATAATTAGAACACTTCTCAACGCGTGTTTAATTACATGTACTATCATTTCTTCTGAATACGCATACTTTTGTTGAAAGATATTCTTACTTGCTTTACTTAAAATTAATAACGTTCTATATACAGTGTTAAATACTTGCTGATTACATAATGTATGAATTACTTATTTTTCTGCTAAATATGCGTTTTGTTGATGCAAGATATGCTTACTTGCATTGTTTAAAGCTAATTACGGTCTATATACAGGGTGTTAAATGCTTGCTATGTACATAATGAATGAATTACTTAATTTTCTGCTAAATAAATGCAGTTTTCTGATTCCTATTGCAATTTATTGTTACTACACGACCCTTGCTACTCAATACACCCCTAAACAACCCCTTTTCACAGCAATATATATATATATATATATATATATATATATATATATATTTAAATAAGCTCTTGGTTTAAAACTAAAATATTAAGAACTTTATTGAAACAAATTTCAAGTTAGTACAGTAATCCAAATAGCAAATGTTATATTTTTGACTTGTTGATAGTTCAACGTTATAATTATAAAAGTAGTATACTAGTTTTAAGATTACTTGTTATGTACGATTTTTGAAACAAACAACATGCATACTTGTGCCGTATTTTATCTACTCTATTTACCAGATCTGTAAATTAGAAAATTTATCAGCGTTGATTTATTATAAATTATCTTTGATATATTTTGAGTAAAGTCAAACTTCAGTAAAGCGCCATTTGCTTATTGTAAATATAATGTGATTATAAAACAAACCTTAGGTATTCATTATAAGTTTAAACTAGACAATACTTCTTTTTATTGGAAGGGGTTAAAAATAAATAGTGTACTTAAGAATTAGAGAAGGGTATTGAAGTACAATCTAATTTTTTAAATTCAGTTACATTTTTGAAAGATTTCAAGTATAAAACCCATAAAAGTTCCTCACAAGGAAATAAGTTTATTTGATTACTTTTAATATAAACTATTACTTAGATATTGCTTTATGTATTTTATAAAGCACAAACAGCAATCTTAGTTATTGATTTTTCTTGTAGGTATTTATTTGTTGCAGATTTAACTATGATACTTGTAGCTATTGAAGTTGGTCATAACTTAAAAGTTACTGCATCTTACTATTTAAGATGCAGTGGCGCCCCCTACCCTCTTTGTGTTTTGGTAGTCTCATTCTACAACCACTCTTATGCTCCCGCATGACGTAAACATCAAGTTAATCGAAAGTACAGTCAGCGATTCCATTATTTTCAAAACCGTCCTTCCACCCTGCGCAAGTTCAAGACTTTTCTCAATTTTTAAGGGATCCGCTAAACCCCATCAGGTATTCTATCCTACCTATATGGAGCAGTATTAATCTTAGAAGATTAAATGTTACACAATAACCAAAATAACGCCTTATGATTTCAAAAAAAAATATTACCTAAATAAATGAGTCTATACTCGACGTTGGCACAATTATTTATAATAAGGAACACCCACCTACTATTACCCAATCGAAACGCGTGTTTTTCGTCTAAAACATTTAAAATACCATCTCGATTTATTTTCTTTGCTTACTGATTAATCTGCCTTAAACAAAAATACCTTTGTGAAATTCTGTTAACTAATGGTTTCGTTATTGAGGATTTAAACACCGATCAACTTACAACGTTCCACTAAAACACTTCCGCTAATATGTGTAACACGTACCATAACTAATCTACAAATAAAAGTCCCTGTTTTTAGCTACAAAATTTCTTGCAAAGAATTGACGATTTAATATCAATCGGTTGATCGGCGAATATCTTTCTAAGTTGAATATAGAAGATATAACCATAAAGGATTATTAACAGAGCCAATAATAGGAGCTCTTCTAATTTTTGTAGAAGCTGTACATTAATAGGTTTATATTATGTGAAGAAATACAAAAAGAAAATGAATGTAATGTTTTAGTTGTATACTACTTTCTAAATTAAACTAATATAGTATAAACGTCCGATATTCTGCAATGCACAATTACCACTCAGGAAAATAATTATTGATATCTTCGTCATCTAGTAATGTAGCCCAATCATATCGTCCTGTTTTGTCCGCCAATAACCTTTCAGCCACCCCTTGCCTTGCAGTTTTCCGATTTCATAACCGCTTCCCCATTCTTCCAATTCACTTTTCAATTCATTCTCGCCACTTCCCAACTCTTCATCGCCGCTGCCCCATTCGTTGTCACCACTGCCCCATTCATTATCACCGCTACCCAATTCTAATTTAGGAATATATTCTTTCCATGCTTGATCACCACTTCCCCATTTGCCTAGATTTGTGTCTTCAAGTTCGTTTTCTTTGGCTTCTGACGCTATAAAACAAAAAGAAGATTGCTTCAGGATAAAAATATAAAAATGTATATTCACAAATAAAATATCATTATAAATCGAAAAAAATTATTAATTAATATACAAGGTGCTGCTCAGTTTTCATAAAGATATGGAAAAGAATAATAAAATGGGTTTCCAAACTCTTTCTTCTGATTTTTTTATAATAAAACACACAAAACGCTTTAAATGTTATAAGTTTATTATTTTATTTTGAAGTACAAATATTTCGATATCTGATAAATGATATTCTCTGCTTCTTTGGTATGCTATCTATAATTTTTTTTTCAAAATTTTCTATAATACTTTCAAAGACATTCGGTATAATTTCTCCTATTGTTCGAGTAATGTTAAGTCAAAATCTTTTGGTGATTTAAAAATTGTTAATGTAAACTCTTTTCTTCAAAAAGCTCCACAGAAAATATGGCAATCCAATTGTGTTATACGGCCAATTAACGTAAGCTCTTTAAAACTATTCGAGCGAATCCTTTAAAGGATACGGAGTTTCATTTAATGAACTGAAAACGTCAATGTTCAATTGCAGCCACATATTCTTGACATTGATACTTTCCAATTAATTCCACAAATACTCTTTTATCATTCTCCTGTAACGACTCCATTTCGAGTAACCACATCGCCAGCTTCTTTCTAGAAGAAATAAAGACCAATGACCCCCCTGCCCAAAAACCACAACAATCATAAATTTTTTTGGATTTGTCTGTTTCACCAATATTTCCTTTGTACATTCCTCACCTCATGTTTTGGAATTCTTCCAACAATTTCAAAATGACATTCGTCGCTAAGGATTACTTTTCGAAAAAGACCGTAATTCTTACTTACTTTGTAAATCCCGATTAACACAGGTACGACGTAATATGCAAAAGGTTTAAAATGAAGATTTTTTTAGAATGTTATTCAGACGCAATCTTTTAAAATTGACTTGCTGTGAACATTTAAAAACTGATATTTTCGATTTTTCATAGGCGCAAGTCGTTACCGCGCCAATGTTTTGTCTAATCGTGGACCACAGGTAGGCCTGTTGTTTGCTAGCATTTACTAATCCAGACTGATTAAAGTCTTCAGAAAATTTCAATAACTTTAAGAGAAGGTGCCGAATTTATTCCGAAATTCGTAACGGTCTTCTTGGAGTCTTGTCAAAACGGGCGTCAATTTGGTAATAAGCTTTTACGTTCAATTTGCGCTTATTACGCCATGATGTTCAAACATAACTAATGGCAAAGTTTTTACTTGGCATCTGTCACTCTAGGAAAACTGTCAAGTAAAATTAGTTTAAATAGGAATACCAACTTTAGACACGTTTTAACTTTTATGTATTTAATTGAATAACAAATAATATGGTACCACACTTAAACACCAAATAGAATACACTGCGACATGGGAGGTTTTGGCTATGTAGCATCTTTCATACAATTACCAATCACTGCTTAAGTTGAGTTTGTTGGCAATTTGTAAAAGCAAACAGCTAAACTGATCATTGGTTATTTTCTTTTTACAAAGTGCCAACAAACACAACTCATGTAAAATTAATTTCAGTTTCAAAACCTACGCAGAGCTCTTGTTGTGTGTAAATTTAGCACTAATGACCTGAAACGTAATAGAAACAATTTTATCAGCTAGTTCTAGAGGCGATGTGGTGGGTTCAGTGAACGTAAAAGAAATCCTTTCGGGGGTGTACGATTTTTCATATACAAGCTACCTGGAAAATGGTCCTTGAACTGCGTCCAATAAAATGTTGAGCGCCAACTAACTTGAGACTTTTGCCTTTGAGTCTTAAATAGATGATGAGTTATCTACAAAACGACTAAAGGATTATCATATCTGTCGTTAAAGGTTGGTTGAGCCATATTTACATATACTTATTCTACAACACTAATCTAAACCTAAAGAAAGAAGGAAAACGGCAAACTTTTAAGTTAACCTATTTTCACAAACTCAAAAATCATGAGTTTTAGGAATTACGACCAATAAGATTTATCTAGATTCTACCCTAATTTTTGATCAAATTGCGTATATCTAAAAAGAACGTCTTAAATTTATTTAATTATCCAATAAACTTTAAGTCTCGATAAATTTACACATTAATATATATTAATTAATATATATTACCTGTTCGGTTAACTCGCGTATAAATCCGGTATATTGGTCGGATCGGTAATGGTAGGTTAGTTCGCGAATAATTCCGATATATTAGTGAGAGTTTACTCCCACTCTTTTTGTTATTTAAAATAGAGAGTTACTTTCCATACTTGATGGAAGCAACATGTAAAAATATTACTGACGGATTAAATGAGTGTACCGTCCTTTTTTTGTATGTATATAATCTATGTAGTGGTTACCGTGTGATTTGGAGTCGGTTTTTATATTTTGGTCTATGGCTGTATATTAAAGAACAGGCAATTCACGTTTATGCTGTCCATGTGTCCGCAAGAACGAGCGCTCGTATATGCAGTCTACTGGAAGGACAAGGTGAGTGTTTGTTTGCTTTGTTATATAGAAACCTATTGTTTGCATTGTTTCCAACTCTGAAAAGATTATCCATTCCTCGCCTTGAGCTTTGTACTGCTCTTCTTTTGGCGGAATTGATAGCTTTCGTCCGAAAGGCTTTTAAAGAAAAAATTACATTTACCGTTACAATTGCATGGTCTGACTCGCAAGTGGTACTGTCCTGGCTTAGGTCGCCGTTTCATACTTGAAAGACATTTGTGGCGAATCGTGTGTCCCTAATCTAAGAACAATTGCCTGAAGATCATTGGTTCTATGTTCCATCACAAGATAATCTTTGTGACTGTGCTTCGAGAGGCTTATTACCCTCTCATTTGAAGTCGCATCCCTTAGGGTGGGCGGTTCCCCTTGGCTTATTGGGCCGAGAACTGGTTGGCCCGTTCAACCAAATTTGATTAAGACTAACAAAGAAGTAAACCAGAATATTTGTTTACTAAGTTCGGTGGAGGATACAGTGGCTGTAATCGATAGAATTTCGTCTTTACCGAAGTTGCAACGAATCACTGGTTGCTGTCTTCGATTTATTTATTATAGTCGTAAGATTAAATATTTTTCTGGAGCATTTACTACTCGAGAACGTCAAAAGTCTCTGTTGGTTTTAATAAAACTTGTCCAACAAACTGAATTTAGCATTGAATTAGACCAGGTGAGAAAGGGTAAGGTATGTTGTAAAACTATTGTAAAGTTGAATCCATTCTTGGATGATAATGATATAATCCGTGTGGGATAGGAATGCATCACTTAGTTTTGACCAAAGGCATCCGATCTTTTTGTCCCGAAAAGACAACTTAACGCGTTTAATTATTGGTCATTTTCATAGAATTTATTTGCATCCTGGATATCACACTTTGCTGTCCCTACATAGGCGACAATTTTGGATTTTATCCCAGCAAAGGGCTATCCGTTCAGTATTATCAACTTGCTACACATGTTTTCGTGTTTGCCCTACTCCTTTCACTCCTCCCATTATGGCCGATTTGCCAGAAAGCAGGGTTTCTGAGGTAAAGGCTTTCAAGATTGTGGGTGTTGATTTTGGTAGACACTTTTCTATTACCGCCAGTAGAATTCGAGGGTCAAAAGTATTGAAGGTCTATCTTTGCTTATTTGTTTGCTTTTCAACAAAAGCTGTTCATCTGAAGTGCGCCTCTGATCTCTCTGCAGAGGCATTTTTAGCAGCTCTGCGTCGTTTTATAGCCCGCAGAGGGTTGTGCACCCAAATATTTAGTGATTGTGGCACTAATTTTGTGGCAGCTAATAAAGCAATTTTGCAGTATTTTCGTTTAGCGGTTAAAGCCGAACATTTGGTCTAGCACTTCAACCCGCCGGTAGCGCCACATGGGTGGCTTGTGGGAGGCAGGCATTAAATCAGTTAAACGCCATGTAATAAAGGTTATTGGAGACAACATACTCACCTTTGAAGAGATGTGTACTTTTTTCGCAAATCGAAGCTGTGCTCAATTCGCAACCGTTGTGTCCTAATAGTTCTGATCCTAACGATTTGACGGCTACTACTCCAAATCATTTTGTAACGATCGAACCTTTAGGAACCTTTTTTGATGAAGACCTGTCGGACATCAACATATCATGTTTATTTCGGTGGCATAAAATAAAAGCGCTTTATCAACTGTTTTGGAAACGCTTGCGAAAGGAATACTTAAACACTCTGCAACAGCGTTCAAAATTTCTTCTTGAGGGCAAAGAAGGTATGCTCGTTTTGATATGTAATGAACTCTTGCCTCCTTTGCAATGGAAGTTGGGGCGGGTTGTCTCTCTCCATCCCGGGTCTGACGGGAAATCTCGGGTAGTTACTCTCAGAACCTCTACAGGTTATTTAAAGAGGCCTGTCATCAAACTGTGTCCTATTCCTAATCAATAATTAGCTATGTAATCTTGATTTAGTATTCATTTTTTTTGTTTATGCATTTTTCATTGGTTGACGTTTTGATTAAGATGAATTTATCTTACACGTCTTTATTTGGGTAAAATTGGGTGTTTTACGGTGGGCGGAATGTTCGGTTAACTCGCGTATAAATCCCGTATATTGGTCGGATCGGTATTGGTAGGTTAATTCGCGAATAATTCTGATATATTAGTGAGAGTTTACTCCCACTCTTTTTGTTATTTAAAATAGAGAGTTACTTTCCATACTTGGTGGATGCAACATGTAAAAATATTATTGACGGGTTAAATGTGTGTACCGTCCTTTTTTTGTATGTATATAACCTATGTAGTGGTTATCGTGTGATTTAGGGTCAGTGTTTATATTTTGGTTTATGACTGTATATTAAAGAACAGGCAATTCACGTTTATGGTATTCTTGTGTCCACAAAAGCGAGCGCTCATATATTCAGTCTACTGGAAGGACAAGGTGAGTGTTTGTTTGCTTTGTTATATAGAAACCAATTGTTTGCATTGTTTCCAACTCTGAATGTTTTCATTAATTTAGTTATTGAAAATCCTATGTAATTATAGTCCCACTTAATTTTTATATCGTGGAACGTGAATGAAACCCATACATTACCTAAGCTCTAAAATAATTGTTTAAAATATCCTAATTTCCTAAATGACTAATTTGATTTTCTAATAAGCTATAACTCTATTTCTAGCTTAACCTATGCCCTTATGTAGTTCCAATGAACCCTTAATTACACGATACCATCCCCGTATTTTAATATACAGAATAACAAAAATTTATTTTTGTTTTCTTTATATTCAAATACCCAAATAAATCTGTATATACACCTATTACTATTCCCTATTATATAACCTATCACTATTATTTTATACCTATCACTATTATTTTACACCCATCACTATTATTTTATATTCATAATTCCCTATTTAAACCTAACTCGTTTCTTAACTCTAAATATTACTCTTCTAAAATACCTTGCCACCTTAATCCTGACCTTTTCTCCTATGCACAGAACTATTTCCTGATATTCCAAATTCGCCCTATCTTTCTTCATATTTATTTCAGACAAACCATACAGTACCCTTTTCGAATTCTCCAGTTTTCTCTTAACACGCATCTCTAAGTACCCCCTAGAATTTCCAGATCTTTGCTTTAACCAAAATGAATTTTTTAAATGTAATTTATCCTAAGCTAACTTATCCCTAAACTTTTTTAAAATTCTGCCTCTCTCTAACATTATCATGACTAATAATTTCCCCTTGGCCCCCAGTTATTCCTGAAATTTTGGTTTGTCCCCCTTTGATTATATACATTTTCTCTCCTACCCTCGAATCGTACTACAATTACACTCCTGTCCCTACTCTTCCAAGGTCTTTCCGAACTTACTTCATCATACACTTGCAGGTACTCCAAAAATGTCTCCCTCTCTATTGTATTTTGTAGAGCAACGTGTTGCTTAACCTCACTCTCAAAGTGTCTAGACAAATATTTTATGATTTGACGATTCGTCAATGGTGGATTTAATTGCTTCGCGATGCTATATTTTCTAATCGCATATTGTTCACGGGATCCTTAAAATTAGATCATCCCTAACCTGATCCTGCCTGTGATCGCTCCAATGATGTTTAAGAAATTTTTCCTCATAATTTAAATATGAATCAATATCCGGCTCTTCTAAATTATACCAGGCCTCTGCGTTATCCTTTAATAATGCCTTCGCCACATTTAATTTAACCTGTTCATCATACAAATTACACACCAATGTCTGGATATTATTAATGAAAATTTGTGGGTTCACCCTATTGTCTCTATAAAATTTCATTTGTTGTTCTACTGAAATATTACTCGCAAAAATTCTTGGGTTCTCCCCCGCTAAAGCACTTAAATTTTGTTTAATCCCTGTCACCTCTCTCTCAACTTTGCATATCTGATCTCTACATGACTTACTCACCTCAGTTATTTTTCCATTTATCTCCTCTTCACAAAAATTCTAACTTCCCTTTTTAGTTGTCCAATTTCACTCCGAATCCCAACTACTCCTTTCATTTCTCTCAACTCTCATTTCAACCTCCTCCATTTTTACTGTTGATTTGTGGATTTTATCGCTTAACGTCTCCCTGATTTCCTTAAACTTCCTGTTTGATTCTGCACTCATCTGCTCGAATTTCCGGTTTGATTCCTCACTCATCCTCTCTAGCATTCTTATGATCATCTCGTTTCCTTGCTTCGATTGATCCCTACTACCTCATGCTTCTTCCATTTTACTGATTTTTCAAATAACGCACTATCGTCACTTCCAATTTCTACTCCTTCACTCCTAAGCCACTCCTTTCTCCACGTCCGTTTACCAGACACCCAAAATAACACTAAAACTATTTACAACAATACAGTCTTTCCTCTCAGCTCGCCAATTTCCTGAAATAAATTTTTTTTATCTGGACTCGTGCCGCTCACGTTTGGGTCGCCATAATACTGTGAGGTTTTGCCTGTATACTCGCCCTCTAATTCGTGCCTCTAACTTGTTCATATTTTACTAAACCCTACTCGATCCAATACGAATTAATCCAAACCTAGTTTCCTTTGGTTCCTGTTAGAACTAATCGAGAGAGAGTCGTTCGTCAGCTGTCCTTCAAGACAGACACAACTACAGACGAATTTGTCCCGGTTATCAATTGAACCTTACAAACAGGTGCACATTGTTGCCCAAGTGCGGGAGTATCAGTTTCATATTTATTACAATTAGTGTTTATAACAAGTGACGTTGATTTCCGTAATAAACTCTTCGGGCGACTCATCGAGCCCAACGGCCTATGGCCCGAGGGATGGATTGAGTCGCCCGATGGGCGTTATCATCTAGTAACACTAGTGGTGCATACAAGATTTTATATTTTATCTTATATATAAAATAGAACATAGGCGATAGGTAAGTTTACTATTTCAGGATTTTTCCTCGGAGTTTACTATATAACCATTAAACACACCTACATCATGTTTTCCATGATGACAATAAACAGTTTGACGTTCCTATGTTTAGGACATTTGTCACATTTATTTAATATTAATAGTGCAAAATGGCTGATCAATAGTTGCCACCAATAATTGCAAAGCAAGCTCTAAAAGCAACTGAAAGTTTGCTACCCATTAAATCTGAACAGAGCAATGAGAAAGCTTAATAACACATTTTGTGCATAAATAGCTAAAAAATTGATTTGTTTCTGGGAGAATAATAAGTGTGCGTTATGAAATCGTATTTATGCGAATACGGTTTAAAGTGGGAACAAAAAGTATTTTAAAAGTAAATTTATTTTGCACCTCGTTATAATTTAGTCAACACCTAAGATACGAGATATGTAAACATACCCATAACACCCGGGGCGTAACGGAGGGCATTATGCCCTCCATTTACAACGAGGTGTAATATAAATTCACTTTTAAAATACTTTTTTGTTCCCACTTTAAATCGTATTCGCAGAAGAATATATTGCCAATTTAGAATTTACTTCTTGTGGCGTTTTCAGTTTTTATTCTAACCATGGAGCCATCCTTGCATCATTTCAGGTCTCTGAGACCGGTACAGTTATTTATGTAGTCAGACAGTCGAGTCGACCTGTATAATGGAATCTAATTTCCACTCTTTGACCACTTTGTAAATTGAACTGCTAAACACGATGCCTGTTCATGGTTATAAAAGTTTTTATTTTAACGGTCTGCACTTATTATCATGTATTCCACGGGTTAGTTTCTTTTCTTGTAAAACAGACAGAAATTATTTGGATGCAAACTACCCCTGTTTTAATTGTTGGTTTTACTTTAGCTGGTTCGAATTATATTAATAGATAATAATTGTTTTTCCATTGTTTGGTTGAAGTAGACAACAATGGCCGTCACAGCGGTTAGCGGTTACAGAAGGTTTAGATAAAGATTGGTCTATGCGTATTTGTTTGTGCTGGAGCATTTGTTTAAGGGAAACATTCGCGCCTACTTAGGCTAAAGAACATGGTATTGCGCGATTAGAAGTGACAATACAGAACTGCAAAACTGGAAATTATGTCAGTGCGGACCAGGTCTATAATCCCTTCAAAAACTGTTTAGACTTATTGGGAAATATAAGATATACTTCATAAAGACGTCAGTGAACTCGGTGCCGCTTGCTAAAATGTGGAGTAAGCTGTCGGAGAAGCTACAAAATTAGATGCTGTGTAGTGTATAATAAGCTACTACAGTACGTATATTGGGAGAACAGCAATACAAAAAAGTTGACTAACTTGCAAATTAAATCACCCTCAAAAACCAAAAGAAAGGGAAGAATTAACAATCTATTCGCCTTCAAAAATGTGTTAGCAATTACAACAGATGAGGAAGAGTTATAAAATTATTTTTATGCATCAGCGGATCGATTTAGTTACATTTGGGTTAACGATGTATATGCATTTTGTTACGTGCCATTGCACTTCAACATGTTTTTTATGTTAAGTTTTTTGATATACGGAAGTTTCCCGCCATAATTTTCAAATACGCGAGACGCGCGAATTTTTAAATGGACTAGGCGGTACTTCCGTACGTCAGAGTAGTGAGTTTGCGTAGTGTGCTTATCCCTAGAGGGGTATGGCAATACTAGACAATGGGGTGGGAGAGTTCTCCGCTTCTCTCGCGATAACGTGGCTTTTTACCGGATATCGTCGTGAAGTTAATTGCTCTTTTCTATCTCTGGTAACGTATCGTTAGGGTTTACCTATGTAGTTCCTTTCCTAATTATCGTTTGTTTGTCTACCTCTACCTCCTTCCCGTCCAAACCTTACATAGGTAAGAATCTGCGTCACCTAGGGCCTACCGACCTCCACATCTGTAGATGGAGAGACCTCATGTCTACCGTAGCTAGCCGAAGCTGCTCCGTACGCATTTGGTAGCGTCAACGTGTCATCTCTAATTCCTCCGGAAGGAGCCCGACTGGAGTGTTTAGAGGCCTACCGATGCGATTTCAGGCGGAAGCAGGATACCTGATGTGAGTAATCTTTTACTTATTTTTATTTTGTGCATGCCTTATTCTTGGTGTTAAAATGTAGTAAATTTGCGTAGAATTGCGTAATATTGATGACATCATTGATGGTTGACGCGCCCTAAATCTGTATAAGAATAAGTGCAGCCAACTGTTGATAGTGTCTATTACACCATGCTACCGGTGTTGTAATTATCGAACTTTTAATTTTAACCACCGTGTTAAACGTAAGAATTTGGCGCTCCAACGCATGCTTTTAGGTGGTATGCCTATGGAATGTATAGATCAATGTAACAAACAAGCTTTTTCATCTAAATAATGTTAATAAAATTCATTATCTATGTCCACTAAGATATCTGTGAAGTTTTAATTTCATGTTGGTACCTTGTGGATATTCCCCAGAAAATTTTCAGCAATTGACAGATTAGCGTTTGTAATGAAAAACGATCACTTTTATTATTGTAATTTATACCTTTTATCTAAAAAACGTCAATCTATTTACCTTAATGTAACTTTAAAATACGGTTCATAACTACAGTTGCCTAAAATGTGTGTCAGTTATATGAAAAAATGCGTTAGTGTCTAAATAAACTCCAAGGATTTATGGATAACCTCACTTTTTCAAGTAAGTAAATGAATAAATATTTTAATTGCATTTCTTAAATACCGTTTGCTTTAATAGTTATTTACCTTGTATCAGTTAAAATATAACCCCTGCTGTAATAATGAAAAGGACTGTACCTAAGATTCTCTAGTTTGTTTATAAAAAAGTGTTTTAATCTCTTGTTAACTATTATTTAAACTCGTTTTTAAAGAAACCTTATGTTACAAACGTTATTGAAATAAATTGCCTTTTAATATCTTTTTATGTAACGTTAAACTATGGATTTTTGTGGTTATTGGTTAAATAATGCATTACATGCGTGTATTTTCTAAATTGGAGGGTTTTTCTTGTAGCATATGAAGGATATATCTCCTTATTAAGCATTTATCTTGTTTAGATACCTTTAAATACAGTTATTACAAGATTATCTATTAAAATATAACTTTTGTTGTTTTCTTAACTTTAGAAGACAGGTTTTTTGAAACTTTTATGTTACATTCTAATAACTGCATTATGGTTTATACCTTTACAAGAAAACCTTGTGGTTAAACTTCCTGATTCCCGTTAATATCGTATATCTCATATATCGTGCCTCGAATATTCTATTCACCATGAATGTGTCACATTTAAAATCCCTCGAATTGATCTACGAGCTTGAGTGTAGGAATATTATCGCTGCTAGTAATCAGAATGATAGGAGATCTCAGTTCAGGGCTATTTTGGCACAGGAAACGAAAGGCGTTGCTATCTTAAAGAAACCCGTTGGCGACTGGCCCCTTAACGTATCGGAAATTAAATTATCGTTGGATGACATATCGGGTATAATAAATGCAACTGATCCTGGTGCTAGTAATATCGAGCTAGAGAGATTGGCTTCAAGAATAACGCACGTCAAGCAACGTACAGAACTACTATCTTTATATGACGATGCCCAAGCGACTCAATCTAAACAAAGTTTGTTGTCCGAGGTGTTATTGCTTGAAGGGATTGTTCTGGAAAGACTTAATCCAAATGCAGACGTAGATATATCGTCACCCTTTTCAAATCTCGCTCTCGTTTCACCCAAACCTGTAGGAAAATCTATACCTGTATACAAATGGGGTCTCACTTTCGAAGGGTTTGATTCGCAGGTCTCTTTATCATCTTTTCTTGATCGTATTAATGATTTCAAAATCTCTCGCGGGTGTACCGACCAGGACCTATTTGTCTCAGCTGGTGATTTGTTCTCAAACTCAGCGTTAATATGGTACAGAAACATACGAGACCAAATTTCTACCTGGGAGGAGTTAGTTGCGTGTTTAAAACGAGATTTCCTACCTTATGGCTATATTAACGACCTTTGGAACGAAATACGTAACCGAACCCAAGGTCCTGACGAAAATGTTGTTTCTTTTATTACCTCATTAGAAGCTTTATATAGCAGACTCGACAAAAAACCTTCAGAATCTGAAATTATCGATCAATTACTTAGAAATTTAAACCCCTATTTCTCAGAACGTTTGGCATTACAGCCCATATCTTCGCTAGCCCACTTTAAAGACCTATGCCGTTCTCTTCAGGAAGTGAGGTCAAGAATTAACAAATATCGTCCACCCCCCGAGAAACTATCTGGTCTTTTAGAACCTGATTTAGCTTGCCAAGTTCGAGCTTCCCGTAAAGTATCTACCCTTAACGTTCCTCCTACCGTTACTAACAACTCACTTACCTGTTGGAACTGCAAGCGAAGTGGACATAACTATACTGTCTGCACATACCCTAGAAATATTTTTTGTTATGGTTGTGGTCGCGCAAATATTTACAAATCTAACTGCACCAACTGTAATCCTAACGTATCGGGAAACTCCCGTCGAGATATTTCAAATCAGGGTGTGAATATCTCAAGAAACCAAAATCGCCCTCAACACCAATCATTCAACGGACCCAGACGTCAATGAATTCAAATCATAAAACCACTTCTAACGTTGTACCGTCATTAAATTTATCTAACAATAATACCGCTACTGTTAATGTACAAAATGCCTTACCTTTATTAGAGGAATTATGCTATACTACTCCAGCTGAGTGGTCTAAGTGGTTACAAACCGTCAATTCCTTTTACCATAAAAAGACTGCTGCCGTTTCACAACTTGTTAAAAAACCCTTCGATAACCGTCCACACTTATCTATTTCAATAGGTTCCTTAAATGTAATTGCTTTACTGGATACAGGTTCTTCATGTTCTCTTATAAATAACGAAGGTTTACATCAATTATCTCAACAAAATATCAAAATTCAAATTATTCCCGAAAATACTTCCATAAATTTAGCTGACGATAATCAAATACATGTAACTGGTTCCCTTAAGTTAAAAATTCGAGTAGAATCTCTTGAACGTGATGTTTTATTTTTGATTGTGCCTGCTTTAGCTTATCCCTTTCTACTAGGCGTTGATTTCTGTAAACTTTTTAATCTGTCACTTTATTTCCAGGATTTTTCATGGCAAACCTCTATTAAAACGAACTCCTGTGCATCTACAGGAATATCTAACAAAATCTCTCTTACTGATTCCCAAAATGTAACCCTTAACGCTACAATCGACAAATTTCGCAAACTTAATACCTCTGAACTTGGTTGTGTTACGACTGCGACACACGTTATCTCTACAGGTGATGCCCTTCCCTTTAAGCAACGTCAATATCCCTTATCGCCGGCATTACAAAAGCATTTACATGCTGAAATAGACAAAATGTTAGAATCTGGTGTTATCTCTCCTTCAAATTCACCATGGACCTCTCCTGTATTACTAGTTCGGAAAAAGAATGACGAATGGCGTGTCTGTTTCGATGGCAGAAAGTTGAATTCCGTGACTGTCTCAGATGCTTATCCTTTACCAAGAACTGACTCAATTTTAAGCCGCCTTCGTAACGCAAAATTTATCTCATCTATCGACCTTAGACAAGCTTTTTATCAGATACCTCTCGATTTGTCTTCTCGTCAAAAAACTGCTTTTTGTGTCCCAGGCCGAGGTCTTTTCGAATATAATTTTTTGCCATTTGGTCTCTGTAACGCTCCACAAACTTTACAACGTACTATGGATCAAACGTTGGGTCCTATCTTACATCAAGAACGTCTTTGTGTTTTTAGATGATATCTTAGTTATCTCAAGTTCTTTCGATGAACATATCGCCACATTAAATGAAGTTGCGGAACGTTTAAACGCAGCAGGTTTTAGGATAAACTGGGAAAAGTCTCAATTTTGTTGTTCATCCCTCACATTTCTTGGTTTTATTATCGATGGGACAGGCTTACGAGCAGATCCTGCTAAGGTTGATGCTATTACTAAATTTAAAACACCAAAAACGGTTACCGAAATCAAACGTTTAATTGGAATGATTAGCTATTATCGCATCTTTCTACCCAATCTTTCAACTATATCCGCACCCATTACCGCTTTAATTAAAAATAAAAAGAAATCCCAAACTATCGAGTGGAATTTAGAATCCCAACAGGCTTTCGAACAAATTAAAACATTAATCACTTCAGCACCTATCTTAATCTCTCCAAATTTCAATGAAAAGTTTTATATACAAACCGATGCCTCACTTACTGGGTTAGGTGCAATGTTATTCCAGGTAAGCAATGGTTTAGAACATCCAATCGCCTATGCAAGTCGTGCCTTAACTTCTGCTGAACAAAAATACTCTGCTACCGAACGAGAACTATTGGGCGTTATCTTTGGCATCGAGAAATTTAGAGGATATGTCGAAGGTACACACTTTACCGTAATCACTGATTGTGCAGCTCTCACGTGGCTTAATAACTTGAAACAACCCGCAGGTCGTTTGGCAAGATGGAACTTGCGTATATCTCAATTTACTTTCGATGTTAGGCATAGGCCTGGCAAATTAAATATCGTACCTGATGCCTTATCTCGTGATGTCGTTTCTCTTAACCTTCCCAATTTAATTCTGGATACCTGGTACCTCAATATGATTAAAAAAGTTTCCGATAATCCCGACAAATTTCCTACCTTTCGTGTAACTAATAATAGACTATATAAATTTGTATCTTCGTCCCCACATAAAATATCGAATATACCTGAATGGAAACTGGTCGTGCCCACTGCAAACCACAGTGAGGTGCTCAAATTATGTCACGACGATCCCTTAGCTGCACACCTTGGTGTTACAAAAACTCTCGCTAAAATATCTGAATTGTATTACTGGCCCACACTTAAGCAATCCGTTTGTCGCTATATAAAGAGCTGTAAAATTTGTGGTTCCCATAAGAGTTCACAAGATGCTCGCCCTGGTTTAATGGGTAACTTTAAACGTGTATCTTATCCCTTTCAATTAATATCGCTTGACTTATTAGGACCTCTCCCTCGATCGAAAAGAGGTAATCAATATCTTTTAGTGGTTACCGATTGGTTTTCTAAATTTGTTATGGTGCAACCCTTACGTAAAGCTACATCCGCAGCTATAATTAAATTCCTAGAACAAAATGTCTTTCTTATCTTTGGTGTCCCCCAGATTATTCTTTGTGACAATGGTGCACAATTTATCTCTAAAGATTTTCAGAATTTCGTTAAAAGTTATAAAGTACAAAAAATTTGGTTTAACGCAAAATATCACCCCCAAGTAAACCCTACCGAAAGAGTAAATCGAGTTTTAATTACCGCTATTTCGTCTTATATTGATTCAGACCATACTACATGGGATGAACATATCTTTAAAATTGCTCAAGCTTTGCGTACATCTAAACACGAAGCAACCCAATTCACTCCGTCTTTTCTTGTTTTTGAAAAGATATACCCCAATCGATGGGAGTTACAATGGTTTAGTGCCTGACGATACTAACGTAATTGAATTTGACGATAAAGTACGTTGGGACAAGGACCAACAGTCATTACTTTCTATCTTTAACGACGTTAGAAAAAATTTGTTAAAAGCTTACGAAAAGAGCAAGGACCACTATAACTTACGTAAACGAAATATTTCCTTCGCCTTGGGCGAACAAGTTTGGAAAAAGAACTATGTCTTATCGGATGCATCTAAGAAATTTTCTTCAAAATTGGCCCCTAAATTCATTCTTTGTAAGGTCACTCGGGTTATTAGTCCCTTTATCTACGAACTTCAGGATGCTGAAGGAAAACGCCAAGGCAGGTGGCATATTAAAGACCTTAAGCCATTCTCTACCGACCCAAATGCTAATTAAGTTTTTCACGTTCCATTCTCCTCACGGTTTACCTAATATTTTTCTGTTTTCACCATCAATTAGTATCTTTAATTACTTATTCCTTCTCTTATACACCTACGTTTTATACGTTTAACTCATTTACCTTAAACCCCTTGCTTCTGGTTGACTTTCCCTTGACCATACCGTTACTCATATATCACTTCATTCTCTACACCCCCCCAATATAACTCTGTCGTTTCATTTAATTAACCCTTGAAATTTTCCTACTACATATTGTTCGGTTTTTAGTATTTCTCTTATATGGTTTAATTGTGTGGTAATTGTCGTAACTTTAGTTGAAATAACCCATTGAATTTTTATGATTGGTTTTAGCTGATGTTGAGTGGATGATTTTTTCTTTGGGCCAACATAGGAGTCATGACCTATGCCATTGAAAGAAATAGTTCATATTCGCAGTTGCAAGAACTAGGATTGCCTATTCCATGTGTTTTTCTTCTGAATTATTGCAGTCGCCTACATTATACTACATCATTATTCCCTTCTTTTTCTACTAAATCTACATAACCTATAAACATTTTTTTTCATTGTTTTTTATTGAACTTCGTGGTGAGGTGCTATTGTTTTTATTGTTATCTTATTAAATTCTCGGTTGTTTTGGCGTATGGGGACAGTGTACCTGTATTTAACTGCTTATAATGGGGCATTTGTGTGTGTTTAGGGTGCTACCGTTTTGAAAAACTACCTTAAAACAGTTTGTTTTTGTGTGTTTGTATCTGTAATGATACTTGTAAGTTGTTGTGTCAACTTTTGTCTGATTTTCTTATCGTAGTCAATGTACTCGTTAGGAAAATGATCGCACTAGTTCTCTTAGGAGCCTAGTGAATGTTAACATATGTTATATCTTATCTTGTCGGATCAATATCGCAGGTGGTCCTTCAGACTGCGCTGTGTTTAACAGGGACAACTCTCTACCTTCTCTCGGACGCTTGTCCAAAAACCGCTATCTCCGCTATGCCTTATTCTTCTCTCGGTGGACCTGTTCTTGTCCCGGAACACCCGTCTGCCACATAAGAATGATGTTCCTTCATTCCGAGCTACTGACCACACTGGTTGGTTGAGTAGCGCTTTGCTATCCACCTTTCCTCTGTCGCTTTTGCTCAATGCGAGCCCTTCCTCTACTTTCTTCTACCAGAAGGTGCCTCTTATGCACCCAAAACCAACCTCCTTCTTTTACCTTTCCTATTTCTACCGCCTTTTCATTTCTGTTAGTCACCGTGTGGTTGCGCGGAGGTTTCACAGACACCTGGACCAGGTCTCTGCGAATCTTTCGTGGGGTCATGCGGTGCCGCTGTCAGTGCATGGGCTCTGGCAGTGAAGGTGTGTATGAGTGTGTGAATGTGTGAGTGAATGAGTATATCTTATATACCGAGTGGATATCGGGTGATAGTTTCACCGATATCGATCAACGCCGGGTGCAGGAATGCACCCAAATGCCTTTGCCGGTCCCCCGTGCTGTTCTTGTGAACGGACCTGCTTCACAGGTTTCTCTTTTTAGAGGGCACGGGTCAATCCCATTTCAACGGCTCTACTGGAGCCACTCTTTTGTTGTTATTTATTGTCTTGGGTAATAACCAGGCCAATATCTTTGTCTTCTTTATTATCTTTGACAATACCCTTAGTTTTAATATCGTTATCTTACTGATTACCTTTAGTAATAACCTTAGTTAGTCTCGTTATCTTACCGATTACCGTTAGTAATAATTTTGGTTTAATTTCTCGTTATCTTACCGACTACCGTTAGGAATAACTTCGAGTTATTTCGCGTTATCTTACCGGTTATCTTTAGTAATAACTTCTGTTTAAATTCAGGTTACCTACTATCTCTTATAATCACTTTTACTTAATATCGCGTTATCTTATCGAGCATCTCAAATAATAACTAAAGCTTAATACCGTTATCTTATTCATTACCTTTGAGGATAACAACTTAAGCTTAATAACATTATCTTATCTACTATCTTTAACAACAATTTGAGATCTTATCTTATCTTTTTATCGTCCTAACGTGTGGTATATATGACCAGACGTGGGAATTATCTTTCTGAAATTTAAGTGAAAAAGCTAACCCAATTTAGAAATGTAATTTGTCAGGTTAGCATATAAGGATTTAGTAGGTGGTACTTTTGGTAAATTTGTTGATTCACAACTATGTCATGGACAAGTTTTAAATGTGCATCGTAAAAAACCAAAGTACCAGTAACAAAATTTACTAGAGTGCAGAGTGACTCACTCCATGAACATTTTTAAATTTGGGCACTTCTTGCCAAAAAAGAAGAATAGTTTCGATGCAACACTCATGTGTGTTTGCACGTAACAACTTTTATGTTAGCTTTAGTTAGATAAGTTCAGATAGGTTTAGATAGGTTAGGCGACTTGTCGCACCCGTGTTAGTTTAAGTAGTGTTTCATGCTCCCCGACAAATTTGTGCTGTCGGTAATTAGTGTAGTTACAGACTATCGGGCTACCTATTCCGTTTCCTGGTACTTCGGTAGACGTGTTATCGGTCGAAAAAACCAGGTGGCGCCTTATATAAACATTTTGTAGGTTTTAAGTTAGGGTTTATATAGGTTAGTTAGGATTTAGATTTTAAGCTGTTACTGTGCTAACAGACTTTTTCTTTTTTTTAGTTTTTTCTTTTGTGGCTTTGTCGCGATTGTTACGTGCCACTGCACTTCAACATGTATGTTAAGTTTTTTGATATACGGAAGTTTCCCGCCATAATTTTCAAATACGCGAGACGCGCGAATTTTTAAATGAACTAGGCGGTACTTCCGTACGTCAGAGTAGTGAGTTTGCGTAGTGTGCTTATCCCTAGAGGGGTATGGCAATACTAGACAATGGGGTGGGAGAGTTCTCCGCTTCTCTCGCGATAACGTGGCTTTTTACCGGATATCGTCGTGAAGTTAAGTGCTCTTTTCTATCTCTGGTAACGTATCGTTAGGGTTTACCTATGTAGTTCCTTTCCTAATTATCGTTTGTTTGTCTACCTCTACCTCCTTCCCGTCCAAACCTTACATAGGTAAGAATCTGCGTCACCTAGGGCCTACCGACCTCCACATCTGTAGATGGAGAGACCTCATGTCTACCGTAGCTAGCCGAAGCTGCTCCGTACGCATTTGGTAGCGTCAACGTGTCATCTCTAATTCCTCCGGAAGGAGCCCCGACTGGAGTGGTTAGAGGCCTACCCGATGCGATTTCAGGCGGAAGCAGGATACCTGATGTGAGTAATCTTTTACTTATTTTTATTTTGTGCATGCCTTATTCTTGGTGTTAAAAATGTAGTAAATTTGCGTAGGATTGCGTAATATTGATGACATCATTGATAGTTGACGCGCCCTAAATCTGTATAAGAATAAGTGCAGCCAACTGTTGATAGTGTCTATTACACCATGCTACCGGTGTTGTAATTATCGAACTTTTAATTTTAACCACCGTGTTAAACGTAAGAATTTGTAATTATGTGGTCGTTCTTTCAGAAAGAGACGTTACTAAATAGTATATTATTTAAAAGATTGCTGGCGAGGAGGTGGGAAGTGAACGGTTGTCGGCGAGCACTGGGGGAGGAGGTAGGAATGCGGAGGATCCAGTATGAAGATCTTACCTCTACTAACAAGGTTTTCTGTGAAATGGCCAATTATAACCCCAATAAACCCCTACTGATAGTAATAAATAAATTATTATAATTTCTTAATACAGAAACTATTAAATTTAGTTCAATTTGACCAAGTTTAGAATAATTTTATCTTGTAACGAATATATATTCTGTAGCACTATTTTTGGAAGAATCACATCTATGCATTGTTGTTCTGTGATATTTGATTCTTGTATTTGATACTGTTATATGTGAAAGAAACAATTCCACAATGGAACAGGAAATTATGACCATTTAATTAGCTTAAATGCTTTACCCAAAAATATTTAATAACCATATACACTCAGAAAACATATTTAAAAAGGAACTAGTCGTTTGTGTTGCCTAATCCATAGGCGGATTATATCCTTTCAGTTGTTAAAATTAGGATAGCGCTTGCGTGAATACGGTCACGAGGTGACGCGCAAAGCAGATGAGCCGTTCTTTACTTGTACGGTATGAATAACCAAGTCAGCCATTGTAGTTGAGGATGTAGTCAAGACTGCAACTTATACAGATGGGGTCACGAGTTTTTTACAAGTGGGGCCTCAGAATAGGCGTGTTGTGGTAGTTTAAATGGTTCGAGTCGGTATTTGTTAACGGTGAGACTGCATTATTCAAGTAATTTAATACTAATATAAAATATCTTTATTTCTTTAGCGCATGAAGTAATTAGAAATATATATATATATATATATATATATATATATATATATATATATATATGGAGATTGGGGCAACGTTCGTTAACTAAGAACGTACAGCTTTTGTTCGATGTTTTTTTTGCATCAAATTTGTAAGCAGGATCCAGAAAATGTGCATCGCTGCTCGATAACAAGGGGTAACGTCTTCATTAAAAACAGGTATCAAACTTTTCTGTTCTTATGTTTGTCAGACTTTAAAAGTGCTCACATAAAATTGTAATCGAAGGTTGTTCAATTATGCTAAATTTTGTGCACGAATAACAACGTGAAATATAATTGTAAGGAAGTGCTATTAAAGTAATTTTGTAAGACACGCAGAGCATCCATGTGTTTAAAATATTGTGATTCTAAAGTCCACTTCCTGTTTTTTAAAAAGTTCATTACAGATGTCTAATCTTTAATAAGGTCATTATACCTGAATAAGGTTAAAATTTTATTTATCCAAGTTAGCTGCATGTGATTTAAATTCTTTATAAAGAAATAAATTAAACTGATGTGAAATACATGTAAACCAATAAACCCATGGGTATCAGAAATCTTGTTTTGAAATATTATTAAAATTAAGGTCTTATTATGTCAAGACAGATTTATAAAGAATTCAATTTTATTATTTTGTATTTGTAACCATATTTGAAAAAAACGATAAGAGAGAAACTATATTAAATTACATTTTTGGACTTAATTTTTTTATTCCATGCACAATTAATTTTAATAAGAATATTTTAAAGAAAATAAATTTTTTGAATAATGAAATTAGACGAATGCTGAAGTAATTTAAAAAACACAGTTATGTTACAACTGATTTATTCTAGATATTCATTTTTAATTCAAATACCTTTGGTGTGGTAATCTCAAGATTATCCACTCGTAATTATTAGTATGCTTTTTTTATTAAAAAGCACAAACAGTGTTTTTAATAGGAAATTTGTTGTGTACTTTTTCTTTCGGGATCATCGAGATTGAAGAGGTTGTAAGTATGTTCCAGAGGTTTCCAGATGTGTTAGTTCATTAAGTTGTAAGTTTTTATGGTGCTTATATCCCATGAGTTTCTGTATCTTCTCATAGGAGTATTGAATTTCTTGTGTTATCATCCATATAGATACAGTGGCGCTCAATTCCCCTTTTTCTTTTTATGTTAGCTTATTGTAGAGTTTATACCATCCCCACGCCCTTTCTCATTGCTCACCCTTGGGGTAATTCCCTGACTTAGCCGCGAACAAGTAAAAAAGGATAAAGCTTCACTTGTATCCAACGAGTGGAGGCGAAAAGTGTTTCAATCTAGTAGAATTATAATATCAAAATCTCGGGCTTTAAATAAATAGTTTTTGCAAAATAACTAACAATGAACTAAAATTTTGAAATTCTCCAAATACACGATTTTTTAATTGAAATTGAACTTGAATGCTTACATTTCTACAGGAAATTATCCAAGATTTAACCATGCCTATCCGTAACGGCAAGTTTCTATTAATTACAAAGACCTATAGAATATTAAGCAATTGCTTATGTGTCTTCAAGAAGAACATAATCATATCATGCATTCGTATTACAATGGCAACTAGAAAAATTGAATAATTTATTAATGTCTAGACAACACAAAATGTTTCTTATTGTTATAACTGCAGGAAACAAAGATTTTCTATAAGATTCCAATTTTTTTACTTCATATGTCAGCAGTCCTTTAATGCGTATATCCAGCTCTTTAAGTTAAATTATTAAACTTTTCTTCTAGTATGGTTTATGACCACCCCTTACTAACATTTCAAAGTATAAATATTTTTTTATCTTTTCTAATACTTTCGCAAACTGACGTGTACTGTTTTTAGCATGATCAATTCATTTAGTTTTTAAGTAGTAGCAAGACGGAGCCTTCGTCTTGTGTATTAGAAATACATTTCTGCCACTAACATATATTTTCTTTAATTTCAACTAAAAGGAGAAGTTAAAGCAGATGTAGTTTCAAAACTGTGTGGCAAAAGTGCACAAAGAGCAATAAATTTTGACAATTTACGCAATATGGGCACCATTTTTATATTTGCAGTGTGAATTATTAAGCATTAAGCAGATCATTTCATTTTGTGTTTCTTTTGTGCTCTAACAACTATATAAGCGATTGCAGCGTGTTATATCTTAACGTGTAAAATAATAGTGTGTACGCCTGTTACAAATACCTCTAAAATAGAATTTATACTTACCAACGTATGTTGTACATAGCACAAATACGATAAAATAATAAAAAACTCTGGCAAGATACATGTTACTTTCCCAAACACTTAACAGAGTAAAAGCTATAGAATATTATCAATTTCCTTTACTTTTTGGTATCGATATCAAAAAGGAAATTTATTTCTTTAAAGCGTTTAATTAATTGATAACTATATGTGGTTTTGTTGATTAGCAACGAATATAATCCAATTTAAAAAAAAAATATCATAATTGTGTATAAGACTGCAAAATAGTAAAAATATTCTAATTATTAAAACATGTGTAACACACAAAGACGTATGTTCACAATCCGAGTTTTGTTAAATAGGATCCAATGAATAAACTAAAATGTATAGAATAGAACAAACAAACAAAAATGTTAATATAGTTAGATACTAACCAGCAAAAGTGGTCTTTCTAATAATCCTTTGTCATCATCATCATTAAGTCTTCAGTCCTAGAATTAATTGGGCGCGTATCTCCATTGTCTTCTATTTTGAGCTAACCTACACATTTCCCTGAAATTCCCACAGTCCACATCTTCACTATCTGTGTACAATGGTTTAATATAGGTCTACCTCTACCTCTCTTGTTTCCTTTCTCTGCTTTTAATATATTATGCACTATTCCCTCATGCCTTAGCATGTATCCTATCATCGTATTTCTTCTATTTTTTACTGATTTCCACACATTTCTTTTTTCCCTCACCATTTCAAGAACCTCTTTGTTCTTAACTTTGTCAGTCAATGATATCTTTGTCATACGTCTGTAGAACCACATTTCAAAGGCTTCAACCTTTTTCCTATTCGCTTCTCTTACTGTTCATGATTCACAGCCTTACAATGCTGTGCTCCACATATATGTTTTCAGCAATCTTTTCTTGTTTCTATGTTTGTTGTCTTTGATCATAGTAGTTGCTTTTTTTGTTAAATGCAGGACTGCTTTGTGCTTATCGTTGTTTTATATTTTTTGCACTTTTCTCAAACTGTGTTATTTGACTTCCTAGGTAGCAGAAATAACCTATTGTAAGTTCTCGTTTACTATCTGTATTCTGGTTTTGGACTTATTTATTTCTCCTATACATACTAATACTTTAGTTTTATTTTTGTTAACTTATATACCGTATCCCTCTGTTAGCACTGTTTCTATTTCATTAAGAGCTGCTTTTTACTCTTTCTGGTTAGATGTTAATTCCGCTAATTCATCTGCAATTCGAAGTATATCAATCTTTTGACCGTGCATAATAATTCCAAATGTCTTTCTGCATTTGGCAGTATTCATTGCCTCTTCGATATACAAGTTCAAAATTAACGGGGATATTCCTGTCTTACCCCTTTCCTAATATTTACTTTACTACGTTTCTGCTCTAAGTCTATTACCGCTGTTTTCTCTTTGTATAAGCTATGTTCTATTCGCCTATCCTTATAACTCATTTCAATCTTTTTAAGTATTTGAAACATTTTCTCCCATTTTACATTGTCAAATGCTTTTTCCAGATCTACACACCTTTTAAATACGCTTTTTCTATTATTTTTTCCAATAACACCCATAAAGCTAACACAGCTTCCGTATTTCCCTATTTCGCCTAAATCCAACTTGATATTCTCCTAATATTTCTTCAGCCCATTTTTCCATCCGTCTTTGTGCAATTCTAGTTAATATTTTTGACACGTGTGCTGTCAAACTTCTTGTTCGAAAGTTTCCACATCTATCGACACCTATTTTTTTGGTATATTGACTATAGTGTTACGTTTGAAATCTTTGGGTATATCGCCTGTCTCATACATATAACTTACAAGTTGAAAGAGACGCTTTGTTACTGGTTGTCCAGCGGCTTTTAGAGTTCCTGTGTGCATCTTATCTATACCCGGCGCCTTATTATTTTTCAGACACTTTAACGATAATTCAGACTCATCTCTAAATATAGGATATCTAAGGACATCTTCAATGTCTGATTCCAGTTCTAGTACTTTTAGTTTCTATCCTGCATATAAATTCCTTATATATTCTTGCCCTCTAACCACTTTCTCTACATTTTCAACACAGAGACTGTAAAACATCTTCAACGTCGAGTTTGTCGGGTTAGGGGTAGTCTGGCGCAAATAATCTTGCAACATGACTACATTCGTCCACACAGGTCGTGCGCAACCGAAGAGGCACTGCAAAACCTGAAGTTTGAAGCGATTCCACACGTTTCTTACTCCCCCGATCTCACGCCTTGCGATTTTTATTTTTTCCTCTACTCAAGAAGGTCCGCAAGGGTAATCATTACATCTCGGGCGATGAGCTGAAGACAGCTATCGCGTCCTGGATTCGAGAGAAGTCTGCAGAATTCTTCAGCCACGAGATGAAAAATTTGCTACACGTTGGAAGAAATATGTTGAGCTTAACGGTGATGTTGAAAAATACATATATGATTTTAAACCTAACGAATTGTATCTTGATTTAATTTTTGCCAGTTTTACTGTTTGGTTTTGTTCGTGTTCTACAAGCATATGTGCGTCACTTTTCAGCGAGTTCTCGTTTTATACATATATATATATATATATATATATATATATATATATATTATTATTATTATTATTATGAATGAATAATCGGATGAAATGTAATTAAATCAAAGGGTTAAAAGAATAAATGATTTCACAGATAAAAGTTGTGTCAGCCTTTTAAATATTTATAAACGGCGGCAAATCTTTCCGGGTAGTACCGCAACCTTAATTACATGCATGTATTTAACCACGCTGCAAAATACTCTACTAACGTTTTATTTCTGAAAAATTAAATAAAGGAAATTTTTGTTTATTCATGCCACGACTTTTGAAACTCACTCAGGGATTATTGTATCTAGATATTTTACTATGTAAGAAAACGTGGGTTCTTTGTCATCTTACAGGTACATTAAACACATTCGCATAAAGCGTCGTCTAGTTAAAACCACTTAACCTTTCGTAGTGCAATATGTGGCGTGGTTATTTTCAAAAATTGATAAATATAATCACAAATGTATAATTTAGATAAACGTTTGAGATTCAAATTACTAACAAATAACTTTAAATGATGTATATATATATATATAAGGGTAACTTCAAATACCTGTAATTCCTCGGAAGGTGCTTGAGTTTCACATGGGCCTTGTTACAGGATAACAAATCGTCTTGCGAACGCCTACAGTTAATACCTATTGAAAGTAAGTTTTAGTTTTATGTTCTTATTACACTCAATCTATTTTAGGTTCTACAGCTAATAAAATAATAACTCGGCAACATTATACTTAGAATCCGCTAGATGAATATGTATTCCTGCAATACTCCACCACATATGATAAAACGTAGTCCTGTTAGACTGGGAAACCACTGTAACTTATGCGAAACCTTCTGATGCTATTTTCACCACCACTAAAGATGACCCTGGGTCCGCTATAACTGGAATCACTCTTCTTTACTGCACTTGGTTGTATAAACCTTTTTATTTTTATACGGTACACACTTATTTTTCTACAAACATTAACTTCCTTATAATATTGCTTTTCTTTCACAAACATTAACTTCTATGTACTATTTCTACTATTACACGTCGATTAAATAAAAAAGATGAACTTCTATTAGATATATTAATTTTTATTACATATTTTTTTACAAGCTTCATGAGCACAAACATCTATACCTTACACAAATTCTAACTCAACAACTTCTTGTTTAAAACCATTACCTAGGAGATAGTCTCTAAAACATTTTCTTGCCTACTATATACCAATGTTTAAGAAGTACATTTATTGTGTCATTATTATTTATGCCTAATTCCTATTTTGGAACAGATCCTTGTGTCACTTACATTAATTGATCATTGGTTGACATTTCACAAATCTTACCATTACTTTATGACAACTAACATGCTAAATTAAATTCTTTTTCAGGTATTATGGTTCATTAATTAATTAATGACATACAGTATTCATCAAACAGTTACAAACATGATATATTTAACAAACCGAAACACCTTCAGTTGGAATTACATTAGATAAACGTTTTATTGAAGAACAGTTAACCAAAATACTTCTTTCAAATCTCAAACGCTTCACCACCAGTAAATAGAATTTTAGCCTAGTTTAACAAGTAGTTATTTATCAATCCTTAGTTTATTGTAGTGTTTTAAATTTTAGAAAACATTGACAGGCGTAAATTAATGTGTTTACCCTCAGTACTAACAACTATCTTTTAAATCATTTTAGATTATTTTATAATATATATATATATATATATATATATATATATATATATATTGTCGTGAAAATTATAGGTTAAGAAGGATATATAGGTCAAGATAATAAATTTTTAACGACTGTGTATATAGAAAATAGGAACAATTTATTTACGCACTCAATTAATTAGTTGTGACATGGAAAACGGGCAGATAATAACATATTTTGGTATTTCTAAATTAGAATGTTAAATTTGCATCACGTGTAGAAGCTTTAAAGTATATGAAAACTCAAGGATACGCATAATTAGCTTTATTATTTTAAATCAAGCGCATCTAATAAGAAACGGAGCTTTTGGGTATAGAAAATCATTAATTTAAACGCGTATTTCCATTTACTGGACTAAACGTTCGCTACACAAATCCTAAAAAACTCTAAAACTCGGAATTATAATTTCAAACGGACAGTTTGCTTCAGAAACGCCTGATAGTTAAAATATCAAGTTCAAAGAACTTAAATGAACGTTGGCACAAAATTCTATAGAATTGTATGTAACGGTCAATGCGAGAGCTACTAAAATAACAGATGCTTTGAAGGCAAAGTAAGACGGAATATCTATAATGTAAAACAGACAGAGAGCACGTATAATAAAACGTTGGTTGAAATACTCGTCTAAAGTACGCGGTAGATTTGGAGGTCAACCACAATATCGATTTTCTGTTGCTTGAGTGGGATTCTAAAAGGGACAGTAAATATGGGTTAAACGAAAAAAGGTAGCTAGGAGTTGGCCGTTAAAAACGGGGGAAAGCAATCTAATTGGTTGAAGACGAGAAATTTCAAGAAGTTCGCAACAGTTAGATGTTGTTGAACAGATTTCAATGTAAAAGCACGGTCGATTGGGAATTTTTGAACGTAGAAGTTCGTTACGTACAAAATTTGTAGAATCTGTTTTAAAAAATAAGCTTTTGACGAAAATAGGGTCCGTGAGGGGTGTAAAAAATCATCTAAATACACTAGGAGAGGTATTAAAGCTCTCTTACTTACTTGCTCTTACTTGCTCTCACGCTGATTCTGGTACGTGGCTTATTCGTTGACTTATAATACAACATCCTAAATTAAAAGTGTGTAAAACACTGTTAGTAACGTAAATCGATAATTTATTAAAAGTGTGATTTGCACAAGTGAGTGCTGGCTGATAGACGGTGCTGTTACTACACGCAACTATCTAATGAAAGGATGCTCCTAGGGTAAGCGAGTCGAGAACTTTGAAACAAGAATGCGTAAAGTTTAGTGATTACGGAAGGTTAAGCTTGGACAATCATCGGGGTAGAAACACTGAAGGCGGTTGCAGAGATTTGGATGGCGAGTGAAAATGAGTTGAATCGATGTATAACAACGAAGCGTATGGACACAACGACGATGGTTTTGGAACACATCTTCAGAGGTAACGATGGAAGAAGCTTACTCCAAGTAAAGAAATTAATTTCTTACCTTTGCTTGAACATTTGTGCTGATATTTTGTGCTTGAGTGTTTTAACTTATTGGGGGTGTATTTTATTTCCATAAAAACTCATTTAAAGGGGTATATGTAAAGGACAATTGATATTTATTATTTAAAAATGTTAATAAATGACATAAAAATTTTGTTGTAAGGAGTAAACGGGTGTTTAAGTTTGTTTTAAACAAAGATGCGATGTTTAAAAGCATTTAAAGTAACTAAGTTATACTGAGCTCACCAAAGACCAGAATAAAAATCAATTTAAGGTTGCACGACGGACCCATCTGCTCGTCTAAAATAAAATTGTTGAAATAAATAAAAATCATGAAATTTTAAAAGGTTTAAGGATTGAGATTGTATATACAAATGTGTAAATATGTCTTGGTAATGGAAACTTTTTAATATGTGTAAATAAAGGGGTTGTATGTCTTGTTGCATTATTTGAGTGGTGATTTTATTTGACTGTATATGTGAGAAAGAATGAACTTAGGATGGTAGGTATCCAAGAAGAAGCAGATTTTAGAGCTAGCCAGGGTGTGCAGAAATAAGGAGGCATTCCAGAGGTATTTGTTTTTTTTTATTAAATTTTCAGAAAATTTTTATGACGGCCCAATAACGCTGGGACTTGAAAGCGATCTTGATATTTTTAGAGGTATCCATTGCAATATATATATATATATAATATATATTTTTGCCATTAAATTTCATTCTTTGATATATATATATATATATGTATATATATGTATATACATATGTATATATATATATGTATATATATATGTATATATATATATATATATGTATATATATATATATGTGTATGTATATATAATATATACAGTAACATGCTTTTAGGTCTGCTAGTTAATGAAGTGTACTCTCTATTATAAACTCTAAGCTTTCGGTTTTATTTTTAAACCATTATCAAAGATACTAAAAATTGAGAAACGTTAGTATGGGCGTAAAATAGTTAAAAACTTACTTACATTGAAATCGTCGATATAGATATTTTTTGAATATAGGTTAAAAGTGTGGTAAAAAGCTTTTAAAAGAAAACAGTAATGTGGTTTGCTAATTACATTTAATATTATAGTGACAATTCCTTTATAATTTTGACAGTGTTTGAGATAACTTTCTAGATTGTAATTACTTTCTTTTATGGTTTGACTGAAATTTAGATATTTTTGTATGTATGTACGTTTATATATGTATGTTGAAGTATGTCTATTTGTTTGCGTGTGTATTTCAGTGTGTTTATGTTATTTGTGTAAATGTATGTATGTCTGTGCATGTGTGTAGTTGTGTGTGTGTGTGTGTGTGTGTGTGTGTGTGTGTGTATGTGTGTGTGTGTGTATGTATTTATGTGTGTGTGTGTGGGTTCATGTGGATGTTTGCGTGTGTGAATGCGTATGTTTGTGTACGTATGTATGTTTATGTTGTGTTTTATTAAGTTATTTGATGAGTTATGTTGAATTTGTTTTTGGATTTAAAGAAAAGTAGATAGGTGTATATAGTGCTTAGTGTGTTAATGTCAGTTTTTTATTAATAGTGTTGAGGTTTTTTAATATGTAACACATTTCTAGGAATTTTCTTTTGGATTTTTATTTTCAATTTGTAATATTACAGGATTATCAATAGTATATTGTGTCACAAGGGCAGCAACTAAAAAAAACTCTGGTGACATGTTATTCAAAACAATATTATTTGGTGTACAAAAAAGTTCTGAGCTTTAGATTTCATACAACCGAAACCACAATTTAAAATTCATTAGTTTTCCCACCCTTTTACGGTTTTACAACGTTGACATTTGGTCTTTGAAAATACTATGCGGTTTGACGTTTGATGCACATAACCTGCAAAATCAGTAGTGTTCACGATGGCAACAACAAAAGAGCATATTCGATTTTTCATCCACTTCGCGTCTCACCTGAAGAAAAATGCTGCTTAAGCCACTGAAATGATTTGTGCTGCATATGAAAAGAAGGCTGTAAGGCATGCTACGTGTAAAAGGTGGTATCAAAAATTTCGCCAAGGAGATTTCAGTCTTGAAGATGACCCGCGTGCTGGACGCCCTCAAAAGATTGAAACGGACGAACTGCAAGCATTGTTGGATATAAACTCTGCACAAACTGAAAAGGAGCTTGCACAGCAGTTTGGCATTACGCAGCAAGCCATTTTCACACGTTTACATACAATAGCAAAAGTTCAGAAGGAAGGCAGATGGGTTCCGCATACACTGTCCAAAGACAACAAAAATCAACGGCGTGACACCGCACTCACTTTGCTTTCAAGGTTCCGGAAAAAGGATTTTCTGCACCAAATTATTACAGGCGATGAAAAGTGGATACTTTATATTAACCCGAAGCGTAAAAAATTGTTACACTATTTTTTCTATAGATATATATATATATATATATATATATTGCTGTGATATACTCCGTTGAATGCAGGAACTGGGTTCTTTCAACAAAAAAATTCTAGTCCCACCGATTGGGCGTCATAAACTGCTGTGATCCTGGTTTCGCTTCAGCTGCTCACCTAATTTTCTAAACCTCCTCATTCATAAAATTAAACAACACATTCCTACCACAAACATCAACGTTAACTCTATTTACATCAATATTCACAATACATTAAAATTTCAAGATTAAAATTCAGCATAAATTTCAGTTTTAAAAAGAATTTCAAGATTAATTTTATTATCATTTTAACGTGCATCCAGAATTAAAGTCCTTGTGGGATGCCTACTAATTAATATAACAATATAAGCAGACCGGAGTCTGAGTATAAAGGAGCATCTACCACCCTTTACGTTAATTAACCAGGTTCGTCTAATTGAGCTCAAAGACATACCCAAAGTTTCATCATAATTCAGAACATCAATACTAAATACCCTTTCTACTTAAACAAGCAAATTTCATCTTAAAATTAAAATTTTATGGTTAGTACAATTTCACTAATGTCCATTTAAAGTAAATCAATTATAAAGTTATTCAACACACACAAAATGTCAAACAAAATAGTATAATTTACCTGAAGGTTACTGTCCTCGTAGCTTCAATGTACATCGTCCCTTTAGTTAATCACACCATTCCAACAGGATTATATTTACGGCTTCTAATTCTCAACGCTTTTAAAATTTTCTCCATCACCATTTATTTAAAGTTGTTTCTGGGCTTTTCCGGAACTCATCTGTGTATATCTGACCCTGGTTTTGTGGATCCAGACACGTATTTGAACCATTTAATTATTAACACCCCCGAAAAATAACAAAGAAATTCATACTTCTTTCACCAATATACGCCAAAACTGCCTACTTTTGTGTATACATTTGTCGTTGTAAATTTTGCTAATTGGTACAGTGATACTAAATTTTATTACCTTGTATCTAAGTGCACTGAAGTACATTCATGTTAGCACGTAAATAACAAACTATTTTGAATCACTAAAATATACGAGCAAAATTTTAAATTATTTTATCAAACTAAAATGCACTGTTTAACATCTTGAATCAAGTCGCGGATGTAAGAGCTTTTAACGCATCGAATAGTCAAAAGTCTAAGAGGCCGAAATTCATATTACCACCGGTATATATAGCGAATAGTCGGCACGTCGCTTTTGTCCTCAAAACAGACAATTCTAAGAATTTCTCATTCTATGTTCCCAGTCCGTAGCCCGCGCGTCGGTTTTTACGAATTTTTCACTCGCCCCATTTAAATCTCAGAAATTCTCACACGGCACGCAAACATGTCCGAGAAAAACTAATTAATTTTGTACAGAAATTGTTGTTTCTACCTTTGATATTTGCATCCTATTTTCAACCAATTGTGACCCTCGTGACGTTGCTTAAATCACGCCTTTTACTATATGTGTCTTTGCTTGACGCATTTTCTCTTTCCTTTTCTAACCTGTTCGTATTGGTGCAAATTGATATTCTTTATTATCGATTATATTTTAGTCCATGTGGACTATCTGGGTTTAATAACCCCGTATCGCACCTTCTCGTGAATATTAAGCCCCGGTTTCTCCAAGATTCTTTGAAACCATTTGTTATCTACACAATTTTCGCCGTACGTGATATTTAAACTACGCAGGTGTTCAAAATAATATTAATTCTCAGAGCTTTTTAAATAAACCCTGTTTTGTATTTCGTGCTAAAGCATCTGACCGTTTCCAATATCCTTAGAATCGACATGTTTATCTAAACAAATTAAACTGAAATTGCCTTTTAAAATACGCAGGTGTGTTCAAACATCCTACTTCTAACTAACACTTCTAGGATTTGCATTTTATTGGGTTTTTACAAGTTTCTATAGATATTATCTGTACGTTTTGTTCAATACCGGTTACTTGAAATAGAGTTAATTAAGATAAATTTTGCACGTAATTTCCATTTGTTTAGGAATAATTACATTACACGCAGAGCTTTTTAATACTGCTTCTTTTGATATAAAGCGTCTTGTACATGATTTAAATCTCTTATGTTTAATGAAACTAATAAATTTTTATGCTTCACGGTTTTAATAACGCGTATTATCTAATAATATTCATTATACACGGTGATTAAAATTATTTGATGTGATTATTTAATTTTGTACCCTGGTCTAAATATGAGTATTTTCCCCCTATTTGAATACAAATAATCCCACTTATTTGAATGCAAATATTAAGCATTTAGCCCAAAAATTACAAAAAAATTGCCTATCACTCTCTACCCTTATCTATCTAACTTACCTACCTTATCTCCAATTCAAAAAAAATATTTACACCTATCCTATATCCCTATCCTATTCCTAACTCTCACCTAATTCTATAAACTGAAATTATCCCTAACTTCATCCTACTCATCCATCTAATCCTATATACATCCTATATACCTATCCTATTCCTAACTTTTTAACTAATCTTCACTATACTTTACTTCCCCCTAACTAATTCTATATACCTATCCTATTCTTATTCTATTCCTAACTCCCCACTAATCTTATATGAAATAACTACACTTAACCTATCTTATTTTCTTCCTACATTTAATCTTTTATTTTCATCCTAAACCTATTCCTAATTATCTCCCATATTTATCCTATACCTAGCTTTATTTTCTATAAACACCTACTTCTACTCTTCTCTATATACCTATTCTATCCCTATTCTATTTAAATTTTACTCTATTGTACACCTATCTACTCTCTTCTATATCTATACTAAAATTCACCTATCTCTATCCTTTGTTCATCAAGTTATTTAAATCTAACTCTCTTTTTGATCCTCCAAGTCTTTCTTCTCACCAACCTAATACTCTTCATCCCTATCTCTCCCCCTTCTATATCTATACTTAACATCTCTATTATCTCACATACAATAAACTTATCATCCTCTTATCCTGACTCTTAAATATTACTTCTTTTCAGTCCCTACACTTGTCTGTTCTCATTTATTATCATTTCCTTTTCTGCCGACAAACCAAACGATACTACTTTAAAATTATCGATTTTTCCTGTATGGAAAATCCTATGTACCTTCTAGAATTCTTATGTAATGGAATCCGCCAGAATGAATTCCTTAAATCTACTTTATTAAAACAAACTTGCCACTTAACCTCATCAAAATAATTCTGCCTTTACCTGCTCCCTGATTTGCTGCTTCTACCCCACTAATTCTGCATGTTTTTGTACTAAAGCTTGAACCTCTACTATCCTATCCTCTGGACATATTATTGTGTTGATCTGTTTTACTTCATCATCCTCTACCTCTACTACATTAATATTCAACCCCGTGTCATCCTCTGTGACTTCATAACTGCCCTTCCATGGCACTACCTATCCTTAATCCTTATTACCTTCCGTTCCATATCTATCAACACCCCTAACTTCATCATACAGTCAACACCTAAAATGCTCTGAAACTTCAGTCCAGGTACAATTACAAACTCCTGTTCACAGCTTAAACCTCCTATATCTATCCTAAGCACCACAACACTATTTACTACAGCAAACTTCTTTTTATTTGGAGCTACTAAATGGCTACGCTTTATAGGCATAATTCTATCACAAACCTTATCCCTAATTTTGCTGACGAATTCCTCCGATATTAAACTCGCCTCTGCCCTGTATCAAGTAATACTTCTACATTATTCTCAAAAATTTCTAAATTAATAATTGGCAAACATAATTTTTCCTTAGTTTCTGGCTCTACTTCCTCCTCAATTTTGAAAAATTCGCGTGGATGTTCATATACATTTACACTGAAATCTAGTGGTCTGTCGCGTTCTAAAAATCCTGTCCAGGTCTGTTTTCCCTACTCGGTCCTGGTCTAGCCGTCACCTCAGCGTATGTCCTAGGCGTTTCCACTCGTTCCGTGTCTGTATTAGCAGTCCCGCTCATGTCTGGTGAACTATTCATTCTGGTAGGTCCCGGTCTCTGTGCAGGTCCCCTTCCTAAACTATTACTCCTAACGTATGGTCGTCTCTGTTCCCAATTCTGTCGCTGGTATCCGTAATTATTCCCCCTTCTAGCATAGTTGTCCCGTCTATTGTCAAACCTAACTGTGTTGATCTGTCTTTCCCTGTTTTCCCGAGGTCGTCCACTACTTACGTCGTCGTACCTCTGCAGGTATTCCAAAACATTTCTCTGTCCACTATGTTCTGTAGTGCTACGTGCTGTCTATGTCTACCTCGAAGTGTCGTGATAAATACTTAATAATTTGTCGGTCCGTCAGTGGTGGGTTCAGTTGCTTTGCTATGCTATACTTGCGTATAGCATATTGCTCCTACTTCCTGAAAATTCTCCTTAAATTTCCTGTGATTAAGTCGTCTCGTACCTGATCTTGTCTGTGGTCACTCCAGTAGTGCTTTAGAAATTTGTTTTCAAAGTCCTGATACGTGTCTATGTCCTGTCCTACTAAATTGTACCACGCTTCCGCATTGTCTTTAATAAAGCCTTTATCGTATTTAGTTTAGTCTGTTCGTCAAATAAATTTCCCACTAGATTTCTTACACTATTAATAAAAATTTGTGGATTTACCCTGTTATCGCCATAAAATTTCATGTGTTGGTCCAATGATACTCCACCTGTAGAAAGTCTGGGACCATCCCCCGTTAAATTTGACATGTTGTATTTGATACTACTAACTTCGCGTTCTACTCTGCCTAACTGATCCCTACATGAGTCCGTCACTTCAGTCATTTTTACATTAATCTCTTCTTCACAGAACATGCGTACTTCGGACCTTAAATGTCCCATTTCCTGTCGAAGACCTGTAATATCACGCTCATTTTTATCTACCCTATTTTCAACTTCCCTCATCTTTACGGTAAGACTATTTTTAAATTCTGAAACTTCTTTATTCGTCTTATCTATTTTCTCACTTAGGGTTTCCCTAACTCCTGTTAATGTCTCATTCATTCGGTCAACTTTCCTATTCGATTCAGCACTCATTTCTCTAATCTCCTCAAACTTCCTATTAGCTTCTTCCCTACTGATCTCATTTCCTCTAGCATTCGCATCATCATCTCGTTTCCTTGATCCCTGATTCCGTCCTCGACTGATCTCTACTGCCTCCAGCTTCTTCCATTTTAGAATTTTTTCGCACAATGCACTATCGTCACTTCCAATTTCCACTCCTTGACTCCTTAACCACTCTTTTCTCTGCATACGTTCTACTCACTCACACACTCAAAATACTCTTAAATTTATACACACACAGAAACTCTCTCTCTCAGATCGCCAGTTTCCTGGAATAAAATAACAAAAATTTTATTTGGAACTCGAGCCCTCACGTTGTGGTCGCCATAAACTGCTGTGATATACTCCGTTGAATGCAGGAACTGGGTCCTTTCAACAAAAAAATTCTAGTCCCACCGATTGGGCGTCATAAACTGCTGTGATTCTGGTTTCGCTTCAGCTGCTCACCTAATTTTCTAAACCTCCTCATTCATAAAATTAAACAACACATTCCTACCACAAACATCAACGTTAACTCTATTTACATCAATATTCACAATACATTAAAATTTCAAGATTAAAATTCAGCATAAATTTCAGTTTTAAAAAGAATTTCAAGATTAATTTTATTATCATTTTAACGTGCATCCAGAATTAAAGTCCTTGTGGGATGCCTACTAATTAATATAACAATATAAGCAGACCGGAGTCTGAGTATAAAGGGAGCATCTACCACCCCTTTACGTTAATTAACCAGGTTCGTCTAATTGAGCTCAAAGACATACCCAAAGTTTCATCATAATTCAGAACATCAATACTAAATACCCCTTTCTACTTAAACAAGCAAATTTCATCTTAAAATTAAAATTTTATGGTTAGTACAATTTCACTAATGTCCATTTAAAGTAAATCAATTATAAAGTTATTCAACACACACAAAATGTCAAACAAAATAGTATAATTTACCTGAAGGTTACTGTCCTCGTAGCTTCAATGTACATCGTCCCTTTAGTTAATCACACCATTCCAACAGGATTATATTTACGGCTTCTAATTCTCAACGCTTTTAAAATTTTCTCCATCACCATTTATTTAAAGTTGTTTCTGGGCTTTTCCGGAACTCATCTGTGTATATCTGACCCTGGTTTTGTGGATCCAGACACGTATTTGAACCATTTAATTATTAACACCCCGAAAATAACAAAGAAATTCATACTTCTTTCACCAATATACGCCAAAACTGCCTACTTTTGTGTATACATTTGTCGTTGTAAATTTTGCTAATTGGTACAGTGATACTAAATTTTATTACCTTGTATCTAAGTGCACTGAAGTACATTCATGTTAGCACGTAAATAACAAACTATTTTGAATCACTAAAATATACGAGCAAAATTTTAAATTATTTTATCAAACTAAAATGCACTGTTTAACATCTTGAATCAAGTCGCGGATGTAAGAGCTTTTAACGCATCGAATAGTCAAAAGTCTAAGAGGCCGAAATTCATATTACCACCGGTATATATAGCGAATAGCCGGCACGTCGCTTTTGTCCTCAAAACAGACAATTCTAAGAATTTCTCATTCTATGTTCCCAGTCCGTCGCTCGCGCGTCGGTTTTACGAATTTTTCACTCGCCCCATTTAAATCTCAGAAATTCTCACACGGCACGCAAACATGTCCGAGAAAAACTAATTAATTTTGTACAGAAATTGTTGTTTCTACCTCTGATATTTGCATCCTATTTTCAACCAATTGTGATCCTCGTGACGTTGCTTAAATCACGCCTTTTACTATATGTGTCTTTGCTTGACGCATTTTCTCTTTCCTTTTCTAACCTGTTCGTATTGGTGCAAATTGATATTCTTTATTATCGATTATATTTTAGTCCATGTGGACTATCTGGGTTTAATAACCCCGTATCGCACCTTCTCGTGAATATTAAGCCCCGGTTTCTCCAAGATTCTTTGAAACCATTTGTTATCTACACAATTTTCGCCGTACGTGATATTTAAACTACGCAGGTGTTCAAAATAATATTAATTCTCAGAGCTTTTAAATAAACCCTGTTTTGTATTTCGTGCTAAAGCATCTGACCGTTTCCAATATCCTTAGAATCGACATGTTTATCTAAACAAATTAAACTGAAATTGCCTTTTAAAATACGCAGGTGTGTTCAAACATCCTACTTCTAACTAACACTTCTAGGATTTGCATTTTATTGGGTTTTACAAGTTTCTATAGATATTATCTGTAGGTTTTGTTCAATACCGGTTACTTGAAATAGAGTTAATTAAGATAAATTTTGCACGTAATTTCCATTTGTTTAGGAATAATTACATTACACGCAGAGCTTTTAATACTGCTTCTTTTGATATAAAGCGTCTTGTACATGATTTAAATCTTTTATGTTTAATGAAACTAATAAATTTTTATGCTTCACGGTTTTAATAACGCGTATTATCTAATAATATTCATTATACACGGTGATTAAAATTATTTGATGTGATTATTTAATTTTGTACCCTGGTCTAAATATGAGTAATATATACATATAAAATTAGTAATATTGACTGTTTTTATAATGTATAAGCAAGATAAATATTGGGGATACAGTCAAATGGTTAAAAAAAGTTTATATTAAATCCATGCCCAATCTGACTGTATCCCCAATATTTATCTTGCTTATATACATATATATATATATATATATGGCGCGTGCGTATTTGAAAACACGCGTTGTTGTTTAAGGGTTGAAAAGTATAGATAATGAAATACCAAGTTGTAGCATGCGTATTTGAAAACAAGCTAGGCTTGGTGTTGACTTGTGTATGATGATTGAATGAAAGGTTAACAGTCTAAATGACCAGCAAAATAATGGATAATCAGATAATAATTATAACAGATTGTTTTGTAGTATAAATGATAAGATAACTAACCTTGATTTGACATGTGGTGTAGTTTCGACTATATTCTTGTTGTTTGAAGTGGCGAACGGCTTACACTTGATGCTGAATTGTCTGTTGCTTCAATGTTCACTTTTTCACGCACTTCAATGTAACATTTATTCACTGATTATGCCTTTTAACGCGACCACATGCACGGCATATCGGAGGACGCGTGTTGATTGCTTGAAGGTTGCTCGAGCACTCTCGTTTCTTATCTGTTCCTTTGTGTTTGGTTAGTTTAATTAGGTAGGGATAATGTATAGAAATCGATTAGGTATGCAGGATTATTTTATGATATATACAAGGGGAATTGTAAATAATGAACGGTTACGGAACAATATATATATATATATATATATATATATATATATATATAGTATATTTACTCTACCTTATAAGCGGCAGAGCCTCTATAAATTATGAGGGTTCCTGTCTAAGGTTTAAACCCAGGGTAAAGAGGATGGAAAATGGCCCTGAGTATTAAAGGGCCCTCTAAAGAGATCTTCCAGCTAGCTAAGCTTCTTCAACTTAGGGCAGAGCTATGAGCCAGGGTCGTAGGATGGTATACGATAATAAAAGAATTTTTAATGGACGCCACCGTATCTTAATAATAGCTATAATGAGAAACAATCCGAAGATAGGATACGGAAATCTTCGAAAAAAAAGATATCCTTAACGAGCAAAACATAGAAATATAATACTTACTTGTGACTCTGCAAACTTTTTGGAACGACGATCTCGTACTATCTGAAAATTTAATCACTTCTTAACATTTTAGAGCTAGGGCTACATTATAGCCTAGTCAATTTATCACAAAATAATTAATTCCAACAAGATTACTTTGTTGAGATTATACCTCGAAAAATTTTCAAACACAATACCAATAATCTATCCTTCTTCACTACAAAAATTTTATAAATATGGTTGCCTGCTTTTATAGAAAAATTATTGTTGACTTCAATGAAAGAAAGCTTTAAAACAACTTATTACACTTTCTATTGATTTACAGAGAAATATATACATCATTTGTATAATTTTATACGTGCTGAAACTTTTGAGATATCTACTTTTAATAATGTCTAGGAGTAGTCTCTGATTATTCGTATGAATTTTATAATTATAAATTTATTATAGTTCTCTAGAAGCAATATAGTGTTTTTGTTATTAATCTACAATTTGTATTTGATACCTAAATAGGATCCTGTTTGGGTTTACATTTAATTGATTAAATACTTTGACTTTTCTTAAATTGTAGAACTACATTTTTAATTAATTTAATTGATGGAATCAAAGGTCAAAAATACTTATGGTTTGAACTAATCTATACTTCAAGTGTACTGTCCAAAAAAATTATAGTTTATTATGTGACAAACAACTAGTAACATGTCACGTGTTTAGTTACGGATACATTTTAGTATAACTTGTAAATTCAAAATAGTTATCTTGTAGAAAATTTTTTGTGTTCATAAGAACATTTATACAATATCCAACTACTAAAGTCTGAACAAAAGTTTCGTGTACCAACCCAAATGACCATATAAAATTTACAAAAATTACGTGTACCAATTTAAATGGCCATATAAAATTCACAATAATTATTATTACATTTCCAGTAATGGAAATTGAAATAAAATTGGAGATGACTCACCACAAATAATCTGCTAGACATCAGAGTTCGTCAACCATCTTGAGGACTTACGAAAACAGGTGCGCGCGGCTTGCACGTGTAAGGCTCTACGGCTTGACTTCTAAACGAAACAAAATTTACGGAAAATTCCGCCATACTCCATAGCAACATTTAAGACTTTGGACTTTCAATACAGCATAACAAAAATTGTGCTTCAGTGTTCCATAACGATTATATACATAAGATTTATAGCTCCAATACTTTATACATTACGTGCTTGCTTTTCAATACTGTATAACATAAAACTTGTTTCGATACTGTAACTACATAAAATTTGCGTTTCAAAATTGGACCTAAAACTTGCTTCGATATTTTATAGCAATCAACTTAAAACTTGCGTTTCAATATTGTATCTACATTTTTATTGCGCTGAAAAGAATCGAAAAAATGATTTGGATGTAAAATTGAAAATTATTCACCTACCGTAGATGATGTGTATTTCACAGTCACACTAGGTCGATTCAACTACTAATTGATGCCAGGGTATACGTCGACACCATTTCACCTGCCTTTGGGACAGCATCTTTTATAAAACCTGCTGTCCCAAGTTTCAACTCTTGCTTAGCTGATTACACTCGGACGTTAAATGATGAACCTCGACCACGAGGCAATTTTATCATTTAAGCACGCGCAGAATTGGAATGTTGTATCAACACATACACAGATAAAAATAACTTAAATTCTACTTCGGGTCCTTAGATATAGGTGGAGTTCTAGGCAACGAATTGATAATATATTGCTACAATAGGAATTTAATATTTTCTGTTTAATAAAGGATATTTGTTAAATAAATATTTAAAACAAAAGCGTACATTTATAAAGCAGGTAATTGTATTCGTTACAAATCATGGGTTGACCATGGTCAACCTTCGACATCGACTCCAAATGCCAATCTCCACGACAAGAAAGTTTTGCTCGGCATATGGTGGGATTGGAAAGGTGTTGTATTACGAGTTGTTACAACCGGGTGAAACAATTACGGCAGACCGCAATGTCAGCAACAATTGATTAATTTGAGCGATGCGTTTGAAGAAAAGAGGTCATTTCTGGCAAAGAACATCGTAAAGTGATACTGCTTCATGACAATACCCGGCCACATGTTGCGAAAGTGACTCAGGACCATATATTTGCGTTAGGCTGGGAACTTCTCCCACATGCGGCGTATAGCCCAGACATGGCGCCTTCCGATTATTACCTATTTGGGTCACTACAGCATCGCTAAGCTGATACACACTTTGTGACACTTGAAGAGATACGAAAATGCATTGATCACTTTATCGTCTCAAAGCCAGTGAGCTTCTATCATCAGGAAATTCTCAAGCTGCCCAAAAGATGGCAAAAGGTCATCGATGCAAACGGGGAATATTTTGTTGATTAATATTTTTTTGTTTGTTTTTAAATAAAAATTGAATTTTGCCAGAAAAAGCTCAGAACTTTTTTGTATATCTAATAAAACTGACAACTCACAAAAACCCTAAAACAAAAACGTATTCAGGTAATTCGATACCGGCTACTCCCACCTGTGAAACTTAGAAACCAAGAAAGTTTCACACCATTGTAAAATTGTATTAATTCGTGTATATCTAATCGGCGGACTTATTTGCCTACCACTAGATGTAAACTTTTCCTATCTATTTCCATCACTTTCGTCACCAATGGAACTCGTTACGCCGTTTTTTCCTTTTTCAATACCACACCCCCGTTTTTCTTGCCGCGACTTCACGACTAATTCCTGGGCAAGTTTAACATCAGGTAGAACAGCATTCTCCTCTAATGAATACAACCTTTGAACCGAACGTAAGAGTTGCCCCCTTACCGTACTTATACATACTACACGTATTTAACTGTCCTTTCCAGGCAATAGTTCCTCTACAGCTAAAACTCTAAATAACCAACTAAGCAATGACAAAGACGTACGATTCCGTTTACTACAAGAGTTTGCAATTAAAAATGATATAAAATTTAATGTTATTGATAGGCATAAACGTTTGACGTCTTATGAGGAAGTCACAATTTTAAAACTAGGAGTTAATATAGGTTATAATAAAGAAGTCTTAGAAATAGAAAAATCCAAATACTTTTTGTTCTTGAACTAAACCCAACAAACTTCTATCCATTTAAACAAAAAGTTATAAATTACTTAAAATACCTGTCAATATAGACAAAAGCGAAGTTTTAATAGCCGAAACAAAAATACATACAATTACTATTCTGGAATCAATCTCCTTCTGTGAAATCGGATTCGGTGGCATTCCCTTAAAAGAAGAACGTCAGATAGAAAATAATTTCAAACAACTTGAGGCACAGCCTATCCTTGACAACGAAATAGCGAGTCCCCCTACACAAGTTACTGACAGAGATTTATACTTTAATAAGAACAGAACATCTTAATTTAGAAGAAAGAACCGAAATTGTAGTTCTATATAAAAAATATAGGCATATCTACCAAAATTACGAAGTAAGTTAGGTTAATATAATCGCTACGTCATCGTCGTCGCCGCCGTCGTCCGTTACCATATTCCCATAATGATACAATAAATGCTATATATGTACCTTGTTTAGTTTTTTACGCTGATTTCAAGTATGCTATACACTTTTCAATATCTCATTTAGTTTTCGAGATAATCGAATTTATTTGAGAAATGTTAACAGTACAAACTAATATAAACTTTAATAGATATCCAAATGATTCTTATTATCATTTCGGCTTCAGTATCACATCATATAATTTTTGTGCAAAGGAAGATAATTAGTTCGCAAGCCTTTAGCTGTAGTTTATTGCACTGGAAATGGCAGGGATGTAATACATGGAGATCACTATGAAGCAATCATTCCTAATTCGGCTGAAGATATTCCAACCGTACATCAAACTGACTTATTCGGAGGAATCACAATACCCGGGACTAATCACAGAATATATGTTAACAATTTTAATTAATTATTCTCTATTTTTCTGTTTGTTTGAGTGGTGCTGAGAGCTTATATCATTAAGTAGTCCTACTCGAACTTGATTAAAACAATAAAATTTATTAAATTATATTTATAATAATAAAATTTTGTTTAACATTTAAGTACTAGTTATTTAATTTAAAATATATAATTTTCTTTTATAAAATTTCCATAAGTTTGGTTTAAGGCGTACATGCGTCTTAGATTTTTTTATTATAAAAATTCTTAGCTAACTTTTACCAAGCCGGTAAACACCGCATAAAACAACGGACAAAAAATCAGGATTTTACAAATCATTTCGCTATCCTTACCATTTAAAAACAAAAATCCAGAATCAAATATAAAGCATAAGTATCTCCATACAGTTTACCCGTGTGGATAGTAAAAAGGAAATCAGATCCCAGCGGTAATAAGAAATGGCGATTAGTTATAGATTATCGACAATTAAACCAAAAAACTATAGAAAATAAGTACCATCAACTGAAAATATACCCTGACTCCATTGAAAAAATTGTCTTTGCGGTCAATTATGGTCATTACGAATACACGAAAATGCCTTTCGGCTTGCGTAACACCCCAAGCACATTTTAGCATGTTATGGATAACATCTTGAAAGAATTTCTTTATAAATTTTGCTTTGTGTACATGGATGACCTCATAATATTCTCAAAATAACTACAGGAACACACGCACTACATTAAACAGATTTTCCAAAAATTTAGATAATTTGATTTAAAAGTTTAACTGGACAAATAAGAATATTTACGTAATAAATTAGCTTTCTTCGGGCACGGAATAACACCTGAAGGTATAAAACCGAACTTCAACAAAATCAAGACTGCCCAAAACTACCCTTTATCCAAAACCACTAAAAAATTTAAATCCCTCTTAGGACTGACAGGATACTATAGACGATTCATTAAAAATTTCGCAAAAATAGTAGAACTGTTACGGGCCTGTTTGACACTACGACATCATGGGACAAAAGGATTGATATCCTTAAGTTGGTTAGCTCTAGTCGGCGAGGGGTGAGTCTGACACAAGTCGTAGTTTGAGCGTCTAACAGCCCTAATCCGTAATAAGCGGTAAACAGTAAAGACTAGAGATAGGCTTTAACGATAACAAAATCGGGTGGGCACCACCAGTAATGACACTATGCTAGCTATAATCATAAGAATCTAGTTACTGGTCGAGAAAGCTCGTTAGCACTTGGTAATAATAATAAAAGAAAAATAAAGAGAAACTCACGGTGTAGAATGCTCTGATTTGCCCTATCTGCACATGCAATCTTAAGAGAAATGATACACCTTATCTTCGGTTACTGGCGCTATTTCTACACATAGTTGCAAGGATTACATTAATTAACACAGATATATACATTTGAACAAACATACGGCGTCTACTAGTACGCCTTAAATGCAACAAATATAAACAATAACTTACTACTAAATCGACGTTCGCACTGGCCAGAGCTATCAAAATAAACTCTTATGTACAACTTATATTTTTAAACAAAGTAGGAATGGATGCACCTAGATCTCACGCTGATGCGGCTAAGCAATTTGACGACGTAGGGTATGAACTGAAACCCGAAGTATCATGCGCTCTAAGCCGGGTGCATGCAAAACCTCAAGTATCTAAGTGGATACTAAACGTAGGACTATTTGAATAGGTTTGCTTCACAAATGTTATGAACTTGCGTTCACGGAACAAATTACACCACGGCTATATGACCTTGAAAAAGCTCGTAGCTTTACAGTTATAAATGCTAACAGTGCGCACACATCTTTTTCTATCCCACGTGGCCGACGGTGCAGCGAGGATAGAGTGGATATACGACAAAGCGCACTTCTCTAATTTTGGCTCCACTGACACAGGTTGACAACAACAACTTATAGTTTTGGGGAACAAAATAGCTCAGTGCCAACGTGCGGAACTAGTCTGATCACTCAGTAAAAATAGTAACAGTTTAACGCTTACCTTGTGAGGTAAATCAAGCCACTGTACATAGTGAGTAGGAGTCGTGTACGTTTTAACAAACTACCAACAAGCGTCATTACGGGGTGTGTGCTGTTCCCAAATAGATTAGACAATTACGGCTTACGGCATACGTAATTTAAGGTCCTTTCTTTTTCGTCCAAATTAGAAATTCCCAATATATATATATATATATATATATATATATATATATATATATATATGATATAGATAACGGCAAATAAAAGTGGACAATGAGTAGACCTACAACAGATAGATTAACACACCCGCACCATAAAACCTAACTTGACACACTTTCGAAAAAAAAAACGAAAAAAACTGACGTTACTTAATGTTAATTCCTCGCCTGCCTTAAAATTAATATTAGAAGTGCGTCATTTACTACGCTTGTTAAACGATTATAATATAATGAATGATTATACAAACGGAACGTTACACCTCCCCCACTCGAAGACGAAAATCCCATTTTTGGCTTAAGAAAACGAAACATAAACCTAAAGAAAACGAAATTAACTAAACAACACAAGAAGGACAAAAAAAATCAAAACACATTAACAACTAATCGGGGTGGTGTTTGAGATCTTTGGCGTGCCATACACCTTTAGACATGCCAGTCGAATCGGACAACTCGTAAGTCGAATAAGACACCTTCTTACGAATAATAAAAGGTCCAACAAATTTCGGGGCTAATTTCGCGGTAAAATGTTTTAACGCATCAGATAAGACATATTTCCTTCTCCACACATAATCACCAAGCTCGAAATCTGCTGGACGTCTACGTAGATCATATTTAATTTTAGTGCGATCATATGCCACTTTAAGTCTCTTGATAATATCATCATAAATTTTCTGCATCGCAGCAGAACGCGATAGAAGATCATTTCGATCAACAAAATCAACGTCATTCAAATTATGGGATTTATCAGACATATCGGGACTTCCTTCGAGGTTCATCTCGCGGCCAAAATTAGCAAAATACGGTGACATACCGGTAACTTCATGAACAGCAGTACGTACCGCGCAAGCTACTTTAGGTAAATAACGATCCCGATCTTTGTGATGGTCTTTCACATACGACGACAACATAGTCTTTAAAACTATATGTACTCTTTCAACCGGATTCGCTTGAGGATGATAATAAGCATTAAATATAATCTGAATTTTATACGAGGATGCCAACTTGCTGAATTCTTTAGAACGAAACTCAACACCATTATCGGTAAGTAAATATTGCGGAACACCAAATACCAAAATAACATTCTCTTCAAGACGTTGCACCACAGCTGAAGCTGTAGCAGAACGTAACGGGAAAAACAATGAAAATTTCGTAAAACAATCGGTAACTGACAAAATATAGCAATAACCTCTAGATGAACGCGGTAACGGACCTATAATATCACAAGATACCATCTGCCAAGGTTTCTTAACGATCGGGTGTCTGAACATCAGACCTGAAGGTTTCTTCTGTTCAGGCTTCTGTTCTAAACACACCCTACAATGACTCACATAACGAGTAACGTCGGCCTTCATTTTCGGCCAATAATATAAACGAGAAATACGACTAAAAGTCTTAAAAATACCTAGATGACCTGAAGTAGGCTCATCATGAAACTTTACTAAAAGGTCTTTACGACGAAATTTCGGGACAACTTCTCTCCAACAATCATCTTCTTCAGAAACATCCGGATAATCAACTTTCATCCGCTTATACAGAATAGCACCAACAATTTTCCAACTATTGTAGACAATCGGCTTAGCCTGCACAAGTTTCCACATACAATTATACCAACGATCAATTTTTGAATTTATAGGAGGCTCTACGTCTTCACGCTCCTTCACAATCACATTGGCAGCATTAACTCAGGCACGGAACGAGATAACGCATCGGGAACATGATGATCTTTACCCTTCCTATGTAAAATTTCAAAATCGTGCTGCTGTAACCTAATAGCCCATACGGCCAATCTACCTGATGGCTCTTTTAAATTGCTCAACCACACTAGGGAATGATGGTCCGTAATAACGGTAAACCTGATGCCTTCAAGATATGGACGTAACCTTTCAATAGCCCAAATCACGGCCAAACACTCACGCTCGGTTACTGAAAAATTCGTCTCGGCTTTAGTAAGAGAACGACTAATATAACACACAACATATTCTTGACCATCCTTGGTTTGAATTAGGACTGCCCCTAAGCCATAACCAGAGGCATCTGTTTGTACACAAAACGGTAAGTCAAAATCAGGACATCTAACTATAGAGGCGGAAACCAAATGATTTTTAATAGTAGTAAACGCAGCCTTACAAATTTCGGACCAATCAAATTTAGCATTCTTTCTTAACAAAGCAGTTAACGGGGCGACAATTGACGAAAAATTCGGTATAAAACGTCTATACCACGATGCGATACCTACAATTCTCCTAACTTCGCTAACAGACTTCGGTGGCGGTATGTTCAGAATAGCGGTAATCTTTTCGGGATCGGGGAGTAATCCTTAACTGTTAACTGCGTATCCAAGATACTTAAGCTCAGGTTTGCAAAAGTGACACTTCTCACGACCTAACGTCAGACCAGCATTACTTAGACGGGTAAATACTTCTTGTAGCACTTCGATATGTCTCTCAAAATCAGGTGTACATAGGATTATATCGTCCAAATAAACAAAAACATAAGGTTCCAACTCGGGCCCTAGCACAGCATCTATGAGACGTTGCCACGTAGACCGAGCATTATGTAATCCGAACGGCAAACGACAAAATTCAAATAAACCACGGTTCGGTACCGTAAAAGCTGTATACTGACGGGATTCCTTAGCAACAGGGACCTGCCAATACTTTGACTTAATGTCTAACAAAGTAATATACTTTGCGTTACGAAGACGATCTAGAATCGACGAAACATACGGCAAAGGATACGCGTCCTTTTCCGTAACTTTATTGATTTGACGAAAATCTACACAAAATCGCAACGTATTATCACGTTTTTTTACCAACAAAATCGGACTAGACCAAGGACTGTTCGAACGTTCCACCACACCTAGCTTTAACATCTTCTCCAATTAGTCATCAATATGTTTTTGCATAACCGGCGTCATCGGATAATATCTCTGCTTAATCGGTTTCGAAGAGGTCTTAATCTCGTGTTCCACTACATTCGTGCAACCTAATGGCTCACCAGAATATTTATCAAAATGTTCATTTACCAACCGTTCTAATTTCAAACGTTGTTCGTAAGACAAATCATGGGTAGACTTTAAAACAGAATTACTTAACGTATCATCAACAGACAAAATATCGGGATTAGTAAACTGCCATTGTCCTTTCATGATATCCGGAACTAAACCGATAGACGACCAAAAATCAATTTCTAAAATTAACGGATGCGTAACTTCCGGCATAACTAGAACTTCAACAGTAACGGTACGTTCTTTCAAACAAATCGGCAACGTAATGGTTCCTAGACTATTGATTTTTTGACCATTTGCTACAGTACAGGCGGGACGGGAATCTTTTCTTAACGGTAACTTTAACGAACTTAATAAATCCCAACCTGTCGAACCTAAAATTGTTCTACTAGCACCAGAGTCTAAAAATCCAAGTAACTTATAACCCAAAATATCAACAGTAACATGGGGTCGCGCATCGTGTGTAGAATTCTCAAAAACATAATCTAAAATAGCTTTATTCTTAACGAAATCAGCATTTTTAACTTTAACTAGATTTTGTACATAAAGAGTCGAGTTAGTGAACGTACGGGAGAAGATTGCTCGACTATTCAATTTCCCGTCGGGCTGTTTCCCGAAAATCTACAACATTTATTGCAAGTATTCACGGTAAAACCAAGATTTGCACAACCGTAACAATATTGACGTCGACGCGACACATCACATTGAGTTGCTCTGTAATCACTTTTATCACAAATCCAACAACGAAGTGTTTTCTGACGAATATCGCCTCCAAACCTTCGACCTGCAGTTGTAGCAACTTCGGTAGTGCATAAGTCACTAGAAGAACGCATATAAGCTAAATCGGCTTCCAGATCTGTCCGACGACGAGAATGCGGTAGATAAGTATCAATAGAAAAAAGTCTTTCTTCCATCTTTCTACCATACGACAGTAATTCATTTACAGAACGCACCTCAACAAGCACTAACTGATTTTGATAAAAGGGAGCAATATTACGCATTAAAATTTTAAGTTGATCTGGTTCTGACACAGCCTCATTTGTACGAACACAAATCGGGCCCCAGGGTTCGGGCGCCAAATTAATTTTGTTACGGCCTGTTTGACGCTACGACATCAGGGGACAAAAGGATTGATATCCTTAAGTTGGTTAGCTCTAGTCGGCGAGGGGTGGGTCTGACACAAGTCGTAGTTTGGGCGTCTAATAGCCTTAATCCGTAATAAGCGGTAAACAGTATAGACTAGGGATAGGCTTTAACGATAACAAAATCGGGTGGGCACCACCGGTAATGACACTATGCTAGCTATAATCATAAGAATCTCGTTACTGGTCGAAAAAGCTCGTTAGCACTTGGTAATAATAATAAAAAAAAAATAAAGAGAAACTCACGGTGTAGAATGCTCTGATTTGTCCTACTTGCACATGCAATCTTAAGAGAAATGATACACCATATCTTCGGTTACTGGCAAGGATTACATTAATTAACACAGATATATACATTTGAACAAACATACGGCGCCTACTAGTACGCCTTAAATGCAACAAATATAATCAATAACTTACTACTAAATCGACGTTCGCACTGGTCAGAGCTATCAAAATAAACTCTTATGTACAACTTATATTTTTAAACAAAGTAGGGATGTATGCACCTGGATTTCACGCTGATGCGGCTAACCAATTTGACGACGTAGGGTATGAACTGAAACCCGAAGTATCGTGCGCTCTAAGCCGGGTGCATGCAAAACCTGCTGTATCTAGGTGGATACTATGCGTAGGACTATTTGAATAGGTTTGCTTCACAAATATTATGAACTTGCGTTCACGGAACAAATTACACCACGGCTATATTAGCTTGAAAAAGCTCGTAGCTTTACAGTTATAAATGCTAACAGTGCGCACACATCTATTTCTATCCCACGTGACCGACGGGGCAGCGAGGATAGAGTGGATATACGACAAAGCGCACTTTTCTAATTTTGGCTCCACTGATACAGGTTGACAACAACAACTTATAGTTTTGGGGAACAAAATAGCTCAGTGCCAACGTGCGGAACTAGTCTGATCACTCAGTAAAAATAGTAACACTTCAACGCTTACCTTGTGGGGTAAATCAAGCCACTGTACATAGTGAGTAGGAGTCGTGTACGTATCAACAAACTACCAACAAGCGTCATTACGGGGTGTGTGCTGTTCCCAAGTAGATTGGACAATTACGGCAAAACGGCATACGTAATTTAAGGTCCTTTCTTTTTCGTCCAAATTAAAAATTCCCAATATGGATTTCTATTCTATATATATGGATATAGATAACGGCAAATAAAAGTGGACAATGAGTAGACCTACAACAGATAGATTAACACACCCGCACCATAAAACCTAACTTGACACACTTTCAAAAAAAAAACAAAAAAAAACTGACGTTACTTAATGTCAATTCCTCGCCTGCCTTAAAATTAATATTAGAAGTGCGTCATTTTTACTACGCTTGCTAAACGATTATAATATAATGAATGATTATACAAACGGAACGTTACAGAACATATTACAAAATGTTTAAAAAAGGGAACAAAAATAGGTCTTAACTACCAAAACTATCTGTCCGCTTTCCAACACTGTAAGGAATTGTTGACCAACGCCCCTAATCTTGCTTACCCCAACTTCGAGAAAATGCTTCAAATAACTGCAGATGCCTCTGGAGTTGCCATTGACGGTGTCCTATTTCAATATTCTAAACCTGTTAGTTTTTATTCAAGAACCCTTAACAGTGCAGAAAGAAATTACTCCACCATCGCAAGAGAGCTATTGGCGATAGTAGAAACTACCAAACATTTCAGATCGTACATTTATGGAAAACAATTCCTGATCGAAATTGACAACAAACCTTTAGTTTGGCTTTTTTCAATTAAGAACCCAAATCATAGGTTAACAAAATGGCGTTTAAAATTGGAAGAGTTTGATTATAAAATTGTATACAAAAAAAGGGAAAAAAGGGTGGGGATGCTTTGTCGCGAATAGAGTTAAATTATAACGATAATACGGCTGATGATTTAAACCTACTATTTATTTTTCCAAATTTGGATGTAAATGAAAATCTTACTCTTAACGATTTTGACGAAATCCTCAATGAAACAGATTCTGAACACCAAATCAATGAAACCTACGGTAACACACCTCAGTAAAAACTCTGTTTTTACAATACCCATTTTAGACATTATTTGTATAGAATAATCTTTAAATCAGTAAACCAGTATAGTATCGTAAGGAACCTTTTTCAAAAAACGCTTATTACATTACTTTAAGAATTGGCCAGGAACGAGAAAACCTAGTTCTTGCTCTCAAAGAAGTTATAAACCCAAATAGCAGCTACGGAATTTACTTAGAAAACAAAGAGTAAAAGCCCGCGATTTTAGCCGTATGTCAACAGATGTTCAATAACCGTATTACACTAATTAAATGCAACATTAAAGCTAACGTTATAGAAAACCAGGACGAACAACTAGCCTTAATAGATAATTACCATTCACTTAATCACAACGGTATTTTAGAAACTTACAATAATCTTAAATTAAAATACTATTGGCCGGACACGAAAACCGCAATTAACAAAATTATAAACGATTGCGAACCTTGATTGATTAGCAAATATGAACGAAATCCGTATAAAATTGCATTTCCGGGACGAATACTTGCAAAACGACCTTAATGTTATTTATATTAATACTTTCAGTTTTGACAATCAGAAATTTCTAACCATAATAGACTTTTTTCTAAATTAGGACTTCGTTCTTAAATGGTATAACAATAATGTATGTGTCCTTCTTTTATGTGCCAATGGAATACACTTATGCGTGTATACAGAATGGGAAAATTAAATAGAAAGAAATTTTACTTTCCTCCGCTTTTCTTCTCTTTGGGTGGCTTTTCTTTTCAGAAAATTTTGTGTGCAATGACCTCTAGTGACCTTAATATCACAATATGTATAGTAGAGTATAATTCGCCAGTGATGCTCCACAAATAATCTATTATAGGTCAAAATGTTTCGTACTCTGACCTCAATATTTTCTGGTAAATATCCGCTTTACAAAACAAAATTATTATAGGATTAAGAATTTCTTCTACTTTAAATTCAAATTACAAAATACTCAACTATCGGTTACAAATAAAGAAATCTAAAACCAATACTTGCAAAATCAAATAACGCTTATCCAACTCGTAAACAGTATTAAATACCTCCCAATTTCGTTTTACAATTGAGGTTATCAGTATGTTCATATAATTTTAATTCTCTATTTAGAATCTTAATTTTCAAAGTGCAGCTTCTATTTTCTAATTAATTAATTTTAGAGTAATTTCTGAATTGAAGAACGTTCATTCTCTATAAAACAAATGATAGTGCGAAGTTACATGCTTGAAACTATTTAAACGTATAAGCCTCATGCAACTCGGTATGTTATTTGGCTTTATAATGAAACGCGAATATTACGGATCTCTTTGTTCAGGAACAAATCTATTCTCAATTCTTACATGTTCTTAGTAAAACGCAAATATATGAATGAATCAATAATGTTGATTGCCTCTGTTTATATATAAAATTATTTCAATTCGAAAATTTTTCTGTTCCGTTTAGAACATAATACACCTTAATGATGGCATATTTTCGAGAATGACGCACTTTATCATCTAATTAGTGTCAGATTCCGTGATTTACGAGCATCATAAAAGTGCCGTCAATCCTTGTCTAATGCACGGAGTTGATCTTCTTTTTGCCTCCTTCATATTCAAATCCGGAACCTATAAATTCATTTTTATCGATTCTACAACATTTTTATAGCCGCTCGAGTTCTGTGAATAAACGTTTATTTATTAATTATAAGTAGTCTTTTGTACACATTACGAACTTTTCTCTGTCTCCTGAAGCTCCTAGAATATCTTTTATTTAAAATTTGCAAAATGAATCTGAATATTGCATCCATACACATATTTAATAAGGGTTTGGCAAAATGCCATAAGATTTGCATTGTTTTTAAGCGGACATTTTACACACAGAAAATTTATTTAATAGTTTACACTTTGAATGATGATTTACATAAGGATTAAAGTTTATACACACGGGAATATGTTTTGTAATAACGCGGATGTTTTATACACAAGATAATCACATCAATAACCAAAGCTTTAATTGCTTTTTTGTCAAAATTTGTATACTAATAAAGTTAGTAATTTAATTAATGAGGGGCAATAAATTGATATTGTTCTTACGCGGATTAAATAGCTTTTTGTATTTATATTTAATTATTATTTGTACACAGCTGTATTATTGATTTAAAATTGGGTCTTTTAAATATATCGGAAATGTGTTTTACTTTACATTTCAATGACTTTATATTTATCTCTTAGATTGATTATTTACACACACCGGAATGTTTAGCAATAACGCGGATGACTTTAGCGGCTTAGTACATGCAATATGCTTATTTTATAGAGTGAAACCATTAAACATTTGGAAATTTCAATTTTTCCGTTTTCTTCTATTTGGGTGAGTTTTATTTATAGAATTTGTGTTTCCATGACCTCTCGTGATCTCTTTATCACGTCAATAAATATATATATATCATCATTTTGTTTTTCACCTTACTTAAGGTCGATTTGACGCATCTCTAACCTTTTTTCTATTCTGTGCTAATCTAAAAAGTTTTACATACCCTTCACAACCTAAATTTCTAATAATTTGACTAATATAGATTGGTTTAGGTCTTCCTATACTCTTCTATCTTTTTCTTATGTACCTGGCTCTACATAGATATTAGCTACCTGATGGTTGTTAAAGAACTCCAACATGTTTACATGATTCTCATTTATACGGAAATAAAATATTACCTGATTATCCCCTCCAAAAAGGAAAAGTGTTAAATTACATGTTATAGAAGGCTTAAGCAGCAAATCGCTGTCAACATGCCAGACCGCTAAATAATTGTGAGTTATGTAATGGTGACATTTAGTTAACTGATTTTTATTTATTTATTTATTTTTTGTTTTGTTTTCGAACTTACTTAAGGTCGGTTTGACGCAGCTCTAAATTTTTTCTATTCTGAGCTAGTCTAAAAAGTCTACATACCCTTCCCAACCTAAATCTCTAATAATTTGACTACTATAGCTTTGTCGAGGTCTTCCTATTCTATTTTTATTTGGTAGTCTACAATCTATGACTATTTACCTCATGGCTTTAACTGGTGCCCTATCATTCTATCTCTCCTGACCTTTAATTGTTTCCACATACAGGGTTTCTCACCTATCCTTCTATAAACTTCCTCATTTGTTACTCTATCTGTCCAACTTTATATATATATATATATATATATATATATATTGTAGTGGGTTTAAAGGGCTAAATCTACGTATAAACAAGGTAATTTCAAACACCCTGAATAGAGGAAACAACCAAAATTTACGTGCGAAATTTATTTCATTTAGTTATTTTAAAGTAACAAGTATTAATAATTTTACAATTAATGAATAAAATTTAGTTAGGTTCGTAAAGAAAATAAATTGTAGAAACCAATGCAAATTAATTAATTAACTTAATTGAGTTTAATTCAAAAGGTCATTAAGTCTAATACGCATAAAAGCATGAAAATCGATAATACCAAGGTGAAACGCTTTGCTAACACATAAACTGCCGTTGGATATAAAATACCTTGAAAAGCCAACTCTTAGAAATGTTGTGTTAAAACGTCGGTTAATTGAACACCTGCATGTTTTCGAAATGTTAGGTTTCCCTTATTTTTAGATATAGCAAACAAGTTTCAAAGAATATTGGTTAAACGACAGTCACAAAGCACGTATACAAGTCTACATGGAGTAAAAAGAACGCGGACAGTAATATCGATTCTCTACCACTCAATCAAGGTTAGAAGGAAATATATAATATGCATAAGAAAGGGACAGCGTTAAAATAGGCGGGATTTTTAAGACGTCAATGGATATATTATTGGTCGATATCGTTAGTTGTACAACAGACAAACACGGGGATATTTGAAGTAGGGTTTATTGGAAAATATCGTAAGGACGCGCTAAATTTCGAGGATTTCGAAAACGGTTGAAACAAAATTTGAGGAAGTGTTATTTTAAATTAGATTTTTCACGGGAAGAGCGGCCTAGAGGTGGCACTCGGAATCATATAAATACTTGAAGAGAATTAGCATCGCTCTCTCTATTAACTTCGATCTCTTAGTATTTTCACCGCTTCAGAATACGAGTTTGTAAGTATACATATTTTTAATTTAAATAGTACAATGTTGGCCTCATAATTTGATACGCGAATAGTGGCGAGTCTAAATTTTAATTTGAGGTGCAACATTTATCTTAAACAAGCTCGTGAAGTGACGTGAAGTAACGTAAATTTAAATTAAATTAAACTAAAGTACGCAATTATAAAAGAAGTGTAATTAATTGGATTTGGATTTGGATGCACCGTGAAGGCAGAGCAAACAGCACAACCTAGATGAGGTTCTTCTACAAATAGCTAGAGGCGGCCAGCAGAGCAGAGCGAAACTAGTTTACCGCATCGTCAACGGAGTAGAGATCTTCAAGAAATTCCAGGTAACGCTTTAAAATTGTTGTTGTTATAAACTATGAGACTATGAAAATTGTGTGACGTGTGAGAGTGAATTTTGAAAATATTGTGCATTATTTTGCGTATTGAAAATAATACGTATAACTAACTTTATTATGGTATTTAAATAGAAATCTAAAGGTGTATATATAGCTTATTAACGTTCCATCAGAAATTTAAAAATTTTATTGTTACGAGTACATGGGTTTGTTTTTTTTGTTTGTTGTAAGAGTATGCGAAGTACAAAAGCATACATTATTCATAATTAACTGGGTTATCATGAGCTCACCATACTCCAGAGTATACTAATTTAAAATAAATTATAAATAAAGAAAGAAAATAAGGTATTATTCAGGGTCCATTTACTCCGGGTATATTCAATGTGTTTGATATTTTAAATTAAAATCCAAGGCAGTACAAAAATAGGATTTATTGAGGTGTAACTTGATTTCTGAAATGTGGATAATCTTGAATTTTATTTGTAAATAGTGGAAAAATAAATATTGTATGATGGTTGTATTATTTTGCGGTTTTATTGAGAGTGTGCGTGAACGATACAGAGTATAATAGTGATTCTAGGTATCCAAGAGGAGGCCGAACTAAGCTAGCCTGGGAACTGAAGAAGAATTAAGGGGATGAAGAGAGGAATCTGGGTAAGAGATTTTTTTTTTTTTAATTTTTCTACTGTGTGCAATTTTCGATTATGTAAAAATAAAAATAAATAAATTTTCGAGTCTACTGAGATTCCTGACAATACACGGCAATTTATATATATATATATATATATATATATATATATATATATATATAGGGACATAGATATATATTAATGTGACAACCTCTGTATTGGGGGTCTCAAAAATTATTGCGATGACTTAGGTACAGCGAACTGTATTAATGTGAATGCAATATGAAATTCCTATGTTATCATCTTCCTTTTCTTTTTTTGTCTGGCTAGTTCAGCGAAAATTATAGTGTGGCACTTACAAAATGAAACGAAACACGGCAATCTCAAGAAACATTTATCCATTCAAAAACACTTTTTGCTTTCATACAAACAATCTCTTAAATTATAAAACAATATACAACTTAGTTCATCCATAAAATTATTCTTAGCGATTACCTATATACGAAAGTTATCCTTATCTAACAGATACAAAATCCTTTTTAGCTTATACGTGGATTATTTGTCTAAAAAATATTATATTAAATATTAAAATCTAAAAAATATTTCCACGTTCGTGAAATATGATTGGCTAAAAACGCTTTACAGATAATTTATTATTGTCAAGATGCTACTAACTCCGACCTTAATATTTTCTACCAACTATCCCCTTCACATATAATAAAAACAAAAACTTTTTCTAAATTAAATTCAAATATTCTTATCAGTTACAAAAAAAGAAATTTAAAATTTATACTTATAGCTATTGCTATAGAGCGCTTATCCAAATTTTCTTTTTATTTCTATCAACGGTATTAAATCCTTCCTGGTTTTATTTTTAAATTGATGTTAAAACCTTAGTGTACAAGATTATTCATATTATCTTAAATCTCCCTTTGACGTTAGAACATCAGTTTGCAGAAATGAATCTTCCATTTTTAATTAATTAACCTAAGAATAGCTCTTGTACCGAAAAACGTTCATTCTGCAACGTATCTTACAAAACAAATGATGCTTCATCAAATAATTGCATTTGATAACTTCTATGTTTCAAACTACAGAAACGTTTACGTTTCATTGCAGCTCTGTATGGTCGTAAATTGAATCAATCACAAATGTTACATATTGTTTAGTTTAGAGAAGAATGAATAATACTGTTGCGGTTCATATACAAAAATTATATCTATACGTCACATTCGAGATCCTTCCCGATTTATTTAGAAGCATTAGACACCGCTGATGTAAGAATTTACTAGAATTTTACTGTTTTAACGATTCAATTAATGTCAATTGTCGTGATTAATATTTATCGTAAAGTGTGTCGTTCATCTTTATTTAATACGCGAGGTTAATATTCGCGTCTCATTCCTTCTTATTGTTACATACAGCAATTAAACTGGCTTATCTAATCTTTTATCACAATTTAATGGCCGCGCGAGTTATTCGAACAGGCGTTTATTTAATAATTAACTTTTAATGACGTTTAAAAACATTTCTTAGTAACTGGCATACTTTTTTTATTAATCCATAAAATTCTGGAAGTTTTTCGTTTAGTTTAATTAAAACTCTTAAAATGAATTAAAATGTTCTATACACACAGGAAAATTAATTTATGGTTTGAAAGTACATACAACTTCTTTTCATTCTTCTTAATCTTCTTTGGGGATTAAACCACTCAAAGAAGATTAAGAAGAATACTAAACAAACCACAACAAACATACAGGGAGTATTTATTAACTTCTTTTCAGTCTACACGGAAATTATACTTCGCTTTTCTTTCTTTATGATTAATTTGTATTTTAATAAAGTTAGTACTTTGAAGAGCGTTTTAAGGTATCTCACTCTGCTGAACAGAATTGATTTAAAAATGGGGCTTTTAAGTTATTCGCTTCACATTCTATAATAAATGTAGTACACGGAAATTTAATTTCAATAGCGATTTCTTATGTTTTGTAATAACGCAAGTGGAATGAATGGCTTTGTATTTAATGATAATAAAATACGCATATATTATACCGAGTAGCGACATTAAATATTGGGAGATTTTAATTTTTTTCGTTTTTTGGCTTTTTGGGTGAATTTTGCATAGAATTTGGGTGTTCAACGACCTCTAGTGACTTCTTTATCACGCCAATATATATGTATGTGTATATATATATATATATATATATATATATATATTGCTGTAATTGTAGGGTTAATTTAGGGGTAGGTTAAGTCGTAGGGGTCGTTGAATAAACAAAAGAAACTCCCAAGTAACAAAAGCACATAATTACAGATATTAGAAGAGTAAATAGTTCATTATAAATATTATTAGTTGAGAGCACACTGTATATAGCAGTACAATCGATTAAAACACATATCCAAGAGTAGCTACCAGCAAAGATAAGAATTTAAAAATGTAACAAAACGCATTGAAATTAAATCAGTGAAAAACCTGCATGAATTGGCTAGATAAATATTCAAAAAGTGCGTTAATACAGGGTTATTACAAATGAAATAGACAGTTTGGATAGGTTATAGAAAGTTTATTTTTGAAAAGTTAGGATTATTACTTATATGATTATAAAGAAGAAATGATTAAGTTTTTATTTAAAATTTTTACAAATGTTCAATGTGTGCACCTTTGGTAACACGACAGATATCAACACGGTAGTCGAATTCTTACCACACGCTATTAAGCATGTAACGGTCAACTGTAGCAAGAGCATTTGTGATACGTTGTTTAAGTTTGTCGATATCAACAGGAAGCGGTGGTATGAAAACTTTGTCTTTTACATAACCCCGTAAGAAATTAGGCGATTAAAGAATGTGTCATCATTTTCGAGACATTGTTGCATCTCCAGACAAAAATTGTTACGTACGACTTTATCACTGGCATTTAAACTTTGTACTAACTGTAATTTATACGGTTTCATTTTCAAACGTTTCCGCAGAATTTTTCACACAGTAGGTTGAGGAATTTGCAATTCTAAACTTGCTGATGTAGTCGATTGTCTTGGACTTCGTAAATAAACATGACGAACACTATCGATTTGTTCTTTTGTAACAGGAGGTCTTCCAGTACCCTTTCTTTTACACAGACATTCGAAACGTTTATACCAGTCATAGATTGATTGCCTTGTTGGTGGTGTTTTACCGTATTTTGTTCTGAAATGACGCTGCACAACAGTAACAGACTTTGTTTTGGCTAATTCAAGAACACAATAAGCTTTCTCCACTTTAGTAGCGGCCATTTTGCTAGACTGGTCGTTGTTTTAACAGCAGTACCAACCTAACAGTTGTACAAACATAAACTTTAAGAAATTCTCTATAAACCTATCTCGCTTACTATATTCAAATACACCAGTCTGATTTTTTAAAGGCTATCCAAACTGTCTATTTCATTTGTAATAACCCTGTATATCATCTTAAACGCACGCAGAGATTCTGCATTATTTTAAAAGCGTACGTGATCTAAAAGTATCACATTTGTTCAAAAATCCAATTTATTAGGAAATAAACAAACACCAAATTTATTCCATTCAGATTAGAATAAGGCCAACAACAATAGTACGTGATTTGTTGGACGAAGATTCCTAGGATTTCTGAATCAAATGTGAGGTATTATACGTGACATTCTTAGCATTGCTTCATACAATTGAACTACACAATTGGTAAAGTTTCCCAAAATAACAAGAGATAAGACACTTGGTCTCGCCCAGCACGTGAAGTCAACGAATTGCAAACAAAAAGGGCCGATCCTATAAATATCATGACAATTGAATATCGAGTTAGTATACTTTAGAAACTGGGCAGTCACTATACTTGAAAGTGCTAAATATTTACGTTAACAGTAAATTAAATAAAAGTGAAAATTAAAGAATGTGTAATTGTGCAAGCGAGCCGTAGTTCTAAAGACGTAAGTAGATCAGATTTAGTGAAACTATACCATTTCTAATAATAAATAAAACAGGGCTTTTAATTACCTTCTTAATTACCATGTCAATTACAATCTTAATTACAATCTTAAATTGCAATCGATATAACGATCCTAATAAAGATCTTGTTGCGATTCCTGTCAATTACGATCTTAAGAACAATTTTGGATACGAGACTCTGGAGAATGCTGCCTGTTCAAGCAATTTGATAATTTCTGAAAATGGTAAATATTCTATTAGGGAAATGAAAAACCTTTCATTGGAATAAACTCACCAATAATGATTTGGATACTAATTTGGTTGGATGTCGACTTCAATTCTTGGGAATGCATAGCACTTACTGAACCACTTCAGGTTAGATATTTTGATATGATTTATTTTTAAAAACTGTTTTTATCTCAATAATAATTCAAAGTGTAAGAGCCGACAAATTGGGGTTTCTTGTATAAATTTATGAAAAGTAGTAGACATCTTGAATCGTTTCAAAAGGTCTCTAAATGTAATAAAAAGCTCGTTTTGCTGGCTTGATTTTCTAAAAATCTGACAGATGTAAATAATTTAAAAAGGCAGGAGATATTTAAAAAGGTCGTAAATATTTAATCATTATACAGTGTATTGTAGAATTGCTTTATTTAATTGAATCAGCTAGTCGAGGCAAAGAAAATTATAAATTAACATTTCTACAAGTGCTTGAGTAATAAAAGAATAAATCACGACATAAATATTGCGTCGAAGCGTAGGGGCTAACAGGAGTTATCATAAATATGACAAGCCCAAATCGTGGGGCTCGATTATCATAGCATAAATATGGTCTGCCCAACTGTGAAGCAAGAATAACAAAGGTTTTATTTTTCCTACAGGAAGATAACACGACATAAATATGTACGCCCAAGGCGTGGGGCGATTATCACAGCAATATATATATATATATATATATATATATATATATATAGAAGTTCTTTCGAAGTTATTTCTGTTTATTGTTTTTGGTTATTTCTTAAGGGTTATAAACCACTTCATCCTGATGAGATCCACTAAGATCGAAACTAGTTGATGAATGTTTATTCCCTTTATGAAACAAACAAATTCTTTCATTTATGGCTATGCAAATTACTAGCTTGCTTTGTATAATTAATAACTTCCTTTCGATTTTTCGTAAAGGTTGTGATTATTTATACATCGTATATACTTGTTTTATTTATTCAAATTGCTATAAGCAATAATTTTTCATAATTTTTCATTGTTATTTATGATCTTTACCCCTCTAGGGTATAATGCCGAGCGCCGCCAAGAGACGGTGTGTTATATTTTTGCAAAAGTTCATGCAATTAACACACCTAACAGCCCAAAAAAGGTGAAACGTATTTGTTATAGCCATCTATGATTTTTCGACTTAATTTCGAAATTACTTCTGTATTTGACTAGTCTAGTACTAGTTATTACTTACCTGATGGCGTTCTTGCTTTACTCTTGCCATCTTATAGAAGTTCTTTCGAAGTTATTTCGAAGTTATTTCTGTTTATTGTTTTTGGTTGTTTCATAAGGGTTATAAACCACTTCATCCTGATGAGATCCACTAAGATCGAAACTAGTTGATGAATGTTTATTCCCTTTATGAAACAAACAAATTCTTTCATTTATGGCTATGCAAATTACTAGCTTGCTTTGTATAATTAATAACTTCCTTTCGATTTTTCGTAAAGGTTGTGATTATTTATACATCGTATTTACTTGTTATATTTATATATATATATATATATATATATATATATATATTGCTATACTATTCGCGTAATTTTCTTGCCCCCACTTTGGGTTGTTATTTTTATTACTATGAACTGGAATTCTTGATCCCCTTCGTTGTGCGCCTTATTAATTTTCTACGTACTCTAAATTATTGGACCACCATTTTAATATTCACTATTAATTGTAATTATCTCCTTCTCCAGCTGTCTTCTTAATATTGCTATCAACTGGACTTTATCTTTAAACAACTTTATATACCAATGGCAAAATTCGATACGTTACCGCCTTGCGGGTTATCAATTTCCTATTCAACTTGTGGCTCCGCCTTTGTACTATTTAAATCTTATGACCTCGGCTAGCATTTATTTGGAATTATAAAATTCAGTAAATTTCGATTTTATATAATGAAACCAATATGTTATGTACAGCTTTTGAAATTATTTGTATTACATTTTCAATTAGTTAACCTTATAAATTTCATTTATTAACAACCATCTACTATGTACTCAAAAACCCAAAGTCACCAAAGAAAACTTATTATCTTTACCAACAAAGTGTAGAATATTCTAAACCTGTTATCATATTACTCATTCTATACGTATGCAACCTCTTTTGTTGACTTTTCACAAGCAAATTCAATATTAAAAATAAAATAGAAATTTATATAGAAAAACAAATGTCTTATAACTAAAAATCTGACCTGGTCTTATCTTTTTTTTCACATCGACGCTTCCAATAAAAATGATCTTCCCCAATTCTGAATTCCATTCAAATTATTGCCATTCCGCTATGGACCACTATTATTAAATTATACACCCCAATTTATTTCAATTCTTCAAACTTAGACTTTTCATATTCTTGCCCCAGACTTAAAATTGTAGTTTGTTTTACCCCTGTACTTCAAAATTGTATTATTCTTCTTTTCCCCTAGACATCTAAATTGTATTACTGTATGTTCCCTTAACATCAGAATCATAGTCTATTTCCCTCAGACCTCGAAACCCTATTATTTTTGTCTTAGTTTACAATAAATTCAATAAAAACGTACTTACGTTTAAACGGCAATTATAATCTTCATATTCGCACTCATTTTATTTCACTTTTATAATTATTACGTATTACTTTGTTTTAATGGCAACGCATTTCGGCCTTCGTTGAGTTCAAAACTGACTTTCTTATCAAGGTGCTTGCTAATATATTCTCGAATTCCCACTCCATCCGTGGGTATGGTCTAGAACTCGTCGCTTGTTTCTGACCAATCAAATAATTTCATTTAGAGCAGTTTCTGATGTAATGCTCAACGATTCTCCATAATCACAACCTGCCCGCAGCTGTCTTTCGTTATCAACATGCTGTATTTTGATAGATTACTTGCTTTTCCTTAAACAACTGATGCAACTTGACTTTAAAATTTCATGTTTACATGCGATTCACGCAATTTTTAATCATTTCTCTTATCAAAATGGTTAGATCTTTGTACGCATTTATATTAACTACCTGAAACTCTATTTCTATATCCGTATTAATTTAATCGTCTGGAACTCGTTTTTTTAATGCGTGTCTAATTACACTTTATCATTTATTTCTAAATATACGCGTGCTTCCACTGAAAAATATCCTTATTTGTTTTACCTAAATTAACTAAACTTTATCTACAGGGTATTTAATATTTACTATCTACTTAATACATGTATTTCTCATTCCTACGCCAACTATGCGTCTTCCTATGTTTACCTGCGTCGCCCAAAAACTATTTCTACTTTATATACAGGGTGTTGACTACTTACTATCTACAAACTATGTCTATTTCTTAATTATTTCCTTAAATAAGTGCAGTTTTCTGCTGCCTATTCTAATTACTCATTCTTAAACGACCTTTACTATAACGTGCACCCTTAAACAACCCTTTATCACAGCAATATATATGTATATATGTATATTTATATATATATATTACTCATATTTAGACCAGGGTAGAAAATTAAATAATCAAATCAAATAATTTTAATTACCGTGTATAAGGAATTTCATTAAATAATACGCTTTATTAAAACCTTGAAGCATAAATAAACTCGGTCGTTTCAGTAAAAATAAGAAATTTAAATTATCTATAAGACGCTTTACATCAAAAGAAGCAGTATTGAAAAGCGCAGTGGATAATTTAATTATTCCTAAACAAATGGAAATTACGTGCAAAATTTATATTAATGAACTCTATTTTAAATAACTGGTATTAAACAAAACGTACGGATAATAATTTGTATTCGCTAAAAATGAAAGGATGGAAATCAATTTTAATTGGAGTTAATTGAACCATTATTAATAATAAGCATAAAACTTGTAAAAACCCAATAATAGTCAAATCGTAGGAAGGTTATTTAAAATGTTACGTTTGAACACCCTGCGTGTTTTAAAAGGCAATTTCAAGTTAATTTGTTTGGATAAACATGTTGATTCTAAGGATATTGGAAACGATCAGATGCTTTAGCAGGAAATACAGAACACCTGCGTATTTTTAAAAAAGCTCATTCTGCGTAAATTTGGCAAATAATTAATGTTTCAAAGAATCTTGGAGAAACCGGGACTTAGTATTTACGAGAATGTGCGATACGGGTTTATTAAACCCAGATAACAGTCCGCGTGGACTAAAATATAATCGATAATAAAGAATATAAATTTGCACCAATACGAACAGGTTAGAAAAGGAAAAGAAAATGCGTCAAGCAAAGACACATATTGTAAAGGGCGGGATTTAAGCAACGTCAAGGGGTTGCGATTGGTTAAAAATAGGATGCATATATCAGAGGTAGAACAACAATTTCTGTATAAAAGTAATTAGTTTTTCTCGGACAACTTTGCGGGCCGTGTTGAAATTTTCTGAGATCTCAATGGGGTGAGTACTAAATTCATAAAAATCGACGTGCAGGCTACAGACTGGGAACGTAGAATGAGGAATTCGTTGAATTACCCGTTTTAGGGAACAAAGCGACGTGTCGGCTATTCGCTATATATATACAGGCGGAATATGTGTTTCTCTCTTAGACTCTTAGACTTTCGACGATTCGATGCGTTAAAAGCTCGTGCATCCGCGACTTGATATTAAACAGTGCATTTTAGTTTGATTAAATAATTTAAAGTGTGCTAGTATATTTTAGTGACTCAAAATAATTGGTTATTTTACGTGCTAACATGAATGTACTTCAGTGCACTTAGATACAAGGTAATAAAAGTTTATTATCACGGTACCAATTAGTAAAATTTACAACGACAAATGTATACCCAAAAGTAGGCAGTTTTGGCGTATATTGGTAATATTGGTAAAGGAAGTATGAATTTCTTTGCTATTTTGCGGGGTGTTAATGACTAAATGGTTCGTAAATGTGTCTGCATCCACTGAACCAGAGGCAGATATACACAGATGAGTTCCGGAAAAGCCTAGAAACAACTTTAAATTAATGGTGATGGAGAACATTTTAAAGCGTTGACAACTTGAAGCTGTAAATAGAATCCGGTTGGAATGGTGTGATTTACAAAGGGACGATTACACTGAAGCTACGAGGACAATAACCTTCAGGTAAATTGTACTATTTTGTTTGACATTTTTGTGTGTATTGAATGACTTTATAATTGATTTACTTTAAATGGACATTAGTGGAATTTTTCTAACCATAAAATTTAATTTTAAGATGAAATTTGCTTGTTTAAGTAAAAAGGGGTATTTTGTTTTGATGTTCGGGAATAGGATGAAACTTTGGGTAGGTCTTTGAGCTCAATTAGACAAACCTGGTTAATTAACGTAAAGGGTGGTAGATGCTCCTTTATACTCAGACTCCGGTCTGCTTATATTGTTATATTAATTAGTAGGCATCCAACAAGGACTTTAATTTTGGATGCACAGTAAAATGATAATAAAATTAATCCGGAAATTCTTTTAAAACTGAATTTTATGTTCAAATTTAATTTGAAAATTTAATGTATTCTGAATATTGATGTAAATAGAGTTAACGTTGATGTTTGTGGTAGGAATGTGTTGTTTAATTTTATGATTGAGAATGGAAGTTATCTAGAAGAGCAGCCGAGGCGATTAACAGAAGGAATCAACGGACCAGGTGATTTATAAGGTTTCACAGCATTCTTGACGCCCAAACTGTGGGGCTCGAATGTTTTTTTAAAGGGCCAGTACCTAGAGATATGAGAAGATTCACAGCATTCTTGGCGACCCAAAAGTGAGGCTCGAGTTCCAAATAAAATTTTGTGATTTTATTCCAGGAAACTGGCGATCTGAGAGAGAGTTTCGGTGTGTGTATAAATTTAAGAGTATTTTAGAGTGTGTGAGAGTGATTAGAACGTATGCAGAGAAAGGAGTGGTTAAGGAGTCAAGGAGTGGAAATTGGAAGTGACGATAGTGCATTGTGTGGGAAAAATTCGAAAATGGAAGAAGCTGGAGGCAGTAGAGATCAGTCGAGGACGGAATCAGGGGATCAAGGAAATGAGTTAATGATGAGAATGTTAGAGGAAATGCGATTAGCTAGGGAGGAATCCAATAGAAAATTAGAACAGCTAAGCGATGAATCGAATAGAGCGAGAGAGGACTCAAATCGGAAATTTGACCAATTAAATCAGGAATTAGGGAATAAAATAGAAAAATCGACGAGAGAATTTACAGAATTTAAAACAGTCTTACCGTAAAAATGGGAGAAGTTGAAAATAGGGTTGATAAAAATGAGCGTGATATTACAGGTCTTCGACAGGAAATGGGACATTTAAGGTCCGAAGTACGCATTTTTTGTGAAGAAGAGATTAATGTGAAAATGACTGAAGTGACGGACTCATGTAGGGATCAGTTAGGCAGGGTAGAACGTGAAGTTAGTAGTATTAAATACAACATGTCAAATTTAACGGGGGATGGTCCCAGATTTTCTACAGGTGGAGTATCATTGGACCAACACATGAAGTTTTATGGCGATAACAGGGTAAATCCACAAATTTTTATTAATAGTGTAAGAAATCTAGTGGGAAATTTATTTGACGAACAGACTAAACTAAATACGATAAAGGCTTTATTAAAGGACAATGCGGAGGCATGGTACAATTTAGTAGGACAGGACATAGACACGTATCAGGACTTTGAAGACAAATTTTACAACATTACTGGAGTGATCACAAACAGGATCAGATTAGGGACGACTTGATTACAGGAAAATTTAAGGGAGAGTTTGCAGGTTCTAGGGAGCAATATGCCATCCGCAAGTACAGTGTGGCCAAACAACTGAATCCACCATTGACGGACAGACAGATAATCAAGTACCTATCACGACATTTTGAACTGGAAATTAGACAACACGTGGCCTTACAAAACATCACAGAACGGGAGACATTTTTAGAGTATTTACAGAGATATGACGATGTATGTGTTGGACGGACAAGAGATACGAGAACGAAACGTTAACACAGTTAGGTTTGACAACAGGACACCGAATTATCCGAGACGGCCTGACTACAACAGAAATTTTCGACCGAATTGGGAACGACGAGGACAGGAATACAGGAGCAATAGTGCGACTAGGGGACCGACGCCAAGACCTAGTTACACGAGACAGAACAGTTTACCGGAAGTAAACAGGACTGTGACCAGCACGCCGAATAGAGATAGGGACACGGATATTAACACGAGGAGGACGTACGCACAGGTTGTAGAAGGACAACCAGGACCAAGCACGGAAAACAGGATGAGACAGGATTTTTAGAACGCGACAGACCACTAGATTTCTGTGTAAATGTATACGAACATCCACGTGAATTTTTCAAAATTGAGGAGGAAGTAGAGCCAGAAACTGAGGAAAATTATGTTTGCCAATTATTAATTTAGAAATTTTTGAAAATAATGTAGAAGTATTACTTGATACAGGGGCAGAGGCGAGTTTAATATCGGAGGAATTCGTCAGCAAAATTAGGGATAAGGTTTGTGATAGAATTATGCCTATAAAACGTAGCCATTTAGTAGCTCCAAATAAAAGAAGTTTGCTGTAGTAAATAGTGTTGTGGTGCTTAGGATAGATATAGGAGGTTTAAGCTGTGAACAGGAGTTTGTAATTGTACCTGGACTGAAGTTTCAGAGCATTTTAGGTGTTGACTGTATGATGAAGTTAGGGTTTTGATAGATATGGAAAGGAAGGTAATAAGAATTAAGGATAGGGTAGTGCCATGGAAAGGCAGTTATGAAGTCACAGAGGATGACACGGGGTTTAGTATTAATGTAGTAGAGGTAGAGGATGATGAAGGTAAACAGATCAACACGATAAGATGTCCAGAGGATAGGAAAGTAGAGGTTCAAGCTTTAATACAAAAACATGCAGAAGTAGTGGGGTAGAAGCAGCATATCAGGAGCAGGTGAAGACGAAATTAAGTAAAGATGGCAAGTTTGTTTTTAATCAAGTAGATTTAAAGGATTCATTCTGGCGGATTCCATTACACAAAAATTCTAGAAGGTACATAGGATTTTCCATAGAGGAAAAATCGATAATTGTAAAGTAGTATCGTTTGGTTTGTCGGCAGAAAGGAAACAAGAATAAATGAGAAACAGACAAGTGTAGGGACTGAAGAAGAAGTAATATTTAAGAGTCAGGATAAGAGGGATGATAAGTTTATTGTATGTGAGATAATAGAGATGTTAAGTATAGATATAGAAGGGGGAGAGATAGGGATGAAGAGTATTAGGATGGTAAGAAGGAAGACTTGGAGGGTCAAGAAGAGAGTTAGATTTAAATAACTTAATGAACAAAGGATAGAGATAGGTGAACTTTAGTATAGATATAGAACAAGGGATAGAATAGGTGTATATAGAAAAGTAGAAGTAAGTGTTTATAGAAAATAGAGCTAGGTATAGGATAAATATGGGAGATAATTAGGAATAGGTTTAGGATGAGAATAAAGAGTAAAGGTAGGAAGAAAATAGGATAGATTAAGTGTAGATATTTCATAGAAGAGTAGTGGAGAGTTAGGAATAAAGTTAGAAGTAGGATAGGCATATAGGATTAGGTAGGGGGAAGTAAAGTATAGTGAAGAGTAGTTAAAAGTTAGGAATAGGATAGGTATATAGGATGTATATAGGATTAGATGGATAAGTAGGATGAAGTTAGGGATAATTTCAGTTTATAGAAGTAGGTGAGAGTTAGGAATAGGATAGGGATATAGGATAGGTGTAAATATTTTTTTGGATTGGAGACAAAGTAGGTAAGTTAGATAGATAAGGATAGAGAGAGATAGGCAAAATTTTGTAAAGATTTTTGGCAGTCTAAATATTTGATATTTGCATTCAAATAAGTGGGATTATTTGTATTCAAATAGGGGAAAATACTCATATTTAGACCAGGGTAGAAAATTAAATAATCAAATCAAATAATTTTAATTACCGTGTATAAGGAATTTCATTAAATAATACGCTTTATTAAAACCTTGAAGCATAAATAAACTCGGTCGTTTCAGTAAAATAAGAAATTTAAATTATCTATAAGACGCTTTACATCAAAAGAAGCAGTATTGAAAAGCGCAGTGGATAATTTAATTATTCCTAAACAAATGGAAATTACGTGCAAAATTTATATTAATGAACTCTATTTTAAATAACTGGTATTAAACAAAACGTACGGATAATAATTTGTATTCGCTAAAAATGAAAGGATGGAAATCAATTTTAATTGGAGTTAATTGAACCATTATTAATAATAAGCATAAAACTTGTAAAACCCAATAATAGTCAAATCGTAGGAAGGTTATTTAAAATGTTACGTTTGAACACCCTGCGTGTTTTAAAAGGCAATTTCAAGTTAATTTGTTTGGATAAACATGTTGATTCTAAGGATATTGGAAACGATCAGATGCTTTAGCAGGAAATACAGAACACCTGCGTATTTTTAAAAAGCTCATTCTGCGTAAATTTGGCAAATAATTAATGTTTCAAAGAATCTTGGAGAAACCGGGACTTAGTATTTACGAGAATGTGCGATACGGGTTTATTAAACCCAGATAACAGTCCGCGTGGACTAAAATATAATCGATAATAAAGAATATAAATTTGCACCAATACGAACAGGTTAGAAAAGGAAAAGAAAATGCGTCAAGCAAAGACACATATTGTAAAGGGCGGGATTTAAGCAACGTCAAGGGGTTGCGATTGGTTAAAAATAGGATACATATATCAGAGGTAGAACAACAATTTCTGTATAAAAGTAATTAGTTTTTCTCGGACAACTTTGCGGGCCGTGTTGAAATTTTCTGAGATCTCAATGGGGTGAGTACTAAATTCATAAAAATCGACGTGCAGGCTACAGACTGGGAACGTAGAATGAGGAATTCGTTGGAATTACCCGTTTTAGGGAACAAAGCGACGTGTCGGCTATTCGCTATATATACAGGCGGGAATATGTGTTTCTCTCTTAGACTCTTAGACTTTCGACGATTCGATGCGTTAAAAGCTCGTGCATCCGCGACTTGATATTAAACAGTGCATTTTAGTTTGATTAAATAATTTAAAGTGTGCTAGTATATTTTAGTGACTCAAAATAATTGGTTATTTTACGTGCTAACATGAATGTACTTCAGTGCACTTAGATACAAGGTAATAAAAGTTTATTATCACGGTACCAATTAGTAAAATTTACAACGACAAATGTATACCCAAAAGTAGGCAGTTTTGGCGTATATTGGTAATATTGGTAAAAGGAAGTATGAATTTCTTTGCTATTTTGCGGGGTGTTAATGACTAAATGGTTCGTAAATGTGTCTGCATCCACTGAACAAGAGGCAGATATACACAGATGAGTTCCGGAAAAGCCTAGAAACAACTTTAAATTAATGGTGATGGAGAACATTTTAAAGCGTTGACAACTTGAAGCTGTAAATAGAATCCGGTTGGAATGGTGTGATTTACAAAAGGGACGATTACACTGAAGCTACGAGGACAATAACCTTCAGGTAAATTGTACTATTTTGTTTGACATTTTTGTGTGTATTGAATGACTTTATAATTGATTTACTTTAAATGGACATTAGTGGAATTTTTCTAACCATAAAATTTAATTTTAAGATGAAATTTGCTTGTTTAAGTAAAAGGGTATTTTGTTTTGATGTTCGGGAATAGGATGAAACTTTGGGTAGGTCTTTGAGCTCAATTAGACAAACCTGGTTAATTAACGTAAAGGGGTGGTAGATGCTCCTTTATACTCAGACTCCGGTCTGCTTATATTGTTATATTAATTAGTAGGCATCCAACAAGGACTTTAATTTTGGATGCACAGTAAAATGATAATAAAATTAATCCGGAAATTCTTTTAAAACTGAATTTTATGTTCAAATTTAATTTGAAAATTTAATGTATTCTGAATATTGATGTAAATAGAGTTAACGTTGATGTTTGTGGTAGGAATGTGTTGTTTAATTTTATGATTGAGAATGGAAGTTATCTAGAAGAGCAGCCGAGGCGATTAACAGAAGGAATCAACGGACCAGGTGATTTATAAGGTTTCACAGCATTCTTGACGCCCAAACTGTGGGGCTCGAATGTTTTTTAAAGGGCCAGTACCTAGAGATATGAGAAGATTCACAGCAATATATATATATATATATATATATATATACATATATTACTCATATTTAGACCAGGGTAGAAAATTAAATAATCACATCAAATAATTTTAATCACCGTGTATAAGGAATTTCATTAAATAATACGCTTTATTAAAACCTTGAAGCATAAATAAACTCGGTCGTTTCAGTAAAAATAAGAAATTTAAATCATGTACAAGACGCTTTATATCAAAAGAAACAGTATTAAAAAGCTCTGCGTGTAATGTAATTATTCCTAAACAAATGGAAATTACGTGCAAAATTTATATTAATTAACCCTATTTTAAGTAACAAGTAGTAGACAAAGCGTACAGATAATAATTAATATTTAGTTAGGATTCACTAAAAATTAAAGGCTATTATTTTTAATTGAAGTTAATTGAATCGTTAGTAACAGATAATATCTATAGAAACTTGTAAAACCCAAGATTATAATACCAGAAAATAAAACTCTGAGAATTAATATTATTTTGAACACCTGCGTAGTTTAAATGTCAAATACGGCGAAAAGTTTGCAGATAATTAATGTTTCAAAGAATCTTGGGAAAACGTCGCATAATAGTTACGAGAATTGCTAAAGCTGGGTTATTTCACACTCCATGTGGACTAAAATAATCGATAATAAAGAATATCAATTTGCACCAATACGAACAGGTTAGAGAAGGAAAGAGAAAATGCGTCAAGCAAAGACACATATTGTAAAGGCGGGATTTAAGCAACGTCATGGGGTTGCAATTGGTTAAAAATAGGATGCATATATGAGAGGTAGAAACAACAATTTCTGTACAAAATTAATTAGTTTTTCTCGGACATGCTTGCGTGCCGTGTGGAAATTTTCTGAGATTTAAATGGGGCGAGTGAAAATTCGTAAAAAACGACGTGCGAGCGACAGACTGGGAACATAGAATGAGGAATTCTTTAGAATTACCCGTTTTGGGGAACAGACCGACAGACAGGCTTTTTGCTATATATACCGAGATGAATATAAACAAGCTCTCTTAGACTTTTGACTATTCGATGCGTTAAAAGCTCTTACATCCGCGACTTGATTGAAGATGTTAAACAGTGCATTTTAGTTTGATAAAATAATGTAAAATTTAGCTCGTATATTTTAGTGATTCAAAATAGTTGGTTATTTACGTGCTAACATGAATGTACTTCAGTGCACTTAGATACAAGGTAATAAAATTTAGTTTCACTGTACCAATTAGCAAAATTTACAACGACAAATGTATACACAAAAGTAGGCAGTTTTGGCGTATATTGGTGAAAGAAGTATGAAGTTATTTGCTATTTTTCGGGGTGTTAATAATTAAATGGTTCAAATACGTGTCTGGATCCACGAAACAAGGGTCAGATATACATAGATGAGTTCCGGAAAAGCCCAGAAACAACTGGTGATGGAGAAAATTTTAAAAGCGTTGAGAATTAGAAGCCGTAAATATAATCCTGTTGGAATGGTGTGATTAACTAAAGGGACGATGTACTTTGAAGCTACGAGGACAGTAACCTTCAGGTAAATTATACTATTTTGTTTGACATTTTGTGTGTGTTGAATAACTTTATAATTGATATACTTTAAATGGACATTAGTGAAATTGTACTAACCATAAAATTTTAATTTTAAGATGAAATTTGCTTGTTGAAGTAGAAAGGAGTATTTAGTTTTGATGTTCGGTAATATGATGAAAATTTGGGTATGTCTTTGAGCTCAATTAGACGAACCTGGTTAATTAACGTAAAGGGTGGTAGATGCTCCTTTATACTCAGACTCCGGTCTGCTTATATTGTTATATTAATTAGTAGGCATCCAACAAGGACTTTAATTTTGGATGCACATTAAAAGGATAATAAAATTAATCTTGAAATTCTTTTGAAAACTGAAATTTATGCTGAGTTTTAATTTTGAAATTTTAATGTATTCTGAATATTGATGTAAATAGAGTTAACGTTGATGTTTTTGGTAGGAATGTGTTGTTTTTTATGAATGAGGAGGTTTATAACATTAGATGAGCAGCCGATGCGAAAAGAGGATCACAGCCGTTTATGACACCCAATCTGTGGGACTAGAATTTTTTTTGTTGAAAGGACCCAGTTCCCGCATTCAAAGGAGGATATCACAGCAAGTTTAGGGCGACCACAACGTGAGGGCTCGAGTTCCAAATAAAATTTTGTTATTTTATTCCAGGAAACTGGCGATCTGAGAGAGAGAGTTTCTGTTTGTGGATAAATTTAAGAGTATTTTAGAGTGTGTAGAGTGATTTGAACGTATGCAGAGAAAGGAGTGGTTAAGGAGTCAAGGGTGGAAATTGGAAGTGACGATAGTGCATTGTGTGGGAAAAATTCGAAAATGGAAGAAGCTGGAGGCAGTAGAGATCAGTCGAGGACGGAATCAGGAGAAACAGGAAATGAGTTAATGATGAGAATGTTAGAGGAAATGCGATTAGCTAGGAAGAATCGAATAGAGCGATGGAGGAGTCTAACAGAAAATTAGAACAGCTAAGCGATGAATCGAATAGAGCGAGAGAGGACTCAAATCGAAAATTTGACCGAATGAATGAGACATTAACAGGAGTTAGGGAAACCCTAAGTGAGAAAATAGACAAGACGAATAAAGAAGTTTCAGAATTTAAAAATAGTCTTACCGTAAAGATGGGGGAAGTTGAAAATAGGGTAGATAAAAATGAGCGTGATATTACAGGTCTTCGACAGGAAATGGGACATTTAAAGTCCGAAGTACGCATTTTCTGTGAAGAAGAGATTAATGTAAAAATGACTGAAGTGACGGACTCATGTAGGGATCAGTTAGGCAGGGTAGAACGTGAAGTTAGTAGTATTAAATACAACATGTCAAATTTAACGGGGGATGGTCCCAGATTTGCTACAGGTGGAGTATCATTGGACCAACACATGAAGTTTTATGGCGATAACAGGGTAAATCCACAAATTTTTATTAATAGTGTAAGAAATCTAGTGGGAAATTTATTTGACGAACAGACTAAACTGAATACGATAAAGGCTTTATTAAAGGACAACGCGGAAGCATGGTACAATTTAGTAGGACAGGACATAGACACGTATCAGGACTTTGAAAACAAATTTTACAACATTACTGGAGTGATCACAAACAGGATCAGATTAGGGACGACTTGATTACAGGAAAATTTAAGGAGAGTTTGCAGGTTCTAGGGAGCAATATGCCATCCGCAAATACAGTGTGGCCAAACAACTGAATCCACCATTGACGGACAGACAGATTATCAAGTACCTATCACGACATTTTGAACTGGAAATTAGACAACACGCGGCCTTACAAAACATCACAGAACGGGAGACGTTTTTGGAATACTTACAGAGATATGACGATGTATGTGTTGGACGGACAAGAGAGATACGAGAACGAAACATTAACACAGTTAGGTTTGACAACAGGACACCGAATTATCCGAGACGGCCTGACTACAACAGAAATTTTCGACCGAATTGGGAACGACGAGGACAGGAATACAGGAGCAATAGTGCGACTAGGGGACCGACGCCAAGACCTAGTTACACGCGACAGAACAGTTTACCGGAGGTAAACAGGACTGTGACCAGCACGCCGAATAGAGACAGGGACACGGATATTAACACGAGGAGGACGTACGCACAGGTTGTAGAAGGACAACCAGGACCAAGCACGGAAAATAGTACGAGTCAGGATGTGGTACAAAGTATACACGTACAAAATCCCCTGGACTTAGTTGCTATTGATTATTTGAGTAATCTAGTCCGAAGTACAAAAGGACACAAACATGTGCTGATTGTGACTGATGTGTTTTCGAAATTTACCAAATTATATCCCACTCAGGGATTGTAACACAGTCGGAACAAACAAGAAATTGGAACAATTTTGTAGGTAAGTAGGAACTTTTAAACAGTATTAGCAGACAATGCTACTTATTTTAATAATCAAAGATTTAGAGATTATTGGGAGGCAAAACATTAAAGTGGTGTTTTGTAGCATAAGGCATCCTCAAGCGAATCCAGCTGAGCGATATATTCAAGAGACAGTTAAGTTTTGCGTTTAGCTTCACATAGGAATCATCGTTTATGGGAGGACAATTTGTCCAAGGTTGAATCTTTTATCAATGAAACCCTAGTACCGTGACAGAAATCAGTCCCATTATGCTGATCAAGCAACAGTATCCCGAAAGACCATGGCAAATTGTGCCTAGGGACGATGAATTTCAACAACTTTTGGTAGATGTGAGGGAGAGGTTAAGGAAGAGAGCTGAAAAATATACAAGGAAGATAAACGCAAGAATTAGAAAGAGGGTAAAATTTAAAGTGGGAGACCAGGTAGTAGTAAAAGCTTGAGAGTAGGGAAGAGAGATAGGATGACATGTGCTAAACTACACTTGCCATATGAGGGACCTTTTGAGATAGGTGAAGTAGTAGGGAGTGCACATATTTATTAAGGGAAGTAGGTAGCAGGAAATGAGAGGGACGGTTTCACGTCAACCTACTATTCCCTTATACCGGAGAACCAGCACCACAGGAGAAATAGGTGTATAATAGAGTAAAATGTAAATAGGATAAGAATAGAGATAGGTGTATATAGAAAAGTAGAAGTAAGTGTTTATAGAAAATAAAGCTAGGTATAAGATAAATATGAGAGATAATTAGGAATAGGTTTAGGATGAGAATAAAGAGTAAAGGTAGGAAGAAAATAAGATAGGTTAAGTATAGATATTTCATATAAGATTAGTGGAGAGTTAGGAATAAAGTTAGAAATAGGATAGGTATATAGGATTAGGTAGGATGAAGTAAAGTATAGTGAAGATTAGTTAAAAGTTAGGAATAGGATAGGTATATAGGATGTATATAGGATTAGATGGATGAGTAGGATGAAGTTAGGGATAATTTCAGTTTATAGAATTAGGTGAAAGTTAGGAATAGGATAGGGATATAGGATAGGTGTAAATATTTTTTTCGATTGGAGACAAAGTAGGTAAGTTAGATAGATAAGGGTGAGAGAGATAGGCAGTTTTTGTAATTTTTTTGTCTAAATGCTTTATATTTGCATTCAAATAAGTGGGATTATTTGTATTCAAATAGGGGGAAAATACTCATATTTAGACCAGGGTAGAAAATTAAATAATCACATCAAATAATTTTAATCACCGTGTATAAGGAATTTCATTAAATAATACGCTTTATTAAAACCTTGAAGCATAAATAAACTCGGTCGTTTCAGTAAAATAAGAAATTTAAATCATGTACAAGACGCTTTATATCAAAAGAAACAGTATTAAAAGCTCTGCGTGTAATGTAATTATTCCTAAACAAATGGAAATTACGTGCAAAATTTATATTAATTAACCCTATTTTAAGTAACAAGTAGTAGACAAAGCGTACAGATAATAATTAATATTTAGTTAGGATTCACTAAAAATTAAAGGCTATTATTTTTAATTGAAGTTAATTGAATCGTTAGTAACAGATAATATCTATAGAAACTTGTAAAAACCCAAGATTATAATACCAGAAAATAAAACTCTGAGAATTAATATTATTTTGAACACCTGCGTAGTTTAAATGTCAAATACGGCGAAAAGTTTGCAGATAATTAATGTTTCAAAGAATCTTGGGGAAAACGTCGCATAATAGTTACGAGAATTGCTAAAGCTGGGTTATTTCACACTCCATGTGGACTAAAATAATCGATAATAAAGAATATCAATTTGCACCAATACGAACAGGTTAGAGAAGGAAAGAGAAAATGCGTCAAGCAAAGACACATATTGTAAAAGGCGGGATTTAAGCAACGTCATGGGGTTGCGATTGGTTAAAAATAGGATGCATATATGAGAGGTAGAAACAACAATTTCTGTACAAAATTAATTAGTTTTCTCGGACATGCTTGCGTGCCGTGTGGAAATTTTCTGAGATTTAAATGGGGCGAGTGAAAATTCGTAAAAAACGACGTGCGAGCGACAGACTAAGAACATAGAATGAGAATTCTTTAGAATTACCCGTTTTGGGGAACAGACCGACAGACAGGCTTTTGCTATATATACCGAGATGAATATAAACAAGCTCTCTTAGACTTTTGACTATTCGATGCGTTAAAAGCTCTTACATCCGCGACTTGATTGAAGATGTTAAACAGTGCATTTTAGTTTGATAAAATAATGTAAAATTTTGCTCGTATATTTTAGTGATTCAAAATAGTTGGTTATTTACGTGCTAACATGAATGTACTTCAGTGCACTTAGATACAAGGTAATAAAATTTAGTTTCACTGTACCAATTAGCAAAATTTACAACGACAAATGTATACACAAAAGTAGGCAGTTTTGGCGTATATTGGTGAAAGAAGTATGAAGTTATTTGCTATTTTTCGGGGTGTTAATAATTAAATGGTTCAAATACGTGTCTGAATCCACGAAACAAGGGTCAGATATACATAGATGAGTTCCGGAAAAGCCCAGAAACAACTGGTGATGGAGAAAATTTTAAAAGCGTTGAGAATTAGAAGCCGTAAATATAATCCTGTTGGAATGGTGTGATTAACTAAAGGGACGATGTACTTTGAAGCTACGAGGACAGTAACCTTCAGGTAAATTATACTATTTTGTTTGACATTTTTGTGTGTTTGAATAACTTTATAATTGATATACTTTAAATGGACATTAGTGAAATTGTACTAACCATAAAATTTTAATTTTAAGATGAAATTTGCTTGTTGAAGTAGAAAGGAGTATTTAGTTTTGATGTTCGGTAATATGATGAAAATTTTGTTATGTCTTTGAGCTCAATTAGACGAACCTGGTTAATTAACGTAAAGGGGTGGTAGATGCTCCTTTATACTCAGACTACGGTCTGCTTATATTGTTATATTAATTAGTAGGAATCCAACAAGGACTTTAATTTTGGATGCACATTAAAATGATAATAAAATTAATCTTGAAATTCTTTTTAAAACTGAAATTTATGCTGAGTTTTAATTTTGAAATTTTAATGTATTCTGAATATTGATGTAAATAGAGTTAACGTTGATGTTTTTGGTAGGAATGTGTTGTTTTTTATGAATGAGGAGGTTTATAACATTAGATGAGCAGCCGAGGCGAAAAGAGAATCACAGCCGTTTATGACGCCCAATCTGTGGGACTAGAATTTTTTTTGTTGAAAGGACCCAGTTCCCGCATTCAAAGGAGGATATCACAGCAATATATATATTGCTGTGTATCTGAAATCGAGCACCACTGTTGGGCTGTCATAATTTCTATGTATCTGAAATCGAGCCCCACTATTGGGCTGTCATAATAGCTGTGAATCTTTTGTTGTAACGTCTCTAATTCATCCCCACAACTTAGGATGCAAAAAAAAAATTATGATGCTTTTTATTTGAAGCCCTTTGCTTGGATCGTAAAAATGTTGTGGATTTTCCCTTCGGAAATTCCCCAAAATTTTTAATGTAATTACAAAATGTTTCCACCTACCTAAAATTGAAGCCCTACCACCTAGACTTACAACTTATACCATCTAATAACAATATCTTCTAAAGATGCTTTTCACTCGGACGCCAAAATCTCCAGCTTTCTCAGAGATATCCGCCACGGCTGCTCACTCGTTCCCTGAAAATCCTAACCTTCTAAAAATAACACCGACTGCCAAAAGTACATAAATATTTATTAACATTTCCAATTCGTTACGTATCAATTCAATTTACATCCCTCATGAATTTCAAGCTCAGAAACATTTTATTACTTGTGCATATAATAGCTCAGTTTATAAAAAAATTAATTTAAAACCATACTACATCAATCCTGAAACAAAGTAACTGGGCTTATTTCCAACCTTTACTTTATACCCCAGGTCAAATACGAGCTTATAGTAAACCTCCTTTTATCTACGTGCTAACAACAACACTGCAATTTCCTGAAACCCTTTTACCTTTTACAAAAATTATAGTTTTCTCCTTCAAGTGATATCAACAAATTATTACATCAAATTTTCATTTAGTTTTTTTAATTGACTCATTAATTAAAATGTCTTTAAAACATAGTAAATACACAAAATCACTAAATTATCACCCAGAAAGTCACCAACAAAAACGAACAAAAGTTTTATAACTAGAGTTACCTGGATTTTTGTCTCAAGTGCTTTCTATATGGACACCATCTCCAACGTGATCCTTCTTTTCGACTGCACGTTCAAATACTGTCTGCGGGTGGCCTCTCACCATCAGGAACACACCGTTTCTAATTAAATTCTTCCACACAAGTGCACGGTACTACCATGCTTTCGTACACTTGCTGGTCCATCTATGCATTTGCTTGGTACTTATAGTACATACGCCGCCTTCAAACACCCAGTACTAAAATTGTACTTACTTGGTTTATAATTTTGATTATTTGTAGCCAAAGATATAAGAGCACCTACTTGTGCTAATTTAACGGAAACTTCACTGAATCACTTTACTAAGTAGTTAGGTAGGCGATCGTAGGTAAAAACAAAAGAGAAGAGAGCGATTTACCACCTCCTACGGGTTTATATCAGCTCCAAAATCTAACCCCCTACATCAATTTTCAACACCCCTGTCGCACTTTTCCTAGTATCACAGCACAAACAAGCCAACGGTTAAACACTTCCACAAACTATTTAATTATCCTTGAAAAATTCTACGTATTTTTTAGCCTACCGTGCACAACCGTCTTTCAAATCTGAGAATTTCTCGCTCCAAACAAGCTTGATACTGCGAAATCCTCATTAAAAAATTTTACACAGCGCTGTCTTCCGCGAAACCCTGACAACTGTCGTTTTATTTCTAGCCTCTCCAATACGCCCACTGTATACGCGTATATTTCTCCTTTCATTCCCACTCATAAACAAAATCTTCCGTCTTATTTCATCTTTAGATATTATTCTCCCGCTTATTCACAAGCGCTATTTTACCTAACCCCCACTATCGTCGTCTATCCTACTCTTGTTTATTTAATGTAACAGCCGGGCTCTGTTAGTAAAATATCCTCAGATTTCTATTCCCTTACTGCTCGATTTATTCCAAAAACAGCGTGGCTTCGTCCCTCTCACTAGTTCCTAACTTCCTTGTCTATCAAACCTTTCAAAGTCAAACGTTTCACTAAACATCTGTTATACTCCCTTCTTTACTATAGCATGTAAACTATAGTCTTTTCTCTATAAATTTATATTGTTCTCGTACGTGCTGTCTGTACCTGTGTTTTGTCCTCATATTTTTCCAGCTATTATTTGTTGAAGAGATTTTTTGTTTGTTATCTGTATACGATTATAAAGTTCTTAGAATTTATAACACGTGCAACTCGAACAACGACTGCCGCTTTAAATATGCTATCAACCTGAAAGTTTTTATTATTTAGAATATTAAAACAAACCTTAATTGTGCTTACCGTAATTTACGTTTTACGTGTATTTACGTAATTATGCTATATTTAACTAACCGTAATATTTAGTGGTAATTTGTCAAATACGAAACGATTTTATTCAAACATGGCGTGACCCATTTATGCACTTTCTAATTTGACATAAATATTTTGAGCTTGCTAATGCCCTTATATATATATATATATATATATATATATATATATATTTAATAAGATGAAATAATACTTTAGACTTTTATACAACGCATAAACGATCCATTCAAATCAAGCTAGTAATTGAAAAATTAAAAACATAGGGTCCCAGACAGAATACGATTCTGTAATCTTCGGCTTTGACCACCGATGTGCTAATAATTGCGTTAACCGGACGAGCAATTACAATTGACAGGATATACAGATATAAATTGTATACACAGCCATACATCAACCAAACTTCCAATTACATTTGATATTTTTGTCAGTCATAACTGACAATATCATGTTTTTGACATATCAAATATAGATAAACATCGATGTTCAAGTTCACACATATAATCCAACTATTAATTACAAATACTAATAACGGCAAATTAATTTTCAAAGAATACCCCTCATTATTTTAATAATTAAAGGTAGGGGTATTACACATGTATTTCGGCTAAATAAGTCGGGTAATTATTCTCGTGATTTTATAAAAATAGTTAATATTACTAAGTAACTGCGGCTTTGAGTTCCCTGCATTTAATTAAAACTATTATTATGTATTCTGCGGCGTAAATGCTTTCCTACGCATCTAAATAAATATACGTCACTGTTTCGACCAATGAAAAGGCGATGCGTATAAAAAGCGGTGGACTATTAAGAAAAATATGTCGGCTATGAGCCATTCTGTTTGTAACTATCTTACTTGAAAGACACGATGCAGTGGTGTCTTAGTCTGCGGAGTTTACATATCTGTTCCTACCTGATCCATTGCACCTTATGTGTAACGTGTTTCTTTTAATGTTGTGGGTGCAATTACTTCAACTAAATTTGTATATTGAAAAAGATTTGGACATTGCGCCCGGTGGATGTAGACAAATAACCTCATTGGTATTTTACATGGCCAACGCCGTACTCTAGGGTTCCGTAATTGATGTTACTTTAATTATTTAGAGCTCAAGGTAAGCATAATCCTCAACAAATGCGCCACCCGTACGAGTTTACATTGGAAAGATATGCAAACTTAAATCATGTACACATCGAAACTTTCAATTACGTTTAACATTTTTGTCAATCATATCTTACAGGGTCAAGTGTTTTGACTAAGTCAGATATAAACAAGAAAGTAACGCTCAAATTCTTGGTTGCAAAATTTGTACAGAGAAAGTTTCCGATATAATAAATTAAATTATCGTGGTCCTCACAATATGTTATTTTAAAAATATTGAATAACATTTGAAGTTCTCTACAATTTTAATATGTAGGTTAGGATTTATAATTTTTCTCTGCCTGTTTTTCACTCCAAGTTCGAATTAAGTCATGATGTACTTTATACATTACTCTTAACTGCTTACATACAGTAACTTAAAATAAAAATAAAACAAAAGGTAATGATTTATATTTCAAAGCCACACAATACTGTTTTATACATTAAACATTGAGAGTTCTACAATGCTTTGTTTCTTCTGGAAGTTTGTTTAAATCTTCTTCGGGGATCCAGTCTTCGTATGGCAGTTCATTCTTGAGAGCATCTCTTACCTTTAAAGTAAAAGTGTTAGTTAAACTAATAGTATTTTCTAGTGTAAAACTACAATAATTATAAAAACAAATTCTTCTTGGTAGATTAGTGCTTTGCTCTTCCAACTGCTTGGTTACACAGTGCACCAATAACGATATAAAATAATATGCTAATTCAAAATATGTAGAAGAAATAAAAGAAAATTTAAAGTACAAAACAAAGAAAACTTTAAAGTATAGTTGCGGTTCAGAAAATTAGGTAGATATTTTTAGAGAATGCCTAATGAAGTACCCCTCTAGAAATTCAGTGATCCAGAACATTACTCTATATATATATATATATATATATATATATATATATATCGCTATGATAATAGGGTTATTTAGGGGTCATAAGGATAAGAGTTAACTTTAATCAATGCAGAGAAGCTCACCCTTCAATAATACAACCGCATTCAGTAAGATAAGTAACTTTGTACGCAATCAAATTCATTTTAAACCAGAGAAGCAGTCATAAATTCTAAATATATACGCATTAAAAACATCGAAAGCTAGAAAATCATGATACGAATTCTGTTAAAATTAAACACGCAATAGTGCAAAGAAGCAACAAAGCATTCTTGCAATAAACGCACCTTTCACAAAACCGTTTGGGAAACGTAGGATGTAAATAAAGCATTTCAATTTACGTCATTATAGAAATTTCGCCTACGTGATTTTTAACATGATATAAATTCAAAACCCAAAACATTATCTTGACAAAAATAAAGCCATAAGTTTGTCTACGTGAGAAGTCGAGTTAAACTTTCCTACAAGAACACAAAACAGACGGGTAAAAGTACAGCACTGTATAGAACTTGAATACTACTGACCGACAGCATTGTTTCGGCAGGTTATTATCAAATTCATACCTGAAAAAGCCCAGAGTATTGACAACATCCTTAGCATGCCTTAAACTTTGACCGAAGGGCGCCGATAACCAATGGTGTCAAATGGAAGCATTGTTTTATATATAACTCAAACTTGATAAACAAGCAGTCTTCCTTCAACCTGAGCACGCTTCATATCAGTTCAAATAAAAAATTTACGTAAAGTGAACATAAAAAAAATAAATAATTATATTTCGTGAAAGTCGTGAGAGAAAAATTTGAAATTAAATTAATAGTGAAAAATAAACGAGAGAAGTTTTGCCGTCAACTGTAAAACGTAAGTGAAAGCTTATTAATTAAACAAAATTTTATAATTTAGGGTTCTACGTATAACTCTAGGAAAAAAGCTAACTAGAAATTAAAGTAAAACTAGATTGGTACATAAATTTAAATTTGCAAATAAATCCGAATTTAAATCAATCTAAAACTGCATAAAAATATTGGTTTGCATCTACACATCGGAGCACAAAACGGAGGACTGTTCTAAGCATTAAATGGGTGTTTGGCCAAGTAATACTATAAAATCGACAAGTGAACTTAATTGAAAGCAATGCAGGAGTACTGATCAACTGCACGCAGTAGCAGATCCACAAGTAGGGACACGCAAGGAAAACTACAGGTCAGAACATTATTTAAATAGCATAAGTCATTATTTTCTTTTTTGTTGAACATCTACTATTTTATTATACTACAATATTTATGTAAAGGGTCATCAAAAAATCTTTTTATACGTGAAAATTTACGGAAAAGGGAAAAGTCATTCAACGTTCAAGGGTGTTTCCAAAAGTATACAGTGTTATTTTTGCTGGCTCGTCGAATAGTGAATGATATTAAGCTGTAAAGTGTATATATTTCTTCTTGTCATTATACAAATCTTGGTTAATTTCGTTTGTCGCATTCAAGTAGGAAAGTGTTAGATAAAAAGGGGGGAAAATTTTTTTGTTATCGTAACGTCGTACACTTTCTGTGGATTAAATTGAACTAGTCGGGACATATTTAAATTTTAGGTTATTTAAAGACACAGCGGTAGCGGGTAGCAGGAAACTGAACGTTAATTACATCGGCGTGCGGCGTTATCATATAAATATATGTATATATATAAGCTGTTAGTCTAATGGGATATTAACATTGGTTATCTACACATTTTAAAACTGTGTATAATATATACAGACACTCACACACACACACACACACACACACACACATACACATACACACAAACATACACACAAACACACACGCACACACAAACGTCCACATGCGTGCAAGATTCACGCATCTAACAAAACGTTTTATTTGATATTATACTTTCTTGTTTAATTAGGTTGTGATAGATTTTACTTGATTTATTTATGTCCATTTTTTCATTGAGTTGGGATATTTACAAATATTAATCATTTTGAGTAACTCTCTTTTTCTAAAGTTTTCTAGATTTTAATCATACTTTTTGTACATTCAACAACAAATTTTTCTTACAACAGTTTGGCATTCCGATGGGAGCATTACTTTCGCTTAGAATAGCTCAAATAGTGATGGATAACCTTTTTGAAAATGTAGACCCACAATTAACATTTCAAATGGTCTTCTTAGTCCGATATGTAAATGACACAATTTATTCGATTCCACCAGTTAAGAACTAAAATACATTAGACATCTTCAATAGTTTTAACAAGTATCTTCAGTTTACACACGAAATAGAAGTTATCCATCAAATTCCATCTTTAAATACACTATTTATATGAAATAGTACCAACATAAACAATTTTGATTATTGCAAAAAACCGTCACATTAAGATCGATTAAGATCGATACAGGTGGTCATAGAAATATGAATACCAGTAACAATTTAACGATTCAAACCGCAAGTATAACTTGTTTTATACCTAAGACAATTTGTGTATTATTAAGTAGATTAGACTGGTACAACTTTTTCTTTTTCTGCATATAGAACATTATTTGTGAATGGATAGTTTTTATTTTATCAATTTTGAAATCAGATCTCGAGGTGATGTGACCCTTACAAAAATTTCTGCTTAAGGTCGCTGATCAGCACCACTGAGGCGGGACAATATAAGAATATTTAAATTATTCATCATAATTTTAAAGGAAATTTTGTGACTTATCCGGGAAATGTTTTAGAGTTTTTTAATTATCAACAAAGATCAGGTGAAGATAGTATTATTATGGCAGTAGTGACAAAATCTTGCTTCTTTCTAAATTAAAGCTGTATATTGCATTTATAAACTTTCTTTATTTCAGTGTGTAAGTAGATTTTTTAAATAATGTGTGTAAAAGAAAGATGTTTTTGAATGTATTAAGGATTGTTCATAAAATTATACCTGTAATGTTAAGATTTGTTTGCTTCATTTCGTTTTCGTAAAGTTCACAGCGTATTCATCATTGAGTTAGCAAGAGAAAACGATCACATTAAGGTAAGAATTAAACTTTTTATTAAGCTAGCATTCATATTTCTTGGCTCCCAAAATTTAAGCAACCCATTTCGTAATAGTCATGACATACTTTATTGGTTCCTAACGTCAGGGCGGTTGTACCCGAATATTCGCAACTATACATACATATTATACTGTCAAGAAGGGGTGGGCTTATAAAATGTTTAAATAGGGTTTTGAAGCGACTTGCTAAAATGGGGGTATATTCAGTTTTGTTAGGGTATTTTATTTGAAGTATTTTGGTTTATAAATTAATAACAACTATTCCACGTTTATAAATTTGTAAAGCTTTTAAAACTGCATTGCATTTCACAACGTATACTGGCCAGATAGCAAGCTAGGTTAGTTGTTATTAAAGTTGCATGTATATAAAATTTAATTTGTAGTTAGCGTATTCAGAACCTTTTGGATGTAAAAACAAATATCAAAATTGTGTGGTATACTACGCGTTTTAAAAATTTTGAGGAGTTAAGTGATACTCCTGAAAAACTTGTAAATCAATTTCAGTTTGAATATGTTTTAACGATTGAAGATTTGTTATGTAATGACAAGACGATTACCGAATAAGACATCAATGCCTGCTACGTACAATTTAAAAGCTGAACCACCGATGTTTGTTAGCTATTTTTAATATTGCAAAAAGTTCAATATAGATAAATCATTGGATTATCAAACCATTCAGTTTAGCAAGAGGTCTAGACACGAATATGATTAATAATTATGAATTGCATAGTGTGTGTATACGTAGGTGTTAAGGAAACGGAAACTAGAAGAAACGGGTTGTATTTATAAACTACTTAAAATTTGTATTACTAAATAATTAGACGTATTTTGGAATGTTCTAAGTTTTATTTCATTTAAAAAGTTACGAGTAAATTTTGAAAGTCAAGTTGTACCTGGAGGTAGCAAATAGTAGAAAAGAGATATAGATTCCGTGATACTGGAGTGCAGTAAAGTAAAGCCTAGGGTAGCAGTTCTGTGACGAAAGAAAAATAAGTGGAAGAGGGAGAGATCGTCGGTACCGTTATCGTTCTGAAGAGAAAAAAATAGTGGAATTGGAGTTATCCGAGTATTTGTATAACATAAAATTTGTGGAAACCTTAGTAGTTTTATAGTCCGTAGATTACCAGTTGCTCAAGTTACTTATATTTATCAGGAGGGGCCTGTATCTGGATTCCAGGTATTAGTATTTAATATCTACGCAGTGCTTTAACCAAATTAATAAAGTGACACTAGAGTTTGGCGATACTTTTGGCTTTTAAAATTATTTTGAAAACTCCTTGGATATTTGTTTAGGTGTCTAGTTGAGAGGGGTTTGCCTAGGACAGACGCACCCTAGATAAATTCCGCTACGTGGTTGACGGCCTTGTGAAATATATATATATATATATATATATATATATATAATGCTATGATAAGGGGGTTATTTAGGAGTGTATTGAGTCGTAAGGGTAGCGTAATAAATGTAAATAGCAATAAGAATTAGAAAACTGCATTTATTTAGCATGAAAAATAAATAATTCGCATATTCTGCAAAGAGCAAACATTTAACACCCTGTATAAGGACCACAATTAGCATTAATCAATGCCAGTAAGCATATCTTTTAATAATAGAACACACATTCAGTAGAGAGATAATTATACATGCAATTAAACTACTTCAAGAAGCATTCAATAAGTTTATAAACAAATAGATACGCATAGAATAAGATAAAACCTAGTAAGTCTTCACGCAATTACGCATGCGATAAAGAAAGACTAATAAAGCGTTTTGATAAGAAACGTACTTTTCAAAATAAGTTTGATACAAGATATAAACAGAAACATGTGGATTTACATCACTCATGTTACATCAGTTATTTATTCAATTCCCCAGAAGCTTTATCTACACAAACAAAAGCCATAAGTTAAATTAAAGACCAAGGTAAATTAAAATTTCCAGTAATAATAACAAAACAAGCGGTCAAGGATTGTGAAATAATAGAAATACGAGCATAATATGTAACCACGGAATAGTTTCGTCAGAATTAACTTGTAAACTCCTTGGAATATCCAATACAATCATGGTTGGTTACAACACTTTGTACGACAGTTTCGATAAACCAATCAAATTTAGATAGCGCAAACTATTTAACGCCCAGAGATTGATAAGGAGGCCCAGTCTCAATTTGAACCACGTCGAATCTGAATCACTGTCACTCGAAAATTTACGCGTCGAAATAAATTTCAAATTAAGTTATTAAAATTTGTGAAAAGTGGTGTTATATATTATTTGATGACAAATTGCAATGAAGATATATGAAAAAGCTTTCGCCGTTTGCTGAAAACGTGAGTAGAAATTTGTTAATTAATTTAAATTAAACATTTATAATAATGTAGGGCTCTAAGTTGTATCTAAGTTGTATCTAAGTGGTATCTAAGTGGAGAGATCTAAGTTGTATCTAAGTTGAGAGATCTAAGCTGAGAGATCTAAGTGGTATCTAAGATCGAGAAATCTAAGTCGTATTCAGAAAAATATAAAGTAAAGTGCGAGGTAAATTTTGGAAACAAGGTTTAACAATATTGAATAAAATTATTGGTTTAAACTCACGTGAAGGAACACAAAGCAGAGCACTGTTTTTTATTGAAGATAATAAAGGGATCTTGATCCACCACACGCAACAGCAGACCAAAGGCGAAAAGGACTCACCCGGAAATCACAGGTCAGGGCTAACTAGTATAAGGAATCATTTCAAATTTACATTTAAACACCGAATATATTTTTCTAATTTGAAAGGAGCCAAAAATATTTTTTCAGTAAAAGGTGTCGTTTTTGGTGACTTTAAATTAAAGAAAGGGAGATACAATTTTTGGGATAAATAATCTAAATAATATTAATTGATTGAAGGGTTTATTTGTCAGATTACAAAATTATGAAGTGTAGATATTATTTCCTTTCATTATACGAATATTGATCGACCTTGTTGTATCATTCTAAGCAGGTAAGATTTGAAGGGGTAAATTATTTGATCATCGTAACATTGTGCACTCTGTGTGAATTAAACTGGGCTAGCCGTGGTATAATTAAAATAAGAATATTAGAAAAACACAGAGCGGTGGCGTTCAGCAGGAAACTGGACGTTTATCACATCGGCGTGCGGCGTTATCATATCAATATATATATATATATATATATATATATATATATATGTATATATTATATATGTATATGTATATATATATATATATATATATATATATATATATATATATATATTGTTCGGTCTCTTTGTCGCACGTTTGCGTGTTTAATTTTAAGTCGTAAATTTTGTAGTCGTAAATCTAATAGTAAAACTGTCATCCCTTGTTCCCTTATATCCTGCCATAAAAATTCGTTGGGCATGTGTGAATAAGTGGACAGAGTAGTGAACAAACACTTTCTTATGGATAGTGAAGCAGAACGGTCGTGTTTCTTCGTTCAGTACCCTAAGTTAGTCAAGTGCCGCAGCAGACTTTCGTTGTTAAACTCTAAAAACACAGTGCAAGTGTAACGTAACATATAAACTCAATTCGCATACAGTCCACTTGGTTGAAAGAATAGGAACTGCAGCATAGAAAAACAAAACACCGCGGAGGTAAGTCGATTTATAAATTTATAAGACCCCCCGCGCGTGTACAAAATTGGCCTTCATCGCTGGATCTTTAATTAAATAATTAGTTCCTATCCTTTAAACTCCTTATATTTAAATTTAAATTTATAAAATTGTTGTAGTTTTTATTATGGTTAAACGTGATACACAGAAAAGAACATCTTGCTTACACATTTAATGCTAAATACATCTGGTTATAACGGTAGATTTTACAATACATTCCTTATCCTTTGTGGCAAAAATTAGGGTCGTCGTCGTCGGTATCCTTTTAGGTAAATTATTTATGAGGGGTTATTGTATTGTAAAGCTTTACCTTATTTGTCAGTTCAAGTTGGAGGAACCATTCGGGTTCATGCAACTTGTATAACAAAGGGGTTATTGGTATTTATTTGAAACCTTAAAAGCTTTGTCGGGCAAGCACTGTAGTTAGGTGCATTTTTCTATTAATAATTTAATTTCGTAGATGAATTAGTAATTTAGCGTATTCGAGTTACGCATTGTTTTTACATTAATTTATTGTCGTTCATTAATCATTAATCAAATATGGTTATATCAATTGATAAAGCTATTCTTGAAGCTAAATTTGTAGTTAAAAGGTTGGATCACATATACAGCAAAATAAACCAACCGGAAAACGTATCGATTGCTTTAATTAGAGCGTCGATTAAAACTGTCGAACAGATTGAAACGCTTTTCAAATCCTTTTGCAAGGATATTTTCTTTGATGAAGAAAGTGAACAATTGGATGAATTTTCGGCTCTTAGGGTGAAAATCGATGATTATCTATTAGATATTCGTATTATCGCTGAACAATGCGAATTAGATCGGGTAGAAAATAAGCCAAAGTTGGAAAATATGAATAATTCTTTTTCGTCAAGCTGTGGAATTCGCTTGAAACATCTTTCCGTTCCCCGCTTCTCCGGACGCATATCAGATTTTGAGAGTTACAATGCAATCTATAAGCGGTTGATTCATGATAATGTCGGTTTGTCACCCGTTGAAAAATTTTGCCATCTCGTTGATACATTAGATGAGTCGTCGCGTGCGTTGATAAAACACTTGCCATTAAATGATTATGCATACGTGGAAGCCTATAAAATCATTACTAATCGTTTTCAGTCCAAGAGGTTATTACTTTCAACATATTTTAATGCTCTCGAAAAATGCCCTAAGGTCAGTTCCTCAGACTCGCATGCGGAACTCCGGCAATTAATTAGTTGTTTTGATGAAAATATATTCGCGTTAAGGCAGATGGAAATAGATTTATTAGATTTCATGTTGTTTAATCTGTTATCGAAAAAGTTAGATACAAACATTTTAAAGCGTTTCGAATTAGGAAATAGTGACGAAATTCCTTCGTTTAAAGATTTAAGGTCGTACATTGAAAAACAATGTAAGGTGTTGGAAATAAATGACATTGCTTCAAGAACATTTTTAAAAGCTCGAGATTCCGTTAAAGAAAGAGAAAAAGGAAGGTTTGTTAGCACTTCGGCTAAAACTTCTTTAGTTGGTACCACCAATGATGTTAAAATTGTAGTTTCTGTCAAGCTGTGCATCCTATTTATAGATGTAAGCAGTTTCTCGATAAAACCCTCAAGAAAGATTTGAGGTGGTAAAGCTTAAAATCTTTGTATCAAATGCTTAAATACTTCACATTCGATGAAAAATTGTAAGTTAGATTGGTCGTGTAGAACATGTCATCAGTCGCACAATTCGTTGCTTCACTTCGATAAACGAGAAAAATCGGTGTCGCCACGCCGACAAACCCATCGTCAAAGGTCAGCGTCTCCTCGGAGAGCGGCGCCTAGACTTACTTCTACTAGTAGACCTAGTGAAGACAATCTGTCGTCGTCGGTTGTGCATGAACAACCTGCCACTAGTTCGTTGATTTCGACGTCATTAGAACACACAACCACGCTGTTAGCTACGGCAATGGTGTCGGTGCTTGATTATACAGGAACATTGCAATCTGTTCGTGTAATATTAGATAACGGATCCATGGAAAGTTTTATGACTGAAAGGTGCCGTCAGAAATTAGGTTTAAGGAAACGGAGAGCCAATGTCACTGTTCAAGGACTTGGCTTGAATTCGTCGTTGGTATCTGGTGCACTATCGTGTGTAGTCAGCCCCTCGGGAGCACGGTCTCCAGCATATGGAATTGATTGTTATATTTTACCTAACATTTGTAATCAATTACCTTCGTCGTCGATAGGGGTCAAGGAATGGTCGCATACTCGAGGTTTGGCCTTAGCTGATCCTAATTTTAATGTTCCTGGTAAAATTGACATACTACTCGGAGCGGAAATCTTTGCTCAGGTTTTGTTGAATGAGTCTCGTTGGGGTGTCGCTAACGAGCCAGTTGCTATTAAAACAACCTTTGGTTGGGTTTTAACGGGAAAGGTCGTTTCCCCGAATAGTTCTATTACGTCGTTGTGTGCTTTCATTGAACCCTTAGACAGTGGCATTCGTCGATTTTGGGAATTAGAAAATATTCCCTTCAAAAAACACATTTCTCCTGAAGAAGAAAGGTGTGAAAATCAATTTGTGGAAAGTTATAGTCGTAACAAGGACGGTCGTTTTGTAGTGTCCTTGCCCTTTAAAAATTCGGAACCCTCATTTGTGGGTACGAGATCAATTTGTATTAAAAGATTTTTGTCGTTAGAACGTCGTTTGTTAAAAAATCCTGAATTGTATTCGGATTATAAAAAATTTATGGAGGATTATTTGACAAGCGGGCACATGGTTCAAGTGAAATCGCTTGAAAATTCGTCGGGTCATGAGAAAATGTACTACATTCACCATCATGCTGTACATAAGCGTAATAGCACTACCACCAAATTGCGTGTGGTTTTCGATGCTTCGTGTCAGGATCAATCTGGAAAGTCGTTAAATGATAGCTTGGCTATTGGCCCTGCTTTGCAAAAAAGGACATTGCAGTTTTGTTATTGCACTTTCGTGTACACCCTATCGTAATTGCAGCTGACATTAAACAAATGTATCGGCAGATTTTGGTTAAAGATACTCATCGTAATTATCAACGTATCGTCTGGAGACTTTCTCCGTCAGATCCTATTATGGACTTTAAATTAAATACTGTAACTTATGGAGTTTCGTCGTCGCCTTTTTTGGCCTTGCGTACTGTTCAAGAATTGGCAAGGTTAGAGTCGATTAATTTTCCTTTCGCGTCATCGGTATTGGCGAGCGATACCTATGTTGATGACTTAGTCACTGGATGTAATTCGATTGAAGCTGCTAATCAAGTAATTGGTGAATTGAATAGTATTTGCTCCAGTGGTGGTTTTCAATTAAGAAAATGGAGTAGTAATTGCCCGGAAGTGATGTCCAACTTGAGGGAGTCCCTGTCCAGTTCGGACGTAATTACATTTCAAGATAAAGATAGTGGTTCAATAAAAATTTTGGGCCTTTCGTGGCGTGCTCTTACAGATGCATTTTATACAACTTAGACGTTGAAGAGCGCACTTGCACTAAGCGTAATATTTTGTCGGCTATCGCAAAATTTTTGATCCTCTCGGTTTGATAGCACCTGTAGTACTGTTCGCTAAACGTTTAGTTCAAGATCTTTGGCTATTAGGTCTCGGGTGGGACCAAGAGCCTCCATTGGAAGTCCTACAAAAATGGAAACATTTTTTGGGTGAATTGCCAGCGGTTTCGAATATTGAGATTTCGCGTCACATCGTATGTCATAATTTTAAAAGGGTGGAGTTGCATGGATTCTGTGATGCTTCTGAAGCCGGGTATGCAGCTGTCATCTATTTCCGTTCGTTCGATCTAGAAGGTAATATTACCATTTCATTAGTATGCGCAAAATCGAAGGTTGCTCCTACTAATCGCGTTTCATTGCCCCGTCTCGAATTGTGTGCTGCCGTACTCTTGGCAGATTTAGTAGATTTCGTCAAAAATACTTATACAGATATTTTATCATTTAGTAATATTTTCGCGTGGTCAGATTCTACTGTTGTTTTGTCTTGGATTCGGTCTTCCTCGCATAAGTGGAAGACATTCGTTAGCAATCGTATTTCGCATATTCAAGAACGTATTCCTCCATCTTCGTGGTTTCATGTTAAGTCCCAGGATAACCCTGCGGATTGTGCCTCACGTGGACTTTTGGCTTCAGAGTTGGTTCATCATCCATTATGGTGGACAGGACCTTCTTGGTTAGTGCGTCGTAATGAAGAATGGCCAGTAACATCGCTGCTAAAACTTATCGACTCATCTCAGATGGACGTCGAATATCGTACTCTGTCGTTAACAGTCGTTATGTCTGACAATTTCTTAGATATGTTGTTGGATAAATTTTCAAACCTGCAGAAAATTTGTAGGATTATTACCTGTGTTCGTCATTTCATTCGTAATGTTCAATGTCCAGATTTGCGTTCAAAATATTCTGATGGTTTGTCTCTAGCTCAGCAGCAAGAGGCTATACATTTATTGATTAAAAGAGTTCAAACAAATGTTTTTGCTCAAGACATTGCAAATATTAAAACTGGAAAACTTGTTAGTAAACAACTTCGTAGCCTTAGTCCGTTTCTAGATAGTCATGATTTGTTGAGGGTGGGCGGTCGCCTACGTAACTCAGAGTTGTCGCATGATGCAAAATTTCCAATTTTGCTTCCTCGGTCGCATCGGTTGACTGAACTTATTATATTAGATTGTCATGAAAGACATTTACATCCTGGAAATCGAACAACTCAATTTTTACTAACTCAAAATTATTGGATCTTGTGCGCCAAGAGGGCTATTTGGCAATGTCTGAAATCCTGCATTCGCTGTTTTCGTGTAAACTCTGTGGCTTTATGCCCCCCTATGGGGGATTTACCAGCTTCTAGGTTAACTCCAGGTAAGGCGTTTTACATACGGAGTCGACTTTGGTGGACCTTTCTCTGTCACGATGAATCGATGTCGTGGCGCAAAATCATTGAAAGCGTACATTTGCTTATTTATTTGTTTCAGCACTAAAGCCATCCATTTGGAACTAGTGTCTAACTTGTCGACAGACGCTTTCTTGGGTGCTTTACGTCGATTTATTGCTCGAAGAGGCAAATGTATTCAAATCCATTGTGATAATGGTACTAATTTTGTTGGGGCCTCTCGTGAAATCTCTCAATTGATGCGCCATTCGGCAGGCGTTGAGGGAATCGAATTTGTGTTTAATCCTCCTGCTGCTCCTCATTTTGGTGGGTTGTGGGAAACCGGGATTAAATCAATAAAATCCCATTTAAAGAGAATTATCGGTGAACAAGTTTTGTCGTTTGAAGAATTCTCGACGGTATTGATTCAAATCGAAGCGATTCTCAACTCACGTCCACTATGCGCACTGAGTTGCGAACCGCATGATTTCTCGTATTTGACCCCGGGTCATTTTCTTAATGTTGAACCAGTTTCGGTGTTACCAGATCCAAATTTGTTGTCCATAAACCCCTCTCGTTTGAATCGCTGGCAATTGTTGCAGCAAATGCAACAAGGGTTTTGGAAGAAATGGAGTGCTGAATACCTGCACACGTTGCAGCAGAAAGGTAAGTGGTTAAGGAATTCCGCTACTTTACCTATTGATTCGCTTGTCCTCTTAAAGGAAGAAAATAACCCCCCTCTACAGTGGCGTTTAGGAAGAGTAGTAGATGTTCACCCTGGTAGAGACGGTATCGTTCGGGTAGCTACAGTCAAGACATCCCAAGGGTTAGTTAAACGCCCCCTAGTGAAACTATGTTTACTGCCAGTTACTTGATATTTAATGGTATGTACACGTATATTCACCTATATAAGTTTGTCGGTTAGGTTCTTAGTTAATAGCTCTAATTAGTTTTAAATATAAAATAAGTTAGTTCATACTTATTTTGGTGGGCGGGATGTTCGGTCTCTTTGTCGCACGTTTGCGTGTTTAATTTTAAGTCGTAAATTTTGTAGTCGTAAATCTAATAGTAAAACTGTCATCCCTTGTTCCCTTATATCCTGCCATAAAAATTCGTTGGGCATGTGTGAATAAGTGGACAGAGTAGTGAACAAACACTTTCTTATGGATAGTGAAGCAGAACGGTCGTTTTTCTTCGTTCAGTACCCTAAGTTAGTCAAGTGCCGCAGCAGACTTTCGTTGTTAAACTCTAAAAACACAGTGCAAGTGTAACGTAACATATAAACTCAATTCGCATACAGTCCACTTGGTTGAAAGAATAGGAACTGCAGCATAGAAAAACAAAACACCGCGGAGGTAAGTCGATTTATAAATTTATAAGACCCCCCGCGCGTGTACATATATGAAAAAGAATACACGCTTCGTCACTAGCTAGGTCAGGTACGTTTGTTTACCGGTTGCTTTAGAACAGACATAAGTATAAAAATCACTAACGTACTAACATCAAATTAGTATACAACAAATTTTTATTAACAATAATTATTTTAATCTTTTAACACGCTCATTGAGCAAATAATACACTTGTAAGAAGAATATGAAATGTGTGTGTGTGTGTGTGTGTGCGCGTACGTGCGTGCGTGGGTGCGTGCGTGGGTGCGTGCGTGGGTGCGTGCGTGGGTGCGTGCGTGCGTGCGTGTGTGTATGCGTACGTGCGCGCGTGTGCGTGCGTGCGTGCATGCGTGTGTGCGTGTGTGTGTATACAAGTTGTTACCTACCTTTTCAACTTCTGTAAAAACACGAACCAAATTTCTACCAGCTAATTTTTCTAAATTCTCAATAGTCCATTTAGACGGATTTGATTTTCTCAAATAATCAAATAGATCTGGATATTTCGAGACATTTTCCAATCCAGTAGGAACGCTAAAAGACTACATACTCAAGCAATATATATATAAAATTCTTATTATACCTATCTACTCCACTGTAATCTGCACCTATTCCAACGTGATCCATTCCACACATGTCAACAATGTAATTAATATGTTCTGTAAAACAAAATAGATACTAATTTATTTGTAATAAGAATTCTTACTTGCAACATCGGCAATCGTTAACTCTCCAGAACCTACAAAATCTGTGTAAAAGTTGGCCATTATAATTCCGTTGTTAGCTTTCTAAAACGATATAAGTAATAAAACTCAAGTGAACTATAGAAAAGCGACTAACCAGAAGTCGAAGAACGTCGTCTCTAACATTTCTGTGGTGTGGATGTACTGCGTGTGCGTTTGAATGAGAAAATATTACTGGAGCTTTTGATATCTTTAATGCATTTACCATCGTTCCATATGATACATGAGATAAGTCAACCATCATTCCTAATCTATTCATTTCCCGAATGATTTTCTGAAACATTCGTGATCTAGTAAAAAATACTGTTGGCTCTTTACAGCTTTAAAGAAAAAAGTAAAGTAATCCAATTATTGTTCTACAAATTACAATTCTATTTGTTTATATTTTTTAATTTGGTATGTTATACAACGTTCTGTATGAATCTTAGTTTACGGATTTCATCTACATTAAGAGACAATGAACACTTAGAAGAGCGGAGAAGCAACTCAATGAACCAATTAAGTCAGAGGTATGGGTATACAGAAAGCAATGGAAAGCTACTGCATTAAAGGTTCTTCTGAACAACTCGAAAACACGAAACGTTACGTTATTGCAATTATCAAATTATGAAGTCGTCTTCTTCTGCTATATATTCTATGGATAAGCTCGAACCAAGTTTAATTCTCAGAAGGATTCATCAGAAGAAACGTAAAAAAATTTTAATAATCAACGAGATGGAGCCTGAACGTTAGAAGTCTAAATAAAGTAAATAGGTCAGGGTATAATGTTAGAAAATGAGAAGAAAAGGACTTGTAGTCAGGGACCCACATGCTAACGCAAGAAGTAAAGAACAAGAGGAAATAGGATGATGAGCAGAAAAGTAGAACCATAGGTAGACTTTTATGAACAATACTGTAATAGAATTATTTTAATCAACCTTTTTGATGTTACGTTAGTGGCCTCACTTGACCGAGAAAAGACCCGCATCTAAATTTTACTACTCTGCACTAAAAAATGGAGAAAATTAAAAAGAACAAGTTAACTTAAATTTTTATGTATTTATAAAGTATAACAAATTTTCAAACCAAATAAAAATAATCTTTTTATATTATCTTTTCCTTGAAGAAACAAATGCTGGTGATAACACTCTTTTATTAAGTAGTATAGTTCCGATACGATCAGTTTCTGTTTAAGCGACTCTTGGTGTAACAGGATAGAAGTAAACAAATTATCCGTCGAGATGTTTTGACCACTATTGATAATTAGTTCAACTAATCATCTTACATTGCTATTTGTATCATCACCTTTCGATATGGTCCCCCCGGCTGTATTCCAGCACAAGCTTTCATGTTCAGCGTGAAGTAACAAACAGCGTGTATTAGTACGAAAATTTGCAAACCATATTTTGGAGGTTTGTTAGAGTACATTTTTCTCGAAAAGTTATAACACTTACACAAGACTGTAGTTCTGAATGAATCTAGAGACAGTATTCAAAAAGTCATCTTACTGTATCCAGCTTATCAATTTCTGTTTTGACTCTGTGATCTGTTAGACCATCAAAGCCAAAGCGGTTATGTCTCGATAGAAATTGAAATCTTTGCTGCGACATTTTTAGTCTGATATTCGATCACTACTTTATATATGTAGTATTGAATAAAACTTTCTCATTGCTCCAGAAAGATACGGTAAACCAATTAATGCTTACATTTCAATTTTATCTGTAGATTTCGCATCCCAGTGTCTTGTCGCTGATCAAGCAAATTCTTTTATTAGTGTAATCCAAAGGACGAGAAATAGCTTGCTAAGGAAAAATCACTGTCAGGCCTCAATTTGATATTTAATATTCTTAAATACACTTATACATCCAGTTTGAAACCTTACAATAGCAGGGGCAAAAGGAGTACGTGATATTATAAATGTAGAAACTGTCACATTTTTGTAAAACCCGGCATGAGTAAACAAAATATGGAATTATAAGTTTTGGTATACGTGCATAAACATTCCTTTACAAAATTTATGTCTATGTGATGTTTCAAGCATAAATAACAACACGTGTTAGAAAATCCCAATACAAAACGTTGAAATACGTGCAAAGTTAAATGCATAGAGTAAGCAATTTTGAATAAAACCCAATAGGTTAAGAGATAAGAGGGAACGAACTTGTTCTATATAAGGAACCGAATCTAATAAGCGACATTCACTCCATTAACGACGCACGGCTGTATTAGTTTAGACGAATTTATTACGTGAATCTAAAATTAAGTCAAGTCAAAAGTGACATAAAATAAAGTTCAAGTGAAAAATAGTAGAAATACGCGTGAATTACGAGTTAGTGAAAATCTGCCGTTAGTATTAAAAACGGCTCTAAGTAATGTTCTAAGAAATTATCTGAGTAAGGATCTGAGTGAGGATCTAAGAAATTCTCTAAGTAATCATCTAAGAAATTATCTAAGTAATAATATAAATGAGGATCTAATGATGATGTTAAATTAAAGAAACAACTAAAAGATTCACTAACGAACGTCTACAAGTTATTGGAAAACTGTGGATTACTGGGTTAAAAGCTAAGCTAAGGGTTAACGACTGGAACTAACAATCGATCTGGGTCACAAAGCTTCCGTAGGAGTCAACAGAAAGATACAAAAATTTTAATTTACATTTTCTTGAATGTTGCATGTCTTATTTCAAATAAATCATAAGCATAAAACTCAGATGTAATATAGGTAATTTTTGTGTAAAAGGTTAACAAAAAAATATTGGTTGGTACGTAAAAATCACGTTAAAAGGGGAATAGTTTTTTTGAACGTTCAACGAAGCTTTCAATATAAAACATAATTGTTTTTGCTGGTTTTAATTGCTTAAAATTTTGGTAGTAAACAAATTTAATAAGAATATTTATTTTCATATAATTCAAAAGTTTTTATAGCTAATAATATTACAAGGACGTAGAGTTATAAATTGTACATTTTCTTAGCCTATTATACAAAATTTGGTGAATTTCGTTTGCCTTATTCAGGTATATGAAGTGTTAGAGGAGAGTGGGTAAATATTCTCTGTTATCATATCGTCGTTCACTTTGTGCATGGTATAACTTAGCTAGCCGAGGTATAAATCTAATTATGTTGATTTTAAAATTATTTCAGATCATTGTAGAGGCGCAGAGAGGTGGCGAACAGCAAGCAACTGAGCGTTAAATACACCAGGCGTACGGCGATATCGTAGCAATATATTTGATGTGATTAAAGGTCATCAAAAGTCATCTAACATCAATTCTTAAACATACGACGCCGCAAACCTGAGCAAATTAGAAAAAAATTTAAAAGAAAGCACAAATTATGTAAATATTCATTTTCATAGGGAAGCGTATTTGTTAAAACGTCCAGTATGACTATAAGTACATAAAAGACTCGCGGTTGAAAGTTTTTATTCTTAATAATGAAGAAATAGTGTTTTTACATAAGAATAATGATATATTCCGCGCGCAAGAAGACTTTCTTTCAAATATCTTCATCCACAAAGTACTCAATTGTTTATAATATTTAATTCCATCTTCCTATTAATTTCAAACATACGTTGGTATGAAATCCTATTCATTTAAAACATTAGTCGACATTCAAAGAAACTAGAAAAATGTATTTCAATTAAAACCGTGTTCATTAAACTTCTAGAATAATCCAGTACTTAAATGGAACAGAATCAAATACCGTAGCAGCGATAAGCTAAGAAAAGTAAAAGTACATCTATCTAAGGGGAGTTAAGAGATAAAGTCGTAAAAATAAAATTAATCGCAAACATATATCGTAGTATTGGTAAGATAAGAAACGACGTCAATTAATTAGCGTAACCTGAGGCCGTAAATCGACAAAGTTTTGAATGTTGCATCACACACCTCCCGAAAACAGCCAGTTACAAGATGCGTGATTGACCTACACAATTTTCGATAATGACATCACAAGAGCTTGCGTTGATAAAACCCAATCGAAGTTAAGAAGAGAGAGAAATTGTTCGGTACTCCTTCAGTATATCACGTAGTCAAAATACTACAGTTTTAGTATTGAAATTATTTATTGAAATAATGACAGAGAAGTGTTTTAAATGTGCAGAAGTACGCAAGATTAGTTAAAATATCTTAAAATGGTTTCAAAAATTAAGAATAAATAAATAATAATTAACTACTGCAAAATAAAGCTTTTAGTTTGAATAAACGCATGTATGGGATTGAAATTGCAATTCTGATTGTATTTAATGGAAAATTTTAAACGATCTGAACGATTTGAAAATGTACGAAAAACTACGTGCGAAGTAAAGACAAAAACAACAACGACAAGCATAATTTGCACGGTTCTAAAATTTTAAAAGGGCATTTTTAATATATTAGTTAAGTTCTGTGATAAGAGTATTTTTGTGACAATCGTTCGCACATTATGGTTAAGTTATTTGACATAAATGTCGCTCATCTTTTGAATTCCGGATGTACTATTTCTGTAATGGGTGATCAATTTGAAGGTATTTTCCCAAACATTATTTGACTGAAGCTGGAATACAAACCTAGGCCGTCTGCATGCAAAGCGAATGCTCTATCCATTAGAACACAGTCATTTGATATAAGTACTTGTACAACTCTAAGTACTGCTGAATGTACAGATCCCATTTTATTTTATCTTAGAGATTAACTTAAGAGTGTGCCAGTTACATATCTCCCAAATTAGAAAATATATGTAATTAAATGGAACTATTAAGAATTAAGAATTATTGTTACAATGTATAAATTGAAGGATATAATAAAAGATTAATAAAAGTTTACGAGCCAGACAGTGAAAACGGAAACAGACATTGTATTCCAGACGCAATGTGATACTGCAGGTACAGATCACAGTAGGTTATAAGTCAGCAATTATTAAAATTAAGAGTGTTACTTTGTATTGTATAAATGAATAAAGAAAATAGCAGACATGAGTTCTGCAATTCCCACAACCAATGTAAGGGCCGTAATTTTAGTTTATTTAATTAAAGTGAATTTCAACTTAGAATTATTTTGATCTCCAAACGTATCTGAATATAACGTACTTGTAAATTAAAACTAATTGTAATTTCAGTATAAAATAAATTTGACAGAAGAAATTTTTGGAAAAACCTTTTTAAAAAGCCGCTCCAAGAGGCCCAAAACCTATCTCGCCTTATTTTTAATTTAAACATGAAAAACTTTCAAGATGATTATTACTAAAAAAGATTTTCTAAACGGGTGAAGCATAAAACCCATCTAGTCTACTTTTTCAAATTAATTTTAATTTAGGACTATCCCCTATTTAGTTACATCCCTGCAACCACAGTATTCTTTTTAATTTTTAATTTATAAAAATATTTTAACGTGTAAAATACAAAATTGATCTAATTTATTCTTTTACAGGTATAATTGAGAATAATTATGGACATACGTCCAAATTAATTCAACATGTCAAACTTGTTACGTCGTATGTTCAAATCGTTCCCTTACGTCCAAATTTGAATTTTACACTCCTTTACTAAATGACGTTTAAACTAATCACTACTCAATTTGAAAGTATTTTTCGAAACAATGCACAATATTCCTTAATTGTAATTTAGCGTTATCGTTTAATTAGGAGAACGTATAAACAATTAATTATACTATCTTAATGTATAAATACAAAAGAAACTTAAAACTAGTCAATTTATCTGTGAATTAATCTGTAAAAAAATCGCGAAAACTTAGTTTCTCAAATGTGTTTAAAATCCTTTTGGATTTTCACCGTTGAATCTTATGTGGGTGCAATAATTTTTATTTTAAATATACGTATTTTAAGACTTGCATGTTTAAAACTGTGATTTTTCTATTGTTAATGAGTAATTTTGCCTGGCATTGGCAAAGTAATTCGAGCATAGAAGAACGAAAATTAATGTAAGAATTGTTGATTATTGTGCTAAAAGAAAAAATCGTGACTGGTTTCGCTGTTTCTTGCAGGTCATCAGACGAACGCATTCTTTTTTGCAAAACAACCAACTAAGATTTCGAATTATACAGTACCTTCTTAGGAGGTCCGCCAGTGCTTAAGTAGGTAATCGGTCATTTATTTATTTTCATTTTCAACTTTGACTTTTGACCAGTTATTAAAATTTTGTCTGGTAGTGCTGTCTATACTTACATGTCGAAAGACTTGAACGATCACCGATAGTTAGTTGGTGACAATCGAGTATAGAGGGCACATGTGAAATATTTTGTACCTATATATACACCAGGATTTGTGTATAATTCAAAATCTTGGTTGTTTTGTAAAAAGAGATGCGCCCGTTTGAGGAGCTGCAAGAAACAGCGAAGCCGGTCACGGGGTTTTCTTTTTGCAAAATAATTAACAATTCTTGCATTAATTTAGGTTTTCCTATGCTCGAATTACTTTGTCAATGCCAGGCAAGATTACTCATTATTTAGACGGAAACGAATTGGTTTCCGTTGACCAATCTTCTCGTTTTGCATTGGGTGCAGTACCTTCTTAGAAAGTCCGCCAGTGCTTAAGTAGGTAATGGTCATTTATTTATTTTCATTTTCTATTGTTATTCAGTTATTTTGTCACAAGTATCTTTTGACCTGATTGAGCGTGTAGTCTGCACGTTTAGAAATACATACTTTAGTAAAACCCATTTTAATTAAGAGAATCAAATTATTGTAACAATTTATTTAAAGCAAAATATTTTGTATCAGAGCTGCATTTGCTATTTCACAATTTAAAGAATTGTTTAAATGTATGGGACAATTATTTGATTAAGTGTTGTTTTTCTTTAAATCGTTAATTGAAAACTCCAAGTTTTCCATATTTACAACACTACTCTTGATAAGCATTTAGAGGTAAAGCGTTGTTTCTGCAACCCTTTTGCACAGACTGTGGCATTCATAGGCACATTCTCTTGCAAAAACAAACCTGACTGGCAGGAGGAGTGTTCTATTGTAGAGTATATAGGTGATTTTTGCAAAAATTGTTCTATTTCTAAAATTCACTGCTTAAATTTACGTTAGATAAGAGCGTATCCAAAATATCGTGCCATAATTCGTATAAAGATAGGTTATTCTCTTAATAAACAAGTTGTTTGACTTCTACTGGAAGCCTTGTATGTCTAAAGTATAAGCAATGTTTCCTTTCCTTTATAATTTTTTGTACTAGGTACGTGTCTGGAACAACATTAAAAGCATCTCTACATCACTACTTTTGCTCATAAGAAAGATCTATCGTACATTATTATAGTCTAAGCGCAACTGTTATAGTCTAAAGTATAACCGTTAAAGTCACGGCATAATTGATAAGAGCCACTACGACAGTTGGCAATACATACTAAACACGTACATAATATTGCGCAACAATATATTACGTCATAATTGCGTATCAAATTTTATCACATGCCCAAAATGTTTACAATGATACCAGAGGCGCGTTTAAGAAAAAGATAAAATGTACTCCCAAAATAATGTGGAGCTCTTCACGACCTTGTGGTTATTCTTGCGGCAGGAGCCATATTCATTTCCGTTTTGGGCGTTGTTAGGCGTGGGTGTCATTAGGCCATTTTGAAACCAGATTTTCTGTCTTTCCTCTTCGTGATCCCAGGTAGGACGGAGCAATAAAGATAGGAAACGATACAAGGTAGAGATACGACAAAGGAACTTACATTCTAAGAGAAAAGACAGAAAGGACGACAACGATAGACCTCACTGTTCGACGTCTCGTTTGCGAGTCCCCGTCGTGTCAGAAATCGCGCACTTCCTTGCTCACTCCCCGTCTGCGCATTCTCTTGCGCCGACGCAACTGTCCGAAGTCACGGAAATGCACAAGTCTATCTTTTAAAATATTGGCGCGAATTCACTCGCAAATTAAAAAGTGTGCAATGCCAATTTTTTGGCATGTAACAATCGCGACAACGCCATAAAAGAAAAAATCTTTAAAAAAAGAAAATGACTGTTAGCACGGTAAAAGCTTAAAATCTAAATCCTAACTAACCTACATAAACCCTAACTTAAATTCTAGAAAATGTTTATTTTAGGCGCCATCTGGTTTTTTCAACCGATAACACGTCATACGATTTATCAGGAAACGGAATGTGCAGCCCCATTGTTTATGTACTACATTTATAAATGCACACACGAGTCTTTAATGTGACGCAGTTATAATCGACAGCACAAATTTGTGGGAGAGCATGAAACACTACTAAAACTAAAACAAATGCGACACGTCGCCTAACATATATACTATAACTAAAGCTAACATTACAGTTTTTAAGTGCAGACGCACATAAGCGTTGCATCTAAACTGTTTTTTTTTTGCAAGAAAATGCCCAAATTTCAAAATGTCCAAAAGAGCAAGTTACTCTGCACTTTATCAAATTTTTATATACTGGTACTCTGGTTTAATAAACAATACACATCAAAACTTGTTCATGACATGGTTGTGAATCAACAAAAATTTACCAACAGTACCATCTTACTAATTTCTTACATTACTAACCTAACAAATGACATGGCTACCATCAGGTTAGCTTCTTCACTCAATATTCAAAAAATAATTCCTACGTCTGATCGTAATTACCAAACGTTAGGAAGATAAAAAAAGATAAGGTAAAATCTCAAATTATTATCAAAGATAATAGGTAAGATAACGATATTAAGATAAAGTTATTATCAAAGATAATAGGTAAAATAACGATATTAAGATAAAACTAGATAACAATAGGTGGATCCGAAACGTCCCAGCACGCTAAGGCACTCTACGACTACGTACATTAAAGATCTAGCGTAGAATTCCCCAGCTCACCAAGCCGTTTCGTCATCTATCCCAAAGATACAAGATATAGTGGCTCCTTGAAGCCGTTACACAGGAAAAATACTCGTACCTCCTAAAAGAGAGCGACCTGTAAAGCAGGCCCGTTTTTTATAAACGGTACGAGGGACCGGAAAAGGCATTTGGGTGCACTCTTGCACCCGGCGTTGATTGATATCGATAAGATATCCACTCTTATATATGTGGATACATAGGAATTGGGAAACGATAAAACCTCACACAACAATACCCTTAGATGAATTTATTAAAGCAACAAAATTATGTCTACAATCAACCTATTTTAATTTCAATAATACCTTTTATTCCCAAGTTTTTGGAACTGCCATGGGTTCACCCATTTCATCAACAATAGCCAACTTAGTCATGGAAGAATTAGAGAACACTATAATAACAAAATTAAGTTATAAACCCCACTTTTATAAACGATATGTCGACGACTGTATCATGTGTCTACCAGAAAACCAAATTGCAAACACTTTACAATTATTTAATTCATTCCATAGTAAATTACAGTTCACTATCGAAAAAGAAGTAAACCATAGTATTTCATTTTTAAATATAAAACAATTTTTTTTTCTTTTTACCTTTTTTTTTTTTTTTTGGCCTCCACTCGCTGGATAAAGTGAAGCTTTAATTATTCGCGGCTAAGTCTGGGAATTACCCCAAGGGTGAGCAATGAGAAAGGGTGTGGGGATGGTCTAAACTCTACAATAAACTAACAAAAAGAAAATGGGTTGAGCGCCACTGTATCTGTATGAACGATAACACTAAAGATTCATTACTCCTATGAGAAGATACAGAAACTCACGGGATGTAAACACAATAAAAAACTTACAACTCACTGAACTAATGTATCTGGAAACCTCTGGAACATACTTACAACCTCTTCAATCTCGAAGACCCTGAAAGAAAAAATACACAACAAATTTTCTATTAAAAAGACACCGTTTGTGCTTTCCAATAAAAAAACATACTAATAATTACAGGTGGATAATGTTAAGATTACCACACCAAAGATATTTGAATCGAAAATGAATACCTAGAACAAATCAGTTGTAGCATATCTGTGTTTTTTAAATTACTTCAGCATTCGTATAATTTCATTATTCAACAAACTTATTTTCTTTAAAAAATTTAGTAAAATTAATTATGCATGGAATAAAAACTTGAGTCTAAAAATGAAATTTAATATAGTTTCTCTTTCTTGATTTTTTTTTAAATATGTTTACAAAAATGAACTAATAAAATTGGTTTCTCTATACATCTGCCTTGACATAACAAAACCTTAAGTTAATAATATTTTATAACAAGTTTTGACACCAAATACCCAGTTCTGATTATTGGCTCACATATGTTTCTCATAAATTATTTCTTAAAAAATTTGAATCACGTGCAGTTGACTTGGACAAACAACTTTTCAATTAATTCAGGTATTATGAGCTTATAAAAATTTAACATCTGCAAATAATTTTCTAGAAAACAGGAAATGGACTTTGAAGTCTCATCTTTTTAACAAGTGAAATTATTATTACAATAGCATTTCGTGACAATTTTCTCCTACGCTGTTGTTTATGCACAAAATTTAATTTGACCAAACAATCCCTGAATACTATTTATGTGAGCATATTCGAGTTCTCACAAACATAACAAAAAAAGGTTTGATACCTGTATATGATGAGGTCGTCATCCCTAGTTATCAAACTGCGACGCACGTCCTCTGAAATCTGCTTGTCAAATAGTTGTAACAGAATATTAAACAACAGCTGTAGTTGCCTTGATAAACGAGTAGTTTTCCAATCTCCTTATTCGAATCTATTACCGTCCTACCATATCATTATGTTATTACATCATTTTAATATATTGTTCCATCATGCGCTAAAGGAATAAAAATATTTTATAAATTATTTGGTTAATGCGATCTTACCGTTAACAAGTTCCGACACAAACCAATTCAAGGCGCGGCGTGGTCCAGTGCCTTGCCGGTGTCACAGGAGTCTGGAGCTTCACTTTGTCCCAAGGCGACCCGCCCCCCTATCTTTACCATATCACGCCTATCCTGAGGCCCCACTTATGCAAGGCCTGAGGATCCATGCGTTAAGTACAATGCAAACTCGACTACATTTACAAAAGCAATGGCCGACCTCGTTGTTCGTTCCGTTCCAGTACGGGACCTTATCTGCGTGGCGCATCACCCCGTGACCGTATTCACGCACGCGCTATTCTAATTCTAACAAATGAAAGGGAATAATCCGCCTGCAAGTTAGGCAACACAAACGACTAGACCCCATATAAATACGTTTCTTGAATGTATATTATCATTAAATATCTCTGTGCAAAGCATTTAAGTTATTTAAGCGAACATAATTTCCTGTTTCATTATAGAATTGTTTCTTTTAGATATAATAGTATCAAATACGAGAATTAAATACCACAGAATAAAATTATACTGATGCGATTCTTGCAAAAATGGTGCTACAGAATATATATTCGTTACAAATATAAAAATTATTTATAATAAAGCAGGAAAAATTTTTACAAATTGGTTTACAAAAAATATCTGGTCTGGTAGATATTTAAATTTTAATTCAACCGTTCCTATACAATATAAAACTAACGTCATCAATAATCTGGTAGACAATGCAGTACAGTTGTCTCACTCAAAATTTAGACCCAACAATTTGAAAAAAATAAAACAAGTATTACAACAAACTAATTACCCTAAAACTTTCTATGACCCTATTATAAAACAAAAAATCCATAAAATATATAATAACAACAAAGAAAATAAAAACAATGCCAGTTATAATGTTTCTATAAGTTTAGAATACATACCAAAACTTTCTCATAAAATTCAACAATGTTTAAAAAGTTATTACATTAAAGTGGGACATAAACCAAATAACTATACAAATAAATTCTTTAATAAATTGAAACCAAAAATTCTTGATAAAAATAAAACACACACTATATATAAAATAAATTGTAAAGAATGCCCTAGCACCTACATAGGAAGCACAAAACAATACATAAACAAAAGAATTTATGAACATAAATACTCTATAAAAACCAATAACAGATGTACCGCTTTAGCCAACCACGCACTAAACAATCTACATCATTTTAATTTTGATAATATTAGCATTTTAGGTACCGAAAAACATGAAATAAAAAGAAACATATTAGAAATGATACAAATTCAAAGAGATCATAATGCCGTAAATTCAAAGACTGATAATGATGGCTTTGTTAATATATACCATAACGTAATTAATAATTAAATCAATAGTTTGCATCTTAGTAAAATATCAGAATAATTACCATAACAACAAAACAAATATGATGTTCTTTTATCTACAATCACACAACTTTCGCCTACACTTTGTTTCAAACAGTCCCACAGTTAACACGTATATTTTAGCAAGTGACACAATATCCACTAATGTTTTCATGTTTTTAATATGTAAATTCTGCTATTCAAAATTTGAACAGGTATAAACTATAATGTTATTATTTTATACTGTATTTATACCAAATAACGTTTTATATATTGTAATTAATTTTATGTATTTTAGATATTTTGATAATGGTTGTAATAAACCGAAACGCGTCATACAAAAATAGTTAAATATTATTGATGACCAATACCCAGAAAATCTACATATATAATATATATATATATATATATATATATATATATATATCCGTAAACTCATATATACACACACTCATACATACATGCACTGTTAGCGGCCATGTGCGCCGACAGCGGCACCGCATGACCTCACGAAAGATTCCCAGAGACGTGGTCCGGGTGTCTGTAAAAACACCCCGCGCAACCACACGGTGACTAACAGAAATGAAAAGGCAATAGAGATGTAGGAAAGGTAGAAAGAGGGAGGTAGGCATTTTGGAATGCATAAGAGACACTTCCAGCTAGAAAATAATAGAGGAAGGGCTCGCATTGATCAAAAGAGACAGAAAAGGTGGATAGAAAAGCACTACTCAACCAGCTAATATGGTCAGTTGCCCGGAGTGAGAGAAAAATCACTCTTATATGGTAGACAGGTGTTCCGGGATAAGAACAGGTCTACCGAATGAAAGATAAGGCAGAAACGGAGACAGCAGGATAAGAAAAATTAGAGTTTTTGGACAAGTGTCCGTGAGAAGGTAGAGAGTTGTCCCTATTAAACACAGGTCGGTATGAAGGACCACCTGCTATATTAATCAGACAAGTTAAGATACATCATAAGTTAAAAAATTACTAGACTCTTGATGAGAACTAGTACAATCATTTTCCCAACGAGTGCATCCACTACGATAAGAAAATCAGACAAAAGTTGAAACAACAACTTAAAAGTATCCTTACAGCTACCTTCACACAACAAACCAACTGTTGCAAGATAATTTTTTAAAAACGGTAACGTCATAAACACACAAAAATGCCTAACTATAAGCAATTAAATACAGACACACTTTCCCAATATGCTAAAAACAACCGAGAATTCGATAAGGTGTCAATAAAAAGCGATAGCACCTTACCACGAAGTTCAATAAAAAACAACAAAAAAAAATGTTTATATGTTATGATGACTTAGTAGAAGGGGGCACAAGTAATGATATACGATAAAGTGGGCGACTGTAATAATTCAGAGGAAAAACGCATGGAATAGAAACTCCTAGTTTTTTGCAACTGTGAATATGGACTAATTTTTACAATGGCATAGGCCGCGTCTCCTATGTGAGCCCAAAAAGAAAAGCATCCACTCAATACATCAGCTAAAACCAATCATAAAAAATTCAATGAGTTATTGCAACCAAAGTTACGACAATCACCACAAAATTAAACAATGTAAGATAAATGCTGAAAACAAAATTATATGATGTAGAAAAGATGCGAGGATTAATTAAATGAAGCGACAAAGTTATATTAGAGAATCTAGATAACAAAGAGCTATTTGGCTAGCAATAAATTTAAGGAAAAGTCAACTGGCAGCAAAAGATAGCCAGTTTAAGGTAAATAAGTTAAACGTGTAGAAGGTAGGTGCTGTATAAGAAAAGGAATGAGTAAATGAAGTTAACTAATTCATAGTAGGGGCAAAAACATTAGGTAAATCGTTAAATAAATGAAACGTGAAAAATTTAATTAACATTTGGGTCAACAGAGAATGGTTTAAGGTCTTTAATATGCCAGTTCCTTGGCGTTTTCCTTTAGCATCTTGAAGTTTGTAGATAAGTAGACTAACAAAAAGAGTGACCTTACATAGAATGTATTTAGGGACTAATTTTGTAGAAAATTTTTTAGTTGCATCCGATAAGACATAATTCTTTTTCCAAACATGTTCGCCTAAGGCAAAGGAAATATTTCGTTTACGCAGATTATAGTGGTCCTTACTTTTTTCGTAAGCTTTTAGCAAATTTTTTCTAACGCCGTTAAAGATAGAAGGTAATAATTGTTAGTCTTTGTCCCAGCGTACTTTTCGTCAAATTCAATTACGTTGGTATCGTCCGGAACTGAACCATAATAACTACCATCGATTGGGGTATATCTTCCAAAAACAAGAAATGACGGAGTAAATTGGGTAGCTTCGTGTTTGAATGTACGCAAAGCTTGAGAAATTTTAAAGATATTTTCCTACCACCTAATGTGGTTTGAATCGATATATAAAGAGATAGCAGTAATTAAAACTCGATTTACTGATAAAATTGTTGAAGAACAATACGATATGTCTTACAACGCATATAATTACTAGGGTGAAGAGCCCTCCTTTGAGTTTTACCTAAACTAATAAAGAAAAACTTCAACATCATTCTTAAAAAAATTATTCGAAAATTGCTAGAATGACAAACTTACCCCGAGTCTCGTCTAGACTTACATACTGCTGAGCGACCAACTTCGACGGCAAATTTCGCTTAGACCAAATAGATCCTAAAATGCTGCGTTGCAATATCGAAATATCTAAAAAATATGCTATCAAAACAAAATCCTGCTCACAACGCAAGCCAATATTCTACGATACATGTATAGAAAAAAAGAGTATTCCAAATTATTAAAATATTCTTTTTACATTGAGAGAATTTATCAACAACCATCGTAGCGAAAGGGGATAGTAAATACAGTTAAATGCAAAACGTTATCATCAAGCTCGTTATTGTAATGTTTAAGGAAACAGATATAACGAAATCAAGTTTATTATAGCGTTTTAGAAGGTAAAAGTAAAAATTCAGTCAATACCGTAAGCTATATTTAAAAGCAAAATTTTCTTTAAGAAGGAATTCGTAACTTATAATTGATTATTTAGATTGTTAAGGGAACATTTTAGAATAATAATAAAGTAAGATTATATATGAGTTATCTAAACGACGGCTTTTAAAAAGTTAACCCAAAAAAACAAGTTAGAATAGACTAAAAAGAATTTTAGGATTGAATAATTATTTTAACTAAACTTAATGTCATTTTAAGAAATTTTTTTCTTTTTTTAATCATAATAAATGGTAAATAAAGCTATTTATTTATAATTAGAATACTTACATAAAGAATTAGTAATCCAAAAACACATGCTAAAGTTAGGTTATGTAATTTACTAGACAGTTTTGAAAAGTATATGCTCCAGCTTCATGCTAAATTAGATTAGGTAATTATTTAAAAGAACCTAGAATACAAACACACTATTTTTATAAGGGAAAATGTTAATTAATTTAGTTAAAAATACGTTATATGGAAGGTAAACAAAACACTAATCAACATGGCTGCCTAAATGTTCTAGTTGACACATCAGCTGTATTCAATGTCATTTCAACATGAAATAGATGTTGCCACACTGCAATGTTGCCAGATTATATTTTTTCTATTTAAAAGTTATTAAAAATTTAAAAACTTATTATTTATTATTATTTGAGTGAATAACACCCAATTACTACAGGTATATTCAAAACTAACACCTTATAAGATACACAAGAGGTGAGGACAAATTTCAACAAAAGCATTCAGGCGCCACTATTATAGTGCATGCACGAATGTTATAATCTAAGGTATAACCGTTAAAGTCACGGCGTAATTGATAAGAGCCACCACGACAGTTGGCAATACATACTAAACACGTACATAATATTACGCAACAATATATTACGTCATAATTGCGTCCCAAATTGTATCACATACCAAAAATGTTTAGAGGCGCCTTTAAGAAAAAGATAAAATGTACTCACAAAATAGTGTGGAGCTCTTCACGACCTTGCGGTTATTCTTGCGGCAGGAGCCATATTCATTTCCGTTTTGGGCGTTGTTGGGCGTGGGTGTCATTAGGCCATCTAGAAACCAGATTTTCTGTCTTCCCTCTTTGTGATCGTAAGTAGGACGGAGCAATAAAGGTAGGGAACGATACAAGGTATAGATACTATAAAAGAACCTACATTCTAAGAGGAAAGACAAAAAGGACGACACCGATAAACCTCACTGTTCGACGTCTCGTTGACTAATCCCCGTGTCGGAAATCGCGCACTTCCTTGCTCACTCCACGTCTGCGCATTCTCTTGCGCCGACGCAACTGTCCAAAGTCACGGAAATGCACAAGTCTATCTTTTAAAATATTGGCGCGAATTCACTCGCAAAATAAAAAGTGTATAATGCTAATTTTTTACATGTAACAACATAACAGCTACACTTTATACCAACTGGAATTATAATAACTGTTCTGCGGTAAAATACATTTTCAATTTGTATAATTATTCCCATATAAATTTTAGATTAACACGCGTATCAACTACTCCAACAATAACTAAGTTTTAACTTAACCACTTTAATCCCTATTTTTAAATTTATGTATAAGAGTTTGTCTTCTCAACCTCCACCTCCACTAACGCGTTCACTTACGCCTCCATCTTCACCACCCCGAAGAAGCCACGCGGACATAGCTGGTCCTTGCTATTCTAGCGTTGCGCAAGTAAATTGAGGTGATTAACTCAGTAAGCAAATGCAGTTTTTACGTTTTTTTTTGTAGTAAGAATAGTTTTTTTAAAAATGGGTTAAATTGGTTTCATTATCGGTACGAATTTAAGCCGTTAAAGCATTGATTTTATTATATAATTCGAATTCCTCTGTAATACGATCATTGTTATGCAGAAAATAAACACTGTTTTATAAATAAATATAGTTATTTTAAATATAAATATGTTCAAAATATAGTAAAGAGAAAGGTAAAGCGATTGCTAAAATCATCGAAATTGTGTATAGTATGGGGTAAATTAATACAAAAAAAAATGTAAATTTCTTATTAAGAAAGGGAGATGTGTAGAATCTTTAATAGTACTCTGGGCGGTAAGTCCTAACGAGTCGAGTAGTATTCGTAGATATCTTTGAATAAGGACTGGTTCGTGTAGGGTTTTTGCTGCTTAAGAATTCAAGATAAGGTAAAGAGCAACATCATGAACCTAGTTAGAGTAGTTCAAAAATAGATGGCGTTCATTTTGTACTTCTACATCAGTTTTACGGTGCAAACATTGTTCATTTTTGTTCAAAACGTTTTAGAAAACTTCTTGAAACTGGGAATTGTGTATATTTTAATTAAAGAGATAGCTCGAACACATAAAAATTATCTGCCATCAAGTTCTTCAGTCAAATATAACCTGAAGTTTAAAATTCAACTTACCTTGCCAAACTCCGTAACATTATTAACAGCCTTCAGATCCACAGGTGAAGCATCTGCCCTAAAAGAGAAGAGTAAATTTAAAAGGCTTTATTGCTGTAAATATAAACAAACCATGGTGTGTTACAGGTATGGGTCAAAGTCATATATCTGGCACCTAGTTCGTAGTAATTTCTTAAAATAGATAATCTATTAGCTATTGAGTGACCACCTTCAACCGCTATTAAACTTCCAATCTTTTTATTTTTAAATGCTTTCAATATACCTGAAAAAGAATTTTGATTATGCATCTTAATCACAAAGACCTATAACGCAATAAAAGAAATTCATCAGCTAAAGGAATTTACTTTGTTGTAGCTAGAGCTTTTTTTGCACGACCCCTATTATTCTTACAAAACTAGAAGGGTAAACAATATACGAATTCTTAAATGAAGTGCTAAACAATTTACACTTCAAGTATAATTTAAATACTGTAACAAATATTCTAATTGTCCTTTTGCTTTTGATACCAATAAATACAAGTCAAACAATTATTCCTCACAATTGCAATTTTACATTTTTATATTTTCGAATTAGTGCATTTTCCTATTTTTGCATGTTCACATTTTCGTTCTTTTGCATTTTCACATTATCGTACATTTCTTATTTTCTGTATTTTGATACTTTTATACTTTCATAAATTTCTTCTTTTGGATTTTTACACATTAGTATTTTTGTACAAGCGTTATTTTGTAATTTAGTACTTTCATAGTTTCGTACTTTACTGTTTAAAATTTTTATACTTCGTATTCTTATGATTCCTTACTGGTTTATTTTCGTGCTTTTATATCAATGTTCCTATGTTCGTATTTTCATAGTTTCAGACCTTCGTACTTTTTACTTTTCTATTTTGCACTTTTGTACTTTCGAGTTTTCGTTTCTTTGTTTATCATCTTCGTTTTTGTATGTCTAATTTGTTGTGATTTGTTTTACGTATTTCAAATTCTCGCATATTTGTCCCATTTGTATATTCGTATTTTTGTACCTTACCATTTTTGTGTAGTCGTCTATCATATATTTATATTTTTGTTTTCTGTGTTCTTATATTTTTGTGTTTTTGCGTATTTTCGCTTCTATCTTAGCTTTTTGTGTTTTTAAATTTTTGTAATTTGTTTCTTGTATTTTCGAATTATCTATACTTGTATTTTTCGGTATTTTCGTAAGTGTATTTTTGTACCTCTGTATTTTTATATTTTGAATTGACGTATTTGATGTTCCTTTTTTTATTTTTGTATTTTATATTTTTGTGTTTTCATTTTTCTTATTTTTGTATTTTTCTAATCTCAAGCTTGCGTATATTTGTATATTTATACTTTCGTATTTTTGTATTTGGTATTTTTGTGATTGTCGATATTCATACATTAATTTTCAGTATTTTAGTATTGTCGTATATCGATATGTTCGTATATTCGACTTTACGCGTTTTCGTATTTTCGATTTTTCGATACACATAAATGAGATTTTACTTAAATGTACATTGATTGAGTAACCAATTAGAACATTATGACGCTACTATAATTTTATTCCTAATATTTTGATAGTTGATATTTATTTTAACTAATACACTTGCAAACACTAGTGTACGCTAATAATTAATTTTTTGAAGACAAAAAGGCAAATAAGATTCATTAAAAATTAAAATTAAGGTTAAGTGGAAATTTCTAATACGATTACCATTAGCTGTAGTAACAAATTGAAAGTCATTGGGATAACTGCTGACAAAGCGCTTAATGACATCTATTTGTTCCAAAGTATGGTCTACTGCATCTTTAAACTGAGCTGTACATCTAACGTATGCCACAAAAAACTAAAATTATAAAACAAATAGAAAACAATTGTTGTGAATTATTTCAATTACCAGTGCTCCAACTTTTCCAGCTTTTAATTTGTTGATATCAGTATGTTTACAAGCGGGACATTCCAACACTTCTGTTAAGTTATAGAGATTTATATCTTTTAACTGATTCTTTTTTTCTCCTTGTAGAACAAATGGAAAGTCATTGTGTCTGAAGTAAAAAGTAGTTATAAAAGTATATTCTGATATAAATTAAAGTAGCTCTTGACAGACTAGCAATACTACAAGTTAGATTTTAATTTTGTTTATCAATACTTAATCTCTGGGTACCAGAATGTATTAATTCAAACAGAATATAATTAGATACTTGACATTCAATAGTATTATTAGTATTAGTAATATTAACGAATGTTATGTAAAGTTTCTGTAAACTACATACAACAACATCTAGACCTAATTAGATATACAGGGAGTTTATAAAAGAACTCTTTGATTTATAAAAATCATAATTAGAAGACGAAACTAGTAATAAATTTTCGGGTTTTGAACTTAAGTTCAGTATATTATCAAGATTGTTTTGCTAATATTCGATCGCAGGGCGAGTTATGTATCGCCCAATTTATATATATATATATATGTATATATATATATATATATATATATATATATATATATATACAGTGTGTCTACTTAAGTTGGCGGCATATGGAAAACTTTTTTATTTTTGATTTTAGGAAAAAAAGTTACTCTTTATAAAAAGTTCTGCTTGTTCTGAAACCTAAAATATAACCTTCACATTTCAAAATTTAATAGTCATATACGAGGTTTATCAATAAATATGAATTTGGCGCATTCGAAAATTGTTATTATAAAATGTTGTTCAGAATGAAAAATCACGTTCAAATATGCAAAATATCCATCGATTATAAATTTTTTTTTTAACTTTTCTAAAATAAAAATTTATTTAAGCTTACATGTTATTTCATTTAATCTAAGATGCACTGACAAGAACCGTCCATGAAATGTAATTTCTCAGCATTTCGAAAAACTTTCTTTAATAATAACAGTAGTTTAATAATAATGTAATAGTTTTTGTTACACATACGGATCTTATTATTCCGTCCCTCAATTAATTACCTTTCTTTTTTCGACAATCTTTTAACGCAGACCGTTATTTAATCTTTCTACAAAAAGAACTAGATGATTTTCTTGATGATCTACCCCTACTTGAACGTCAACAGATATGGTTCCAGCAGGATGGTGCCCCATGCCATAGCAGGTTAGATGTAAGACAATATCTTGAAAATTGTTTTAATGGAAGAGTTGTGCATCAGTTTTTGAAAATTCGTTGGCCACCTCACATTCCAGCTTTGATCCCACTCGACTTTTTTTGTGTGGGCTACTTGAAAGAGGTGTACCTCCAAGGGCCATTCACAGATGTCCATTTAGAACGAACCATTAAAGAAACCGTTCAGAGTATAACGCCGACTATGACTAGAAGGGTGTTGACAGAGTTTCGAGATAGAACGATTATCTGTATTTATAGAGAAGGCGGATATGTTGAAGCGGTAGTTAATTGAGGGACGGAAAGATAAGATCTGTATGTGTAACAAAAACTATTACATTATTATTAAACTATTGTTATTATTAAAGAAAGTCTTTCAAAATGCTGAGAAATTACATTTCATGGACAGTTCTTGTCAGTGCATCTTAGATTAAATGAAATGACACGTAAGCTTAAATAAATTTTTATTTAAGAAAAGTTAAAAAAAAAATATTTACAATCGATGAATATTTTGCATATTTGAACGTGATTTTTCATTCTGAACAACATTTTATAATAACAATTTTTTAAATTATCAAAAATAAAGGTACTTTACTCTTGCACCAAATTCATATTTATTGATAAACCTCGTATATGACTAATAAATTTTGAAATGTGAAGGTTTTATTTTAGGTTTCAGAACAAGCAGAACTTTTTATAAAGAGTAACTTTTTTTCCTAAAATCAAAAATAAAAAAGTTTTCCATATGCCGCCAACTTAAGTAGACACACTGTATATATATATATATATATATATATATATATATATACACGATGCTAATCCATAGAGTGTAAATTTACTGATATATAAGCCGGGTGCGTCTGTGTAAGTTTCACTGTTCACAACACATGGCCAGGGTTATATGTAAAACATTTCGGCACATATTTATTAGAATCAACCTTTGGACAAACTTATATTATCAAAATTTTATGTGAAAGTACTATATAAAAAGTGATTTAAGTGCGACGCGATCATATTCGCAAATGATCGAACAGTTATTAATATAATCGCATAGTGTACAAATATAACTGATAGGTATTAGTGACACAACACTAGTTGTGACGATATAATTGGGTGTTGGGATTTAGAAATGTATAAAGAATAGATATCATAATTTTGAAGGTGGCGGTATCACCTAGGTGAAAATAATAATGGAGAACGATTTGAATATTTTTGGTAGAAAGACGTGTTTTGATAAAATTGTACTGTGTGAATAATTTAAAGTCAAAATAAAATCTTTTGGGAGTTAAAGCATTTAATTTCAATTAGAGAAGAGTATAGAGAGTCAGAGGGAACATTACGAAGGAAGAAGAGTGCAAAGTTATTGGTGTAAAAATTAGAAGATTACATATTGGAGCGGTACCGAGGGAGGGGTTAATAAGAGCTGGTATTTATAGTGGTTTGGATTGAGGTGAATAAGAGTTGGAGTGGATTTATAAGGCCGAAGGAAGACGAGTTAGAAGTGATTTGGGGTTTACATGCGATCGAAAGGCATTGGGTGGAAAAGTTTATAAAGCGGCACAGAATTTGAAAGAGCTGGTTAAAATTGGTATTGGATTGTATATTGCTGGATTGGAAGGAGCGGTTGAACAGAACGACGGGATAAGAAGAAGAAAATTAGCACGCGGAAGTTAAAAGTAGAGGTTTTCTAAATTCTAAATTCAGTTAATTATTTATAGATTCGGGTGGAAAATAACAGAAATTATATCAAAAACCTGGTGTCTGGAAAGCCAAGTAGTCCTTGTGAAAGTGGAGCGTAGTGTGAAGACACAGCCGGCTACCGAGATCGTTAGCCAGAGTTAAGGAAAAGGCCTACAACTAAGAATAAATCGGGTGAGTACTGTGTTTTTCGGATCGTCAAAGTCATTTGGTAAGTTTATTTGAATTGGTACAAGGCTACGCGGATCTGTTTGTTTATTTGGCATATACGCATAAAAAGGGGTTACTTATACTAAAATTAAGATAGTGCTGTTTGGTCGGTGTCGTGACCATCTACCTATCACCGAACTCACGGTAGGTAGGTGTAGATACCCTGAGAAAAAGAGATTCTGAATAGTCGAGGCACACTTATATAAGTTTTTTGTAGACCGACCAAATATATTTAAAGCATGTAAAATAGTCAAAATTTTCACACTATCAAGTAAATAAAAAGTATTTCAATTCAAATATAATATATATATATATATATATATATATAGTAGAAAAATTATTGGCAAGTGACTCAAATTCAGTCACGAAGGCATCCTGTCGACGCGTTTCGCCCTGATGAGACATTCTGATGAGCCCCAAGTAGGACGAAACGCGTCGACAGGATGTCCTCGTGGCTGAATTTGAGTCACTTGCCAATAATTCCTTTCTACTTTGTATTAATTTAAGACTCATTAGTCCTACTTTTCTTTATATATATATATATATATATATATATATATATATATATATATATTACAGTGAATATTATGAAATAATAACTTAGACTTTTATGCAAAGCCCAAATGATCATTTCAAATCGAGCTAGTAATTGAAAGATGGAAAATATAAGGTCTTGGACAGGACTTAAACCTGTATCCTGGTTTTGCCGGAACCATGCGTTTACCAATTACGCCACCGAGACCGATGACAGAATTGGGAAAGTTACAAATTTAAATCGTGTACAACAACTATACATAAAACTAACTTTCAATTACGTTTGGCATTTTTGTCAATCATATCTGACATTGTCAAGTTTTGACTTATGTCAGTTATAGACAGGAAGCTACGCTCAAAATTACAGCTGTAAGCCAAATATTAAATATATAAATATTTTAGATAGTTAATTACACAAGGTAAGTTGACAAATACTACAGTATTACAGTAATACTGTAGTATTTGTCAACTTACCTGTGTAATTAACTATCTAAAATTATATATATATATATATATATATATATATATATGTATATATATAAATATATATATATATATATATATATATATATTACTCAAATTTAGACCAAGGTAGAAAATTAATTAATGACATCAAATAATTTTAATCACCGTGTATAAGGAAGTTTTGGGAAAAAGTACGCGTAATTAAAATACCTAGTGTGAAGATTTAAATCATTCAATTAGAATGTAGGGTTTGTATAGAATTTTATTGAATAATACGCGTTATCAAAACCGTGGAGCATAAAAATTTATTCGTTTCATTAAAAATAAGGGATTTAAATTATTCACTAGACGCTTTCTATAAAAAGAAGCAGAATTAAAATGCTCAACATGTATTTAATTTAATTGTTCCAAGAAACAAATAGAAATTACGTGCAAAATTTATATTAATTAATTCAATTTTTGGGTAACGGGTGTTAAACGGAGTGTACAGATAATGATTGATATTTGGTTAGTATTCGCTAAAAATTAAAAGGTAGAAGTCATGCCACTCATTATTATTTTAATTGGAGTTCATTGAACCATTAGTAATACATAATATGCATAAAAGCTTTTAAAAACCCCATAATACCAAATATGAGACACGTTGCTAGCATACAAATCTATCAAGAAGGTTAAAATAAATGGAATAGCCAAATCGTAGAAGTATTACGATTGAACACCTTCGTATTTTTAAATATCAAAGTTCTAATAAATTTGAATAGATAAACATACAGCTTCTAGGTATATTGGAAACGGTCGGATAAACCGTAGCTTATATTAACGGGAAGGCTAGATACGGGGTTATTTAACTCAAGTAAGTCACGTCGCGGGTCCACGTGGATTGAAATAGCCCATAATAAAGAATATCGATTTGTACCACTCAGGCCAGGGTAGAAAGAGACGGATGAAACGCGCTAGGCAGAGACATGAATAATAAAAGGCGGGATTTGAGCAACGTCACGAGGTTTACGATTGGTGAAAATAAGATGCAGATATGAGAGGTGTAAACGTAACGATGTCTATAGAAAATTATTTAGTTGTTTGCAGACGCGTTGCGTGTCGTGTGAAAAAGTTCTTAGATTTTCAACTGGCGCGTGTGCAAATTTTTAGAATCGCTGTGCCGGACTGTCGAAAAGGGAACAAAGAATGAGAAATTCTAGAAAGTGTCCGTTGCGGGACAAAACCGACGTGCAGGCGAGCGATTATATAAACCCGTGTTTATAGGAGTTTCGCTCTCTTAGATTTTCGATTTTTAGTCAATACTTTAAAACAGTTTGCTCTTTATTTTTTGTTGTTATACCATACTTCACGCAGAATACGTGCTACGATAAAAGTTATTAAGTGCATTTAGAGAAGATACAAGGTAATAAAGTCTAGTTATATTTGCGAGTATTACTGTACCAATTATCGAAATTAGTAACGATAAATGAATAAACAAAAGTAGGCAGTTTTGGGTATAGCGTGAAAGAATTATGAATTTCTTTGCTATTTTTCGGGGGTGTTAATAATCAAATGTTATTCGTAATCGTGATTAGATCCACAAAACAAGATTTAGATATACATAGATGAGTTCCTGAGAAGCCCTGAAACAACTTTAGATGAATGGTGGTGTAGAAAATTTTAAAAGCGTTCAGAATCAGAGCCGTAAACATAACCCAGTTGGAATGGTGTGATTAACAAAGGACGATGTACATTGGAGCCACGAGTGCATTAACCTTTAGGTAACTTATGCTTTGTTCGATTTTTGATGTTTTGGTGTGTGTTGAATAACTTTATAATTTGTTTGCTAAAAAATGGACAGTAGTGAATTTGTACAAACAACAAATTTTTATTTTTAAGGTGAAATTTTCTTGTTTAAGTAGAAAGGGGTATTTAGTATTTATGTTCTGGATTATGATGAAAATTTGGGTCTGTCTTTGAGCTCAATTAGACTAACCTGTTTAATTAACGTAAAGGGGTGGGAGATGCTCCCTTTGTACTCAGACTCAGGTCTGCAAATATTGTTAAATTAATTAGTAGGCATCCTACAAGGACTTTAGTTCTGGATGCAAATTAAAATGATGACAAATTTAGTCTTGAAATTTTATGATACTGAAATTTATGCTACAATTTAATTTTGAAATTTTAATGTATTATGAATATTGATGTAAATAGAGTTAACGTTGATGTTTGTGGTAGGAATGTGTTTGTTTTTTTTATGAATGAGGATGAAAGTTTTAACTAGGTGAGCAGCCGAGGCGGAAAGAGTAAAGAGGAGATTATCAGAAGAGATTCAACAGGGCGAGAATCACAGCAAATCTTGGTGCCAAATTCGAGAGGCACGAATATCTTTTTTTACTCTGGTGAGGCTTTTTGTAGGTTCCACAGCAATATATATATATATATATATATATATATATATATCACAGACGTTTAAGATACCGCAATTACCTAAAAAGTAAGATTGTAACAATGTATTAATTAATAGAATTAAGAATAAGCAGACATGAGCTCTGCAAGTTCCACAGACTTGTGAAAGGCAGAGACAACATAAAAAGCCCAGGAACCCAGATCTCGGCAATCAGTTAGTCATAAATACTTCCGCTTTAGCATTGCAGTTTGCTTAAGGCTACTCACTCGCATTAGTTCACTTATTTTTTTATTTAAGTTTAATTTAATTCAAGATTGTCAAAATTCCATGTCAACCTGTTTAATCAAATAAATTTGTTACGAAGTTTTGGAAACGTTTTTAAAAAGACCGCTCTCAAGGCTCGAAACATAACTGGCGTAGTCGTACGGATGTCAAAAGGTCACTAGGGAATTCAAGAATCGAAGAACTGGTGGTCTGGAATTTCAATTTCAAATTTGGCAGAACCCAAACAAAGTTAGAAGAAGTACAAGCATCGACCAAATCCAGATAAACAAACTTGGAGGAGATACAAACATCGATCGAATCTAAATCAAACCAACGTGACAAAGTATACGAATCGACCGGGTCCATGAAATCGACGAAGAAATTAATGTAAGTTGATTTCCTTAAAAAAACCAATTGATTTTGACAAATTTACTGATATTTGCTAGTATAAGAAAAAAAATTTTTATTTTATTTATGTATGTACAGATTTTAACTATTATTACTGAAATTTTATGCCATTTAATGAAAATAATTTACCTATACATTAAGGGAATTATTTCCAAATACGAAAAGATTAATTTTAAAGCAAAAGAGAATTTCTAAACAAGTAAATTTTTAGAACAAACTAGTACAATTATTACAATTATTAAAATTAATATAAAACGTACCTGACGCACGAACGATTAAAATTAACACGGAATTTAAACAAATTCAATTCAGCAAGTCTGAAACATAAAAATAGAACGTAATTAACTCTACCATTTAGTACTGAAAGCTTATGTATAAAACACAATTAATTAGAAGAAAGATTATTAAAACTTGACCTTCATCGCACCTTATAAATTATAGAAAAGCACTTTACAATCTACTCATAAATTGACACACTACAAATTAAAACAATACGGAACATAACTGACAAGAATTATTATTTAAAAAAAACAAATATAAATTACAAAAATAAAACGCAATAAATTTTACCAGTCTCATCACCGAAAACAAATGATTCGAAACCTAACCTTCAGCGCAACATATTGACCGAAGTACGTAACTGTAGAAACATCTTTCAATTTAATATATAAAATTAACTCATCGTTAATTAAAACAAGCGTGCATCGCAATAAGACCAGAAAATCCCATCGAATATATCTAATTATAGTGAAATAAGTACTAAATAAAACCATTTAGGAACTTTACAGAAGCTATAATTGACCCATTTAAAAACACGCATCGCAAACTTTAAAAAGTAATTAAATATTTTTTCAGAACGGAAATATCTGATTAGACAAAGGCATTACGTAGTTCATCTAAATTTACCACGAAACTGAAATAAAATCTCCACTAGACAAAGCTACTTTGTAATTAAATTATAAAAGCAACATTGAACAAAGCAATCAACTGAAAACTTGCAAACTCTATATTTAGACTCAAGACAATACAGTTGACAGACAAACGTCTTATACGCTTATAAATTACAACACTCACGAATAAGAGATAATTATAACACACTCAATTAATCAGCAGAACTAAAATAAAATCATAACTGAAGCAACGGAACATTCAAGTACCACGCAAGTATTCTAGTAAATTATTTATTCAAATCGAAACCTTTCCGAAAGTAAAACCTACAACAAAATTAACATTCGCGAAGTATAAATAAACGAATTCAAGGCTACAGCAAGCAACCAGACATTACCGAGCATAAATCCCTCAATTCAAATTATAGCACCGTATAACTAAGTACAAATATAAGCAACTACAATTCTGTAAATAACCCAGCGCAATCCAAACCAAAAAATAACGGTACAAACCGCGAAATAAATCTCAATTTTGCAAAATTTAAAATAATTTAAAGCAAAATTAACCTTTAACAAAAATGAGTTCAGATATGAAAATTTATCTCGAAACCATACCTATCTTTAACGGAGATCAAGTTCTCCTCTTGAATTTTATTACAACATGCGAAATATTTTGAAAACCTGAAAACCCAGATGTAACGAAAGAACTGTATTACTTTTACGTCTGTTAATAGGTAAACTGACCGGACAAGCACTAACACTAATAGCCAGCTGAGATGATCTTGAAGAATGGCAAAACCTTAAATGCGTACAAATCGCATATTTTGGCGATCAATGTAACATAAAATGAATAATACGCGACCTGATAAACCTCAGGATGGAAAATAACCAATTCCCGTACCAATTCGAAATGAAATACCAAGATGTGAGAAGTCTAATCTTAACAAAATTAAATTTCGAAGAACCCGACCAAAATATCCGACATTTAAAAACAAAAACCTATGACAAAATGGCACTAGACACCTATATAAACGCACTACCAGAACGACTATCAAATAAAATCAGAATCCAACGTCCCCAGTATTTAGAAGAAGCCATGAATATGATATTGGAAGAAGAAAATGTAATGTATTACCGAAACAGACTATACAACCCCAGCGCAAATAAAAGTTATTCACCAATAAAAACTATACAAACCGCGAGACAAACAATCCCCCAGCAAAAATTCACACCATTCAATGCACAAATAAATCAACCGCGAATTAGTAACCCAAATTTTAATAACGCGAATTTTAATAATCAATTTAAACAATTTCCAAAACCAATGTTCAACTCAAATCTTATGAAACCCGCATTTCAACCAAGATTCAACCTAAACATGAACCAACAAAGACCAACATCCAATGCGAATTCTATTAGAAATACACCAATAAATAATAATAACAATACCAATCCCAATAATTACTGCAAGCCAACCCCTATGGATACCTCATCTGGTAGCATCAGACAAAATGCAAAAACATCCGACCAAGTCACAATCAAAAACGCAACTTTACATCAGAAAAACTATTTCATCAAGAAGTAGAAAAATTTGACAATGACCAGAATAATTACATTCATCCCAGTACAAACAAATGAATCAAACCATTCGGACAATTACGAACGTGACGAACCATGCGAAAATTACGACGAGGACGACGAAGAAAACGTGTGCTCAAATTTTCAGATAGACCGATTCATCAACGATCAAACTTAATAAATTTTAATAAAATCAATCACCTAGTACTACCTTACAAAGAAATACTCCATGCCGAACTTAAACTATTAATCGATACCGGATCCTCAAAAACATTAATTAGCCCCCGAACCGTAAAAAAACATTATTTAGATTATGGAGAGAGAGAGAACCATTTAAAATTAAAACAGCCCATCAAACAACATTACACCAATTCGTAGCTAGTATACCCTTACCTAGAACTTTCAATGTAAAAATGAAACACAAATTTTGTATTTTCGAATTCAACGACAAATATGACGGACTAATCGGAATAGACCTTCTAAGAAAATTAGGAGTCAACATTGACAAAAACCCGTTTATTAAGAACTAAACACGAAAAAATCCCCATTAAATTTCAAAATACCCAAATCGAACAAAAATACACAATAAAATCCCGAATCGAAAAAAAAATAAAAATCCCAGTAAATTCAAACAACAAAGTAGGAATCATAAATCACGTAACATTTCAACAAGGAGTAGAAACCGTAAACACATTAGTACAAATAAAAGATAATTATGCCACTACGACGATTTTAAACTCAAATAACTATCCCTTAGAACTATCATTAATAAACCCATTTAACGTAGAAGAATTAAATTTCAACGAGATGGAAATAGATGAAAATTTAGAAAACGATTACAACCCCGTAGAGCACGACAAAATGTTAGGTGAAAATTTAAGTAACATTCACTTTAACACCGACATCAACCGAGAAGAGCAAAGAGTAATTAAAAAGTTATGTTTTGAATACCGCGACATATTCTATTGTGAAGGAATACCCTTAACCTTTACCAACACAGTTAAGCATAATATCGAACTAACATACAACAAACCCATATTTACGAAAGCATACCGGCTACCTCAAGCAAGTCAAGAAGAAACTAACAGACAAGTAGCAGGCTTATTAGAACAGGACATTATACAACACTCCAACTCACCATGGAGCAGCCTCGTATTAATAGTACCCAAAAAGTTAGACGCCTCCGGCTAGAGAAAATTCTTTGAAATACGTTCTAACCACCTGCGGTGTAAATATAAGATTTTAATGGTACTAGGAAATCCTATCAACGCGGTATTTCGTTATCATACAAGTCTTTAACTCGTCCAAGTTTACGAGCAATAAAACCGTCCCCTCATTATTTCATACTCGGTATTTTAGTTCGAAAATGAAAAACTAATATCGTTTCTATAACAGATAGGAAACCTGTTATATACTTTACTCCATAATGCTGCAAAAAGGGTTGCAAACTTACCTGTCCATTTGAACAGATATCGTTTTCTCATGCGGACAAATTTATGGAAATCATTATAGCATATTAAGACCTTTTGCTTTCTTTAATTGACTATTACTTGCAAGCCGTGTTCTAGAAAAATTTTGCAGCTGCTGTCTAGAAAATATTAAGCAAATGCTGTTCTCAGAATATTTAACATTTTATTGTTAAAATTGTTTTTGGAACAAAAATATGTTGTTTTCTACCCCTATAAATAGAGACTGAGCGTTTAAAGCTAGCCTATTCGATATAGCGTTCTTTTACTGTGAAGGAGCTCTGTGTCGTCGCGGTGCAAATTAAAATGCATTGTTTTACTTAGTGTTACAGTCGAACTTAGTTTCACAGAGTATCCAGTCCACCGGCATGTCCTGCGCGCAGTCCCGGATTCACTACGATGTTACGAGAGACGGACAACTACCCGTTTATTCTGTTTTCTGTGTCTTGGTGTTTCTGTGAAATATAAACATTTCCTTAGTTGGTTGATAACCGCGTACTTACTTGTGGTTACCCTAAATTACAGACTACGTGCTAAAATTTCACTTTTGCATGATAAGTGCAGAAGTGATTACGTGATTGGTTTTAAGGCACCATTAGTATAAACCGAAGCTCCCGTTAGAGCAATTTTTACTTCGTCTAAGTTAATGATGACGTCAACATCTTGTTTACTAAATTATAAGCTAGAGTAACTTAACACTTGGTTTATTTCAGTTTAGGGAAACGTTAGTTCATTTAGGAAGTACAATTCACAGAGCATATAAAAATACTGTACATATTATATCTAATTTTTTCTTGTATATATGTAGGGTTGGAAACATTCTATTAGTATATTTGTATATGTGTTTTAGATTGTAAGATGTTACGTCTATCTATATGTCGATGTTATATTATATGCGAGTGGATGTTTTTGTTTGGATTATATTACAATAAAACGATTAAGAAGTGTTCGATTTGGTCTCTGTATTTATTCTTTTTTTATACTACGTTTAACTAACGGTTTGTAAATAAATCCATTTGTTGAGGTTTCTAATATTTCTTTCTTTCTGACTCAACTCGCTCTACGGCGTTTTGAGCTAGCACAAAATCTAATTCTTTTAGATTCCTATTTTACCCTTTTGTTTTGTTGCGGTATTCAGTGTGGGCAATTTTTCTTACTTACTATACTACTTTCTTTCTTGTCTGCACGGAATACGGTACCAAGTTTTAGTAAAACATTTAATCTTTTTGATTCTCAAAGTCAAATAGCTAACAATTTATTGTTGGTTAAGTTTACCTAGAAAATATAATTTGGCATTTTAAAAAAAAATAGCATATTAAACACATACACAAGTCTTCAAGTAGCACTTATGTTTTTAAGCTGCTTTTTATCTTAATTATTAAACAGTAAAATACAAACCCATCTATAAGCGGAAAATTATCCAAAGCACTTCTTCCTGGGACATCACCTGCTGAAACTTTTTTTTGTTTTCGTGCTAAAACAAAACTATATATTAGTACTAGTTGTACAAAATATAAATTTTCAAATTTTTAAAAAACTTTTGCAACCGAAAGTTAATGCTTCGTTAGTGCTCTTTAATGCTTCATATTTGAGTGACGTACGGCTTCTAATAAAAAAGTTATGGCCACTTATATTTTTAATTCTAGCCGCGGTTTGTTTCAATTTCAAATAACTTTTGCAACAGAGAGTTAGTGCTTGGTTAGTGCTCTTTACTGCTTCATATTTCAGTGGTATACAGTAGCAAATAAAAAGGTTTCGACCACTTAAATTGTTACTCCTGGCCGCGGTTTGTTTCAGTTTCAAAAATTTGGTACCGCTATGAGATAGCGTTTCATTAATGCTTATATCTCAGTGGCGTACGACTACTAACAAAACTGCGTGAACAGACGTGCAAACGATGCAGTCCGTAATTTTATTATTTAAGTTTCTTAAAATAAGTTTAGTTATAAAGTGCAAACCACAAACAAGTAACAAAGGCATCAAAAAGCAACAACGTAGAAAAAACGATTTTGAAATTTTTCCGAATTTTACCACGCGAAGAAGAACTTTTGTAAGTAATTGCTAAACTTTATATATCTGTGTACTGAATCTTTTAATGCACGTGCAGTATAGATGAAACTGTGTTTTTGGGGGTTTTTGTTGTGAATTTTAAACTATATTAAACTGTTTTGAGAGACAATTTGGAGACGTGGGCCCGGGCTAAGTAGTTCAATTTACGTACCAACACAATTTTATGTACGGTGAATTTATTAACAAGTTTTTCTCCGAGTATTGGTGTTTTAAGTGCTAAATTAATTTTCAAGTTAAATCAGACAAAATTTTTAGGTGTTTTTCTGAGTGCCATAGTTGTCCAAACTACACAAGGACGTTTCCGCATACTACAATATATTTTAAACAGAAAAAGCTTACATGTTTCATTTTAAACCCGGCAGTGTTTTCATTCTCTGTCAATTATATCCGTAATAGCTGCCACAATTATTTATAACAATAATTGCTTACAAGGAATTAACATCAAGTGCATTCGAGTGAAGCTCGTGATGGTATAAATGGTGATATGAGTAATATGAAGAATACTTAAACTTGATACTGTTGTAAGTGACACCGTTTTATTTCTTTGTAAATTGCGTAGAGATTAAGGACCGTCATATTGAACATTCATTTTTAGTAATACCAATTGATTATTGTATATGTATTTAATTATAGTTTATTTAATAACTAAGTACAAAATTAATAACTAGGATAGGTCTAAGATGCCCACCCCCCCCCCCCCCCCGAACTACATCAAATACGCAAAACATCAATCCCATCACCAGCCAGACCTTTCACAGCCAGGTTAATGTAAATTTGACATCCTCTGCGTCCACACCAGAAATCAATTTGTCCACAAGTAACAAACGTCTGAGAGAAAGCCCAAATATTAACACAGAATCTGATCTAGTAAATATTTTAAGCAAAATAGTGTTTACGTATCAAGACTTAATGAAATACATTGATCACGAAGTAGACACATCCAATCGACTACGCGTAGGGCCAGAGAAAGAGCTTACGGACAAAATATAAAACTTTTATACATCCAGCCAGAACTTGCAGATGAACATAAGTTTGTTAAAAACCAAAACGAAAACCTACACGACCAAATAATTGAGACAAACAAAATTCTATCTACAATTATTTGGAACTCCAACGGGGTCGTCTTTGTCACCCATAATCGCTCAAATGATTATGGATAACTTATTCTCTATTGTTCTACCTAGACTACCTTATGAGATGTCATTTTTAGTCAAGCATGTCGATGACATCATTTGCTCAATGCCAGCTCAATATATCGACCAAAGTATTACAACATTTAATGACTTTAATGAACACCTTAAGTTCACTTATGAAATGGAAGTTGAGATTCAGACAATCATCTACCTTTTGATTGGTACACTAAACCAACTAATTCTGGCAGATATTTGAATTTTCATTCCAATCATTCTATACAACATAAGGTCAACACAGCGAAAGCCCTACGTTGCGGCATAGAACATATATCAAATCCTCAGTTCATCAAGAAAAATAAGAAAGTATTGATAGACTCTTTATTGAATAACAGTTACCCAAAAGGAATGTTAGATAAGCTGATGTGCGGTAATTTCCTAAGTCTTAACACTACTATAACAAACATTACATATAAAAAGCTTCTTTATATACAAAAGTTATCTCCTCTGCTAATAAGATTACTTAAACAACCTAAGGTGGCTCCTCTAAATGTGCATTGTTTCTTCAACCAAACATACACCTCTATTCGACGACACCATCATTGTGGATAATGAACCCAATTATAGAACTAGGTTGTTCATTGGGTCTTTTTATATCAACAAGAAATCAATCCTATTAATAACAAAATGGAAGTTGATAAAGTACATAACGTTTACTCTGCTCTGTATAATAATGATATTTTCAAACATCGTTAAAGTAGAAATATTTGTTGTATTGTAACTGCTGTCAATTTTGGGAACGTGCTCTATCAACTTTTATATATATATATATATATATATATATATATATATATATATATATATATATATATATATATATATATATATATATATATATATATATATATATATATATATATATATATAATTGCAATTTATTTTAAACACAAGAGTTTCACTATTATGCCGGTTTTTATCATAAATTTTGCCATGTTTAACTATTTCCAAAAGTACAATTAAATATAATTTATCTATTTAAAGTTCTTGTTACGTTCATTTATGTGCTTTAAAATATTACCGTTTTTTCTTTAAATAACTAAATATCACGGTACCATTATCGTTGTTTATTTTAAATTATATCATGTTAAGTTAGGCCACCCACTTTTCCCAGTTCTAATGGTTACTTTAAATTATGGTTTTTGCTTATCTACGCATATACTGTGTTCTTGACTTGAGAAGGTGGTTATGAAACAATTGATAAGTCGCTCTTGGGTTTCTCGTTTATGCCGTGTCCCCGCAAAATACAACGTTTTCGTGAGATGTTTTGTAACAATTAAAACGAACAATTACACGATTATCCTTTCGTTTTACTACTAACTTCGTCCGTATATTTGATAAATACTCGCTAGACAATGATTTACTACCCTTTTATCTGGGTTAGGCTGGACCAGAAGTTAGAAGTAAACTACACGTTTGTACTACTGACTTCTGCGGATTTCAAGTACTATCGTTGCTCCTGGTAGATGAAGACTACCCTCATCAAGTGTGGTTCATGGAGGAGTAGGAGGACGCAGAGAAGTATTTGAAGGCCTCACCTAATATTAACACACAGTAGACTTTTAAGCTTTTTATGATTTCCACTTGTACCTTGTTACTGTATTCCGCGCAAACACAAAAGAACAGTAAAAGTAAGTAAAGAAATCGTTTACGCCGAATACCGCAACAGAACGGGGACAGAATGGTAGAATTCGGGCAAGCTCAAAAACGTCGTAGGGGGGCGTGGGTGAAATAGAAAGAACACATTGGAAACCTCTATAAAATTATATTGTTAACATCCAATCTCAAAAGACTATTTAAAAAAATAAAACAAATAAGTTGCGTAATCGTTTGTTACGTGCTAGTAAACAAAGCGTCAAAGTCATATAAAATTGGTAAGCAAAATCAATATAACATTTTATAATCTAAATATTTACTTAATGGTTCACCTTAAATACATACAAAAGAAAATAAAACATAAACTATACAGTACTTTAGGAAAAGAAATATACATAAGTTATATATACATACTGCTTTGTAAAGTGCACCTCTTCAAGAAATAGTATAACTTTAAAATTAGACGTCCAAACTTAAATTAATCAAATATTAACTACTTTTAAATTGAGGCATAAGACAAAAGAAACAGTAAAACGGACTTTAACACAAACTTTCAATAATTAATTTTTAATTTGAAGAATGATTATAACATCGTCGCTCGTGCATTGTGAATGTGTTTGGTAACGTGGTGTTGGTAATTTATTGGATATTTATGAGTGACAGCAAATGAAATGTCTATCCTCCACAGCAGCATCAAAGCTATATTACAAAAACAGGAAACTGTAGCTTGAGCAATCGGCTTCGTGCTGGTCTCATCTTAAGGCTGGGAAAATGTGGTTGCCTTTCTCTATGGGCTGGCTGCCGGAACCACTAACACAACTCATGCTAACACAGAAAGCATTTTAGTAGCGCGACTTTACAACATGTATCTTCGGTAAGAAAATGTTGTCCTTAATCTTGTCTTTCAAAGCACGGTTTCTATTTTATAAGAACAGAATCATGTATGGGGGTAGGGTATTTGGCTTTCAAAGATATCGTCGAAGAATCATGTGTGCATAATTCCCAGACAACAACAGCCGAAATACAAACTGTAACAGCTTGCCAACAAGCAGGTAACGCAATTATCAAAAGATTTTTAGACAGAAGAAAACAATATTGTTACTTTGTAACATCTTAACAGCTGCAGAATACCAGATAACAAGTCCATTGTAAGCAGATGTAGGCAGGTGGTAACTAGTTTTATCCTTTAGAAGAAAGCTGTGCATTTACATGCAGCTGCTAATTAAAATGTAATCACTGCAGGTGCTAGGGAGTATTGCAACTACTTTGTAACGTAATGTCTCCTAAGCAGTTGTTTGATTTTATAAGGCAATCGAGCTTGTTGAGAAATTTTAGGGCGTTATAAAAATGAATGCAGAAAAAGTTATTTGCAGGGTTTTGAACGTAACAACTTTTTTGTACTCAATATTTACTTAGACCCTTAATAGAAATACTTACTGTAAGTGGACGTATACCGTACCGAATACTATCTTCAATGTTTTGTTTTCTATACGATATCACACTAATTCTCTTGTAGTTAAGAGCGTAACAGCAATGTGTATATCAAGTGTGTCAGTATAAAGGTTTTTCAAGATGTCGATACATTGATTTCCTTTTGAAACAAATATTATATACTTACTACATGCACCTCTATATACCCTATAGAGGAGCTGAATGTTGCCAAAGACACTCGAACGAACTTAGGTACCAGGTGGAGGAACTAAAATGATAGATAAAGCCACAAAAGAGTAATCGCAAGTGGAAAGCCCTTACATTGTATTTTCCAATGCTACACCCGAAACTACTGCATTAGCCAGGAAGCGATCTACATTATCGTATTCAGTATGTTGGCCCTCACAGACAAAGTTAAAATTGTTGGTTAAATATTCGACTATTTCCGCTTTGTTAAATATCCCGCTAAAATCTTGAATTATATCTAGATCTAGTAAAATCGTCTTTTTCAAACTGGTCAAATATATCCGATAGTTTCTTTAACAAAATCTCTAACTTAACAGTTGCTAATTCCACCTTGTATACAAAATACATATTGGATTTGTACACCTCTTTATATTTTTCAGACCTTCTTTGGCAATAATATATTTTACACCTTCATGAGATTTTTCAATGCTCCACCCAAAGGTACTACATTGGCCAGGAAGCGAGATTTTTTACCTGGAAAATTTGGAATTTTACCGAACCTTTGCTCTTCCAAGCAAGGTAGAGATCTTTAACGTGCGTGACAACACTCACACACGGGACCTCCATTTTACCTCTCATCCGAACGAGGGTGTATTTTTGTGATAAATGCTCGCCTAACATTTTTCAAGCGGACCGTGTCGGGATTCGAATCCGGAACCTTGGGCGTAATAGTCACTCACATACCACTACGTCACGGAGCCGCCTATATTTTACACCTCGCATCTCCAACCCAATCCATCTTTTTTCCTACAGGCTAATCTAGGTTTGTTGATTAGAAAAAAATCATCTGACGTAACAAAGAAGGATGGTTGAGGTGGGTAGCGAAGGATACGAAAAAAAGTCTGACATGTGTGTAAAAGAACGTGCAAGACTTTTGGCGTTGCTACATGAAGATTTAGGTAACATTTCCGACTTGCTGAGTTGTAACCAGAGGTCTATGTGGTGTGAGTTACAGTCTGCGGCCGTGGAGCAAATATGTTTTGTAAGTAATGGGTGTTGTGGCATGTTAAAGATATTCCGATCGATTAATTTAGTATATAATTCGAATTTCCCGACAATAAAAAGAGTATTATGCAGAAAATAAACGGATTCCTAAAAACGACGCACTACCGTAGACTTGTTCAAATACTAGGTTGAATTTATATAACAAAGGTATATAAAGATTCCTGAGAATTCTGATTTGCATTTAATTACAAGTTGTGTAATACAGAGCAAGAAAAGTATTCTTCGGCGATCTATATGTGATTGCTGAAAATAACGACTTTTCTACAGCTTTAAAAAAAAAAACATAAAACTTGCATGTATTTAGAAAAATAATTGTTAAAGTGCTAACATTTTATAGCTTTTGTGTGTTATGCATGTAAATTTGTCACTTTCGTTTTCCTACCTAATCGCTAATTTTCTTTAGGAGGGTTTTTAACAACTTTCGGTTGACTCTAAAAGGTACGTGTTTCGTGGCTTATTATATTTGCGCTTACGCTCTTGCGCGTTTATCCATCATTTTAGTTTTCCCACCTGGTACCTAACTTTGTTCGGTTATCTTCGGCAGCATTCGGCTGTCACTGTAATAATAACTTAATCACCGATATTGGAAACATTAACTATACCAATGGAAAATAGCTCTTAGAGGGCAACGATTTACCCAATCCAATTTAAAAACCTCTCTGCGATAAAATAATGCTAGTCCAAATCGGCAGTATCGTGGATTGAGCCGAGGAACTAAAAAGTAAGGGTAAATTTTTTGTTAAGAAAGAAATATGTAACTTTTTTATAGCTACCTACGTGGGAAGTTCTGGAAATGTGCATATGCTAGGTATGGAGTAAGACTATATACTCCCATTCCTACCACAAAGCGAAAACAAAAATGGTGTGGGAATAAAACGTATTATTGATAAAGAAGGTCTGGAAAGTATGAACAAAAAGCATACAAATCCAATATGCATTCCATACCAAGTGGAATCAGCAGATGTTGAGTAAGAGATTTTGTTGGAGCAACTGTCGGATATATTAAACCAGCTCGAAAATTAGATGCCTATCTACTAAATCTGGATATAATCCAAAATTTTAACGGTATATTTAACTAGGCAGAAATGGTCGAATACTTAAATTATAATTTTAACTTCGCCTGTCATGGATAACATACAGAATACGATAATGTAATTTTGTATAATGATAAAACAGCTATCAACGCCCGTTTAACTAAATAAATTCCAATAATCTCATTAGTATATATATATATATATATATATATATATTGCTATGATAAGAAGATAATTTAAGGGTATATTAATTCATACGGGTCGTAAGATACATGTAAATATTATTAACGTTTAGAAAACCAAACAATTCCATTATTAAATGGGAGTAAATCGACAATTTTGCATAAAGTCAATAGCGAGCACACTGTATATAAATCATAACTAATTTTAATGTATAAAAGTAAGCTCATTCTTCATTAACCAGATCCGATTTAACAAGAATAATGATGTGTACGTCGTATAATACATTTTAAATTAAATATGCAAGTCTAGAATTGAAAAAAAACACGCAAAAAAATAATGTTTTAAACGTAACGAGTTTTATTAAGATATACACGCAATCAGTGAAGGTAAATAATCTGTCATACTAGCTATAAAATAATATTCAAAATATTAACGCATAGATAAGTAAACACATTCAAATACGTCATCATAGAAACGTAAATACGTGACCAACAACATTGTATTTTTATAAAATAAATAAATAAATAAATAACAAATAACAGACGGTCGGTGATGTGATAAAATTTGAATAATAGCAATCACAAATAAGACGACGTGACAGAATGTAATATAAATTTGGATTTTCTGAGGAATATGCTATATAAAATAAACGCCTACGTGTGAAATGAAACGATTTACCAATAGTCTTGACAGGAAATTTGTAGAAAATCCAAAGCCTGCAATGATAGCGCAAAGTGCTACGCCTTAATCAACAAACACGCGAGGAAAACCAATAGGAAAAATAAGAGGCGGAGTCTTTATAAATAATACGGACTTCGTAAACAACCAGTATCTCTGTCACCAATGCACTAACTACGTCAGTTAAAAGTAGAATATTACACAAAGTAAACTTAGTCAAAATAAATGATTTAGTGATATAAAAGTAAAAATTCAAGTGCCAATAAATACAACAGAAGTGGTCGTTTACTTTAAAAACGTAAGGTAAATTATTAATTAAATCTAATTTTAATATTTAATGATTTAGGGCTCCAAGTAACGCTAGTAAATTACATATAAACTCCAAGTCGCTCCTGGTAACTTCAAGTAAACTTCAAGTAACTCCAAATAATTCTAAGAAACTCTAAGGAACTCCAAGTCATTCCAAGTAAACTTCAAGTAACTCTGAGAAATTCCAAGTAATTATAAAGACTGAGCAAACTCTAAGAATTAAAATAAAACTAAACAAAAATCTGGGTAAAATTCGAAGGGAGAATTCGAGCAAATTTAATTAACCATTCTGGTCAACGAGTTGTGGCAACTACGCTAAGAATCAAATTGGTATTTAAGCATCAAAGGGAGAGATCTCTCAGCAAAGGATTAGACGGGAAGAAGCTGTGCCAGAGAATCAAATTGGAAACAATCTAGGGGTGCTGACCAACCACGTGCAGATGTAGTTTTAAGAAACAAGCCGGGAAAATGCAGGTCAGAGATATATAATCCTTTATTAACACAAAACTGTATTTCAATTTTTAACATTTGCTATTGCCGAACTCCTTTATATTTTCTTTTCAACTTTTACTTTATTTTTTTTTATTTTAAGATTTGGAGTCCAAATTTTTCATGGGCGGGGCATGTGTTGTATATAGCAAAGCCATTATTTTAGATTACTTTTAAAATATTACATTGTAGCAAAATCAGTAAGCCGAACATCCTTTGTTCTAGGAAAACTTGCATCATGTTTATCAAATGTCATGTTCTTGAAATTGCCTCACCACACTTATCTTTTTGTATACTTAATCTTTTAGTCGTCTTTACTTTGTAACAAACACATTTAGATTTCCTGCAGATGTCCTAGAACTCAGGGAAGTTTTGGCTTACCACTATTAAACATACACTTTTATCACCTGCCACAACCTTCGGCAGAAAACCCATTTCATGTTATCAGCAGCTATAAAAGACAGAGCACCAGAGTCAGTCAGTTAGTTCAGTTCAGTCAGTTTGTGTATGGTCCTAGTTCATCCATTGCTCTGGAGCAAGTCGGCTTAGAGCCAACCATCAAAATGGTAACCCAGTCTTTTATGGTTGCTGAGGCATTTTAGCACAGATGGTCACGTAAGTAATTCCTTAACTCTTTTACTGCTTTGCTTTTATTACATGTCATTTAGCTTTAAGTTTATTTATTGTTTATTAAATATTGTTGTTTATTTTCATCTTATCATTACGCTTTATTTCTATCATCGTTTTACAAGAATGTCGTGTTCCAAAACCCCATCGCGGTTCCTAAAGACCCTTCTCGATCCCAAGGTCCAAGACCTGAGTTAAGTACCACCTCTCGCTACGAAAGACTCTACCTAGCTACGCCAAAAGCATATCTATCAATCAACAAAAGTGTACTTAACACTATTATTTATAACAAAGTATTTGTAAGGGTCATCAAAAAATCTTTTGAGAATCTATGCAAATAGAAAGAAAGTCATTTGAACGTTCAAAAGAGTTTCAAAGTAAATTACAGTAGTATTTTTGCTGGCTTTAAGGGAGTATAATTTTAGGTGGAATCAGACAAATATTAATATTTTATTCAGGGGCTAATTTTTTTAATATAAAATCAAAGTAAAAGGTTATTAAAAATAGAAAGTGTACATATTCTCGATTATTGTACGAATTTGGTTTGTTTCGTTTACATTATTCTAACAGATAGGAGCTAGAAAAAAAAGGGGGTTAAATATTCTTTATTGGCATGTCGTCGGGCACTCTGTTGATTAGATTGATCTAGCCAAAGCATATGTAAATAGAGGTATAGGATTTAGAGACGCAGAGTAGAAAACCGAGTACGAACATAGCAATATATATATTCTTATATTATATATTGTTCAACACAATTTCTTATTGAGGACTGCAAATAACTTTTGTTTTATAATATATATATATATATATATATATATATATATATATATATATATATAATAGCAGAACGGTTATTTGCAGTCCGCAATATATATATATATATATATATATATATATATATATATATAACTAGTTTATATGCCTAGTGAACAGTAGAGGCATTAACAAGCATATAGAGAATCATACAGTGCATTTTATCAACCGTTGGATGCTTAATTAAAGCATTACATTTAGATGTACTATGACTAAAGAACATAGTATTACGAGAGTAGAATCTATAATATATAACTACACGCTAGGAAGTTGTTATATGGTATAATGTATATGTAATCCGCTAAAGGATTGTAAAGCTTTGTTGCAAAATAGGTATACTTGCGAAATGCTCCGGTGTACTCGGTTTTGATTTCAAATGTGCGAAAGAACTATCCAAAAGTGTGCAAAACAGTTTCTGTCTTGTATTAAATAACGTCCTACAGTCCGTAACCCACTGGTAAAGTTTCAAAACATCTGGCGTATATAATGTTTCTGCATTTACAGTTAATAACCAAGGAACGTATTCCTATGTCGGAGTTTTTGCAGAGAAAAATGAGCCTAAGGATGTATATATTTTAAAGAGATCTATGGAACTCAGTTCACTAAGATGTACGATATAAGAGAAGAGCCTACAAAACAAAAATGTATGCTAATTTTTCTTAGAAGAATGGATTTGATTTGCCTACCTACATAAGAGCATGTTGCGACATTTAGAACTAATGGTATTACAACATGTAACGGTACTCTTTCGAAAATAGTGGATATACAGTTTTTTTCGTATGTCTAGAGGTATGGCAGCCAGACATATTCTAGGGTATAAACAAAAAGAAAATAAGAAGTCATGACAAAAGATATTCTAAATTTAATAGAAAAAAGGCAAAATACAAAAACAGATCAGACGAAGCGCGAAAACAAAAATACAAAGCCATAAAATGGAAAAATATTCACAAAACTAAAAAGCGATGGATGATGAAAAGTGCAAAGAGGTATAAACTAAGATTGAAATAGGAAAGACTGACGCAGTATGCAAACTTATTAGAATGAATTTTTGGGATATAAAACCGTATCGCCGAAATAAATGGGGCGCAGGAGAAAATGTCATTATAGAAAATGTAGAGAAAATGGTTAGTTGGCAAGAATTTATATGCAGGACAGGAACTAGAAGCACTAGAACAGGAATCAAACATTGAAAAGGACGACTTGAGATATCCTATACTTAGAGATGAATTTGAATTACCATTAAAGAATCTGAAAAATAATACGGCACCGGGTATAGATAAGCTGCAAGCAGAAGCTCTAAAAGCCACTGGACAATCGGTACCAGAACTTCTGGTCCAACTTGTAAGTTATATGTATGAAGCAGTCGATATACCCAAAGATTTCAAACGTAACAGCATAGTCACTATACCAAAAAAAAAAGTGGGGATAGATGTGAAAACTTTCGAACAATAATTTCGACAGCACACGTCTCAAAAATATTAACTAGAATTCTACAAAGACGGATGTAAAAACGAGCTGAAAAAACACTAAGAGAAGATTTGAATTTATGCGAAACTGGGGAACACAGGAGGATAATTTCGCTTTAAGGGTGTTAATGGAAATAACAATAGAAAAAGGAGAAAGCGTGTATATAGGGTTTGTAGATGTGGACAAAGCATTCGACAATGCAAAATGGGAGAAAACTTTCTAAATACTAAAAAAGGATTAGAATGCGTTTTAGGAATAGACGAATAGTATATGGCTTATGCAAAGAGCAAACAGTGGTAATAGAATTAGAGCAGGAAAGTAAAGAAGTAAATATTAGGAAAGGGGTGAGGCAGGAATGTGCCCTATCCCCACTAATTTTTAACTTATATACCTAAGAGACAATGAATACTGTCGAATGCAGAAAGACATTTGGAATTACTATGTGGGGACAAACGATTGATATGCTTAGATTTGCAGTCGATATACCGGTATTATCATCTAGCAAGGAATAATTAGAAGAAGCTCATAATGAAATGGAAACACTTCTAACAGAGATACGGAAAAAATATTCAAAGTATTTAAAAAAATTGGAATGAGTTTTACGGATGGACGGATAGTACATAGCTTATGCAAAGAGCAAACAGTGGTAATAGAATTAGAGCAGGAAAGTAGAGAAGAAGAATTTTAGGAAAGGAGTGAGGCATGAATGTACCCAATCCTTATTAATTTTTAACTTATATATCGATGAATATATATATATATATATATATATATATATATATATATATATATATATCAATGAATATTATCAAATGCAGAAAGTTATTTGGAATTACTATGTAGAGACAAACGATTGACATGCTTAGATTTGCAGATATATACCGGTATTTGCATCTAGCAAGGAAGAGTTAGAAGCTGCTCTCAATGAAATGGAAACAGTTCTAACAGATAGATACGGTATGCAAGTTAACAAAAATAAAACTAAAGTACTGGTATGTAAAAGGAGAGCAAATAAGTCAAAAACCAAGAAAACAAGAACCTGCACGAGGTTAACGATTTTTGCTAGCTAGGAAGTCAAATAACACAATATGGGAATAGTACAAAAGATATAAAACAAAGAGTAGGGCAAGGATGTGCTGCATTTAACAAGAAAAAACAACTACCATGTTCAATGGCAGCAAACAGAAACAAGGAAAAGATTGCTGAAAACATATATGTGGAGCACAGCACTGTACGTTTATGAAATAAGGACAGTAGGAGAAGTGGTTAGGAAAAAAGTAGAAGCCTTTTACATGTGGTGCTACAGATGTATGATGAATATATCATGGACAGACAAAGTTAAGAACAAAGAGGTTCTTGAAATGACAGGGGAAAAAAGAAATATGTGAAAACAGTAAAAAAGAGGAGAGATAGGATGATAGGATACATGCTAAAGGGTGAGAGAATAATGCGTAATATATTAAAAAAAGAGAGGTAGATATAGGCCTAGATTGAACTATTTTACTCAGATAGTAAAAGATGTAGGCTGTGGAAATTACTGGGAAATGTGTAGGATAGCTCAGAATAGGAAACAATAGAGGTACGCGTCCAACCAGTTCTAAAACTGAAGACCTATTGAGGATGATGATGTCTGGAAGAACATGAAAAATGTTTCCTCTACACAGAAAGAGGTAGAACAAGTGGACGAAATTGTAATGCAGAAATTAAGAAAGCTTTAGAAGAAAGCATCTAACCTAACTTAAACATACAGAAAAGATTGATTAAGCTGGGTTAGTTAGCTATGGAAAATTACCTATTTTAGTTTAAACACGAAATGGGTGACGAAAGGCGGAAGGTGGTAAATACCGCTCTCCGGAGAGCATACATGACAGCTCACGAAACCGTGGCCACACGAAGCGAACTCACGGAATCGTACTCCTGGCGGACACCAACTTTGTTTAGGGTCGCTCTCGACAACTTTCGGTTGATTCTAAAAGGTTCCTGTGATGTGATTATTCGTTAGATCTAGTTACTATGTAATAGAAGTGACTTTGGAAATGTATTATGTTAAATGCCTTTCAATTTAACGGGCATTAAGAAAATATTGATCTACTAGCATTGTTTGAAAAATACTTTCAAATTGGGCGCTAATTAGTTTAAACGTCATTTAATAAACGAGTGTAATAAACACAAATTTGACTAGCGGGAGGGAGGTGGAAGGTGGGAGGAGGGATGAGGATCTACACAAACAGGAAATCCACTATAACAGAATTATAAACGTTATTTTTCTAATCAAGATTTGCGCATTACGTCAGATAAAGTTAAAAGTTAAAATAATAAGGAACTGCCTTGCGTAACAAGGGAGTATATTGGAGAACCTGAGTTGTCGAAAATAGTCGAATTAATCACAAGTATCTTTTGAGAATTGTGTCATTCAGAGCTGCTGGTTAATAGAAATATACAGCGAGGGGAGTGCCTTTTTTATGAAACGTGAGGGGCGAAAATAAAGAGCACTAATTGGTCTTTAACATTTATTGCAGTCCTGGGTGTCTGTGAAATTGAACACAAATGTGAATTCCTGCCTCACTCAAAATTATTGAACCTCGGCACCTAGAAAATCACACCAATTGTGGGAAAAGGCATGATTTTTTAGTAATTATTTTATATGGATTTTAAATTAAAAATTTAACTAAAAAAGATTTTTAATTAAATGTTTAAAATTTCAATAAAATATTCAATACGCAAACAGGAAATAATTTGCACTCAAATCTTGAAACGTTAATTCAACGACGCAAAGTGAAATCTACATTGGTATTTAATTCCACAGTCACTAAGTACTACAAGAATTTCTGGTGCCCCTTTATGTATACAAGGATCAAAAGATTTTTCTATAATAAAGCGCTAGATTAAGATATCTTAGTTCACAAAGGTGTTTTTAACAAAAGTAGTAAATTTTGGCTACAATGTTATCATCAGCAGTGCATAATAATTACAGTATACTGGTGCAAGTTATGAGAATAGAAATAGCGTTAGACTGGAAGCAATAAATAGAGGTAGCATTGACTTTAGTAGTTAGATCATTACGTGCATTGCAAATTGTAAGACGTATTAACGTTTCTCCTGTGAATAAAAATTTGTTTCAATCTTTTGTAAAATTTTAAAAAGGCGTTTTTGAGGGAAGCCCACATAATTGGCGCAGTCGGTAGGATGGTTTTGGCAATTTTTGGAAACGAAAACGCGAAAGTATACAGGCTTATAGCGAATGTACATCGCTAGCACAGTAGTCTTTCGTATATTGTCTATAAAGTGATTCACAAATTAGACGAGCGAAAATCGTTTGAGCCGTGATAGCTTTTGGATGGTCAACAGGGAGTGTCTCTTGGAAATGGAAACGATTCACAGCAACAAGAAATCTAAGCGAATATTAGGACATGAAGACGCAAATAGCATTAATGTAAGCAGATTTTTAAAATTCCTTTTGATTTTCCTATTAAGATTATTAAATTTATATGTAATCATTGACGAATTATTGATTGATTATTGATTATGATTTAGCTGATTTAATAAACCAATTTCAAGGTTTCAATTTAATAAATTCAGAATTAGAAACTAATAACAATTCAGATAGAATAAATAATCAATTAGAAACTCCACGTGATCGTTATATTTTACGTAATTTAAGAGACTTTCAGAGTAACCTAAGCAATACAATTAATTTAAATATAGTAAGTAATCGTAAAAACCTAAAAATGGCAAACGAGAACACGAATTATCAATTATTGAAACTCCATGTAGACGCTATACCGTGTTATGATGGCAACCCTCACACGTTAACAATTTTTATATCTAACTGTGAAGCTTTAATCAACAATTTTGCCAGTCAAACTGATGTTCAATTAAATAACTTTCTACTTAGAGCAATTATTGGCAAATTAATTAGTAGAGCACACATATTAATCGATCTCGGTGTGAACTAAAATCTTGAAACGAAATAAAAGACTCGCTAATTTTATCATTTGGTGATCAAAGAGATATTGATTACCTAGTTCAAGATCTAATAAATTTACGCCCTAATAAAAACGAAAGCCCTTACAATTTTGGGATGCGATGTCAGGACTCTAGGAGCTTAATACTGTCAAAATTAAACTTATTAACTGTTTCAGCTGATGAACTTAAAATACGCCTAAAAAACTACGACGATCTCGCACTAAAAACTTACATCCGCGGCTTACCATTATCAATTCAAACAAACGTAAGATTAAAAAATCCTGATAGCTTAGAAATGGCAATGGGTCTGGTTATTGAAGAAGAAAACTTTCTATATAGTACGCAAAGAGTCAACAACCTAAATTCAAACTCAAACTTTAGATCGGATACGAGACTCACTCCAAACAGAAATATTACGCACAGCAGTAACTATTTTCACAACAAGCCCAATTTTATAAACCCAAATTTTAGAAACGTTCAGAATGCGTCTAATGGTCGTGCACCGCAAGCGCACAATCAATTCTCCAACTCAAGTAGGTTTTATACACGTAATACCCAAAAAACATTTAGTCCAAGCCCGCCTTTAAATTACAGATTCCCAGCACAAAATATTTCTCCGCAACACAATAGACCAAATTTTGGCAATTCATCTCAAAGATTTAATCAAAGTCGAATAAGTCGCCCCCAAAATCATTTTGTCATCACAATAATTACCAACGCGAATGGAAACTCTACGTAAGTCACAATAACTGAACCTTTAGATATTGAACCCATATACGAAGTTGTAAATTTTATCCAAAAATTAAACAAGAATTTTGACTTACAAAACTCCCACTCATATGACAACAAATTAAAGGAGAATCTGAAAAATCTTAGACTGGACCACTGTAATAAAGAAGGAAAAGTTCAAATTAGGAAGCTTTGTTTAGACTATCGTGACGTATTTTATTGTGAGGGAATCCCCCTCGGTTTTACGAGCGAAATTAAACGCAAGATTAATTTGAAAGACGAAACACCCATTTTTACAAGATCATACCGTTTACCCGAAATTCACCGTGACAAGGCCAAACAACAAATAAACAATATATTAGATCAAGGGATAATCGAGGACAGCGCATCGCTTTGGTCATCACCAATCTGGATAGTACCAAAAAATGGATGCGCCCGGACAAAAAAAAATGGAGACTTGTTATTGACTATCGGAAGCTTAACAAAAAGATAATTCCCGACAAGTACCCTTTGCCAAATATCAACAAAATTTTGGACAAACTTGGCCGAGCAAACTATTTTAGCACCCTGGACCTCGCCAGCGGATTTTTCCAAATTGAGATGGACGCTCAGGACGTACAAAAAACTGCTTTTACAACTCCGCAGGGAGATTTTCAATTTAAACGTATGCCCATGGGAATGGCCAACAGCCCATCTACATTTCAAAGAGTTATGGACCGTGTACTGAAAGGACCAGCCGACGAAATGTGCATAATATATTTAGACGACTGTCTCGTATTTAGCTCATCTTTACAGGAACATTTAAAAAGACTAAAGGCCGTTTTTTGACAGATTCAGACAATACAATCTTAAAATACAATTGAACAAATCGGAATTTTTATAGAAAACGGTGGTATACTTGGGACACGTGATAACCCCTTCAGGAGTTAAACCAAACCCTGATAAAATTACAGCTGTAAAAAATTTTTCTATACCACGAACACAGACCGAAATCAAAAGTTTTCTTGGACTAATAGAATATTATAGACGTTTTATAAAAGATTTTGCCAAAATTACAAAACCCCTAAGAAATGTTTAAAGAAAAACGCAAAGGTACTACACGACAAAGATTTTGTTGACAGTTTCTAGACCTGCAGAACTATTTTGACCAACAATCCAATACTTCAATACCCAGATTTTTCTAAACCTTTTAATTTAGCCATAGACGCTAGCAATACGCGTTAGGAGCCGTATTATCTCAAGGAAACGTACCGAATGATAGACCCGTTGCATACGCATCGCGAACGTTAAATGAAACCGAAACAAGGTAGTCTACAGTTGAAAAGGAACTTCTGGCAATAGTTTAGGCAACTAAACATTTTAGGCTATATTTATTTGGACGGAAGTTTTTTATTTATACTGACCACAAACCACTGACATGGCTTTTCAATCTCAAACACAGTAACTCTAAATTAACTAGTTGGAAAATTAAACTTTTAGAGTACGATTATGAAATATGTTTACAAGAAAGGAAAGTCCAACACAAACGCAGACAGTTTGTCTCGCATTCCAGTAAACGCTTTAGAAACTAGATCACTCTTCAACAATACTGATGACGTTGACGACTACATTAATGAATTTCTAAGAAGCATAGGTGATTTTACACAAGATGAAAGCCAACTAGAAAACATAATTCATGATTTAACACTAAATACCTCAGAGCCAGAACAAATAATACATATTCCAGACAATCCCGGCACCTCAACACAGCATTCTGCTTCAAACGACAATACGAACCAAGGAATTCCAATTCTGGACGAAATAATAAACGACAAAACAAGACAAATATTAATTTATCCCAATTTATATTTCAATGCTGACGTCTCACTAGAGGAGCAAGAAGGTCACAAAATTATAAAACTAAAAATACTCGAAGTTGATAACGAGAAATTGAACTTAAACTTTCTAATAAAATATACTAACCCAAATAACACATTTTACTTGCACTTTAATAAAGAGAATTTATACCACGATTTCAATAATGCATACCGAAAGCATTTTTCAGAAAACGGACTAAAGTTAATTAAATGTAACAAATTGGTAAATACAGTAACGGATTTGGAAGATCAAACTATTTTAATTAGAAACCACCATGAAGGAAAAACCACCCATCGTGGAATAACGGAAATATATCAGAGATTAAAGAAAAACTATTATTGGAAAAATATGAAAATCACTATATCAAATTTTATCAACAATTGTAATCTTTGTCAGAAAAACAAATACGCGAGAAGGACTTCTTATACGCCTATTATGTTAACTAAGACCGCTTCAAAACCATTTGAAATCGTTCATATGGATGTGTTTATTTTTGACGGCAAAAACTACCTAACATTAGTGGATGCTTTTACTAAATTAGTGCAAGCTATAATCGTGGAAGGAAAAACCGCAATCCATATCAGCCAAGCCCTAATTAAATATTTTACATCATATGGAATTCCTCAGACAATTGTGGTAGACAGAGGTACAGTGAAAGAAATTCTCAGTTTACATAAAATCAATGTACACTTTACCACAAGTGGACATCATGAATCCAATTCTATAGTAGAACGTACACACTCCACCCTAATTGAGCACTTACGACTCTTAAGAGAGATTTACCCTGATCCTGATGGAGATGATTTAATGAATTCTATACACAGTGCAACAAATTTTACCCCATTTCAATTGACATTCGATCACACAAATTCCAGAGACCTGAATGAAATATTTTTACCTCCCACCTTTTACTCGGATTATGTTAGCAATCACAAAAAAAATAAAACACGTTTATAAAAAATTAAGTGATAGATTGATCAAAAAGAAAAAGAAAACGGTAGCTAAGGGAAATGCCGACGAGTCTAGCAATCTAGAATTTAAGATTGATCAAATAGTTTATATTTAATCCTAAATAACGAAATAAGAAAGATAAAATGTTTTTGGGACCCTATAAAATTGTTAGAATATTAGATAGGAATAGAGTAGAAATAGAAAAAGACAAGGTAAAAAGCAATCAAAAAAATTTTTTTAAAGAAATTATACATATTCAAGAATTACAGAAAACCCCTGTTACAGGGTCCTTTTCTGGACGACCACCAGACGAACCAGAGCTGAATTCCATAATTTAAACCATTACCCCGGACTCCTTCCCATTCACTTAGGCACAGCTCAAATACAAACTAACTACTGGACATTCTTACACATTTACGATTTAACAAACATTACTGAAAACTTCGTTACATTGAAAGATCAATTGAAGAAAATACAAGATACACTTTCAAAATCTCAAAAAGCTTTCGGACTCTATCAAACATTTTGCGACTCTTATCATAACACACAAAAATTAGAAAGTAAAATTAATCATTAGTTAATCCAGTTAAACTCTCTTTGGAGTATGAGTCCAAAAAGAGCCCTTTTTAACGGTGTAGGCACCGCTATTAAATTTTTCACTGGTAATCTAGATTACAACGATGCTGAAAGATACGACAAAGCGTCCCTCATTAATAATCAAAATAAAATTAAAAGTCTAGTTACTCACCAAATTACTATGCTTGAAACATCTCTAAGGAATTATGAAAACACTTCTAAAATTTTGATTCACAATCAGTACATACTAAAAATTCGTATAAAAGAAATTTCGAGAGAAATAAAAAATTTACATATTTCAAAATTAGAAACCTTTCACCATTTCGCTTTGGAACGGTTAGCCTCGCAGTTTTCCACTAGTTTTTAAATCATTTATGATCTATTAGAAAGAATAGAAGTTGCCATTAGCTTTTACAAGCTGAACGTTCTTCATAACGCCATAGCAGACCCACATGAACTACTCTCTGAATTATTATTAGCCAATAAGCAATTGAACGACAACAAACTTCCTTTTGATATATCAATACAAAATATGTTACTATATGAGAAAGTTGTTACAATTAAAAATTACAGCAAAGACAACACTGTAGTATTTGCTTTGGAAATACCAATTGTAGATATTCACGATTATAAATTCCATCATTTGTACTCCTTACCAACTCCCTCCTTAAACTCCTTCAAGGTGATAATCCCACAATCAAAAAATTTGTTGCTAAATGAACAGTCATATGTCTTTTCCGACATCAACTGCCATGCTGTTGCTCAAGAAAGATTTATTTGTCAAGACGTTCAAGCAGGAGAGACCAACGATAATTTACCCTGTGAAGTTCAATTAATAAAGTATTCTCAGAATGTAAATGTGTACCACCAAATACCCTTAACTGTCAGTAAGATAAAAATACAGAAATTGGAGGATAACAAATGGATCGCCATAATACCTAAAAACACGGTTGCTATTCAAAGATGTGGAGCGGACCAAGACAATGTCCTTCTCAATGGTAGCTGTCTGATAGAGCTTAAAACCCAATGTGAAATTTTAATCAACCAATTTGTGCTAAGAACTTTTGTTAGTGAAGCGCCTATGTATAAAGTCATAGAATTACCTTATGTAAATTCAAAACTAAATAGTGAAATAACAGTGAGCGACAACATTAAACCTATAGAATTAGATCCTGTACGTTTAGACGAAATAAGTAGTGTTTACAGACTTTTACAAAATGACAAAATTGAACTAAGCAAGTTAGATAAACTTGCAGTACATTTTAGTAGTGTTAGTGCCTATACTATAATTTTGTATTTTTTTAATTTGCTTAGTAATAATGTATGTAGTATATAGATATCTGTTAGTGAAATTGTTGTTGAAAAACGAAAATAGTAAGGAACCTAAAATAGATCTTAAACAGGAAACTAAGAACTACTCTGGACTATCGGACAATGGTTTCCCATAGTCCTCATTTAGGGCCGGAGGAGTTATGAGAATAGAAATAGCATTAGACAGAAAGCAATAAATAGAGGTAGCATTGATTTTAGTAGTTAGATCGTTTCGCGCATTGCAAATTGTTAGACGTATTAACGTTTCTCCTGTGAATAAAAATTTGTTTCAATCTTTTGTAAAATTTTTTAAAAAGGCGTTTTTGAGAGAAACCCACATAATTTGCAACAAAAATAGCCTATATCTCCTTCGATTTCTGTCCAGCTAATAAAGAATTTAGTTAGTAAAACAACTCTGAACTGACGCTGCCCACACGTCAGTGTAAAAATTCTTGAGAGAAAATACATGTAATTTATAGATTATTTTAAAAACTAAACTTATTTTTAATTAAATTATTAAATTTTGTGGAGGGAGGGAGATTAAATCTTTGCATGCGGTACTGAGTAAATACTGAATTCCAAATATAGTTTATTTCAAAATATCGGTCACGTGATTTTCCTTAATTTAAAATGATTATAACCATACCGAGGACATTTTGTAATTGAAGATATTCCAAGTACGGGCACTTGACCGTAGTACATATTAAAATCCACTGTTAAAGATACATTATTGATACGTTAGTTGATAATATAATACTCATTAATATAATTTAGCATAGCAACAACTATAACCTTACCTGGGCTGCCATATATGGCGGGTATAATCAACAAAACCAAAACAGATATTTTCTTATAATTTGGAAACATTACTACAACAGTGTAACTTCGAAGTACTTATCACTATAGCAACAAAATTTATCTATGAATAAAATACGCACTCAAGGTAGTCGGTTTCGCTTGTGAACAGTTTAAGTACTGCTCTTAGAAGGTCATTTTCCAACTAATACTGGAATCTAAATTAAAGCTATGTTCAAATTATTATCTGCGATATTCGGTTAACATTTTGCAATACGGTTATCTAAGTTAAAAGCACTGAACTATGCGCATCAAGTATGTGATATGTAATTTTAAGCTACGTTAATTTTTTATTCTGCTTATAACTAATCTCCAAATGCCATAACATTTATCTAAAGCAGGGGATTATTATAACAAAGGCATGAAATTCACTTAGTCATGGTAAATCTCTGCAATAAAGAGTAGGTATAAAAATTTGTAAGAACCCCATGTAATTGCAACTAAGTTTTGTGTCAATAATGTACAATATCAGTGGCGGCTTGTTGCATTAGTAACCGGGGGGTGCACATTCGTGAACATGAGGTGGTCTATCTACTTGATGAAATTTATGAAAATAATCTTAATGTTTGTATTTGAATTTTCAGTATTATTTTCCAAACATACTAAAAAATATAATATGATACGTGGATGTATTTCTGGTTTTTGTACCATGAATACGATACAATTTAATGCCTAATGTGAAGGACCTTTAATTATTTGCAAAACATGCATAAACATATGGTTGCCGGCAGTATGAAAACTTTAGGTTTTGCTAAACAACTTAATGTTAAAATAGAACGATCAACAAATTACATGAATGCATTAAAAACGAACATATCTCCAGAGTAGTTTCTGAGCAGTTAGTTATTCTTGTGAGTAAGCGAATTGTTGGCATTTGAAAATACTTTCAACCATATTGCACCGGTCCGCCACTAGGATCGGTTACTTCTGCTGAAGGTTCAAAAACGAGTCTTGCACCAAATCCTCTTCTTATCTTCATATTCAAAATGTTCATGACGATTCGGCATATAACGTTAATTGGTGAGTATAAAGCACCAATCACAAGATTGTCTAAATTAACAACTGGAGTTGACTTACTACGAAAAAATGACTTAAAAATTAAAATGCGAATACGATCCAATAAGGCGTGTAAAATCCCTTTAAAACGTCTGCTTTAAATGCTATACACTTTTATTATAATATACTATAATAATTATTAAATGGCATGAATAAAATCCATGCTTCTGTTTTTATTAACAGCAAATTTATCAATAATCTTATTACTAAAATTGCCTATTTCTGAAACAAAAAGTCGCTCAAATGACATCACCCCGAAAGCATTCAATCAATCTTCACTCATTGTGTTACGTAAAAAAGTTTTAACGCGCTTCATCATAAAGAAACATCTCTTGACTTCAAAAGTTGACATAGGTATTGTTAACAGTATTGTCAAAAGTTTTACGGTTTCTGTAAATACCGCATCGAGTCCTTGTTCCAACAGCAAACGAAGTAAAGACACAGCACCAGAAGCGTCACGCAATTCTTCCCGCATATAAATAACTTGCAATTCAGTTTTTAATTGATTTGCGTTTAAGAACGAATAGCATTCAACTGTATTTTGCAAAAATTCTTCTGGAAAAGATTTAACAAATTCGGGGAATTTTTCTATAACAAATAAATTTGCAGCAACCTAGTGACCAACAAAATTAAATCTGTCCCTTATTTGCGAAATAATTACATCACAAACTTCCATTGCTTCTTTTCGTTTCGACTTTTCGCCATTATTGTTGCACCTTTTTCGTTTAACTGGTAGTTCAGATATAGTTTGCTCTTCAAGATTGTCATTTATAATAAACATTTCTTCGCGAATATTATTAATTCTTTTGTCAAAATTTTTAACTTTTACTGGATCAGTAACCTTTGCTGAAGTTAGTTAAAAAGGATGTCAACGTGTGACATAATCTTACAGAAAACAGAAAGCCAAAATGTAAACTTTTCATCTAAAAGTAAACGTTCATAAGCACTCGCTTGCTGAATAGTGCTTGGCAGTGTAATTTCGTCACTATTTTGTATAACTTCCATAACTTTGACTAATTCATCCCGATTTTCATAAACGGTATGTATAGAATGTGACTGAAAATTCCAGCGTGTTGCACATACTTAAGGTAGCTTCTTTTGAACAATATCTTCTAAAACTCGTGTTCTCTGAGGTGATGTTGAAAAAACCCACAAATATCAGTTAAATGGGAAAAAGCAGTGGCGGCTACTCTATAAGTGCTGCAGAGTGCAGAACCACCAAGAACCAGCAACGAACAAACACATTCAATAGTATAAGAGATCGATAACCTGCCACTAAAAGTATTATGAATTCCTAAGTTGGATGTCCATAACAGTCGGTCAATAATACAGTAAACATGCAACTCTAAACGACAAGGAAAATCCATAAAATCACTGTCTAACTACGTTGTTCTGCAGATCTTATTTGCGAGTTTGGATAAATATCGGAACATTTGCGCAAATACGATCATAGTAAGAAACGGCCTTATTAAGCCAAGCTCGAACTGCATAAATTGCAGCGCATTTGTCTATTGCTATTCGAATCGTTCAAGTTTTGTGTGCTTTCTGGTTCTTGTAGACATCGCGTCACGCATTTCATCTTTCGTTATCTTTATAAATTTCATATTCGCTATTTTAATATCATACCAACCCATCACGTTATTCACAGATTAAAAACTGAATAAACATTTGCGTTTGAAATTTTAGTGTATAGGTAGTAAAATTGCATATTAGTGTAATTATAATTAGATTCACCAACAATAAACTTTTACACTGTTCCCTGAGGACGTTTGCTACATTAATCGTTTCTAAAATGAATGTTATTTTTAATTTAAGTGAATAATGGTTCTCTCAGCTTATTTTTCAAGAACAATTAGCTATTAAAGATCAGGGTCGTCCTATACCAGAACTGAACATTGAAATTCCTGGTACAAGTCGTGGTAAAACTTATAAAGGGCAGTTCAATACAGATATTTATCAAATGACCACTGTTGAAACCGAACGCAGTTTTCTACTCTAAACCGTGTAAAAACTTTTTTAAGAAACTCGATGTGTGAAGATAGGTTAACGGCCCTTTCAATGCTGTCAATTGAAAAAAAACATAACTTCAATTCCCGATTTTAATGAAAAAGTGATTGACCAATGTGCTACAAAGAAAGATAAACGTTTTCCACTCACATTTAAAAAGAAACAATAAAATATTTTTACATTAGCGATACAGCACTACCAAATATATTTGGTACGAGCCGCCACTGGAAAAAAGATTCTACGTTCCTATTGACTGAGGTTGATTTCGTCATAATAAGATTACCTGGATGTCCGTAGCAGTGCACAAAATTTGCAAACGGATATTTATCTTTAACTACCTTCTGAACTCCATTAAGCGATCCGCTCATAACAGCGGCGCCGTCATAGCTTTAGGCTATTAGCTTATTGGGACTGTTTAGAAGAAAATTTAATTCGTTTAATATACATCTAGACAAAGATGCAGAGTCCTGCTCATCAGGAAGCAAAATTTCCAGAATCTTTCTACAGGCCATTCTTAAGCTATCTCAAAGTAAGAACTAATTGGAACTGGCAAGCAAGCTATATCCGTGGTTTCTCAGCAATTATTGAAATGTAGTCCGCTGCTTCAACTTCCTTCTTTCCTTCTTCATGATTAACTTCGAACATACACCCTAAAATTTCATTTTGAATAGTTTTTGATGTTCCTTTAAAAAATTTTTATTTTTCTAAGTGTATAACAATTTTTTTTAACGACTACAAATCCTTTTCAAATTATTTATAAAATACACTGCATTGTCTATTTAAGCAAATAATTAAATTTTGCGATGTAAATAAATATTTAGACCAGGGCCGTGTACCCCAATCACAAGCCGAATATTACTTTATTGTATTGGTTTAGTTACTATTAGTAAACGTTGGTCGTTCGAATTGCATTTCCAATGTCAGGCGATTTTGATGTGAGTTCTGCGCATCGAACGGACGATTCAGTCTAGCCCGACCACTTGTGGAGTCACAAGCACCATGCAGTTGAATAGGGTCCTCGCCAACAACCTGCGTGTAGCGAGAGGCGTTGCTGCTTGACTAAGTGCAAGATGCACTTGCTTTACTGTGTATTTTAATAATGGTAAGCAGATTAAATTATTGTTAAATCAGACTAAATAATTTTATTACAGCGCTCTATGGATTTCTGATAATGAATTTCTTAAATTTGTTAATTATGATTTCACGGAAATTATAAAATGTTCTCTGTAGAATTTCTAGTTATGGTCTTATAGAATTTCCAATAATAATTTCTTTAAGATTTGCTAATATTAATTTCAATTAACTTATTAAAAAATTAACATAAATACTTGGCGAAATTTGGTCTTTGTAATTATCAAGTCTATTCTCACTTAACGTAAATGTAATAATGTTTATTCTGGACATTAAGCAATGATAAGATTGCGAGCTTACAAGTTCGAATATCATACTTAATTTTCCAATTACCGTTAAATAATTTGTCTTTAACACAAGTTAAAAAAAACGTGGAAAACGATGTGCTTTGGATGGCCTGTTTTATGGTTCGATTTTGTTTCGATTTGCGAAGATGAAATGCACTTCAGTTCGTGTAAATGGTTCTAGTAAAAATCCAGTATATTATGCAATAAAATGTGGACAGTACGTTGACGTCATTTGTTTGTCAAAGGATCGCAGGCCAGCACATCTGGGAATCGACAACGTAATTTATTTCAATGTAGTTTAAAACAACTCTGTGCAAGATAAGCGTTTTTCTATCACTTTGGCATGACTACAGCTGTTCGCCTATTTTAACAGCGAGGCAGATGATCGGAAACAACATTGTAACAATTTATGATTCTTGTTTTACCATGTAATTACGAAAACTTTTGATATTTACAATTTATCACAGTTTGAATCAAGGGTTGTATATGATATTATTGCAAATGAATATGAATACCTTTATTTAATTGTAGCAAAGTATTTCATTCAAATTCAATCACACCTTAAGTAATTACGAGAACTAATATTTTTAATCTTTGAATATTTAATACGCATTTGTAAACCAAGGTAACAGATCTGTGTATTTTGAATATTTAATACGCATTTGTAAACCAAGGTAACAGATCTGTGTATTTTGGGTAATTAAATTGGAAAGCCTTGTAAAAATGTTTAATACGTTTTTTTTATTTTTAGTAAAGACAGTCGTAATATTCATATTCAATCATTGTGTTGAAGACTTTAGACCACATTTATGATGTATATTTTGTACATAAAATTTTATTACTTAGAAAGCAAAATTTTAATTAAAGAACAACCATTAAATTCAATTGCATAATTGTTTTATTTTGGACAAGTGAGTTCAAAGATAGGGTAATTGAGTTTAAAAGGTAAAAAGGTATAAATACCCTTTCATAAAAGTAAAGTTTATAACAGTGACTTGATAAAGAAGCACTAAACAACACCTTCAAGAGACTTAGTACCTAAATTGGTTCATATAATAATGTTTAAAGTATTAATATAAATGGCTATTCTTTTTCTTTATAGTATAAGGTAGCAAGAGTACATCTCTTGTGTCCATCATTGTTATATCAGTAATATTTTCTTTACAGCTTCTGCTTTAGCGATAAATACGATATTTCTCTCTAAGGACTTCCAAGTCCTCCCTTAGAGCAAACCCGTGATCAAAATATATAAGGACTTGGTGGCGCCCTTCTACACCCCCTATTTTAGTATTATTAGAGTCAGTAAGTAAATGTTTTGTCCTAAAATCCACGACTACTCCTCATAAGCTCTACCCGAGGAATAAATCCCTAGCTTAGTCGGAAAAATATCGAGATCGCTTCCCCATAAGAAGATCTCCAGTTTAGCACTAGGTTAACAATTCACACCCCCATATATTTTATAGTACAAGTGATCCTTTAATACAAAATCTAAATCTGCCAAAAAATTAAAAAGTTCTCTAAATACTCCTTTATTCGCAAAGTCATCCATTTCATTATGGCCCCTTAGTGCTAATTCAAAAGAACCACAAAATTTTATGCAGTTAATTATTTTCGAAAAAATGTATCGATTTTTGCAATTTCTTCGTTTTTTTTAAACTTTTTTTTCTTAAAATTTATCTCGAAACCATCCCCACTTCATTACGGCATGCGAAATATTTTTGAAAACCTTTTACAAACACGAAGATAACGAAAGCAATGTATTACTTTTACGACTGATAATAAGCAAACTGGCCGGACGGGCACTAACACTAATATTCAGCTGAGATGACTTAGATCAGTGGGAAAACTTTGAACGGATATTGATTGCATATTTTGGCGATCAACGTAACATAAAATGCCTTATGCGCGACTTAATAAGCCTAAGAATAGAAAGTAACCAATCCCCCTATTAATTCGGAATGAAATGCCAAGATAATCTTAACAAAATTAGAAATCGAAGAATCCGACCAAAATATCCGACTTCTAAAAACAAAAATGTATGACGAAATGTCACTGGACACCTATATAAACGCATTGCTAGAACGACTATCACATAAAATAAGATTCCTACGTCCCCAAAATTTAGAAGAAGCCATGAATATGATCATAGAGGAAGAAAACGTAATGTACTACCGAAACAGACTATATATCCCTAACGTGAATGAACGTTATTCACCAATAAAAACCATACAAGCCGCAAGACAAACAACCCCCCAACAAATATTCGCCCCATTCAACGCACAAGTGAATCAACCGCGAATTAACTACCCAAATTTTTATAACGCAAATTTAAACAATTTCCAAAACCAATGTGCAACTCAAATTTTACAAAACCCGCATTTCCATCAAGATTCAATCAAAATATGAACCAACAAAGATCAACATTCAACGCAAACCTTATTAGAAATACACCGATGATAAATAATAATAACCCTAACAAATACTACAAACCAACACCTATGGATACCACATCTGGTAACACCAGAAAAAATACAAAAATATCACAAATCCGACCAAACCCTCATCAAGAACGAAACTTTATTTCCGGAGAATTATTTCACCACGAAATAGAAGAACCTAATGACGAATCAAACTAATTAGAAACTTATAAACGCGACGACCCATGCGAAAACTACGACGAGGACGACGAAGAAAATGCATGCTCAAATTTTCAGATAGACCGATTTATAAACGACCAAACCTAATAAATTTAAATAATATTAATAGACAACAAACCAATTTTTACAAAACCGTACAGACTACCTCAGGCAAGCCAAGAAGAAACCGACAGACAAATAGCAGACTTATTTCAAGATATCATACAACATTTCAACGCACCGTGGAGCAGCCCCGTATTAATAGTACCTAAGAAATTAGACGCCTAAGGCAAGAGAAAATATCGAATGATAATACATTACAGAAAGTTAAACGAAAAAACGGTAGATGACAAATATCCACTACCCAATATAACCGAAATTTTACACAAACTAGGTAAATGTCAATATTTTTCTACATTAGACTTTGCTCAGGATACCATCAAGTAGAAATGGACGAGAAAGACACGCCGAAAACAGCATTTAGCACACCTATAGGACATTACGAATATAAACGAATGTCATTTAGACTAAAGAACGCACCCGCTACTTTTCAACGAGTCATGGACAATATACTACGTGGGATACACAACGAAAAATGTCTTGTGTACCTAGACGATATCATAATTTATTCAACATCATTTGTAGAGCACATAGAAAGACTGAGAGAAGTATTTGAAAGACTACAAAAAGCACATTTTAAAGCACAATTAGATAAGAGCGAATTTTTACAAAAAGGGGATCATTTTTCGGACATATAATAACACCTCAAGGAGTAATGTCAAAATCCCGCAGTACTAAATTATCCCCTACCTAAAACGAACAAAAAATTAAAGGATTTTTAGGGCTTAGTGGTTATTACCACAAATTCATTAAAGGTTTCGCTCAGATAACCCCTGACAACTTGTTAAAAGAAATGAAATAAAATTTAACACACCCCGGAATTCACTAAGCCGTGGACAACATTGAAAGTATACTAACGAATCGCCCCGTATTAGAATACTCAGACTTCTCAAAACCATTTATATTAACGACAGACGCATCAAATGTAGCATTAGGCGCAGTATTGAGCCATGGAAAAGTAGGTAGCGATAAATCAATCAGCTACTCGTCCAGAATCCTAAAAGAGACAACAAAAATTTAATACAATAGAAAAAGAATTATTAACCATAATTTGGGCAACAAAGTATTTTAGACCATACTTTTACGGAGGAAAATTTTATATATACACCGACCATAGACCATTAGTATGGCTATGCAAACTCAGAATTACAACGATGGAGAATCAGACAAGAGGAATACGATTACGAAATTATATACAAAAAAGGAATTTATAATAATAACGCAGACACCCTAAGTAGAATAGAACTCAATGCACTAGAAACGGAATCCATTGTAGAAAACGTAGACGAAACGGAAATAAGAGAAGACCCGGAAGAAATAGACACAATACATTCAACACAGATCGAAGAATCAAAAGTCGCAATTAAAATTTTAAACGAAGCAATCGATATAAAAACCCAATCAATTTATAATTACCGAAGTTTTAACTAACCCCAATCCCGTAAAATATACAAAAATAGATAATAAGAAAATATACCAAATTCAAATAACCAAATTCAAATAACCAAGGACAATAACGAGGAGCAAATAATTAAAATTCTAAAAGAATACACCCCCGAGAAAAAACGATTTTACTTTTATTTTAACACCGAACATTTATATAAACGATTTTCAGAATTATACGTTAAATTATTTAATAACTCGGGCCCTGAACTTATTCAATGCTCGAGAAAATTAATAACCTTAGACGACCCTGATGAAATAAACGACGTAATAAGAAACTAACACAAAGGCAAAACCAACCATTGTGGAATTAATGAAACAATAAAGCAACTTATAAAACGATATTGTTTTATAGATATGAAAGAATTCACTATAGACTTTATTAATCAATGTGAATTAAGCGACATGGCAAAATACGACTGAACACCACCGAAAATACCCCTAATGTTAACCAGAACACTTGACAAACCTTTTCAAAAATTACATGCCGATACTCTAGTAGGTCAAGCAATACCCATCACCTCTAAAAATAGCATTGACGTAACACAAGGATTTTTACAATACTTTACATTTTATGGCACACCCGAAACGATAACTTTAGATAACGGCAGCGAATTTAAAAATGAAACGGTACAAAATACTTTAAACCTCCACAAAATAAAAATTCACTTTATAACCGAAAACCATCCTGAATCGAACGGACTAATTAAAAGACTACATTCAACCCTGTTAGAACAATTTAGATTACTAAGAATAATTTATAAGAAAGAACAGATCACCAATTTAATGTCATACGCACTAATCGCCTACAATAATACAATTCACTCATCAACCAATTTTACACCCCTATAGAATTAGCGTTAGGACATTCAGATTCATGCAACCCTTACGACATACATTATAGCAAAGAATTATATCAGCAATACTCTAAAGATCACAAAGAGAAACTAAAAATAACTTATGACAAAGTAAAAGATAAATTAGATAACGACAAAAAACGTATCATCACAACCCGTAATAAGAATACCGACGCGAATAAATTTTCAATAGGAGAAACCGTATACGAGAAAAATTTCCAAAGTAAACGACAAAAAACAGCACCCAGGAATTTAAGCCCATTTAAAATTAAGAGAATATCGGACAAAAATATAGCCCTTGTAGACAACGGCAAGATAATAAAATACATTCACTTGAAAAACTTAAGACACCCTGTAATTTCACATGGACAATCATCACCCTTACCGTCAACCTCCGCCCAGGTAGAACGGACAACGAAATATTAATTGAAGATATAAAAAGCAATCCCGGTATACTACCAATAAAATTGGGAAGTATGCAGAATACAATAGACTATTGGACATTCGCACAAAAATTCGATTTAACGGAACTAAAACAAGAATTTCAAACAATCAAAGATAATTATTATCCATTAAAACAATCAATGGGCATATCAAAATTCGGAAAGGAATACGCCATAGAAATGATGAACTTAGCAACATTAGAAAACGCAGAAACATTTGCAAAATTGAATACATTACACTCTAGCATCATAGAACCAACTGATTTATTAAATGAATTATTAAGAATTAGATCATTTATAACTAATAGTAAATTACCCTTTGATGTAGTAGAATCAAACATTCTGCTATTTGAAAAAATAGCTATAGTTAAAGACTATATAAAGAACAACGAAATAATATTTTTAATAGAAATCCCAATACTAGAAAGTAATATTTATAATTATTATCATTTATTTGCTTTTCCATTGAAAATTACTAGCATGTATCAAGTTATTATACCCAAAACCAAGTTCCTATCCTTAAATGAACCAAGATATGGTTATACGAACGACAAATGTACCGAGGTAACACCACATCAATATTTATGCCAATCATTGACAACAACAACTATTCAAGAAGACAGCCCTTGCGAAGTACAATTATTAAAATTTTCGGATCATTACGAAAACTGCGAAGTCAAACCCGTACAAATCACCAACATGAAGATTCAAAAAATTACAGAAAATAAATGGATTGCCATTTTCCCAACAGAAGTAATAGCAACCGTCCACTGCAATCAAGACGAGAACAATCTAGCACTAACTGAAAGCAAATTAATCACCCTTAAGGAAAACTGTTGTTTAAAATTAAACAACGAAATAATCAGAGTTAATCAAGACCCTAGTAACCAAGAAACTCTCAAACTTGCCAGAGCTATAGCTCAAGATACAACAACCAGAAGATGAAGAAATAATCAAGAAACCCATGCAGCTAGAACACCTAGTCTTAGACGACCTCAACCACGTCATGAAACTAATGGAAAAACTATAAAGAACACTTAAGTGAATTAAAAGTGCCCAGTTTTAGATTTAAGGAAACAACGGTAAATAAAGAAACAAATTTGGCCTTAGGGAATATGAATTTTAAACAATGAATTTAAATTATGAATTTTAAAAAATAAAGCAAGGAAAACCTTAATTTTTCATTTACGTTGGGAGGAGTTATGTATCCCCCAATTTATGTATGTATTATGAAATATAATCTAATAGGAAATTATTAGAAATCATTAAGAAATTATTAAGTCAAGTACAACAATGTAATTCAAGGATAGATAAAAAAAGGTTATTAACAGTTATGAGAACTGATGCAATACAATGTATTCCAAACGATAGTGATACTGCAGGTGGCAGGTCATAGACGGTTAAGATACCGCCATTACATAGAAAGTGAGATTGTTACAATGTATTAATGAATAGTATTAAGAATAAGCAGACATGAGCTTTGCAAGTTCTCACAGAATTGTGAGGGGCAAGGACAACATAAATACCCGGGGAACCCCAAGACCAGTCAGTCAGTCTACAGTAATTCAGCTTTAACATTGCAGTTTGCTAAGGCTACTCCAAATATTAAACTCCAATTAGTATTTAAATTTCGACTTAGAGTGTTTCAAACCAGTTTGTCAAAATTCAAGTATAATTTCTGTTTAAGTAAACAAAAGAAGTTTTTAAAAAGACAGCTTCCAAGGTCCGAAACATAACTCGCGTGAACCATTTTTCAAAAACCAAAATTTCTTACCAATAAGGAATTAAAAGCAAAATGGCCTGGTGCTTCCTCAATCTCACTTAGCAAAGATGGTATTTAATAACCAAACGGTACGTTAGCAAACCCGTTATTACAGCATCTAATTTTATTGGAGTTGGAAAAAAAAGTTATTGTACTAGGTGGGACAACCAAAGGTTACCTTCAAATTCGAAGACCAGAGACAAAAAACACTATATATTGTATATATGGAGGGGTGGGATTTTTCGTTGAGTATGTATCACTCATTTGTCAGATCTAGATAATGAACTGTCAGAATGATATTTCATGCCATTGACTCGGCTTTAGTAAATTCATGGTTGGAATATAGGCACCAAACTGTTGTATTGGGAATTCAAAAGAAAAAGATAATAGATCTTTTTGCATTTCTTGAGAGTGTTGTAGAGCATCTCATAATGTTCAGAAATCCTCCTAAGTGGGGACGACCAAGGGACACGAATTCTCTAGTTCTAGAAAAGGGAAAGTGTGAAGAGAGGTCTTTTGTAGATATGATGTATGATGGCTATAATCATAATGTAGATGACAAAAAGATAGTTCTAGATGTAAATTAGAAAACTAAAAATAAAACCCATATAATGTATTTAAGTGCCAAGTCCATCTGTGTTTGATAAAAGAAGGAAATTGTTTTTCAAAATTTCATTCTAAATTATTTTGTTTTCTTATTTGTTTCAGATATTTCCATTTACAATTTTGTAGAGTCTTTTTGAAAATTTTATATCTTCATTTGTAAACAAAAAATATTGAATAAATATTTCAATCGTATTTTCTGTAATTTTCTTTTTACTTCAAGACATAATGTCACTGTTGAGCGACAATACAAAAACTAATAAAGACAAAATTTTATCTGTAACTAATTTGGTGTTCCACACTAGCTGTTAATACTGAGAAGTACTACGTCGCCCCAAAGGCTGAGAACCACTGTACTATTTAATCGTGCCCAGATGTACATTCATGTTTTAGGCGATTATTTTGCACATTTAGTGTATCTAATTGATGTATTACGTCTCTAAATTTAATTATTATTAATTTAAAAATGTTATTTCTGTTTTTTTTTATCAATATTTAGGTGATAACCTTTTCGATACACTCTGCTTAACGTGTACAAATAAAATATTCATTAAAAAATGTGTTTTTTACTTAAAGAACAAATCTGTTAAGGACAAATTTCCTCAGATAGTAAAGAGCAAGGATCAGCTTAGTATTACTTAATATAGGGCAGCATAAATAATCAATAGCAAGTTGCGACTTCCGCATTTTCTACCTATTATTAAATGTTGCTACGGTAATCTGTGCGGATAAGAGAAAAATAAAGTACAGTAAGGAAAGTAACAGTAATCCCGCACCGCGTACCGCAACAAAAACAATAGGAATCCAAAAATTAATACCGTGCTAGCTAAAAAGTCGTAGAGTGGGGTGAGTCACACAGACAGAAAGATTAGAAACTTCAAGAAATGAATATTATTTACAGACCTCTAGTAAAAACCATAATACAAAAAGAACGTTTATAAAACCTCTAATTAGAAAAACATGTTACAAAAAAAAAAAACTGTCCGCAAAGAAAACAATAATTTTACAAATTATCCCGAATGATTCATAGTACAAAAATTTACACAAAATAATAGATACATTTCTGATAATATTACAAATTATCCCAATGAATTTTCACAGTACAAAAAGAAACTGAAGCCAAAATAATTAATACACACCTGATATTGTACAAATTATCGTGAAGGATTTTTACAGTACCAAAAAAAATTGAAGCACTAATAATTAATACATTACTGATATTTTTACAAATTATCCGGAAGGATTTTCACAATACCAAAGAAATATTAAAGCAAAAAATAATTTTTACCTTCCTAAATTCACTGTAAAGTTATTTAAATGGTAACATCTCGCATGCACATTAAACTGGAAAAATTTAACAAAATCTAGAATGGGTCGCTTTCAGTCCTGCTATATTTACAATTATTAACTATTAACTATTAACTATTAATAGGTAAAATAAGAGGGTTTACTTACATGTTTATGGTAATTAAAGGCAATTTTTTACTGTCGTAATGCATTTTGCTACGTTCAGCGACGTAGTCTAAAAGAAGAAAATAAAACGAGGAAAAAAAAAGAAGAATTGACCGAACTCAATCGGCGAGTAGGCGGGGTATTATACCTACAAAAGAAAATAAAGGAAAGCCTAAAATAAAATTATACTCACTCACGCACAATCAAACATTTACAAACTAAAAACCTCTAATTTAAAAGAAACAAAATTATATACAAAACACAATAGTACCAAAAATGAACAATTCGTAGGTACACAATATACATATTTACCACTAAAAAAAAGAATCATTTTTAACATGGCGAGCTGCAGTTTTTAGGCCACCCCCCTATATAATATTCAAAAAAGAAAAAGCAACAAAATTACCTCACTAAATACCACACCTCGAAACCAGCATTGTAAGTACCGAATTCTATACATAAAATTATCCTAATAAAGTAATCAGTAAACATTATAATATCCTCGCACATATAAACAACCAGTCATTATACCACCAACAAGATGATGCATCCGTAGATCCGTGTGCATATGTTGTTTCCAACAACTACCGGGTACCCACATAAGAAAATTAGTGTATAAACACTCATCGTCGAGTCACCACCGTCGGGTTAGCTCCTACCGTCTGTAAAAACTGTGCGACACAGAGGTGTGCATGATCCCGCCTTGGGGTGGTCCTCCCATCACAATAAGGGGCGACCATTCATTATGGCTCTAAGGGCCACCGTAAGGAGCTATAGTAATTATAAATAAAATTAATTTATTGTCGTCGAAAAGAACAATTTTATAAAATCTATAAATTAACCACGCTGTAAGGCGTGCGCAAACTTTTCATACAGAAAACGGAAACAACCAACCATTCTACACGTGTTTTCGTTGTGTAGATTGAAAAGCAAGTGAATATTAATTTCGTTTCACTAATGACCAGAGCTCAGAGTAATATTGTTGTTAAGGAAATAAAACTGAAAAAACACGGTTTATTGGGATAATACGCAGCTTTAATTTGACGAAGCTTTCAATGGAAAACACATAAGAATCAATTATTGGATACCTAGAATCAGTTATCACCTGTTTAATTTTAGCATAAACTTTACGTTGAGGAATTCTTAGAAGTATTTATTATTAATTAGGCTCTAGGATGTAACAATAGGAATCGAATTTATACAAATAGATAAATGAATTAACACGTGAAAGGGCTATTTTAATTTACTGAATTAATTTTCGTTTTTAACGCCAAAGGGATTTGAGTTGAAAATTATTAGACCGCATATTTCTTATTAACAGAAAAAAATGTACGGGATGTTCAAAATAAACGTAACAATTTGTCAGCCAGTCTAGGTGATAACAATATACCTGAACCGAATAAATCATTTAAGAAATAAAGGTTTATAGGTAGTAAGGGTTCAAATTAATTGCTATAATCATTACTAATAACAGTGTCGCCATATTGTTTCTGATAGTCTTAAGCGAGATGGAATAAATTTCCAATACCAAAACAAAATCACAACTGGGGATGACGTTTTGTATTTCTTTATACATAAGGCTACAGCTAACAACACGTCCAATTCAAACACAGTACATACAAGAATAGTAAAGGGAATTTCAAAATTTTAGTATTTTGTAGCTACTCCATTTTCAAAGTCACATATTAAGGATGTGATTCACTTTCAGGATAAACACGACGAATTGTCGTAACTATAATTAAAACGAATGTCCTGCGAATGTCATTTTACTTTCAGATTGAGGATTTACTACCCGTATGGCATCTACACTGCAAAGTTATCAAAACAAAGCACGCTTCTTGAAAGCAAGAAATCGCCACAAAATAAAGACCTTGCATTTGTATTTACGCAGTATTTGTATCGCCTGGGGCCATCGTTTTGAGCACAATAACCTCACTCGCGAAAAATCAGCACAATAATAATTCTTATTTCGATCGTCGTTTCGTTGGAAACCTGTCCATGTTTCGATTAAACCAACCAGAAATCGTGTTTTCCCAAAAACATTTTCTGTCAACCAAAACACCCACATCATTTGTTGACAAGAAGACTGAGTGAACTGCCTTAGTCAACATGAAAAATCTTTAAGTTTTTAGCCGTCAGCACATGCCTAAGCGACTAAGACTAACTGCAAACAGCTTTGCAGATTCATTGAGTTAGATGAATCACTTATGGCCTCTTCCTGTATGAGATCATAAGAATTTACTATTTCTGAAGTATGTTCGTAATCGACCTTGTATAAAACACGCTAAAATATTGTAACTTTGCGGGGAAAACAAATGCTTTGATAATCTAACCTATCGAAGAAATGCGTATAGTTAAGCTTTTCGAAATCACCTTACGATCTTTGAGAACAAATGTTTTGACACCAAATACCAGATTTTAAATGCTATTAGAATATTATCGAAGCAAACGTTTTTGATAAGTAAATACCAGCTTTCGCTATATCCAAAATAAAATTAATTTCCTTACTTTGTTATAAAAAAATACTAGGTTTTCACCTTATTAAAATAAAATAGATTCAAAATAATTAATTTTGTAACTGATGCGGTGATTTAAATTTAGAACGTAGTCAAAATCGTTAATAAATACTTAAAAGACTCGAAATAACATAGGGAGTGTGAGGTCGTTTAAGTTAGAAATTTTATGAAACGTTTCTTAATAAAAAGTATAAACGAAATAGTTGGAACGTAATATTTATATAAAGTATGCAGAAATAAATCGATTGCAAAAATTTAACGTAACGAAGTTATACCTAAAGTGTAATAAATATTAATCAACAAGCCAATTCGTTCTTGGCCGTATACATGGAAATAAAATTCGTCACCCTCCTGAACAAAACATTTTTATTTATTTATAAGCACATAAGGAAGGATCAACTCAGATCAGTCACTACCAGTGGTCACTTTTAAACAACTTTAAATAAAACTGCAAGCAAACACAGGATTGGAAGGTTTTAAATCTCAAGACAACTGAGATCTCAAAGACTATAGAAGATCAAACTAGACAAAAATTATAGAATAACAAAGGCACCTCGAGGTATTTTCAATATTTGAAAAAATTTTATGATACCAGATATTTATTTTTTCTTCAATATTTTAAAAACTATTTGTTCTGCGTGTTTGAATTTTACATACCGTTCACCATTCTAATTTCCATGGTGTGCGTAAAAACTATTTTAACTCATTTGATTCCAAACTAGTGGATTTGCAGACTTGAGAACAGTGTCAATCCTAGCTTTATTTTGTAGTATCTCGTCTAGATCTGACAGGTGACGTGTAACATTCTGAAAGCATAACTTGTAACGGGCCTCTGGGTCCGCCCCACTCGTGTAATATTAATTCATAGTCGTTAAGGAAAGTTTAAGGAGTTATATATTTGCTTCATTAGCGAAATTAAGTAAATGCGATGGTGCTCTTAGGAGTTAAGTGGGAAGGTTCAGCCACAAGCGAAACTCGGATATGAAGATGTGATAGTAATCGTTTATCCAGGTACGAGACTTTTTCGCTGGAGGAAGGCATGTGAGATTACATGTATGTAAATTATACAAATTATATTGATATAACTAACTAACCACAAATCGGTTGCAGTCTCTGACCTGTAAAACCAGTTTTAACTAAACAGTGGTGGTGTAATATTAACCCTTCCTATTAACGTTTCGGGTTTCACGGCAACGGTGTACGCAGTTCTAGCACCAGGGTGAACAACTGCAATGCCTACTTCAATGGATTGGTCTTAAAACGTGAATACAGTCCTATTAACTACGCGTAACGGAACACTTTTAAAATATTTGTCGCTTTGTTTGGAGGGCGGTAAATGTAGTAAAAAAGAACCACGCCCGGTTTTGCGTTTGCGAATATTTGTTAAAATTAGTTTTTGCTTGAATTTTCTGCCTTGTTCATTTACAATTATACAGCTTCTGCAAAAGAACCAGCTTTATTATCTACAGGAGCCCATGAATACGACCCTAAAGATTTATAACAGACGAAAATATCACCCAAGGTGGTGCAAAAGGAGCTCTTTGTAAGGCAAATTAATTGTTCAGATTCAAATGCAGGAGATGTATCGTAGTATGCTGTTCAAGCAAATGCTACGGCGAAGGATCATTCAATGAATTGTGTAGCGGATAGTTAGTGTGGTTGATGGTTTATGAATAGATCTAAGAAATAAGAAAATTGCAAGATTATGTGGAGAAATCGAGGTTCAACACTTCCTCGGGGTCTAATTAACGGCCAAATTAAATACCTAAATGGATGAAATGACCAAAATATTAAGTGCAGTGGTGTACTTAGTTCCACGATGAGTAATTTAAATGCAAATCTGATGTAGGGACTGACTCAAATATCACGTAGTATTGATACATGGCTATTACAAATGTGTAAAAGTTAGGGTTGTACTGGTGCGGTGGTGAGAAGGGAATTTGAAAAGTATGCGAATAGTAATAGTGGGCAAAGTAATTATATCATAATGCGGACGAATGTGGACGTACCAAAACTGCATTTTCCACGAAACGGCGGAGTACATCCCGTCCGCTTCATGCGGAAGTTAATCAGCTTAATGGACGAGGCTGGGGACAGAACACAAAAGAATCTTTTTTGCAGTAAATGGCTAAAGCAGTTCAGCGCCGTATAAGACCGAAATTAAAGAGTTTGACGATTTCTTTAATTTTCAAAGTGCGTTTCTAAACCGAGATTGCAGTGTTGAAGACAAGAGGAAGGTACTATCCAAAACATAATAAGGGGTCTGTGAGTCCAGGTCAAGGGCCTGTTATTTGCTTAAAACGGTCAAAGAGATCTAGTACTTGTCTCAATCACCCTCGGACGTGAAGTTATTTTAAATGATTTTGTTACATTTTCCGCAGAAAACCCAACGGGAAAATTTAATCACGGGCATGTCATCTGTGGATGAAATATAGACTTTTGCGAAAATTTGAACAAACTTATGATCGGGAAGGTTATAGTAAAGTGCAGAGGAACCCGCCATTAAATGTTTTTGGGAACGCGAACGAAGAGAACTGGGAAATGACGAAGCACAAGGGGGCTAGTTGATGTTGTTCGACTGAGCCTAAAACCGTGGAAAAAATAGATAATTCTGTTAGAAATGAGAATAGTAATAGTTCTAGTAGGAGTAAAGAAGAACAATGAATTTCATCAGTACTTCTGAGGAATTACTGGAAGAAGGTAAAGACCTAGCCGTTAAATCAGTGGTAAAGTACCTTAAGTTCACTGTGGTGGTAGAAGATGCGATTAGTACGCATGGTTTGCTGGATTCAGGCTATCAGATAAGCTTCATCTCCGAAGAAGTTTTCAGAACAGTAATTGAGCATAAAAGGAGTAAGCCTATTCCAATTATTCCAACGGGCGGAACTGTCCTGATTGGGGCATGAGGCCAAAAGAATTTTAAGATAACGGACCAAGTTTATTTGTATATTAAAGCGGGTGGGGGCACCTGTTTTGACTACCCGTTTTAGTAATCCCAAATTTGAAACACGACATGCTATTGAAATTGCTAAATATTCTGACATAAGAATACTCAAATTGACGCTAAATCAAGTAGGTCTATCATGTCTAATTATTAAAGTTCCTAAAATAAATTTAATTTTTAGAATTTTTAAGTACAATAATGTGGTTTTATTTAATGATATTATTTGTGTACTTTTTAGAAATCGGGTTTTTCACAGTACTTATCAAAGGACAACTATTGGAACTGAAATATTGCAAAAGCTACTTCTATGGAAAAACACGTTATCTTCATGAGTTGTTAAACTGCGTAATCTTTATTTACTGTGTAAATAGAAGTAAACGGTTTCACAATTTCATCATAATTCACTAGATTAATGTATTGTATCATTTCAACAGTGCACGTTAAGTTGCAATAAGGAGTAGAAATCATTTAAAAATGAACACTGCATTGTATATATTTCTATTCATAGTATTCGTAATGGTACAAGCTGGCCTATCAAATGGTAAGTTTCTATAATTACAATACGTGATATAAATTTTTGGGAATGTTGTTCAACTCGGCATATTAATATTATTAAGCAACTTCTTAACGCTCTATTTGTTATCGTACGATAGGCAGCGCATTAAAAAATGTTATTTTTAAATGTTTTTTTTGTGGATAACGCGAGTTACGTTTTGAGCCTTGGGAGTTGCCTTTTAAAAAAGTCTTCTTCCAAAAACTCTTGTAACAATTGTTATTTAATCAGAAATTACACGTGGAATTTTACAAAACTATATAAAATTACTCTAAGTCGATACTGTTAAAAGGATTTAAATTAGGGCGAGTAGCCTGAACAACCAACAATGCAAAAGTTGTGCGGCTCAAGACTGACTAACTTTTTTGGGGTTCTTGGGGTATTTATGTTGTCCCTGCCCCTCACATTACTGTGGGAACTGCAGAGCTCATGTCTGATTAATTCTTTATTAATTTGTACAATGCAAAGTAACAATCTTAATTCTAATAATTGCGGTTTTATAACCGACTGTAACCTGCACCTGCAGTATCACGTTGCGTCTGGAATACATTGTATTCGCATCTGTTCTCACAACTTGCTCGTGAACTTTTATTAACCTTTTCTTCATTTATCCTTGAATTACATTGTTGCATCTATCTTAAGTTTCTTAATAATTCTATTTAATTATACATATATTGATTTGGGGATATGTAACTCGCGTTATAAAAATAATTTGCGCAGCTTGATTGCACGCAACAACACTGTGACGTTCATTTGAAAGGTTTATAATCATATTTCATGTTAATAGTTTCTGTGTTAGTGAATCCCAACAATAGAGTTAGGCAATTTTATTTAAGAAACATAATTTTTAGGTTATATGCATTTTGGTCTAAGGTAGAATTATTTTTGTATCTTATATTGTTTATACTCAAAGGTCATCGAGTTCATTATGGCGGTTTTAAAAGTTAGAAACGATACCATCATCGTAATTTCTTTCTAAATTATTACAGTTTCACGATTCATTTATTTTGGTTAATTATGTATCACGTTGGTGCGCCGATGATCTCATCGTCTGAGCGCAAAGGCGTAACGGGTAGATTTGTGCTGACTCAAATAAATAAAAAGTCCCTTTTTCTAGATTAGTCAACCTATCCGTAAGTTAATTGTACACATTTATTAGATAGAGAAAACTACAGAAACATATTTTCAAATTGCGGTCTTAATGCATCTCTCTGAAATTTGCCAAAGATGTTTCGAATTATTTTATGAAGGAAAGATTCATTTTTTAGAACGCTTCGAACTTACCATCCAAATAATCAAAATGCAATTTGAGTACGTTAGCTTCCTTTGAGAATATGTTATCGAACAGGCTAAAAGTGGACAAATGTTCAGGTAATACCATACAATGTTGGTTGTGTTTTTAATTTTAGGGTCATATTGGTTCCTGCATCGATAACTTTATGTTGTACATAAGCGAGTTGAGACTTTCGAAATCAGCCTTGATAGAGGCATTTAATGGTGTCCGCTTTAGCTACAGTCAACAATCACTTATCAGGTATTTATGAAAACCATCTGAAATTAAACCTTCAAAAATTTGTAAACAACTCAACAATTTCTATTCATTGAATAAACTGATAAAACATACTTACAGTACGTCTGTGTGGTTAGGTTAAGAAATGATTTCGCAATAAGTGTTCGAAATTTCCACCGTATCTGAAAGTTTGTTGTTGGTATAATTCTCGGTTTTCGTATTTTCAAAACACAACTCATTAATCTACAAACGCGACAAAAAACTCCAATTACCTAGATCCAATTACAACTAAGTCCCAACAATGCATTTAAATTTATTACCTTGCACGTAGGTGAAACACAGAACACTTACACGCAATTACATCTAACCCTGGTTACGAGCTCTGTAATGAAAAAGGACATTCAACTTAAAGTAGGATATCGTATTCTGCATAAACGCAGAGTTGCAACAAACGCATCAGGAATGTCAGGAAGAAAATACAGTCGACCCCATCAACATTAAGGAATATTATTTTGTTGTGATTATTATCTAAACATGCGAATTTTAGAAAAAAATTTAAACTTATTTCTAAAGCGCCTTGAGTTATTTCGTTTGGCAGCAAAATTGCATTCTATTTCAATAATTTAAGTTTGTTGAAGATCACAACTTAATTGGTCGACTTTAAAGCATGATGTAAATGTATATTTTATTTCTGACCTAGTCAACATTGCGATGGTTTTAAAACAATTTTAATCTTTTTCTTGTGTGTCCATTTGTAGCTATACTGTTTGCTTTAGACACCAGGTTTATTAAAAAAAATTTGTTTGTCTTATCCGTCTCTACACCCCCTTCAAACTAATGCCACCCTGTATGTGTACAACAGTCTAATCTAGGTCTACCTCTACCTCTCTTTTTCCTTTCCCTGCTTTTAATATATACGGCGCTATTCCACCATGCGTTAGTATGTGTCCTACCATCCTATCTCTCCTATTTTTTACTGTTTTCCACATATTTCTTTCTTCCCCTACCATTCCTAGTACCTCTTTGTTTTTAACTTTGTCTGTCCGTAAAACCTTCATCATAAGTCTGTAGCACCATACTTCAAACTCTTCTACCTTTTCCCTATCCGCTTACCATACTGTCCACGTTTCTTAACCGTCGAGCGCTGTGCTCCATACATACGCTTTCGGCAATCTTTTCCTTGTATCTATGTTTGTTGTTAAATTTAGTTTTTTATTAAATATAGCACGGCTTTGTGCTAATGTTTTTCTCTTTTGCATTTTTCTTTTTTATTGTTTTCTAAAAATATACCCTATTTCACCGATATTCAATGGTACGTGAAAGGGGTTAAGCAACCTAGCGGCTACCAAAATCCCCACCACTTACACTCTTGCCAAATCAATAGATTTCCTATTACTGCTTTTGCACAATCAACATTTGTTGAGAATATTGCAAAACCAACATCTGTAGTTGTTTACGATAATCAGCAGGAATAAATATAATTACCTTTTTTTTTCATTAAGTTTTCCATCCTGGAACTGGTTGGACGCGTATCTCTATCGATTTCTTTCTGAGCTAACCTGCACATTTATCTGAAATTCCTGCAGCCTACATCTTTCACTATTTATGTGCAGTAGTCATCTTAGTCTACCTCTACCTCTTTTTTTCCTTTTTCTGCTTCTATTAAAACCCACACTATTCCCTCTTATTCCCACTTATCATTCTATCTCTAATATTTTTTTCACTTTTCACAGATATCTTTTTTTCCTACTACTTCTAAAATCTCTATGTTCTTAGCTTTGTCTGTATATGATATCTTCAACATAAAAGGCTTCTATTTTTTTCCTATCCACTTCTTTTACTGTCCTTACATGTGATTTTCTAATGCTCCACCCGAAGGTACCACATTGGCAAGGAAGCGAGTTTTTTTTACCTGGAAAATTTAGAATTTTGTCGAACCCCTGCTGTCCCACGCAAGGTAGGGATCTTTAACGTGCATGACAACACTTACACACGGGACCTCCATTTTACCTCTCATCCGAACGAGAGTGTATTTTTGAGAAAAATGCTCTCCTAACACTTTACAAGCGGACTGTGTCGGGATTCGAACCCGAAACCTTATCTTTTACTGTCCGCCTTTCACAGCTACATAGTGCTCTGCTCCACGCATATGCTTTCTACAATTTTTTCTTTGATTTTATGTTTGTTGTCTTCGAACTGAGCGTCTGTTTTTTCTTGTTAAATACAGCATGCCCTTGTGCTAATTTTTCTTTGTTGTTTGCAATTTTTTTCTTCTAATGTTTTCTAAAAGTATACCCTATTTCACCGATATTTAATAGTATGTGAAAGGGATTAAGCAACCATGCGGATACCAAGACCATAGCAGACACTAGAGCTCCAACGGAGTTACAGTTTTTAGGATGACAAAAGGTTAGGTCAGATATCTCCTAATTAATACCGCTACCTTTAACACGAAATATATAATATTAAGTATTTAACCACCATGTGCAACAGGTTTAGGAATTATGAAAGTTGTATATATTTTTGTAATGTGTTTTTATAATATTTTAAAGAAGTTCCAAGCAAGTTGGTTTGTTGATATTGACCACTTATAAGATGAATAATTTCTTGTCAGCGCAGTAAAGTCGACGCAATATCTAGCCAGCTACCGAAATAGTTTCACTGTCCTGGTGTGCATGTCCCGCTCCTGATTCCATTTGCAATTCAATCTGTGTTTGTTGTCAGCCTGAGATGGAACTAGAAATTGTTTCTCAACGTGAGTTATGTATCCCCCAATCTATGTATGTATAACAAAATAGAAGTTATTAGGAATTATTAGAAATTGTTAAAGAAATTATTAAGTGAAGTGCAACAATGTAATTCAAGGATAATTAAATAAAGGTTATTAACAGTTCTGAGAACGGATGCAATGCGATGTATTCCAGATAATAGTAATATTGTAGATGGCAGGTCACAAACGGTTAAGAACCGCGATTACTTAGAAAGTAAGATTGTTACCTTGTATAATGAATAGAATTAAAAATAAGCAGACATGAGCTCAGCAAGTTCCCACAGACATGTGAGGGGCAGGGACAACATGAATGTCCCTGGAGCTCCAAGACCACCAGTCAGTCAGTCTCGAGTATTTCAGGTTTAACATTGTAGTTTGCTTAGGCTACTCACTCATATTAGTTCAACTATTAATTATTTTTCGACTTAGTTTAATTTTACTCAAGTTTGTCAAAATTGCATATTAACATCTGTATAATAAATAAATTTTGTTACGAAATTTTTGGAAGAAGTTTTTAAAAAGACCGCTCCCAAGGCCCGAAACGTAACTCGTGTAAAGAGAAAGTTGGTGTACAGATGTACAGATGTACAGACAAAAATGATTAGTACATAGCAAAGTTACACACAATTGGCGAAGAATTTGTCAAACAGTAAACGAACATAGTCATGATGACTCTGCGTCAAAAACTGAAGCTGCTAAGATCATCCGCAAATAAATCAACGTGCTGTGGCTGCTCAGGAATGCACTTCACATGTTATAAATAAATGCACGATTGGAATATCTCAGGCAGCAAAGGTAAATTTTATTTATATTTTTTGATAATGTAAATTAGTAAACTGAATAATGCATTTAGATACATAACTATATCCAATTTTTTCTATTCAATATCACTATAGTAATATCAGTCTTTGTAAGGAGTATTATCTGCACCAGGTGCTCTGAAAAAATTGGTACGACGTAAAAGAAATGTAATCAATGCAGCACCTCCAGCTCCTCGCAACCTTCGCCAACTCGCAGTTCCAAATGAATATAAAATGTATACGTTTGAACGGAGAATTTAAGAAAAGTTTTGCTTTGGGGTAGCGGCCCCAATCATAACAGAATTTTAGTTTTTGAACGTCGTTGTAACCTAGAAATATTTTGTAATGGTGATGTATTTTATGGTAAGGGCACGTTTAAGGCAGTCCCAGCACTGTTTTCCCAAATTTATTCAGTACTTGGAAAATTGTATGGCGGAGTTCATCCGATTTTATATGCGCTGCTACCTAATAAACAACAACCGACATATCTACGACTGTTCCAACTACGTCAACTGCAACCTGCATTGGTACTGTTACGAGCTACTATTAGGCAACCCGTCAAACACACAAGCGCCGTAAGTAATGTATATACTACAGAAGCCTAAAACTTTCTAGCATATACCGGAGTATGAATCATCCTTTTAATTCAGGGTATATATAAGACCGCTGATGAAGTACAGAGTTGGTCTATATCAGAATGTCGTATATAAATCATCTCGTATATAGTTAGTTGTTCATTACGTTCTGAAAGTCTTTTAGTAAATATAAATTTGTGTTATGTGAACGTGTATACGGTACCGCTAGCTTGTAGAATATATAAATAGATAAAAGTGTAATAAATAAATAGTAGTGTTTAGTGTTGTTAATAGACCTATGGTTAAGAATTTAGTTTAAGAAGATATTAGTGCTTGTAAATAGCATTAGTGTGATAGTGCTTCATTGTTAATTTGACTGAAAACATTTATAAATAAAGCATATACTGTTAATTGGACTTATGAATAGTGAGTAATAAAGACTTTTATTACTACTTGTTTTAAATTAGTGAAACGCGTTAATAGTAGCCCGCTACAGTAAGTATATCATTTTTTTGCGATTTTGAAATCGCCGCAATTAATTCATTCAGTGAGTGTTTTCTTGATGAACGCATAAATGGCTGCCTTTATCATCTAATTCGCAACATTCGGAAAAAAATGTATGAAATGGTACTGACTGGAACTTATAACACAGATGCCGAATTTTCTTTAAAGGCAAAAATAATACCTGCTCTTGCCTTTGTTCCGGTGGACGATTTGGACAATGCTGTGGAAGTTTTAGCTGAAGAACTATCACAAGTACTGTGCAATTCCTTTTCGACTAATTCGAGGATAATTATTTAGGTCGTAGAAAAAGTAGAGGTGATGGAATACGAGTACCGTCGTTTTTGTCACTTTATGAAAGGGTGCTGAATTGTGATAATCGAACTAATAATTTTGCATAGGCAGCAAACCTTACATGTGATTTTTCAATGCTCCACCCAAAGGTTGTACTACAATGGCCAGGAAGCGAGTTTTTTTACCTGGAAAATTTTGAATTTTGCCGAACCCTTACTGTTCCAAGCTTTAACGTGCGTGACAACACTCACACACGGTACCTCCATTTTATCTCTCGTCCGAACGAGGGTGTATTTTTGTGAAAAATGCTCACCTATCATTTTGCAAGCGGACCGTGTCAGGATTCGAACCCGGGACCTTGGGCGTAGTAGTCACACACATACAACTACACCACAGAGCCGCCATAAGAAGCAAACCGCAGATTAGAGCCCGAATTAGAAATGCATCATCCAACAATATGGAAATTTATTACTGCAATTACGTAAGGTACAGGTTACTCGCGACATCTATTATGAACAGTTAGTCGCAACACAAGCGCCACAAAGAAATAAGCGAAAGAATAGAGAATCCGATGCTAGAATTAGTAAAATCATGAATGACTACAATAATAGAGATATTGTAGGATGTTTACGTGGTATTTATTGTACACTACGAAATGCATTAGTTTACGAGTGTTAAATTCCAAAAATATTAATAGAAAAACTCAAAATTGTTATAAAGAAAACATTAAATAAGATATGTTACTTTATAAAAATTATTACTATAGCTTAATTATAAAAAATGTTTTTTAAATAGAAATTTATAACTAATACTGTATCCAATAACTATGTATATTGCAACTGAACAGTTAACCCGTCGCCCAGCTGTCCTTGCGCCCAGTTGGCCGCGTCCAATTGTCCTGGCCCGAATTAAACTAGTTTTACTCTAGCAACAAATGTTTCTTTTTATTTTTATTCTATTTATTTATCGTTTTTAGTTTCTATTTTATTTATATTATTTGATGAAACTAATGTTAAACAAATCTTATAGATAACAGCTTAGTGCGTCAGAAGCGTTACAACTGCAATATTTCTAATGACGAGGAAACAAATAATGTGGCCTGTGAAACTAGTTGCAGAAGAGTGGGGAAAAAAACAGGCGTCTGCGCTAAAGGTATTTGTTACTGTCTTGCATAAGTGACAATTGTAAAAATTTCATGTAAAGAAATTTTTCGTTTGAATTCACTATAAGTGTTAAATGTTAAATAAATATTATCAAGGACTTGTATGAAGTTATTATTTGTATATGAAATAAAAGACTTAGGTGCAACATGTTTGTGGCATCATATTTTTGCAACTAGAGTTTTTAAATCTTAAATTATCTAAGAGGTGCAATTTGAATAAATTGTAGAGCGCAGCTTTTATACAGGGTGCCCCACGAGGAACTCGATAAACTTTTAAGGTGGTTTCCTCTCATCAAAATAATGAAAAAAGTTCATATAAGCATGTGTCTGGAAAAACTTTGTTAGAGAATTACGGCTAGCGAAATATTTCGCCCGATTTTCTGGGAAAAACTGAAATAAAACCAAACTGATTTTTATGGCGTTAAGTTAGGTGTTAAATTTATTAAATTTTATGTAAAATGAACTGAAAAATTGAATAAAACATGTCCTAGACTTCTAAGATCACCCATATCTGAGATATCTGACAAAATGCGCAAAATTAGGTCTCGAAAACCATGCTTCGTTTAGATTTAAACTACATTAACTTCGTTAAATGGGTACTAAACACGCAAACTTTTTAAACAATACTTGTAGTAAATTTAATTATGAAGAGAATGATGTAAAATAGGCCAATAATAAACAAACACAAAGTTTAAAAAATTAATGTTTAATTAAATCAACACATAGGAAAAATAAGACAGAAAATGCAATATCTGTGTATGAAATAATCGTTCTACATAAAAACAAAACGTTTCAATTGCTGATTGTTTTATTCTAATTTTCATACCTTACAAATGGTGTTCGAAATGATTTCCTTGATAATTTATGCACAATCTGGCACGTTTAATGAAACCACGTGTAACCCTTCCGATAATATCTCGGTCGTTCTTAAGTAGTTTACAAGCGACTTACGTATTGCATAAGTTACATGTAAGTTATATTAAGATTACATTCGTGGGAACAAATTGCATTCCCCTCAAAATTGGAAATGTACATATAATTATTTTATATTAATCCTGTCAAGCTGCAGACACATTAATTGTAGACATAGTAATAAAAGTCATCCTCATAATTAACGCATGTGAGTGTATAGACTAAACATTCGTGGGAGCGGACTGCGTCCCTTCAAGATTTGAAATATAGATATTTACTTTAGGTTAAACTTGTCATATTAATCATAGTTACCCTTAAGCTTTTATTATAGGAAACATACGATAATGGATGACAAGCACCCTTAACAATCTGATTTATCTCAATTAATATTTATTTTATGTCTGGCATAAACCCTCCAGAAGACGGATAAACGACGCAAGTGTATGGGAACCAAGGTTGTTCATACACGATCAATGCAAAGGGTCGTGAAAGGAAATACATAAATACCAGGGACAAACACCCCCGACTTCACTTCAAATCAAGACTTCAAATAACGCTTCAAGTTATAGTTTAGTTATAGTTTAAGTTAGATGTATGTATACATCGTGTGTAACTGTTCATAGCACCAAGTTGTTATAATAAATGTTTTTAAAAACCTTCTGTTGTTGATAAAGAATAAAATTGGCGCAGTCGGTAGGATACCTGTAGTTCAGTATCGCACTAAGACTATTGTTTTGACAATTAATCAGGTATTAACAAAACTGTTTTAGATAATCGAAGAAGGCACCTTCGAAGGAAAATCGGAGAGGAACAAAATCGTCCAAGCCTAATTCGAGAACTGAACAGGAAACGGCAACCGAAGGTAGACATAAAGTAAAACTTGGAAAGATCAGGAAAAGGAACACAAATCGTCCAGATCCTAGACGCATACTATGAAAGCAGTAATAATAGTGTAAGTAAATCTTTTATTCCAAAACAAAATTAAAAATTACTAAATTTTTCTTTATTTGAAGTCACTATAGAGATAATTTCTATTATAAATATAATTAAGGTTAAAAATTAAAAAGAAATTTAAAAATGAGATTATCAATTATTAAGATTGTATTTAGATGCGATTCCGCATTAGGACGGTAATCCGCATACATTGAATATATTTATAGATAATTGTCATAATTTTCCAAGCGCGTTTGGTAGTAAAACGAACGATACATTAAATAATTTTCTTATAAGTGCAATTTTAGGTAAATTACAAGGTAGGGCCTTAGTATTAATAGGGTCAAGAACAGAATTAAGAAGATGGGAAGAAGTAAAAAATACTCTCAGTTTATGCTTCGGCGATCAACGAAGTATTGATTGTTTCTTGCAACACCTAATCTCATTAAAGCCAAATAAAATAGAAACTCCATACCACTTTGGTATGCGATGCCAAGACGCACGTAGTTTAATAATATCAAAATTAAATTCGATGAATATTCCTATCGAGGAACGCGCATTACACGTTAAAAATTATAACGGACTAGCTTTAAAAACTTTTATAAGAGGACTTTCGGGACAGATTCAAACGAATGTTAGGTTGAGAAACCCGGATAGTTTAGAATCAGCCATGAATTTCGTAATCGAAGAAGAAAACTTTTTATATTCTACGAACCAATACAGTAATTTAAACACACATACTAACTTTAGACCAGCACACAGGATACTTCCTGGAAAACATAATAACGTACGACCGCACTTACCATTTAATAATCCAACATCATTTTATAAAAATTTTCAGAATAATACTCCTATTTTTAATCATAATTCTTCAATTGTACAAAGACAAAGTCCCTAATTTCAAGAACAATATACACAAAACACTTTTCAACAAAGACCACAATGGCAACATAATCAATATGTTCCACGACAATCGCATTTTACACAACAAATACCAAATCAATTTAATCAAAATTCTAATCGAATAAGACAAGATAATTATAAACCAGAACCGATGAATACCTCATCAGGTAACACACTACTTAGACATAAACCCACTTATAATACGAACAGAGTGTACACACAAAACGTAAGCAATACAAATGACTTTCAAGATCATTTTAGTAACTACGAAACCAACATGAACCCTAATACACGCGACTTTGAAAGCTCATACAACTATAATGAATATAAAACGAATGAAGAATCTTTTGTAAAGCCACCGGACGAACAGACATTTCAATCGCAGGATTTTTGCGACAGTCAATTTCTAAATCACCCAACGTAATACAAATGAATACTTTTAAATCAGACCTTCCGTATATTTTTATCCCACTAATCAACGCAAAGTTTTTAATCGACACTGGAAGCACAAAAAGCTTGATGAATCCAGAACTGGCAAAAACATTTTATAATTCACCAATTCTCAACGAGGAATTTACTATTCAAACAGCGCATGCTACCTCTTATCATGACCAAGTAATTCAAATACCAATTTTCGACATTTTTAATACTACACAACCCCACAAATTTTACTTATTTAAATTCAGTACGAAATACGATGGTTTAATCGGACTAGATTTACTTAAACAACTAGGCGCTAACATAAATATGGAAACGAACGAATTGACAACTCCACGAACAAAAATTCCTATCTTATTAGAATCCACAGTAAGTGAGAGAAATTACCACATAACATTATCACCGCGTACACACACCGTTGTAAAAATACCAGTAAACATGAAGGACGGAATAGGTATAATTAACTATACAGAATTCAAAAAAGGATTAGACACACCACGAGCAGTTGTAAATGTAAAAAATTATTTTGCACTAACTACCGTTACAAACAGTGAAGAGCAGACGACAAATCTGACATTTACAGAACTATTACCGATAGAACCCCTTAATATATTAAACGTAAATTTTGTCGACAAAATGGACACTGATGAACCCTTTGAAACCCAACATGACAATATGCTAAAGGAAAATTTAAAAAACATTCTAGTAAACCACTGTAACCGAGAAGAGAAAGAAGCTATTAGAAAACTCTGTTACGAATACCGCGACATATTTTATTGTGACCAAATTCCACTTAGTTTTACAAACAAAATACGACATAACATTAGAACGAAAGACGACACTCCTATTTTTACAAAATCATACAGACTCCCTGAAATACACAGACAAGGAGTTAGAGACCAAATCACGAGTATGTTAAAACAAGGAGTAATAGAGGACAGTGATTCTCCTTGGAGTAGCTTAGTATGGATTGTACCTAAGAAGATGGACAATTCCGGTAAACGAAAATGGAGACTAGTAATTGACTATAGGAAATTAAATGAAAGGACAATAGAGGATAAATACCCCCTTCCTAATATAACAGACATTTTAGACAGACTCGGGAAAGCAAACTATTTTAGTACCCTGGACATGGCCAGCGGATTTTTACAATTAGAAGTAAACCCGGAAGACGAAGAGAAAACCGCTTTTTCGGTTGAAGGCGGACACTATCATTAGAAAAGAATGCCTTTTGAATTAAAAAATAGACCCGCGACATTTCAAAAAGTAATGGACAATATTCTCAGAGGTCTACAGAACAAAACTTGCCTCGTCTACCTAGACGATGTAATAATTTTTAGTACATCCCTTCAGGAACATATACAACGACTTAAAAAGATTTTCGAAAGACTGAGACAGAGTAATTTTAAAATACAACTGGACAAATCAGAATTTCTGAAAAAAGAAGTACAATACTTAGGACATGTAATCACCTCATAAGGTGTAAAGCCAAACCCTGACAAAATAACTGCAATAAAAAATTTCCCAATACCAAAAACCCCTAAAGAAATTAAAAGCTTTTTAGGATTAATAGGCTATTATAGACGCTTTATTAAAGATTTCAGTAAAATAACAAAACCTATGACTAAATGTTTAAAAAGAATGAAAAAATAATACATGACGATGAATTTAAAGAATGCTTCGACATTTGTAAAAATATCCTAATTAATGATCCCGTATTACTATACCCTGACTTTAACAGTGGTAAACCGTTTATTGTCACTACAGACGCTAGTAATTTTGCCCTAGGAGCAGTTTTATCCCAAGGTAATATACCGAATGACAAACCAATAGCTTATGCTTCACGAACACTTAATGACACAGAAACACGTTACTCAACTATCGCAAAAGAGTTACTTGCGATACTTTGGGCCTGTAAACACTTCAGACCATATCTATATGGTAAGAAATTTATCATTTATACAGATCATCGACCATTAACATGGCACTTTAGCCTCAAGAAACCAAATTCTAAAATAGTAAGATGGAGACTGAAGCTAGAAGAATTTACAAAAAAGGTAAATACAACGCCAATGCTGATTGCCTTTCAAGAATAACACAACGCAATAAATGACGTAGAAGACAACCAATCGACATTTAACAACACCGTCGACTCGGACCAATATATATTAGAATAGCTAAGACAGTTAACACAAGGATTTTCTAAAGACAACGACCAAGAAGAAACAAACCAAATACAAGAAATTATACAAGAACCCACAACGACTCAAAACAATGAAAATTCCCAAGACACCGTTCACTCTAACGTCAGAGAATATACGAATGACGGAATCAAAGTACTTGACGAGATAATTGATAACAAAACGAATCAGATACACGTATTACCCAACGCTTACAATATGAGGGAAACTTCTGTAAAAAAGATAGAAGACAAAAACATAATAACCACTAAAATCCCCAACAAAAACAATAACGACTTAATAATAAAATTCCTAAAAGAATATTTATCCACAAAAACTACCTACTACATGTACTTTCACAATACTCAACTATATGAGAGCTTTTGTAAAACAGTTCTCGAGCACTTTTCAGAAAACGGACCCATATTAATTAAATGCACTACACTAGTCAATACGATTACGGACATGGAAGAAAAACTCATGCTAATCAAGAATTATCACGAAGGTAAGACAAACCATAGAGGAATTAACGAGACAAAAGAGAAGCTAAAGCGCAACTACTATTGGACGAATATGACTGACAGCATAACTAAATTTATTAATGTTTGCGAAACTTGCCAGAAAGAAAAAATACGCAAGACGAAACCCTTACTCACCATTGATGCTTACGGAAACCTCTACTAAACCCTTTCAAATAATTCACATAGACGTTTTTATATTCGACAACAAAAATTATTTAACACTGGTCGATTCTTTCACTAAATTTGCACAAGCGATTCCCATAATAGAAAAAACCGCAATACATATTAGCATAGCCTAAATAAAATACTTCGCATCTTTCGGAGCACCACAGAACTTAATATTAGACAATGGTAAAGAATTTAGCAACGAAACTGTAAAGAAAATCTTGAATTTGCACAAAATCAAAATTCATTTTACGACGCCAATGCACCATGAATCTAACTCGATTGTAGAAAGATTTCATTCTATTATAATAGAATACCTAAGAATACGGAAAACAATGTATCCAAAGGAAAATGACCTTATGGACTACGCGATTATTGGTTACAACAACTCAATCCACTCTAGCACTAATTACACGCCACAAGAGTTAACTTTTGGGCACTCGAACGCAAGAAACCCTGATGAAATTTTCACACCGCACACCTTCTATACGGAATACGCAAAAAATTACCAGGACAGATTGAAACACGTAAATCAAGACGTCATGAAAAAACTACACGATAAAAAAGTAATCGTACTCGACAAAAATAATACACAAGGCGACACTAGTAAAGAATTCACGTTATTACAGACAGTTTATAAAAGAAATACGAGTAGAAATAAAAAGGATAATAAATTTTTAGGACCCTACGAAATAACAAAACTACTAGACAGAAACCGCGTTAAAATCATGAAGAAAACCGGCAAACACCGACCCGAAATAATTCACATTAAGGAACTTATAGAAAACCTTTTATTGTTGCAGGTTCGCAATTTTCGGAAGCCTCCACGCTTTAGACATGCCTAGATTCGAAAACCTAAATGACAACCCCGGACTACTACCACTAAAACTAGGAACAGCACAAAACGCAATAGACAACTGGAGTTTTATTCAAATATGTGACATTACGCCGCTAATTAAAAAATTCGAAACACTAAAACTAACGTATACGAAAATCAAAAATGCTTTTGACAACACGACGTACAATTCAACAGACTTCAAGACAGAAATGCACAACTCACACAACATTATACGAATATTAGAAAACAAAATAGAATCGCAAATATTTCAGTTGAACCCCTTAATAAGCCATCACCATAAGCGAGGACTCATTAACTTCGCAGGATCTTTAATTAAAGTAATAACAGGAAACCTTGACCAACAAGACGCAGAAAGATATGACACAGCAATAACATATTTAGGGAAAAATCAAAACCAAATTAAAACGATCCTCAAAGATCAAATCACTATAGTACAAAAGGCAATAGACAAATTTAATACTAGCATAGAAACCTTGAGTAAGAATCAACTTATACTAAAACAACGACTCGAACATCTAGACCAAGTAATAAAATTCACATTAATTCAGAACGAAAAAACATTTCAATATTATGTTATACAAACCATGTTTTCACACTTTTATGAAACTTTTCAAATTATATATGATATACTAGAGAGAATAGAAGTAGCTATCACTTTTGCAAAATTAAATACTTTACACAATTCCATAATAGAACCACGCGATTTACTCGACGAGCTTATGGAAATTGAGCAATCAGGCAAAATTAAATTTCCTTTCAAACCAGATAAGAAACACATATTATTAATCGAAAAAGTAACTACTGTTAGAAGTTACACCAAAGGTAACCAAACTGTATTTATATTGAATGTACCTCTCGTAGAGACTGAAAATTATAACTACTTTTACCTTCACCCTTTTCCTACACCAAATAAAAACTCTTTTAAGACAATAATCCCTCATTCCAAATACTTACTACTAAGTGAAGAAAAGTATGCTCTATCAAATACAAAATGTAAAGAGACCTTAACGAATGAATATGTATGCCAAAATGAACATACATCAGAAATCGATGAAGGAGAGTCATGTGAAATCCAACAACTACGGTTTAATGCAAACCAAACAAACTGCGAACAAATTCCCGTTCGTATGACCGACACACGAATACAGAAATTAGAAGGAAACCAATGGATGGTATTAAAACCAAAGGAAACAATCACAACGACATAGTGTGATAAACTAATAGACAATATCCAGCTAAAAGGCAGCTACTTAGTTGAATTAATTAAGGGCTGTGAAATTAAAATCGACGGACATCATACAAAGAAGTATGAAAGTTACTTACATTCATTTTCGTACGTGAAGATGCCAGAGATCCAGACAATATATAGCAACACACCCAAGAAGATCGAAAAGGTCGAACCCATCGAGTTACAATCTATAAATTTAGAAGACTCAAAATCAATGTATAGAAACTTTGAATACCAAAGAAAAAGACTAGATCAACTTGATCGAACAACTTCAGAAACGCACTTTTTTGACATGAATATATTTATTGCAATCATTGTAATTATATTTTTAGGAACTGTTAGTTATAAATTTATTTGCAAAGTTATCGAGAAAAAGAAATAGACTTTTAAATTAAATTATGAAGAAATAAGTAAAATAGCAAACAACACCCCGTTGTTTTGAACAAAAAAGGGAAGGAGTTACGTATTGCATAAGTTACATGTAAGTTATATTAAGATTACATTCATGGGAACAAATTGCATTCCCCTCAAAATTGGAAATGTACATATATTTATTTTATATTAATCCTGTCAAGCTGCAGACACATTAATTGTAGACATAGTAATAAAAGTCATGCTCAAAATTAACGCATGTGGGTGTATAGACTAAACATTCGTGGGAGCGGACTGCGTCCCTTCAAGATTTGAAATATAGATATTTACTTTAAATTAAACTTGTCATATTAATCATAGTTACCCTTAAGCTTTTATTATAGGAAACATACGATGATGGGTGACAAGCACCAAGCATAGTACCAAGTTGTTGTAATAAATGTTTTTAAAAACCTTCTGTTGTTGATAAAGAACAAAATTAGCGTTTAAAATTCGGTTCAATAATTCATCTTACAAGTAGTTTCATTAAACGCGCCACATTGTGCATAAATTATCAAGGAAATCATTTCGAGCACCATTTGTAAGGTATGGAAATTGGAATAAGAGTATCAGCAATTAAAATGTTTTGTTTTTACCTATAACGATTATTTAATAAACAGATATTGTATTTTCTGTCTTATTTTTCGTATGTGTTGATTTAATTAAACATTAATTTTTTAAACTTTGTGTTTGTTTATTATTGGCCTATTTTACATCATTCTCTTCATAATTAAATTCACTACAGGTTTTGTTTAAAAAGTTTGCGTGTTTATTACGCATTTAATAAAGTTAATGTAATTTGAATCTATAGGAAGCATGGTTTTCGAAACCGAATTTTGCGTATTTTGTCAGATATCTCGGATATGGGTGATCCTAGAGGTCTGGAACATGTTTTGTTCAATTTTTCAGTTCATTTTACATAAAATCCAAAAAAATCAACACCTAACTTAATGTCATAAAAAATCAGTTTGGCTTTATTTCCGTCCTTTCCCAGAAAATCGGGCGAAATATTTCGCTAGCCGTAACTCGTTAACAAAGCATTTCCTGACATATGTTTAAATGAACCTTTTCAAATATTTTGATGAAAAAAAAACACCTTAGAAATTTGTAGGGTTCCTCGTGGGACACCCTGTATATAAAAAGATAAATAAGTTTAACGAGTCTTCAATTAATACAAGTAAAAAGGAATTAATGGCAAGTGATTCAAATTCAGCCACAAGGCCATTCTCCTGTCCAGATAAGCCCCAATTAGAGCGAAACGCCTCGATAGGATGCACTCGTGGCTGAATTTGAGTCACTTGCCATTAATGCTCACCATAGCCTAGGAATACTCTCCTCTGCAGTGCTCCACATGGCCTTACATGTGATTTTCCAATGCTCCACCCGAAGATGCTGCATTGGCCAGGAAGTTTTTTTTACCTGAAAAATTTGGAACTTTGCCGAACCCTTGCTGTTCCAAGCAAGGTAGGGATCTTTAACGTGCGTGACAACACTCACACACGGGACCTCCATTTCACCTCTCATCCGAACGAGGGTGTATTTTTGTGTAAAATGCTCGCCTAACATTTTTCAAGCGGACCGTGTCGGGATTCGAACCCGGGACTTTGGGCGTAGTAGTCACACACATACCACTACGCCACGGAGCCACCTGCTCCCCATAGACTGCAAGACCCACCCAAGCAGCGCTCTCCATAGCCTGCTTTACTTTGAAACGCAGCGCTCCCCATAGCCTGCGTATTCTTCGACGGCGACGCCGCTGTCCGACGCCGTACCCAGGGCACGTTATTCATAATTCATCAATCCATAATTAACAAACCACGTATGAACGTTAAACTCCGTTCCATACTTCACCGATAAGTCGTTATTGTGATTGCATCAGTCAAGCTCTACCACAGGGACGACACCCCCGTAGAAGCATCACACCACGAAGCCTGCCGAAGAGTTCAGAAGACAACCGAAGACCTTCTGAACCCTCTTTTCTTGTATATATTGTAAATTAGTAGTTTTTAAGTGCATATAAGTTCATTTCATAATTTCTTTTAACGTAACATTGACCCACCACTAAAACACGAAGCCTTCCGAAGAGATCCGAAGACCACCGAAGATGTCTGGACCTCTTCAACTTGTACATATCTCCTAATCATCGTTGTTCAAGTTAACGCTGGGCCTCATAAGCAACTTCCAAAGCTTTCCGAAGAAAGCCGAAGACTTCCGAAGACATCCACCCCGTTAATTTGTACATACAAACATTTAATCAGTGTTTACGTTTAATTCTGGTTCCACAGCAACCATGAAGCTATCTGAAAATTTCCGAACTGCTAAATCATTCAATTTCTCTTTTTATGTTATAAAATTTTTGGAACTTATAATTATTTTGCTTATGTTTATTAAACAATTAATCAAGCCAAGCCTACTTGCTTTAAGATGCCGCCCCCTCGAACGATAACAAATCTGGAATTATATTCGAGCCCTACCGTTGGGAGCCATAAAAATACCGTGGCGTTTGGCATTAAATTCAAGCCCTACCGTTGGGAGCCATAAAAATGCTATGCTACTCTGGAATTATGTCCTAAAAATGCAGTGGTTTACCTGGATCAGTCGTTCGAATTTTTGATTCATGTCTTCCCTTGGATGTTCGCATTTATACACAATTGCGTCTAGTGATTTGTCACCGTCTAAAAAATTCTGTCCCTGTCGAGTCTCCCTACTAGGTCCCTGTTGTCCTACAACTTCCGCATATGTCCGTGGCGTCGTCTCTACCGTATTAGTCCTCTCGTTGTCCCTAACTGGTGTCGTCGTCTCTGTCCTCTTCATGTCCGGTGAACTGTTTTGCCGTAGTATCATCGGTCGTGGCGTCGGTCCTCTACTTGCACTGTTACTCCAGAAAAATTTCTTTCTTGGCTCCCAGTTGCGTCCTGTATTCCTATTAAAATTAGTCCCCCGTATTTGATAATCATTTCCCTTATTTTCGAATCTAACCATATTAACGTTCCTTTCCCTATTTTCACGAGGTCTTACGGTGCTCACATCATCATACCTCTGTAGGTACTCTAAAAACATTTCCCTATCTACAATATTTTGCAACGCTACATGTTGTCTAACCTCAACTTCGAAGTGTCGCGAAAGATACTTAATAATTTGTCGGTCCGTCAAAGGTGGACTCAACTGCTTTGCTACGCTATACTTGCGAATAGCATACTGTTCCCTACTTCCAGCATATTGATCCTTGTATTTTCCGTGATTAAATCGTCATGTACCTGATCTTGTTTGTGATCGCTCCAATAATGTTTTAAAAACTTATCTTTGAACTCACTATATGAATCTATTTCTTGTTCAATTAAATTATACTAGGCATCAGCATGGTCTTTTAACAACGCCTTAACCGTGTTTAATTTTGCCTGTTCATCATACAAACTTCCAACCAAATTTCTAACGCTGTTAATAAAAATTTGAGGGTTTACATATCCCCGTAAAATTTCATGTGTTGTTCTAATGATACGTTAGTTGAAACAAATCTCGTACCATCCCCCATCACATTTAATACATTCTGTCTAATGCCACTTACCTCTCTTTCAACCCTTCCTAATTGATCTTTACACGAGTCCGTAACCTCGGTCATTTTTGCATTTATTTCTTCCTCACAGAAGATTCTTACCTCAGTTTTTAACTGTCCCATTTCCTGACTTAACCCTTATATATCTCGTTCGTTCTTATCGACCCTTGTTTTAACTTCCCCCATTTTTATTGTTAAACTGTTCCTCAATTCATTAAATTCTTGGGTAGATCTATCTATCTTTTTACTTATGGTTTCTGTCATCCGTTCTAAATTTTGTTTCGCATCTTGACTCATTTGTTCAAATTTCTTATTGGATTGCTCCCTACTTAAACGCATCTCCTCTAGCATTCTCATCATTAACTCGTTTTCTTGCTCTCCAGATTCCGTCTTCGACTGATCTCTACTTCCTCCTGCTTCCTCCATTTCTTGTGTTCTCTCAAATAACGCACTGTCACTACTACCTATTTCAACCCCTTGACTTCTTAGCCACTCTTTCCTCTGCATACGTTTAACTCACACCTACACCTACTCAAATTATTTACAAATTTCACCCACACACTCGAAAAACAAAATTTTGACTCACTCAACTCTCTCTCAGCTAGCCAGTTTCCTGGAATAAAATTTTAATTTTATCTGGGAAACTGTGCCCTATACGTTCGGGTCGCCATAAAAATGCTATACTCCTCTGGAATTATATTCGAGCCCTACCGTTGGGAGCCATAAAAATGCAGTGACTTTTGGGATTAAATTCGACCTCACGTTGGGCGCCATAAAAATGCCGTGGTCTTACCTGTAAAGAAGCCCTAAAATCAGGTGACCATAACACTGCAGTGCACTTCTAGATAGAAATATAACTCCAGCAATTTGCACCTAAATAAAACTTCGATACAAATTCCGTGTTTTGATTATAATATATTCTAGCTTGATATTTATAAAAATTGCTTCTCCAAGTTGATCTACCACGGCTAGCTCTTGGCACCACCTCCTATAATATACTTACCCCAACTACACATTCTTTCAACATCTTTATGCACAACAAAATACAAAAATAAAATAAAATCCTTGGACAAACATACACTCTTTTATTCATGTGACATAAATGATTATTCAGACAATTTCAATATTTACATTGTCATATTTACAATAAAACATTTCACCCTTTTTTTCCAATTTAAATTGTTTGTGAGTCATATTACACTTCAACCTTTTTATTTTTCAAAGTAGATGGGCCTATCGTGAAACCCTACATTTACCTTTACTTGGTCTATGGTGAGCTCAGTATAAACCTTTTTCCTTGATATGCATAAAATATTGCATAGTCAAATTACTCTAAAGACCCGTTTACTCTATACATCAAAAATTATTACTCCTGTTTTTATTTACTCAAATAATAATGGAAAATTGTCTTTTATATTAATTAATTAATTTTTAGTTCATAAAATTTTTACCACATAATTCTAAACACACCTAACTTTATAACACAATGCCAGCACCACAGTTCAACAATAAACAAAAATTCATTACCTGGTGTGTTCTTCGGACGCACCACCTTCTTAGATTTTCCCCACGTTCTCACTCCTGCATGGACAGCTACTCAATCGCAAGTCGTTCATCCAGTTCTTCCAGTTATTGGTGGATCCTTTTCATACCACAATGTATCCAAATCCAAATTATCTCCATTTGACGTGCCACCAACACTCTCGTTCACGAAATACTTGGTTCGCTTACCTCAGTAGCATCCTGTTGTACTCGTACAATTATTTATACTAATTTATTTTCAGCCCGTTTAATCAGTTAGCACCAACTCGTGCCTTTAGAACACTTGTAAAATATACGACGGACTGCACTCTGTCAAGGCTTTTAATTTTAAATTAGGAAGTCTTCTCGATGCTACTTAAAGCGGATCAGAAGATTAAGAGAGCGAATCAGAAGATTAAGAGAGCCCTACCACCCCTGGCAAGAGCTTTTATAATCTTCAAACCCCTTCTGTAGTCACGTATTTCTACAGCTTTCGCTGAACTATCACATTCGTTACAAACAATTCTCCAAATTCCTCCACTCAAATACACCAACAATCTTATAAAACTCAGAATTCACTCCTTCCACCATGGCTTTAGCACAAAAAACTATCTATCAGTTGCAACCGTCGACGCGTACCCAGAAAGTCTTTCGTTTCCATATCTCTAACCACCTGCAAAACACGCTCATAGTGCCTGCGTCTTTATTTTCCTTGCAGTCATGCGTTCATAACCACTATTTTATGTCTCACTCGTGTTTTCCTACTTTCATAGAGCTCCCACTATCTACGGTTACCGTTCCCTCGCTAAATGTGTGCCTTGAAAATCGATATCGTCGTCAAACATCTTACATCTTTGTTTCACCCACTTGTCTTTTAAAACATACTTATCTGTCATGCGCTTAAAAACTGCTTGTACTTCTATCAGCTGATGTATTCTCTGTCTCCATTGATTGCTTGCTAACGACTCCCCGTCCCTTAAAATTATTGATTTTTACTACACAAATAACATACTCGTTCGTTGACCTGGCCTTTCCCGCTGTACAATACCTTGAAATGTTATCGCCTCGTCTTGTAGCTTTCAAAGAAATATTTATTTATTTGAAGCTTCTATTCTCTGTACTCCTCGGCTGTTTGGTTATTTTGTCGCCGTCTACGAATTAAGCTAACGTACCTTTTAGTTTTCGCTGCTAAACAAATATCCGTTGCATCAATTATTGATTTTTATTTACCGCGAAGCTTTAATATTTACCTGCAATAGTCAACCCTGTATTAACGTATACAAATTATTCATTTTTATCTACCACGAAGCTACATAAAAATATGTCATTTAACATTAAAATTTTCTGTATTTAATTGTTTAGCTTGTCTCATACTAAAGTATGCAAATTATTGATTTGAAGCGTAATAAATAAATTATTATTTTTCTATCTACAGGGTCGTTATAAAAATACCTTCTGGGCTTATTTACACACGTTCACCTTTGACCTACACAGTAATATATTATGGTTATTTATGGAATGAAAATTTGCATTTAATGGCTAATAAGTAGAAAACACAGGGTTATAAAACACATATATTATGTAAAATGTATCTAGACATTTCAATACGAATAGGTAAACCATTTATGATTCAGAAATCAATCTTCAAGCGGTATGTTAATTAGTTTTTCAAAATAGGAACCTTCGTCTGGTAGGTGGATAATCTATAAGTGAGGATGTAGGTGAACATTAGGGCATGATATTGTAATATAAAAGCCTGTCATTAAAATAAAGTGATATTGAAAGTTTGCAATGGTTATAAAAAGGATATTTAAAATGAACAAGGTTGACCAATGAAAATGAATTATGACAAGTTTAAATTTGAACTTAGAGCAAAATATTGTTGTTTCAGTGTATATTATATTTTATGTGTTTTTAGTTGTAAATTTGAATTATATAAAGGGTATGCATAGAAAAAAATGAAATGTAGGTATCCAGAATACCATTGTTATTAACAGAATTACCTAATTTGCAATAAATAATTAAAGTCTTCTGTAGCAACGTATTAGGAACAGTGGAAACATTTTCTAAAATTTTATATAAGTGAACCAATGCAGAATATGTAATTAAGGTTGGAGTTTGGATGCAGTAATCAGAGGATCTGGAGGTACCTAGAAGTATTTATTAATTGTATTTAATACATCCTGATTAGAAAAAGTGTTATGATAGTTACTCAATCAAAAGTGAAAGAGGATATAGTAAATGAAGTTCATAAACCAGCAAGAACACATTTCAAGAGACGTAAAGTGATATTAAAAGGTTTAAATGACTTTCTTCAGACCGATTTGATTGAAATGCTACCATATTCGCAAACAAACAAAGAATTTAAATACATTTTAGTAATTATTGATTGTTTCTCCAAATACGTATGGGATGTACCACTTAAAAGTAAAACGGGTATTGATGTTACTGCTGCAATGAAAACAATTCTAAATAAATTTTAAAATCTGCCAAGAAATTTGCAGTCTGATTTTGGTAAAGAATATTATAACAAACACTTTCAATCCTTAATGCAGACATATGACATAAACCATTATAGTGTTTTTTCTACAAAGAAAGCATGTATTGTGGAACGTGTAATTAGAACTTTAAAGGGAAAAATATGGCGCTTGTTTAACCTGAACGGTTCTTACAATTGGATAAAAATTTAGGCGATATTGTGAAACAATACAACAATACAGTTCTCAGTACTATCGGAGTCAAACCTGTAAAAGTTGATATATCCAATGAAAAAACTATTCTTAAATCATCATTTACTCACATCAAACTTGCAACCAAAATACCGAAATATTCAATTAAAGACAGTATGAGGATTAGTAAATACAGGGAAGCATTTACGAAAGGTTATACGCCAAACTGGTCAACTGGTCAACTAAAATTTTTAAGATTAAAAAGGTAAACGTAACCAATCCGACAACATATGTATTAGAAGATCAAGACGAGAAAGAAATCAAAGGTGCATTTTATGAAATGGAGTTGCAAAAGGTTAAACATCCAGGAATTTACCTGGTAGAAAAAATCCTAAGAAAGAGTGGAAATAAAGTCTTTGTAAAATGGTTAGGCTTTTCTAACGTACACAATAGCTGGATCGATAAAAATAATGTTTGCTAGAAGTTGTTATAATAATAGTTAATAAGGCTAACATTGTAAAATTACATTAAAATGAATAATACAGACACAATTGCTTTTTATTATTATTAAACCATTGATGCAATCAGTCTATCTGCCTTTGGCCATTTTTCAACGTAGCATACGTGTGGACACGTTTTGAAGTCAAATCGGCCTATGTGTATTTGCAGCCTCTAAACAAAAGTAAAAACATAAATCAGAATCCAATTTAATTAAATACAGCATTCTTTATACAATTGACTTAGATGCGATATTATGAATCTGACCTACTTTATAACTTCTCGCTAGAGAACCAAATTCAAAACAGCTCCACATTTTTTGCATGCACCTACATTTTTTCACTGTAGGATACGTGTGTACACGTTTGTATATTTGCAGCCTCTAAACAAAAGTAAAAAACAAATCAGAATCCACTTTAATTAAATACAATTGATTTAGATGCGATATTTTGCATCTGATTTACTTTATAACGTCTCGCTAGAGAACTGAATTCAAAACAGCTCCACATTTTTGCATGCACCTACATTTTTTCAACGTAGCCTACGCGTGGACACGTTTTGAAGACATGCATTTTTATTCTACTACAGGAATATTTACTGTGTCCAATTCAGTACACTTTGTTTATTACTTCGTCGTTAGAAAATGATAAAAGAAACAAAGATGTGATAAAAAAAAGAAACCAAACCAAAATTTGTAGGTTTTCACAAACTGTAATCAAAACACACTTGACACTTTACTTAATCATTTTTTATTAGAGATACGTTTAAAAACCATTATGCTGTTTTTTCCATTTATTGGCCAATTAATTAATATAACAGCTTTCTCAATTGCATATTAGAAATTGTAAAATAACTGTGCGATGCAAATGTAGAAATGTTAAATCTTGTAATTTGTTGTTCCCTAATAATTTTTTTTTACATTAGATATCGGAATTTCAAAGTTTTTCACTGGTTATAAATGTTAAAGAATATGTATAATTAAAATATCTGTGAGGCTTATAACTGGATTAATAAGTTCCACAACACTTCCATCTATATGTGCTCCCTGGCACTTCATAAAGCAAGCAGTCGGAGTATTAAACTTCATATCTTTTCCTAATGAATATCTGCATCTCGACATTTCATCCCGCCCTATTCTACCTCACCCCAACCCGCGCTTTTACAGCAGATGGTAGGTAACCTTCTGTAATAAGCTCTTAAATGAAAATATTTATTAGATTAGAATTGGACGTAACAGCTTGAACTACCTCAATTTTTCTATCCAGCATTCTCGTTGTTCCCTTACATACTTTTGAGACTTGGCAATTATTATCTCGTTATGGCTTGTACTGTTGGTTTTCCTCTTTGTTCTTTTTCTTACTTTTTGGTTTTTTGCGAGAAACCAGTTTCTTTTCCTGAGGTTGAAAATTTTACAACTTTTCTGCTAGAGATATCCGTGCTCCGGCGAGTTTTGCAGTGTTAGCCTATTCAATTTTGTCTTCGGTTACTGTTACCCTATACCTTTCCAATTAATTTTGTTGTTTTTTGGTTTTCTTTGGGTTTTCTGAAACGAATTTTCTTTTGGTTTGTCTTATTAGAGTATTGCCTACTCCGTTGCTTCTGCTTCCTATTCCAACTTTTTAATTTAGTTGGAAGGGGAGATTTGTTACATACAGTTTCTGCATCGTACATTTTCTGATTAATCTCACATTTTTTATTGTGTTCACGGTCATACGAATTTTCGTTATCAAGTATGACTACCTTTCAAATTGAAATCATTACTTATTCAAGCATCCTATAAAATTTTATTAAGTGTTTAGTTACAACGTTAAATATTTGGAATCTATTCTGGGTTAATTTGCTTTGATTAGCCAAGGTAAAAAAATACTCTCTATGGGTTCTCTGATATAAGTTTAAAACAGGGGCATCTCTTAATAAATACGTTTAATGAGTTAGCGTAAAATACTATAATTGCGTTCCGTTATCACACAGGTATTCACGGATGCAGATTGCGAACAATCAAAAATTGTCCACCTGCGTATATTTTCCCGGTAGTATTATTCGAAGTAGTAAATTTCTATGGTTTTATACAGGAGGTAGGTCACCTGTTATATACTTAACTACATAATACTGCACTGCGGATTGTGGATATACCCAACAGATGCAACAGACGTTGTTTTCACACGAGTATATTTGTGAAAGTCGTCATGTTGTATTAATGTCGTTTGCTTTCTTAGTTGCACTTGTCTGCAGGGGTTTTCTGAGAATACTTTGCAGGTTGAGCGTCGAAAGAGATTCTATTCTATACAGTATCTTTTCACGTGAAGTGAATCTGAAAAGTCGTGGTGTTACTTAAAATGCTTTCTTTTAAGAGGCGTTGCTTTGCTTCGGTTTTTATAAGTCAAGCTTAGTCAAGTTCTGTGACTAGTGAAATTGTTTCATAGAAGTATTCGGTTCGATAACAATTGCAAGTACGCACTTTCAGATCTGCTATGATGGTACCAGAGGCAGGCTGGCAAAGTACGATAGGGTACATATTAAGCGAATAGCCCCCTCGGAAGGCAGCACCCCCTCTTTGACGCACAAACGGATTTAAGGTGCGAATACTCTGCTTTTTTATACTTTCTATGAAACCTAACTAATTCTTTTTTGGTTGATTACCATCCCCAGTGCTTTAGTTTTTTCTTACTCGTGGTTATGGCACAATAAATGATAAACTGCGATTCTAAAATTTATTCTCACGTGTTAGTGCACAAAGTGATTACGCGATGGTTTTCAGTCACAATTAAGATAAACAAAACTCGCGTTGAAGCAATTTTACTTACTTTAACTTAAGATTTAGAAAATGCCAACGTCAACAAATGGTTTACTAATTATGATCTTCTGTGAAGACGGCCCAATCACGTTGAACGCCACTTGTTACCGTTTGAGTGGGCGGCGTCTGACTTCTTTGACAAGCAAAAACAATTAAAAAGTTCATAAATACATAGATATGAATATAAAATAGTTTAAAATGAACAGTTTATATAGTTTGAAGCAGTTCGGAAGTCTTCGGTAATCTTCGGAAGGCTTCGTGGTTATTCGAGGAACCAAGTAAGAACTTAAATACTAATTAAATGTATGTATACAGTTCAAAGAGGTCCAGAAGTCATCGGTAGTCTTTGGAAGGCTTTATGATTTACTTGTGGGACAACGTGAGAATGTAAAGAATTATGATATGAATATAAGAACTATAAGTTGAACATATATACAGTGTTGAGGTTCAGAAGCCTTCGGCGGTCTTTGAATCTCTTCGGAAAGCTTCGAAATTTACTTGTGAAGTCAAGTAGGAACTGGAATAGCGATAGATGAAAAACATATACAGTTTGAAGAGGTCCAGACGTTTTCAGTGGTCTTCGGAAGGCTTCGTGATTTATTTGTGGAACAAAGTGAAAATGAAGAGACTTTCGGTATGGCTGGCTGGGCAACAGGAGCTTCCTGCCTATACGTGGTTTACGGTACTGAACTATAGCGATGTGCCCCAGGTGCGGCGGCGAACGGCCAGCAGTTGGGTAGCATTACTGGCGGAAAATAAGCAGGTTATGGGGAGCACTTCTGAAGTGTTAGCAGGCTATGGTAAGCACTGCCAGTTGAGTTTCTTAAGCTGTGGTGAGCACTAAGTCTACTGATTTCTGCTGGATTTGCAATTGTATTTATATGCTTTATTTCCCTATGCAGGGTATGTTGGAAAAAACGTTAGTGGGGTGGACATCCAATAGGTTTGCTAGTTTAAGTGTAGCACAAGAAATTAATAGGAGTTTTGGGTTTTACATTAGTTTATTCTGTGTTCAGCACGTGTACTTTGATATAGGGTAACAAGGCTTAAAACAAGTGACAATCCCGATTAATCGGGATGCCTTGGAATCCTAGTAATGTTGCATTATATGGTTTCAAAAATGAAGCTCGAAATAAATTTTCAGTCGGAATAACGTTACTACATTTTAATACATCTATTCAAGTGTTAGACATTGTGCATATGAAAATAGGCAATTACTATTTACAAGCTTGCCTTACCACTCGTATAATAATTTTCGTGGTTTAAAATAATAGGGAACGAATGAGAACTTGAAGTTACCTAACAGCCAAACATTGTTTAAAGTAGTGATTCCATGCTTTAATACACATTATGTTTTGATTTTGGGCTTTTGCACAATCTTTGGTTCGAACTTTTAACCTAAAGTTGAAATCAACTATTTTTTTATTCGTACATAACGTTAAGATTAGGATGTACCATTTCTTATTTACAGTTACAGAACTCTATAATTGCATTTATCCTATGATTTGGTTTCACTATCGCTCTAAAGATGCAGCGACGCTAAATTTAAAAATTTAAGAAATATTGTTAATCACTAAAAGAAAATACTTACCTAAGTTTCATAGAATATTTATATTCTCCAATACCTAAATCAACGCTTTAACCACTCGTTTATTTAACAGATAAAATGTTTTCATTTTTAAACTACCGACAGCTACTTGATTCAACAAATATGATGGTAAATACACTCCCTGTAAATGAGGGTTACGTTCTCTATGCACAACCTATACACAAATCTAATTTATTACTAGAACCGTTCTTTTAAAAAGATCCTAAGTTCAACGAGATAAAACGGTCGATTTATAATTCTTTTAACAAACTATACGTTTAACATTTTTAGTAACAGATGACCATATGATAAAATAAGGAACATTGTTAGTAATAGTATGCGCCATCTTCGGTCAATCGCCTCAACTTACTTATTGGTTTATTTTAGTTTTAAGCTTTGCGCTAGTTGGTTCCTACTGAATTTGAGAGGTGTATTTGTCCATTGATTGTATTTAGCTGCATTATTTCCATATAACAGTAGTCTATGCATATAACGTTCGCATTCTTCTGCTCTCCTGGTAAGTTACTCTTGGTCATACTACATGCCAACTTTCGCTTTCTGTTAGGATAGAGAATTTAAAAAAATACCCCTTTTAAATTAATCCTCTGGTGTGTGTAAAGTAAGTAAAGCAAAATTGTTCCTTGCTTACCATTATTACAATTTAGTACTCACTTGTTATCGGGAGAACATAAACTTCAGGAGGTCGCTTATTACACCTGGTCCTTGTTTCTTATTATTTAATGTTTCTGTAAGTAATAATACAGCCTGAAGCTATAAAAAATGCAACTATGATGACAAGTTTTTACCTTGCTGTTGGAAACAAATACGCAATGATCTCCTCGTGTAATATGCAAATTACGAAATCTTCGTAACTTATTACAATTTAGTACTCTTCCGTTATCGGGAGAACATAAACGTCAGGATGTAACTTTATTACATCTATTCTGTGTTTCTTATATTCAACGTTTCTATAATTATATACTACGTATCCTGACTGTAAAGGTACTGCATTTTCATAGGTATACAACATTGAGAAAAAAATTTTATTGCTAAATTAATTAAAAATATGAATTGCATTTCAAGTATTTAAAGCTTTTTTGTAAATCATTTATAGTTAAAAAATCGGCAACATCCTTTATAATTTTAACAAAGATTATTTTAAAGGATCTGGGTTTGTAATTTGTAACGCAAACGAGTGTAGAAAATCAATACCTATCGAATTATTTCTTTATGTACGTGTAAAATTAGAACATCCTGAATAGGGCCAGTCGGAGCAGTTATGGACCAGGAGCGAAACACTTCCAGGCGCCTCTTTATGCAACAAGTTCAAAGAAGTATTACAATACCACTTCTATAAAAATAACACAAGTTTATATTTATTTTTATTTAAAAAATTATTGTAGTCCCCGTAACAAACGCCGCGTAAAGTTAGCCACAACTACGAAGCATTAATAATTTCATATTGGCTTTTTATTAGTACTTCGTTAGTGCTTCTTAGTGCTCCAAAGAACATGCAGCCACGCGTACCACTAAGTAGTTGTTGCATTTCAAAGTTCTGTGGCTGACTTTGCACTTAGCCACAACTCAGAAGCACTAATAATTTCATATGGGTCTTTTGTTAGTGCTTCGTTAGTACTTCTTAGTGCTTCAAAGAAAAATGCAACTACTTTTCGCTAAGTAGTTATTGCATTTCAAAGTTCTATGGCTGAATTCGCACTTTGCCACAACTCCTAAGCACTAATAACTTGATATGGGTTTTTTGTTAGTGCTTCGTTAGTACTTCTTAGTGCTTCAAAGAAAAATGTAGCCACACCTACCGTTAAGTAGTTATTGCATTTCAAAGTTCTGTGGCTGACTTCGCACTTAGCCACAACTTGGAAGCACTAATAATTTCATATGGGTTTTTTGTTAGTGCTTTGTTAGTGCATCTTAGTGCTTCAAAGAAAAATGCAGCCACAGCTACCGCTAAGTGATTATTGCATTTCAAAGTTATGTGGGTAACTTCGCATCTAGCCACAACTCGGAAGCACTAATAATTTCATACGGATTTTCTGTTAGTACTTCATTAGTGCATTTTAATGCTTCAAACCCCAGTTCAGCCACACCTGCGGTCTCGGAAATATTGCACCTTAAAGTTGCCGGAAATTGGCCACATCATCTCTTGTTATGGAAGCACTAATGATCTGACCTCGTAAAAACGTTAGTGCTTCAACGCTCAACCCGACCATACTTTCGGTTTTGGAAATATCACACCTTAAAGTTACCAGAAGTTGGCCACATCAACTCTTGTTATGGAAGCACTAATGATCTGAGCTTGCTAAATTATTAGTACTTCAATAGTTCTTCTTAGTGTTTCAACGCCCAACCCAGCCACACTTTCTATTTCGGAAATATCACACCTCAAAGTTGCGGAAGTTGGCCACATCATCTCTTGTTGTGGAAGCACTAATGATCTGATCTCGCAAAATCATTAGTGCTTCAGTTGTGCTTCTTAGTGCTTTAACGCCCAACCCAGCAACACTTACGGTTTCGAATACATTATACCTCAAGGTCAACGGAAGTGAGCTACACTCTCTTGTTATAATATAAGCACTAATGATCTGACTAGCGTATTGTGTAGTGCTTCATATTAGTGCTTCTTTAACAAGAGATGGCGTAGCGCTCCTGATTTATTCCTTATAGATTGTTTCTTTTGAGAATACATTAAAGAGAAATAATTTAGAAATAAACCGACCATTCTTATGGATATGTAAAATAGTCTAAGAAATGCATGCGTATCGATTGATGAGTACTTGCTATCAAGAATGAATACTGCTTTTTTGAACAGATTGCATTATTGTGTTAAAAAAGACGAACATACATATTTGATCATTTAATTTAATAAATAATGACTTTTTAGTTTTATTGTTAACAAACTATTCCTCTTAATAATATTTTGTTTGTTTAATGATTTCTTTTTGGTTCTGAATAAATCATTTTGGATTTTTATCAGTGATTGTGTGAATTTCATTCTTGACAGCAGCCTACTAACCGAAAAATCCAACGCTTTTACTAAAAAATTACTCTAAATGCTTATTTTTCTTCAGTTACCCACACGAGCCGTATAGCAAAAAAATGGTTAATAACAAATCTATCAATTGGTGTACAAATATACAGGGGGTTGCATTTGAAAAATATGAGAAGAGCACTTTTTAGATTTTATAACTATGAACTAATTAATGTAAAAGTCAGCCAGGTTCGAAAATATTACATTTTAAGGTGAGAGAAAGTCTCTTTTTGTTGCGTACCACTGTACCAGCACAAATGATCTGATAAAGCAACATTTTTAGAACTTGGCTAATGCTTCGAACTCTAACCAAACCATACTTCTGATTTGGCTATCATTTGACCCTATAGTGTGAATTTGGAAGTTTGATGTATTTTTTTATAGAAACACAATAATTGCTGATGTATCAAAACCCTTATTGATTTGTTAATATTTTACCGTGGTTCAATACAGGCGCACTTCCGGTTTCTGAAATCCTAAGCTACGACGGGTCAGAAATGTGAGTGCTACCTTTGTATTATTGATGCACAACCTGAATTTGTAAAAGAAGATGCTCTGTGCTATGTTGGTACTTTATTGTGCGCCAAGCAGGAACCTAACACCAGTTCCGGTAACGATAACGTTTGCCTTAAACTCGGAAGATCGCTTCAATTTTTTTATTATTGCATTGAATACTATTAACTTTGCTTAGGTTTGGATGTGTAGCATGTTTTGTTACTCTTTAATTACTAATTGGTTGTGTTCCGTTTAAATTGTATATAATTTACCGCTTAATTTATGTTCTGTTTATATTGTATATATTTTACAGTTTAATTTATTTTCGAAGTTGGAATTTGTTGATTATTTACCTCCGGCCGGTATATTAAAATGTTATTACGTGTACCGTGTATTACTTCAAACACCGCGTCTGTACAAAGTGCCGCAATATCGATAAACTATGCTTTTCGCATGTGCAAGAACTTTCTTATTACCGGCCATGGAGAAGACACGAAGCATTGTAGTATCGCTTACTGTTGAAGACAGCCGCAAAATTACATGTGCTACGCATCGCCATATTGAAGAGTCGACTTTCGTCACCCCTACTTGACGGGCGCATTCAACAGAGTTTTTACTATCGTTATCCGTTTGTACGGCCGCATGAACATAAATGTGCTTCACTACACTTGCATACAAGGTAAGTGTTTGAAGTAATTATTTATTTGTTTATTACCATTTATTTTATTTTTCGTATACATGTCCACTTTTTCTCTACCATCAGTAGCTATCGAAATTGCCGCAAAGAATTACAGGTTGTAGTTTCTGATTCCGATTAAATAGGCAGGCCTCTATTTTCATAGCATTATTAGTGTTATGAGTATTCTGTTGGAATTAACCTATTTATTTGTGTAAATGCTTCAATAAGGTACCTGGAGTCCAAAGGCACCACATAAAGCTTTAAATGTGATTTCGTAATTAAGCAAAACAACTACTAAAATTGCATTTCTACTACATCCGTAGCAAATAAAATATGACGAATAATAATATTTGTCCATTTAGTATCTCTGCCAAGGTTTGCACTTTTCGGTACACCATAAAGGTTTATATGGCATGCACAAAACAACACAGTATAATATCGTACGCAAACATTTTTTCGAGATTCCTGCAATGTTTATAATTTCTTTATTGTTTACAAAACGCTTTCATCTTAAGTTGTAAATTATGATCAAATATAGTTACTTTACTTTTGGAGTATATTCTGGTTGGCATCATGTGCTTAAAATTAAAAATGTTATCGCCATCATCTGTGATAATCCCTTCCATTATGAATGTAGTTTTCGGAATCTAGCAATGCATGTTTTATTGTCTCGTTCCCAAACACTAAACTGGCTTAGGTTAATACAGTTAACTTATAATTTGAAAGTTCGTATTGTAGTAGATACTTTGTTATTGTGCTACATATTGTTCATGCTCTTATAAAATAACCCTGAGTAAGTATATGTTCTTCTGCAAAAATAAATAGTCCACTTTTTGTGTATTTTAGTATTATTCTTCTCTAAGAAGATATTTTGATAATTTTAAAATTAGAAAACTTTTTACAAATCAAATACGATACATTTTAGTTACAATTTAATAAATATGAGGCAATATCAAATTGATCCTCATGATTTGATTAACGCTCTTTGAGAGCATCGGGAGGAAATTGTGCTAAACTTAAACTTCCGCTCTTGCAAGTCTTAGGATGTGTGAGGAAGAATATGCTAATAAAACTGCAAAAGCACAAAGTACTATTGAGAAGTTGTATATATTGCAATACACAGAGCCATATAAGAGCGCCATACATCACCTGTCGTATTGTAAAATGGACACTAAGCACTGGTTAAGAGAACAACTAGTTGAATACAATGACTACGTCAAATTCTGTAAAACTGTACCATCTAAATTGGCTGTAGGAGGCTATAGGAGGGTTTGTAAAAAAAAATTTAAGGTCTTAACACAATATCTCCAGTAATATATTTTTATATGCCGGAGTAATTTATAATTTATCTTATAAACATAATCAAGCACCAGTTGTGCAAATGTTATCGAAATCGCATAATACTGTTTCTATAGCTAAGTGGTTACAACTTTGGAAGCGGCATGGTGCGTTATTGCTTAAAATAGTTATATGTGATCATTCATTTGCGTTACTGGTAGCTTTAGCAAGATGCGCCAGTGTGCAGGTGCGAGCTACACATCTCAGAAGTGAGATATGATGCTCTACTGATGTTAAACGTCGTGTCTTAGATTCTAAATGATGTCAACTAGCAATAAACTACAGTCAAAATAATTCAATAAGGAAACATTTTTGCATGCTTAATAAATATTAACAGATTTTTCATTCAATACGCTAAGATTGAATGTTGCTAACAATCGACTTATAACTTTTATTTTAGAACATACATCCTACTGTTATCATTCACTAGAGCTGTATACAAATATAAAAGCTATGTCTAATTCAAAATTTTTTATTTATATATTGTAGCAACAACTTATTTAATTTCAGTATTATTAAGAAGCTAGTTGTATTGAATTAATTTATGTTATCTTAATAATAATAATAGAAATTAAATAGAATTTAGAAGTTGTGTTTTGTACTTTATACTAATAATAAAGTGTCATGTAGTAATTATCCTATTCCGTTTCTTATATTTTCGCCTGCGAGAAACTGCATACTGCATACCAAATGGATCAATTAGAACCTGACTGCAGACAATGTTCGATTCTATAACTAACAGCAGAGAACTGTGGAAGTATTTATTTGTTTGGTAGAGAAGTTAGGTACAAATGGTTTAGTAACTAACAAGCTGTAAGTGTTTTCAGAAAGATTGCAACTAAATACACTAAAATAACTAACACTGCGAGAAGGATCTATTACAAACTTTGAAGTGTCATAACAATTTAGAGGAAATTGTAACTGTTTTCTAGTGTGAAGCACGATGAAACGCTAAAAGACAGCTACTAATTCATTTGTGCTTCTGAGCTGTGGATGAATGCGAAGCTAACCACAGTCAACTTGAAGTCTTACAACGATATACAAGATTGCCTTGTGTAAAGCACTATGCTGCACTAACAAAGCACCAAGAATGTTTCGAGTTCAGATCATTGGTGCTTCCATAACAAGAGATGGTGTGGTCAACTTCCAGTAAAATGGAGGTGTGATTTTCCTAAACCGGAAATGTGGCTAGGTTGGGCGTTGAAGTATTAAGGAGCACTATTAAAACATTAATGATTTTGCAAAGTCAGATCATTAGCGCTTCCATAACAAGAGATAATGTGGCCAACTTCCAGCAACTTTGAGGCGTGATATTTCCGAAACCGGAAGTGTGGCTGGGCTGGGGTTTGAAGCACTAAGATGTACTAACGAAGTACTAACAGAAAATCCGTATGAAATTATTAGTGCTTCCGAGTTGTGGCTAGATGTGAAGTCAGCCACAGCAACTTTGAAGTCGTTAACTTCTTAACGATAGGTGTGGCTGCATTTTTCTTTGAAGCACTAACAACAAACCCATATGAAATTATTAGTGCTTCTGAGTTGTAGGTAAGTGTGAAGTCAGCCACAGAACTTTGAAATGCAATAACTACTTAGCAGTAAGTGTGGCTGCATTTTTCTTTGAAGCACTAACGAAGCACTAACAAAACCAATTTGAAATTATTAGTGCTTCGTAGTTGTGGCCAACTTCATGCACCTCGTAACAAAGCAATATATCGCCAACTACAAAAACATGAAATTAATTTATATTACCGTGAACTAAATGATACCTATTGAGAAATTCATAACAGATCTTCTGGATAAAAAGAACCCTAGGTTCATATTTGGTTTGAATTAGCATTAAAGAGTCTGAAAAATGGTAAGGCGCCAGGTACAGATAAGATGCAAGCAGAAACTCTAAAAGCCGCTGGACAAGCAGTAACAGAATGTCTCTTCCAACTTGTAAGCTATATGTATGAGACAGGCGAGATACCCAAAGATTTCAAACGTAGCATCATAGTAACTATACAAAAAAAGAAAGGCGCGGATAGATGTGAAAATTTTCGAACAATAAGTTTGACAGCACACGTGTCAAAAATATTAACTAGAATTGTGCAAAGACGAATGGAAAAACGGGCGGAAGAAATACTAGGAGAAGACCAATTTGGGTTTAGGCGAAACAGGGGAACACGGGAGGCTATTTTAGCTCTGAGAGTGATAATGGAGAAAACAATAGAAAAAGGGGAAAGCATGTATATAGGGTTTGTGGATCTGGAAAAAGCATTCGACAATGTAAAATGGAAAAAAATGTTTGAAATACTAAAACAGATTGGAATGAGTTATAGGGATAGACGAATAGTACATAGCTTATACAAAGAGCAAACAGCAGTAATAGAATTAGAGCAGGAACATAAAAAAGTAAACATTAGGAAAGGGGTGAGACAGGGATGTGCTCTATCCCCATTGATTTTTAACTTGTACATAGAAGAGGCAGTGAATACTGTCAAATGCAGGAAGACATTTGGAATTACTATGCAGGGACAAAAAATTGATATGCTTAGATTTCCCAGATGATATAGCGGTATTAGCGGCTAGCAAGGAAGAGTTAGAGCTGCTCTTAATGAAATGGAAACGGTTCTAACAGAGAGATACGGTATGAAAATTAACAAAACTAAAACTAAAGTTCTACTATGCAAAGGTGGGGAAAATAAATCAAAAACAAGAATACAAGTATGTAACACGAACTTACAAGAGGTTAAGGATTTCTGCTACCTAGGAAGTCAAATAACGCAAGATGGGAAAAGCACAAAAGATATAAAACAAAGATTAGCACAAGGTCGTGCTACATTTAACAAGAAAAAGCAACTATTGTGCTCAAAGACCACAAACATAAAAACAAGGAAAAAATTGCTTAAAACATATGTGTGGAACACAGCACTGTACGGCTGTGAAGCCTGGACAGTAGGAGAAGCGGACAAGAAAAAGATAGAAGCCTTTGAAATGTGGTGCTACAGGCGTATGATGAAGATATCATGGACAGACAAAGTTAAGAACGAAGCGGTACTAAAAATGGTAGGGGAAGAAAGAAATATGTGGAAAACGGTAAAAAATAGAAGAGATAAGATGATAGGCCACATACTACGGCATGAGGGAATAGTGCGGAATATATTAGAAGCAGAGATAGGAAAAAAAAGAAGAAGAGGCAGACCTAGGTTAGACTACTGCACACAGATAGTAAAAGATGTAGGCTGCAGGAATTTCAGGGAGATGTGTAGGCTAGCCCAGAATAGAAATCAATGGAGGTACGCATCCAACCAATCCCAAGATGGATAAACTAATGACGAGAAAATAACTGTGCTTAAACATGATGATTACTATAAGTAACTACAAGAATTGGTTGGGCAACATTCTCGAATAATGTTAAGTGTATGAAAGGATTTACTGGAAAACCATTATTTCGGCAAATATCTAAGTGTTGGGGGATTTTGGTAGCCACAGGTTGCTTAACCCCCTTCACTGAATCTCGTTGAAATAGGGCATAAAATTAGAAAACAATAGAAGGGGAACGAGCTGTATACACATACTGTGTGAGAATTTCAGGGAACTATGTAGGCTAGCTCAGAATATAAATAAGTGCAGGTACGTGTCCAAACAGTTTTGAGACAGAAAACCTAATGACGAAAAAATAAGCGCAGATAAATCTGATGATTAGTATAAACTAGTTGTTGGTTGCGAAATATCAGCAACTAATATTGAATGTGCGAAAAGATATATTGGAAAATATAGTAAATCAGTAAATGGTTAAGTGTTGGGGGAACTTGGCAGCCACAGGCTGCTTACCTCCCTTCACAACCACTGAAGGTCGCAGAAATAGGGTATATAATTGTAAAACAATAGAAGGTGACCGAACGACATCTAACAAGAAAGAACAGCGCCTATGAGGAAAGACAACAAATATAGAACAAGAAGAAAATTGTTGAAAGCATATGTGTGGAGCACAGCACAGTATGCCTATGAAATACGGGCAGTCTGAAACGCAGACAGAAAAACGGTAGCAGTCTTTTGAAATTCTGTGCTTCAGATGTATGAGGACGATAGCATGGACAGACAAAGATAATAACAAATAGGTTATAGAAATAGTAGGGAAACAAGGATATCTGGTGAAAAAGATAAGAGAAATAGAAGGGCAGAATACGTTCTAAGGGATTTTTGGGTAATAGTATGGGATATATTACAAGCAGAGATAGGAAAAAAGAGGTAGATGTTGACCTAGATCAGATAGTGATAGATGCAGACTGCAAATTTCAGGGAAATCTGTAGGTTAGTTCAGAATAAGAAACAATGATGGTACGCGTCTAACCAGTTCCAGGACTGTAGACCTAATGATGATGAGGTTCATATTGGTTAATTCTAAATTCTTTAATAATAAGCAAGTATTGAATACTTCAAAAGTTGAACGTTTTTTATGATTTTGATCATTTCACGAGTTATATATTTTTTTTCAAATTTTATAATTTGCATTTTGAACAAAATACCAAAGAAAGAATAAGTAGTAAATAAAATAAACAATCAGGTCGAAAAAAAAGGGCCAAGTTTAAAATTTAATTTTCAGAAAATTATTCTAATTATGATGATAATAATTTTAGTTAACTATAATTCTTACAAATCTCAAAATGAGATTTTGGTAAACTTTTAACCTCAGAATGTTTGCATAACATTTAAATGGTAAACCTTTGCCTATTTGCGTCTTCTATGTTAATACGTTCTTCTTAAATCTGGCCACGGATGGTGGAGATATAAATAACTAATGCAAATGGAAAAGCTTAGAATGAAAAAACAGCTAGCAAGTGTTCAGTGTCGAACTGGCACCATAAAGGCCTACTGGGCAAAGATCTCAATTGGGCCCATTAATACAAAATTATAAAGTGCCTCCAAGCCAAAATCCAAATTGTTCTATTTTCTATACATTATAAAAATTAACAATGCGATGTAATGTAGCCTTATTTATTGCAAAACAAGACAAAAAACAAAAGTTATTTTCCTAACATCTTTATTACATGTATTGGTTTGTCAAACATCAAACACATACATATATATACGGTCTGTCTAAAAAGTAAAGTAACTGTCTCTAAATATCTCTAAAACCAAAAGAGACAAAAAGTCAAACTTAGATAAGAAGCTTTTTTAGTAACGGCGTATAGTTCACAATTTTGTCAATGATATGATCATAGTTAACTGCTTCTGAACTTAGAATTACAAAATCTTCTACCAACTCTTGCTCTTAAAGGGAAAAGATGATTTAAGACCAATTTTAATTTGGAAAACACTCACTCGCAGGCAGCTTGCATACAAGACAATGCCAAAACGCACTTATACACAATGTATAGATGGCTATGTGCTTTGACATGCAAATTGTGCTTAACACATTCACTACCAATCACGTGCTAGCACGTGATGATGCTATTTAAGCCAACGCCGATCACGTTTTAATGTACGTGGTTTCTAGTTTTGTTTTGTTTTTTTATATTGCATTGGAATCAAAAAAAGGTTAATTATAACGGAGAATAGAGATCAGAAAGCTGGCCCCTCAAGATCTAGAAGGATAAAATGGGACTATATTCGGCCATTATCCACACAAGAACTTGAAAAGTTTGCACATCAAAGTTTATCGGATTTTTCACATGATGAAAAGAATTTTTCTAGTAGTGATACGGAAGAATAGTATTTGCCATCGCGTAACGTTTTAGTTTAAGAAATAGCAAAAATGAAAGCAAACGTGGATGAAAATGAATTAATATCTTAGCACATCAATAGGCTGTCCTTATATAAAATTCAGTAGAAGCTCAATCTATTTAAGAAATTATTATGTGGGGGTAATGATACACGCTTGAAGAAACATTTTCCTTTTACCAAAAAAGATGAGTTAATTATTCCTGCGTTTGGTGATGACCCGATAGATTACTTTCGGCATATATTGAACGATGATTTGCTAAATAAAGTAACACAAGAAACAAACCGATGTGCTGTAGAAGTGTTTTTCTTCCACAAACAAAAACGAAATCTAGAATAACGGCATGGAAAGAGCTACATGTTGAAGAATTTATTAGCGTTCTTAGGGATACTGTTGCATATGGGGCACATAAGGATTAACAGACTCCAGGATTACTGGAAAACCAATCCCTTATTTAGTTTAGGAATTTTTCGAAAAACTTGAGTAGAAATTGTTTCCTTCTTATAATGTGTACTATATGTTTTGTAAAAAAATTCTGAAGAAGGAGAAGCAATACCAGAGGATCGATTATATCAAATTTGAGGTACAATAAATTTTTTAATAACAAGATAAATTCAATTTATTATCCTGGAAGAGAACTCAGTCTTGATAAGTTCATGATTTTGTGGCACGAGCGACTTGTTTTTTGTTAGTACATAAAAATAAGCGTAATAAATATGGAATCAAATTGTATATGCTAACAACACACACTGGATTTATTTTATAGTTTTTAGTTTACATTGGAATGTTAGATGAGATCGGTGGAAAAGGTCACGATAAATTGAACATAGTGTATTCATGGACAGTTATTACAATAGTTACGAACTTAGAGAAAAACTCTGCAAAGGAAAAATGCATTGTACATCTTATGTAGGGCACATAAACGTTTTCCAGCAGCTATAAGTTCACAAAAACTGAAAAAAGGCGAAACAATTGGCAAATATGTATGCTAATGGGATATTTATTGCTCAGTGGAAAGACAAAAGAAAAGTGATATATTTCTAACGAATATACTAATGAAATAGTAGAAGTCCAAACCAGACACGAAAGATAAAAAGTGAAACCATTGCTGATAGTTCAATATAATCAATTTGTCTGGGGTTAATCATCAGGAGCAAATGCTGACATACTATCCATGTGAAAGAACAACAATTAAATGGCCTACTAAAATTTTCATTCATGTTTTGCAATTAATAATGATCAATACACATGAATTGTTTAATAAATATTCTGGCAGAAAGATGGTCCTGTGCGATTTTCGATCAGCAATTATTTCGAAGTTGTTAAAAAGTTCCAAGAAGTGCACAGCTGTTCTTCCTACTCTAAAACAAGAACAACATACTTTGTCAATAAGAGATAAAGTAGTGTCTGCAAAGGTTTCAAGAAAGCAATGTAAAGAATGTTATGCTAAAGGAAAACGAAAAGATATCATCTATGTTTGCAACTTTTGTCCAGGTGCACCTGATTATTGTTTAGATTGTGCACCTATAACCCATAAGTGATACACTATACATTTATAAGTTTTGTGTAAAAAAGCCCAATGGAGTGACATGTGGTGATGAGTGCATTGTGGGACAGACTAGAGAGGTGGAAGTAAAAATCGTGACAGCAAAAACGTGTTCAGTTTGTTTTGGGCTTTGTTTATTCTTAGAGCATGTCTGTTTCACACTTTGTCATGTTTTTGTACATGTAGGATAAGAACAATTTTTTACTTTTAATATGATTACTTTATTTTTGTATTTGTATTTGTTAATTATACTGTTTTTTGAACCAATATTAATAATTTAATTATCACGTACAGGCACATGATCGGCATCCCAGATTGAAACTTAATGTCCAATGCCAATTACGCACTGGTACGTGAAATTGTGAAATGTCTAAAACAAGCCAAAAATTTATTAGTGATTCATAACGAAGTGAATTAGAAGCTATTTAACAATTTTTTAAATATGAATTGAGAAATACATAATTTCGTTTCTAATGAAAGTTGCTTTTCAATATTGGCAGCGAATGTGTTAAGGAGAATTTTCAAACAACAATGTATGCAACCACAACCATTTTTTGGGTGTAATTTTAACATCAGTGGCGACGAAGAATGACTCCGTATGCCTTTGAGATAATTCTTTTTCAGCTTTAGTTGAAAACCTTTCTTGTATTGAACCAAGAACAGAAGTTTGCTTGGAATCACACTGGTGGAATACCTTTTCCAATAAAAGAAATGTACGGCTAACTTTAAGCCTTTATTTACGGGTTAAATCACAAAAATTATAACACACAAAATAAAATGTATAAAACATACTAAAAAGATATCTCATGTTATAATATATCGTCAGATCACGCTAAGCTGCATCATACTTAAGTGCGCGTTGCTCATCTCATGAGTACCTGACGACTACTGACTGAACAGGTTAAGGAAGGGACGCAAACTCTTTATTCAATACATAGCTAAAGGCGTGTTTAAATAATAACAGAAAATATGCTTTTACAATCAGGTTTGGCATCGGCTTCCTCATTTTCTTCTTCCACATACCCCTCTGGTAGACACAAGGATAAGGATTCATCTGTCAGGATTTTTAAACCCTTAAAATTTTTTGTAAAACAAATAAATTCTTTTTTAATAAAACAAGATGCTATAATCCCAATAGTTTTGACACTTCGACAACAACACTATAGTCCAAAGCATTAAATTTTGTTATAAGTTGTTCAAAATTGCCTACTCTACACCCTCACTAAAAAAAAAGCTTCTTATCCAAGTTTGACTTTTTTTTCTCTTTTGGATTTAGAGATATTTAGAGGTATATTTACTTTACTTTTTAGATGGACTGTATATATGTATGTTTATAATGTTTGACAAACTAATAAATGTAATAAAAATTTTAGAAAAATAATTTTGGTTTTTTATTTGTTTTACTTTAATAAACAAGGTTACATAACTTCACATTGTTAATTTTTAAAATGTATAAAAAACAGCAAGGATTTGGAATTTGGTTTGAAGGAGGGAACTTTATCATTTTGTATTTATGGGTTCCATTGAGGTCTTTGTTCGGGAGGCCTATAGCATTCCAAAACAATGCTCAATTACGTTGCTTGTGCAGATGTAGGACTTGTTATAAAGCTGTTCTACTGATGTTGCAACATTAAGCACGGTGTAAATAAAAGTTCCATTAAGATATTCACCTATTCTCCTAAAAGTGTTTAATGTATAAACTATTGTGTATTATTCTATTGAATAAAACACTTGTGGGTTCACTAATAATATATTTATAAAGAAAACAAGTTGTATAAAAGCTTCAGTGAGATACTTATACATTATTGCAACAGCACACAGAATCGTGCTACAAAAATGCGCCATTACTGACTTTTTCAAAAACATGGGCGTACTCCAATGATGCCTCAAACCAGTGGCGTGTTTACTATAATGCTAAATACTAAAACATGACATAAACAAAGTAATTAAATTATTGTACTTACCCTAGCGGCAAACAGTTTGTATACTGATTTGTTTCAAATTCCTGTCTCAATACACAGCTATTAAAAACAGTAGCATCATGAACCGAGTCCAGCCACCGAGTAGCAGCATTCACAATTTTTAGGCTTAGATTGCAAATCATTTGTATGTTAATGGAAAAATATGATTTCCGGTTTCTAAATTCAAAGTTGTTGCCATCTGTAATAAGCAACCTGTTGTATACAAAATAATACTTTATCTACAACTACAATACATGGGGAATCAATCTTACAATAAATGCAATTCCAATTACGCCAGGAAATACCATGTATTGTGCACATGTTAGCTATTGCTTCTTGTTTTCTACGAATGATTATCGATATTGTTGAGCTATGCATAGCAAACAATTCTGCTATTAATTGTAAATGTCCTCTAGTAACATAGAATCTTAATACGGCCAACAATTGATTCATGGTAGACACGCAGTTGTAGTTGAAAAAACTGTAAATCACATTAATTCAAAAGGTTTTTTTACTGGGGTAAGAAATTTAAAATGAACAGTTTGTTATTGAAGCACCCTGTGTAATTTTGATTTCAGTGTAACAGTGTTTAATAAGCTAGTGCAATAAACAAGGGTTCTATACAAATAATAAATTTAAAAATCACAAAAGTCGCCAATCATCAGGATCACATGATAATGTAGTTACAGTCGATGATAAATCTAATGGCTTAATGATAATAACAGAAGAAGCTGATAAAAGTGAAGAAAAAGATTACAGAAATATTTAGCAAACATGCATCAAATTGTGATATTCTATCTCTAACAATGATAGTGATGATGATAGTGAAAATATATGCAGTGAAACAACAACACAGAGAACATGGTATGGAAATGATAGTACAAAATGGGCAAAAGATCCACCCAATAAAAGTAAAGTAAGACTGGAAAATATAGTAACTTTCAAGACAGGCAATCCAGGGCCTGCTCTAGTAACTCCACCAAAAAATCCACTATCCATGGTTACTGTTGATAACTGAAGATATGCTTTAGAAGATAGTGGACTGGACAAACCAAAAAATTGAAAGTATGGATATGAAATATAAGCAGCTTAAACGATACAGGCAATCGCATACTTCATTCACTTCCTTGTTCATTCATAAAACTAATATCAACGAAATAAAAGCATTCATTGGTGTCCTCTATTTACAAGCAATACTTAAATCAAACCATGAAGATCTTTGTTCAATGTGGTGCACTGACGGTATGGGAAGAGATATATTTTGGTGCACAATGACATTATTACGTTTTTCGTTTTTCCTAAGTTGCTTGCGATTTGATGATGAGATAAATAGAAAAAACAGAGTTTCTATTAATGAATTGGCACCTACATCTGAAATTTTTGATTTATTTGTTGCAAATTGCAAATAAAATTATAAAAATGGAGAATATTTAACTGTTGATGAAATGCTCGTTCCGTTTAGAGAAAGATGTTGTTTCCGTGTGTATGTTCTCCAAAGTATGGGATTAAAGTGCAGATTTTAGCTGATTCCAAGGCACGTTACAAGTGTAGTGCTGAAGGTTATATTGGTGCAAAACCCTTACGCCCAATTAAAACTTGTAGTGATCCGTAGTGTTTCTAAGTCGATTCCTCATTCGTTGATAATTATAGCAAATATTATAGTGTACATTTCGATATTTAAAGGTATTTGTTAGAATAGCTCAATAACCACTTGCAAGCTTCTGAACACATTCCGTGACATCAGAATTTACTTTATAAGAGGCGTATGGATAGGGACGTTTGATCGAGTCCCAAGGTTAAAGCAGTTTTGTTTTTAGGTTTCAAGATGGAAGGTTGAAAGATTTCACTTGGCGGTTTTTTATTAAAGGTAATGTTTTATGTTGATAATGTAGTTGCTATTTAAGGTAGTCCGATTACATCTGGTAATTCCAGCCTTGTTTTGAGTGTGATGTTGGTACTTATTGTAAAACAATTAGTTATTTAATCATTGAAGGAAATATTTGTGTTACCTGTTGCTTTTCGCTTCGAATTTGATGCCGGTTGTTTTACTTATGATATTTAATATAGGTTCTATTGAACGTTTTATGAATAAAGGTGAGTTGTTTGGTTTAACAACCCAAAAATTAATATTTATTTATTTGAATTGTTTATTTAGTATCTAAATCAGAGTAAAACTAATATTTGTTTATTTGAAATAATGTTTATTTAGTATTTAATACAAAGTTCTCGAACTTCCATTGCATTGCACTTATTGCAGAACCAATTATAAATGTACACCTTCTGTGATTTTTCGAGCAAGTAATGAACAGTACCAACATCATTCCTTAGGTATATTGAATCAAATTATTAAGCAAGTTTTAATATGAACAGTATTATATTTTTATGTTATATTCGTTTTGGTTTTAAGATAGTAATTGAATTGAACCACAATGTTGTGTATATTTTTGTTTGTAACTTTTAATGCCCACGATGTGTTCAATTTTTTAAAAAGTACGTTTTAACCGATGCAATCATAATGAATAATTTTTAACATTTGCTTACTAGATGTAATATATTTAACTAACATGCATTTATATAAAGATTTAGCGCCTGAATCTGGGCTTGTATTTATGTTGTAGAATTTTGGGTATGTATTTGCTGTCAACATATTTTATGATGTTTGATATTTGTGATTCATTTTACATTTTCATTATGTGTAATTGTTTTATTTCAGCATATTAACCACATATTCAACTGCATCGCCCATATCTTGGATTAAACGTGATTATATATTTTGTTGTGTGTTTATCCTATTACCTAGCCGATGCTCCTATATAATTAACTAGTATTTAACATTGGTGATAATAATTTTTTAAATAGCTAATAAATGGGTCATTTTGATCCACATGTAGTACTTGGGTTTTATTTATTTATCCGCAGTAGTTGCGGATTGAACACGTTTTAATCTATGCAGGTTGTATACCCCTTCCCACTCATACAAACTAAAAAAACTTATGGGTTAAGGACAATCTGCGAAAATTAGAATTAATTAATACAGATTGTTAACTTTGAATTGAATTGTTGGAGATTGCTCATTTTACTTTAACTATATTAGAAATTTTAAGTTTTGTTGCAAATTTGAAGACACAAAAGCTTCTTTATAAGCCTAAATACTCCTGCATTACATTTTAAATACTTTTATTTCATTTGAAAAACTTATGTACAAAATTTAACATCAATAACAAATTGAGAAATTCTGACTGGACTCCATAAATCATTTTCTTCATCCGAATTTACTTCAACATTATACCTCTTTCAAAAGTCCTTAAAAAATAATAACGCATATTCTGCTCCCTTTCTGCATCAAAATGCTTCTCTCGCAACTTCCCTGCAACATTAGGTTTTCAAGGTTTCACTCGTGCAGCACATTTTTAATCGCACTTGGATAAAAGTTTTCAATATTTGTATGTTTTTGTACCTCATTCAAAAGTATTCATCTCATGTTTGTACACAGGTTTTATTTGTATCCGGAGGTAATTAGTTCTAGCACGTTTACAATAAAGAATCGTTTGCATTCAGCAAATTGCTTGTTGGTTTGAATATTGTTTCAGCAACAGCTTTAAAATCTGCCCCAACAAAATATGTGCTGAATTTTATTACAGTTCCATGATCTGTTATATTTCTATATTGAGTTACGGATTGATGATACTTTTGTTGTTTCTAATTTTTTTATATCTCCAAAAACTCTATCGTGTGGTATAAAGGAGTGAACTGTAATAGGAAACAGTAGTTCAACGGTTTTGAGAGCTTTATAGGATAACCAGAACGAGCAGGCAGCAATGGGTTATATTTTTAATCTTGCTTCTGCAACTCTGGAATGTTGTGCTTCAAATGTATGAGGATGAGCATGGAATGACAAAGTTAATAACAAATAGGTTATAGAAATATTGAAAAGAATAAAGATATATATGGAAAACAAAAAAAAGGAGAAATAGAAGGGCAGGATACGTTCTAAGGCATTTTTGGGGAATAGTACAGGATATACAACAAGCAGAGATAGGAAGAAAGAGGTAGAGGTAGACCTAGATCGGACTATTGCAGGCAGATAGTGATAGATGCAGACTGTGCAAGTTTCAGGGAAATGTGTAGGTTAGTTCAGAATAGGAAACAATGAGAGTACGCATATCTAACAAGTTCCAGGACTGAAGACCTAATGATGATGACTTGCAACCATTTACTATCAATGGAACACCTTTTTGTCCTAAATGTTAGTGCTTACTAAGTAATGGTACACAGCTGATACAATTTCATTAGAGCCTTTTATATGTTCATGCTCTGTCCATGTATTGTAGTAGAACATGTTTGATGTATTAAGTTTATTGGAGCAGCTGACAGGTAGTAAAATTATACATAAATAACCGATGACAGTAATAACAACTTTGGTCGGATGCTTTTAGAAGCAGTAAATTTTACTTTGGGAAGCCATGAATTCTTTTTTACAGTAAAGCACTGTGAAAAACTTCTATTGTTTCACGTACATGTTTAAAAAGCGCTTGGGTTCCCCATTTGTAAATTTGTTTCTCAATCATTAATTTAGTACCAAATCTATTTCGCTTTTATCTTCAAACTCAATTGTATAAATGTTGAACCGGCATATAACAGATGTCCAAAACCCATATTAATTATTGTACTAAAAATATGCTGAAAGTATATGCGTTTGACTTGAAGATTGGTAGAAGTTTGTTCGTTAGTAGTGTTTAAGTCAGAACTTAGATAATGTCAAATCGATGAACTTTGATAGTAATATGAACCCTCACACTTACAGGTTTTAAAAAAAAGCAGTGACTGTAGAGCATTTTTCTGTTTTGAAATCACCTCCTTCGTTTTCTGATTCAGAATTACCAGTTTTTGCAAAAATTTTGCACTACACGTTGCATTCTACCTCTGTTAATGTTTAGCACATTAAAAAATGTTGTTTGGCAAACCGATATTAACAGATCTTCGGTATTGCTTATACAATAATTAGCTCAAAATTCTTTTTTAGATGCAACTTATTTTCTAGACCCCCTCGAATTACACACGATGCTTGTGTAAATTCTCAAATAAGTGCACATTGTTTCAACTTACAATTACTAGAATAAAACATCTTGTGGAAAGTTTCATATCCTTCATAGTAAGTATTTTACATTGGAATGCACCAGACGAATGTAGGCACTGTAAGCTGACTAGAAGTGCGTCGAGTTACAGAGTACTTACTGAGTTTATACCTGTAAGAAATAAAAGGATAATGCAACAAGATCTCAAGTCATTATAGAGATAAGAAAGCAATATAATTAAATTTCAAATACACGCCTTTCCTTATTGCAGTGGTTGTTTCCAGCTTTGCAGATTAGAATGTCAATTTTTAGCTTTGTTTTTAGTTATTATTCTAGAGGATTTTCAACCTTCATTATAACATAAAAACACCCCAACCATGAAGAACCTATCTATGACCTCAACTTTCTCAACATAAAAGTTCATTCTAACTAATAGCTATACCTTATCGTTTAGCAACCAACCGCACAAGCAGTATTATCAGGATACACATTCTCTAAGTGATAAACCACACGCTATTAAGCAAGCGGTGTGATCGGCTCAATGAGATATTGTCAACTTTGCACTGAAATCCATATAAGTTGGAGATATTAACTAGATAATATTAAATAACCGGGTGCTCGGAAAGGTGAGTGACTACTAAACTTCATTTTCGATATAAATATGAAGTTGCTACGTGTAAAATTGACGCTAATGACCTTTGAAATTTACTTTACTACGAAGACGTAACAGTAATAATACACCGGCTAGCGGCTAACTTATAGTGCAAAGGGGTGAACTCTACGAAAATAACTGCAAAACTTTACGCGGTATACAGACTCTAACACGTTCACCTACCTAGAAAGGTCTCTGAACTTTTGGCCCAATAAGAATGCTGTAATCCGATTCATCCGCCCGACGATAATGCTTATCACTCGACTATTGCATCGTTTGGCTGCATCAAATTTCATTTTAATATTCGGATTAGGGGATTTTTTAATCCAGCAATGGACAGCTTTTTTTCTCATCCTTAATTTAAGTTCTTACAAGTAAAGTTTTTATGAATATAACTTTTCACAAACCAGAGAATAATAACCACATAGTTTATTGCCTGTATTACGCATAGGCACGCATTTCTCAGGAAAGGAATGTGGTCTGGTTAGCACGTCTAACCAATTACAGACAGGTTCGATAGAAGGACGCATTTTAAAACAAGATACTTGATTTCACACTACCGGTCGAATTGTATCGAGTGCGGTTGCGTGTTAGTTCCGGCGAAGTGATCCCCTCCTATTCTCGTACCTTCTCTTAATTACACAAAGATAACTCGATGTCCTAAATATCCGTGTGAACCACAACTTGGTGTGGTTTTCACAGGGGTTAGCGATATGATTGTTGTCTGCTGAAATTCTTCATGGAGACTTCTAAAAAGAGTTCCTTAACTTAATTTAATACAATATTGTAGCGGGCTACTATTAACGCGTTTCACTAATTTAAAACAAGTAGTAATAAAAGTCTTTATTGCTTACCACTCATACGTCCAATTAACAGTATATGCCTTATTTATAAATGTTTTCACTCCAATTAACAATGAAGCACTATCACACTAATGCTATTTACAAGCACTAATATTTTCTTAAACTAAATTCTTAACCATAGGTCTATTAACAACACTAAACACTACTATTTATTTATTACACTTTTGTCTATTTATGTATTTTACAAGTTGTCTGTACAATAGACACGTTCACATAATATAAATTTATGTTTACTCCTGGACTTCCAAAAGCTTAACTATTTAACTTTACAGGATATAATTTATCGACATTCTGATATAGACCGACTTTTATATTTATCAGCGGTCTTATGTATACCCCGAACTAAAAGGATGATTCATGCTCCAGTATATCCTAGGAAATTCTAGGCTTCTATAGTATATACATTGCTTACGGCGCTTGTGTGCGTTTGACGGGTTGCCTAATAGTAGCTCGTAACAATATTACGTTGGAGCTTTAAAATAAAGTGTAACAAAATTGATACTTTGATCGTAAAATAATCAGTCTCTTAGCGGGGTGGTATAATATTACATGTAAGGTATGGAATTATTGTTGCTGGTGAGAAAATAATACGTACTTCAAAACGAACTAGAATAATGCTTATCATGTAGTTACTTTTGGCCATTGGGCTTTAAACGTGATTATTTTTAATGGTTATAGTCGGCTACGTTATTACATGACTGTCGTAACCAGTTTTGATATCTGCTCTTGCGTTTTAAATAAAAATTGATATTAATCGATTTTGTTTTCATGTCTAAGAACCCCAGTAGTCTTGTTCTCAAATTTAGTTTCATACAGATTGCAATAAATTATTTCTTGTATCGTTTACACAGATGCAGATAAAAATTTTATGATTAAAAGTAATTTTAGAGGTACTCCTGTATGTTTGTTGTGGTTTGTTTAGTTTCTTCTTAATCTTCTTTGGGAATTAAACCACTCATAGTTTTTAAATTCATCTTTATTTACGTTTCGATCCATGACCTAGGATCGTTGTCAAAATGAAAAATGAAAAAATGACAACGATCCTAGGTCATGGATCGAAACGTAAATAAAGATGAATTTAAAAACTATGAGTGGTTTAATTCCCAAAGAAGATTAAGAAGAATAATTTTAGAGGGGCTATTTCACGTGATTACGCTTTGGCTTATTTTATTTCGGTCTAATGATAATGTTACGAGCGACTATTAGGCAACCCGTCAAACACACAAGCGCCGTAAGCAATATATATACTACAGAACCTCGAATTTTCTAGCATATACCGGAGTATGAATCATCCATATAATTCAGTATATATATAAGACCGCTGATGAAGTACAGAGTTAGTTTATATCAGAATGTTGTATATAAATCATCTCGTATGTAGTTAGTTGTTCATTACGTTCTGAAAGTCCTTTAGTGAACGTGTTTATTTTACCGCCAGCTTGTAGGATACATAAATAGACAAAAGTGTAATAAATAAATTATAGTAGTGTTTAGTGTAGCTAAGAAGACTTATGGTTAAGGAATTAGTTTAAGAAGATCTTAGTGTTTGTAAATGGCATTAGTGTGCTAGTGCTTCATTGTTAATTGGACTGAAAACATCTATAAATAAGGCATATACTGTTAATTAGACTTGTGAATAGTGAGTAATAAAGACTTTTGTTACTACTTGTTTTAAATTAGTGAAACACGTTATACTAACCCGCTACAATGGTGTCAGGCTGTGTGCGGTATATAGTGATTAATTTAAAAGAAAAAACACAAGTCTAAAGACATTTGACTAGTTTGTATATGCATGTTACAAGAAGCCAAAGTAAAATTTACGCAGAAACTCTAATGAATTTCCTTAAGAACTTTAAATCCGGTATGGAAGATAGGTCGGCTAAACTAGAAGTGACACTCAGTGAAAACTTAGTGAGGTCAGTTGAAGTGGAATCGACCCTTAAGGACCCTTAAGGCATGAAAGTGCCACTTAGTGAAATGCTGACAAAATGGAAGAAAAGTTTAGTGGAAATGCTGAGAAAATGGAAGAAAAGTTGAATGAAAGTACAGCGACGTTAAAACAAACATTAATGAAAAGCTCCATTGCATTGAAAAAGATTTCACTGAACAGGTAAAAACAGTTGAGCAAAAGTTGGACAGTAAATTGATAAAAATGGAAGAAGATGCGATGAGGCTGCAAGAACAAGTGATTTCACTAACAACACGACCACTTAAACTAGCAAACCAAGTTGTAAATCAGAACATTCCAGAAATAAGAAGCATGGAAGAAAGCCAGTCGATACTGTCAAAATTTAGAGTGAAACCACCCACATTCGATGGTAAAACACTTAGGCCCACATATTTAAAACAATTTGAAGCCGCTGTAATAGTTAACAATTGGCGTAACAAAGAGAAGGCCATCTCCTTAATAGTGGCCCTACGGGAAAGCTCTTAACATCTTACAAACGATTCCCGATCACCAGCAGAATGATTACGACCTCTTAACATCGAAGCTTGAGATGAGATATGGAGACGCTCGACTTCAACAGGTTTACCATGCACAAGTTAAGAACCGCTCGCAAAAGACAAATAAAAGCCTGCAAGAATTCGAAGCTGACATTGCCAGATTAGTTAGATTGGCATACCCAACGGCACCAGATAGCTTCCTAGGACAATTGAAAAACAAAAGTCGGAAAGGCTGGAAAAACAACGGCCGCGGAAATGGCGTCTGCGATGCTGGAGCTGCGGTAAAGTTGGTCATATACAGAGACGCTGCACTCAACCAAAAAAACCAACCAGTTGAGCAGCAGGAAAAACTAAAGCAAGTCGACGTAAGAAAACAAACGTCGACAGCACAACGTAGTGCCCCAGAGATTATCATCCGTGCTGCATCGTCGATGGGAAGTCTGGACAGCATTTATATTGATGGTGGAATTAATGATAGGATTTTCCGATTACTCGTGGATACAGGAGCAACAAGGACTATTGTGAGACCAGATTTCATTGGTCGTGGAAAAGTGCTACCTGCATCGGTATGTCTTCGAACGGCAAGTGATGAGAAAATTTCTACTCACGGAGAAACTGCCGTTACGTTGGCAATTGAAAACAAACTAATTAATCATCGGGTGTTGGTAGCTAAAATTACAGACGAAGTGATCTTGGGAATGGATCTCATGGGAGAATATGTGTTTCACGTAAACATGAAAGAAAATGTGCTTCGGATAGATGATGATGAGATTCCATTTTAAGGAACGAGTAACCAGACGATGCAAGCTCGAATGATTTGTGATGTGAAAATACCCGAGAAGGCGGAAATGATAGTAATCAGACGCCCGGATGGTACGCTCCGGAAAGGACAATTATGTATGATGGAAGCAACTTAATCTGGAATGGGTCAGGAGGGATTACTGATTAGAAAAACGCTGGTAAAGTTTCAAAATATGATACCAGTTAGGGTGCTAAACATTAATCCGCATACGGTGACCCTGAAGAAAGACATGATTGTGGGAAGTTGCATTCCAGTATGCCATATTAAACGTTGTGTGGACGACACAAAAGATAAACCAGCCAACGGTTGCTCACAGAAATTGCTGGATATGTTGATACGTTCGTGTCAAGGATTAAACGGCGACCAACTGGGCAAGGTAAAAGAATTGGTCGGACGATATCGAGGTGTGTTTGCACTGAATGATAGTGAGAAACGAAGGACGAATGTTGTGCAACACGAGATCAATACTGGAGATGCGCAATCAATAAGACAACATCCCAGGCGGCTTCATTTGGCAAAACGTAAGGAAGCCGAGCAAATTATCACCGACATGGAGGAATAGACAAACGTGTAATAAATAAATTATAGTAGTATTTAGTGTTGCTAAGAAGACTTATGGTTAAGGAATTAGTTTAAAAAGATTTTAGTGCTTGTAAATAGCATTAGTGTGAGAGTGCTTCATTGTTATTTAAACTGAAAACATTTATAAATAAGAAATATACTGTTAATTAGACTTGTGAATAGTGAGTAATAAAAACTTTTGTCACTACTTGTGTTAAATTAGTGAAACGCGTTATAGTAGTCCGCTACAATAATACAACATTAATTTTTTTACCTAGCCTTTCAGAGATCAAGTACGCAAAATATTTTTTGTTGACTTTTTAATTTACTTGTTGCTCGTTCATAAACAGTATTTTTTTTGTTCTAATACTAACTTGTGAAGTGCTACTTTACAGTTTATAGAACATAATTGGCTTTACAATGTCTGCTGAAAATCATGCAATTAGCACAGTCATAAATTTGAGAGAACCCAATAACCGTAAGCACTTGTAGCTATAGTTATAGCTTTGTAAAAACCTTCAAAGTTTTATAAATGCAATTGACATAGAAGTTCATAACTAAATGCAAGAATAATTTAACGAATGCTTAACAAGTAAAATATTGTACATTATACGCTATGTATCAGTTTTCCCCACGACTATCCAGTAATGCATTTCTTATGCATTTAAGAATGAATCAATAATAGCACTCATTATTCTGTAGTTGTATGTGAATTTATAATCCAACACCTTTAACCAATCAGAAACATCCAGATCGTAAATTATCATCATAATTCAACACCTCTGACCAATAAGTAAAAACCTTCATTTTTCAAAATCCGCGAGGTATAATTTTCGTATCATGCGAAGTAGGCTGTTACAATTTGACAAATAAATGTCTGCTTGTCGGTCTTTACGATATTTGTTTAAACGCATAGGTTAAATAAAGTTAGAATAGATATGCCACCTCCTGCATAACAACTGTTGGCAAGTTAGCGTTAACTATTGAAATGTGATAAAACTAAACAACGTTAAAATCTGTTACCAACGTTTGAGACTTCTCTGTTCAAAAGGTTGAGAACCAGACTGAAGATTTTAAATAAAACTAAAAATTCCAATTATAAAAAATAATTCTGTCTGGTATCAGGTAAGCGTTCTACAAGCATAATAGATAAAAATAAATTTGTTCATTGTTTTATATAGAGAACAATAAACAAATTAGGTAATTTTTGTCTACTATATAGGTACTTGTACAACCTTACCTGATTCCAGGCAAAATTATTTTTTATAAGCTAGAGGACCACGTCTCGGACAGCCAACTTCTTCAGTAATTGGCGATGTGCATTATTTTTCACCCTGGATGAATTCAATTTTTTATTAAATGTTATTAAAGAGCAATCTGCAAAAATGCAACTAAAAAAACGCTAAAAAGTTAGGTTAACAACAATCAACAAAACCTCACAAATATTAAGCATATAAAAAAGTCGCCCATGAAAATAGACCTACAGAGCCATCTGTAGAGATGTGGTAAAACTAAAACACACCTTCAGCGGATACTTTAACAGTGCCTAGACCCTGGTTTAAACGTTTAGAAAATATCTAATAAAATGAAGATTTGTGTAGTCGTGGGAAAATTATAGTATTGTACTTGCAAGTTATGGTCATTACTCATTCGGATTACGCCAGTAAAAACCGACTTACTTAGCTAATAATGTAAAATACTATTACAATTGGCGATTGCTGTCCCATTTGTATCATAATTGGTTAGCGGTATAATATTTCGTTTATGATGCAGATATACACATATGTCACTAGATTGTTTTGTTTACCCAGCTGCTATTTTGACACAAAAATGAGTTTTAAATTTTTGAAAAAAAAAGTTTTGGTATTGCGTATTAAACGAATATTTATATTATAATTATAAATGTAGTCTTCTTTTGAAAATTGAAAATTTATAATAGGAGAAACCTTTGTTAAAAAATTAAAGCACGGACGGAAACAGATAATCAAAAGCTTTTTCATCCTACACATTAACCTTGTATCTTGGAAGAAAGAAATGCATTGTATTATTAAAAAATTTTGAACATGTGTTTCGTCGTTGTATGATTTCAGGTGAGTAAATTCGTTAACTTTCTTTAGTCGTTAATGTTGAATAATATCTTTAGGTAGTTTTATTGTTGAGGTTAAGTTCTAACTTATTGTTGTCCTTTTCTTTTAGGTTTGCTTATTTTACATTGTGGAAAAATTGTTTAAAAATATAAATAAATAACTTTGCGTGCTTATTAAACATTTAAAAATAGTGTAACAATAAAAATTATGCATAATTTTTAATAATAATTCCATTTTCATTTAGCGTTGGAAACACATGTTAGAACTTATTTGTTGGATAATTGAACTTTCATCAGATTACAAACATTTATGAAATTATTATAAATGCGTAAGATAATATAAACGAACTCGTGCTTGGTTGTACTATACATTCTACCTTTGGGCAAACACTTTTTTAGATGCCCAAAATAACCATTCAACAAAAATATTGAATTTCATGTTTTTGTGTAAAACGAATAAGATTGAGGTTATGTAGTTTGTATAAGTTACTTGGTTTACATTTGTTTGAAACATACAGATTCATTGTTTTTAAATGTATTAAAGTAGAACAAACTTGGAGAGCGAAATTCTTTGTATAGAGTCGATTGGAATGAAAGTTATTAGCTCAATGAATCATGTTTTATTTTATTTAAAAGCTCGTATAGAAAGTACATTTTAATAAATTATTCCTATTTATCATAGTTCCAGTTATTAATAACCGAAATACTTTAAATTACTTCTCTATATTGTGCTAATAATACATTATCCATTATTTTGTTACGTACAGTTGTGGCCCCCAGAATATCTAGCGGGGTCATTCCCAGAATACTTGGTGAAGTACTCCATTAAAAATACTGTTTCGGTGAAATACCGGAAACCTTGACTGTACTAACAGGTTGCTGACTAACTCGGTGGAATGGGTGATGTAAGTGTTTGAAGAGGATTCCAGAATGCTATCAGGTATGAAATATGTCTTGATCGGGAAGTACCTCGGATGCCACCTAACCTCGCATGGTTGCTCTGTAAAAAATAACGAGAATATCACGAGATCAGGAGATTGGTTCTATCTTAAAAATGTACTTGAAAAATCACTAAGTAATAATTTAAACATAAACAAAACTTAACCATAAGAACAAAAGACCTTTTTAACACTTTGTTGCCATATGGTCATGCAGAGGTACCACAAATTCAGTTGCTTCTCAAATGTGCGTTATATGGAACCATACTTGCTAACGCTCTACAACCCTCTTCACTCATGTTCTATGAGCTCGAAATATTTTATGCATTTGATAGTGCAAGTTATTTGCATATGAATAGTGTTATTTTGGCTGTTTGTTGCGTGCATCTGACATAACCTAAGTGCCGCTTTTTTGTGAAAAATTATTTATATTTTGGAAAATTTCTTTCGTATTTCCCTTGAAAGATATATTCTTTTATTTCAATTAATTTACTAATGTAAAAGGAAATAAATAGCACATTTGTTTGAAAAGTGTGTGGTTCCAAACGCAACCACTAGATCTGAAGCGTGATTTTGACCGAAAAATTATTTAGTCATACCTCATGAACTTGATCAACTTTATTTTCGATGACGCTTATGCCCTTGTTGATTCGGTTCCATCTGATACAGGTTCAATTATTTCAAGTGCTCGATCAACTCATGGCATTGTATATCTTGATGATGCTCTTGACAATAGCGATTTTGCAGAATTTCGGGTTGTTGATTCTGACATTGGTGATCCTATCAGTAACATTGATTTAGAATTCGTAAGTGAAGATGATCTTCTGCTTTCTCATTTTGTTACAAAACAGAAGTTGAAGCCGTGTTAATGGACAAAACATCCAAGTTTTGTAAATAAGCCTGTTTGATTCACTGATGATTCTGGTCTTAATATATCTGAAAATATTGAAGCGTCTACCGAAACATTTTATTCTTTATTTACAACAAAACAACACCAATCACGGTATTCCCTTTCGGGGTAACCAAACCTAGCACCTCTTTCTGGGAGGATATGCATGGTACAACTCTAGACTACTACATTACATTTACTCCCAAAACCATTCACAATCTTTCTCCACATCCCTGAGTCCCTACACACTTCCTTTGCCTCTGTAGCATTCATACATTGCTTTTTGGCATTCTCTTTTATTCCTCATACTTCTCACCTGTCGTTCTTTCAGAACATCCTCTACTACATCCAACCATCTTTTACGCGGTCTATCCCTTGCAGGTCTACCAGTCATATTGCTTGCATATGTACGTTTGGTAAGTCTATCCTCGTTCATTCTTTCTACATGTCTAAACCATCTAAGCGTACTTCGTTCGCTTAACCACTTAAGGGTTACTTGCACCCCACCCTGCTCTGATTCATTCGTTTGGCACTTTGTCTCTCTCTCAACGTTTTTTCACACACACTTATTAGGAACCTCATTCCTGCAACATTTATACGATTAACATACTTCTTCTGCCAGACCCAAGCTTTGCTTCCATACAGAACGTTGGCACAAACACGCTGTTGTAAATGGCCAGCTTTGGGACATGTCTGCGTATTACCTAACTCTGTGAACATACAAGATTTCATGAAATTTTCTATGGTTAAAAGGTTTCAAGCAAATAGCTTAAATTTAAATATAACTATTTTACTTGTCTTTATAAAAAGCTTTGTATAAATATTTATGAAAACATCATATTGACTGATTTTCTGATTATTGATCGCTCACATTTTATAGAAATAATTGTTTATATGCTGATGACTGAACTTTCAATATACAAGTTTACTACTTTTCTTGCCTCCACTTACATTTAATTTGTAATTCTCTTCTTCTTCGCCCTGACATCAGTCTTTTGCAAACTCCGCATTCCTTAAAGGCCAGTGCTAGCTCCTTCAAAGTATATTTATCTTATACTTTGTAATACACCTACCTTTTATATCTACCCGGAAAAGAGTGCGGTACAATGCTTTGAATAAAACTACCGATTTTATTAAAATGCAATGCCTTTGAACGCTATTATAATGAAATCAAAATTATACAGGGTGCTTCAGTAATAAGTTGTCTATTTCAACTTACTTTTTTTTCATATCTGATTTTTATTTTCAGTAGTGTTTGTACTTTACAATATACAATAAATTAGTTCACATTTTTACTGTGACACATTTATTAAAAGCTGATATTAGTTTCTAGTATAGATGTATGATATTATTATTGAACATTTTAATCTCCGGCTTTTTTGTGCAATATCAAATAATCAAATTTTATTATGAGACACGCAGTATCTATCACTGAAAGTAACTAGCTATCCTCGAGACTACTGAAAATGACATCTTGTTTCATATTGAACCATTACAAATTTAATTTCATATACTTGTGACGTTCCTTACAAATACTTATAATCATATTTCATTATAATAGTTTCTGTATAGTAAATACCACCAAATAGGATTTTTAGGTTATTAGAATTTTGATCTAAGGTAAAATTATTTTGTATCATATGTGGTTCATATTCAAAGGTTGTCAAATTCATATGTCAGTTTTTGAAGGCTAGAGATTATGTTATGATTGTAATTAGTATAATTTCATGATCCAGTTGTTTTGATTAATGCAGTATGCTGGCATCAGGTGATCTCATCGTCTGAGCGCATAGACAGGTCATATGCAGTTTTGTACTAACTCAAATAAATCTGAAGTCCCTGTTCCTGATTCTAGTTCTACTATATGTAAATTTAAATAGATATATAGGTTAGATATGAAAAAAGACACAAGGTATTTTCTTTTTGCAGTAATAATTTATCCGTTCAAAGTTTGCTAAGGATGTCTGGAACTATTTTAGAAACGGCAGATGCATTTTTCATATAATACTGCGTACGTAGCATCCAAACTATCAACATGCCGCTTTGGTAGGTCAGTTATCTTAACTAGAGGTTATCGAACAAGGCTGAGAAGTAGTGTAGTCACATTTGGATAATACCCTACCGAGTGGGTCAGTTTCAATATTAGGGGCACATTGGTTCCCAGATCAACAACCTTGTGTTGGAAATAACCATGTTGAAGAGAACAAACTGCATGGCATTCACCGTAACGACAGTCAATCACTCCTCAGGTATCTATCTATAAATACATCTGAAACTATACTAGAGAGTGTGTTTGTACAAAAAGAAAATTAAATTTAATGCATGAAGTGATGAAACGTACCTGTAGTACTTCTGTGTATTTAGGTAAAAATTCTAAATAAGTAGATTTGTGATATATTTGATTTTTAATACTTGCTTAAATGTATTTGTAATGAAAACGTGAGTGTGCTATATTTTTAGAAACAAGTCCTGTATAATAACGTAAAGACATATTTACATATGTGTTTTGGTTTCCATTATTGTAACGCTATAGTTGCAGTTTTGCTGTAATAAATTATTTTGCAATTACTTAGTGTGATTGAATATTCAGGTCATTTAACATTTGCTTTTAGAAACCTGCTTTGACTATGTGTTCTTATGGTTAAGGTTTGTTTTATGTTTGAGGACACATCCTTAACGATTTTTGAAGTACATTTTTAAGCCAGAATCACTCTCCTGATTTCAGATTTTGGCACCCTCTTGTTTTTCTATGGCTTTTCCCTAACAACTCTGCGAGGTTATGTAGCATCCAAGGTATTTCCTGATCAAGACATATTTCTTACCCGATATCATTCTGGAACACTTTCAAACACACCACTCGTGCCGTTGAGTTAGTCGGCAACTCTTATTTGTTAGTACAGTCGAGGTTCTTGGTATTTTACCAAACTAGGAGTTTTAGCGGAGTACTTCACCGAGTTTTCTGTGAATTACCCGCTAGATATTCTGGGGGCCAAAACTGTGCATAACATATCTATTATTTATTTATACAAATTGAAATCTCAAAGTTTATTATTTGTTTGAGACTGTTTGTAATTTACAGACTCTTGCAGTAAAATATCACTTTCCAAATTGATTATGTATTTTAGAATTTGTTTTTTGAGTACGTTTAAGTAAAATTATTGGTTTTTATTGTTTTGCATTATATTTTTGTTCTCTTTTTGCAGAATTTTAAAGTTTTTGCTACATTATATTAATTATAACAAATAGTTAGTAAATATTGTAGTAAACATGTTATTTTTATTCCAGATTTCTATGGATTCTAGGCAGGATTGTTATTAATGATACATGTAAGACACTTCTGTTTTGCAAAGCTTGCAGCTTATAATGCAAATAGCACTCTTATGGCTTTACAGATTTCTGTGGAAAATCCTGATGCAATTGCGTTAGCAGTCAAGTTACTTCAAAACGGAAAGGTTATTGCAATTCCAACAGATACTGTGTACGGTTTAGCCTGTTCTGCAACTAATGTAGATGCGATTAAGCAGTTATTTGAAATTAAGTCACGGAATGAAAACAAACCTGTTGCAATATCTCTTGGTAGAGTTAGTGATATACATCATTGGGCCGTAGTAGATCATTTGCCTGATGGACTACTTTCTTCTCTTTTACCCGGACCTGTAACACTTGTTTTAAAATGTGCTAAAAAACTAGATCAATCGTTAAATTTTAGTGGTAAACTTGGTATACGTGTACCAAATAGTACATTTATTCGTGAAGTGGCTAACAATTTAAACTGCCCCATTGCTCTCACTAGTGCTAATGTAAGTTCTGAACCAAGTTCACTTTCAGTTGAAGAGTTTAAACCATTGTGGAGTAAAATCTCTTGTGTTTTCAATGGTGGCATTTTAGGTGCTGATGCTAATCGAAGTGCTTCAACCGTTATTGATATTTCAGAACCTTTTTTATACAAATTTATACGTAGTGGTGTTGCACAAACGGAAACTAACATAATTTTAGAAAAATATGGATTCAAAGATACTTAGCAAAGTAGACATTTTAATGAAAAGTGTACGAACACCTATAAGTAATAAGAAAGAATTATTAATTAAGAGCAACATTAAAAATGAATTAGCAAATGTTATTAAAGAAATACAATTGTATGCCACTGAAGAAAGTTTTGCAAATGATTCTGTTCATATGACTGAAGCTCAAAATGGCTTATGCACAGTTATAGAAGCAATTTTTCTTCATGGACTCAAGGACTCACTAATACATCGAGCTCGTCGTGCCATAGCTGATGTTGATGAAAAACCAGAACCTAGTTTTTGGGCTCCTTTACTAATTATTTCACATCGGCAAATAATTGATCAGGTATGTTAACATATTTAATTTTACCAGGTGTTGGATGTACTGGGTCATTTGCTATGCTTTAATCAATGGATATTTTAATTAACGATTGTAAAGAGAACTTTAAATTACCAATGTTGTAGTAAATTTTCTTAGTATTCAAAATATATAATTACAAAAAAACGAACATTTCAATGACTTGGTCACATTTATATTATTTGGTTAATCAATGCCATTTTTCTAATGATTCCATATATACAGGGTGCACTATTTCTTACATGTTGTATGGGTAACTCTGTTATTTGTGACATTAGAGAAAAGGTTAAATAGGGAAAGTAATGCAATTTTTAATGCCGAGTTCAGCCATGAAGAGATAATTAACATACAGGGTGCAGCAAAGGCGTTACACCAAAATAACGAAATTTTGATCATTTTTGTTTTGCTTCGTGGTTCATTTATTGTGATAGATACAGTAAAACGTTGTAGATGTTTTTTATATTATTTTAAAAGGAGAATAAGATAAACTTATTTGTTTTTACATGGCTTTGGTCATGTTCCAGTAAATGAGGTTGTGCTTTTTAAATGGAAACCATAATTGGCGGTAGTTCTGATAGAAAGGCATTTTTTCTCTTTTTAGTGATATACTACAGTGTACATGTTCAACATAAAAAATTTTGAAAAAATTTCGTTTTTACGAAATACGAAACTTGGTATTAAATAATAAAATACTTATGCATGACGTAACAAAAATAGCAAAAAAAAATTATGCTAAAAATATTAAATATAATATCACTTCATAAGGTGTTCAAAGTGCCCACCATTTTGTTGAAGAGCTCACATCGTTTTTTAACATTACGAAGTGCTTTTTCTATTGTTCGTGTATCAATGCTTGCAATTGCTGTTTGAATTCTAGCTATTAAATCCTCAAGCGTTTGAGGAGTAGTAGAATACACTTTATTTTTTAAATCACCCCACAGATAAAAATCTAATGGCGTAACTTGTGGTGAACGAGCAGGCCAATCAATTTCCATTTTGATACCAATAACGTGCTCAAAACGATCAGTTAAATATTGCTTCACTGATGTACCACTGTGTGCAGGGGCACCATCGTGTTGGAAATACTTTAGTCTGTAATGGATTTTAAGAGGTAATTCATCGAAATATTCTTCCAATTGGTGTTTTAAGAAATTTAAGTAATTTGCAGCGGTCAAATTGTCGTTATAAAAAAAGGTACAATAATTTTTCTACAAAATATTCCACACCAACAATTAATACCAAATTGATGTAGATCTCTGGATTCACGCACAAGTTTAGGATTTTCTTGAGAATAAAATACTTTGTTATGCCGATTAAATATTCTGTTATTTGTAAATTTAGTCTCGTCAGTAAACATAATCGTTCTCCAAAAATTTGAATCCTCTTCACATTTATTAAGGTACCAACGACAAAATGTTATCCGTCTTTGATTATCCACTGGATACAATGTATTATGATAGGGATGATATTTCCGACTTTTCAGAATACACCTCACAGTTTCCTTAGAAGTTGCACAGTGGTTTGCAATTTCGGCAGCAGAAGATTCTGGTTTATAGTTAACAAATGCCAATACATTCGTTTCAACAGTTTCATCATATTTTCGTAAGAATTTAGGTTTGGTAAATGCACCATATGCCTTAAGATTATTTTCAAGTTTGCTAAATTTCCGACAGTGTGATTGCTTACGTTCCATGTATCTATCAAAGTACAAATCCGCTGCTGCACGTGAGTTATGATTCGAAGAATAGTAGCAAAAGAGTATGTCATTTTTTCTTCATTTGTATAGGACATTCTAACTATTAGAAGAAAATAATGTACATATAAACACAAAATAACAGTACTATCTAATTTCTGTTATTCAAACAAGTGAAATCTATTCTTATGTGTCATATGGCTACTTGATTCTTAAAATCAGCGCAAATATTCACATATTATTTAATACAAAGTTTTGTATTTCATAAAAACAAAATTTTTTCAAAAATTTTTATGTTGAACATGTACATCACTAAAAAGAGAAAAAAGTGCCTTTCTATCAGAACTACCGCCAATTATGGTTTCCATTTAAAAAAACAACCTCACTTATTTACTCGAACATGACCAAAGCCATCTAAAAACAAATAAGTTTATCTTATTCTCCTATTAAAATAATGTAAAAAAACATCAACGTTTTACTGTATTTATCACAATAAATAAACCACGAAGCAAAATAAAAAAGATTAAAATTTCGTTATTTTGGTATAACGCTTTTGCTACACCCTGTATGTTAATTATCTCTTCATGGCTGAACTCGGCATTAAAAACTGCACTACTTTCCCTGTTTCACCTTTACTCTAATGTCACAAATAACACAGTTACCCATACATGTAAGAAATAGGGCACCCTGGTATATATATATATATATATTATATTATATATATATATATATATATATATATATATATATATATATATATATATATATATACAGTGTGTACAGTATAAAATGCAGTACATGGGGATCTTGGAAACTGTAAGAGATACGATCTTGGTTAAATGGGACAAAAGTTGCATAATCATGAGGGTATCTCAGATCGGTTTTCAAATTTCAAAAATTTTTCATAGGTTACTAGATAGAGGCAAAAAACGCAAAATTGACGATTTCTTTATTTGCTCGTAGTTAGTCTACTAATTAAAATAGAATGTTCAAATTTGGTACATCATGGTAATTCCCCATTGCGCTTCACATTTTCAACTTAGATTTTGTCTAGGGCATCTAGATTTTGCGTGACGATGTTCAACTTTTTATTTTTAAATAGCCGCCATATTGGATTTAACATTTTTGAAATCCTGACAAAAAACCCTTTCCAAAGAGGTATAACATGGCTATGTTTGATTGAATCAAAACACTAAAAATGATGTTTTTCTGGGTATTTATTTAAATACAATTCAGCGGCTTTAACATCATTCCTTCCAGAAAGAATAAAACATTCTAACATTTGATATTTATCACGGTTAGTAAAACGATCCATTTCAAGCGCAAATGCTTTGCTTAAATTTCTATGTAAATTAATTAACTGTTTTTTTAAACTGCACTACTTGAAACATAAAATAAAGGACAAACTTTGACGTTTCTCAGATGTTGAGCAATTGTTTCTCTTTGTCATAATGGAAATTAAAGCCTACTACGACCAAAACATAATTATGTGATTTTTAGTGTTTTGATTCAATCAAACATAGCCATGTTATACCTCTTTGGAAAGGGTTTTTTGTCAGGATTTCAAAAATGTTAAATCCAATATGGCGGCTATTTAAAAATAAAAAGTTGAACATCGTCACGCAAAATCTAGATGCCCTAGACAAAATCTAAGTTGAAAATATGAAGCGCAATGGGGAATTACCATGATGTACCAAATTTAAACATTCTATTTCAATTAGTAGACTAACTAAGAGCAAATAAAGAAATCGTCAATTTTGTGTTTTTGCCTCTATCTAGTAACCTATGAAAAATTTTTGAAATTTGAAAACCGATCTGAAATACCCTCATGATTATGCAACTTTTGTCCCATTTAACCAAGATCGTATCTCCTACAGTTTCCAAGATCCCCATGTACTGCATTTTATACTGTACACTCTGTATATATATATATTCTTGGAATCTAAGTTTTATTAATATAATTACTCCTCCTTTAAACAAGATTTTATTATACGACTTTTGTCGTCGTCCCTTATGATTTCAAATCGAGGTGCTTTAGCAAACGTTTGGTTGGTTTTTCTTTTACTAATTACTATATTTTATATGCCTCGACTATTTGAAACTTTAATCTCAGGGTTTTCTCACCTACTCACCGTGGGTTCAATCGTGAGTAGATGTGCAATACCCAACCAAACTGCACCCTCGTTTGTTTTACCACTTTTGAAATGTACTAAATTTATTTTGATATGCCAAATCTTAATAGATCAACGATGCCTGATGTCAAATTAATTTATGTAACTTTTATGACTTTAATTTCTGACGTTCTAATATATTCACGGTACTTACCAGAAATATACTGCGCTGAAGGCCTTCCTTTGACTGCTGGCTCAAGTTCGAAATTGCCGTGCGCACTTTTACACAAGATTCTCCAAAATTGTCCTCTTGCGCACTGCCTCCAGGTGTTTGTAAAACAATTTTGATGCCCCAAACCTGAAATAATGTTACCCCAATTTAGAATTTAGTAAAACCTTTATCTACTTTCCTCGTCAATTCTTCCTCGCCGTATTCCTATCTCCTGTTCCTCTGCTCCGTATCCCGCTTACTTCTCTCTTCGCACAACCAAATCAATCCCGCTGTCTTAATACAAATCACTCCTAATCCTGCTATACCAATTATCCATACGATGTCCTTCTGCCGTTATATCTTCTCAAATCAATCCCAAAATTCTTTACGTCGTCGATGCCTTCTTTATCCACTCCAATATCCTTAAATACACGCTGACTTTCCCTTTTCACTTTTAAACACTTTATATACTTTCTTTTATACTTGGATTAAATAATACTCGATGAATACACAAATAAACTTTTATTTCAAAACTATTTTACAATTTTAACGCAGGTTTCATAAATAGGTCTGTATCTGAACAAATTTAAAAAAGAAGTCCCTTATTTATATTGCTTAGTTATTAACTAAACAAACTTAGCTTACTACAATAACATTTTTTACATATATAACATCCAATAACAAATCTCCTATCTTTCAGTGTCCAACATACCTTCGCTATAGTCTTTATAATAATTTTAAATTTCTACCATTGGTCCAAAACACTTCACTAAACTCCAATAACCTTTACATTTTGATTCACTTTAAATTTTGATTTACAATTCGTCTAAAAGTTTGATTCTATAAAAGGAAAAGCCAAATAATTCATACACGACCTGGACGCTTTGTTATATTGCAGATATCCATAAATGCGTCCGCTTTCCGACGGCAAATGTACTCTCAACTGGCTCATGAAATATCAACTCAGTATAAAACCTCAAGTACCGTGCATTATATCAACGTCATAAAGTCATGTTACTACCTTTTGGCATATAAGTTTCAATCTGAAATGGTACATACTTTAACGTATGTAAAGTATAGCAAAATTTATAGTTTTAAATTTTTAAATCTGAAATATTGACCCTATCGCTTGGCATACACCCCTATTAATACAAATATACCTTTAGAAACCTTCTAACCCCCTCCCTTACACAATAATATATATATATATATATATATATATATATATATATATATATATAGATCTTTTGATTTATTTTCTTGTCTTGTTTTGTTGATAAATAACGTTCTGATTTTTTTCTTGGGATTTTATAATTCATTTTAAACTGAGGAGTAAATGACAAAGCCTGATTTAAACTGCAAAAGTATTCAGAAAATGTACTAGATCAGATTTGGCAATATGGTAGAATTTAATTTCTTAAGTAGACATTTTAAAATTCAATAAAATTCTTATTGTAATTTAATAATACAAGTCAGTAACATTACAATTTTCAATTTAAAGTGAATTATTTACAAGAGATTTCTGCTGGTATAAAAATTCCGACATTGCTATCTTCAAATTCATTTAAAAGAACGTCAACTAGATCTTCTTCACCGGAAAACTGTAGATCTTCCTCTAAAGTAGCTGCTGACTTCGACCTAGGGTCACCCCTGCCTCTTTTCGCTTTAACAGAAGTGCAACCAGTATCTAAAAATTGCTGAGGTCCTTGAACATCACTGTAATGATAATCTTGCATGTGACCCCTAAAATACGAACTAGCAAGACTCATTTGGTCTGGTTCAGCTATAGTATAATTTTCTTCGTCGACAATAAGCCACGTGTGGTCATCATCTTGGTAGACTTGATCTGAAGCTAAAGCAATTTTTGCTTCTAACTGAGTTAGGTGTTCATCATTCTCAGATAATGTAAACTTACAGATGTTTACTAATGTTTCCGCTTTTTGAGTAATTGGTGAATCTTTACCATTATACGAAACGCAATTTTCTAAAATTTGTTGTACATGATTTAAAAAATCATGTCGGCTATGGTATTTATGCATGGATACTTTTTTAGATATCATCTGCAAATCCATTGGCCTTCTAATCACTGTATAATAATCTTTCACTAACTTTTTGTTTACGGGTTTTAGGAAAGGCCATGACTCCGACATTGCTTTCAATGTATAATTAAGTACATTATCCAAAATATATGTTAACGCAACTTGATCACTATCTGACAAAAGATTAATTGCTTTTTCCAGTCGTATTGGTCTATCCTTTTTTTCTTCTAATCTTTCGATACATTTATTCAACATATGCTGTGCGGCTACAGTTACACTACTATTTTTACTGTTATAGCAGGCAGAATTTTTAAAAATTTGATCTATATCAACCAAAAATTCTTTATGACTATGGTATTTCTTTTGGTGCAAGTTATCTCGAATTGACTGTAAATCCATGGGTCGTTGGATAATATTTTGATAGTGTTCGACTAAATTCGCATTAACAGGAAATAAGAATGTTTGTACATCTGGCATATCATAAAGTTCATTTAAGATTTCTTCAAGAATACTAGATAGTATAACAATTGGATCGGTTGTTCGTCTATTGGCAGGTTTATTATGTCTTTTCAGATAATCGCAACGTAGTTCAGAATTAGGCCGATACCGGTTTCTTGCATGCATTGTATCTCTAGGAACTTTCGAAACTAAGGTACGTCGTTTCATTTCTTCAGAATGCATTTCGTAGAATAGAATATATGCTTCTGCATATACTAGTGTTTTAGGGGATATACTGCACACCTTGGAATCGTTATATTCATGCCATACAAATGAGTACGGGTGTTGACAGTATGCGATGTAATGGCCTCTCAATGTAGTCCCACTGTGTTTCGATATTGCATACAGGTTATAATGACAATTTCCAAGATTTGTTTCTGCAGCGTAGTGTCGCATATCTAGACCTTCTTATGGAAAATCTATAGCTGTAGATAGCTTTCTTTGATATGTACCTGTAGGTGAAAACCGTTTTAAGTGTATCACCAATATTTTAGGAAACCTCTGTATGGACAGTGATTTGATGCATTTTCTCCTTTCTTTGCACTTAAAACATACCGTAAATTACCTTTTGAATGTTAAACCAAAAATATACTGCATTGTTTCAATAATTTAATATAACCATGAAGCTAGAATCCATAAATAAAATTAAATAAAAACCCTTAACCACAAAAAATATTTAAATTACTAGATACGTATTTCGACCACTATGTGGTCATCATCAGTAGGAAAAAAAATAAAAATAAAAATTAGCTGCATAATTTACTATATTGTTGCTTTAAACACTATCGAGGATATTCTCCTCACCCGCAGGCTGGTGTTCTCAACAACAAACAAGTGAATTGTGACATTATAACTTAAATCTACCTAATTTATACTAATTCTAAATCTACTGAAGCGGAACCAGTTTAATCTTGCTTTCTCATTGGTTGTTGACCAATAGGGAAAGCAAAGCAGATGACTCTATGGGCCCTTTATCGGTGTTTAAGAGGGGTCCTTTATGTTTAACAATTTTAATTGATTCATAGGCATTTATGGAGGAAAACGTTGGTACCGCTTTTAACAATTTAACATTTTCTAGTTTAACGGGGTGGCTGGTTTCCAATATATGTTTGGCAACCTGAGACCTTTCATATTTACCATATTTGAAGTGAGCAATGTGTTCTTTAAATCTTGTTGTTATATTCCTCTTGGTCTGACCAATATATTTTTGAAAACACCCTGGCTCTGCACAACTAATTTCATAAATCCCCGACTTTTGCAATTTTTCCACCTTGTCTTTTGGATTACCTAGCAAATCTTTAATTTTATTAGTATTAGTGAAAGCAATTTTTAAATTACACTGTTTGAATATTTTATCAAGACCCTTTGTGGTTTTGTGAAACGGAAGTTTAACATATTTAACATTATCGTTAGAAGTGGTTGATTGCAAAGTCGTTGATTTACGGATGTTGATCCTATTTTTACACTTTCTAAAAATATTATCTATAATATCAGAAGAGAACCCATTGTAATTCGCTATTTGTTTAATAAGAGCAAATTCCTTATTAAATCTGTTTTTATTTAAAGGAAATTCAATAATCTATTAATTAAAAGTTAAATGAAGCCAACTTATGTTGTATGCTATGATTAGAGGAAGACAAAATAAAGCGATTTACATTGGTTTCTTTTCTATAAATGTCAAATTTTAATTTATTACCATTTCTAATTACTAATGTATCTAAAAAGGGTAATTGTCCATTATTCTCTAGTTCATACGTAAATTTTATGCTTTGAAATTTTGAATTCATTTCTTTAAGAAAATCATCAACATTTGATTTAGAAGTGTCAAAACTGCAAAATATCATCCACGTACCTTAACCATATTCTTGGGAAGTATTTGGAGTTTTCTTTTAACTCGGTTTCAAACGAGACATAAATAAATTTGCTATGAAAGGTGATAAGCTATTTCCCATTGCTGTGCCTTCATGTTGTTCGTACAACTTGTTGTTGAATTGAAAACAGTTCTGGGACATGCAATGCGAAACAAGCTTGATATAGTCCTCAACTTTATCATCATCAATATCACTATCTATAAGAACATCCTTTAAATATGTTAAAGTACGTGGTATTGGAACACTAGGGAATAATGAACTGACATCAAATGAAATTAAGATTTCGTTCTCTTCTAATGTGATATTTTTAATTTTATTAATGAACTCTAAAGAGTTTTGTACAGACAAACTATTAAACTTTAAATTCTTAAATTCATTTGACAGCCATCATGATAAATAGTAAGTCGGTGAGTTGATACCTGAAACTATTGGTCTCATCGATTTATTATTTTTGTGAATCTTTGGTAAACAGTAAAGCTTTGGCATTTCAGGAACACACCTTTACCGAAAAAGGGCCCATAGAGTCATCTGCTTTGCTTTCCCTATTGGTCAACAACCAATGAGAAAGCAAGATTAAACTGGTTCCGCTTCAGTAGATTTAGAATTAGTATAAATTAGGTAGATTTAAGTTATAATGTCACAATTCACTTGTTTGTTGTTGAGAACACCAGCCTGCGGGTGAGGAGAATATCCTCGATAGTGTTTAAAGCAACAATATAGTAAATTATGCAGCTAATTTTTATTTTTTTTTTTTCTACTGATGATGACCACATAGTGGTCGAAATACGTATCTAGTAATTTAAATATTTTTGTGGTTAAGGGTTTTATTTAATTTTATTTAAATCGTGCCACAGTGTTCCTATAGATTATTAACTATGACTTCCGGTCTTGAACTTAATAGGTATCGGAGCTTAGCTCTTAAAATTAGTTTTGTAAAAGCAGATATTCGATTTCTAAAAAGTTGTAAAGCCCACAAAGTTATTCCAAATTTCATTAACGTAAAAATCAGCAGTAATTGTAAACGTAGTAACGCAATAATCAATTTTGCAAAAGATAAATGGCTTAATTTGGAAATCAAATATCTGTACAGTAAACTTAGTAGATTGGAACTGGAAACGTATAAATCGCACCTAGCACTAACGTGCAATTTATCCGAGTCCGGTTTTCAGGAATGGAATAATTTCCAGAGATTTGTTTTGAAGTCAACAATCATAAATTGTTAGACAAAATTAATAGGCAAAACACTAAGTTGAAGTTTCTTTTAAAGAAACACAATGTCAATGTACCTCCTAAAAACTGGAAATTACTTCACCTCAATTAGAGTCAATAGTTGTTAACGAATCGTCGAAAATCTTTAATAATGAAGAGTTGACTTTCCTTGATCGAGGCCTAAAATTTGGAGTAGATCATTTGAAAACTCCTTTGGAAGACATTATTGCTGGCATTGAAAAATCCATTTCAAAATTAGATGACAATTCAAAAACTTTATTAGAAACGCGTGCAAAATTCAACTTTCGAACAACTTACGCACTTGCGCAAGGAATGCCTCAGAACAAACAAGGAAAGATCATCTGATTATTAAAGATTTACGACAAAAGAATTGTTATTATTTAAAGGCTGATAAGGGAATAGGTTGGTTATTCTGGATAAACAAGACTATGTTGATAGAGTAGAGACTTTGCTGTCTGAGGGTCCTTACAGACCAATAGTCAAAAACGTAAAATGAAGTTCCTTTAAATAAAATGATTAAATCAACAGAGTCTGTTTTGAAAGAATGTCCAAACCTAATTTCGCCCACACTAACATTAAAATTAAAAATTTCGAATTCTGAAATGCCAAAGCTTTACTGTTTACCAAAGATTCACAAAAATAATAAATCGATGAGACCAATAGTTTCAGGTATCAACTCACCGACTTATTATTTATCACGATGGCTGTCAAATGAATTTAAGAATTTAAAGTTTAATAGTTTGTCTGTACAAAACTCTTTAGAGTTCATTAATAAAATTAAAAATATCACATTAGAAGAGAACGAAATCTTAATTTCATTTGATGTCAGTTCATTATTCCCTAGTGTTCCAATACCACGTACTTTAACATATTTAAAGGATGTTCTTATAGATAGTGATATTGATGATGATAAAGTTGAGGACTATATCAAGCTTGTTTCGCATTGCATGTCCCAGAACTGTTTTCAATTCAACAACAAGTTGTACGAACAACATGAAGGCACAGCAATGGGAAATAGCTTATCACCTTTCATAGCAAATTTATTTATGTCTCGTTTTGAAACCGAGTTAAAAGAAAACTCCAAATACTTCCCAAGAATATGGTTAAGGTACGTGGATGATATTTTGCAGTTTTGACACTTCTAAATCAAATGTTGATGATTTTCTTAAAGAAATGAATTCAAAATTTCAAAGCATAAAATTTACGTATGAACTAGAGAATAATGGACAATTACCCTTTTAGATACATTAGTAATTAGAAATGGTAATAAATTAAAATTTGACATTTATAGAAAAGAAACCAATGTAAATCGCTTTATTTTGTCTTCCTCTAATCATAGCATACAACATAAGTTGGCTTCATTTAACTTTTAATTAATAGATTATTGAATTTCCTTTAAATAAAAACAGATTTAATAAGGAATTTGCTCTTATTAAACAAATAGCGAATTACAATGGTTTCTCTTCTGATATTATAGATAATATTTTTAGAAAGTGTAAAAATAGGATCAACATCCGTAAATCAACGACTTTGCAATCAACCACTTCTAACGATAATGTTAAATATGTTAAACTTCCGTTTCACAAAACCACAAAGGGTCTTGATAAAATATTCAAACAGTGTAATTTCAAAATTGCTTTCACTAATACTAATAAAATTAAAGATTTGCTAGGTAATCCAAAAGACAAGGTGGAAAAATTGCAAAAGTCGGGGATTTATGAAATTAGTTGTGCAGGGCCAGGGTGTTTTCAAAATATATTGGTCAGACCAAGAGGAATATAACAACAAGATTTAAAGAACACATTGCTCACTTCAAATATGGTAAATATGAAAGGTCTCAGGTCGCCAAACATATATTGGAAACCAGCCACCCCGTTAAACTAGAAAATGTTAAATTGTTAAAAGCGGTACCAACATTTTCCTCCTTAAATGCCTATGAATCAATTAAAATTGTTAAACATAAAGGACCCCTCTTAAACACCGATAAAGGGCCCATAGAGTCATCTGCTTTGCTTTCCCTATTGGTCAACAACCAATGAGAAAGCAAGATTAAACTGGTTCCGCTTCAGTAGATTTAGAATTAGTATAAATTAGGTAGATTTAAGTTATAATGTCACAATTCACTTGTTTGTTGTTGAGAACACCAGCCTGCGGGTGAGGAGAATATCCTCGATAGTGTTTAAAGCAACAATATAGTAAATTATGCAGCTAATTTTTATTTTTATTTTTTTTTTTATTTTTTTTTCCTACTGATGATGACCACATAGTGGTCGAAATACGTATCTAGTAATTTAAATATTTTTTGTGGTTAAGGGTTTTTATTTAATTTTATTTAAATCGTGCCACAGTGTTCCTATAGATTATTAGAATCCATAAAATAAAACATGTACGTACAATTTGTTCTACAAGAGAATAAAGTAGAGGAAAGGTCATACTGAGAGCCATTTACACCACTAGAACATCATGTGTGGGAAATTCAAAATAGTTGTTTAACCTTATATATCCGACATTTGACTTTCGACGTAACCGAACAAAAACCCATTATTTAAAAAAAATTTAATAGTAGCTATACATAAAACACATTTTTTTAACAATACATTATTATGCCCTTTTACTAAATTTTCCACCACATTTATAGTAAATAATCAAATGACATACGGCTGGGTATTTGTATTGAAGCATGTTAATATGATTGAACTTTATAGTAAAATTTAGAAAAAGATATAGGCATTACTGTATAAGCAATTTATAATGCAACCATATCATTGTCACTTGAATTACTATCTGAAATTGAATTCACACCTATCACTGCTTTTCAATCACATTTACAATGCCAAATTCTAAAACTGTTTTTCTCCCTTTCCGATAACATCATCGACACAACCTTTCTACACAGTAGAAGTTATTTTTTAATGGCATTTTGAAACACAATTTTTACATTATTTAATTTGAATGTAGTGTTATGTGCGGCAACGTATTTTTTAACGTTAACCCATACCAATTCCATAGGATTTAAACTCCAGAGGCAGGGGGTAATGGCAATGCTATTCATTCGTTATGTTTTTATCAACCTAGAATTCAGCAATAACATATGTTGTGAGATGCAAAATGTGGTACTACTTAACAAATTTCAATTGCTGAACCTTTAGATAATGATCTTCAATTTTAATTTCTTTATTTACAAACCAATCCTTAATATCTACCTTTTTTTCCAGTATTGTGAAGGGATTTTCTTAGTCTACTTTACAGTTGCAATTTTACTAATTGCTTCCACATGCTACACATACAAAGTGCATACCATTTGCTTTTAATCCCTTTTGATTCATTTCCCTTTGAAGTTTTTGAATATGTGCTCCATTTTGCTCATGATCATTAACATTTATTTCTAATTATTCACTCTTATACTTCTTTTATCATAATACACATTTATACAGTATTGGAACAGTTTGCTTTGATGTAGAAATAATACTACAGTGAAGAACAGTTTTACAACAATATGAATTCACGTAATAAAAACTCTAAATAATAATACAAAGAAAGAAAGAGGCGAGTGTAGATGGATTTTATGCAAACGACTTTATAAGCAAAATATAGGACACAGACCACAAAGACAAACACATACATAACCTTAGAATTTTGCAAAATAAAAAATGCAAAGAAAGAATAAAATTACTAATGAATCAGTTAGCCTGGTGACACTTGTGTAGGATATGTAACTTGATTCAGTTTAAATATAAACTTCATTCATTCATTCAATACAATATTACTACTGCATATTATATGAAAATGTATTGATTTATAATTTATAATTACTGTTTTCTCGCCGAGCTTGAAAATTGTTAAACTAACTTTTTCTTTTTAGGTTAAGTAGTAGAGCAGTCTATTGTGCCTGAACTTCGTGTTTTGACTCACTACCAATTTTTTTTTGTAAATAATTTTGTTTCCAGTGTAAGCTGGTGTGTGTGTCAATAAAGTCAATAAATAAATTTAAAAAAATTAATTCTTAGGGTTACATGTACACTTCACGGACTACAACTTGAGCATTGACTTCAATAAGTATGACCAGTTTACTAAATATTAGTTTAGTTGATATTTAATATATGGATATCTTCTACCTACTTATTAAATTTACATGAAATATAACTACACCCTCGAGAGTAAGTTTAAAAATTAATTCTTTAAGTCGATTCTGTCAAATAGTTCTTTATCATTTTAATTTATCGAATGTGACGTTGCCAGACAATATGTGTGGTGCATCTTGGGATATAATTTTTAAATATTATGATATAGTATAACTAATGTACCATTATTTATATAATTTTCTAAAAATATTGCTTAATTTTACCAGTTTGAAATAATTTATGTGATAGATTTTTTTGCGAATTGACATCTTGTAACTCATATCATATATGAAATTGACTACAACTTATTAAGTAATTAAGAGTCGTGGTGTCTACGAGAATGAAATGGTATTAACAATGTTTATTATGCTGGTTGTAAATGTTAACTGGAATCGGAAAATAATTCATCCACCAATGGGAGTATTTTTTAACTTATAAAACATTCAATTGCCTAATTGTATGTGTACGAATAATAATTATGACGTAAATGATTTTCCTCATGATTTCTACTACATAAGAGTATTATTTAGGATGAAAAGTTATCTGTGGTTTTTAGCTACTGTTTTGTAAAACTTAGAAATACAATTTCAATATCTATACGAAACATTTACATACAGTATTTTAGTTGACTATTTTTATGTATCTAAATTTCGACTGTTTTTTGTATCAATTCGTCAAGACATAATTTTATCATTAATAATCTGATTACAGCCCGAGAGCTTTAGCTCGGGGGGCTTTAATTTTTGATTATTAATGACAAAATTATGTTGAAATGATTTGCAAAGAACGAGAAATTTAGCCACAATAAAAATAGTTGCTGATTTATCAAGGTCGCGTTATATTTGGGAAAATTATTTCTTGAGTCGAGAATATAGAAATTTAATCTAATTGGGTATACTAGTCGGAACACAAAATAAGATTTATTTCAAATAACGTGTTTAACAGTAAGAATAATAACATAAACTACTTGAAATTAAAAACACGTTTCCTGTGTGAACAATCTGCGACATCTGATCAGCTTTTAAAGATCTAGCAACTGTATTTACTGCACTAGAGCAATTATCTTGACTCCTTAATTTACCTATAATATTTTGGTGATGTTGCTCATTCATCTGAAGGTAGTAGGGCTGTATTGATGATGAATTACCTTGTTTTGTTATCTCAATCAGTTGTTGTTCCAGTACTTTTTGTATATAAACCAATAGACAAGGCTGCTAATTTAGTCCACTTCGAGATTTTATTTTTGCCGAATGGTGAACTCTTGTACTGCCGAGATTTTCTTTTTTTCCAAAATGGATTTGGTGTCAAAAATAACCGTTGACAAGTAAAATTAAACTCTTCTTAGCATTAATTTTTTCAATAATGTTATAGGACATCTTTGAGTGTTTTGATTTGTTTCAAGCCACTTACTGCTTGTGCATTTCTTGTTTCCTCCTTGGCAAGTTTTTGTAAAATTGAATTGTGTTCTATTCTACCCTATTCTGTACCATCATTTTTGATGTTGTTGGATGTTAATGTGCTAGTTCATTTGCACAGAAGAAAAATAATATTAGTAGGACTGTATATTTTGAATGTAAAGAATTAAACATAATTATTGAAGAACACATCTGGTGCTCTGTACAGGATGGACTCTTGTGCACAACAACAACAACGTAAAAACGGAAGTGGCAAACACTGCTGCCCATAAAACTAGTAGTGGGGGATTTTAACCCGCTAATTTCAAATTTTAAAGTATACAATTGTAAACATGCTACCCACGTTAAAATGGAAAGGCATTTCAAAATCTTAAACAAGTACATATAAGAACGATATAAATATTAGTATTACGTACATAATTATATGCAATGTATAACACAGGAGTCTTTTAATAAAGATATGAAAACCAAAGAATCTAGTCACTTTTGTTTATTTTAGTCTCTTCTATAGGAAGTGGACATATCTTTGAAAATGTCCTTTTGATTATTCCCTTGGAAGTACAAATGGATGCAACTCTGGAGATACCATCGCTGCCAGGATGCATGGTTACAATTCGTCCAAGTTTCCAATATAACGCAGGAAGTTTATCATCTTTGATAAGAACCATTTGATTCTCAAGTAATGTACGTTGATTTTTGAACCATTTTACACGAGTTTGAAGTTCATCTATGTATTCTTTGCTCCAACGAGCCCAAAAATGTTATTGAAGCTGCTGAATGCTTTGATACACTGATAGTCCGGGGACTGCAATGTCTGCTAAACGAGGATCAGCTATCGAGTTTGCTGTACGTCCAATCAGAAAGTATGAAGGAGTCAGAGGATTAAAATCATTTGGGTTACAAGAGAGAGGTGATAAAGATATGGAGTTCAGATTTCCTCCACTTGTGATAATAATGTTGTAACTCCTCAAATGTTAATAAAGTATTACCAACAACTCTCTTTATGTGATATTTGTTTGACTTTACCACTGCTTCCCACAATCCACAGAAATTTGGAGAGTTTGGAGGAATGAAGTGCCAATTTATTTCATCAGTAGCAACTGCTTCTGTCAATTCAGAATGTTTATCTTTTAAGAATTGACCTAACTCATGCAGTTCATGCTTAGCACTAATGAAGTTAGTGCCATTGTCAGAAAATATATGTAACAGTTTTCCACGACGCGCAGTAAACCGTCTCAATACAAGAATGAATGACTCAGTTGTTAAACCAGTGACCAAATCAAGATGTACAGCTTTTGAAGTAAAACAAATGAACAAGCATATGTATGTTTTGGAAGTTTTTGACCCGCGACCCTTTTTGTCTTTTATGAGCAATGGACCTGCATAATCTACACCAGTAGTCATGAACGGATAGGAAGAAGTAACACGCAATGCAGGTAGATTATCCATAAGAGAATTTAAAATTTTCGGAGAAGCACGAAAGCAAGTTATACAACGTCTACAGATTTGATTAGACAAACTTCTACCTCAAGTTATACAAAATCGTTCCCTGCAGAAATTGAGGTTTGATATTTAAAAGTTTTAGATGCTCAGAAGAAAGAATAAGATATGATAATTTGTGTTTGCAAGAAAGTAGTACTGGGTGCTTTGTGTCAAAAGAAAATTGTGAGTTCCGCAAACGTCCACCCACGCGAATGACACCATACTCATCTAACAATGGATTCAAATGCAAAATTTGATCACGGTTTGATCGATGATTTTTTTTAAGCATTTTAAGTTCTTGCTTGAAGGAATCACTTTGAACACGTTTAACAAGTTGAATAGTAGAACGATTAATCTCACTACCACTGAGTGATCCTAATATTCTATCATTTGCAGTTGTACGGCAGTTATGAACAAACCGTAAGCAATAGGCCATTCATTTAGAAGTATGGGATTGGTCTTCAACCAACCTAACACAATAGTAGAATCAGTCTAACAAAAGCGTTGGCAAGAATCAAGATTCAGTGCATTGGATGCTTGTTCCACTGCCCTAGCAAGCACTTGAGCACTACATAACTCAAGACGAGGTATAGTGGATGGCTTCAGAGGAGCAACTTTAGCCTTAGCAAACAGGATGTTGATGGAAATGCCATCTCTTTTGTTCTCAGAACGAAAATAAATACAAGCCCCATAACTTGTAAGTGAAGCATCGCAAAATCCATGCATTTGTACCTCAACATGATCACCGATAAAACATGTTTTGGTATTCTAATATGATTGAGAATGACTAAGCTCGAGCGAAACGATTTCCACCTTGGCTCTAACTGATGTGAAGCTTCTTGGTCCCAAGATAATTTCTCTAACCACAATTGTTGGAGAATAATTTTTGCTACAATGGTCCAAGCACTCAAAAACCCCAATGGATCGAATACCTGAGCGATTTTAGATGAAAGCAAACCTTTAGTAATTGTGCCACTGTTTGGTTCAGATATCGAAAACTATTGAATCGGAATGATGTGACCAGGCTAAACCAAGTGTTTTGGTATATTCATGTGAACCTAAATCGAATACATTAGGATGAATATCCAAACATGAAAGTCTATTAAGAATCTGAGCATCATTAGACGCCCATTTCCTCAATGTGAAGCCACCAGACAACCGAATTTTAGGCAAAGTTTCAACAATGTGATAAGCATCTTCCAAAGAATCAACTGTAATAAGCAGACCATCGATGTAAAAGTTTTGTTTAATAACTCTCGAAATAGGAAGATGTGAATATTCACACTCAACTCCTAACTGAAACAATGAACGACTGGTCAAAAAGAGTGCAGAAGCGGTACCATAAGTTACCGTATTTGACTCGTAAGTTCTGATGGGTTCATCAGGATTGGATCTCCACAAAATGCTTTGCAGTGACCGCTGATTAGGATTAACTAACACTTGACGGTACGAATAGTAGAAATATCAAATGTCCTAGGTTTGACCCCCTGAGGAGCACCGGATATAGCAATAAATATATCTGACTTAAAACCATTGTCTACAACTTGCTGAGGTCTGTTTTCAAGATAAGATTTTAACAGAGCTATACACTTATCACTAAAACCGAAGCTTCTTAATTTCTCCAGTAACATACAATGAATTTTCCTGTCAAAAGCCTTGGGGAAATCTGTATAGACCACATCCACTTGTTCATGATCATTTAAAGCTTCTGCTTTGAATTCGTAAAACAACTCAAATTGGTAAAGGTAGATCGCCTTTCAATAAAACCATGCTGACTAGGTGAAATATAAGTTTTGATATGACTATAGATATGTTGTAATAAGAAAAATTCAAATACTTTTGCAAAGTTTGATAAAATGGCTATTGGCCGATAATTAATTATACTGGAAGCATCCCCAGATTTGTAAACAGGATTAACACGTGCTATTTTCCATATACCAGGAAAAGTACTACTCTTTAGACCTAAATTAATTATAAATAGCAGCGGTTAAGACCACTGCACAATCTTTAATTAGATCGCTGGGCACCTGGTCCATATCAGCTGTAGGCTTATTTTTTAATTATGGTACATAGAGCAAAATCTTAGATCCTAGATCTATTCTACAGAAAGTACAGTGGATTTGTATGAAAATTGTCTTGAAGAAGCTCGGTTAAAATTCAAAGCAGTTAATTGGCCGTTTTCTCTTTGACAAAATTTGTACTTTAAATATTGGGAAATGCCACAAAATTTATACTTGAATTGCCTCATGATCACAACCTACATCATTTATAATGTATTTATGGACATTCAAAATATCGTAATTAACTACACAATATCTCAACATACTAACATACAATAATTATCTTCAAACGTAACAGAGTAATAAACTTAAATTTTCGTTTTCCAAATCTAATGTATCTGTTTTGGATGGCTAAATATGAAGTAGAAAATTGCTGCTAATTATATGTAATAAATGTAAAAAATAATATATAATAAAGTCTACACAATATTTCTGTAGCAAAGTACAATCTCTAATTTAACTATCTGTTTTATAACAGTAGTTTGTTGAAAACTATTCTAATTTTGAACATTAACTGCTCTTGTTTCAGATTGCCAGTTTAGCACAAATAACAACCGAAGTAGGTCAGTGTCGTGCTTGGGTTCGTATAGCATTAAACGACAGCTTACTTTCATCATACTTTTCAACAATGCGAAATGATGCATCTGTATTAAAATCATATTATAATACTCACGCATATGTTCGTGATAATGAGTTATTGGATATCAGCCAGCGAATTGTTGAAGGTGTTGAAGCTGCTACTGATCTTACTGTTCCTTGTAATTCTAGTTTATTGAACACGTGGCAACTGCAGAGTTTAGTATTAGCAGGAATATGGTCGCCTACTTTACGAGCATGCCCTGTAAGTATCAGTTTTATTTTCTAACATATTGTAATACTTTTACTTATACTTTACTAAAAATAGCCTTTGATGTGATTAGTAACAACGGAATTGTAAACAATTGTATTACATTTTTGAATCGCCTTTAAGCTGCCAGAAGAAACTAGATTTAATTTCTTAAATGCGATTTACTCTGTGATTTCCTAATATGTAAAAGGCCATTCATATTAATGCCCCATTGTACAAAATATTATATTTATACTTAGTAGAAAAAACCTAACATTCCCGAACGACCTGAAAATTGATTGTCGAAGCGCAAACCGAGACAAGCAACAGGGAGTCCATGAATGTTGCTTTTCTTACATGTTATACATACTATTTTTGTGCAAACGTTTAAGAACAGCAAAAATTAAAACAATATTTAATTTTAAAAAGAATGAATAATTTTATTGTCCAATAAATGGTGCTCTGAAATTCTTTGCTAAATTTGTTGCGTAACTATGGATATGTATCGTGATATTTAATCGTCACACTCGACGCTTTGAAATTTGATTACTAGTATTTTCGAAAGTATTGAAAGTATCAGTACGAAATGATGATGAGAGATGATGAATAATTCATGACTCTGAAGGGAATATTTATAGTTTAAGGAGAGTATACAGATGGAAATTGTCAAACGTTGCTGAGGGATATATTGAAGAGTCTATTAACAACAAGATACAGATGATTTTAGTCATTTTTCAAGCTCTGTAGTGTGCAAATAATTTTCTTACATTACAGAAATGAACATTTCCTTACAGTTATTTTTCATTACTTGGCAACGATTAGACATATGAAAATATAGACTTTTTCTTCAAGAAATTTCATCAGAAATGTCATAATTTCTTAAATTTGTGGAAAATGAATTATCTTAATTGGTACATACCACCACATGTATACTTACATAAAGGATTACCAGTAAATTAAAGCAAAATTTTAACTTACTAAAAATTGACCTTGTTAAAAGATACTGGATGTTTTATTTTTTTTTAGTTTTTGTTATGAATCAAAAAGTATTACGAGTATCACTACAAAATTATGTATAACAGTATGTTTAGTGATAACAAACATTATATGAATATTTATCAAACCAGTACTTGTTACAGATGAATGAATCGTTAGATTGTTATATTTTGAATTGCGCATGAATCCCGTAACATATTAAGGGTTCACACATTGGTGCAGGAAGTGGCTAAATGGCTAAATGTAAAGAGGAATAAGTGAAATTACAATGCTAATAGTTACATTGAAACACTTTTTGTACTATCTTAATTGATGGTTTTTGCTCTAACAAATCCACAGCAGATGCTATATATAATTTTTTATTTGGTCTTCCATTCTACGTTAAATAGAAGAAATTCCGTAATTGCTGCTTTATTTGTGGACACCGGTATAGTCTTTGTGTACACCATAGCTTAATTATAAATAAATTGGACCAGTATGATATTGAAGGTGTGGCAAATATGTGGTTTATGTCATACTGAGAAAACAGAACTCAATATAAGACAGTTGTCAAATATGATACATTTAAATCTAGGAGGGCCCCAAGGTTCTGAATTGGGTCCCATGTTTATTCTTATTTTATATAAATGACTTCACACCTTCTATTAATTATGCTTCATGTACACTATTTAGAGTTCGTTGTACAAAATTCTCAACTCTATTTAAAGCAAACAAAACAACCACCTTCTTCTTGCTGCGTCACCTAATTCTATTTCATTATAAAAGTCATAACATTATCCCTGAAAACAGGTACAAACAGCTTTTATGCTACAGAAATTTATACAGCTACTTTCTAAAATAAACTCATTTTTAATCAGTCGTAACGTTAGAGTACCCTACTATAATTATTTCATAAAAGCAGCAAAAGTTACATCTAAATGTCAATTCCAGTTATCCTAATAAGATGAATCTCAACATATAAATCGGACAGGCATTTCCTACTTTCATCAAAGTGTATCAGAAACACCACAACAAAAAACTGTTTATAAAACTTATAACTTTAGTGATTCATCCTTTTATTCTATATAAAGATTCGTCTCTGTATTCTACATAAAGATCTTCATTGAGCCAGACCTGAATTCATTCTGCAAACCAGTAATTAATTTCCACCTCTGTGGGATTGAAACCAATCTGTCCAATGACCTTATCAATGAAGACGTTCACTTGTGTTCTTGTTACCTGTTCATGATTAATTCATTTTATGTTTCTGTCCACTGTCTAGCTCTCATCCTTTCCACTTGCTATGTCTTTGAGGATGTCATTGCATTCTTGAGCGGCCATATAGCCCCCCCCCCCAAGCAAGGTGGTGCCCAAAAACTTTTGATCTAATAATACGATTCAGGAAGCTTGAAATTGACCACTTCATTGACAGTATCCTCGCTGTATAAACGAGTGTATAGTATCGGTTTTCACTAAAGCGGACTCATGTTTGTCTAATCATAAGGAAGGACGATTTTCAGGTATTATCATACAATCGTAATATAATCATATCTGTCTAGTGATAAGAATATATGATTGATAGGTGCCGTAATGCAATAGGGTTGTTCTTGAAAGGTTTGATAACTCGTATTCCAGATTTCTCTGTGTTTCATGAATATTGAATTATTGTTTATATAGGTGTGAACCCCATTGCGATAGATCAGTAATAGTTAAAATTCGGAGTTAGTTGTAAAAACACATTTGCTAATGATTTTGATTTTGATTCAAGCACCTGTATTGCTTCGAATAATAAGCATGAAACAAGTCCATTAGCTAGAGCTAGCAGTAGCAAAGTACTTGTTCGACCAAAAGTAAGCAGCTTTTTAATTAAAACCACAAGCCAAGATAAAAAACAAATTGACAGTGCTATTGCCAAGTACTTTTATGCTTGTAATGCAGAAAAATATTACTATAAACAGATGATTGACAGTTTACGACCGGGATATGTTGCACCAAATCGAAAACAATTAGCTTCTCACTTACTCGATACTATCAACGAAGAAGCAACCATAGAAGCAGAGAAATTGCTAAGAGGTAAAACTGTAACACTGATGCAAGACGGATGGTCAAATGTGCATAGTGATTCCATCATTACCATATCAGATGGAAATAGGTCTTATTTTATTTCAACTGTTGAAACCGGTTCAAATCGCAAAACGTCGGAGTACTGTTTGGAATTAGCTTTAGAAGCTATTAAAGAACGTGAATTGAAATATGGCTGTTAAGTTAAAAGTTTTGTAAGTGATAACGAAATAAAATGAGAAACATACTAGAGGAACTTAAAAACAGGAAGATTAGAGCAAATGATTTAGAAAGTGATGATGAGATCGAAGGTAATGGAAACACGTTTTTTATTTCATATGGTTATGCATCCCATTATCTGAATTTCTTAGGGTAGGATATATGCAAAACAAAAAACATCTCTTCGATTCTTAGTCAAGTTGCGCAGGTATCAAAATACTTTTGAAACCACCATGTCCCAAAGGGTCTTCTAAAAAACTATGAAGGTTCATTGGAACCTCAAATTCCAGGTGATACTAGATGGAACAGTCAAATTGCTTGCTTAGAAATGTTTCTCAAAAACAGAGAATTTTATATCAAAATATCTCTTGAATATGAAAATGACATAGACGATCAAATTTCAAAAGTAATATCTAGTATGGCAATTTATAAAGAGGTTAAGCACTTACAGCAACAACTAAAGCCAATTGCAGTTGCATTTGATCGATTGCAAGCTGATGATGCTTCTATCGCAGACACATTAGAGGAGTGGCTGAATCTTCTATCCAGTGAGAATTTAGAACCATATGCAAAATTTTTAAATATTAGATTTAGTGATTCGATTACCTCTGCCCATATTGTAGCACATATGTTGCACCCAATTTATATGGGAAGAAAATTAACTTATGAATAAAAGGAGAATGCAAGAATGTGGGTGAACACTGAAGCAAGTGCAGAGTTTTTACCACTAGTAAAATTCAGCCTGCAGATGAGCCTATTTCTTAAATCTTTTTTTTCGGGTGGTATAAAAGAAACACTAACTCCAATTGAATTTTGGGCAGCATTGCATTATGAAAATATAAATTTAAGTTTTGTAAACTTTGCGACACATCTTCTTAGATGTGTTGCTTCATCTGCATTGATCGAGAGATTGTTTTCAAACCTTCATTTTATTCAATCAAAGCTAAGAAACAGATTGGGGACAGAAAAATTAGTTAATATATGTAAAATGCTTAATTCCATTCATAGAGATTGTCAACTTATGAATATGATTATTAAGATTTACTGTATTTTTAACTTGTCATAATTTAAAGCATATGAGGTATTATATATCTACTTAGTCTTACCTAAAACTTTAAAATAATTTTTTATTACAAATTATTATCGTCACTGTTTCAATCAGAGTTGGATTTTATTTGTTGCCTGGGGCTACGGTAGCTAGGATGCAATTACTAAATACTGTTGTGCTTTTTTAGTGATATCAAAATAAATTACTGTTTAATTTGAGTATGATATTAATTTCTTCCACTGGTCAAAACTTTTTTTTCCCGGGACAGTTTAAACCATCCAGTTAGAACCATGCTGGTTTAAATTTGCCAACCCTGATGTGGATATATTTTACTCATAAAAATGTATCGCCACACAAATTGAAATTGTGAATTTATTGTTATTGTTGGAAAATTCAATTACTAATTTTTTCTTTTTAGGTTACTGCAGGAATGGATATTGCACAATCCCTTCAATCCACTTCAGCAATAAATTCAGAAACAGGTTCCATTAATTCAGCATTATCATTTGCTTCTCTTAGTTCAGGAATAGCTCCTTACTTGGCATTTAGTGAAGAAGAAGCCTTAAAAATAATATTAGCGAAACATTCTTCAGATACGAAATCCAATTCTCCTCAGCAACTTCCTATAAAAGACGAGAAAAGTGTAGAACATCCTATAGAATCACATACTAGGGAAACACACAGTTCTAATAGTCCTCCAGCAGCGCTGTTGGGAAATTCTTTGAGTAGAAAATCAAATTGGCCATTTTCGGAAAGTCCTGATATTGCTGATCATTCTGATGAGGTTAGTCCTCAAACAGATTCAATTGGAGAGTTTCCATCTAAATCAACAGAAAGTAGCTATCATGCTGTTATTGAAAGTTACAACAATTTAGCTGGGTTGGTCGTTAAAACCCCTGATTTTCGAGAAATTTTGCAAAATTTTGAAGAGCATATGAAAAATAATGTTGAAAAAGAAATTAGTCATGTGAAAGTTAGTATATTTTACTAAGTGTGGTTAATAGTAATTTGTAAAATTCTTTACAGGTAGAAGAAATTGTAAAAAATTCACCGGTATTAGATGGCATTCAGGATTCTGAACCACTACCATTAGAAAGTTTTATTGGAAAAATTGCTCAAGAACGTGGAATGGATTTTCAAAATTATGAATGTGCAAGTTGCAGTCAAACACTGGGAATAACACATTCGCCAAAGTATGTTACATTATAGATGTTCTGTTCTTTTAATTTAAACTACTATATATTTATTTATTGAAATTTTGAACTTTCGTGTTATGCACTGGAGATTTTGTAATTTGTTCAAGTCAATATTTCCTTGTGTTTAATTATTTTTTTTATGTTGAACATTTAGAATCATTATAAATGCTGTGACTGTGGTTGCACTGGTCTTAGCAACTTATTGTTTATTTTTTTTAATCTATCGTAGGAGCCTGCAAACTTTCTTTTTTATAAAATGTCAAATATTAAATATTTTGGTTACTGCAAACCAAGAGTAATTCAAGGATATTACAGGTTAACTCACTTACATAGCATACAAAATGCAAATTTTTACTAATAATGGAACAAACTATATTGTTTAGAAAATATACGTATCAAAAACTACTAGTCTGGAATTGTTGAAAATTCAACTTTAAGAACGAGAAAAGAAGCAGACATTTGAAAACTAGTCTCGAGGAAGTTTGTTCTAAAATTAAGAATTGGGATAGGAGTAACAGGTACAGAAAAAAGAATGAAAAAACCTAAACAAAATAATCCAGGCGGTAAGAGTGAAAAACTGCCTGACTCTGGCTTGGGACTTGTGGTGGAGTCGCGTGGGCAGAAAAAAAGCAAGAATAAATGAGAATTAAAAACCTGAAAGGCATCAAGGATTATCACAGTACTGCAGCTGGCTCCGCGATCCCACTATGGCATGATTACCTTACCTATCTCTTGAAAGATAAATAAAATACGAAGAAAAAAAAGAAATGTACCCCGACTTCTGCAAGAAGGTATACCTGTCATAAAATAATTCACTCCAGAACAAAAAAACTCTACTATATTATACTAGTAAGACAAAACGAAATGAAAATATGAAAATTAAATATGTATGTAAGGTCCAAAAGTTATTTTGGGAATAAAACTTGCTGAATTAATAACTAGGTGACCAATTCAGTTACCTTAAAAAGAGGTCGTATTTTGGAATATGCAGTTGAGATCAACAGTGAATTATGAAAGTAAAAGCTTGAGCTACTCGTTAGTGTTTTACATAACATTAATTGCTTATTAATATCATGTTATGAGTAAATGGAATGCTAAATTAATTAAATTTTTGTGTCCCCTGAAGTGGTGGGGATTCTGTAGCATTATATTGGTGCGTCGACTAACTGCAGTGATACAGAAATGGGTTTCTACAGTAAAATTATAAAAGAAAATAGAAATTTGAAATAAAAGTAATAAATAAAATAACTGAAAGATAAAAAAATTGTACGTAACACTAACACTTACCATGAAAGGTTTTCTCTGTCAAAATCGAGTGGTGCCAAACCATCTCTAACAGCAGTTCTTTTGATGTTATTTCCATATTATGGAGGATGGTTTTTCCAAAGAAATCTGCTTTGGTATCCTAGACTTTATAACCTTATATCCTACCTTTTTCGAAAATACCTTAAAAACACTTAATTTTTCGTATTTAACGAAATTTTTCAAAATATAATGCCTCTTCCACATAAGACTCCGTCACTCGGATAGCTGAATATCCTTTACAATTAGATGACTCTCCCTGGTTCCTAGGTGAATTCAAATAAAGGTCAACCTAAACTGTATTAAACTCTATTCACATAAAGTAATATCACAAAAAATACAAATTTACTTTCCAAAAAATAATTTCTTAACCTCAAATCTAGTCAGGTATTGCTTTAATAAATCCTAAATAAAATATATTAAATTTTGCCATATCACTAAACAAAGCCTAAAAAAAACATTAAACTACATCGAACAATAATAATTCATTCCAAACTTTTCCCATTTGCCATATGAATCACGTTACATTATAAATCTCAATTTAGTTAAAAATGCACTTTACAACGCATAGAAAGCAACTTCTCTATTCTATTCTTTCATTGTCCGCTCCAGAAATATTAAATTACTTAATTTCTTATTACCGAAATACATACATATCAGTGACATTAAAAAATTTATGTAACATTGTTTTTGAAAAGCTCATACTATTACTCACTTTTTAATTCTAGGATTTCTAACAACTGTTAGAATTTTTCCTTTCAATATCCATATGCATGCTCTTGTGTGAATGTGTGAAATGATATTTCAGAGGGCTAAAAATTAAGAAAATAAAGGAAAACGATCATTTCTTATAATAACATGTTGCAGTTTTTACGTCACTTTGATCATGTCTTAATAAACAAGAAAAATTTACAATTTTAAAAACAAGTTTAATTTACTATCATAGGCATAAAACTAAATACATAAAGTTGCAACAATACACAATCTTTAAATAATACAATATTAATAATAAAAATATCAGTACCCATAAGGCTAAGGTTTTTGTTAAGTTACAGTTAAAGTTTATGCATCACAAAGCTTATAAATATCCTGTTTTGACAATTACAATTACATTGATGGTTCATCGCTATATCAGATCTCTAGGTAGGAACAACTTTAAACTAGAGGCCATGGGTCTATATTAATCTGCACTATCTAAGGTATTTCTTTTGTCAGAAGATAAGCGAAGCAACCTCCTCTAAACAATAGCAGTGTTCACCAGCAAATAGCTGCAGATGTTGAAGGAACTCTGGGGCTAGATATTTAATCACCCATTTTGGTTTGAAGATACCATTAGAAAAGCCAGCATCATGTCTTCCAGATCTGAAGTGGTACACTATGGAACTATGAAACAAAAGGAAACTGTTTCAGTGGTCCCTTCTAAGAGGCAGTACAAATAACGCCGACCTCTAATTAATAAAAAACTAGCCATCAAAGCACTTTCTGCATTTTATGTTACTAACAAAAGTATCAAGGCGAAAAACAACAAACATAATTATAATAATATCCAAAACTAATTATTTCGAGTTCCTCGCATCTATGTGATAGAGATAAACCCAGGTCGTGCCATGTCCAGGTATCCTAGTACGTATAAAAGCAGGACCCAAATTCTGCTTTTAAGTATATTTGTTAAATAGGGCTAGAAATATATCGCTCTTGATGTATCTAAGTATCAAAAAGAAGGGCTATGAAGCAGCACACAATGAATTTTGATCGAAATAGAAATTCACTTGTTACAAACTATTAATGTATCGAATGGAATTGCTTTCACCAATCTAGGAAACTGGTTCAAAGTTACTTGCAAATGCAACTTGGATAGTATTATGCTAGCATTGGAACGTTTAGAAATTCTTTTTAGAATGAAAGTGAAATTATTAAATCCCATGCGGCAAACAATAGCCATAATTGAGAACTACAAGGGTGTATTTAAAGATATGATTGAATGAATAAAATAAGAAAACAGTTATATATGCAAGTAGCTTCTATAACAATGAATGTATTGAGGTTGCACATAAAGGAATTACATTGCTTGAAAAAGGGTCCTGATTTAATCTTAATATCAAGAATATCTAGTAAATTATTGATCAATCAAGTTGTTAAAAATATACTAGCATCTATGTAGCTTGTAATACTTCAGTTTGTTACATATAATCAATTAGTGCAAACAAGAAATATGGCATTTAAATCAAGTGAGATGAAAATGGTGTGGCCTTTGCTGAGGAACTAGCTAAAAATGGGAGCCTTTACAGAACAACTGAATAAAATTGCAAAGGCCGGTAAACAAAAATTAATACAGCACTACAGCCAAATGAAACAAGACTTTATAAAAGAATAAAATACATGGAAAAGCGAAGTGAAATTTTCTGGAGGTTTTGATAAACCGGAAGCAAAGTTTTTCAAAAAGTTGTTTGAAAGCTCATCGGAAACGGAGAAGATATTGTGAATGAAACGACAAATAAATTAAGTACCAGTACAAGCACAGGAACTGGCAACTCACAAATTAAGGAATGTTGACGAAAGTGAACTTGTGTCAAGGTTCAGCATGAAACCACCTACATTTGATGAGAAATCACTTTGGCAGACATTTCGAGCAATTCGACAGATTGATAAGTGAGGCGAAATTGTTGCAATCAAGGTCACTCAATTTGTAGCCCCTTAATTACTCCTGTGGGATCATCTTAAAAATAAAGTTTATTGTACAAAACTTCAAAATTTGAATTAATTAAGACAGCGAATTATTGACGGGATAATATGTCATCGATGCCTTTTATGAAAGTAACGAGGCACAATTCGAGCACCTGTTGTAATTTGTTAGATACTCACATGCTCTCAGAGACAATTAGCTTTTGAAAATGCAGATTTCTTGCAATCTTTTTAATGATGCTTTTGAACCATGATATCTAGAAAGTGGATAATGCTATCGGCCCGTTCTGTGCCGCCAACAACCAGTGAGTCAGTAAAATTACAATAAAAGTTTTCAATTGGTAAAAATATTTTTGTGTGATTAAGTGATATGCAGACCATGACAAGGTCACCAGAGGCAATCGACATTAGATACTAGTTTAAAATATAGTCGCATATGAATTGGACCAAAGAAAATATTCAGCACACTGTTATTTTGTTGAATTAGCATTTATTTGAATTTTATAATTTCACAGAAACAATTATGCTTATTTGATAATATATATTTTTAACAATTAATCAACAATATCTAATACTTATATCAGCAACAGCAATTATAAAATATAGACAAAAAGGAAAAAGTGTCTGGCGTTTAATAATTGGACCAAATTTTTTTGAACAATTTGTCGGAGTTACCACTGTGTACAATCACCCTTTCGTTTTAAAACTGCATCAATTTTCTTTGGCATTGTATCAATTAATGTTTAGCAGTTCCTCTGTTGAAATTTATTCCAAATTGCCTGAATTCTATTTTTTAATTCTGAAATAATGCAAACTGGTGTGGTTTGAAGTATTTTTTTCATCTGATGCCAAAGGGTTTCATTAGGGGAGAGATCAGGACTGCTTGAAGGCCATTGTAAAATAGGCACATTCATTTCTTGCAACCACGATGTAACTGATTTTACTGTATGGCAGGCTGCACCATCTTGTTGAAATATAAATTCCCCTTCTGGCAGTTGAATTTTATTAATGGACGGCAACAATTCTTCTTGTAAAATTGTCTTGTATTTTGCAGCATTGACAGTGCCGTCAATAAAAAGCAGACGTCCAACTCCTTGTGATGACATGCATCCCCGCACCATCAGAGATGCCGGAAACTTAAACTTTTTTTGAGACAATCTCTGTGATATTCATCCCCTGGCATTCGAATAACTACTTCGTGAATCGCCAACGCATATCTCAAACTTAGATTCGTCACTCCAGATAACCGAGTTCCACTGACGACTAACCTAGTTTTGGTGCTCCTTTGCCCATAAATATCGGTTTCGTTTTCGTTTAAGGAGTGGATTTTTCTTAGCCTATAGTAAAATAATATAAGTTTTTACGATTGTAGAAACTTACCTTGTAGAACCCATATCCCATTTTTTTCATTCTCCTCAAACAAGTATCTTTTGATATTGGTCTGCTAATCGCATTTGCCCATTTTACAGCTAATTCTCGCGAGGAAACTTGACGGTCTTCGTTAATAAGTGCCCGGAGAGTTCGCTCATCTCTTTTCGTAATCTTTGAAGTATGCCCAGTTTTAACTTTTGTTTGAATATTTCCAATCTTTTTAAATTGAGAGATTGTTTCTTACTGTTCCTTGAGGAATACTTGAATTTTTTGCAATTTTATGCCCAGAAAGTCCATTTTTTATGAGCAGCAACAATAGAATTTCGCATATCGATAGACAACTTTCAGCGAACCATTTTGACAAGTTAATAACCACGTAATAACTTATAAAACTCAAATAATGCTGGAATTTGTTTCTTTAAGGCATTCTTGATAAAATATTTGTCTGAAGAAATAATAAATATTTGTTCGTTGATAGTTCAATTCAATATGCGCCAGCTATAACTTAGTTTTTTTCTATATTTTACAATTATTGTAGTTGATGCAAGTATTAGATATTATGGATTAGTTGTTTAAAACACATGGAATCAATTAAGCTTAATTGCCTCTGCTAAAATAATGAACATCAAATACATTCTAATTTGGAGAAATAACGTATCGCAAATTTCTTTTGGTCCATTACATATGCGACTGGGCTCGTAATAGCATGATCAACAATAGGTAAGAAGTCGCATTTCAGTGAGAGGCGTTAGTTGAGTTGGTAGTAGGCTAGCTTCTATTGAAAATGCATGTAATTTTGATGATTGGCAGTATTTTATATTTGGTTCAATAGTATGATTTTTTACAGTGCTTGTGGCTACACTGGCGAATACTTCTGTGATAAATGTATGGGTGTAGAATCAACACAAATCCCAGCTCGAATTATAAAAAACTGGGACTTCAGTGCATACAAAGTTTCGATAAAATCATATACTTATTTAGAAGAAATTAGGGATCTTCCATTAATCGATATAAAGGTCAGTTTATAAAGTCAAGTATTTTAAATATATGTCATGTTTCAGGAAATTAATTTTTATATTTACACGGTAGCACATGAAATGGTCCGATTACGTAAATTGCGGATACAGTTGAATTTTTTGCGTGACTATTTATATACTTGTCGAGAACCAATAATTGAACAACTACAACAGTTAGTGAATGGAAAAGACTATATGTATGAACACATTCATAAATATTCGATTTCTGTAAGAAAAATTATTCAGAATGCTTTATTATAAATTTGTTTTCAGGATTTAATTGATTTGCACAATGGGTCATTAATTGAACATTTAAAACAAGTTGTTGGTTTTGGTATTGATCATGTACAGAGTTGTTGGTTGTGTAGTCAAAAAGGATTTATTTGTGAAGTGTGCAACAAATCAAAAGTTGTATATCCATTTGATTTAGACAATGTTTATAGGGTAAGGAACAAGGGTATACCCCTTTTTATTAGCAGACAAGTACAAAAGTACCCAACGCCTTGAGGCAAAAGATGTTTGATAAATATCTTTCTTTTTTTAATAAGCAATATAAAACAACAAAGACAATTTAAAGAAAAATACTTTAATTGCTTTAATAAACACTGAATTATTAAAATCGTATTGTTCCGTCAGCAAGAGCTTCCTGCATATACTGATATTATAAGTTCTTTATGATGGACACATTGGAGTTTAATAGGTGAATTACCAATATGACAGGAATCTAATGAATTATGCAGTTTAATTATTTGATCATACAAAAAGAAGCTATTGCCAATACAACTTTTATTTATTATAAAACTTCATTCAGTTCCTAAACCTTTTATAGGGTTCCGGGTGATCCTGGAAAAGTCAGGGAATATAATTTTATACTTAGAATTCCTGGAAAGTATCGCAAATACACACCTGAAAATCTGGGAATAGTGAAAAATTCCTCGAATAGAGTAAAAATTCCTAGAATTTTCACTATTAGTATTAAATTCTGTGTTGTAAATTAATCTTTTATATATACTTGTGCAAAAAACAAATTTAGGCTGTATCAGATACTGCCACAGTTAATTTCGTGAAATTGTCAAACGTGGATAATAAAAAGAAAATAATTTCTTTAATCTGATAATTTATTTGCAATCCACATTCATGAAATATAGGGATTTTTTAGGTCCGCACGTTGTTGCCTCATTTTTGTATTCTAATTATACTTTGTCTTTACACATCGTACATTTTAAGAAAATCTGTAAATTTTGAAATTTCAAATTCATAGCATTGAGTTGACGAGATACGGACTTGGAGCTCAGGATGTGTTAACACATACACTCTTCTTCAAAACAGTACTTGGTTAACTCTGATCAGAGTAGTCTCCAAGATATGATCACTTTTATGGACACGTATTGAATCCAAGAAGTCGGAAATTATGGCTTCATTTTGGGAGTGTGTAGTTTGTGATGTTTGGTTGATGAATGTCATATTGATACTAGCCCAGCCTTTAATCTTATTTAAGATGAGACCAAAATGGCAGTCATTATCATTAGGTCATTCTGGAACTAGTTGAATGCCTATCTCTGTTTCATATTCTGATTCAACCTACATGTTTCCCTGACATTCCCAACAACCTACATCTTTCACTATCTGTGTGCAATAGCCTAATCTAGATGTATGTCTACCGCTCTTTTCCCTTTTTCTGTTTCTAATATATTACGCACTATTCCCGTGCCCTATCACCCTATCTTTCCTATTTTTTTTACAGCGTTCCACATATTTCCTTCACCTACTATTTCTAGAACCTCTTTGTTCTTAACTTTGTTTGTCCAGCTTCATTATGCATCTGTAGCATCACATTTCAAGAGCCTCTATCTTTTTCCTATCCTCTCCTACTGTCCATGTTTCACAGGCGTACAGGGTTGTGCTTCATATATATATATATAATATATTTTAAAGATAATGACCTTCTAGTAATATTAAATGCTTTAATGGGTTTGAGGTCAGCTGGTAAAAAGAAAACTCTTTTATAATGCCTAAATTTTCGGATATATTTAATCCTTGATCACAGGTTTCTAAAAATGTTACAAACAACTAGGCTAAATTATATAAATATTAATTGAACTTACAAGATGAGTTGTTTTAAAAAATTAACATCGAAGTATTAAACATAACTTTTTAGTTTTTCACTTTTAAATGTAAGAAGGATATATAATTTGTATAAGAAAAAATGTAAAAATAAAAATTATGTCAGATTTTGAAATATTTCAAATTTTCTGTTTTAATAGGATACCTGATACCTTTGTTTAATGTATATGTTATGTTGTATGTGATAGTTGTTGTTTGTATGCATGTGCGTTTGTGTGTGTGTGTGTGTGTGTGTTTGTTTGTGTGTGTGTATGCGCATGTGTTAGGTTGTATGGTGTGTATGTGTCTATGTATTTATAACGTTAAACATATTAACAAATATTACATTAGGTATGTAGTTATGTTTTAAAATTAAGTAAATATGTGTAAATCGAGCTCAAACCACTAATATCAGTTTTTTTATTTATACTATCTTTTGAAATAAAAATGTGATACATTTCAAGAAATAGTCTTTTTTGTTTATCTTTCTCTAATTCTAAAATTTTTGGATTTTTGAAATCTATTCTGTGATCTAAATTAGCTAAATGACTCGCTAAAGCACAGGAATTTGGTTTAACCTTTATGTCACTTCTGTGTTGTGTTATCGTTGATTTAATGATTGACATGTTTGTCCAATATACAAGCCATTACAATCTAAACAATTAATTTGGTACACAATATTTTTTTGAAATAGTTTGGGTGTTTTATCTTTTAATTTTGAAAAGAGATTGTTGACTGTTAAAATATTTTTCTTTGCATACTTAAAATTATAATTTTTAAATACTTTAATTAGCTTATGAGTTAATTCATTGTCTATATTTGGTATTGTTTTATATATTTCTAAATTTTTGCTGTCGTTACTACTTGTGTTATTTTGTTTATATTACTGTTACTGTTGTTTGTGTTTTATATTCTTCAGAGGTATATAGTAATTTTGTTATTAAAGGAGTAGGATAGTTGTTGTTTTTTAAAATGTTTGAAAGTTTTTTTATATTTTTATTGTAGAATGTTGGATGACATATTCTTTTAATTCGGTTTTTTAATCCTAAAATGAAATTTATTTTTGTTTTGAAAGGGTGATAGGAATGGTAATTTAAATACCTGTTGGAATGGCTTTGTTTTTGATACCAATCTAAAATTATTTTATTTTCATCGTTTCGAATTAATAAAGTGTCTAAGAAAGGTACCGATTTATTTGATTCTGTTTCTATTGTGAATTGGATATGACTATTATAGCTATTAAAAATATTAAGGGTTTCAACTATTTTATTTTCTGGGATAGCCGTTATTAAATCATCAACAAATTTTTTTAAAAATGGAAGGTTAAACGGAAGTTGTGGAATAACACTATTTAATAATTCATCCATAACTATTTGTGCTATAATAGGACTAAGATTTGATCCCATTGGACATCCAAAAATTTGTAAATAAAATTTGTTATTAAAGGAAAAATAACTGTTATCAAAAAGAAATTCAATGATTTGTAAAAAAATAGTTTTTGAAAATTTACAATTTGGTTCAATTGTATTCCAAAATTTACTGATGTTGTTCATAACTAAGTCTTTAGGGATATTTGTAAAAAGAGATACAACGTCTAAACTTATTAATACATAATTGTTTGGTAATTGAAAATTGTTTAATTGTTCCGAAAACTCAAAAGAATCTGTTATATTATGATTGTTTTTAGGGATAGATTTTGTTAGAATTTCAGAAATAAATTTTGACAGCTTTTCAGTTGCTGCATTGTTTGTAGCAACAATGGGACGGAGTGGATAATTGTCTTTATGTATTTTTGGGAGACCATAAAGTTTTGGGATTGTGCTGTTATAATTATTAAAAGATTTTGCCTCTAAATCACTAATCATTTTTATTTCTTAATAGTTTTATAAGATCTAATGTTTGTTTTGTAATTTTGCCGTTGGATCATTTTAATTTCATTGTATATATTATTATCCATTAGTAAATCAGACATTTTTGTATATAACTTGTTTTAGATATATAGCAGGTGACATTGCCTTTATCAGCTTTAACTATTAACAAATCTTCATTTTCTTTTAAAAATTTTTTTGCATTGAATATAGTCGTACAAGAATTTTGATTTCCTTTTTGAGTTTTGACGGACAAAGTTTGTAATAATATTAGTGATATAAGCTCGATTTAGGTTTCTATCTTCTTCCTTCGTTTCTAAAATTAAATTTTCTAAATCCGCTAATAATTTTATAATTACATTGCTACTGATTGAAGGTTGTAAACTAAATTTTGGACCTAAGGCAAGAATTATTTGTATGTTATTAGGTATTTCTACTGTGCTAATATTTTTAAACCAATTTGAAGTTTCAAAGATTTCAATCTTATTCAATTTTGAACGCTTGTCAAATTTTTTAAGGTTGACAAGTTTGACTTTTTGAAATTTTTGATTATATAAAATTCTTTGTCTGCGTTCATATTCGTTAAATATATAATTTGGAATAATATTAGCAACAGTATGTTTAACGTTATCTAGTTCTTTATAAAAAGAGCTTATGGATTGATGGGTGTATTCAATTTCTATATTTAAAACCTTTTGGATAACCTATTCATAAAATTTTAATTTTAGAGAATTTTGGTAATTGTAATACTTAAACAAATTATATAAACTTCTTGAAGCATTAAATATATGATTTGGCAGAATATCCATTTTCCTACATTGTAGTAAAAATATTTTTCGATTTTCAAACGATGTCAATTTGGTGTTTATAATTGCCCAGCGTTTCAGGAGGTAAGTGCATTCAGCTCCATATTTGATTGCGATGGTCTGATAAAATCCCATATCTTCTATGATATATTTTAAAGATAATGACCTTCTAGTAATATTAAATGCTTTAATGGGTTTGAGGTCAGCTGGTAAAAGAAAACTCTTTTATAATGCCTAAATTTTCGGATATATTTAATCCTTGATCACAGGCTTCTAAAATGTTACAAACAACTAGGCTAAATTATATAAATATTAATTGAACTTACAAGATGAGTTGTTTTAAAAATTAACATCAAGTATTAAACATAACTTTTTAGTTTTTCACTTTTAAATGTAAGAAGGATATATAATTTGTATAAGAAAAATGTAAAAATAAAATTATGTCAGATTTTGAAATATTTCAAATTTTCTGTTTTAATAGGATACCTGATACCTTTGTTTAATGTATATGTTATGTTGTATGTGATAGTTGTTGTTTGTATGCATGTGCGTTGTGTGTGTGTGTGTGTGTGTTTGTTTGTGTGTGTGTATGCGCATGTGTTAGGTTTTATGGTGTGTATGTGTCTATGTATTTATAACGTTAAACATATTAACAAATATTACATTAGGTATGTAGTTATGTTTTAAAATTAAGTAAATATGTAAATCGAGCTCAAACCACTAATATCAGTTTTTTATTTATACTATCTTTTGAAATAAAAATGTGATACATTTCAAGAAATAGTCTTTTTTGTTTATCTTTCTCTAATTCTAAAATTTTTGGATTTTTGAAATCTATTCTGTGATCTAAATTAGCTGAATGACTCGCTAAATTTTTTTACATTTTTTCTTATACAAATTATATATCCTTCTTACATTTAAAAGTGAAAAACTAAAAAGTTATGTTTAATACTTCGATGTTAATTTTTTAAAACAACTCATCTTGTAAGTTCAATTAATATTTATATAATTTAGCCTAGTTGTTTGTAACATTTTTAGAAGCCTGTGATCAAGGATTAAATATATCCGAAAATTTAGGCATTATAAAAGAGTTTTCTTTTTACCAGCTGACCTCAAACCCATTAAAGCATTTAATATTACTAGAAGGTCATTATCTTTAAAATATATTATAGAAGATATGGGATTTTATCAGACCATCGCAATCAAATATGGAGCTGAATGCACTTACCTCCTGAAACGCTGGGCAATTATAAACACCAAATTGACATCGTTTGAAAATCGAAAAATATTTTTACTACAATGTAGGAAAATGGATATTCTGCCAAATCATATATTTAATGCTTCAAGAAGTTTATATAATTTGTTTAAGTATTACAATTACTAAAATTCTCTAAAATTAAAAATTTTATGAATAGGTTATCCAAAAGGTTTTAAATATAGAAATTGAATACACCCATCAATCCATAAGCTCTTTTTATAAAGAACTAGATAACGTTAAACATACTGTTGCTAATATTATTCCAAATTATATATTTAACGAATATGAACGCAGACAAAGAATTTTATATAATCAAAATTTCAAAAGTCAAACTTGTCAACCTTAAAAATTTGACAAGCGTTCAAAATTGAATAAGATTGAAATCTTTGAAACTTCAAATTGGTTTAAAAATATTAGCACAGTAGAAATACCTAATAACATACAAATAATTCTTGCCTTAGGTCCAAAATTTAGTTTACAACCTTCAATCAGTAGCAATGTAATTATAAAATTATTAGCGGATTTAGAAAATTTAATTTTAGAAACGAAGGAAGAAGATAGAAACCTAAATCGTGCTTATATCACTAATATTATTACAAACTTTGTCCGTCAAAACTCAAAAAGGAAATCAAAATTCTTGTACGACTATATTCAATGCAAAAAAAAATTTTTAAAAGAAAATGAAGATTTGTTAATAGTTAAAGCTGATAAAGGCAATGTCACCGTTGCTATATCTAAAACAAGTTATATACAAAAAATGTCTGATTTACTAATGGATAATAATATATACAATGAAATTAAAATGATCCAACGGCAAAATTACAAAACAAACATTAGATCTTATAAAACTATTAAGAAATAAAAATGATTAGTGATTTAGAGGCAAAATCTTTTAATAATTATAACAGCACAATCCCAAAACTTTATGGTCTCCCAAAATACATAAAGACAATTATCCACTCGTCCCATTGTTGCTACAAACAATGCAGCAACTGAAAAGCTGTCAAAATTTATTTCTGAAATTCTAACAAAATCTATCCCTAAAAACAATCATAATATAACAGATTCTTTTGAGTTTTCGAACAATTAAACAATTTTCAATTACCAAACAATTATGTATTAATAAGTTTAGACGTTGTATCTCTTTTACAAATATCCCTAAAGACTTAGTTATGAACAACATCAGTAAATTTTGGAATACAATTGAACCAAATTGTAAATTTTCAAAACTATTTTTTACAAATCATTGAATTTCTTTTGATAACAGTTATTTTTCCTTTAATAACAAATTTTATTTACAAATTTTTGGATGTCCAATGGGATCAAATCTTAGTCCTATTATAGCACAAATAGTTATGGATGAATTATTAAATAGTGTTATTCCACAACTTCCGTTTAACCTTCCATTTTTAAAAAAATTTGTTGATGATTTAATAACGGCTATCCCAGAAAATAAAATAGTTGAAACCCTTAATATTTTTAATAGCTATAATAGTCATATCCAATTCACAATAGAAACAGAATCAAATAAATCGGTACCTTTCTTAGACACTTTATTAATTCGAAACGATGAAAATAAAATAATTTTAGATTGGTATCAAAACAAAGCCATTCCAACAGGTATTTAAATTACCATTCCTATCACCCTTTCAAAACAAAATAAATTTCATTTTAGGATTAAAACCGAATTAAAAGAATATGTCATCCAACATTCTACAATAAAAATATAAAAACTTTCAAACATTTTAAAAACAACAACTATCCTACTCCTTTAATAACAAAATTACTATATACCTCTGAAGAATATAAAACACAAACAACAGTAACAGTAATATAAACAAAAATAACACAAGTAGTAACGACAGCAAAATTTAGAAATATATAAAACAATACCAAATATAGACAATGAATTAACTCATAAGCTAATTAAAGTATTTAAAATTATAATTTTAAGTATGCAAAGAAAATATTTTAACAGTCAACAATCTCTTTTCAAAATTAAAAGATAAAACACCCAAACTATTTCAAAAAATATTGTGTACCAAATTAATTGTTTAGATTGTAATGGCTTGTATATTGGACAAACATGTCAATCATTAAATCAACGTATAACACAACACAGAAGTGACATAAAGGTTAAACCAAATTCCTGTGCTTTAGCGAGTCATTCAGCTAATTTAGATCACAGAATAGATTTCAAAAATCCAAAATTTTAGAATTAGAGAAAGATAAACAAAAAGACTATTTCTTGAAATGTATCACATTTTATTTCAAAAGATAGTATAAATAAAAAACTGATATTAGTGGTTTGAGCTCGATTTACATATTTACTTAATTTTAAAACATAACTACATACCTAATGTAATATTTGTTAATATGTTTAACGTTATAAATACATAGACACATACACATCATACAACCTAACACATGCGCATACACACACACAAACAAACACACACACACACACACACAAACGCACATGCATACAAACAACAACTATCACATACAACATAACATATACATTAAACAAAGGTATCAGGTATCCTATTAAAACAGAAAATTTGAAATATTTCAAAATCTGACATAATTTTTATTTTTACATTTTTTCTTATACAAATTATATATCCTTCTTACATTTAAAAGTGAAAAACTAAAAGTTATGTTTAATACTGATGTTAATTTTTAAAACAACTCATCTTGTAAGTTCAATTAATATTTATATAATTTAGCCTAGTTGTTTGTAACATTTTTAGAAGCCTGTGATCAAGGATTAAATATATCCGAAAATTTAGGCATTATAAAAGAGTTTTCTTTTTACCAGCTGACCTCAAACCCATTAAAGCATTTAATAATATATATATATATATATATATATATATATATATATATATATCCTTTCAATAATTTATTTGTTGTTTCTATGTTTGTTGCCTTCAAACCTGCTTATTCTTGTTAAACGCAGCATGGATTTGTACTAATCTTTTTTTATATATTTTACGTTATTAGACTTCCTAGGTAGCAAAAATTCTTAACCTCTTGTAAATTGTCATTTCCTATTTTTTATTGTGTTTTGATTTATTTCCTTTCCTTTACTTACTAGTATTTTAATTTTATTTTTGTTGATTTTTCTACTGTATCTCTCTGTTAGTACTGTTTCCATTTAATGAAGATTCTAACACTGCTATATCATCTGCGAATCTAAGCATATCAATCATTTGTCCCTGCATTGCATCTTCCATATACAAGTTGACTATTAATGGGGATAGTGCACATTCCTATCTCATTCCTTTTCTAATATTTACTTCTCTTTGTTATTGCTCTAATTTTATTATCTCTATTCGCTCTGTATAAGCTATGTAGTATGTGTGTCTACTCCGATAATTCATTTTTTTAGTATTTCAAATAGTTTTTCCCATTTTACATTGTTGAATGTTTTTTCCAGATTGACAAACCCAATATACGTTTTTCTTCTTTTTTCCAATGTTTTCTAAAAATATAAACTATTTCACCGATATTTTGGTAAGTGAAGTAGGGGTATAAGCAACCTGACTGGTACCAAGATACCTTACATTTGATTTTCCAATGCTCTACCGGAAGGTACTACATTGGCCAGGAAGCCAGTTTTTTTACCTAGAAATTTTGAATTTTGCGGAACCCTTGCTGTTGCAAGCAAGGTAGGGATCTTTAACGTGCATGACAACACTCACACACGAGACCTCCATTTAACCTCTCATCCGAACAGGGCGTATTTTTATGAAAAATGCTCGCCTAACATTTTTCAAGCGGACCGTGTCGGGATTTGAACCTGGGAGGGACCTTGGGCATAGTATGCTACCAAGATACCCCATCACATAAACATTTGCCGAATCAAAAATTTTCCAGTTACTCATTTCACACAATCAACATTTATGGAGAATATTACAAAACCGACAACTGTAGTTGCTTATGATAATCATCAGGTTTAAATAGAATTGCTCTTATCATCTTTGAGATGTCCGTCCTGGAATTGGTTGGATGAGTACCTCCCTTGTTTTCTATTCTGAGCTAACCTACACATCTGAAATTCCCACGCCCTACATCTTTCGCTATATGTGTGCAATAGTCTAATCTAGATCTACCATTGGCTTCTCTTTTTTTTGTTTCTCGTCTTCTAGAACTTAGAACGTGTCCTATCTTCCTATTTTATTTAAGCTCAGCTTTCATAGTATCTGTTGTGGTCGTGTCTATGTCTGCTTCTGGGTAGCTTTTACAGTTTTCTACTCAATTCCTAAACTGTTGTTTAACAAGAAAATAATCTATTTGATATCTCTGTCTCCTAACATCTTCCATGTGCATCGTCTTCTAGTACGATGTTGAATTAATGTGTTTGTGAGAGTTAAATTGTTTTTGTCACAAAATTCTAGCAGTCTATTTCCCTTGTCGTTTCTCGTGCCTAAACCAATTGAACCTACTACCATTCCTTCCTTACTCTCACATACCCCTGCATTAAAAGCTACCGTAATTATTAAATTTTCATGTCCCTTTACAAATCTTAGTATATCTTCAATATCTTTGTAGATCGTTTTTGCCTCTTTCTCACTGTAGCGAGGAGCATGCATACTTGTATTATTACCGAATTTACTGGTTTAGTTACTAATCTTACCATGAGTACTCTTTCGTTCTGTGGGTAGTTTTCTACACAGTGTCCTATATTTTTCCACATAACTGTCACTACACCCAAATGTCCTTCCTCTGATCCTGTATTAATTACCCAAAAGTCTCTGCTCCAAAAACCCCCGTTTCTGGCCACAGAACTTTGCTAATCCATACTATATCTAATGCTATATCCTTTTCAAATTCTTTAGCTTTCCTACTTGCTTCATGCTTCTAACATTCGCCTCGACTTGCAAGATGTTCCCGGTTCTTCTTTTTTTCTTATTGAGCTTGCCAATCACATCCTCCATAGTAGTCCCCTTCCCAGAGATCTGAATGTGGGACTATTTTAACTCTGCAATTTTTTATCCCAAAGAATGGCATCATTTTGAAATGTTCTTCGTATGCTGTGTACTTGGGAGGTAATGTGGTGGTTTCCCGTTGCCTTTCACATCGCGGTAGTGTGTCTTAGAATGACATATTGACCCTGATGGTCTCTGTCACTCTGTACTAAAAGAGCTGCTGCCCTCTTTCGGGGACCGGTCTTAGTCTGGTTCTTCACTAAAACTCCTTAGTTCAGCTTTTTAGCTCGCAGATACATTCAAGTCATTCTACCTGTTCTAGAATTGTAGGACTTCTCAAGGAGCAGGTCCATTCAGAACAGAAAATGACACTACTATGTCTGTGTATTTTTAGTTCTCGTTGAAGTTGGCAGGTATTTCTATGAAAACTCTCTCATTTGATCACGGTTGTCTCCTTAGATTCGGCATTGATTTTAAAAATGTTTTCACATCATAAAGATTGTCATGAAACCTAGCATGTATATTGATGACATTCAATTCCTAGCTTAATTTTATTTCTTACAATGAGATACTTTTACAATCTATTTTCTTATAACTTCCTCCGTCAATGTGTGTTGATAGAATTGATTAAAAAAAAATGAAATTTTTTTTATTAAGTAAATTGTGAATTAGTTTTGAAAATTTTACGATGCAACCCTCGATTTTTTATGTTGGCATATAGATAAAATTGTTTTTTATAAATCTGATATGATGCTCCTTTATAAATGATTCGTACTCACGGGAAAATGTTAAATAAAATTTAAAACCGGCTTGTCTTGTTATTTTAGTTTGTAAGTTATTTGGGGGACTGTATTTTCTTGTATTTTTTAAAACAAAATAAAAATGTCTTATTCTCATTTAATTAGAATATGGGACCCTGAAATTTAGATGAAAAGATCAGGAAACCTAGAATGTTATTTTTATATATCGCTTCAAACCCTGTACTATTAGTTTTATATTAAAATCAAATTCTAACATACTTCCACCTAAGAAATGTTAAATCAAGGAATATTTCTTACTAATGTGAATCTTGTTTCCTCTCAAAATGACATCATATAAACCGTTTAGGCATTTTACAAGCTTGTCCACTATAACTAGAGTAAACAGACTACTTCTATACTATATTACCAGTGCTATTGAAGGCTTGCTCATTACAGTTGGTCTACACCATTGCCAACAATTTCTGTGCTTATTTTATCAATTACATTCATCAAATGTTCGTCGGGGTGTGTACTCACATCACATCACAATTGTTGCCTCCTATGGAATATAATTTTTGAATTGGTCTTAGCAATTGACCCTAGAAGTATGCACTCTTACTAAACGTGTCGAACAGTCTGCCATATAACATTTCTAAAACTTGACCGAGTTTCGACTCCATTTGGTTTTTAGTATTATTGTCATTCGGCACAGTTTCTCGTTGAACAATCTTTCTTCTACATTGTTTGTTGCTCTAAGTTTTAGTTGGCCTAGGTACTCTGCCGAAAACCCGGTCACAAATGATATCTCAATCTTTGCATGTACCATGCTTTACGACATAACAAATATCTTTCAATGATATCGCAGTCTTGCACTAAAAATGTTGCCGAACTTATAAATACATACTTGGAGTGAATATTATTACATCACTTGCATCTGTTGATATATGTCAGAGGTAATGAATTGATTACTGTTTCGCATTTACATAGCATAGTCACCAACTCTTCATAAAGATGCATGTTATAATACTGTTCATTACTCGTATTAAATGTTCCCAAACCCCTCTCCCCACGAAGTGACTGAAGGGAGATTAAATTTCCAAGTAATGTGTTGAATAGAAGTGCTTTTTAAAATTTTGTTCCAATCTAACTATGATAAGGTGCTTTTACTCCCAACAAAATGCTCTCTATATATTGCCTTAGGTTTTCCATGCCTAGCAATAATTCCTCACAAAGTCTGCAGAAATAAGAGATAAACAAAGTTCAAAGTGAACGGCACATAAACTGCACTCGTAAACAGACATGCCCATGCCTTTTTCCTTTCTTTTAAATACATTGAATCAGCCATGAAAAATTCTATTATGTCAAACATACTAGTATCTAACATGATCACTAAGTAATGACTGTGGTTTTGAATTGTATCCATAGCATGAAAGAAAATTGTTTTTGAATGTATAGTAGATGTTGTCTAAAGATTGCTGTTTTATTTCATTTTGTAAATTCCATAACTTCCGTTAAGCTATCCAGGCAAAGGAAAGACAAGAACGTAATATAATAATTCCATAATTTTCTATTACATCCCCCATTAACAGAATTTAATATTACTCAACACGAGGCGTTGTCACAGCAATATATATATATATATATATATATATATATATATATATATATATTATATATGGTAGAGAAAACGACATAAGTAATTTCATTTGCAGTCTTAAATCATCTCCGAATTCTGTCGAAGGAATCTCAAATTGTTTTATGGAGCAGTTTGTCTTCACCATCCAAATAATTAACATGTAACATGAGTAGATTAGTTAACTTTGAAGAACATGTATCAAACTGACTGCAATTGATCAATAAAGTTTGAATAATACCCTACCTACATTTAGAGATATATTGCATCACATTGACTTGACTTCGTGTTAGACAAAAGCATGTTGATTCAGAATAGTTTTTCTTTTCAAAGTCCCAGGGGGATCTCGTACAAACAAAATACATCCAAGAGATAAATACTTTTAGTGGTGTCCGAGTTATTTAAAAATCACTGGTCAGGTATTCATGATTTAGGTTTCTGAAACTATAACCTACAGTAAAAGAATGAGCATTTTTAATTGTATGAAATTTATAAAGGTATCCATAATACGTTCTTATTATTAGGTCAAGAATTTAGATGTTCATTTTGTTAGCCGAAACCTATTCCACTTGTTAAGAAATTTGTGATATATTTGGTTTTTGAATTTTTGTTTTAAGAATGTTTATATATATTTATAATGAAAACAATTGTATAGTTGTCCTATTTTGGCGTTTTTCACAACTAATGTAAGGAGAGTAGTTCAGGTTTTATTGTAATTAATTAATTTGCATGATTAATATTCAGGTAATATAACATTTTTATTTTAGAAACTTTCCTTTTAGCTAAGTTTTCAGATGGTGTTCTTATTGTTATCGTTTGTTTTGTACTTAATGATTTCTCATCTCATGTGAATTTTAGGCTAGAATTACTTTCTTGATCTCCATTCTCGTGTTATTCTTTCTGTGGCTTTTCCCTAGAAATCCCTGTACTCAATATTAGGTGGCATCCAAGAAGCTTCCTCATTAAGACATAGTTCAAACACGACAAAATTCCGGGACCCTCTTCATCATTTACACCGCCCGTCTCATTGAGTTAGTCGTTAACCATTCTTGTTAGTACAGTCGGGGTGTTAATCAAAATGTTAATTTGCATTTACAATCACACAAAGGAAATGATAATTTAAAGGAATATATCACCTACCTTTCACTGGTTGTAGTGGTTGATTGTACTTGCACTGCTATCAGATAATTATGGACTGTATGTATAATGTTCACTAATTGTTGCTAATTACTGATGCTCGATGCACCGAACTAAATCACGAACCAAAGCCAAGCGAGAACGAAGTTGAATTGTCGTCCACTCGTACATTACCAACCCTTTTATGTCGTTGCACTAAAGGTAGGGATAATGGAGGGTTTCTAGGTGGGAATAGTTTAAGGACTTAAATTAATTGTGATTGGCATACTACACTACAACCAAAATACTTATAAAGCCTTAACATACCGCCCACCAAAATAAGTATTAGGAACTTATTTTCTAAGTGTGTCTAAACGAGCAAAAAAAAAAAAATATATATATATAATCGTAAATTTAAAAGTTAACTTACCCTAATATACTAACTATAATACTAAGTTGCCTCTGAAATGGGAGAGGGCACAATTTTACCACGGGCCTTTTAAATAGTCCCTGGAATGTTGCCACGGTAGCCACACGACAAACATTGTCCTTTCCATAATGCAACGTATGTATACGTCCCATTTTCCACTGTAATGGAGACACTTGAGTATCCTTAATCAACACCAACGTTCCCACCATTAACGAATAATTAGCAGAAAACCATTTGGTTTTCTGTTGAAGTGTGCAGGTACTCCAAATGCCACCGTTTCCAAAATGATTGCTGAATACGTTGAACCAGTTGCCAACGATTTAAGGAAGATAGTTTCAGATCTAAGACATTAGGGTCGGGAATGACAGACACTGGTTCTACGTTCAGAAAATGACCAGGACTTAAGAATGAAAAATCAGTGGGATCGTTACTCATTGGACATAAAGGTCTGGAGTTTAAGATGGCTTCAATTTGAACTAGAATGGTGTTAAATTCTTCGTACGAGAGAATTTGTTCGCCTACCACCTTCTTGAGATGGGACTTTACAGATTTTATCCCAGCTTCCCACATTCCCCAAAGTGAGGAGCCGACGGAGGATTAAAACAAAGTGAATACCTTCCGTTTCAGATGACTGCTTCATATATTCGATTAGTTCCCGAGATGCTCCGATAAAATTTGTTCCACAGTCACTATAAATTTGCAAGCATTTACCTCTACGTGCTACAAACCGCCGTAAAGCTGCAATAAAGGCCTCTTTAGATAGGTTTGATGCCAACTCCAGATGTATCGCTTTTGTACTAAGACAAACAAATAAACAAACATAGGCTTTCAATGATTTGGCACCTCTAATACGATTCATGGTGATAGAAAAGGGTCCACCGTAGTCTACCCCAGTATGTAGAAACGCTTTACCGGCAGTAAGTCTAGCGGGGGCAAGTCGCCCATAGGAGGACATAGCGAAATAGGTTTTGACGAAAACATCGAATACAAGAGTTTAGGCACTGTTGAATAGCCCTTTTGCAGACAGAATCCAAAAATTTTGTACTAACAAAAATGAGTAGTTCTAAGTCCAGGGTGTAAATATTTCGTATGGCAATCTCGAATAATGAGCTCTGTCACCCGGTGTGACCGAGGAAGTAGCAATGGAAATTTTGTATCATAAGATACGTCTGCATTTCGCAACCGGCCGCCCACCCTTAACAACCCATCACTGTCAAGGAAAGGACTGAGAGGTCGAAGTTGTTTATTACTAAGTTTTCCTTTCGAATGATATCAATGTCCTGACTGAAAACTTGTTCTTGAACCCGTTTTATTAATAAATGAAGTGCATACTGTTCGGGGGAGACCAATAATTGTTCTAAGTTTCCAATATCCAAATTTGCACGAACTTTCAAGTTACGAATGAACTGACAAATA